>CM008280.1:57523939-58897689 GCA_002319775.1 Fagopyrum tataricum
TATCTTCCATGAGTAAAATATATACCTTTCATGGACAACCAAAAGACCCGGAAAGGTAGACCGAGTAAAGGTACCAATAGTGTTCTACACCCCAATGATACCGATCGTGCACACGTAAATGTGAGTATTCTAACACATTTATACATAAATAAATAAAAATTGAACAAAATTATAGCTAACATGTGTTTGTTTGATAGCCTGAACTACCCGGTGATGTTTTGTTCTCTCAAATAAACTCTGATCACGGGTCATCACAACAATGATCATTTATTGTCGCTCCTCCTACCACTCGATTAAGATGTTTAATTTTTTCTTGTTTAGACGATGTTTTCCTGCATTTACTATACTTATGTTTGGATGGTATCTTTCTACTGACGTGTGGCAGTGTAGGTGATAATTTTTTGTATTTTATTGTCGGATTATTTTATCCTAGTTGAAAGAAGTTGTTTCTTTTTGTTATAAAACCATTATTTGGGTTTATTTTATTTTTGTACAACAACACCCCCAAAAGGTTAAGTTATTTTTTTCTATTTATTCAGTCCTTAAAGAAAGAAGATGACTCACATACACCTCATCAGACAACTCATCACTTTCACCGGAAAATTTACCGGCGGCAATGATAGGCTAAAATCTACAACATATTGTATATGTTGGGTTTTTAGTTGCATTTTTAAAAGGTTAGGCCATAGACCACAACACCCCCAAAAGGTTAAGTTATTTTCCGCAATTTACCCTAAAATTAACCATAGTTAATGGAATTGCATAAATTTATTTACAAACTTTTTTTTTAATATATAGATACTATATTCATCAATATTATCCTCCTGAAATAACTTTGTATCATATTGTAAAAATATTATCCTCCTGATTGGTAGATGTAAAAAATGAAGTGATTAAGATTATAGGATTAATAGGGTGGAAAGTTTATTTAGCTTTGTTTGATAAGGAAATAAAAGGAGACTGACGGATTAGATTAATTAAATTACGATAGTTGTATAACTAGCTTAATTCCCGTGTCTTGCACGGGATTTGAAAAAAAATTATACGATATTATATAGTATTATTTATAAAGTTAATGGTTATATTATGGTGAAGTTGTATCATAAATTTATCGTGAATTAATATGTATATTAATGGTTATATTATTCATTTTGTCTTCGAGTATAAATTATTTTTTATTTTTCGTTAACGTTTATACATTTTTATAAGGTTTTTTTATGTCATTCATAAACTTGTTAACAATTTTTATCAAATTCAAACCGGGTTTAATAAAGTGTCAACAAATTTTTTTATAATGATTTGATTAATAATTTACTTAAGTTACAAAATAAAATTTATAATTATATTGCTAAAATCTTGTAAAGTTAAATAAAGTATTCATAAGTCAAGGATAATTTCTCATTCATTAGAAAAAAAATAACTCTATTAAATTATACTATAAAATCGATACTTATAATCTATGTACAAACCTTGATATTTTATACTTTTAGTTGTATGGTTATTTCAATAAATATTAAAAAAATTTATAAATAGGTTTATAATTTTTATTAATCTAATTTAGACTTGTACGCAAAATTTTTTAGTAAGAAATAAATCAACAATACATATTTAATAAACTTTAAGTGTATTTATCATTGAGCAATGAATATATATATATATATATATATATAAATATAAATAGATAGATATATATATATATAAAGTTCTATAATAATAACTATTTCATAAGCTTTTTCTCTAATACGTTTATTAAATTTAGATTAGGCATATAACATATATTAATTAATCGGTTAATATTTTTACTAAAATACATTAATCCTATCTAATTAATTTGGTAGAAAATATTAAAATTATTTATATTATATAAATTAAGATTAGTTATATATTAATAATTATATCGTAATTGAATGAAAAAACTCAAATCATATTCCTTAATAATGACATGTTTTAAAATGATAGTTCTTGGAAGGAAATTGTTTAAACCAATAATATCATATATGGTAATAGTTGATACAAAATAGTAGAAGATCAATTCTGTATTTTTAATGAAAATAAGTTTACATCATCTCCATAAATAAATAAAATAGAAGATAAAAAAATGAGGTGGCGCAACTTAGGGACGACATGTGGCGAAATCCTATGTGGCTTAATGTAGGGACGACATTTGGCGAAATCCGATATGGCTTAACGTGGGAACGACAAGTGGGATTATTTACTTCTGTTTTAGTATTATATAGTAGATTTGAACATCTATTATAAGAATTATTGGGAATAAAATCTTATTTTAACCCTCTTTTTTTCTCCATATCTTTCGTCTAAAACAACTTAAAACATACTTTTAAAAAAAAAATATACGCACAATCATATACATTTTATCAAACACTCTTTTCACTTATTTTTATATTTATTTCTTTAAACAATTTCATCTCCTTAACTACTCATCTAACTAATATCTTCATTTTTTTCATCTACATATTTTTACTTTATCAATCAGACCTCGTGGTCATTTTATGTAAGGAATGATATTTAAAAAACGGTTTTTATCTTGAACCTACAAAACCTTTTATTCTCATAAATAAGTTTCCTTTGTCCCTATTTCATAACAATTAAATTTTTTTTAATTATTAACGAAAAAATTCAAATAATCTATTTACAGCTACAAAACTTATTGCATAGAGAAATTAGTTAAGTAATTACGTAATATATAGTCTGAACTTACAAAAAGTAACGTTTTCGATATAAAAATTACTCTTTCAACTTTTGTTAGATATAGATAACACATTAAAATAAAATATAAAGTTATAGGAGACCTAGTGATCTCGTCAAATAATCTTATAAGGAAATGTTTGATTGTGGGTCTAGTTCCAACCCAAGTAAAATGACCTCCCAACTTAGTTGCCACTTTACCTACTACGAGTTGGAGTTGGAGTTGGGGTTGGGTTTATTCCCCTTATAATTATGGTCTTTAAAATTTGGTTCAAAATCACTCCTATAGTGGGAGATCCGAATTTCAACTATTTTGTGATATATAACTTTAAACAACTTCTATTTTTTTCTTTTTTCTTTTTTTTTTTTCTACAAAAAAAGAAAAACGATTAGATTGGATTATCTCCTAGAGGAAGTCCAACCTAAAACATCATTGCGGATGAGAACACGAAGTTTGGGATCTTCAAAAAAATTGGTGTTGGGGGTACCCTTGCGGATGAGAACACGAAGTTCGGGGTCTTCAGAAAAATTAGTGTTGGGGGTCGAGTATTTCAGATGGGTCAATCGGTCAGCAACACAATTAGTTTCTATGAAAATATGTCTAATACAGACCTCGTCAAAGAAACGAAGATTCAGTCTGGAGTCGGATATAATCATCTCGACATCTCACGGACAACTCCACAAACCTTGGAGTGCCTTGACTACACACAAGTTATCACCTTCGATTTCGATCTTTTTAATCTGTAGTCTAACCGCCTCCTAGAACCCGGTTTTGATGGCAAAGGCTTCAACTTTTATAACCGAATTGAATTTTATTTTAATTTTTTTGCGTCGAGGCTAACAACATCACCATTGTGATTTCGGATTACATATCCAATAGATGTTAAACAACTTCTACTTTTGATTAAAAAGAGAGAAAAAAAAGTAACAAAATCACAACATGCATTTGTTCTTTTGAAGTTATTCACTTGTGCATGTCAACTGTCAAGTGTTTCATGTTTAGCATAAGTCTTTCGAGTTTTTAACAAGTTTTGGTGGAAGTTTGAATTATTTGTTTTAGAGGAGACGTTAATTTGTGATCAACTCTTGAAGGTTTCATTTCGAGTCCAAATCTAAAAAGTCCAATTGTTTCCCTTAATTTTTTCTTGTGCATTTCTTTCGACGTCGGACGTTGTTCTCTTTATTAATTGACTCGCTCTCGTTTTCCTCAAAGATCTCTTTTACTTCGGGTCTACTTGATGTACTTCATGGCTTGTTTGGTATCCATTTCTAGATATCAAGATATGGGTATGAGGTATCAAGGTATGGGTATGAGATTGATATCTGATATCTTTGTTTCGGAGACAAAGAATAGAAGTGGAAGGAGTAATTTTAGATATGTGATACCTCCAGTTTTTTGAGTATATCAAAATAGAAGAAAATGTGTGTAAGAAGTATATCAAGATATCAGTTTGATATCCATATATTTGTATACCAAATATAGGTTTGAGTATTTTTATGTCGATGCCCATATCTGATATCTAGATATGGATATCAAACAAGCCCTTAATGTTTTTCTTTGGATTTCTTTAGTTTAGGCCTCTCATGAAAGTTTGTCCGTATGCCAATATTTTTTGGTCTTTCAATCATTAGACGCTGTGTTATCTAGTGTATCGAACTGATTTTTTTTATTAAAAAAATAGTGGTTGATCACATGTGAATCTTTGGACATAACTAATTATACATTGTCATTATAAAATAGATAATGATAATCAAAATAATTAGTTGCAACTAACCCCTAAGCATAAAATTCCTAAACGAGCGCTAAAATACACAACTAACTTTAATCCTAAAATGAAATTATGAAAAAATTATACACCTTACCATTATAAGTAAAAAAAATATAATTGATTAATTTATCTTTTAGGTGTTGTATTTGATTTGTTCAGTTTGATCTATTGATATCACCCACGTCTGGATCAGATATTTCATAGTCCATTTAGAAAAAGCTCTTCCTATATTTATTGATTGATATAATCATATATATTAGGTCGTCTTTGACTCTACTAGTTTGATCGATCAATATCGACCTATGTTCGAATAGGATACTTTATAATTTGATGAGAGAAATTATAGTAACTAAACTCACAATACATCATGATTCATGAATCGTGTAATAATCACCATAAGAATCTCTACCTATACATAGAATATATGGCCAAAAAAATTTTGACATAAAACAAGTAATCAAAAAAATTTATGATGAAGAATCATATACCTCTCTAGTCTCTACAATGAGTTGACGTTTTGGAAAATGAAGGATATAATATGAGGGGGGAAAAAACTTTCAAAAAAACTTTTGAACTTAATTTTAGTACAACCTGGGCTCCGATAATTAGCCGTTTAGTTTGTTATCAACTTATCATATATCATAAATTCATAATTGTAATGTTATACACTTATACAAACGAAGGCTCACAAAAATATTAATAAAGTATTGGAGTGAAAATCCTTGTACTTGATCTGAGACTCCAAAATTTTGTTAATCTGCAAATTAACAATATTGTAATCGAAGGTGAAACTATATATCCGTAAGACAAGGGTTTTGGAATCGTATATAGAGACCGGATCAAGATTCAAGATCATTAAGATTATGGAGTTTTTGGTAGAGAGAATGAAAGGAGGTTTATTGGGTTGAGCAGATGAAGTATAAAACTTTGTCCGAAATTTTATATATAAAGAAACTCTATTAATATAATTATTATGAATCACGCATATTTTTACAAAAATCAACTGATTTACCGTAGATCGTTGCAGATTATGTATAGGAACTCTAGTAAATAATTGCAACGTAAAAATAGAAATTTCTGTTATATGCAGGACAAAACATATACCAACATTAGTGAAGTACTAAGTACCACTGTACTGGACTACTAGCAGTCCCACTCCCACCAATTTGACTTATAAATCAGTTATTCATACCCAAAATTCACCATAGGGACGTGATGGGGCTTATCAGTGGTTTTGAATTTGAGTTACGAAGGCCACGAAATGCTTTAAAATCTGTAAGAAAAACGGAAAAAAGAAAGAAAGGAGCATTTATCTTCTTATGAAAAGTTCAATTACTGTCACAACCCAACATAAAGACTTCAAACAATCATCAACTTATACACAAGAAATATAACACAGAGATGAGAATGAAATGAACACAAATTATTGCAAAACTGGCAAAATGTCCACACTAGTGTTTATAGATCAACTCAACTCAGCCACAACACCATATGACATAGATAGAATTTACCGTTTGAGCCACTCGAAACATGGGCAAAGACCCCAGCAAAACCGAGAAGGGTAGTAGTCCTTGAGATACACTTCTTTGCTCAAACCGATTATATAAAAGCTGAAAGACCTTCCACGGTTGTGGGACATGGTTATCCGTGTGACGGGCACAACGGATATGGTGTGTCGCTCGCATATTACGCGTGCAGTTGGTGGAACTTGGGCCCTATCTGCAATCACCTCTGAGGAGAAGTTGTTTAGGAAGTAGGAGTCTGCAAAGAAGGCTGGTGTACATTGATAAGCTTGAGTGTTGCATAGCTGAACTCCTGTGGCTCTGTGGAAAACATCATCAGGAACAGAAGCTGCTCCACTTGTAGCACGGACTTTTCGAGTTGATAGTGTTTTCCTGTCATAGATGAGGAAAATGTCAGTCTGTATGAGTGATTTGTATCTCTTGTAATCTGAAAGTCTCACTTCTCATTTCTAAATCCTTCTCTTCGTCCAATTTGATGGTTCAGTTGATATCTTAAAATTTTCAGAAAGACATAGTCAATAATGGTTACTAGTCATACCATTTTACAACAGCAACTTTGCGAGCAAGAAGTGATCCACTGCCATGACAAATCTCACATTTGATCAGTCCACGCGATCCACAAGTTAAACAAGGAATCTTCCCTTCCCCGATACATTTTTTACATCTGCATTGTTCAGAAGACAAAATGTAAAGGAATTTACTTGACAGCCAAAATTGATCCTGGGGGCTGGGGCAATAGTGAAAGAAAATAAGACAAGTTCATGAGAGGATTACTTTGTATCAGATCCATCTCTATGAGCAATTAGCCCTCTTCCATTACAATCAGGGCATGGAAACATCTGATCTTTCTTGTAAAATCCAGGTTCTTGAGTCACATTGCATGTCGAACAAAGAACATCCCCACGCCCTTCACAACCTATATTTTCATACATACATAGGTGTCCTCACATATGGAAAATTGAGATCAAAATGAGGAAGAAAATGCTATTTAGGATTTGTTTGGATGCATAATCCAAGTTTTCTACTACATATTGTACGGCTTATTATACATGTAAGCAAGAGTGTTGTGTGGATGCCATGCACTTTAGGTAGCATTGATAACTCAGCTTACAAACAAGATATGTAGTAATTATACTATATTTTACACTAAGTACTAATGTACTATATAGTTCAATTTGAAAGCCAGCTACTATATAATTGCATCATAATACGTGACATCCAAACAACCCCTTATATGACAATCCTGCAAGGAGATACATAGATCCTACAAAGCAATCGATTCATAACACATACCTGAGCACTTTTCGACCACCTCTGAGTAAGGAACTTTGATCCTCGTTTCCTTCTCTGGTACGAATAGGACAGGGAACTGAGCCTTCAAATCCAATTCCCACAAACCTAGCTCGGGTGCATTTTCTTTTCCGCCTATACTGCCTCCAAGGTAAGGTGTTCTCTCCTTTATGATTTCCCTTTCCTCTGTAAAAGTTTCCAAAGTACCCACATAGACATTGCAATCCTCCACGGAATGAATCTTCCATGTGCGAGCTGGACGACTGCCCCAGCAGCAGCGGTGACCAACATGGTCAATAAGTAATTCACGAATTTCTACCTCGTCCAATACTTGCCTGCTCAGACGGTTCATAAGATTAGTTACTTAACACTAACCAAGTAATATCCATCTCAATTTTCAGTAGTTTGGTACAATGAAAGCATTGATGACACCATGGTGTGTAATTATCATTACCACTTTTAATGGGCTAGAAATTTATTTATTTTTTGGGTAAAGGCTAGAAAATTCTTGATGATAATTCATCTTAAAGTCTATCCCAAACCATGAGCAATCTTGTGAAGTGCATAATATATTCTTCCAAGTAAGCATTCCAATTCTATATCTTATAAAGAAAATGACTTGGTTGATAGCTTATGTTCAATGTGATGCCTGACATGATCTATAGTTAGGATTGAGAACTCAGCAAGAAGGCCAAAGCACAATGGAGCAAATTACATAAGTTTACCTCTGGAACTGATTCACACTTCCGCCATAATTAACTCCGTAAGTACCTGGGTATACGATGGCTTGCTCTGCAGTTGCAGCAGTGGAGTCAATTAAGAGTTAATAACTGACTAAATCCTTCACAACAAACACCTCCAGAATAATTTACATGATCACATTTCTAATTGCAAGGTGAAACACGAAGTGCCACAAAATAGAATTATCATATTAACCAGCAAACCAAATGCAGATGATATGATCAAATCAATCACATATAAGATCAATTGGGAATCGAAAGAGCATTACGATTGGGATTGGGATCGGGTTCGGAATCGGGTTCGCTGACCAAGGGAGCGTGCAGAGACGGCGGATAGTAATCGGAATTCGCTGCAGCCGAACGGATTTCATCAACGCTGACCTCCGATCCAGCGAGCGACGCCGTCGGGATCACCGAGCCGGTTCTAGTCAAGTACTGGTAAGAGCTCAATCTCCCACTCTCTCCATCACCATCTTCGCTCTTCTCTTTCCCTATTATCGTCAATGCAACGTCAATCAAACTGACATTTTTCTTAACGTGACAAAGAAATTGAATAATCCGAGAGAAAAATTGAAGCTAATGATCTTCCAATACTACCTGTAAGCAGCGGCTCTTGCATCTTCTGCTGCTCCATCGCTAGGAAATAGGGAAGAAAATATCAGGATGTGTATATTTGTACGACTTTTTTTCTTAACGGGTAAGGAGAAGTGTTAGGAGCCAAAATTGGAAGGGAGAAGGATAAAGACCGGAAGGTGTGAAGTACAGCTGGTATTATTCATACGACATTTAATATTATCTAAAGTAATGATTATTATTAATGTATTATATTAAAAATGAAATTGAAGAACCAATTAGTTTATTTATCAACCGAACCGATATGTTTTTCAAAACATTTGTAAAATTAAATAACAATAAAAATTAAGGTCCGGTTTGATAAGTGAAAAGAAAATAAATTAAGATTTTTTTTGGTTTCACGGATATACTATATTGTCTGTATTATTCATACGAAAAGTTCAGTTACATATCATAGCTAGAAATAAGATCGGATTGAATGATATTAGCAAGATCTTCATTTGGTTGTTCAAAAAAATGAAGTCCTCAATTATATCTCAACTTGTTTTTGCAAGCCAATCTGTTGTTTGATAAGCCGAAAGTGAGATGTGTTTTATTTCCATATGCTCCTCTTGCATCCTTCAACGAGATCTTGCATTTCGTAAGCATGACATGATAGGCATTAGCCGGATGTTCCGGAAAGGAATCAAGGAAAGGAAAATGGGTTGTTTTTAATGTATGTTTGGTTATTTCTCGGAATGAGATGATTACTTTCAATAATATTTTTTTATTTGGTTTCAATGGAGTCATTGAATGAAATCAATCAAGTTAGATCTTAACAACAATATCATATTCCATGCAACTCATGTTTATATTGTTCAATGGCTAGAATGCTCATTGTCATTTTAGAAGAGTCAAGTTATGGAATTTGAGGTCCATATTCTTCTCTCTACAGCTTTGAACCAATAATTTCAGAGTTAAGACAACTTATTTGTGCATTTAACCATTTTCCTCTTATCATTTCCTCTAGTTCTCATCTCATGTAGTCATGTGTATGATGTTCTTGGTGGTCGTAACTAGTGTTGTTATTCATTTGATTGGAATCATTCATGTAATGAAACACCAAATCATAGCACATACCATAGATTAGCCAAAACCATCAAACTAAAATCACACCACCATACTCCACATCTACAAACATATCTTATTAAAGGATTTCATATTACTTGAAGACATGGAGATTCAACATACAAACTTGAAAGAAAATTATAAATAGAACGAGTCATACATTCAGTTATGATAGTCATTTTAAGAAAACAAAAATTAAAGGACATCACACGATACACATTATATTGAAATTGATCCTATCAAACCAAGATTTATATGGATCATAGGTTAAGAAAACCATAGATTCACACACCAAGGCTAATTGGCTAAACAAGCTATTTATTCAAAGCTCAATTAGGGAGTAGAATTTGCACACCATAAACCACACAATCATGCACTTGAGCTTTTTCATGAAATATTCATCCATGTTGACAAGTCACAAGAACCAGACAAGCAAAAAATGGTTCAAGAAAAGTACATCACAAAGTTATGAATCTATTGATATAAGATGGGTTTTCTTGTGCTAATGTATTTCAAATTAGAATTGGTAAAACAACTTATTTGACAACAACCAGGTGGAAAACCAAATTCAAACACCTTCAAATAGATAATTTATCATGGAAAATGAAATTTCGAATCAAAGTGGAAGAGAGTTAGGGAGCATAAACAAGAATTTCAGGGAATTGTTATAAAAACAACAAGCAATAACTATAATTCAGTTCAATCAAATGAATTATAATAAGCTTGAGTACCGTAGGTAAGATCATATTCCTACATTTCTCCCCGCTCAAACCTAGGTGTCATTGTTTCTCAAGCTTTGTAAAACTCACAAAATCCTTCAAAACTACAAAACCCTAACACAAAATCAAAACAAAGGAGTTGCTCATAGAAGGAAAAACGCGAGATGAATCTCAAATCGAAATAGCACAAATATGGGGTGAAAAATGCCAGCAAACAAGCACAACAGAGGAAACCCAAAATCGAGAGTGGAGAAGAATGGAGATTCCTGTAGTTATCTTTATCAACATACGTACGAGCTAAAGAGAATGTTGGTATACCTTGAATTGGGTTTATCTATTGTTTGGGCTTCTTTTTTTTTTTATGTTTGAGCTTTTTTTGTTTGGCTCATTCTTATAGTTGGGGTCCAAGTATAAACCTAGGGTTTTGTTCCTACATATATTTTAGGGTTCCCAATAAAATATCTCTAGAATGAGCCACACAATAAAATATCTCTGTAAATCCACACAACAAACTAGTATCAGAGCTTTGGGTTTTTTGGATTTTTGCTATCTGCAAGAAATATGTCTTCTTTCAACATGTTGTTTCAACAACGGCCCCCATAAGCCCTGTACAGGGCTTATGGGGCCGTTGTCAAGGAAGGAATCCGATAAGGAAAAGGACGATGTTGTTGAATGGCCACTCGGGAGAATAAGGTGCATTCAACCATCATGGTATGTCTCATAGATGATGTCTTATATGAGGTTCCAGATTAGGATACCGTAGCCAAATTGTGGTTGAAGTTGGAGATCTTCTACATGACCAAGTCTCTCATCAACATGTTGCTTTTGAAGCAACATATGTTCAGCCTTCGAATGCAGGAAGGTACGCAACTTCGTGAGCACTTAGTTCAGTTGAACACAATTTTTCTAAATTTGCGTAATGTTGATGTTAAGATTGAAAACGAGGATGTTGCGTTGTTTTTGTTGGTATCTTTATCGTTATCATATGAAAAATTTGTTCAGTCATTTGTTATTGAAAAAAGATACTATTACTTTGGAAGACGTCAGGTCTGCCCTACTACAACAAAAGGTGAATGAAAGTGGTGTATGTAGAGATGGTCAAACATTTGGTCTATATACAAAAGGAAGCAAGGACAAAGAAAATTAGGTAAAAAGGACAATAAATCTTCTTTTTCAAAAGGTCCTAAGCCTATTGATGTCTACAGATATTGAAAGGAGAAAGGACATTGAAAGAACAAATGTCATAAGAAGAAGAAACTGCATGATTCTGATTCTACAACCGTTACAAAAGATGATTTTAAATCAGATAAGGGTATAATTTTGATTGTTGGTGGACACACATATCACGTTGATGTGTGGGTTCTTGATTCCAGATCTTTCTATCACATATGTCCTAACAAAGAGTGGTTCGAAACTTACAAGCAAGTAGATGGTGATAGTATTTCCTTGGCCAACGGTTTTGTCTGCAATGCGGTTGGAATTGGCTCGATTAAAATCTGGACACATAAAGGTAGATTATGTACATTGAATGAGGTAAGACATGTTCCACTTATTACTAAGAATTTGGTATCCCTTAGTATGCTAGATAGTAAGGGGTTTTGTTTCAAAGGTGAAGGTGGAGTTTTGAATGTTTGTAAGTTAAGGGTTCTAATGTTATACTAATAGGTGTCAAAAGGGACACTTTATATTTCCTACAAGATTCTACTGTTTATGGCTCTGTTTTTGTTGCATCTTCAAAGGTTCACATGAATGATATGACTAATTTATGACATATGAGACTTGGTCATATGGGTGAAAACTATGGCAAAGGAAGATCAACCATTAGGATCTATTCATCATAGCTTACATGAGGGACGCTTAAGAAGAGTTGGAGTAAGACATTAGTATGACTTTGAAGATATGGTTGGTTATGTTCTACATGTTGTTGAAGAGGTGGATACTCATGAACTATCCACCTATGAAAAAGTTGTATCTAGGTCTGAAGTTGCATAGTGGTTTGTAGCAATGAGAGATGAGATGAAATCACTTCATAAGAATCGGACTTGGGAATTAGTTATACCGCCCAGAGAGAAAAATGTTATTACTTGCAAATGGATTTTCAAGAAGAAGGAAGGGATGCCGTCTGCTGAAGGGGTCAAGTATAAGGCTCGAGTTGTTACAAGAGGTTTTCATTAGAGAGGGAGAGGATTACAACGAGATTTTCTCGCCGGTAGTCAAGCATACTCCCATAAGAGGGTTACTAGCAATAGTGGCGCATCAAGATCTAGAGCTTGAACAACTTAATGTAAAGACAATTTTCCTACACGGAGAGTTAGAAGAAG
The DNA here is from genome assembly GCA_002319775.1 of Fagopyrum tataricum. Lineage (NCBI taxonomy): Eukaryota > Viridiplantae > Streptophyta > Magnoliopsida > Caryophyllales > Polygonaceae > Fagopyrum > Fagopyrum tataricum. The sequence continues at coordinate 57,536,688 of CM008280.1, forward strand.
AAATATACATGACTCAACCAGATAGTTTCTAAGTTTCAGGGAAAGAAAACTATGTATGCAAGTTGAAGAAGTCTTTATATGGATTTAAACAATCTCCAAGGCAGTGGTAAAAGAGGTTTGACAGCTATATGATAGAGATTGGTTACAACAGGAGTGCTTATGATTATTATGTGTACTAGAACAAGTTGAAGTATGGTTCTCTCATCTATCTGGTCTTGTATGCAGATGATATACTAATAGCTATAAATAACAATTATGACATTCAAAAACTGAAGAGTCTCCTATGCCACGAGTTTGAGATGTAGGATCTAGGACTCTAGCTCGTAGCGATCCCATAGAAGAGGACTCACTCTATTTAGGCATGGCAAAAGGTTTCATCATTCTTTCTTTTAACCCAAAGGGGAGCATCGGCTTGAGTAGACTGTTCGTTCAACTTGCCTAAAGGAGACTATACTTCCTTAGATAGAAAACCCCGCTAGAGCAACTCGGAAAATTCTAGGAATGAATATTCTTAGATATAGGGGTCATAAGAAGCTTTTCTTATCATAGAAAGGCTACATCGAAAAGGTGTTTTCAAGGTTCGGAATGTCATCGGCCAAACCTATTGATACACTCTAGTGTTGCTAACATCCATCTTACCACTATGTTTTCACCTCAGTCATACGAGGAGAAGGAGTATATGTCGCGGGTCCCTTATATTTGTGTAGTAGGAGTTTGATGTATGTTATGGTCTGCACAAGACCAAATCTAGCATAAGTTGTTAGTGTCGTCAGTAGGTTCATTGGGGAACCAGGAAAAGAACCCTGACAAACTGTGAAGATGATATTTCGGTACCTTAGAGGTACAACTGACATTGAGCACGTTTTTTGGGAATGATACACAATGTTTGGTCACAATGTACTATGATTATGTAGGAGATGTTGATACTAAAAGATATATGACCAGTTATGTTTTCACTCTTGGAGATTCTGTTGTGAGTTGGAAGGAAACCTTACAACCGACGATAACTTTGTCTACTATAGAGGAAGAGTTCATGACATTGACAAAAGAAACTAAAGAGGAAATTTGGTTTAAGGGATTAGCTAAGGATCAAGTTCATCACGAGAGGAGTCAGAGGACTAAACATATTGACGTTATGTATCATTCTTAAGAAGTGAGAAGAGGATCAAGATGAAGAAAGTAGGGACTGTTGATATGTTCAACAAGTCGATACGTCGCAACAAGTTTTAACATTGTTTGGACTTGCTAAATGTTAGAAGTTGTTGAGTGTCCAAGGGGCACATCTGGATAGAGAGAGGAGTTGGTATAGGCGTTGATTAATGCATCTGGTATGGGCATTGATTAATGCGTATGGTATGGACATTGACTAATGCATCTAGTATATTTGTGAGGATTCAAGTCAAGGTGGAGATTTGTTGATATGTTTTGAATTACGCTTATCTTTTGTTTGGGTTTTTTTTCCTTTTGTTTGGGCCTTTTCTAGTTTCACTCAATCTTATACTTGGCGCTCAAGTATAAACCTAGGATTTTGTTCATATATATTTATTGTAGGGTTCCCTTTGCCTCCTATTTTCTGTTAACTGGAAATTTTGGATAATTTAATTATCATCTGTTTATCCTCTTGTTTGTATCTGAAACTCCTCAATAAAATATCTCTGAAAAGTGGACGTAGTCATTATTGGATGAACTATTGTAAACATGTGTGTGCCGTCTTTTCTTGTTTTTTGAATTTTGTTATTTCTCAGTAATTCCGCACAACAAAGAATGAGAGTGAAGAAGAAGAAGGGATATGCGAAGAGTGGGACGGAATTGCAGGTCGCCGCACAAAGTCTATCGGGAAGAGAGAATTGAGGACGACAAGTTAGACGTTTACGTGTTAAATGATTCAGGTAACAGATGGGTTAAAGGGTTAGAGGCCCAAAACGCAAACATTACTTTCAGATGCTAAACCAAACATGTAACTTGGGCCCGACCGTAATCAATTCTTTTTTCATGGGCTTTTTATAAACCAAATGGACCCTTAGTATGTTTACGTCAACTTAATTTTGTAACTTTGTATGTTAAAGTTGGCTTGTATTGTTATTAGTATCGTAAAGCCAGCTTAGTTGCTCATGTTTATTATGCTTAAAATATGTTTAGTATGTTAAAAGTCGGTTGGTTTTGATGATATGATATAAAAGCCAACTTAGTATGTAACTCTATTGTGATGTTAAAACCAACTTAGTATGTAGCTCCATTTAATGTTAACACCAGCTTAGATACTAATGCTATAGGTACTTTCTTTGTTTCTATTGTCTTCTCTTGTTTCAATCTATCTCTTGTTATCACGGATTGTGTACACATAGTATTACATTTTTTTTAGAATTTTTTTTTTGTACACTAAGCATAACAAAAAATATGATTTTTTGTTATGCTGGTTAGTAACGATCTATCTCTTGTTCCTAATGTCTTATCTGTTTAGATGTTTTTAACACATGTAATTAATCTAATAATTTTCACTTCCTTTATTCCCCTTAACCGATTTTATTATGTTTTCATTCAACACCTTCAACCAAACGAACACCTTCAACCAAACAAACACGTAATATGAAAATAATGGCATTGAAAGTGTTGTGTCTCCACAAACTCTGAGAAGGATGATGAAGCCTAGAAACAACTTAATATAAGATGATGAATCATGCATATAATTAATTATAAACTAATAGTGTAGAAACTTAAAATATTATTTTTATATTTAAATGAGTAATATGAAATATCTATAAAAGAATTGTTGATGAAAACAATTATAATAGACATTATTAATAAATAGTTTATTATTGTGATTTTATTCATAAAATCAAGTTTAAATTTTATAGAAATGTACAAGATTATTAATCTATATATATATATATAACTTTAACAAGTCTAAATTAACCCACATGTCAAATTCTGTAAAGCCCGGAATTTTATTACTTTAATTCCGGACTTGGAGCACCTCGTAGTTATCCCGTAATCCCGTGATGTCGAGAGCCGGGATTTATTCCTAAGAAAATCCCGAGCCGACGCGTCGTTTTTCCTCTTTTTTCCACGTTCCGACCCTTCCGTTCCAGGTTTAAAAATGCCAAGGGGTCATTTCCGACCCCTCGGTCCGTGGTGAGGGACAAGAGGTCAGCTGATCCCTTGGTCCCCACACCACCTTTTCAGCCTTATTCCCTCATCTCTCCTCATTTTGGCTCACTCCACACTTCACCACACTACCACACTCCACCCTAACCCTACCTTCTTTCCGGCCACCCTACCTCCGGCCACCATTGTCGCCGGCCACTACAGGGAATGTCTTGGGCTGTTGCACCGAGCAATCCTGGAGCCATCGGAGGAAGCTCCACTGCACAACACCACCGGCCGCCACTTGTGAGGATTGACTTTGCTACACCGAACCACCCCGAGCCTCGCCTTGAACCAGCTTGGCCAACGCGTGCCGAATCGAGCCGCTGCTTCAGGTCGAGAGGGTAGCCTGGAATGAAGAATGAGCTAACGGAGTTTAAGGCACCCCGAGAGGGTAGCCTTCATGAGAATGGTAAAATGGAAGCCCAAAAGAATGGTAAGTCATTGACGTATGAGAAGGTCAGTTACCAACTAATTGGTGACAACCGAGAACGCGCATGTGCGGGTGGTCTCTGGATGAGTGTGGGGAGAGTAACCAGGTTGTGGAATCACAAAGGAACGGTAACAAGAGCTTAGATTATATCTTAAACTCTTGATTTGAAGTTGTTATGGAGAACACCAGTTTGCGGAAAGAGAGGCGGTTATCTTCATTTGTACATCGATTACAATGAACCGAACAAGATTACAATGAAGAACAAGTACCCCCTTACCACATATAGATGATCTACTCGACCGGTTGCAAGGGTCGGTGGTCTCTTCTAAATCAAGTTAAGGTTTGATGGTCACCAGTTGAGAAGTTGAGACTGGGATAGTGCAAACATGGCATTCTGGACAAACCATGGTCACTACGAGTTGTAGTGATTCCATATGAGCTTACTAATGCCCCGTTTAAGACATTTTTGGTCTACTATCGAAGGAGAAAGGAGTTGTATGACCAGTGGTCTCGGGATGACCACCCCAAAGGACGTGAATGAAGTTACAAGTTTCTTGGATGTACCGATCATTACCGGATCTGTGAGGAGATTCCCCAAGTAACACCACCGATGGCTAACCTACTCCGGAGGAACTATTCCGAGTTTTATGCAGACCTAGCGACATCGATAGGACCGTCGGGTTAGTCCCGAGATCTTCCTCGTTTGCCTTATACGTTATGTGATTTTGTTTGAGTTAGGAGTGCCTTGCGAGGTCGTGATATGATTTTCATACGTAGACTTGGTTTAGAGCCAGTAGTGTACCTTTTATGAGTTCTACGGGGTTACGAGACGGGTATGTTGGAGAGTGTTGGGTTTAGCAAGTTTCGGGACGAAACTTGTTTTTAGGGGGGTTAGTTGTAAAGCCCGGAATTTTATTAATTTAATTCCGGACTTGGAGCACCTCGTAGTTATCCCGTAATCCCGTGATGCCGAGAGCCGGGATTTATTCCTAAGAAAATCCCGAGCCGACGCGTCGTTTTTCCTCTTTTTTCCACGTTCCGACCCTTCCGTTCCGGGTTTAAAAATACCAAAGGGTCATTTCCGACCCCTCGGTCCGTGGTGAGGGACAAGAGGTCAGCTGACCCCTTGGTCCCCACACCACCTTTTCAGCCTTATTCCCTCATCTCTCCTCATTTTGGCTCACTCCACACTCCACCACACTACCACAATCCACCCTAACCCTACCTTCTTTCCGGCCACCTTACCTCCGGCCACCATTGTCGCCGGCCACTACAGGGAATGTCTTGGGCTGTTGTGCCGAGCAATCCTGGAGCCATCGGAAGAAGCTCCACTGCACAACACCACCGGCCGCCACTTGTGAGGATTGACTTTGCTGCACCGAACCACCCCGAGCCTCGCCTTGAACCAGCTTGGTGAACGCGTGCCGAATCGAGCCGCTGCTTCAGGTCGAACCCTAGCCGTAACTAGTCGCAACCCTAGCCGCCACCTACTTGCCGATGCTTCCGCCGGAGTCAATGCTAGAGCCTTCGCCTCGAGCCATGGAACCCAGAATAACCGCCACCGTGCTCGCCCTGCGCCGGAGACCCTGGACCAGCCTTCCCCGTCGACCGCTGTTGCCTCCTTCCGCCGGGATCTACGCCGCAAGCCGCCACCAGCATTCGCTCGCTCAGTCGCCGAGCCCTGTTGTCCGGGGAAGAGGGAGGCACTGTTAGACTCGGGTTCCGCTGGTGACTTCAGATCTGGTACCGCCCTCAACCGTCGCACCTCCTGCCGGCCAGACGAGCCCCACGCCGCCGCCGGCGGCCTTCTCCGAGCCCTAACCCTAGTCAACGCGGGTTTGACCAAAATTACAGTTTCAATCCCATACTTTCTATTTATGTTTATGACCCATATTTCTAAATTTTGCAAATATGCCCATGACTGGAAAATAACAGAAAATGGCCCAACTTTATATTTACAGTTTTTGACCCAAACTTTCTAAGGTTGCGAGAAATGCCCAGAATTTCCATAATTACTTTAAATAGTCCAAGTTTATATTTCTAGGATACGCCCCATGTTTATAGGATTGTGAACTTAATAGCTTGTTGGCTTTTGGAGATTAACTTGTGTAAGTTGAGTTTAAGTGATTGAGATTTATAGGGTTAGATATCTTAGCATTTTTTTTAGGGATATAAAATCTATTTTTGGACATAGAATAAGGACGGAATTGACTAAGGATGAATGATAAGGATGAGAGGCATCTTGACCTAACCTTGGAGCTAGATTTAGGCACGAATGAATTATCTTTCACGATTGAATTTTTGATATGTTGTTGATGGTAGTATGTAGTTTAGTGTAGTAAAATTTGGGAAAGATCTAACGGTTAGATTTGGAGTTATAGGATTAGAAAGTTAGTACGAGACATAGTTTTGGGAGAATAAGGGATTTTGGCTAAGTGTTGGATTTGAGTATGCTTGTAGACAACTTTGAAATTTAGTGTGGATCTTATGAATCAATAATTATGGGTTTTGATCGTTCCATCTAGAAATAGACATGACATAGTACGTTTAGGATGTTTCTCGGAATTTTTGGGATTTAGTAGAAGATACTTATCTTAGACCAAAGTGGGGTACTCGGTGATTTTCGAAAGAGGCTTAGTTAGAGCTTTGGACTTAGAATGTAAGTTTGAGTAAACCCTCGAACCTGCTATGGATCTTTTACAGTTGTGAGATGTTGATGGACCTTAGAGGGGGTCTTAGAACGTTTTGATAATATTCATAAAAGTTATTATTCTTTATTCTTTCTTTTTAAGAACATCATAATTAGTCTAAAAATCTTCTAGAAGCTTCATAAGTGATAGAATTGTGTTGTTAAGGCGTTTCCGTCTTGATCAGGTTTTGAGATCGTTTACGTACGGATCGAGTTTAGTGAGTTTGGATATCGGACCATTTCAAGTAAGTCTCCGGACTTACTTAGCTCGTATTTTATGTATTAGCATTGATGTGTGTTTGGTGGTGTGTGTTTATGTTTTTGTTATAAACCATTAAACCGGTAAATTAGGACCACCGACCTTATATGTATGTTGGCCCAAGTGTATGATAACGGGCGGTGACATCACTGCCTAGCCTTGACTGGGGCTAGGAGGATCTTGGCGACTATCCCGGCGGGTATACGGGCGGGTGCATCCGTGTCATTCCTTGCCGGTAAGTAGGGACCGAGGCGAGACCATTGGGGTCTCGTGTCACAACAGAAGTTGAATTAGAACGGGATATGACTAAGTAATAAAAAGATAATAAACGGGACTTGCGTGTTTTACGATGTGCGTTATATATGTGTTTGTGCCTTCACCGCTTTTCTAATGCCTAGAATATTAGCTAACGGTTTTAAACCGTTTGTGTAGATGACTTGCAGGTTAGGGACGCCGCCGAGTGAGCCGGAGGAGTGGACAGCCGGGGTCTCCGTACATTATTGGACGGGGATGTTTTTGGGTTACCTCTTTGTTTTGTGGTTTATGTTGTACGGTTTAAGTTTCGTATTGGAGTTGTGTGTCTTGAGGACTCGCTTGAGTTTCCAAGTTGTAGTTTCTTACTTTTCGGTTTTCGCGTACATTAAAAACGTTTTGAATTTTCGCCTTTATTTGTGCCATGTTGAAAGGTCCGGTGAAATTGTTGTCAAGCTAAGGGTCGGGACCCATTGTGAGGTCTCGCCTAGTAGCACCCCGAGTCCCGCGGATTTGGGATGTTACAAATTCTAAGGTCATCCACCTAAACATTTTTTCAATTTATTTACAACAATGTCATTCATTAATTACAGATTTGTCATTCTTTAAAATTTGGTCATACTTAACTTGTTCTTGAGAAGTCCACGACATCCACAATTTCATAGTCAATTACACATCAACATATTCAAATTACACATTGTATATTCATATGACACATCATCAAACCTAAACTTCATATCATCAACCTAATTAAATTTAGTCAAATTTTCCATCAGGATATTGAATAAACTTGTAAGAGTTTTTTCAATTCATCCAATAAGCAAATATCGACTAAACTTCATATCAGTTAAAAAATATGAAATTGATGCAAATATCGACTATTTTTCAGTCTATTAATTTCATCTATAATCTAGTACATAACTCATTAAAGCCCCTTCACATCTATAAAACAACAAGATCTTGATAAAAGAAAATAGGTCATGTTATTTACGAAATACAAAACATAAATACATTTCAGACGCAATTTTTCTCCATATTCCAAAATAATATCATTATTGTTTTTTTTAATGAAAATCCTTTATATATTTATTAGAATACAACATGTATTTATTCTATAATATTTTTTTTTAATCAACCCGTGCAAGGCACGGACAATACACTAGTTCTAAATATAAATTTTTTTATTTTTATCATAATTTAATTAACAACTTTATATATAAAAAAAAACTCTGTAACAACTCATGAAAAAAAATTACGATAATAAATGCACCAAAGCCTTTCATAATAAAATAAATTTATGAATAACTATTTTCTGAAATTTAGGGGATAATCGTATAGATAACTAAATAAATCAAGGGTAAATTGCGGAAAATAAACTAACCTTTTGGGGGTGTTGCGATCTATAGCCTAACCTTTTAAAAATGCAACTAAAAACCCAACGTATACAATATGTTGTAGATTTTAGCCTATGCTTACCGCCAGAAAATTTTCCGGTGAAAGTGATGAGTTGTCTGATGAGGTGTATGTGAGTCATCTTCTTTCTTTAAGGATTGGATAAATATCGAAAAATACAAACCTTTTGGGAGTGTTGTTGTACCTAGCTTAACCTTTTAAAAATAAAAAATAAAAATCAACCTATACTATTTATAACAATACCCAACCAAAAACCTCTATAACAAATCATCCTCAAGCCAAATATCCGATTAGTGTGATGATAATTTCATATGTATGACATAATACATTCTCAAACTTTCATATGAATGCATGACATGCTTATCTACAAAAGAGTATTGGATACAAAAATAAAAGAAACCTCAATAATGGTTTTATAACAAAAAGAAACAACTTCTTTCAAATAGGATAAAATAATCCGACAATAAAATACAGAAAATCATCATCTACACTGCCACACATCAGTAGCAAGATACCATCCAAACATAAGAATAGTAAATGCAGAAAAACATCGTCTAAACAAGAAAAATTTAAACATCTTAATCGAGTGGTAGGAGGAGCGACAATAAATGATCATTGTTGTGATGGCCCGTGAGCAGAGTTTAATTGAGAGAACAAAACATCACCGGGTAGTCCAGGCTATCAAACAAACACATGTTAGCTATAAATTTGTTCAATTTTTATTTATTTATGTATAAATGTGTTAGAATACTCACATATACGTGCACGATCGGTATCATGAGTAAAATATATGCCCATGCCTCTAGAGATCGTTTCATTGTGGTGTAGAACACTATTGGTACCTTTTCTCGGTCCACCTTTCCGGGTCTTTTGGTTGTCCATGGAAGATATATATTTTACTCATGGAAGATATATATTTTTCGCTATTTATCCAGTCATTAACAAAAGAAGATGACTCACATACACCTCATCACTTTCACCGGAAAATTTACCGGCAGCAAGCATAGGCTAAAATTTACAACATATTGTATACATTGGGTTTTTAGTTGCATTTTTAAAAGGTTAGGTCATAGACCGCAACACGGTTAGATTATTTTCCGCAATTTACCCATAAATCAAATAAGATTTAAAGTTTATAAAATCTTTGTAAATTAGGGGTTCTTAACTTAATTATAGGCTCTAAAAATAGACGAAATAATGGGTGGGTCAACCTTTCCGAATATTGCCGGTTCGCTCTCTTCTCTCCACAGATCCCAGCAACTCCAGTTTCTCCGGCGAATCATCTCCGTCGCCCCCACCCCCGCCACCACCGTTGCTATCTTAACCATCGCAGCCGAACCTCTCAACGGTCTCCCTGTCTTATAGCCCTCTCCCGACCGGCGCTCGCCGCCTTTTGCGAGCTCTTGAGCTCGTCCGCGGACCGCAGAGGTAAGTTTGTAACACTAGAATATCACTTCTTCTGATGTTTCTGTGAATATCGGACATTGTTGAAATTCATTTATTAATTGGAATGATGCGTAATTGTTTCGTCCCCTTCTGCTGCTGTTATTTGTATGATTTTCTTGCGAAAAGTTATTCCCGATAAATTAGGCTGTTATCGATCTGCGGCGTGATTTGTAAAATTTTTAGGCTGCAGCTGCGCAATTCATCTCATGGATCACATGTGAGGTTTATTCCTGCATTGCTAGTATTGTAATTATGTTGATGACCCTCTTATGTATGGGTCATTAACCCCTTTTTAATTCAAAATTTTGCTGCACCTTTGTCTTGATATTACGAGAGAAGCAAAATGTATAAAGACTATTGAGATTACTAGCCTGCTTTTGACATACATAACTTATAAAGTAGGATTATATTGAAGAATGATACGGTAATCCATATTGATAATTGGTGTGACTGTATAATAACTTTAGGGTGACAATGAATATTCATCTAGCTAATCACCTTTCTACCTGTCTGTATCTAAGCAGGTAGAAGTGTAAAACTCAATGCAACAGTATCATGTGTAATGTTATCGGCCAAAAAGAGGTATATCCTCTTCTAATCCTCCAATCCATCCATTAATGGAGTGGCACATTGGAGATTTTATTTTCATCAACTGTTTGAGTTGTGATTTCATGCAGCAACTATGAGGATCAGCTTCAACTCTGTACTTCTAATCTCGGCAATTTTACGTGTACTTCTGATTGTTTATGGAGAATGGCAAGATGCCCACATGGAAGTGAGATACACAGACATTGATTACCACGTGTTTTCAGATGCTGCTGCTTTGACGTCTTCAGGAGAATCTCCTTATAGGAGGACTACTTACCGCTATTCTCCTTTGCTTGCCTTTTTACTCATACCGAATGCAATTTTACATCATACATGGGGAAAATTTATTTTCTCTGCTTCAGGTATGTTGACTATTCAAACTTTGATACAATATGTCTACGAATTAGAACCTGCTATGATATCTTTCATGTTGATTGTTGATATGTCATTTCCACCTATGTGCATGTAATTTCCTGTTACCTGGTTTTTGTGGCTCATGTATCTTCTTCAGTCTTTTTTCCTCTCCGACTCCACCCTTGAAAGTCGCTATCAGATGGATTAGAGTAGGGAAAAAAGGCATCTATTTTTTTCCCTATATAATATCATGGTTTCATCTGAGATATATTGGAACTATAATTGTGGGGAAAAGAGAAAATAAAATAGTAAAATTACACAACTTCGTATGAGTTTACATTGAGATTTGTTGGTTGGACTACTTACCGCTATTCTCCTTTGCTTTCCTTTTTACTTCCTTTTTCGAATTTAAATTGCAGATTTGTTGGTTGGACGGTTCATCAATATTATCCTGAAGCTCCGTGGAGTCCCGGAGAATCTTTGTGCTTATTCTGCAATTGTATGGTTTTTCAATCCATTTACCTTCACCATTGGAACTCGTGGGAACTGTGAGCCTATTGCTTGTGCTGTGATCTTGTGGATCATCATTTGTATTATGAAGGGTATATCCTGTGACTCCTGTCTTCCGTTGAATAGTCCACACTTATATGCTTCTGAGATAGACATTGCTTCACAATTTCCTTTATCATGAGATCCTGAATGTTGTGAGTTGTTGGATATTATACTCCAAAAATTGGACATTTTTAAGAAACTTTTTTTCTTCTAAAAGAAACAGGTCCTAACTTGAGAAGCCATTTTGTTGCATCATGGTGTATATGACCTACTCTGTATGTCTATACTAAATCCTTGTACTTAGCTAATTATCTGGCAGACACCATTAGCTAATCCAATAGTTCTTCTACAGTTCTACATCCTTTTTTCCTCTCAATATTTCTTGACATCCTTATATACCCTTATTGCTCATTGTACTATCAAGTTTGATCTATGCATTCTCTCATAATCTGCCATTTTCATGTGACAGGTAAAGTCTATCAAGCTGCATTCTGGTATGGTCTCATTGTGCACTTCAGGGTATATCCCATTATATACGCACTGCCTATTTTGCTGGTTCTTGACCCAGCTTATCTTCAACCCAATTCCAATCCCGTAATTTCAATTTGGAAGCCCAACAAGCATAAATTAGCTAAGAGGTCAAATGACACTGAGATCAATAATATGTGTTCTACAATGGCTATGATAACAGGCATGTTCACAAGGGTCCGAATCCTCTTTGCGATAATATCTGGTTCTGTTTTCCTCGGTTTCACTGGTCTGTTTTTTTACCTCTATGGCTGGGAATTTCTTAATGAGGCTTTACTCTACCATCTAACTCGAATTGATCCAAGGCATAACTTCTCCATATACTTCTATCACATATACCTCAAATTTGAAGATGGGTTTTCAACACTGGAAAAACTCGTCTCTTTCCTACCACAGTTTGCCGTGCAGCTAGTCCTCATTTTCCGCTTTGCTTTGGATCTCCCTTTCTGTTTCTTGGTACAAACAATAGCTTTTGTTGCATTTAACAAGGTATGGTTCAAGTAGCACACAAACTTTCGTTGCATTTGCACCATATTACGATTTCTTTCTTATTTACCAATGTGTTCCTGGTAATTACAGGTAATCACTGCACAATACTTTGTATGGTTCTTCTCCTTGTTGCCAGTGACATTACCATGGAACAGTATGAAGCTCAGATGGGAAGGTGTGCTGTGTGTTATGTTCTGGATTGGTGCTCAAAGTCATTGGCTTTTGTGGGGATATCTGCTCGAATTCAAGGGCAAGAATGTGTTCTTGCAACTTTGGATAGCAGGCTTGCTGTTCTTGGCTGCTAATACATTCGTGTTGATCAAGATCATTCGCCGTCACAACTACACTCCTTTGTTCCAGCCCTTGAATGCAAAGAAGCATTCTTAATTCTTAGCCATTGCAACGCTCGTCTTTCCCTTTTTCTTTCTAATATGACACGGTGTACTGCAATTTTTTCTACAGGAAATGAGTGTCAATTTTGGAGCTTATTTTATGTAGACATACAGTGAGTGTATTGTGTCTTCTACATTGTCCAGGTGATGCACGTGAGTGACACGTGACATTTGTATGAGGTTGGCAAAAGTGCAGAAGAAAAAATGTCCAGCTTGGCGCAACCCACCTATAAAAGAAGGGCCATCCCGCCGCCAAATCTACACTTGCTTGCTTTCAGTGTCACATTTCTTCGAGGGAGAACAAACCGAGTGTTTGGTAAATTTAGCTTTTTTTAGATTGGGGTTGTGTATTAGTGGTTGTAGTTATCGTAATTTTTTTTGATTAATTAGTAAAATTAGTTTATGGATATAATGAAAGATGAAAAGTGTCCCAGTCATATGTTTGCTTAATGTTTCGATTGATAAATTCATTTACCGGTTTCCTAAGATGATCAACAATCCTCTTAGTCGGACAAATCGCTATGTAGAAAAGAAATTCTATGCAAAGAGATTTTTCAGGGAAAGGAGAACGAGTCAATCACGTGAAGAGTACAACGTTTGTCATTGAAGGAAGTGCACAAGAAGAAAGTTTGGGGAACAACTATGGACATGTCATACTTCAATTAGAAGTCGATAACAAATTCACAACCCCCTTAAGATAAACAATTCGATATGTCACCAAAACTTGCTCAAAACTCGAAAGACTCTAATGTGGAAGACTCTTATTATTAACCTTTGTTTTAGGTTTTTTTTTTAAGGTCGATGAGGGTAGCTGACACATTCTGGACTGTCAACAATGCTTTTTGATAGCCTATGAACTGTCAATAAGTATTCCTGACGGTCCATAGACGGTCAACAACACTTTTTGACAGCTTTGGTATCGTCGTCAAAAAGGCATTTTTGCAGATTTTTACCGTCAACAAAGTTTTTTGACAACTTCTCGATTGTCAACAAACCTTTTTAAGACCTTCTGGACTATCAACAGTGTTTTTTGACAGCCTATGGAATGTCAATAAGTATTCTTGACGGTATAAAGGATGTCAACAACACTTTTTGACAGTTTTGGTATCGTCATCAAAAAGGCGTTTAAGCTGATTTTTATTATCAATAAGGTTTTTCGACAACAAACCTTTTTTTAACACCTTTTGGATTGTCAACAATGCTACAAGGATGTTGTATTGGCCGAGCTAATATGCCGGCCCGAAAAAAGTTCAATCGTGTTCACTTTCTAATCAAATTGATTTGAACAAATTTTAAAGATTGGTTAAATTTTAGGCTTGGATCGAGCTCACTTTTTAACAAACCGCATACGAACATATTTTAAAGCTCGGTCAAATTTAGGTTCAGATCAAGCTCGTGCACAATTTAAATATGCCGGATATTAACATTTTTCGAAGCTCGTTAAAATCTAGGTTCAACTCGGCTCGTTTATAAACGATTTGAGTCTGACATGCCAACAACTCAACTCGTTTGTAAACGATTCAAATCCATACATGCTCATTTAGCTTCAATAATTAACCTATCCCATCCGATTTAGGTACGATTTTTGTTATTTCTAGATATTTTTTCATCTCTATTCCATAATGAGATAAAATTTACAACAATAAAACAAATACTTTTTCAAATCATTAAGGACCTAAACTTTTTTTTAATATTTTTATTGACGATGAAAGAGTAAGCAATTCAACAATACCAAATACACTGGCGTAGACGAACAAACCGTCAAGGAATCAACATTACATCAACAAAGGGACAACCAAACAATTAAAAAAGAACAAAATACCAAAAAAAACAACCTAAAAGACGGAACAAACAAACCAAAGTAGGCGATGAAAGGCTGAAAGCTCAAAGATGATGAATAATGGGCAAAATTCTCGCTCTCACGTTGGCCCTTCTACTTGACTAGGTAGACAAACTACTACAACGTCCGGATGTGAAGAGTAGGATCACAAAAATTTACAACAAGTGAAAATATACCACTTGAAGAGACGTGATCACACGACGTTCCCTCACCTAGATAAGAGATCTTTGAAGACTCGAGCACAACCATGATCAAAATGGACACTTGATTGCAACCTCATCCAAAACTATCGATCACACCACACCACACCATCAAGAGGAATGTCGACCCGTGAAGGAATACATTATTTACACTACTTAATTAGTGTAAAATTAGTACATTATTAAACTTTTTTTTTGAATCGTGTACATTATTAACCTAACCTAACCATCACAATATCACCCAACTAATTTCACACTAATGACTTCATTATCAGAATAATAATTAAACAATAATCTCATTCTCATTGACCATTTATACATGAGCAAATGCCCACGAGCTCCGCCTTTATTTATTGAAAACCCTTCCTTTCATTTTTGCAAAAATCAAAAACCCTATTTGCCAAGAGATTCCCATTTTCCACATCGAAACAAACTCCTACATAAAGCTTAAATACTGCCCTGTTCCCAGTTCTTACCCGCCCTATAAATTCCTTTCCCCTGCTTGGATTGTCTCCTCCCTTTTCTCTCTCGTTCTCATGAGTCACGTCCTCTTCCAATTGAATCTTCGTCGTCAAATCTTACAACCCTGCGGCTCCCTAATCTGCAACCGATTGCTTGTTCCTCTCTCATCCTCACCAATTTGTTCTTTCCAAGCCCTAATCTCTTCCCCCTTTCTCAACCCGGAAGCCCTAATTTTAAAGATTTCACCTGAAAGTTACTCGAAGTTCAAAGAATCGGTTTGAATTCGTGTATGTAATGCGCAAGCTAGCAGAACTACTGGTGATATTCTGTTGCTCGTGTGGATAGGTTACGTCATTCGAGTAAGTTGTTGTTCTTTCGCTTATTGCTCGGTTCGTTCCCTCCCGCTGGCTGTGAAATCGGACTGTCATATGTAATTGTGGTGTTGTATTCTGATGGATGGCTTATTCAGTGCCTTGATTTTTCGGGGAAGGTGGATTGTATGTTTTCCCTATTTACTGGAATTGAGCGTTTTTTGTGCTTGGAAATTTGGTATTCCTGTGGAAGAATCTTATGTTGGATACTGAAGTACTTGAAGGATGATTGAATGACTAAGAAAGTTTGTGAGGCAAGTCAAATTAGGATGAGCCGAAAAAACCTACGAGACACCCTCCCGATTGAGTAGCATTGTACTGAAGTGTTATCAGAAGTTTACGTGTTTCATTAGGTGATTTATTATTGACAGATATTGTTCAGCACTCTTAAAAGCTATTATGCCAAGCTTCAATCTATAAATATAGATATCTAGAACTTTGAAATCCCATTCCGGTGAAGTTGTAACTATTGTGGGATAGAATGATAGAGATAGTATTTTTTCTGGGATAGAGGATGGTAATTCTGAAGCTATTTCATAAGGAATAGTGTCTTGAAAGTTGTCTAGACATGCTTTTGCTGGTATAGTGTTTGCCATGCTGTTTGGTTGCTAACCTATCTTTTTTGATATAGAACCAGACCACACATGTGAAATTTTTTTTTTATAATTTTTTTTTATCAAAGGATGTAAAATTTATTATGTAATGAAGCAGTATATCTTCTTAGTCGCTGATCATTCAGCCAAAACTATTCATCTGGGATCTTAAAACTTAATCTGATGTTAAATGCTAATGCTCAATTAGTCACTTTGTCTTTAATCTTCTTCTTCTTGAGTTAAGTATGGGAGCTTTTTGGAACAAAGCAAGGTGATTAGTCAAGCCTATGTTTTGTACAGAATTGTGCTAATGGTCTTAATTAGTGTAACTGATGTTTCTTGGGTGTTTCTAGGTGCTGATCATGAATTGTCGTCAGAGATGCATATTATGTGTTTAAGAGACTAGTGCGGATTTGGGTGTAGCCCCGCTTTGCAAGTCGGGTACTAGTCAATATATCGATGGACTTGAATGCCTCTCCGCAGCCAGATGACGAGGAGGAGAATTTTTACTCACAGTTTGAAGATGATCCTGCACCTCAAAACCCCTCAGAGACAAGTTTGCAAACTCTTCGACGGGTATGTATATTTTGTCCCAAAAATCTTGAAAGTAGTAGCTTCTCTAGGTACTTTGAGAGATAGCTTCAGGCTCTAAAGATATCTTCATATCGTTAATGCTAAAAAAGAAACTATGCTGGTGCAAATTAGGGTTTCTGATAAATGAAAAATAATTTTAAGACTAGTTTTGACCCTTTTGGGTTTCCTCATTTTCCTTTTCTAAATGTTCAAGGGGCTTATTATATAGGATTGTAAGATATGTTACACTTTCCATCATATAGCACCTGATGACCTTAACATTGGATCTTATAGCTTGTAAATCTCTCCCAGTATATACATGAAGTTTATTCACTGAATTATTTTTTTACAAGTTAACACAGTGGGGCTTAGCTCTTTCAGTTTGTGATGTATGAATGGATTTTTTTTCCTTCCTTTTTTTAATCTTAAGGATGATATTTCACTGGTTTTTATGTATTCAATCCTTCATGTTGTTACCTGCCTATTTCCATTTATCTTCTTGATGTACAACTTTATTCGAAGTATAACTTCTGTTTTTTTATTTATTACAAAATCACTTAGGAGCGTGAAGAAAGACGGGAACGTTTGAAAAGGGATCAGGTAGATGATAGACATGCGCGTGTTTCCCGAAATGTGGGGTATAGTGATGTTCCTCAATGGAAGAAGCAAAAATACGATAAGAGCAGGCTTCCACCAGGTAAATTTTGTGATTCTTCCATGAGTTTGTGATTATTATATATTGTTCTAAGTTTTCTGTACCTGTTTGAACCACATGCATTGCATTTGCTCCCTCCCTAGATAGTGTAAATTTAGTAGTCTGCTTACGAGTCATGACTCATGACAGGTTCTCAAGTCCATATATTTTACGCTAAAATTGAGTTACATATAATCTCTTTACTATGCATCCTTGGGTTCTTGTCTATACTAAAAACATAAGAAGTGTCACTAAAATGCACATCTTATAAAATGTGTGGCTATTTCTGAATCTTTTTGGGAGTCATGACTGGATGACATGTCACTCGTACAGCATACAACAATGGGAAGGTGCATGCTATTACTTCTAGTATACTGGTTCCACTGTATTCAATATAGTATGTGGAATTAGGTTAAACAAGCAAGGCACCAAAATTAGCTTGAAGAGAAGTGATGCATCCCCCAAAGAAATGACGAAATGTATACTCTATCCCATTATATAATATAATATAATTTATATACATACATAAGTAATGTATCATAAACTTGCATCAGTTAAGCAGTCTACTGACTTACTGTAGAAGTGTAATTTACATCATGCATACTATTATATTTATTGTATTGTATTCGTATACATGCCTTTCTGTGACCATTATCTTGATCTTGCAGGTTGGTTGGATTGCCCTGATATGGGTGATGAACTATTTTATTTGATTCCGTCTAAAGTCCCTCTAGGCGAAGCTTTTAACGATTGTATTCCTCCTGGTAAAAGATTCTCATTCCTGCAAGTCTTCAAAAAGGTCAGGGTGCGAGGAAAACGGGTACGATGCTGCTACTTTATATAATTCATAAATTTTCAATGTTTAGTTTTTCTTTATATATCTTTTGGTTATGAACTTATAGTTCTAGTGGGTTAACTGATTTAGAGCTCAGATGTACAATATATATATATTCCTCTTATTTGGTTGTTGAGGATTTATTTATGCATGACAACGAAAACTGGAAGAGATTATACTCACGAGAGTATAACCTTTTCCAGTTTTGTGGAAGTGTTTACATGAGAGTTTCATGTAATCACTTCCAGAAAACAATTTTTGGATCATTCAGATGCTTCTTTTGGTCGTTCAGGATTTATTTATGCATGGAAGTGAAAACTGGAAGGGTTATACTCTCATGTAAAAACTTGCAGAAAACAATATTTTAGGATCATTCAGATGCTTCTTTTGGCTTATTATAATCAAGCAACCTCTGATTTAATTTAAGCATAAATTTTTTTATTTTATGCCAGATTCCTTGCATCAGTTGGGCTGATAGACTATTTTGAAGAGGATATGGTAGCACTGGCTTAAGAATAGATTAAATTGATTGATTCGTCCAACTTTACTCTGATACACTTAGCATGATGTGTTCGAGTAAAATAATACTTATGGTGGAAGAGTTGTTCAAACTCTTGTCAATAATGTAGGCATGTCTTTGGACGCATCTGATCCTTGCTACCCTTTTTCTGGTCAAGAAGCATTGACAGTAGGCATTGATTGCTGCTATGATTACTGCTGTGAATTTCCCCCCCTTCCTGTAGCAGTTATATTTGTGCGCTGTGTTTGATATGGCCCTTTTGACGTCTTATAAACAAAATAACAAATAACTTACTTCATTGCTTTTGGTGAGCATCTTGTTGATTCTTCAATTGCTAATCCACTCTCAGATTGGTATGATAGTTGATCTGACAAACACTGATCGATATTACAACCATAACGAATTCAAGAAGGAAGGTGTCAAGCACTTAAAGGTAGCACTCTCACTTCAGTATATCTATATGACCTGGTATTTTTGTAGAGTTCTGGGATTTCTTTTACATGCAAGATCTTTCTGTAGATTCGGTGCCAGGGGCGAGATTCAGTACCTGATAATGAGGCCGTGAATAAATTTGTGTACGAGGTATGTGCTATTCTAGTAAGTTCAGTTGCTGGATTTTTTGTGTGTCACTGCAATGCCTTTTTCATGCTTTTGATATGGAATTCTTTACCCATCAGCCCTCGACAAATTTCATTAACATAGAGGCTTTTCAGCAGATATATTGAAGGGAGTTTCATGTGATAGCCATGAAGTTTATCACTTGTTGTTGGTACACATACATTTGAAGAAATCTGCCTTGAGGTTTTGACAAATTCTACCAGATAACCATGAGGTTTTGATAAATTTCGCTTCACAACCTAACTTACAAGTTACCTCAAAGTGGGGAGCTATTCTGAAAATTTTCCAAATTCAAAATAACGGAACGTGCAAGTATGGTTTGTGGGCAAAATTTGTTGTGACCATGTGGTTACCGTGCAAAAAATTCTTGTAAAGCTTGTGAGCCAAACAAAAAGTCCAAAAAGATGTTATTCAGTCTGTCAGTTTCTCATCCTAGTGACATTCAATTTTAATTCCATCAATCCCTTCTTGCTCAATATAGCCTGGTTGTTATTCACAGTTGGTCTCATATTTTACTTGTTCAGGTTGCACAATACTTGGCCCAGCAAAGTGGTCAAAAAGAGTCAAAAAGATGTGTTTTTATTCATTGTACACATGGGCACAACCGCACAGGGTATATGATTGCAAATTATCTGATAAGAATGCAATTTATGTCCGTCACTGAGGTTTGACACTGATATAAGATTCAATATAATTGTTTCTTTAATCATTGTTGCATATCTCTGACTTGCCTTTAACTTCTGTAGGCAGTGCAAAAGTTTGCAGAAGCTCGACCCCCTGGCATATACAAGCCGGATTACATTGATGCATTGTATGCCTTATACCATGAACCTAAGCCTGAATGGATGATGTGCCCTTCAACCCCTGAATGGAAGAGAGCTTCTGATTTTGATCTGAATGGTGAAGCGGTACCAGATGATGATGGGATCCTAGATTTGCCTAGTCATGTAATGTTTCTTAGTGAAAGTTTAATTTTTGTTTTTGACATCTTTATGATGTGGTTTCTTGTATAGTCTGTAGTCTGAGCTGCATCAAGCAAAGAGCTGAAGCTTTCCCTGTTTTTACTTCGATATAGGGCGCTAGATGCTTAGTTAATCATCGTTTTAGGTAAATACTTATATGAGAGAGATAGTTGATTTTTTTTTTCCAAGTTTTATTGGAGCTTACTTTTATATTCACATAGACACAAACCATGGATATGGTGGTGGACTGGTAGGAATGGTGTATAAAGAAAGTGGGCTTCCCAAGGTTTTTCTACCTCAATTGGTCTATCATCAGTATCATATATTATCAGGGGTGTTTGTTCTTTTCAAATTAGAAGGTCCAGTGGACAATAATTGCAGTTAATTACAGACCTGTTTGTGCAGATGAAAATTTTCATTTGAGGGTTTCGGCTATTGCTTTATTGAGCGTTTGTGTTCGTTGTATTTCCTGTTTTTTTTGCTGTTGTAACAGCTTTTGTATGTGTTCAGGAAAGCAATGAGAAAGCTACAATAATGACCAATGATGATGTCTTGGGAGACGTTATACCTAGAGCTCAGGAAGAACATTTGCAGAGAATGTGCTACCAAATGTTTGCGTCTAAATTGATGGGCGGGGTAATGCATCTTTGCTTTCTTCTTCTTTCATTTAACTCGCCTTGTTGCTCTGATTATCTTGTCGTCCATGTATGAATAATAATTCCGTTGCAGTTCAATTTATATTTTTCTTTCTTGTGTTTTTGGTTGCAGCCACGGGGGCCATCATTTCCAGGCTCACATCCCGTATCTCTAAACAGGTAATATTGCACTCATGTTTTGTACTTTATTGTCACTCCGGTAATCAAATACCTGAGACTTCTTCTTTTGTTATCTGAAATCTATATTGATCAATTTTACGGTTCTTGTAAGGCTTTTCTTAATTACATAGTTGAAGCGGCAGTTTTTTGCTTTAGAACATAATCGCTTGTTCTTTATATGCAGCCTCGACTTACTTTGATGCGAATAAATTTAGGCCATGACTGTTGAGCTATAGTTTGACTTGATTTGGATGATTGGATTGTATAGTTTCGAGTCTTGCAATAACTATTATATATGATCATGGGCTTGAACATTTTTATTATGAAAGTTGTATCTTTATTATAGTTCTCATGACTCGATCTTCTGTCTTACTTCTTCACTGGACATATTTTCTGGTTTACTTTCTTTAGAGTTCATTCTATTTGTGCTGTTCGTTTATTCTACCATTGCTTTTGTTGTGAAAGTTGTTGAATTTGTGATAAACTTAATCCGGAGATAATAAGATATGTTCCAGTTACTTCCATGCTTACTACTTGGGGTGGCTTTACATAGTCGTCACTAATTTCCTATCCACACAGGTTTTGTGGATTTGTTTACCTTTTGCTGATCCTAACTGGTAAAAGTCACATGTATGGTGGCACTTCTTATTTGTAGGGATAATTTGCAACTCTTAAGACAGCGTTACTACTATGCTACGTGGAAAGCTGACGGGACGCGGTATATGCTTATGATAACCTATGATGGATGTTACCTGATTGATAGAAATTTTAAATTCCGCAGAGTCCAGATGAGGTTTCCCTGCAGAAACCCAACTGAAGTATGACTTCATGTTTTGAGTTTTTCTTTGTAATAATTATATATTCATTCAGACTTTTAGTCTGACTATATTTTTTGTCAGAATGGATTTGCGCTTCATCACTATACATTGCTGGATGGAGAGATGATAATAGATAGGGTGAGCCCTGAGAAGCAGGAGAGAAGATATTTAATCTATGATCTAATTGCAATCAACAATGTCTCTATCATAGAGGTAGGCTGATGCTTCATCTGCCTTCTTTTATTTAATTATGATTGTTCAAAAGAGAAGATTCTTCTGTAGATGACATTACAATATTACAATGCCCACAGTTCTGGTAGCTTGTCTGTGACTTATGCTACACAATTTTGTTATGGACGTGGACCTTGATTCTGTGTCCATAAGTAGCAAAGGGTATGGGTACCTGTATGGTACGGTAACGTGAATGGGCTTGTTTGGTTCAGGGTTTCAGTTTATAGTTTTTCAGAAAACTAAAAACAGGTTTTTGGGAACAACTTTTTGGTTTTTATTTTTGGGTTGCTGGTTTTGAGAACTAATGTGGGTAAAACCAAAAACTGGAAAATTACTGTGGTACCAAACATGTCCCAAGTGTTTAATACCTGTTTGGATAGGTAAGTTTAGAAGATGTAGGTTGAAACACAAACTATGGCGATGAGAGGAACCATGGGTTGCTAAAGTGAACTCCACTGTGAGTTACAGACATAATTTTGGGCACTCCTGTAATAACATAATTTTAGGAATAGGGTGAGAGTAACAATCGGCAACATTGATGCTATTAAAGTGAACTCCACAGTCTTTAGTATGTTGCCGTGCTATCTAAACTATTCTATAAGCAACGTTCTCTGCAATAAAAACAAACTCCAGTGGCAACATTGATGTTTCTTTTATCTAGTTTTTTCACCACTCGGTGAATGCTTTTCCAAGCCTTTTCATTCTTTCTTGAGATATGCTTGTTTTCCTTGTTCTCACTAGAGTTTTTTGGCATGACAGCGGCCCTTCTATGAACGTTGGAAAATGGTTGAGGCGGAAGTTGTTGACCCACGAAATTTTGAGCGACGGTCAACAGATCCTGCTCAGAAGTTAAACTACAGATATGATTGGGAGCCATTCAGGGTATTTGCTTTCCCCGGTCCTTACATGAATCTTTAGCTTTAATTGTTTGAGGTATGCCGTATACTTTTGCTGATGGATGTAGACGTTTTCAGGTTAGGAGGAAGGACTTTTGGTTGCTCACCACCGTTAATAGAGTTCTGAAGACTTTCATCCCCAATCTTTCACATGAATCCGATGGTCTTATATTTCAGGTGATCGTAATACATTATACAAGTATATGCAGTTCTCCAAGCAGTTAGAAGCATTTGTATATTACATGGTTAACAATGTGGTGCTTTGGATATAAAGAAAGATCACTCTCCATTAATTTTTAGTCTATTGTGTTGCATTACACCGAAGTCAGCTTTGCTTTTCTTTGCATTTGTGTTTTGTTGCTCTCATATAAATCTCGAGTGGATATGTAAATGTTTGAAACTGACATAGCTACAGAGTTACATGTTTCTGTTTTTGTAAAAAATAAATCAACATGTGTCTTATTTTCAAGCATTTAATTAATGATCATGCAGGTAGGTGCTCTTATTATTATGTTTTTAAATTGCCGAACTTGTTTATAAGTTATTGTTCTGTATTCTTTCCTTCAGGGTTGGGATGATCCTTATGTTCCTCGTACTCATGAAGGCCTTCTGAAGTGGAAGTATCCTGAGATGAATTCTGTCGACTTCCTGTTTGAGGTTGTCTCTCTGATCAGCGTTTCTGCACTCCCATTATTCTTCCTTTCCTCTGCATTTGGTTATTAAAGCTGAATTTTAGATAATTATTGATGTTGAGATTCTCTTTATAAACAGGTAGAACCTGATGGTAGTGAACTCCTCTTTGTAAATGAGAAAGGGAAGAAGAAGCTCTTGCATGGGAATAGGGTTGTCTTTAAAGGTCTGTAATCACACATTGATTTGGTATACTTGAGTTTGCTTCGGTCTTCAAGTCTTGTGCTTCAATAGCTGATAACAGATTGAACTGATAACAAAGATATGCATTTTTTTCCCAGTCTTTTTATGGAACTATGTATTCATTAATCAAAGCTCAAATATACGCCCATTTTTTAAACTAATAATGTTATTTTCTCTAGTCCACTCTTTGCATGATGTTTGTAGTTATTAGAGTGTCCTACATATGTGTTTTGTAGACAACGGGTACTTTTATATAGATTTTTGTGTAGTATCTATGTCCTTTACCTGCCATGTTGTGTTCTTTGTTATAGAACTACAAACATCATGCCATTAATCCTTTGTGCTTCTTAAATGAAAATCATTGCCATTGTGTTGAAGTACTATGCTATTTTGTAGGATTGTCGTTTTGAATTGCTTGAATCTATCTATGATTGTATCGTATGCTTTTAAAAACATAAAAGTATATTCTGTTGAAGCATGCACTTCTGGCTTTACGCCTTTTGCCTTTTTATTTACTGTTTTGCGCTTTTAAAAACATAAAAGTATATTTTATCATTAATCCTCGTCCTTGTTTTGCGCTTTATGCCTTTTTCTTCACTGTTCATACTATATCATAAATTTAAAACCCTGCAGATGGGTCTGATCCTTCATCTTACTCGGGCAAGATCATAGAGTGCTCATGGAACAATGACGAAAATGTGTGGGTCTGCATGCGTGTTAGGGTTGATAAGAATACCCCGAATGAATTCAATACATACAGAAAGGTGCTCATTTGAGCTGTTTTTTTTAGTTAAAGTCGTTTTTAGTTTCTCAGTGATCACTGATTCACTGACACCACTCTTATAATGAATATACAGGTTTTAAGAAGCATAAAGGACAACATTACTGAGGATGTTCTACTCGATGAGATAAAAGAGATTGTTTGCCTTCCCATGTATGCTGATCGAATAAGGCAGGACAACAGAAAATTAGCCCATGCAAATTCAACAAAGCGCAGGTAAGATGAAGTCTGAGATAGGAATCCCGAGGACTCAAAGCTGCACTAGACTGTTGCATTTCCGGATATTTGGGCAGGGAGCTATTTGTTACTATATGTCAATTAGGTTCGTTTCGCAAGAGAGAAGAGGATAGGAAACAATAAGAGTAACAAAGCATGAACAATCTAGTCGGTGGCATTGCTATGTTTGATGGCAAAATCTAGACTACCTTCAATTAGATGATTAGGTTTCTAGTGATGATGATAGTGTTTCGCCATGTATATTAGCGTTATAATCTTTTCTTTTTGTTTTTTAAAAAAATTTTCAATGAAGCACCCGACTTTGCTACATTAGGGTTAGCTGATTTTTACTCTCCTGTCCTATGCCTGTCAGTATTTTGGTTTGTTTTCAGCAGGAATGCAAATACTTGGGGAAATTTTCATCCTTGCTGATCTATTTTGCCATTGTAGTCATGTGGATCTTTCTCTTGTTTGTCTTCCTATCTCTAACAAATTTTGCTTGTTCTGAAGACAAATAATGTTGGATTAGCTGAAACTAATCAGATTTTGCTAATAAGGTCCATCTAGACCGGCCCAAGACCAAACCCTGACCGTACCGGAGTATTCGATCCAGGATGTTTCAGTCTGGTCAGGTTCTGGATCGATGAACAGTCTTAACCCTATCTAAGTTGGAGATTTTTGCAGATTTTTCTCGTGTTGTCGTTATATAAATGTCCAATCAACCAATTGTACAAGTATCCAATCAACAAATTACAAATTTGTAAGTTCCATAGGATTTCAATAATGTAACACCTTGACACAAACCCCAATTTTTATGATAATTCTGAATTTCGTATTCTTATTTATAAGGATGATTTAGATCGTCTCTAGTAGGTAAATTGACCTAATTGTTTGTTTTCTGTTATAGACAAAGAACATATTTCATTCTTAGATCTTTGTCTCTCTCAATGTATCTACAATTATTAGGTTTAGATTCGGAGTTTAGAAGGGTAGGATCATTTCCTCATTCCCTACATTTTTCTAACGCGATCAGGCTCCAAATTCCATTTCTTTTTGATGGAGCAAGTTTAGTTAGGAACTTACATAAGCAAGAGAAACTATAACAATGCAAAAGAAACTGGGTACCATATACTTTTTGGTGACATAAAAATGCATACACAAATGATTTTTTTTTTTGTGACACAAAGAAAGTGAAGTACTTGTTGGGTAAAGGTGAATGTATTTCCCTAGTTAAGTTACAAAGTATGAAACACAACTTAAAACTAGAAGAAGACAATAATAGAAAAAACAAGAGAATCAAAAGCCTTGCAAAATAGGCCTTTTACCTAATCTCTTCATCTCTCTATCCATTTTGCCAGTAAGCATCAAACCAAACATCTTGAAATCACAGAAGAATGACCAAATCGGATGACCAAAAGTTGCAGGCATATTCCCTTCAACAAAGAAATGGCTACACCAAGCAATTCCATATCCAATCAAAGGCACAAAGATCATCAACCACCAATTGACCATCAAGGAGAAGATGAAGAACATGATTGAGCATAGTGTTCCAATGAAGTGCCATCTTCTTGTTGATGCCTTTGAATGTTGTGTCATGTAAAAAGCCCAGAAATCATCTAAGCTTCTGAAATTCATCTTACCGAACAACGATTCAGTAGTTTTGAACTCGATTTTGATACTGTAAATGACCCAATTGGATATCCTTATTGGGTTTTGTTGCAGAAAGATGATTTGACCATGGAAATCTGTTTGGTGAATTGGGTTAGAGTTGAATTGGGGAAGGATTTGATGGTTTAAGATGAATTATGATGAGCTAAGATGGATGGATGGATTGGGAAATTGAAAAAAGAAAATAAAAATGGGTGAGAAGTTGCTCTCTTTTGCTTGTAGGGCACAAAAAAATGGAAGTATCTTGTGCTTTCAAGAGACCTTTAGCTTGAAGATAAGTGTGAGGTGGGAGATGTCAGATGTCTGACACATATTGGCCAATAAAATATCAAGTTCTTCTGGGCACGACTTTTCCATTTTATTTTTTTAGTTGAAAAATAATATAATTGTTTTTTTAAAAGTTGTATCTTAATTTTTTATAATATTAGAATATTTATTTGTTCAGCATCAAGAGTTCATAAATAGGGATTCTCAGTATATTCCGTTCAGAAATTTCTAGTAAATATTGTAATTGATAATAACATCATCCTAAAATAGTTTGGTATGCAAAATTAACGGCCTTTTTTTAATGGAAAAACTCAATATTTCGTGCAGAAATTTCTAGTAAATATTGTAATTGATAATTTTGATTTTGTAGAGGCATTGACAAACAAATAAAATGTAGTTTGATTTTTGGACAAAAAATAAGTCATTTCTCTTTCACGTTGAACTCACGTTCTCGTTTGATTGTGTTTTTCTGGGCCAGGTTGTTTGCTGGATTTTTGTTTCTTAACGGCAAATACATTCATCAACTTATTTTAACTTTTCAATATACCAAAATTGTTTAATATATCAGGAAGTCATCCAAGCAACTAAGTTATAATGATCTAATTTACTTATAATTACAATATGTTTTGTGTTTAACATTAACCTTTGTTTTGAACCCATCATGGAAAAACACAGAAGAAAAAGAAGAAAACAAACAGCTTTTGTGGACACTTATTGAAGAATGATGAATATGATGAACCGTAATGCAGGAAACTAATGTTCAACCTGGATTTTCCAGTTGCAACAAGTATAGACACTACTACTAAGCTTACTAAAATACACGTTCTCCGGTTGCGTAGATGTTGTAGAAGATGGCTGATACGAAGTAAAGAATGGCGGTTAACGTCATGAACGCTTGAAACGATCCGAGCCATTGAACAAAGTAGCCTGTTCCAATTGTACTGATTATGGCAGCTAAGGTCCCAACTGAATTTGCAATGCCTGTTCATGATCAATGGTTTTTTGCTTAGTTTTTACTTAATTGTTTTTTCATTGCTTAATGAATTGTTTAGAAGAATAAGAATATAAGTGAGAAATAAGGAGATTAGGGTCTTACCATGAAGAAGTCCTGCAGATTGTGGAGCTATATCCTGATAACCACAAATTCAAGAAATAAAAATATAAAAAAAAAAAACTCAGTATAATAGGTTGTTATATGAACATGAGCATATCAAACAAGTCAAATATGAGCATATTTTAAAGCTCCTTTAGAAGTATAGGTTTGAATAATGACCCTATTGCTGCTCTACAAATATCACCTGTATATTAAGAAGGAAACCGGCTTGACTAAACGAGCTCAAACTAAGGGCGATAGTCAAGATCACAGAAGCGAATCCGGGTGTCTTGGCGTAGTTCAAGCACAACAATGCTATCCCTGGTCCAATAAATCCAATAGACTGCATAAAACCATCAAAACAGTAAGATTATGAACATGTAAATATTACATGTCTGTTATGTATCCTGATGATCAAGAAAGGTGAAAAAATTCATTGCACACAATTTTTCGTATAACCTGCATGATCTTTCTAACAATTGTCAAAGAACAGCCTGCTCGGATTAAGTAATCAGAAGTCGCGCCTGCAATGTAGCCGGAAAGAGCCATGATTCCCCATGGAACTGCACTGAACCAAGCTGCTTGCTTAAGGTTAACATTCAGTACCTGAACAATAACAGCAAGTGAGTATTTTAACTTAGGACAGTAACAAAAAAAAAAAAAAAAAAAAAAAAATTTAAAAAATTTCTTACAGTTTTGAAATACACAGGCATCCATGAGAGGAGTACAAAGTATCCCTGCAATCAAACGATTAACTTGATGAGTCTTACTAAAACAAGAAAGGTTTAGGCATGGAAATCCGAAAACCGAAAGTGACTTACCCAATTGTTAGTGAGGTTACCTATGATAATTGCCCAAGAGGGTGATTTTGACAGTAAAACACTAACAGGTACTGCCTTGCCACTGTTTGATATAGATTTATCTTTCCCAGCTTGGATCATTTGCAGCTCAGACTTACTTATAAAAGGGCTTTCTTGTGGATCATTTGTGACTCCATTGATCCATGAAGTTAGCCATAGTAATCCGAGAGACGAGAAGAGAATGAAGGGACCGGATAATCCGATTGATGACATAATGATTGGAGTAAGCAATAAGCCTGCTACATTTCCTAGTTGAAACCCGGCCATTGATATTCCTACTGCACTCGCTCGTTCATCAATTGGAAACCACCTATAAAAAAAAAAAAGTGTTATGAAATTTCCGAGTCAGACAAACTTTTTTTTTTATTTTCAATTAGTTTTAGGATGAAACCGTATACCTTGAGAGAAGTGTGTTCATGGAAGGCAAAGCAACGCCTTCAGCTAAGCCAAAGAAGGCTCGAGCCACGAGGAGAGCGAATGTGGAATGGTTAGCTGCCCATGGTGTGATTAGAGTAGCAAATGACCATAAGGCAACTCCCCATGCCATTACTCTTTTACCTCCATATTTATCTACCAATGCGCCACCAATAATCGACGAAAATATGTAACCCCATAGGAAAGAAGACTGTTTTCATACACAAATAACAAACCTATGTCAAAGTAACTCGGTAACAAAATGTAGGGTTCATCTCGGAATTATATTAGTGTATAACTGATGCACTCTAGTTATAAATTTGCAAATCTGCCGATCCCGAAAATGTAACCATCAATGATATGTCCGAGACAATGACAAGGAACTAAGTCCTCTTATTCACCTACTAAAAACCAAAGAGAATGGACCCACAACGTTAGGAGTATTACTTGTCATCCACTCTGATTTCGACACGTGTAATCTCAATGTGATAAGTGTTGCAATGAATTTCAATGTTCCTGTTACTTGTATTGGTGAGTTTGAACACAATATTAAGTACAATCACTACATACATTGCAATCAATAGAATTTTTTTTGGCTATCACAAGATTTCTTCTCCTAACTGACATTCTATATTGGGTTGAAAATGAAAGGAAGATAATCTCAATTGCTAAATCAAAATCATAACATGATTATCCGGTTTTCTTGTCTTATCAAATTTTTTTTAAAAATCAATTACAACTAATTTTCCTTATAAAAGACGAAGTTATAGGTGGTATGGTATCATTATCTTTTCATTTGGAACTAATAAAATTATATTTTTATTCCTCTAAAAGTTCTCACCTACCGAAAGTACACCAGAAATCTCGATTAAACGTTTCTAAATTTAATTGAAAATCAACTAGATTTGACCAAAATCTAAAACTTCGTTAAAAAAGGGAAAATGCATTAAATATTCCGAAATTGAGGATTTTCTAAACCAAAATTTACAATATATCGCCTAATTTGGGTAAATTATATTCGGTAAATTGTAGAGTTGGTAGATGATCTAACGTGCGGTGATTGGCTCCAACTCCGAAAACATGAATGTGCATAAGTTTTATAAATCCCTGAATGACCGCAACTTTCAAAAAGAAATGTAATGAACAATGACACGCAAGTGGACTAAATTCGTTTTTTCATTCCATTTTTTAAAGGTTAAGGGTGTTATCCGAAACTTAATAATTTGTTGAGATATGTAGAGTAATTTTGGGAAGAAAGAGGTAGAACCTGAACAATGCCCAAGAAAGAGCTAGACCAACCATGGTGAGCAGCCAAAGGAACAACAGCAACAGACATGACAACTCTGTCAGCATTACAAAGACACATCACCAACGCCACCAACCCCACCACCTTATACCTTTCTCCAATCGTCGCTATATCCGGTACCGGCGCCGACGCCGCCATTCTCTCCGCCGTGCACTTCACCACCACCGATCTCTCCTTCCGCCCTATACTCCATCCCATTCCCCTGTTTCCAATCACCAATTTCTCCCATTTTCCCTTGATTTCAGATTGAAATCGCAAATGGGTATTTGTTGGATTAATCCGGTTGAGGGTTGCAGTTGCGTGTCGGCGAGTTGGGTGTTGCAGAGTTACTCTGCCGGCTGCAACGCCTGCCATTGGAGAACAGAGGAAGGGATGAAAGAAGGGGAGGGGGAAAAAACAGGGGAGATATCAAATATATGAAGAATATTAATGAAGATGAGGCTATAAGACTTTGAAAATATTTGGGGGTTGTTGGGACTCGAATCAGCCAGGAACCATGTCACGTTAGTACGATCACTGACAATATGGATTTATATTATTATTTATTTAGCCTTTTTATGATAAATTATTCAATGTACCAAAAAGGTGATAAAGAATTAAGATTTTTTACATATAAAAAAGTTCCTTTCCTGTCAAAGAAAATTGGCAAGACTTTTAATTTCTTGAATTTTAGGATGTGTTTGGTCAATATAGTATGTATAAACTATAAAGGTGGTTTATTTGGAAGGTGGGGATTTTTATAGGTTAGTGGTGATTGAATTTAAATATTGTTGTAATGTTTGTAAATTTGATAATCAATATGAACAAGTTTTTTTTAAAGCATTGGTTGATAAATTTAATTTAAAATTGATACTGCAATATTTAGGTTTTAATTTAGTTATTTTTTATATTTTGTTTTCTTATTTATGACATTTAATTTTTTATCTAATCCGACTCAAAGTTTATTTTAAATGACATCTAAACTATTTAAGACATTATGTATTTGAGCTCCTAAAATAATTTATTTTTTTAAAAGAAAAAGTATATTCATTAAACTAATGTGTTTATTTATACCATTGTTTACCTAAACTTTGTTTATTTCCTAGGATGTGTGGTCTTTCCAATCTATGCGTGGAAGCTGTGGCTTCCAAGAATTGGTGTTTGGTAAGGAAAAATAAAGAAAAGATAAAAGAAATTAAAAAAGTCCGGCCTCATTTTAATCTTTGTAAATTTTAATCCAGTTTCTGGTAAGTTTATAGTTCCGCTAAGGCTCTAACGAGTAACGTTGGTAGTATGATTGACTGCGTACGGTAGAAAAAGAAGAGGAAAAAAGATACCCGGCGGCGGTAATTCTTCGGCAACGGCGATTAGTGTGGTGGTTGAGAAAACCAAGTTGCATTGCAGGGTACACGCGGCAACGTACGTGGCAACACGTGTGAGGGGTCGTACGTCGTCACCTACCACCGTTGGCGGTTGCCCCCCGACAGAAACACGCTTCAAACAAATTAACAATAATAAAAATGTGATAATATCTGAGTCATACAAATATGCAACGAGACAATGACAAATTTTGATTGTTCGTGGATGCCAACGTACAAATGAATGATTATGGTGAAACCATTCTGTTAACATACATAGGTTTGTTCAACCTGTCCGATCCGGACTTGGTGTTTCAGATCCGGACTAAAAAGCTTAAAATGTTTAGAAATCGGACCAGACCCGGAACATCCGGTTTGACATGAGTTTTATTTTATTTTTTTGGTTTCCCGTTCTTGAACCGAGATTGAAAATTACATTAACGCGGACCATAGACTCCGGGTGTGAATTGGATTGTGAAAACCGAACAGGTTTAAAAGGCACAACTCTGCCAATCCGTTGATCTCTTCGTATATATTTAGTTGTTGTATGACGGGTGATAAAGATAACAACTCGTTGGATGACAAGATTATTCAAGTTCATTCTCAAATTAGTCAAAGTTATAAATATCACAAGTTAATATATATATATATATATATATATATATATATATATATATATATATTATATTTTTCACATATTATAAAATTAATATTTTAAAAATCAATAAAAATATATAAAAATTATTTATAGCATATTATTCTAAGAATAAAGGTATAAAATGTTTGAATAAAAGGGTAAAAACGACTTAAAATATAACCAAATTAATAGATAAAAAGAATATATTCTTCTAATAGTAAAAATTTATTAGCATCTCACGCTAATCACCAATATAGTCTATAAAACATGACATGATTTGATCCTAGAAGTTAGGACATCGACGTGATTACATATGCATTTGGAGACTATATTCGGCCTTTTCTCCATTAGTGCTACTTAATTTCCTGAAGAGTTGTAGGTAGATGCTAGTCATATTATAATACTACCATATTTTTTGGTGGAACTATAATATTATTATCTACATGAAGCACTTAAAAATCTGTCGGGGGAGGCTATATCTTAGTAAGACGAGCTGATATACCATGTGCTGAATGTTGTCTCTCATCTCATCAAAAAACCAAGTTTGATGGATCAAACCGTCAAAGCATAGCAGTTTATAAAATAATTGTTATAAATTATAATTGTAAACCTAGTTTGATAGATCTAAGAAAATAAAACTCATACAGAGATCGATATAGGATGATTGATTCCAAGAGATTCAAAAGACAAGTATTTATGTCTTAGAAATCTCAGATACGATCTAATCCACTATAGTTTCAAAAGCAAAGCAAGCAATAGATTACGGATGAGAAAGCGTAAAGCGTAAAACCCCAATAAAGATAGAAGAGAGTAGAAGCGAAACAATACGAACAAGAACACACGAGCCTGTAGATTCAAAGATCTCCTTAACTTCATGGTCACGTAGATGGTGGTTCAAAGTTCCACATACAACGAGAAGCCGTCAAAAACTCAAACGCTCTAAGAACTAGTAAAGAAGTGAGTGGCTAGAAGAGGAGAGAGTGAGATTAGGGTTTAATAGGAAGCCAAAACCTTATACCTCTTCTTCTATATCAAACAACGTTGTTGGATTAAATGAATCAATGGACATAACACAAATATTTAAAAGCAAACGTGTCTCACAAAGCTAGAGAAAACACAAAATCCAATTCAAGCATTTTGGATCCGACATAAAACACGTGGACTGGGCTCTTTAGTTTTGTTAGACCAGTACAACCCCAAATTTAGCTCACATTGCAAGCAACCATGCTTGGATATGGTCATCACCCCAAATGCGTCATAGATTTGTTCATCATAGGTTCGAGACTCGCAAGTTTCAATTTCCGGAATTACACCTTACAATGATGTATTTCATAAGAAAGTTTTTTTGAATGCTTGTACTAATAACCTATATCTTGTATTCATACCAAAACTTATAGTGTAATTTTAAAATCTATAGCAACTTATCATGTTGAGGAGCAAACCAAACCTGGTATCTTTGCTAAGATACGGAGAACGCAAAATGATTACGTAGGCATCTTGTGGAGGATGACATGTGTTTGACATGCTCGGTTATGGAGGAATCCATCCTTCATCTTTTTCGAGATTGCAATAGGGTGAAGTCATTATAACATCTTGCCCCCTTGACTCATCAAACAATTTTCTTTCAATTAGACCGGGGGAGTTGGTTATTTGAGAACGTTAACATTGGCAGCTCCCATAACCTGGATATTCGGTTCCAAAGTTGTAGGGCATTGTACTTGGATTAAATCCTGCATATGGTTTGGGTTATCGTAGGAGAAGTGGATTCAAGGCTACTCTTTTATGTGATTCTCAAAGGAGTAGAAGTAGATTCAGATTGTTTAGAAAATTTTAGTTGCCCTAGCGCCGCTGGAGAGCCCTGCCGCCTCCTTCTTCGCCGACCATCTCCCTCGTCCTTGCCCTTTCTTTGGAGTAGAGTTGCTGCGTAGGTCTTCGCCGCTCAGGTCTGCGCCGCGCCGGTCTTCGATGTGCAGGAAGATCGATTTCTTCAAAAGCCTATCCCTGGAACGAACCCGACTCCAACAACCCCGACAAACACCACAATGTCGAACCCAAGTCGAAACCCGTCCCTGGAACCAGGGTCTACCCCCGACCACCCTTTTTCAGTTGAAATCGAAGGTTCCCAGCTTCACCCATAACCCTTACTTGTTTTTAGTTCCGTCCAGGGTAAACACACCCAAACCAGAACCGACCCGACTTCAGTGCACCTTTTGAGTCGACTCCGCACCTCACCTCATCCCGTACCGGTTCCGTTTGCCTCGACCCGCCTCCAATAGTTGTCTCCACGCCCTACCCGCCATCGGTTTTCTTTGAAGGAGAAAGGAGAAACCCTAAACCGGTTTTCTCTTTTTTAGTTTTCGGTTTATTAAAAAAGAAAAAATAGAAAAGAAAAGAAAAAGAAGAAGAAGAGAGGGTTGCGTTTAAAAAAAAGGTTCGGTTATATATATAAAAAAAGGTTATTGGTTGTTGTTTATGGAAAATAGGGAAGGTAATTGCTTTCTCTTTTGTCCATTTAGTTCCTTTCTCTTTTCTCCATTTAGTTCCTTTCATGGGTGTGGTGGTGGTAAGGAGAGAAATAGAGGTTTCTCTTGCTTGGTTGGTCATTTGAAAATACAACACCTTTTTGCAATTGAGCGCAAGAATGAGATTCAGGGCATCCTTGAGTTAACCTTAATGTTCTTGTGGCGTTTGTGGAGGTTTTGACCGTTCTTAATATGTGGTTGTGTGGCCGGTGTATGTGTCTTCATGCTTTGAGTCGTGAGTGTCGTCACATTGATGGTTCCGTTTATGCTTTTGGTGAGGATGATGAATACATTGTGGGTATTTTGAGGCCGATGACATATATCTCGCAGCTGATTGTTGATGAGCAGATTGTAGTTGATGGTGGGGGTTTGGTTCTTGATGTTGGATTGTTGGAGAGTGTTATGCATGTTCCTATCACTATTGTGAAAAGAATCCTTCATAGTTGTCATTTATGCTTTTCTCAAGCATTGTCGGGGGCTCTTCTAAAGGTGGCCGCTGAGCCAAGTTGTGTGGTTTCTTGGGTTAGGTTGTTTTTGCTCCCTCATTGTACGTTGCAAGTGTTCAGTCCTATGAACTGGCGAGACAAAAGATCAGGAGGTAGGAAGTTTTTTCAACATCAACGGATTTTGCAGGCCTTGTCTACTTGGGAGAAGTCGATGGTGTTTCCAGGCTTGTGCATGCATTGCTAGACAGTTCAAAGCATAAACTTGTTGTTAGGGTTGGTGGTGACTCAATGGATGAAGAAGGTTGGGAGATGAACCCTAATATCAAACAATATCTTCGTATGTTTTTAGGTGGGCATTTTACTGATGTTGTTAAAGTTTTGTGCTCCTCTGGAGTAGCTCCTTATAGTGATGAGACTTTGAAGGCGTTGGAGGCTAAACACCCCTTAAAACCTCCTTCTTGCCTTGTACTACTTTATGAACTATCCCTCGTTGTTGATGTTGATTTGATCTTTAAATGCAACAAGTCTTTTCTCAAAGGTACCTCTTGTGGTAGAGATGGTTTGAGAACACAACACCTTTTAGATGTTTTGTGTGGTGAGGGATCAATGGTTGCCAATAGTCTTTTGAGAGCGCTTTCATCAGTAGTTAATTTGTGGTTTAGAGGTAATTAAGTGTCCGCTTAATTTGGTTGATCTTGTTACTTCAGCGCCTCTTACACTGCTACTTAAGCCTGGCAAAGGGGTTCGTCCCATTGTAGTAGGTACTATATGGAGATGGTTGGTGTCCAAAGTAGCCATGAAGGAAGTGAGTAAAGATATGAGGGAATATCTTGGAGATTTTCAGTTTGGAGTTGGTATCTCAGGTGGTGCAGAGGTTATTCTACATAGTGTTAACAGGGTTTTGAGCGAGCGTCACTCTGATGGTTCTCTAGATATGTTGACAGTAGATTTTTCTTATGCCTTCAACCTAGATGATATGAATGTTTTGCTTAGGGAAGTAAGGGAAATATGTCATTCTATCTCTTTCTGGGTTGATTTCTTGTATGATCAGGCTATCCATTTGTATATTGGTGATAGTTTTATTTGGTCAGCCACCAGTGTGCCACAAGGAGACCCTTTGGGCCGCTTCTTTTTTCCCTTGTCTTGCACCCACTTCTTCATCGGATCGGAGATAGTTTCAAGCCTCTTCTACATGCTTGATATCTTGATGATAATACTATTATTGGCCGCGCAAAGGAAGTGGCTAGAGCGCTTGATATCATTAGAGAGGTTGACCCGAGTTTTGGCCTCGAGGTGAATGTTTGCAAGACTGAGCTCTTTTGGTCTTCGAGTGATGGATTGAAGCTTAGAGAAGGTTTATTCCCTCATGACATTGCTAGACCGGTTATGGGTGTTAAGTTGTTGGGTGGAGCTGTGAGTAAAGATGATGAGTTTATTAGAGAGCTAGTCATGAAAAGAGTTGTTAAGGCGGTTGAGTTGATGCACCTTCTTCCACAGTTGAGGGACCCCCAAAGTGATCTTCTTCTTTTTTTGCTTCGTTCTTGTATGGTGGTTGCTAAGATGTTGTTTAGCTTGAGGACTTGTCTACCAGAGCATGGGGAGGGTGCATCTACTTATTTTGATTTGGGACTCCGTAAATCAGTCGAGTATATTGTGGTTTGTAGGGGTCCTTTTTGTAGCAATCTTTAGTGGCGACTTGCTTCTTTGTCGATTCAGTGTGGATGCCTTGGGTTATACTCAACTATGGAGACTTCTTCTTTTGCTTTTGTAACCTCTAGAGCTCAGTCTTGGACCCTTTAAGACCCTTTAAGAGAGCATGGATTTCGGCTAAGAAAGAGGCGCATGTATCCTTCTTGACTAATCCGCGTGAAGGAAGGTCTATGTTGAGGCCAACAGATGTGTTTGTTTTGGATGAGTGGGTAGAAAACATGCTTTTATTGATTTGACAAGAATCTCGCCTTTGGTTGGTTTGGGTAACAAGCCTTTTGTGGTGGGTAAGGTGGTCCTCAACGCAGCATCTACGAAGGTGGCTAAGCATGAAAGAGCTTGTATTGAAAATCAACATATGTTTCTTCCGTTCGCATTTGATACATTTGGTTTCCTTGCGCATTTGATAGATTTGGTTTTCTTGCGCCCGATGTCGTTAAGATTATCAAGAGGGTGCAACGGTCTTGCATAGTAATATTGTGTCACTCATGTCTTCAAATGTAGTGTATAGGAGGAACAAGTTGACTATTCAGAAAGGTTTGACGGCACAACTTATTGTCCGCCTACCTTCTAACTCGACGTAATTTATACTAAAATTTAATTACTTGAACAAGTTTAAACTTATTTCAAAAAAACAAATTTCTTCTTATGTCATAAAAAACTAATTGCAAAACCTTAGTTTTATGACGTGGACATGCATAAAACTAGAATTGCTCTTTCGCAAAAGACTGGGCCGGCATAGATTACGGGCTGAAAATATATGTTTGGCCCGTTTCGGATGCAGCCCAAACTCTTTTATGTCCAGCTCAAAATATAAGTTATAGACCTGTTTTCCGAGTTTCAATTTGCGACGGAAGAGCTTTTCAGCAAGTATACTCAATTCCGACTTCTCTCTTCCCAAAATCATGTTCGCCGGAGACGTTCCTCGCCGATCGACATCTGGATCCATCCTAAAAACGAAGGTGTCGAACAAGTATCCAAGAAACAATCTGATCACAAATGTAAATAACCGTTTCTTCTATCTTTTGCATTCGTTCTCGTTTTCTGGAGACATGAACCGTGTTGACGTGAATCTATGGTAGACGAGTGGTAGGATTAGAATGCAGTCAAGTTCTGATATATAACATCAAAATTAGTTATCACGTTGCCGAGGTTGTCCCCCGGATCTCCAATTGAATGAAATTTGGATGTGTTTGGA
Source organism: Fagopyrum tataricum (assembly GCA_002319775.1). Taxonomy (NCBI): domain Eukaryota; kingdom Viridiplantae; phylum Streptophyta; class Magnoliopsida; order Caryophyllales; family Polygonaceae; genus Fagopyrum; species Fagopyrum tataricum. The sequence continues at coordinate 57,574,980 of CM008280.1, forward strand.
TTTGGATGAAGGATTGTTGGTCTTGGAACATTGCTTATTGACCAAGAAAATTCGAACGAATTGACTTGGAGTATTAAAAAGTTTAATTTCTCTTAACCTGCGCAATGACTCCTAATAAGGGTTCAACTCAAATGCTAGTTGATACAAGTTTTGACACTTTAAGATCTCAAACCAAATGACAATTGAAATAAGTTGTCTAACCTCCCTAGTGTAAAATGTAGAAGAACAGAATTCAGCTCCTTTGTTTCATTGACAATGTACTAGAAGAGCTAAGCTTGTAATCCTTCTTGCTCAACATACTAAGCAATTCAAAAGCAACTTTCTGATATACTAATTTGCTTTTGCAGTGACCGTTATAGAAGTGGGGATGGAGGTGAAGAACTCTTTAATTTGACCTCTCTTCACAAAAGCTTCAACCAGGTAACACTGTCATACACCTTCTCTTAGACATGGTTAAATGTTCATTTTTTTATTGAATCATCCTAAATTCGAAGTCAGAACGTTGAAACACATGGTATAATAAACATAGCTTTCATTTGATTGAAGTTCCTGGAAATATTTTTTAAAATTGTGGTAAATCTTTTAAAATATTAAAATTTGAATTTTTGAACTACCTAAAAATCAAATTCCCAAATTCTATCTTATATAAAAGATGAATCAGATGAGTGAAGTAAGTTGCACTTCCTGGTAATAGAATAGCTAACTACATATGGGACCTAACCCAGATTGTAGTATGTACTACCAAACCTTTTCATAGTGTGTAGTTTTTGGCAACAAGCAAGTAAGATGATTCAAATCACATAATAGAGCAATAAAAGAACATGACTCCACATAAATTTGGGTGTCTAGTTGAAAGTTTCTTTGGTTGCAACAGGAAGAATGTGTTGGTGATGGGCCCATATATAAAGGCCTGATGGCTAGCCATCAAAGAATACATTCAAAACAGTGTTTCTTGGGCTCCATCTCTAAAGGAAAAAAGCCTTCCTCAAAGGAAGAGAAACACTTGGATCTTTCTCTTTACAAATATAATCTGAAAATGTAATAAATTTAAGTGGGCCTAATCTGAAATGACAAAAAATAAATAGTATATGATCCAATTCTTTTATAAAATTTGGGCCGAAGCTTGAAATTATCATGGCATTCTTTTTGTGGCCTACCCAACCTCTCCCTTTCAAACCTTTAAAACCCATTACATAGCTGATGATTTTCATGCAGAATTAACCTATAGAAACCCCTAGTGGAAGCTCCTTTTGTTGTGTAGGTTTCAAGGATTGTCAGTGAGCAGATGATAAGATAAAAGGATATATAGTTGCAGTGAGCTATATAACACTCACTAAAGCACTTACAATAACTAAAATTGTGTTTTGCCCCCACTCAAAGATCTGTTTGGAATATATTTGTTAATCCCCAAGAAGATGTGTGTGTTTTTATTGCCCTTGAAATCACAAATATATCCTTATTTGTGCTCTTAACACTTTCCCTTTATCTTGCTTTAGTAACATGCCAAACACTTCCCCAAATATACACACACATCATCCCTTCATCTTTCTTGGGATTCCTTCACTCTCCTTGCAATCATACATGCTTTCATGCTCTCAAATAGCTCATAGCTTGCCTATCTACTATATACTCTACCTTTGGACTCATCTCCTGCTCCAAAATACCCTAATTAGTGAAATCATTTAACCCAAGACCCACAAATCACCACCTTCTCTAAAGAAAAAATGTCAAAAATCCAAGAAAATTATATAAAGAAAACATGTCAGGCTTAAGAAATCTTTGTTGTGTTGCAAATTAAGTCCCAATATTTAGGTTCTATTCTTTGTTGCTTTTATTTGGTGTATTGGACAACTAACATGAGTTTGCTTCCCATGTTGGGATCATCTCTCTTTCCCCTTTTCCCCACCTGCTAAAATTCCCTTCCAATTGAGAGCCTCATCTTTGCACGCTACACTGCTGATTAAAGATATCAACCATACAACTGTTATAAGCAGAAGTTGCTGCCTTTTTTTGTTTTACAAATATTTTTCTCCTCACAAATGCTATAAAGCCAAGGGTCTCTTCACTCTCCACAGCTTCTCTGTAAATGCTTCAAAGCAAGCATGTCGGACTCTGAGGGGGTCCAATGAGGAGGGACCCTTTTCTTCATTATTGACTACATTCTTCCATTTCAAATTATTTTCTGCTCTCATTTTTCCTTTCAAAACTCTTAAGAAAGGGTCCTGTAAATAAATATTATATAATTTTGACAAGGAAAAACTGTGTATAGACCATATAATAGATTTGATAAGCTTTTGTTAGGTCGTGCTTTGTGGTGGTGACTGGTGAGGTAGACCTCCATTGAGTTGTCCTTTTTATCATTCATATTTCCTTTTTTTCTCTATTTTTTCCCCAGTCGTCATGTTGCTTTCCTCGATCGTCCTTGCTTGGGAATCTGTTGGCTTCTTGCCCCTATACATCTATAGACTATGCTAAACCTAAAATTAGCCTTACTATATGCTATGTCTTATGTTCTAAGGATAATTAAGACCATATTATCATGCATGCCGATCTATATTAACTGTAATTATAAAATGTTTAGCTATATTACATAATTAAAGGAGATTTAAGAGATTGGGGGTGTTGGTGTCAAAAAGTGCGATGATGAGATATGATGATGAAAATTGGGTGGATTATAAGACAAAATTATTGGATATAATGACCCCTTTCTCACTGCCGAAATTTGTGGATTGTATTCCATCGATCGTGTGCAATTTCATTTCTTTCAAGTAACACCACCTGTACGTGCAACAGTAGCCCTTTTCCTACAACTGTCACTACCACACCCTAAAAAAATATTAGGAAAATTCTAGGTGGTGCATTATAATTTAGAATTTTCTGAATTATGTCCAAAAATTTAATAATATTTCAAGACATGCCCTTTTATCATCATCTACTAATATTTTGATAAAAAAATAATTATTAATTTTCTCAAAATATTAACTTATAGAGGATAGAAGGATATTTTTCAAAAAACTATAAAGTTTAGTTATACCATCCAAAAATTGGAAAAAAAATCCTTGAATATAATCTGGAAAAATCAGAAGTTTAAGGGTATCATCTGAAAATTTTCAAATTAATAATTTAGATGAATTTTAATTTTATGTTAGGAATTTCAAATACTAACATGTATTTATTTTAATAGGCGGTTTATGTTAGCGGATTAGTAGACCAGTTTTGCAATCACATGGGACTAAACCCTTTTGTCATTTGCATTAATTATGATACTATATTTGGTGCTGATCTCTTATCATTGCCCACATGTATTTATTCGGTCCCTCCAGGATTCTTCTAAATTTTCTATTCTACTTGCAACCTACAGCTTCGTATACATTCAACCCATATTAAGGCTAAATACCATTTATTTTTCTAAATTAAGTATATTTATCCATGTCTTAACTAAATAGATTTAGAAATAGAGTTTTTTTTTTTATAGGAAAAATTCACCTTTTAAGAATATTTTAAATAAAAAAAAAACTTTTTATGATATAAATTATATAATTGAACCACCCATAATTATTTTTAGTATAACAAATTATCCCTAATTAATGAATTAAAAACTACTGCATTTATTAATATTTTTAACATATCTCTTACAATTAAATTTCTTATTAGTTTTAATTTTTTAAAATTTTCATTTGTATTAATAATTTTAATAACTAAATTTAATAAATTAGTTATAAAATTAGTGAAACATAATATATAAGATGTTTTCTCTTTGAATTTTTTTATAAATGGTAAAGAAAAAAAGAAAAGGATTTTTTTTCTTTCCGATAAATGTAATTATGTACATATTAGAATAATAACCGGGCTATAATGTAATTACTCCTAAATCCCGAACAAAACATTCAATATGTGCTGTAGATTGTAGTAGAAGTACTGCAGAAAAAGCAGCTTTTGTTTACAGTAATTACGTTGATTAATATTTAGTACGTACCATAGCATGATTAACCAATGAATTACTGCAATACAATCATATTGTATGAGAAAGACAAACAATAGATTTCAACTGAGCAGCTTGATTAATAAAATTTGATTAACTGAATAAACTAAGAGTAGTAAGAAACGAACACTAAATTTTGGGTTAATTAAGCAGTTTAATTTAAAACTAGTTTGTTAAAAAGGAAGAGTGATGGAGAAGATGACAAAGCAAAGCTTGCAGGGATAGATCGGAGATGGATCGATCAAAGGAATGGAGGGCGGATAAAAGAATGATGGATCATCATCTCTGATCAGATCAGTAAATATTTATTTTTTAAAAAAAAAAAGGCTTCCAAGAGACAAAATCAGCATTCTGTGCGCTACCCCAAGAATCTTCACATACTTTAACCAGAATTCATGACAGCAATCTGATCTAAAGGTAAAGCTCTATATAACTCTTCCTGTACACTGTCATCTTTGTTCATTTGCATGCTTTCCTCAGATTAACTCATCACTATTCTATGCATCTTCTTCCTTCCTTACTGTTATCACTGTTTTCTGTTTCTTCCCTTTTTATCAATATCCTCGTCTTTTTCTTTTGTTTCCATGTATGTCTAAATAAATTAGAGTCCCGTTTGCCCATTTCCTATTAATACCAAATAATATCAACTGATGATATGCATTTTAGATATAAGGTGACCTGAACCTGAACCTGAACATATGATATTTAATATGGACGAGTAAAGCTGATTTTATTTGACAAATCCGGTATTTTAAAAACTCCGTGAAAATTCTTCTTCACTCAAATTCCACATCGAGAGATTTTCCCGAATCACTAGATTGAAAACATTATATTTTTTTGTTAACAGTTACCCGTATAGTAGAATTATAAAAAAAATGATCAAATAAAACATTAGGAACCTGTGTTACTCAATGCATTTGGCTTCCACAACTCAATTCCTTTCCTTAATAATAGTACAATCTTGTTAGGAGATATATTTATAGTCATTGTTATTAAGGTATATTTGTACAGTTAAGATATTGTTTCCTAATATCATCTTGCGGTTCCCTGATATAAATATATACGGCCTAAGGTGGGAACCCTCACGGGATAATATTCATATGTTCATATCCCATCTTATATGGTATCCGAGTTTATCCAAAAACCCTAGTCTTTGAGAACTGATCCCCTCACACAACCTTCCATACTCCACCAAAAATGTCATGAGAAAAAAATCGTGATGCCGCCAACGACCCCAACTCCGGAGACTCCAGCTCTGGCTCCGACACCGGCACCGACACTCCCTTGCCGCCAAACACCACCCCTTCCACGCCACACTATCCGTCTCCAACATCCGCAACCATATCCCTATCACTCTCGATCTTTCTAAAGTCCATTATCACTCTTGGTCGGAATTATTTTCCGTCACCACTCGCGCCCATGATGTGTTTGATCACATTGACGGTACTGTTGAAGACTATGCGGATCCACAATGGCACAAACTTGACGCCATTGTCCTATCATGGATCTATGCCACAATTCACGAGGACGTCATGCTCACCATGCTCGTCCAACAAGGGGGTCATTCGGCCTAACAACAGTTTTTTTTGGGCCCATAATATTTAGTTTTAGTTGATTTAACAAACAAAAGAGTGTTTGCCATAATAGTTATAACTCAATATTTGGTCCGAATTAAAGGGCTTTTTCATGACAATCAATCCGCTAGGGCTACGGATCTGGGGAGCATCCGCCTCGACTCTCACAATTTTGTAGCCGCTTTATGCCAATCACTGAAGATAACTGTTGATCAATTGGAAGATGTTGGTCACCCTGTCAGTGAATCTCGATTAGTCCTTCAACTAATCAATTGTTGGTCACCCTTGTCTTTGTCCGACAATTTACTATTGATAATAATATTTCCGTGGAATTTGATCATTTTGGTTTCTCTGGGAAGGACATATGTACGGAAAATAATACAGCGATGTGGTAGTTCCGGCTACCCTTACCCCATCTCCTCCACGTCTCTTCCCAATACACACTCCCCGTCAACTCAAATTGTTGTCACGCCTTCTCTTTGGCATGCTCGTCTAGGCTATATGGGAGCTCATGCATAAGTCATTTCTCCCGAGTATGTCCGTCTTGTCAGACGGGCAAACATCAGCGTCTACCGTTTTTCCTGTCTACTTCAAGAACTTTTGATTTTTTTGATATCATACATTGTGACTTATGGACATCTCCAATTATTAGCATAAGTGGTTTTAAGTATTATTTGGTGTTATTGGATGACTTGTCGATTTTTGCTTAGGTTTTTCCTCTAAAACACAAGTTTAATACATACGCTCATATTTTGCGTGTTTACTCATTTGTTCAAAACCAATTCCAAAGAAAAATAAAAAGTTTCCAATGTGACATGGGTGGTGAATTTGATTATAATTATGTTCATAGTTTTTGCAACCGCCGGGGTCTCGCGATTCGTTTTTCTTTCCCTTAAAGTTCCCCACAAAACGGCAAAGCCGAACGAATCTTAAGAACTCTTAACGAAAAAACTAGAAGTATCCTTCTCCATGCCTACATGCCATCATCTTATTGGGTAGAAGCTCTTAACATGGCATGCTACATTCATAATATAATTCCCTCAAAATCCATCCATGTTGTTTGGTCGTCTTCCTTCTTATGATCATCTTCGTGTCTTCGGTTGTCTATGCTTTCCGAATCTTAGCGGCACCACACCTCACAAACTTTCCCCTCGCTCCACTCCTTGTGTGTTTGTAGGAATTCTCCCTAACATCGCGGTCTTGATGCCTTCGTCTTGACACCAAAAGGGTTATTATATCTCGGCATGTTATTTTTTATGAACAGAGTTTCCCCTTTTCCACCCCTAATCCGCCACCTTCGCCGAATAACAATTCCGATGACTCTTATTCGGTCCATCTCCGAGCCTAACTACACAACCCATCCCCGCCAGCCCGAAATCTCCCTCACTTGGCCCAGTCTTCACTATCCCACATCGGTAATAATGAACACCCTTATCCCAGCTCTTCGATCTCCTATACTTTTACCGACCCAGAATACCACAAGCCCAAGACTCGTCAGCCCATCCGACTCTTCAACCGGCCCGGTTCCTTCGGCCCACTGTCCACCCACGTTTGGCACGCTACACTCAACCGGCCTAGATTACTATCAACCTGTCATTCCACCAACTAACGTTCCTTCTCGAATGCAAACACGCCTTTGACCAAATTGTCAAACCAAATCCACAATACGCCTTAACCATCCGAATTTCTCCCGTTCCCATATCACCTTCCTAAGCCATGTATGATCTCAATTGGTTATTTGTGATGACTGATGAATATAAGGCGTTAATTAAAAATGGAACTTGGGAGCTTGTCCCACGGCCTTGTGAGACTAATATGGTTATTTAAGCATAAATACATGTTTGATGTCTCACTAGAACATTACAAGGCAAGATTGGTAGTCAATGGCAAGAGTCAACTTGTTGGTATTGATTGTGATGAAAACTTCAGCCCTATCGTCAAACCAGCCATCGTCCGAACGGTCCTCTCCATCACCATTTCTCGAGGTTGGCCTACTCATCAGCTTGACATACATAACGTTTTTCTCCATGACACCATCTTATATATGCAACAACCTCCAGGTTTCAAGGATCCCAATTGCCCGAATGATGTATGTCTTCTCCGACACTCCCTTTATGGCCTTAAACAGGCCCCTCGGGCTTGGTTTTAACATTTTGCTTCGTATTTACATACTGTTAGGTTTCACAGTTGCAAGTCATATCAATCACTGTTTTTCCACCATAGTCAGGCAATAACTACTTACCTTCTCCTTTACGTGGATAATATTTTACTGACAACTTCCTCCACTACTCTATTACGTGGATAATATTTTACCTTCTCCTTTACGTGGATAATATTTTACTGGCAACTTCCTCCACTACTCTCGTACGCTCAATCATGGCCTCTCTCCGGTCCGAATATGTCATGACGGACCTAAGAGATTTTCACTATTTCATGGGAATTTCGGTTTCTCGCTCTACATCAAGCCTTTTCTTACATCACCAGCAGTATGCTTTATAGATATTATAGAAGGTTAGCATGACTGCCTGCAAACTGCAACTATGTCTGTCGATACCAAGGCTAAGCTCAGTGCAACAACCTCTTCGTTGGTCTCTGATCCGACTGCTTACCGCAACCTTGCAGGGGCTTTACAATATCTGACATTCATGTGGTCTGGTATTATTTATGTTGTTAAACAAGTATGTATGTTTATGCACGACTCCAGGGAAACACATATGCAGGCCATCAAACACATTATGCGCTAAGTTAAAGGCACATTGAATACGGGCTTCACCATTCATCCTTCTTTCCTACAGTCTTTGACATCTTATTTTGATGTAAATTGGGCAGGTTGTCGTGACACAAGGCAGTCTACATATGGTTACTATGTTTATCTTGGAGATAACATATTTCATGGTCTTCCAAGCAACAAGCCATTGTCTCCATGTCAAGTGTCAAAACCGAGTATAGGGTGTGGCAAATGCGGTAATAGAAACATGTTGGCTTCGGAACCTGTTAGGGAAACTTCGGGTGCACATTCTCATATAAACCCTTATTTATTGTGATAACATTTCAACGTCTATCTCTCCAAATCTTGTTCAACATCAGCGCATGAAGCATGTGGAACTCAAGATTCATTTTATCCGCGACAAGGTCTCCCTAGGTCATTTTCGCGTTCTGCATGTTCCATCTTCTTATCAGTACACTGACATTTTCACGAAGAGTCTTGTCAATCCATTATTTAATGACTTTAGATTCAGTCTCTGATTTCCCCTTCCTCCACCTTTAGTTGAGGATATGTTAGGAGGGATATGTTAGGAGATATATTTAGAATCATTGTTATTAGGTATATTTGTACAACTACAATATTATTTCCAGATATCTCATATCTCTATGTGATTCCCTAATATAAATATAAACAACCTAAGGCAAGATCCCTTCACGGAATAATATTCATACGTTTATATCCAAACTTATAAATCTCTCAAATTGCACTTGCAAGTCACAACCACTCGGACTCTTAGAGGCTTCTTTATGGCAACCTTGAGCCTAGGTGTTGCTCACCCGTTTCTCCTTCGGCCTTCGCTTTTCACAATCCACATTGTTCAAGACTTATTCAAGCTTCAACGCTCTTGGCTTCTCTCTCGAGTCCCTAACTATCCTTCATTCTAGCCTTGTCGATTCATAATAAGGAGATAATAAAACATCATCTTTTGCAACACCAGATCAATTTGTTAATTAGGCATTAGATTAGATGAATAATCTAACTATCCATAAATAATTATTCGATTTAAATAAATTTTGTTTGAGCCAATAATAAATCACCCTCTTTCGGTTGTGTGTGAGGTGAACGCGTATACCAAACCTTTTAAATAAATTTAAATTATTTTTAGTTTTAATTTAGTTTTACTCTACTAGCAAGACCTTTTGATTCAATATTAAAAAAAAAATTAAATTAATCGTATATATTAATTTTCCATACACCACATTTTTTTTATGTGACTCGCATATATCCATATCTATATGTTTACTTTTTTTTATTAGTGTTGCTTTATAGAACATATATTAATGAAACATGCTGTGAGAATTATGTAGATAAAGTCAAAATAATAATAGAAAATATTGTAAAACAAGAAAACACATGCATGGGAATAAAACATGACAACATGGAAAGTCGATTTGTTTTGAAAATAACAGGTACACACCATATATACAAGGCCTCCTTAGTGGCCAAAATTACTTTTTTGTATTTGTTAAGTAGAGAAAGAGATGTAGGATATGATAGGTCCACATGAGGATATTTGTCCCAAATCTATTATATCCCCATCCCCACTACTTACTAACCATATATGTATGAACTCAATGTGCATAATTCATATAAACATATTATCGAATACTCGATTGGATTAACGGTAAAATGACACTAAACTCTTTAAAACTTATTTGATACGATATGAAATAATAAACAAAGTACATTTACTAATAAGTTATAACATATCTAGTAATATTGTACTAAAATTAGTAGAATTAACGAGATAATTAAAAAAAATTGGAAAAGGTAAAGATTGTTGAGGACACTAGGACATTATATAACTTTACGCTTCATTCCATGCACAAATATTATATAATTATATCTTTCTTTTAATAAATTAAAAGTGTATCGTAACACCTCAACCTTAATGTACATACAATCATACGTGGGTGGTAGGTGAAGAGGTATTTTGATGATTAAGTAGCCTGCAATACCCTACGTGTGAAGATCCATGAGTGATACCATAATTCATATTCCATTGATTGATAAGTATAATTCAAGCCAAATAATTTGGTTTCCGTACATAAATCATGTTTAATAAAAAAAAATGGAAATAGCATTGTATGTACGCATACGGTATACGTGTACAACGAAGCCTTGATCCTTTACTTGTAAAAAGCCAATTAAGCCCAAAGCAATCACAGGAAAAGGCAAGTCACACTCAAATCCAACTCTAAAGTAATTTCTCTCCTTTTTAAAGATAAAAGGGATAATACTTATGCCTATAAATGAAATGATGTTATTCCCCTTTTACTAATCTAAAAAGAAAGGAGGGTAAGGATCACGATTTTACTCGTATTCGATAGATGTCAATGAACCTAATTCATTAAAACGGTATAAATCCGTTAAATTATGGATGCGGGTGATGAGCAATTTTGGTGGCGGGCGGGTTATAGTGACTAATCTAACACTCCGTTTTCGATAGAGTTAAATGAAAGTGTAATAATACTTGAATTACATACTTAATTGTAACATTTTATGTTTTGAGCAATCGAGTTACTATTGGGTTGATAACCTTTGCTGTAAATCTTGGTCGACTAATATCTTAATGTTACGGGTGACCCGATCTACCCCGACTGATGGTATGGGTTTGGATGAGCAGGGTTAGCGGGTGAATAATGGGACGTGTGAGTGTTTTTTTTATAGGTTTCATCAACAGGACGGGTGGCGAAAGTAGCCTACCATCCATTATCACCCTACACATAAGATCCGTTTAATAAGGATGAAAGATTTGAGTAGTTCAATTGACGGAAATAGCCATCCATTTATTGTAATGATAAGTTTTCATGTTGAAAATTCTTTGAAATTGTACAGTTATATTGAATATTTACACTAATTTTTTAAAATATCTATTATCATAATATTATAAAGATATTTACATATATTATTTAATATATTGATTTTAGTTTTATTTTATTTCTTTAACAGAAGTATATAACAACTGCATGCCGGCAATTCTTGTAGGGTAGTAAACTAGGTGTTGCATCCAGTAGATTTAGGACTCCTAGAAAGAAGTCTTTTCAAGTTGGCGAAAATGTAAATATTTGTTAATATTTAACTACCAATCAGTAGATAATTATAGCTGTAAATTTGTTATTTATAAACGGGTTACCAAAAAGCAGCATCCGAACAAGGTCTTAAAAAGAACGGGGAGAGAGAAGCAGAGAACGACGTCGAATAGAGATATTATGTATGAGCAGCTGGCGAAAGGGGAAGAGGAATCGCCCCCCCGCTCCCCACCTGGCAAAGGCAGTACGGCGTGTTTGGTTAGGGTGAAGCATTTTTTCTGAATACTGTGATAAATAATAAATTACAAATTAAAATAATGTTTGAAAAAGACGGAAAAGCCATTGTTGAGGGCAAATATGAACAAAAACCAAACATTTGGAAACAATTTTGGCATGCAAAGTGTGAATGGGTGGATTTGGGGTTTGTTTGGATGGGAGAAAAAGTGGCAAAGTTTTCAGTCTGTAATGTTGGGTCGTGACTAGTGGGCAAAAGTGGAAAAGATAGGGAAGTGGGAAAACAAAAAGAAACACCAAACAAGGCCTATAAAAAGTAAAAAAATTGAAAACAAAAAACAGAAAGCCCAGAGAATTGAACACAAACAAAGAAAGAAGGCAGATGTGAGAAACATTAACTTTAGGTGCTTTTAATACATTGCCAATAATCTTTTAACCCAAACTACTTTAATTTTGTGTTCACATTACAGTTAAAGCACTTCTCAATTATCTCAAACAGACATTTTCTTCTATTAATCATCGATTAGTTGCTCCCTTCGATCACCAATAATTAACATTATATATCCAAAAATCCTACAGACAATGTATTAAAAGCACTTAAAGTAGAGAGTTATATAAGAATAGAAAGAAAAAAATTTTGCATACAAATAATACGTGAAAGGTATATAAAATTCTATTTGTAAAAATTGAAGTATTATTAATACTCGTATTCTCAAATATTATAACAAATTTTTTTTGAAATTCTAATGTCAAATATCGAGAATAAGAGAGTCCTACAATACTCATTTAAGTTTATGATGTTTAGTATTAAAACTAACTTAGTACCAATACCTTGCACGGGATAATACAAAACTAATTATAAAGATATTCATATATAAACAATAATGTATTACATATATCTCTTTTTAAAAATAAAGACAAACTTTATATATATATGTATGAGATATAGTCTATTGAAATATTCGAGTAACCTATTTTTTTATATTTTAAGATTTTTTTTATTAAATTAATTAAAAATAATTTTAAAAATTATAAAAATTTCTAAAATAAAATTGTATAGGATTACCCTTTTTAAAGTTACAAATAATATATATAAATAATAATAATATAATATCTTTATTGGTTATAGTCGATTTGTTAAGTATTTCTATTTTATGTAATTGGCCGTGTCAATTTTATATAAAATATATAAAATAAATTGATTATTTTAAATAAATAGATAAAAATGAATCAACTTATTTTATATTTAAAAAATCTAATTATTTGAAATGTAAAAAGTAAATAATCAATCATATATCTTGTTTTAAAAATAATTTGACTTAAAAAAACCTTAAAATATAATCTTCTCACACAAATAGTATAATATTTGTTAAATATAGAAAGTTATTTTTTATTTATGTCATAATATTTTCTCATATCTCATATCAATTAAGAAACTAAATAAAATATAAATATAAATAATTAACTAAATATAAATAAGAGATATGCAAAATTCGATGTGACTTAATGTGGTTATGATAAGTGACAAAATCTATTTTTGCTTTAATATTATACTAGTTTAGTACCCGCACTTGTGTGAGTTTTACCAAATAGAAAATATTATATTATAAATTTTCATATAATGTATCAATATTAATCTAAATAAAATTTAATTATAGGCTAAACGGACTTTTAAACATAAAATTTGATATTTTGATATCTTCTAGAAAAAATACCTATACTTTAGAAGAACCAAATACTTTTTATATTAAAAACAAATTACTTATAAAATTTATTTCAAATTTGGTATTTGAAGCAACCGAAAATTCTTTTCTGTTTTGATAATAATATATTTTAGATTAGTAAGATGACGTGTTATGGATATATACTTAATAAAAACTGACGTAACGTTTTGACTGTTTAATAATTTTAATTATAATTTTTTTAATAAAAGATTCAATGAAAAATCGGTAAATATAGTGTGACAAGTTTGTAAATAATTCGAAAAAAAATCTGACGTGGCATACTTTAAGATGTGATACACAAATAAAATGTGTCTGAATTGAGTAATATATATAGATAATAGATTTTCAAACTGTTATTCACATAACCTATTGTTATTAAAAGTGTTGTTAATATTTAAATTTTATATTTTATTTTAAATTTCTTCATGTGAGACTTTGAATTTTTTTATTAATGTGTAAATTTTGTACTTGATGTGTATTTTTTTCTTTCATAACTTCAAATATTAATCTAAGGGAGTATATTCATATATTTGGATTTGCATATGCACACAAAAATAAATTAAAAAAATAGAAGTTGCCCGTTACGTAGAGGGGTGAAATGGTAAATTTGGAATTAAAGTGTCCAACCGAAAAGCAAATCTCCGACCCCTCTGTCTCGTCTGTGCGTGTAGAGAGAATCGAGATCAAGAAAAAATAAAAAGAGAAGAAAGAGACACTCCATTCCAATGTTTTAAATAATAAATATTCAATTCATTTTTTACTGCAATTTAGAAGTCCTCTAAAATGTCACATTTTTTTTTCTTGATTATAAATTAATTCGTTTTGATGTATATGTTATTTTACTCGAAAATAAATCGATTACAGACCATAAGATATAAAACTGTGGAAAAGAGTATATAAAGAAGCAACTGTAAAATCACAAATATAATCATTTATTAGTTAAATTAGTTGTAAATTTACTGATTATATCATCCTTGTGCTTGATTATTGGATAATTACAATCAAGTTTATCAAACTATATAATGCAGGATATTTATTTCATACATGTATCTCAGGAGGCAGAATTCATACTTTATCATTTTTCTAATATTAAAATATAAAAGTTATTTTATTCACATTTCTCTCAGAATCTCTTTAAGATTTTCTTCCATTTTCCCGTTAAATTTCCCTTGTAGTTCTTCTTCCTCTGCCCCCCTCCTCTCTCTCGACTCTCACACACTTTCTCTCTCATTTCTGAGTGTAGAAATCACAAAGTTAAAGCGAAAGCGAAAGCAAAAGCAGAACAAAAAATGCAGTTGGGAGTGACAATGGTAGCATGAGAAGCAGAGATCTTCCTTTGCTACTACATTCCGAACCTCAATCTAACCACCGTCGGTGATGAATCCAGTGGAAGAGCAGCTTCCGCCACCGCCACAACCACCACAGCCCCACCGCATCTCCACAAGCTGCGACCGTCATCCAGATGAGCACTTCACCGGTTTCTGTCCTTCCTGTCTTTGCGAGCGTCTATCAGTTCTAGATCAGTCTGCTGCTTCTTCCTCCACTATCACTGCCGGTCGCAAATCCGCCTCCTCCGCCATCAAATCCATCTTCCGAGGCTCCAACGCCGGGGAAAGAACGTCATTTCGTACTAGGCCGGGGTCGTTTCTACCCGAGCTGAGACGAACGAAGTCATTCTCTGGTGGGAAGAACGACGGTGGCTTCGGATTCACCGGCATTTTCGAGCCGCAGAGGAAATCGTGTGACGTTAGGGCGAGGAATACGCTTCATTCTCTCTTCAACCAGGACGCTGCTTCCTCTTCTTCTAGGGTTGTACTTGGAGCCGGCGCAGGAACCAAACAGATAGAAGGTAAATTTAATAATTCTAACGGTTTTGTGATAGAATTCAACGAGGAAGACGAGCAGGAGCAAGAAATTGTTGTCGAAGAAGAAGTGCCTTGTGAGAATTTGGGAAGCGGTGAAATTGAAGAGATTGAAGAGGCGTTTACTTCAAACAACAGCGTTAGTAACCCTAAATTATCCTGTGAGGAGCAATTGGGGGAGATTTTGGAGGCTGAGAAGGTTGAGTTGAAGCCAATGAAGGACCACTTAGATCTGGATTCCCAAAACAAGAAGGCCGGAGGAAAGGGCTTCTGGTCTGCGGCGTCGGTTTTCAGCAAAAAACTGAGGTCATGGACGAAGAAGAACAACAAACTGAAGAAGCACAGTGGTGGAAGAACTGTGCAGGTGAGCAAGAAGAGCAATGCTGGGAGGAGTTGCAGGGAAACTCAGTCTGAAATTGCTGATTATGGTTATGGAAGGAGATCTTGTGATACTGATCCCAGATTCTCCATTGATGTTGGTAGAATGTCTCTTGATTATGGTAGAATTTCACTTGATGCAGGGAGAATGTCTTTAGATGCTGGTAGGATGTCCTTGGATGATCCTAGATACTCATTTGATGAGCCTAGAGCTTCATGGGATGGATATCTTATTGGTAATGGAAGGCCTACCAACTTCCCTA
The DNA here is from genome assembly GCA_002319775.1 of Fagopyrum tataricum. Classification (NCBI taxonomy): domain Eukaryota; kingdom Viridiplantae; phylum Streptophyta; class Magnoliopsida; order Caryophyllales; family Polygonaceae; genus Fagopyrum; species Fagopyrum tataricum. The sequence goes on from CM008280.1 coordinate 57,590,796, forward strand.
GAATGCCTTCCATGCTTTCAGTGGTTGAGGATTCTCCTGCTCCTATTCCTCCTATTAGGAAAGACAATCAGATTCCTCTAGAAGAGCCTAGAAGATCAATAAACGAGGAGGAAGGCGTTGTGCCAGGGGGTGCCTCGCAAACTAAGGATTACTACTCTGATTCCTCCTCAAGGAGGAGGAAGAGCCTTGACAGGTCAAACTCGATCAGGAAAACTGCAGCTTCTGTGGTTGCTGAGATGGATGAGATCAAGGTTAACCCTAGCAATGCAAAGGTGACTCCTGCAGGAGCTATGGAGTATATGCATGGTGGAAGTGGTAAGGGCTTGGCTGGAGAATTGAGGGACTCAAACCCTAATTCGCTTAGAGATGATTGCTCTGAGAGTTTTGACATGGGTTTTAGGGATTCAGCTTCTGTGCTTGGTAGCAATGGTGATATGAAGAGGTCAAAGAAGTCAAAGAGCTGGAAATCATGGAACATTTGGGGTTTAATTGTAAGGAAAGGTAGTAATAAAGACGAGGAAGATGATAGATATAGTAGAGCAAACGGAGTAGAGAGATCATTTTCCGAATCATGGCAAGAGCTCGGCAGGGATGGATATGGTGGAGATCCAAGAGTTGCTTTCAATAGAAACGGATTTCGTAGCAATAGCAGTGTGAGCTGGAGAAATTCATATAACTTAAGAAAGAGCAACGTTGAGACAAACAGTAATCATCATGCCAAGAAGAAAAGCAATGAGTTTGTGCTTGAAAGGAACCGAAGTGCCCGTTATTCACCAAACGACGTTGACAATGGCTTGCTGCGGTTCTATTTGACACCAATGAGAGGTAGCCGGAGATCGGCACCAGCGAAAGCTAAGCCACCTACATACTCTCATACTATTGCAAGGACTATGCTAAGAATGTATTGAGATTTCAAAACATTCATCACTTTGTTCTTAGCTTCTTCATTGTTTAACTGTTTTTACTAGTTTCCCTGGAATTTGCCATGTAATGTATCCTTAGTGGGTTGATCACATAAAAAGCACCCTGGGTTATGGTATATCTGCAACTTTGTATGCTTATCTGATTTATTAACAAAAAAACAAAAATCAGTTATATTTCCTCACATCTGATTCTTGCATCTTGGTCAAAGATTTAGCTCATGGGTTTGGTTTGGTTGCTGGCAATCTGTCTTATTGTGGCTGTTACTCACTGAAGCTATTGCTTGATATATGTCTTCTTGTGGACTGTTTTTATGAAGGATTATACAGTTTAATTGGGATGAGCTAAAAGCGTGACTAATCATTTCCTTACAGCTCTGATCCAACAGGAGTTTGCAGATGAAGGTCAGATTTTCAGTTTCATGCTAGTGATTGAATTTTTCAATATTTGTTTGGCAGGTTTTTGTTCTGCAAATCTGCTTTCTATTGCCATATTGCTTACTCAAATCACTCTATATTTGTTGTGACAATTCTCAGTCAGATATGTGGTGCTGAATTATAATTTTTTTAGTTAATGATGATCCCTAACTGGAAGTCAAAGTTACAGCCTATCGATGGAGAAAATCTCTTCCCATGTTTCACATTATGATGAGGAACCAATCTTTATTCATCATATTCATTTAGTAAGTGAATATTGAACTGCTCATCTCATTTCTCCAAGACTCATATCCTCAATTATTTTTAGGATGAAAATCTTACTGTGTTTTTCAGGTTTCTAATACACAAGCATCAAACATTATTCATTCACTTCTTAATTAAGGATGTTATACATGTGAAATTCCAACAGGTCAAAGATCATGCGGGGTTCGTCGTACGTCCGAACGCACATGCGCGTTGCGTTTGAGCTCATCACATTAGTTCAATGAGATTCTAGCTTCAGACCAATTGACAATCAAAATAGTCTATCAACCCTATTATATAAGGGGCGCATTCGGTAGAGGACATTATAATCTCCTGAATAATCCCAATAATCCCTGATGAATTGGATTATAAAAAAGGCTAGAACGCCCTTGAATTCATTTATAAACGAATATAAACATATTATTAAGATAAGTTAAAATTTAGACTTTTGTCGCCCTTGACGCCCTTGAATTCATCTATAAACGAATTGAATGTGAATGTCAAAGTTTGGCTTGTGTTTGTTCAGCCTTGAATTCATTTATAAACGAGTTAAATATAAACGTTAAAGTTTGGCTTGTTCGGCTCAAATAAAAGCGAAATCGCTCGTCAATTAGGACATGCAAATCTATAAAAGGGGACAACAAATTGCTTAAATCTTCAATTAGCAATCTAATCAACTAAAAGAAGGAATCAAATTAAGCAATGGACAATGATTTACCCACTAAAAGAAAAAGAAAGCTACTTAAGCATGTTAAACATGGTTTAACACACTACTTATGATGTACTCATACATATACTAATACCATGTATTATGTAATTAGTTTAATGGAAGTAGGCTGCAGATGAAGGAGAGGTGAAAGTTAAAAGAAGAAAAACAAAAGCCTGCTTTTATTTTGTTATAGGGTAATGGCAGGGGAAATCACAAGGAATCAAACTTTGATCAAATCAAGTATACTTTTGGCTTTAAAGTGTGTGTGTTGGGGTGATGATTTGATCTCTTTATTCTTTGTTTTATGCAAAATCACAAATTTAAAAAGAGGGGCTGAGTAATCAATAAATTTGCCACAGAAGTCAAAAAGTTGGGAAGGAGAACAAACAAACTCACCTCTAACATGCTGTTCTTTTATCTACTGATAAAAGAGGTAGATAAGGGGCAAAATTTCAAAAAAGAGGCTCTTAATCCAATAAAAAGCAGCTCACAATCTCTTTCTGTCTCTACTCAAATTCACTACAATGACCTTTATTCGCTCTATACTTATATGTTATATGTCAAATTTTTTATAAATTAAACAAGTGAAATATGAATACAATTTGACAAAAAACAAGAACATCAAATAAGTTCATACTACTTTATATTGGCCAATATTTAGATATTTGATCATTCTTGTGGTACAAATGTATAAAAATGAACCATTATTTTTATAAATCAATAATTATTACTAATAAAGTATAGATTTATGTCATGAATTACGATAAATTTTATTTTTGATCGTATAAATTATTACTAATTAAAATTAATTTTGTTAAATAAACTATATTACGTGTTGTAATATATAACCGATCTTAACTTATACATTCACAGTGAAGCAATTATATATACCTAAAAATGTTATTTGCTTAGAGAGAGTTATCCTATATATTATGTTACATAAACTTTTATGAAAAAAATTAATAATAAAACGAGTAACTCATAAAACTTATACACTATTTTCATCACAACATTATCGATATAAGACACATTTACCCTACATGTCACGACGATGACAAACAATTCCAATAGTAAATGTTATGCATCATCTAAACGGGTAAAAAAAAGCATAATAATTGAGTGGGAACCAAACAACATAAGTATACACTTGTTTGTGAAACGGTCGTATGTTTTGGACTCTTGCATGGTGATATAGTAGCTAACAATGACTAATTACTGTCGATAACCACGCTCGAAAGAAGTATCTTATGCCACTTACCAACTTATTTAATAAACATGTTATAGTTTGATGAAAGTCAACCGTATTTCTTCTTTTTTTTAACTCAATGCATATGATGACGTTTGATATATTTTAAATAATTGTTTTTGAAATTTTGATTAAATTTGATACTTCAACGTTGAAATTAAAAAATTGATCGCTGTCACAATGCGTCTAAATTGACTTATTAGTAAATATTTCGTTTTATCAATATAATTTTTAAAATTTTTTTTATTGATATACTCTTTTCGACTTCAAAGACAAATTGATGTTTTTTCCTTTTTTTTTTTGCATTTATAATATCAATATTTTTATTTGTTTCTAAATTTTAATAGTATGACACAGATTTAACATCACTTTTGTTTAAAATAATTATTGTTATATACTTATTACTCAGCATTGTCATATTAACTAATATAAAACAAGCTTTCTTAATTTTTCAGTTGATATACTATTTTTTAGAAGGAAACAATGTGCATATATTTTCTTAGTTTGACATCAAAATGAATTTTAATAATATTTTTTTGGTTTATTTATAAACTTTATATGATCAAATTAGTGATTAAATAAAATAAAATTACATCGTGGTAATATTAACTAATTTAAAAATAAGTTTTCTTAACTTTTCAGTTTATATACTATTTTTTTAGAAGGAAAAATGTGCATATATTTTCTTAGTTTGACATCAAAAAGAATTTTAATAATATGTTTTTATTTATTTATAAAACTTTATATAATCAAATTAGTAATTTTACAAAAATAAAATAAAATTACATCGAGATAGAAAGGTAGACGGCTACACACCGCTCCTTTCTTAATTGATATGTCATGATTTTTATAAAACTTTATATATGTCATGATTTTTTTTTGTATGAATTTTAATCAACTTATTTGTTTATTTTTTTAAAAATGTCTCTAAATCACATATTCACAGCTAGCAAATATGAATTGATATGGACAAAGGGTGAAGATCCAAAATGGGCTGTGTGGACAATTTTTCACTGGGCCCAGCCCATATTCAGGTCCATAACCTTGTGGATCTCAAACTTCTGTGAAATTGGCGAGTTAACTCTTCTTTTCCCCTGAAATCGGCCGAGTTAACTCAAACCTAACTCAAACCCAATGTTATATTGTTATCCGGATTTGCCATTCGTGGTTTCAACACTTTTCTTCCAACTGCTCGAAAATCCAAGCTGGTGCTTTGAGGAGCCATTATCTTCTATTCCTCTTCTCAACTCTTATCTTGTGTTCTAGGCCGGAATTCGCAACCGCCATTTGGCTCGTATATCCTAATTTGGTATGTTTCTTGTCTAATTTCCCTCTGGGTTTTCGCACCTCAATTTGATTCTTATCCCTTTCTCGGTGTAATGATAGTGTAAAAGCATGAGCTTGTTATGTTCGACGAAATGCCGATGTCAAGTATCCTTTGTATGTTCCTTTTTTTTTTTGTTGGATTCGCGAAATTAAAATGGGGATGTTTGAGGGTCTGTCATGTATATGCCTATTGTTTCAAATTAGCTGATAAGATGTGCTTGCAAGAAGTTATTTCAATCCTCATGTGTTAGAGAGAGTGACGCCATGAAATTATCTAAGTCACAGACAGCATATGTGTTGAAAGTATCATCTGTAAGGAAAAATCTTTGACTTAATCTATGTATGATGAGTCTGTCAAGCTCAAATATTATGCTTATTCTTGTTTTGGATGCAAATTATAATCTCAACATTGTTCATTCTGTTATTTATCAACTGTATTTTCTATAGGTCTGTTCCCTTTGATTTTATTGTGAAATGGCATGTGGTGTTGGTACCTGTTCTTCAACCACATGGAGCATGGCACATCTAAGATCAGCTCTTCCATCAATCCCTTCTGCTCAAGTTGTTGCTGTTTCAAATTCCGTTCCTTCATTGCTCCCTCGTCTGAGACTCTCTCGGACAAGCACTGGGCATCGTGTCCCTCAGCCCATTGGCCTTGCTTCTCTGTGTTCTCTGTTTTCGCCACTTCCTGGAGGTATAATCTTGCATTGGTGCTCTTTCATAATTATGTTTATCTATTACAGTTTAGAAGCATGTCTATCTGATCCTAAACCTGGTTTTGTCAAAGAGATTGTTTTTTTTCCTTTTCCATCTCGACTTCATTGTATTTATGTTAGATAATTGAGTTTGGACAAAGTTCTGGTGCATAAAACCTTCCTATGTGGTATAATGGTCAAAAAATGTTTTTTTAAGTGTTTAAAATGACCCATGATTAAAAGTTGTGTGTTTTCAGTATTACAACAAAAAAAAACACGATTTCGTACAATTTTAGTAAGTTGTGTACTTATGTCAGGTCACTCGAAGTGAAGTTTCCTTTTATCTCATAGAGTTGGGAGAACCTCTGAATAAAATGCAGCATGTGGAGTTTGTTTTTAAATTTATACCTCCTTATTCACAGGCTTTGATTCTTGATTTAATAGTCTATTCTGGTGTTAGCCTGAGATGTATGTAGCACATACCAAGGACTTATTCACCTTGAATATGAACTACTTGTGTTTCCCACTTGCACTTGAGCATGATGTTGGGAGATGCATACAAAGTTAGATGCCTTTCTTGGGTTCTCCTGCAGCTGAGTAAAATTAGATGATAAACCCGTGTTGGCATGTGTAATTTGGTCATCTCATCACGGCTATCTAATTTCTTGTGGACCTCAATGAACCATTAAACAGAAGGAATGATGGAATTAGTGAAAGAGAAGATGCTAGCTTGATTGTCATTTTGGAGCATCTTGTAACTAATAGAAGATAAGTAGAGCTGCATAGTTGGACTAGCTTTCAGGAAAAGATCTGAAGTGTCAAAGCATTAGTCTTTCTTTGCGTGTGTGTTAGAGAACACAGATCATTTCAAAGGGAACACAAAGCAAATCTATTGGTATTAGGATTCTAACCTATTGAAAATTCCGGATCTATCTTTAATGATTTTGTTGTGTTAGGGCACGCAAAGCATTTGAAGGCGAAAATTAGACATGTAAATACATAGCTTGATTCACAGTCATGTTTGAAGTAGGATTTTACAAAGTAGATGAAAAACATGAACCTAGTATCAATTTATTGGTTTTAGGATTAAAGACTGGATTCATCAGCAATGATTATTTGTTATTTCTCTATGCTGCTTCGAAGAACTTTTTACTTTCGTTATAAGAATAACAAAGATTACTCAAACATTTTTTCTTCTTATAATGGAGAGAATTTGATACACTAGACATGCATAGTGTATTGAGAGGCCGCACAAAATATATAAACTAGCAAGAACGGGGATTAATCTCTATGATCAAATGCAGATTACAACAGGTTCGAGAATAACTTCATCGGGATTAGCAATGGGAGCAAGTTCTTTGCCATGAGACACGGAAGAAAAGTTCCCAAACTTAACCGGCCTCCAGATCAGCGTAAAGCTCTACTACGAGGCCTGACAACTCAGCTGCTTAAATATGGAAGGATTAAGACGACCCGAGCCAGGGCAAGCGCCCTACGAAAGTATATTGACAAAATGATAACCCTAGCGAAAGACGGCTCCCTTCACAAGAGGAGACAAGCCCTTGGTTTCATATATGAAAAGCAGATTGTCCACGCCTTGTTTGCTGAGGTTAAGGACAGGTACGGGGAGAGAGAAGGAGGATATACGAGAGTCATAAGGACATTGCCCAGACGCGGCGATAATGCACCCATGGCTTACATTGAGCTCGTCTAGTAAGGTAGAATAATCTAAACTCGAGTATCATTATGTGATTTTTTTTGTAAGAGGGTAACTATTAAACCTATTGTATCTTCACCTTGTTGTATGTCTTATGATATTTTGAATGTAAGTCATGATACTTTGCATAGGACGAAACTCCCATATAAAATCATGCAGGAACAACGGTGATATAATATAAGCTACAAGGTTTGATCACAACAAACATAATAGTGTTGATAAAATGTGGAGGATGAAATGTTTTTAATTTTGAAGAAATAGTTACTCCTATTGTCCATTGATTTGGAGGATAAAACTTCACCACCTTATGTGTTGGGTTCGGGTCTTACATTTATGTGCGTACAAAACTGCACATGCCGAAATTTAACATAGGTGGACACAAATCCTGCCAATCTCGGTCCCAATTCCGGCGGGATTTCATTAAAATTTGAAATTCCGTTCTGAATCTGTCCTGCCAAAAACTATCCAGGACGGGATACGGACCTTAACTTTCTCATCCCGCTGGTTCTATCCCGTATATAATAAATTTTTTAATTTAAAATAATAAATATAAATTAATCTCTAAGCATACTATTTTGTTATTATTTTTTGAGAATAATGAGGTAGACAAATCCTTTTTGTAAACTAGGCTCCTATATTTTTGTTAATTTTAACAAATAATTAATGAAAGGGTATAAGATAATTACAAAAATAAATCACTATAAAATCACCCAATTAAATTCATAGGCCATCCAAATTGCATTCCATGAAACCTAAACTATTTGCGATTGAAGACTGCCGTCACAAAACCGGAAGAATCAAACTACACTCGAGAGGGTACTTACTCCAGTGATTAGCCAGGCGGATCCGATCTCGACTCCACTCGCCGGCAGTAACAGGGGCATGACAGTGAACCAGAGGAAGGCAAGGGGTGAGGTCGAGCGGAGAGAGTCGTCCAGGATCGGTATCGTTCGGCAAGGAGGGAGAGCGGTGGTTGTACTCCGGGGTGATAGTCTCCGGCAGGCTGAGTGGCAGTGTTAGAAGGTCTCCAGGAAGCCGGTAAGGCTCGGGAATTGAACAGGGCAGATGGGCTGGGCTCCGACTGTGTTGAATTGGGTAGGTAGTGGGTTGCTAATTAGTATCATTGGTCATGAATGATGACTTAAGATTTCTATGTTGCTAGATGTTGGGATTGGTTTATTATATTTGAGATCTGATTAAATGTGGTTGAATTGCCTGCCTGATATGTCAACTTTGAGAGTTTGAGGTTCCTTGGTTTGAGAAGGAGCAATTCAGGAATCGGATCCTTTTACACAAGAACCCGTTACAGATATTGGCTCGCATAGAAATGTAAGATCCAAGGAGGACGTGTTATTGAACAATTGAGGATGTACAATCTTTTCAAAATATGATAGTTTTTGGTTGCTGGTGCTATGACAAAGAACAAAATATTTGGTCATGTCATGCTACAACAGTATATTAACAGGATGTTGAGTATGAATTAAGAGGAGACCCTGCCCCTTTTTACTGCAGGGCTTGTGTAAGTGTTAGGACATAAAATCGATAGGGTTTTAGTGAATAAAATTGATATGGCTTAGATCGGTTTGTGTAAATAAAATCGACGGTTTTTTAAATATATAGGTTTTGTGTAAATCGAGACGACAATTTGTGTAAATATATAGTTTTTTTATGTAAATCGAGACGAATTATGTAAATATATAAGTTTGATGTAAATCGAGACGACGGCTTGTGTAAATCGATATGATGGTTTGTGTAAATATATAGGTTTTATGTAAATTGAGACGAATTATGTAAATCGAAAGAGGTATTGGGTAATTACATTTTTTGTAAAATCAAACGTTATGGGCATTAAGTATACCTTCAAAACAACACAACAATAGATTAGCAAGTTCAATTAGTCTAACTGGTATAAGGGCGGGAGGGTGGTTTAAAAACCAATGTTCGAAACCTACTAACTACAACATATGTATTTTCAACGGACCTTGTGTAGTTTGAGTCTGGGCTTGTGTACGGACCTTGTGTAGTTTGAGTCTGGGCTTGTGTACGGACCTTGTGTAGTTCTTTTGGTCGGACCTTGTGTAGTTTGAATATGGGCTTGTGTATGGGCCTTGTGTAGCTCGATTTGGGCCTGAGATTGTGTAGCTCGATTTGGTCTGGACTTAATTAAATAGATTGGACTTGGATATCTGAAAATTGAAATTACTATTTAACCCTTTCAATTAATTTTTTAAAACAAATAAAAAAGGCCTACTTTGTTAATCAATTTAGTTAGAAGCCTTATTAGTACACTAGTTTTCAAAATCAACCTACTTACCCATTTCACCCTCTTTTTTTTTGTCACAATATAAATTTTTTTATATTGTTATTAATAGTTATGCTTATATGTTTACAAAATAAACCCATGTTGGTCAAACCGTCAAAATTGACAAATAATTAAAATTTATTCATATGTGTTTTATCATAGATATAAGTTTTAATGTAAACTATAATATGTTATCATGAATATTTAAAAATTGTGTTTTTGCGTTTTATGTACGATGTATACGAATACTTTTATGAATAAAGTGTAAAATTTAAATATAATAAATAAATTAGTGGACAAGCAAGATTGATGCGTCCCGTCATGATCCAACCGAAATAGGATCCGGTGAGATTCAATCTAAAAATATTCAAGGTTTGTCCCGATCTCTTCCCATGTAAAATTTCTTGGACGCCGTGTCCACCCCTAATAAAACATATTTTATAGATAACTTTACAAAATAACGCAGAGTTTATTGACATTTTGACTTTGGCAACACGAACCCTTTTCCGAACAGAGCCATTCTAATTTCTAGGGTAGTTGTTGAATTGGTAGGGTTCGAGTTTTCGTTACGAACCAAACCAATCTATCCAAGGAGAGTATATATCGCTATTGTTCCTTCAAGTTATAGTTTGGAAACGTAGCTATCATCTTTTGTGTATGATTTATGAGTTTAACTTGATTGCTTCCTTCCACCAAGAGACCAGGGTAAGTGACATTTGTTGAGTTCTAGACAAATTCAACTTAATTATGTTGACCCCGTCAATTAAATATCACATAATTGAGATCAATGAGATATAGGGTTGGTAGATATACCAACCCTTGGAAGGAAAAACCCGGACTTTCTTCTCTGGATCGGAGTCGGATAAACTTAAAAATAAATTTCATCTTAAATTTTAACCATTAATCAATCATGATGCATTTGGATATCTTCGTATAATTGTAAATTAGCTTTTGGTTTACATTTAGAATGATTTGGAGCAAAACAAAAACATGGTTGGTATGTCAATTACGTGTTTTGAATTCTTTTCCGGTTCGATTTTAGGTTTCGGATCGGTTTATTAAGAATTCCCCCTTCTCTTCCAAGGAGATACCCACCGTTGGTTTGGAGTAACTAATCTTGGCGTATAAACAAGAAAATGTGTTTGTGTGGAAATGAGAATTGAGTAATGGTATTAACATGAAAGCTATAGTCCATCCATTGTTGTGTATACTTGGCCTCTCTCCTCCCTTTGTTTCCCTTTACGTCTATGTCCTTGCTGGTACCTCTTCTTTGCCATCTAAATATATATTTTTGTATATTAGTATTTCAGATATTTCAATCAAGTTATATGTATTTTAAGATAGGAATGACATCGAAAAGATGAATGGGTTTAGACAAGGGATGAAGCTCACTCGGCCGAAAATTACATCCCGAGTACCAGGTTGGATCCGAACAAGCCAAAACGTCCGGTTCAGATTAAAAATAATAAAAATTACACAACATATAATATTAGATAAAATTATAATATTATGTATAATTGTAACACGTAAATATAGTGTATTAAGTATTTTTATTGCATGGCATATATTATATAAGTACATATAAAATATATTTTACAGAAATTAAAAACAAATTTCGCAAATCCTATCCGGATATGCGAAATTTTGTTCATACAAAGAAAGTTGTGAAACTATTTATTCTTCGTATACATCAAAAAACGAGTAAAAAAATCAAATGTTAAAAATGTCCAAATCAAATTATTTAAACGCAAATCAAAATCATCCAAGAATATAATACTTGACTTAAAAGCACCATAGTAGGTCCATCTAAAATATTTTATGAATTAAAAAAACCACTTTATGTGACACAAAAGAAATCTAAGGAACTACGTGAAACGTTGTTGCTTAAGCCTTCCATTCCCCAACTGTTACAACTTTCCTTCACCTAAATTGAAACGACAGCGTAGCAACAGGCTTAGCAGCAGCAATACCTAGCAACATCAATACATATATATATATACACACACATAGCAAACAAGCAAATCAAAACATAGGCAAAGTACATTCACATTTCACACTACCTTAAAGAGAAGCTCACCAAGAAGAGAGAAACCAAGACGCAATGGCAGCTTCCGGTGTTCGACTTCTCGTATTTCTCGCTTTCTTGTGGTTTTCGGCTGTGTTTGTCGAATGTCGGGTTCGCCACTACAAGTTTAATGTAAGTATTTGATAAGACATTGACTATTCTTGCTAAACATGCTTGGAATTGAAATGGTTTTTCTTTGTGTAGGTGGTGATGAAGAACACCACCAAGCTTTGCTCAAGCAAGCCCATTGTCACCGTCAATGGCCAGTTTCCGGGACCCACGATTTACGCTAGGGAAGACGACAATGTTCTTATTAAGGTCACAAACCATGTCAAGTACAATGTCTCAATTCATTGGTAAGTACTAAGTAGAATTATGAGCATGCTTGTTCTATCATTTAAACTAGTTTATTTTACACTTTAAAAGGTAGTTTGAATTAGTAATTTTCAGAATATAAAGGTTTTTTCCCATTAACTTTTACAATAATAACAAGATGCATTACCCATTTACCCTCTTAGGCAAACACTAGTTTCTTAATAACCAAAGTTTAAACTTGTTTTGAAATTGAGAATATTATGGAAGAAAAACCGAAAGATTTTAGAAATGAATCGTCCCTTAGAGCTGAGTCATTATTTTTGTGGAGGTGCCTCAATATAACCTTCTTTTGCTCGTTCATATTTCTTAATTTTAAATCAACTATAAATACTCGTTCGTGTTTCTTAATTTTAAGTCATATACAAACACGTACATTAGTTTATAAACATATAAACAAGTACGTTCTATGTTATTTTTGTTATTATAAGGTTGATTTTGGTTGTTGGTGTAGGCACGGAATCAGGCAGCTGAGAACGGGGTGGGCGGACGGGCCAGCATATATTACGCAATGTCCGATCCAGCCGGGGCAAAGCTACGTATACAACTTCACGATCACGGGGCAAAGGGGCACGTTGTTTTGGCATGCTCACATCCTTTGGCTAAGGGCAACGGTACATGGTGCACTTGTGATCTTGCCCAAGCGTGGGGTTCCCTATCCATTCCCTAAGCCCAACAAGGAAGCTGTGGTTCTCTTAGGTCAGCCCAAAACGCCCACATTCTTTAATTTGCTTAAATTTCCAGTTTTCTTTAGTGAAAGAGTTTGAATTTGGCCCCTTTCAAAAAACAATTGTTTGGATTTTGGTTTATGGTTTGGATTTGTCCTGAAACCGATTTCGCTTACGGATGGGTAGGTAATACGTGGATGAATCACTTTATATTTATCCTTAACTTTATTGGGTGTATTCACCCGTCATTTGTTAGACGATCGGTTCATTTACGGGTGATTAAAATTATGAAAATCGTTAACTTATAATACAAGTAATTTTTACCTATAGTGAACAAGACATACAAAAACTATTTATAATATGTTCTTATATTAATAATCAGAAAAACTTTTCTAATTTTGTGAATTTTTAAAACTAAATATACAAAGTTTTTAGATATTTCGGATGGGTAAAGGACCTTATCGTCATTCTACCAACTTCTTCGGAATTTTACATGGATTTTAACTTAATTGAATATGTAGTATTCTCAAGATGCATGGATTTAGGTCAACTTTCTAACATATTTGGTATGTTGATCTTGTAGGAGAATGGTGGAAGTCAGACACAGAGGCTGTGATCAACGAGGCCATGAAGTCGGGCACAGCGCCGAACGTCTCGGATGCGCACACTATCAACGGGCACGTAAGGCCTCTACGAAGCTGTCTCGGTCAAGGCGCATTCGACTTGCATGTAAAAAGCAACAAAACCTACATGCTACGTATAATCAATGCTGCACTCAATGAGGAGCTCTTCTTCAAGATAGCCGGCCACAAGCTCACCGTCGTCGAAGTCGACGCAACCTACGTAAAACCCTTCGAAACCGACACAATCATCATCGCCCCGGGCCAAACCACCAATGCCATCCTCAAAGCCGACAAATTGACCCCCGGAGCCAAGTACATGGTATCCGTCTCCCCGTTCATGGACGCTCCCGTGGCGGTCGATAACACAACCGCCATTGCCCTCGTCCATTACTCGGGCCGAGCAAACGGACCCACACCGACGTTCCTTACGAGCCCAACTCCTCAAAATGCAACCTCCGTTGCTAACAAGTTCATAAACTCCCTTCGTGCCCTAAACTCGAAAAACTTCCCCGCTCGAGTTCCACTAAAAGTCGACCATAACCTCGTTTTCACGGTCGGGCTCGGGATAAACCCGTGCCCGACGTGTAAAGCCACGAATGGAAGCCGTATCGTGGCGGGCATCAACAATGTGACGTTCGTAATGCCTAAAACCGCGCTTTTACAAGCACATATCTTCAATATTTCCGGGGTGTTCACTAAGGATTTCCCCGGTCAACCTCCGCATAATTTTAACTTCACCGGAACCGGACCCGCTAACTTAAGAACCACCATAGGCACTAAAGTTTATAGCCTCCCATACAATGCAACAGTCCAACTCGTCCTCCAGGATACCGGCATTATAGCACCCGAAAGTCACCCGATCCACCTCCACGGGTTCAACTTCTTTGTAGTTGGTAGAGGTTTAGGGAATTACAACCCGAAAACCGATCCTAACAACTTCAATCTTGTCGATCCAGTCGAACGGAACACAGTCGGAGTTCCATCGGGGGGATGGACAGCAATTCGATTCAGAGCTGATAATCCTGGTACGTCATTAAAAAAACTTTATCGCATTTTAAACATCTTCAAAGGTAAAATCTTATGGCTAATACAATCTCAATTGAATACTTTGCAGGTGTTTGGTTTATGCATTGTCATTTAGAGGTTCATACTTCTTGGGGATTGAAAATGGCGTTTTTAGTCGAAAATGGAAAGGGTCCAAATGAATCTGTTCTTCCACCACCAAATGATCTACCCAAATGCTGAATCAAGAAGGCATCAAAGCTCTAGATTTTCAACGATTTGTTCTTATCACAAACATGGAGATAATGAAGAATTAAGGCAAAGAAGCAAATGAATCAAGAAAGAAGGAGAATCTCTATGAGCTGCGAGGCTTTTCTCACTGCCAATTAATCAATAATCATGAGCATATATTAATGTTATTTTTTTCATGCTTCTTCTTTTTTTTGTAATTTTTTGTTTGAATTTTTTCTTGGAATTAATAAAGATTTTTTTAATGTGCAATTATTGTTCATGGTGAGTTCCCAATAGAAATCGTACTCCACTCGTTTGATTAACGTAGAAATTAGAATTTATATACACTGGAGTTTTTGGAAAATAAACTTTCTAGAAGTTTTAAACTTTTATTTTTATGGATGAGATTATATAGCACATTTATTTCAAACAAACTTATCTAAAAACTCAAAAAATTTAAGAAAAAAAATGATAATTAGTAAACTTTTCGTAGAATAACTCACTCACCCTATACGTTTACTATTTATGATTTGAAAAGGTAATTTTTATGAAAAGTTCAGTCTTATTTATTATAAAATGAATAATTTAAATAAATGCGATAATTAAAAAAAAACTCATAACATTACAACAAGACAAACCAAATTAATGAGGGTTATTATGACAAACCCTAAAACTAAAGGATTAACATGATTAACAAAAACCTAACTTTTGACAAAGCTTCCTATTAACTCCAAATAAATAGGTTCCAAATACCCAATAGTTAATATATGTTTATACCACTAACTAACTTGTTTAATAATAACCCATTTTTAAATATGATAATCTAGTGTTTAGGGAGCACATATGCAATTTAAAGTGAGTTTACTTGTACATCTATGCTAATTCATTGACTAAAACTCTTAATTAAGTTCTTATCAGTAGGATTAATTTTTTAAATATTTTCTACGAGTGTGACATCTTCTTCTTTTTACCCCGGCCCCTTTCCACCTCCTTTTATTCACCCATTCTTTTGGACACTCCATGGGTATTGGTTCCGAAAGAGCTTAGTAGAGTTTGGGATTTACTGAGTAGTTGAACCATGGAGTGGAGTTGATTGAACAAGCTTTTTTTTATTTAAATATAATATATTTGGGATTATATTTATAATATATCATTAGTTATATTAATTTTAAGTTTTTGAAAAATTTCATGATTTTTCATAAACTCGTGACATCAAGTCCGACGGGCCGACCATATTTTATATTGACATGTGTAAACATTCTCTAATAGGATTTATCTTGGACCTATTTGGGTCCACTAGAAAGCACAACAAAATTCACCCTTGTAAAAGTATGACCAAAATCTATATTAACCACAAATGTATGATATTTTTCCTAAGTCCAAAGATGCACATTTTGTTAGTATCATTACAAAGCACTGGGTGTTGTCATGCCAAATGTAGATGAAAGTAGATGCAGATCATTGTGATTACATGGTCGTAAAAGTAAAAATTAAAGGTTTAACTCTCTTTTTTTTTCTCGAAAACATATCGTTCTCGTCACACCAAGACTTTACAACACAACAACCCTAATCTATACATAACTAGAGTTATAAACCTGAACAAACTCAAGAACATATAGGAGAAGACCAAGACAAGCCGGTCTAAAAAGAGTGTGATTAGAGAGAATAAAAACCCTAATCGATGAAAGGCAAAGAGGTGATTAGAATGAGAATGAAAGTGGGTCCAAATTGCAAAGAAGGCTTTTTGAAGCAAGTTGCAATTAAAAACAGCTTTGTGCTTTATGGAGGAGGAGAATGGGGTAACAGTACAGCTAGGCCACATATAATTATACATAGGGAAGAGGGTGTAGAAAGGCAAACTGGAATATTCATGGTTCAAACCTCATTATGTTCATTGGCTCCTATTTTTTAAAATCATTTTCATTGGTTTGTGGACCAAAAACCTAAATCAATGCAAAAAAATAACAAAGGAAAAACATTAACAAATTTTAAGAAACAATGGCGTATATAAGAGGAGTGTTTTAGGTACGGATGGCTATAGACTTATAGATATATAAACTAAAATCATTTATATTTTACTATAATTATTTAGTTTATGATTTGTTAATATATGTGCTCTAAAATATACTAATATTTAGTTTATAATTTTGCAATATTTTATTTATAATTTAGAGTTGAATGGAGATTTTTTTTTTTGTATATGGATTGTGGTATTTAATAAAATTAATCATTTTACTCGACTTAAAAAAAAATAGGCGAGCAACTCGCCGCTACCCTTTCTAGATAGTAAAACCGATACTCCAAAAGACTAAGAGTGAAGACCTGGAAGACACATCATTATCATGTAAGACCCGTTACACTTTCATGAGAATAATGTTTTTGTGTAAGGTTCTATCATATTTCCTATTTTTATTTTATTTTATTTTTAGAATTCATCCAATCTTTATGATATTTTAAATATAAATTAAGATTTGAACTTATGTGTTTAGAATATATAAATAAAAATTCTAATTTAAATAGAAAAAAGAATGCTAAGATAATAATAAAATTATAAATAAAGGTGTCAATTAAGCGGAAAAATATCTTTTCATCATCATCACTTATTTTTTTTCCGTTTATAGATTGTGTCGATTTTTCCTTATTTGCTTCTCTAATTAAAATTTCATAAATTACTACTTTTAATGTAATAAAATGTAACACTAGGTTAGTAAAAAATCAAACAAAATATAATAAAAATCAGCATATTATATTTAAATTGGCCATCGGAATCCAGACGAGATTCGATCCTGAATTCCTCATCGAGAAGACGGGACAAAAATTAGTAACCCCGTCTCTATCAGTATACTTTGGGAAAACAACGTTATATCCTATTTCCTTTACGAAAATCGAGGATTTTCCGAGCCATTGAGAACCGGAGATCCAAGAGACTGCACTGTATTTAAGTATGCATGGCAAATTGGCAATGGTCCACCACATTGTAGACCACTAATCATGTTTTTTAATTAACCACCCAAACTATTCGCCAGCAAAGATGATTAGTTTAATGTGTTCCAAAGTGTGAAGATAATGTAAATAAATCATAGAAATTCGGTCAAAAGTATTAAAAAAGCTGGTTAGATAGGTAGTGGGAAAGGTAGCCTTGCTCACAAGCAAACCCTTTGAGCATCTATCTAAGATACCTTAGTACTATACAAACTAAACAACGCTTGGATTTTCTTTATTTTATTTTAATTATGTGAAAAGTTTTTTTTGACTTTCCACTAAGTAACAACATATTAACATTAAACCTCCACACATTTTTAAATTCTTATAGTTTAATCCAATGATCATCATAGTCAAATGAAACCCACTTCCTTACAACATTGGAAGTCCAATGTTTTTTTGCTTTGGAGTTTGTAAACAAGGAAAGATTCCTACAAATTTGCAGATTCATAGCGAAGTTGCAATGTCATCGACCATAGGTTTAAGAAGTCGGTTACCCGAAAAGCCTTTTTACGAATATTTAAATAAGGGTATGTTTGGAATCAATATTTTATCATAATTTAAGATGAAACTCAAGTTTATTGATAATCGAAGGTTAAATAAGTATTTGATTGTCTTTGGAAGTGTAGAGCTACCGATAAAGTTTTACCTTTTCATTTAACATCATTTTTGTGGAGTTGTATTTGTAATATATCATTCAGTAAAATT
The DNA here is from genome assembly GCA_002319775.1 of Fagopyrum tataricum. Lineage (NCBI taxonomy): Eukaryota > Viridiplantae > Streptophyta > Magnoliopsida > Caryophyllales > Polygonaceae > Fagopyrum > Fagopyrum tataricum. The sequence continues at coordinate 57,609,043 of CM008280.1, forward strand.
ATTATAATTTCAGTAAATTTTCTGCATTTAGCTTATATAAAATGGTATTTTCTCCGATAATATAAAAAAAAATTATTTTGAAACATTGACACAATTATTTAAAATAAAAACTATTAAACAACCTTATTTTTATAAAATTTTCTCAATTTTACCACTTTCACCACCCTTTTAAAACAATGAATCAAAATTTTATTACAAAAATATTTAATAAAAATAATTTCAAAAACTATTCGCACAACTCTCCCTTGGTTTAATAACTACAATTAAACTCGATCAAAATATAGATGTTAAAAAGTCATTTTTTTTATTTTTTTATGATAGGAGGAATTAATTTTTTATAAGATAGTATAAGGCTTTTATAAGCTTCGGTTTGTAAGCACACAACTTCCATCTTCTTCTTTTTTTCCAACAATTTTCATAGTTCCCATAACTAGGTTTTGAAACGGACCAGAAGTATTAAAAACTTAAGGTATAAGCAACGATTTTATATGCCATGTGAGACTAACACGGTTTCTTTAGAAGAGACATTGTAAATTATAGAAAACTAAATGAACTTACAAGACTATCCTACTAAGAAGATAGACATACAAAAAGGCGAATTCGACAGACAACAAAGGAGTTGGTCTTTGTATTTCACCATTTTGACTTCATTGGATGCGCAATTCAGATCAATGTCTTCCAAAAGAATACAAAGTACAACAACAACCCTAAAATAAACCTAATCCATGCACAACATAGTAATCCAACCTTAAAAAAGATGCCTGAAAACTAACAATATTTGATACTGTCACTTCTTTTTCTTGGGTTGCATCTGAAACATTGTGTTGAATGGTTCACAATGAGATCCTCCAACTCCGCCTCGGTTTATACTTTGATCTAGTAGCTTAAGCCCGTACGAAAACATGTGACACGGAGGTTCCAGCGACGAATTCTCGCTGAATTGATTGAAAATCACGTCTCCTCCTCCATTGTTAGGTTTCCAGTCAAATGGGTTATTTGTCATGCTGAACATATCAGATTGTAAAGGCAATTGCATTTCAGAAACACGGTGATCGGGTGATTGTGATGTACTGCTACTCGTTGAAGGATCTTTATCGTCTGAAGAACCGATTACTGTGGTGATATCATGTATGCTTGATCTTCTCTTGTCTTTAGGTCCGGCATTTTGCCTTAAGAAGAACTTCTGAGCATGACTTGCAACTTGAGTTGGTGTTCTTGTTGTTACAAAGTAGTGAGATATATTTCTCCAATCTCCTTTACCATACTTTTTAAGACCCAAGAGAAATTGCCTGTAAAATTTACCATTTCACTTATCAAAGATTGCATCAATCTTTCAGAGGATCATCAGAAACTGGCTAAACCTTAAGACTGGCAAAAAAACAGCAATCTTTTTGCTGACTACATTTTATACAAATTAAATCAAGTATGAAGTGAAAGAAAATGGTACCTGTGTTCTTCTTCAGTCCAGGGAACTCCTTTCTTCCTCTCTTGATCAATTGATTTTGCAGATGAACTTCTCTTGCCTCCTGGTGTGTAAAATTCACCAGAAGTATCAAAGCCAAATTGAGCATCAGACCATTCTAAAGTGAAAGCACTGCTAGTATACCCAGGAATAGGGATCAATCCAGCTTCAATATCACTAATATCCTCCTCCAATTCCTTGTAGTGTTCAATAACGTTTTGAACAGTTTTTCCAGGTATCATACCTGCAACCTTAATCCAACGGTCAGGTGTATCTTTGTCATGCAATGCTAAAGCATTCTCAAACATCTTGTTCTCTTCATGGGTCCATTTTGAGCCTTTGCTGTCACCATATAACCACCCACTTGGATCACAATGGTAAGAGTCTTCTTGAGAAGGAACTCTTGCTCTCCTACTCATTTTGTCAAACAGTTGGTGGGCAAACTGAAATTCAATGCTTCAAATGAAGATCAACGAAATAGTTGATATGATTTTGACTGCCCACCAGATATTTTCGCAACCCTTTTCATTGACATAAAGGCATGCGATAAGGAATCTTGAGGAAATTTCCACCTTTATAAAAGAAACGGTATGAGAATATGAGATTGAGAGCTAAACAACGCACTATAATGGCAGAAAAAGTGAACCCGGGAGAGTTCGTCGTATCAGATCCAATGAATTGACTCAAAAACTAGCAAATTCAAAAAAAAAAACCCAATAGATTCGAATTAGCTATGAAGATAAGATCGGTGTCGTAAGAAAAACAGAGCATAAGAAGAAGAGAAGGAAGTCGTTGAGCAGAAAACAGAGCTAAAAAGAACAGCAGACAGAGACGTCAATGCAGTGTTTTCAGAATCTGATTGGAGGAGCTTTGGTTTTGTGGGCACCTGCTATTGTGGTCAATCAATCAATCCTTGATTAAATAAAATGTGAAATTTGAGGAAATCAACCAATTAGAACTGAGGGGAATACTTTTAAATTGAAAAGGAAAAACAGGGGGGTTGGATTAAATTAGGGTTTGTAAGGAGAAATTGATAACTATAAGAGAAGGTTGTTGTGCTTGTCAATTAGCTGACAAACGCACATGAGGAGCAGATGAACTTTCTATTCAAAAATATGGAAGCAAAAACTGAACGAGGAAACCACCATTTTCATGGTAGGAGACTGGAACAGAGTTTTGATATTTTCTTTTTCTTTTTTTTAATAATGTAAAGATCTATGGGAGAAAGGTTGGAGAAAACATCTTTGCTTTTCTCTTAAGGAAAGGAATTGAAACTTGATAGAAATCCACCATGCCTTCAAGCTTTGACTTTTTTTTTTTTAACAATAGTTGTCATGATGTAAACCTAGTAAACCGGGTTCTCATTGTAAATTTTTCTCAAACTAATAACCAGTTTCGATGTTCGAAAGTATATACACATTAGGTTTAAGTTCATCACGCAATTATAATGGATTTTTATTACAAAATTAATTGATAACATGAAGAACCGTTATTCCGAATACTAAAATACATATTTGTACAAATTTTGTTGAGATTTATGAATAATGTTTAAATGTTAACAAGTCCGATTAGTGTGGTCTCCAAACCACCCCTTTAACACTGCTATAAATTGTAGTTGACCGCATAACGTGGGAGTATGGACTTCTTATGCATATTGCAACGCATCGTGCACGTAATGTCCAAATCATCACACGAGTATAGTGGAATTTCCGCCATAAAACTCTTTAACAACAAACAATAGAGTTACAGTGTCGTATTTCGGGATAGCCAATCGAATATGGCCGCAATCATCATACTTTCAAATCGAGTAAAATAGAGGAATGAATAGAGTAGTTACATGACAAATATCCTTAACTTTGGTGTGAAAGGAAACGAATTACTAATCCGATGTAAATAATTAGGTAAAATTGTTCAAGTTATCCATTTTTTTCATTCACATTATATCCCTTATCCCTTATGTCCTAACCTAGTATTTTGTGGTTCATTTAACAAGACCTCACGATATCATTGTTTCCTACATTACTAAAAAAGATATAAACTTGAGTCTAAGATACGTAACTTGCAAAACATAATGTCATTTAACACTAGATTCGCGACCCGCTACCAATATAAGTCATTCACATTATACTTGTGTTTTTTTTTTCTTTGGTTGCGTGATGATTATGCGGCACTTTATTTTGCAACTTGCATTGCATGCATCCAATCACACTAATAAATGTCAATCTTTTTTGGTTGGCGAAATGTATCATTAAATGCTTCTAGGAGTAGGAAGTCACTAAATCGATTTTCATAAGCTCTGTTTGGTTGGTAACAAATCCATTTATTTAGTTATTATAATTTTAGAAAGAGAGAATGGGATATACAAACTTTTTTTTAAAAAAAAGTAATTAGAAATTTAGACCCTTTTATTTTTTTGTAAAAAATTTAAATTAAAAGTATTTAATTAGAGAGACATAATAAAAAATAAAAATTAAAACCCTGTATAATTTGTCTTCACATCAAAATCTCGTAAATCTTAAAATACAGATGAAACCCTAGGAGATTCCGCAACCGTTCGTCTTCATTGCCTGTTGCAACCATCAGGGTTCTTGAGCTTCTCCTTCATCGAAGCCAGATATGGACCGCCGCCTGAACCAATGTCGGATCTTCGTCTTCGACTCGCACCGCTGGATCTTCATCTTCTCTCGCAGTCGAATCAACGCCGACTGTCACCGCCAATCAGATGTTAGCAGGTTGCGTAGGGAGCGGGGAGTCAAACAGCCGCCGAAAGAACCGCAACCGCCATTGGCGAGCATCCTCCTCCGCTGGTTCATAGTTTGAAACACGACTGAGATATGCTTTCAAGAACTACGATGAAGCTGGCAACCAACGTCATATCCGGTGTTTGAATATGCTTTCTTTCTTATCTTATTTGACTGTTACAATAAGCATTATTCTTAAAGCATTTGTGAACGTTATTTATGATGAAGAATGCTCTCTTTTTATTTGGTCTTCATAAAGTTTCTTGACACTGTAGTTTCTTCACGTTGAAGCCTATGTCCCGAAAATTTTGACTTAGGTTCCCTTCTAGAATCCATAGGTTTTAAGATCTTCACGAGCCTTGTGTAAATCGAGCCTTTTGTAAATCGTGTGGAAATCGAGGCTTTGTAAATCTTGTGCAAATTTGAGCTTGTGCAATAAATCGGTAGGGCTTGTGTAACAAGATCGATACGGCTTGTGTAAATCAAGACGACTGTTTTTTGTAAATATATATGTTTTGTGTAAATCGAGACGACTTGTGTAAATCGGAAGAGGTCTTGAGTAATTACAATTTTTTGTAAAATCGAACGTTATGTATGCATAAAACTAGTTTGTGTAAGTAGACATATAAAATCTATAAAAATAACAATATATTATCGAGTTCAATTAGTATAGTTGGTATAAGGGTGAACCTGTCATTCAGAGTTCGAAACACACTACCTACAAAATTGAAAATTTTGAATTTTTTTATTTATCTGAGTTAATTTCATAAATTATAATTTAAATTTATCAAATACGTAGTGTTGTTGTTTTTTTAAGAAAAAAACTATTATTATTTTACCAATTTATTATCATCATTATTATTGTTATTATATTGTAATGAATTATAATTTTATTTTAGGTTACACCATTTTTTATATAGGTAGATGATATGTTTAATCCTCATGAAATTTTTCGATATAAAATTTTAATTAAAAACTGTGAAATGAAGTTTATAAAATTACTTAATTAGCAACTCGCCCAAGTCGATATTTTTGTATAAAAAATTGAAAAAGAAAAGTTGATGAGTTTGTAATTATGTAGTTATTTTGTTTTAAATGATGATTTAAAAGCGGTGTTTTACAACAAAAAGTCTCACATTAATTCAACTCTCTTTTAGGTACCACAATCACAAAAATGGGCATATGTATATGCTATTGATCAAACTCCATTAATTTGACAGCTCAATAGTTTACGAAGTTCATGGGTCAAAGATGAAATGAAAAAGAAAAACATATAAATATATAATTTAATGCACTAAATATGATGTTTTTTTAATATTTTTATTTGTTTTTGGTACAGAAGAATAATGAATTTGAGAACCAATACATTGAATTAGTTGGGGTTGACCTGGCGGTATGGGCACTCGCCTTCGCGCATGCAAGCCAACAAAGCAACCCATTATTATTTATTTTATTAAAAAAAGTAAATTTCCAATTGAAGTATTTTGATGAGTTAGCTGTTAATATAACATGAGAACGTTACACTTTTAAATTACGGTCCGAGTTAAGAGATAAGGTGAGTAAGTTTCATTAATATTATAATATAATAATAATGTTAAATGAGTGTTTTCTATATTGAAATAATGTAATTAAGTTAGTTTATGTGTATATAATGTTTTCTTTGTCTAACAACTTCTTTCATTGATTACCACCCACCAGGCCACCACGCACAAAATCACGACTCTTGTTCATTTTTTTATATAATTAAATTGTTCATGCTGAATATATATATATATATATATATATATAACCATAAACATAATTATTATAAGACTATAATTCTATAATAATTCGTCCATTACTTACTCGTCAAATTGTCTAACACCTAAAAGAAGAATGTGACAGCTTGTATGTACTCGTTTGTGTAGCTAACCCTGAGAAGTATATGTTAGTTGATTAATAATAATATGAATTTAATCATTTAAATTAGGTAAAAGAGTGAAAATATTAGTATTTTATGCGGATAGGTCGGTCTGTATGTCTAGAGGTAGTATTTTTTGGGTATTTTTATGGTTTTATAAGTACATTAGAATAAAATATTATGATATTCTACTAATAACACAAGTTTTTAAAAATATCAAATGTATTATTATCATTATATAATAAATTTTATAAATTTAATACATGTTATAAAATACAAATTTTGATATGTTATTTTAATTTATTTTAAACGTGATTAGTTTTTAATGTAGAGTCCAAGTTTGGATAGGTATAGGTCGAAGTACGGATACCGAAATTGGGATCTCAAGGCATATCAATGATTTTCATTATTAGCATAATTAATAATAATCATCTTGATCAAATCAAAATGTCCTATGTAATGGCTTTCTTGATTAATTAACTCTATTTCTTGACATTATAAAATATAATGGTCCAATTTTATCGTTTAGTACTAAAATTACTCGAGTCAGAAACGGTCACATTTTTCATTAAAAATAAGATAGCTTAACTAGTACTCCGTATTATTTAATCTAATTAAGGCCTCAACTGTGCTATTTTAAAAAGCTGAATCATAATTTTTATATTTAGAATGGTTAACAGGTGTTTTTTTTTTTTTTGGTTGTGATTTTAAACATTTAAAAAATGATTACCCAACCATCCAATTTAAAGGCTCGGGTGAAATCCGATAAAATATGGATAGAAAGTGTGTAATAATGATAGAGCTAGTGCGAATTTTAACGAAAATCTTAACACCAGTTATCGATCCAAATTCTTCCAATATGATTGTTTTATAGAAAATTTCAGATAGCGTTCATGTAATTTTAATTTTTTTGAATTTTATCCAAGGATTATTCAGTTTTCAGATGTTCCTTATACTTTTTTAGATTATACCCATCTACCATAATATCATTCATAGATTAACATCTTTAAGGAAACAAAAATATAAGTTATTCATTCAAGAAATAACTAATACCTCTCCAAATGACTATTAAGAATAACTAGCAAGTAAATTTCTCCCCTAAAATATTAATGTATGGATGGTCGAAGGATATATTCGAAAAAAGTCTAAAATTTAAAGATACTATTCATAAAATAAAACATTTTTGAACATATTTTAAAAAAGTCAAAATTACACGAACACCCTTCATTTTTTTTACATAGATATAAGTCTAAAAAAATGTGACTTTTATTATATTTTGATACAATGTTTTGAGTTGATAAAACACTTGGATTTTTGAGTTCTTACCTTATGACTTATTTCTTATATATTTTTTTTGTTTACTATGGTTTGTAAATTTATGTTATGGTAAAAAATAACTCAAGTTTTATAAGTGTATAACTATTTGAACTATCTAACTATTCGAAATATCATAAGATTAAACGATTAAAACTATATATTTATCTATCGTCCCTAAAATTTGATCGTGTGAGCTTTTGCCAAATCAAGCCTAGTGTTAGATTATAACTACCACCACTATCACCATCATAAAGGCTTTGATTCTGCTCCCTCAGAAGTGGCAACTTGTAAAGTCTCTTCACTAATTTTATTTTTTTTTAAAAAAAATCTCTGTTTTTTTTTTTTTTTTTGGTATCAATTAAAATAACTTGCTTAAAGGACTCTTGAAGGGGTGAAAGGTCATTTTCTATTCTCAATATCATTTTAAGCACACTTTAATTAAACATAATTTAAAGAATCTCCTGTATATAATATGCCAATCTGCTTATAAATCGTTGACTTGAATAATGATATTTTATTGATAATCAATCATTACAATAACTAATAAATACACAAGAATATAAATGTGAAGCATCCCCGAATGAATCTTAAACTCTACGAGGGATGGAGATGTGAGGCCCAAATCCCTTTCAAATGGACTGGGTATTGGGCTTTGGTTCAGGCTGGTATGATCCATTAAAGTGATTTACGGGCCTCCAGGTTTAAGGCCCAATACTCATCTCGCAAAGTCTTCGGTGTTGCCTTTCATGTCATCTATCTTTTATCATTTAAGCTATAAATTAATTATATATTTTTATTTATTATATAAACGAGTAATATCTCAAATATTTACAAAATGTTATGATAGAAAAATTATTTATTCGAAAATATTATAATGAACTAGTGTCACGGACCGCTTTTCCATAACGATGCCAGGACCGGCAAGACAAGACGGCTTGCCAAGAGACCCCATCAATGCACCATTTGACAAGGTCAAGCAATGACATGGAAAGAAGGTCAAACGAAAGGCTAGGCGAAGACCTTGTCAAGATGGCACACCAAGAAGACAAGGAGTATTCCGGAAAGGTCCGGGACGATTAATAAGGATATGGAATGCTCAAGAAGAATTCAGAACACGCCGGAACCGGAAGGTGTTGAAATATTCTGGAAGGTAGAGGAATATTTTGGGAGATGTTGGAATCACCAGGAAGGATACGGAAGGTACCGGAAGGGCCGAGACAAGTATAGAAATCGGCGGAAGTCTCTAGACTCATAAAGAAGTTTTTTTTAGGTAAAGGTAAATTCATAGAAAAAGTGAAAGAATATAACTAGGACCATTAACCCAGTTATACTAAGTAACAAAGTATATGTACATGCTTCCGACTTGATGTCTATGATGAATAACCCACATAGAGTATTCCAAAGAGGCATGCATTCCTCTTGAACATACCAACTACTTTGAAGCCTAAGGAAACGAGAGTACAACCAAGTTGGCGGAGGTCATGAGGTTCATCCACCTTCGGAAAAGCCATCAACAAACAACAACACTCACAAGCCAAATAACCGCCCAAATCTCGGGACAATAGTCAGTCCACCTTCGGCAATGCCATAAGCAGAACTAAACAAAGCCCGATACATATATAAAAAACCAATACATCAAAGTATGAAGCAAAATACAACTCCGGTAAAGACCTACTAGTATGTACTAGTATGATGTAATCCTATCTCTAGATCCTGCACGAAAAGTCTCATGTAACAATGTATAGACGTGGATCTTGATTAATCGTACGAGGATATCAATATGCACGAAAAGGTTGGTACAGATTGGTCCCCCCACTCAGATGGCCATTTTTCCTTGCAGGTTCTTACATGTCCGTTGGAGATGGATAGGAAGGAAGGAAAAGGGTGAGGTTGTATTGGTGTAAAGTTGCTGGGTTGTGTTACTGGGCGGAGGTTCCCACTGGCTTGTGTGTTGGTGTAGAAACAGGCCCAATGTATAAGTGTCGAATAATGGGCTGCAGAGAAGACATGGGAGTTGGGTCAAGACAAGCAATAGGTCAAGGCAAAAAGAGAGTGGGCCGAAATTTGGAGGTGGGCCGGTGCCAAGCTTCTCCTGGCTTTCTCCTAGGCTTGAGGCAAGGTAGGAATATGATCCAAGGTATTGGGCCGAGATAGAGTCAAGGTATGGGGCGAGATAGAATTGGTTTTCAAGCCCAATTATAAGGAATAAGGGTTTTAACCATGTTATCCAAATACTCGATCGATTTGAGTTGCATTTTCGGAACGAAAATTTCCGGGCTTTACACTGTAAGTTTTAGTAGTTTTTATTTTTTAATACTTAGTTCAACCTGCAAAATTAACAAAGTAATAGCTGAACTATTTATAAAAAGTATTAAAACTTATAGTGTATATACTTTGAACGAAATGAACTAAAATTATGAACTTTATAATATTAGATCAAAATTTAGATATAATTAGTTCAAACGTTGTGTATTATAGTTCAAACATTATGTTTTATAAGTTCTAGAAAAAAAGTGCTTAAAAACATAACTACTAAATTAACAAAATAATGTGTGAACTAACTATAAAAATATTAAAACTTATAGTGTATAAATGTATAATGTTAAACAAATTGAACAAAAACTATGAATTGAGATTATAATTGTTACAATTTTCCATGAAAATTACAATAATGTTATAATTAGTTCAAATTTGAGTATCATTAGTTAAAATATTGTGTATTGTTTGTTCAAACATTGTGTTTTATTAGTTAAAAATGTACAAGTAACAAAATCCATAAAAACATAACCATCAAATTACTAAATAATACGTGAATTAACTGCATAAAATATGCGAATTAATAGTGCATACTTTTTATAAGAATTGAACTAAAATATTTAAAGATAATAGTGGTTAAAGTTTTTTCATGAAAATTACGAAATTGACATTACATCACCCTCTTTTAAAGGACAAATTTTCAAAAGGATAAAAACGGCGCTCGAACTTTCTATGATTAAAAACTTGTCACCACACATTCTACAACTCGTTAATTGACGTGGACTAATTTACATCGTTGGATCAAGTGAATCAACGTCCTAAATTACTCCGTAACGCCGATACTCCTCCACACTTTGAACAACTCTCAAATTATATATCAACTACTAAAACATCTTATATTATATTTTCTATACATGGGAAATAGTTGTCATTTGGTCATATTATATATGTATTTATGTCGTTGCCTTTTAGGCCACAAACAAGGACGAGCAGATTTAGTTTTAATTTTTATTATTTTTTAATAAAAATGTGTGAATATCAATACGCTATGTATATGAAAACGGAAAACATATAAGCATGACCATGTGATTATGTTACTTCTTATATCAATCCAATTGGACACAATTGATGTGAGCAAGTCAAGTGATAACCTTTTTCGTTTATATTTTTCCCTAAGTCATCATATATATAGGATCAGGAAGAAATAAGAACCAATATATGCTTTTAAATAAAAATGAATTATGATAATATACTTTAATTTTAGTATATTAATAACATTGATATGTATTAAGTAGAGTAATATCGGTTACCTTATAAATGTTGAAATTATTTACTATCAGAAATTAAATAAAACGTTTAACCTAATGATACTATATACCACACTCATGCCTTGTCAGCGTCATCCTCATAATCTCCGAACTCCATTCACAAAGGTGAAGGTACGTTTGTGATTTTTTCTAGTTGTGCATGAGTTTTTTAAACTTATTCTTTTAATATTCAATTAATATACATGTGTAACATATTATTCTATTACTCGCGTCCAAAAACTCCAATCCCTGTTATAGTTGAAGAAGTCGAAGGTATGTGTATACAAAATTTGTTAATCGTGCACGTTTCTTTAAATCTAATCTTTCACGAATTCGCACATATAGTGTATACTTTGTTACATTGACAAATATTTTCACTCGTGCAAGAATGATGAGATAAATTTACGAGCACGAAGAATTTTGTTGACATGGATGGTAACCCATCTTTATATGTTAATCACAAATTTTCAATTTAAATTACAATCTCCCCCACTTAAACTCCTAACGTTCCCGTCAGGCCATGGACCGTCCACCGAGGCGGTCATGGACAATGTCCCCATGCCAACCATGCACGCGCAAAAATTTCTCAAAAGGTCACATTTCCCAAAATTAGCTTCCGTACGAGGATGCTTAACTCAAGAGTTATTTGTCCTCATTATATTCTACCACTATAAAAGAAAAATTATTGTTGACATGGGTAACAACTCATCCTTATATGTTAATCACAAATCCCCAATTTTACGGGGTGTTACACAAAATTAAGCACGCACTAGAACTAGAAATATATATACAAAGGTTTCACAAGAATGATGGGATAAATTGACGAAAAATGGTGCAAAAGAACACGCACTATCAATTTAAACACGCAATGGAAATTTATATACAAACGTGTTGCAAGAATGATGGGATAAATTCATGAGCACGAATGGTGCACAACCAAATTGAACAAGCAATGTCAATTTAAACACACTATGCATTATATATGCAATGGTGTCGCATGAATCATGCGCAAACTCTAACCAATTGAACACGTACTATCAAAATAATATCAGCATATACATATATACAAACGTGCACAATAAATTACTTGTCATTTTCAATATCATCGGCACTAAAATGCATGAACAAAAATTCTTCGGTGTCAGTACGTGTTAGGAAGATATCTCAGACAATGAATTGACGATGAATTAAGAGAATAAAAGATTTGTGTACTTTGGATAGAAATAAGTTATTTTCATGATAGAATATAATTGTATATGTTTGTTACCATGTGCACGGTTATATTAAATAACCATTTGAAAACTTGTTTTATTGGGACGTTAATCACAATCTTTCGTTTATTCATCTAACGATCCGTAAGAGTTCTTATTTCTTATCATAATTTTGGTTCCTACTTTTGATCTCAACCTATATATATCCAACACTTATAATTGTCATCTTATATCAATATGTGTATATATAAAGGTTCGTTTGATGCAATTTTCAGAGAATCATGATTCGGTTTCAGAATTACTCAAAAATTTATTATGTGTTTTATAACAAAAAGATATCGGAACGAGCAATTTCAGAAAATGAGGCTCCAATAATTTTCATTCCCTTAATTTTGAGATTATTTATGAGTTTGAGTCATTCAAACATATTTTTCTAAATATAGTATTCTAGATCATTGATTTATTATGGATAAATTAGAAGATCAACCATTATTTTATAAATTAATATATTTAATTTTAGTCCAAAATTTATTTTTATAATCTTAATCAAACACTATCTTTTAATAATTGAATTAGTTCATTCCTCCTCGTTTATTTCAACTTTTGATTCCAATCCGATTCTTACCCTAAATGAGGCCTATGTCAGAACCACTCTTATAGTTTAAACTAGCTTAATTCCCGTACTTTGTACGGATTTGTAATTAAAAAAAAATGTTATTAATAATATAAAATTATCATATAATATAAAATTTAGGTCAAATTTACATTTAATCGTGATAACTATAAATAATTTTTAACAAAATCCTATAAATAAAGCATGCAAAGATAACTAACACAAATGTTAATGAAATTTATGATATATCTTATTATATAAATAGTGCATATAATCAAGATTTAATATTAAGTGATTTAAAAAAAAAATGCTATAAACTCAAATTGTATCTTAATATAATATTAATCTTTCTCTCAATCCCTTCAATATATAAATAAACTTTCCAATTAGGTGTATCCTAATTCCTAATATACATTACATATATCCACTACTTTCTAATAAAAGAGTAATAATTTAATGCATTTAATAAATTAAGATTCAATTATTTTATAAGGTCTAAATATAGTGCTCGAGAATCATTAATTACTAAATATAAAATATATAATAGGATAGTTTGTGAGGAAAAAATGAGGTGACATAATCTAACGATAACATGTGGCGAAAAAATGAGGTGGATTAATAAGAGGACAACATGTGACAAAAGTTGATGTGTTTTGATATGGGAACGTCATGTGGCTTTAGCCACTTCTGTTTTAATACTATATAGTAGATTGATAAGTTATTTATATATAGTTGAAAAGATATAAGTAGAATAATCTATTAATCTTATCTTAAGGAAAAAGACGAGCAATTGCAATTCTACTTTATCTTATTTTGTTTAGTCTTTTACATATGGTTGGTTGATAGATGATAAGTATAAATAGCGATGTAGCGATGATCATTCATTGAATTATGTGGTGATATTTTGGATTATAGGGACATATTCGATCGAGCTAAGTGCATGCCTAAGCTAGATAGCCACGTACGCATCTAACTTCTTACGAATTCGTGTATGTTATATGACATTTTAATGTTCTAATTCATGCACTCACACTATGCAATATATTCATAGGCTAAGTAAATGTGTCTGAATTGTTATTCATATACATCTTCGATCGACTGAATCAGTTCCCATCAGGAATATTAAGCATATACTTTGATTGTTTAAGAATAAATAATATGATCTTATAATGAATTTCAGTCCTAGTTTTAGGACAACTTCACTGATTTTTTTTACAAGACACGGTAAAAATCCAATGATAAAACATCATATTAGTCGTGAACATATCACAAACTATTGCTAAAATCCCAATGCAATATGTTGTCTTACTGCATGCGATGCAAAGAACTCGTTGTAGATAAGTTCTCACATTAAAAGTAGTGACATTCCGAGCCTACTATATAAGGTCGGCGGGTACTCCTATTGTCAATTGGTTTTATGATGAAACATCATCGGGTTTATGTGTTGAGCTTGATCCTAAACTCCTAATGCGCATGAATGCTCATATGCACACCCCCGTTCTATGTTTCGTCTGTACCGGACTTTGACAAAACTCAATCCAAATGAGTACGTAGATCTAGTTAACACTCAACTCCAAATTAACTAGGGGAGGGGAAGGGGAAAACCCCCGTTCTACGGTCCGTCTGTATCGGACTTTGACATAACTCAATCCAAATGAGTACGTAAATCTAGTTAACACTCAAGTCCAAATTAACTTCAACTAAGAGTTGGGGGAAAGGGAGCAAGGAAGGGGAGTTTAATGGGTGACTCATCGCCACACCGATTTTATTTGATATGAAAACATGAAAAAACCGAGACATAAAATCAAATCATCAATTTAATTGGGACAATTTAGGTATCAAAATACCGAAGAAAATTGAAATAAAACTATATGCCAATCCGATTTATGTGTTTTACGAAGTCAATCTATACTGAATAATAAGAATAAATAGGAAATATATTGAACAACGAAAATCCCGACATTTGAATGAACTTGTATGCACTCATACCCACATCCCAATTGGTTCGTTGAAGTTTAATATACCGTTTATATATAGAATAGAGTTCGATCATGTACCTAACTTAGGTGGTAAATCCTAATATTTGACCTTACCAAAAAAAAATAAAAAAATCCCGACATTTGAAAGTTTTAAGAACAAATGGAGATTGTAAACGTGTGTAATCAAAATGCATGTTAAAATTTTATAATTCAAATTATTTCATTATTAAACTTTGCACTTGAGAAGTGAGTGGAGACAGCTCCACTAAAGAAGTTCAAAAATATTAGCATACATATCAACTATACTAGTTAATGTAGTTGAAATCTTGTGATTTTTTGCATTTGATTCATTGAACATTTATATTTCCTTAATGATTTATGATTACATTTTTTATTCGATTTTATTTCTCTCTTACAAGTTGTTTTAGTGGCCGGCCGGTAAATTGACCGTTTGATCGATCAATACTATATCATTGTCTTTTTAATTATCTTAATCACATGTTGCATTTTTATTTAATTAAAATATGCTATGGACATTGGAATAGTTTACATTAATGGTGAAACAAACATAAAAATAATTATATAAGGTTTGTTTTGAAACAAGAAAAGGATCTCGAGATAATATGCGGCTACGGGGTCGAAATAATTTGGTAGAAGGATTACCCATCATGAACTTGAGATATATCAGTACCACGGACACAAAGATGAGTTCATAAAACAAAACGAACACCGGATCATGGAAATAAGTGTTGTGTAAAGGAAAAACATGTGACAAGACCAAAAATTACACGGATAAGATCAACCTGAATAGATATAAAAAATTAAAAAAAGAGACCGTTGACTCTACTATCAAAAAAAAAAGAAAATTTGAAGGAAAAAAACCGTGTAAACTTAATATTTAAATTTTAAACTCGCCTTAAAAAAACTTTCAAAATTTGATCAAGTAATCCCTCAAATTAGAAAAAATCAGGTTTTCATTTAAAAGAACACAATATATAAGGTTGTTGTTTGTCGGATGTCTACATGTAACATATATTTGTTGGTACCGGTCTAAAAAAACACGATATATAGGGTTGTTGTTTGAGACGAGATGATGCGCCCTTGATTATGCCCTTGACTACATTGACCGTAGATGACGAGGACGAGGCTCTGAGGGTTCGCTCAGATGGACCGCTCACCCATTCCCGAGCCAAATTCATCGTCCAAGCTACCGGCTCTATCATCACCCGCACCATTACTTCAGTTGGACCCGTTAGTGGTATGCCGTGTCTCCACACCACCATGTCATAGACTACCGGCTCCGTCCACACCCCTTGGGCCCGTTAGCGGCATGTCTCGTCTTTTTGACACAATGTCATGAAGCTAGCACATTTTGGAATATATTTTCCATGTTTTCTTTTATTGTAATAAAAGGGATATTTATTATAAAATATTTTCTTTTAATCTTATCATTTAGGTTTTTCCTTTTAGGGCTTTTTATTTATGGATTTGTTTTTGCCCGTTGGCCCATAGGCAGGCAACACCCTCTATATAAGGATGTGTTGCATCACTTGTTTCCATGTTTAAATTTACGAAGTATTGAGACGAATTTTCTCCTACTTAGCAAAATATTGGTCACTTTCTACAATATAAATGTCCCTTTACTTAATCATCCACCTACACAAACTAGATAAATAAGGTAATAACTCACAATTTTAGAAATAAGAATTATTTCCTAGAAATATAAACTTGAGCTACTTTAAGTAATTATCCAATTCTGAGCATTTTTTTGCAACATTAGAAAGTATTGGTCACTTTCTATAGTTATAAAGTTGGGTCATTCCTTGTAATTATTCAGTCAATGGAAGATTTGCAAATTCCAGAAATATGAGCCATAAACGTAAATATAAAGTATAGGGTGGATTATGTAATTATACCAAAATTTGGTCAAAATTGTGTTGACCGGATCTAGGGTTTCATACCCCTACCGAAGCCGGCGACGACTGCAACTTCCCGGCGCGACTCCGGTAGGCGCTGGCTTCTCCAGTCTTGGTGGAGCTCAGCTCAAGGCGGCGGTAACCTAGGCGATGCAAATCTGGCTCAACAACAGCTTCATCTTCTCGGAAACCAAGGATCCGGCCCCGTTGTTTTGAGCGAGACGAGTTGCGATGTGATTTCCGGAAGGAGAAGACGGGTGGTGGTCACAAGCGAGGACGGACATGGGCTCACCGGACTGGGTAGGCAAAAACGAGGGCACCGCCGGTGGCTTCGGCTAGAGTGCGGCTCGGGCAAGCTCCATAGTGACATATCAGATTCGAGTGGTTCCGGCAACATCGGTTCGATGTCCTTCAAATATTGTTCGAGGTTCTAGATCTAGACATAGAGTTGGTTTGAGGTATCGACCCCAACTCCGACTCTCGATGAAGGCTAGTCCTCCACGGTGGTGCTCAGCGGTGGCACTAGTTCGTCGGAAAGTGGAGATCGGCTAGCATGGGTATAGATTAGGATTTTGGAAGAGATGGTGAATAATATTGTCTTGGAAAGCGTAATACGAGTTTTGGATTGGATTTTATTTACAAGCTCACTAAAATTTTACGAGTCTGACCTAATCCCGATATGTTCCTCCACCAATCGATATTTTCCTCAACTAACCTTAGAGCAAACCAACAACTCGTAAAATGAAAAGTAACTATCTTTCACAATAAGGTAGAAACACACTCATAAAACACAACCTGACAACTAAACTAACATTCGCCAAAGTTGCATGCTCACAAATCATAACTTGGAGGAACTTGATAAAAGCTACAAAAAAATTCTTTTGGAATAAAGGAGACCAACACATACCTATCATTAGCTGGTACACAATCTGTAAATTAAAAAAGAATGGCGTCCTTGGATTGGGAAAATCTATAATAACAATCAAAGCGCTACAAATGAAACTCCTGTGAAAAATTCTAGCAGATCCAAACAATATATGGGTTAAAATGATCAACGAAGAATACTTATAAAAGAAGAACATTCTTCATTACTAATTGAAAGGCGGAGCTTTATGGCAATGAAACAATCTTATGAAACATAAAACCAAGTTTTAAAAAGATCATCTAGCATATTGGAAATGGAAAAACCATCAACTTTTGACACGATAGTTGAGTAATTAACAACGATACGGCTAATAAAAATGGTCCAAAATACCAACCAAATTGATACAAGTATTAAAGTTAGTCACTTCATAAATAACTCAAGAAATTGGGATAACAACAAAATTGATAATGAGCTTCAAAATTTCATAAATCTTGATATTAGGAGAAAGATAAAGGAAACAATCATTCCCAAAAATGAGATCCAAGATAGACTATATTGGAGATGTAGTAAAAATGGATGGTTTTCTACAAAATCGGCTTCCGATATGATTGAAGAGGAACCAAATATCCAACAAACCATTTATGTGAATGTATTTGGAAATTGGATACCCAACCCAATATTTAAAACTCTATTTGGAAATTTTCAATTAACGGACTTCTGACAAAAACAAAACTTGATGAAATAAGAATTGCCAACGAGACATTGTGAACATTGAAACCATCATCTTGACGACATGTTACACCTGCTCTTGGATTGTCCTCGCACTAAACATATTATCGCCAAAATCTATAGAACAATCTTAACCGAACTTAACAAAATAACCTCCAAAATAAAAAGCTCATGTCATCCTACAAGAAATTAAAAGCAAAATAGGAACAAACAAACTTGTGTGCCTCGCAACAGTACGGTGAAATATATGGTTCTTGAGGAACACAATTATCTATAATAATGAACCCATGAGCCTTGATAATAAGGTAATTACTTTCATCAAAAACCAAATACAGAACTGGAAAACTAATATAACTGATGAGGATGATTACAACATAAAACAACAACCAAAAAGTTATATCTCAAACAAACGGAAAAACACAATATTAAATGGGATAAACCAAAATCTGGCTTCTTTAAACTTAACTTTGATGAATCAAAACTCGATTCGAATCACCTATGTTGAATATGTTATCCGGAACCACAATGGTGATGTTGTTAGTCATGACGCTAAAAAAAATTCAATGCAGTTATAAAAGCCGAAGCCTTTGCCTTCAAAAAAAAAATATCCGACTACATATTAAAAAAAAAAAAATTTTGTGTAATCAAGGCACTCCAAGGTTTGTGGCGTTGTTTGTGTGAAGTTGAGATAATTATATCCGACTCCAGACTATATATTCATTCGACGAGGTCCGTATTAGACATATTTTCAGAGAAAATTTTTGTGTTGCTCACCGATTAACTCATTTGAAAATTTCGACCCCAACACTAATTTTTCTGAAAATCCCAAACTTCGTATTCTCATCCGACGATCTAACTGCTTTACATTTGAAAAAAAAACAAACAAAGTGTTTTAAACCACATAACCAAGAATCGTTAGGGCAAGGCTCAAGGCTACCATGAGTAGTAGCCTTAGTAGGATAAGACGTCTATTTTATCCTTGAAAATATCCTGTTTGACAAACTTACCAAAAGAATACAAAAGAGATGAAAAAAAAAAAAAACTATCTTTACATTTTTTGCATGTCGTTTAACTCGCAATACATTGAACATTTGCATGGATCGTTATATCATATCATATGAGAATTAAAAATATATATTATCCCGAGCTACAATGAATGGACCATGATAAATTATTTTTTGGTACATATACATTGAATTTACATTTGCAAATTAAATAATTTAACTTTAGTAGCCCATAAGGGGAATATACGATAGAATTCAACCACTCACGATATGCCAAAACTTATATTCAAATACATTCAAGAAAATATACATTTATTCAGTGCTCTAAATACATTCAAGAATTCAATTCACCACTTACGTCACTTTTGTTGATGTTATATAAATAGGGAATCATACGTCAATCTTAACTGATTCATCATATAAATACTTTAAATAATATCACAAATATATATAATTAGGGTTATGTACTTACGTTATAGTTGTAGTTTCTTATATTAGAATCGACCTAAAATACATCAATCTGTAATATGATTTTACATATGAATTAAACATAATTTTTAAGTGAATAAAATTGTAAAATTGCATCATATTCTGTAAAATACATCAAAAATATTTATCGATACATAATATTCTCTCAATGTTTTATATGTGCAACAAATTTTATTAAAAAAAATCACACACACACCCATATATATAATATAATTTACATAGATTCAACTCTCTTAAATAAGAACTCACAACAATTATTTTTTGTAGTAAATTATTACTGTAAATTGTTTTGTACACGATTGTTGGACCTAATATGTTTTCATATCTAAATTTGAGAGATATCGAACCTTGTATAAGGTTGGTGGGCTTGTCTCAACTTGTGAATTAATTTTAGATGAAAAAATACTAGGTTTTGTTAGCCTTGAGTTTATCGCGCATGTGCACAATTATACACATGACTTGCTTTATATAGACTAAATATAATTTAAATTTAAATGCGAGAACTACGTTTGGGCTGAATAGGAGATGACCATTCCAATTTTTTCTAAATCTCATAAAAAATCTAAATCAACTTAATTAAAAACTAATTATAATTTTTTTTTGTACAAAATAAATTACACTACAAATAAATATTTAACTTTCACAAAAATAATATGCCCTATATATTTAATACTAGAAAGGTGTTATAGTTATCCATTGATTGAGTTGACTTATAGTCATAGTGTCACTACATATAGTAGTGCTTTCGGTTTTGAGTACATGAATCAAATTTGCTTATTAGTCATCATTATATGTATAATATTAACTTACTACCAAACTCCTAATACTTTACAGAAGAAAATTCATGGACGCACGTATGGTTATCGTCGCATTCGTTCATACCCTTAACAAGTAACTTTACATATATAAATATATAATGCGACAAATAAACCAAAAACTATTGATTTATAAATATATCAAGTTGTTGTCCTCCATTTTAGTTTTACCTAATAAGTAAAAGGACTTGTAATCTTAAAACATATTACACAATTGGCATCACCCATAATGTAGGAGAGTCTCTATACAATCACTTGTAAAATGAAAATAGCACGTATAAATTTTATTAAAAAAAATATAACAAACTTACCCTTGGATAAATTACACAAAACTAACTTATGATTTAGATTATCATACATATTTAACTTTACATTTATTTGGAGAAAATCTTTAACGTTCTAGGAATATGTTTAGATACTCTCATATTGTTTTATTTTTCAACTATGTTTTTTTATCCCATGTTTTTAGGTATTCTTTAAAAAATAAATCATTAAATTAGGAGTTTTATTTGAAAAACAACACCTTCCAAATTATGCTTTAACATCCTATATATATATTTTAAATAAAACCACACTATATAATGTAAATTATAAAATTAAACTACACATTATATTTTTTTTAGAGAAATACTAGAATACTAGATTGCAAGAATGAATACCCTTAATAAAATAATTACAAATTATTGTTTTGGTTCTTTATATTAACATTTATTTAAGAACACGGATCTTAAAATTTCATTTGATATAAACAACTATTTTAAAATTAATTTCTCCTATTTTTTAATAGTATAGGTATTTTGTGTGTTTATTTAAGAGTTATAAAAATTAGGACATTTAAATTTTGTTATATCATATAAAATTTTAAAGTTAATCTTATAAAAATTAATATTAATATCATTATAAATATATTTACAAAAATTAATTGTAAAATATTTGAATTTAATTAATGAAAAAGGATATTTTGATCAACTAAATTTATGTTTTACCGGAAAATGGGTGGTTTTATTATAAAAAAATACAACTTTACAAGATGATATTATTTTTAAAATCTCAAATTTTATCAAATTTTAATTAGAAATGTGAAAGTTGTATGCGTATCAAGGCCCCAACTTTTTTGTATTGGATATCATCGACTTGTCGGCTTATTTATCATCTCAATTCTTAATGATTAAATTTATCAACTTGTAAATGGTATTAGAAGTCAACTAGAAATATTTAGTAATTGCTATCGTCATAAGTCACAACCTACCTCTTTACCTCTAACCTTTATGTACCGTAGCTATTACCGGCCTAGTTTCATTTTTTTATTGGTTTATCGATTTGTTATTAGTTTGAATATATTGTAGTATAATATGTTGAGAGTTAGAAAGATTCAACAGTTGGATCGAGTTTTATATGATTTTAGAGTTAGGAATAAAATTAGTTCCAGTTTATGTATGTTAGGATGTTGAACTTTAGAATTTTGTGTAGGTTTGTTGGATTGGTTTTTAGGAGTTTTGATGTTTTCATTTCGGTGTAGTCATGGCCTAGTATACATAAGAATTAATTCGGAATTTTTGAGGAACGTTTGACCTTATTAATTTAAGGTCAAAGTAGCGAGTTTAACTAGTGGCGTTTAAGACGTTCTTTTAGGTTTTCCTTCGTGAATCGAAAGTTTGGGAAACTTTCGAACTCGTTGAGGATCGTTCAATGTACATAATAAGTAGTTAGACTTTTTCCGGAAGTTTTGAGACTCGTTTGACAGTTTTAGAGTTTTAAGAAAATTCGGGGTTAAAACCGTAATTTCCTTAAAAGCTAGGGTTTTTCCGTTCTTCCTCTCCAAAACTTCCCGAATGGTCTAGAGCTTCCTAGACATTAGTATTTGGATGCTGAGACGTTTCCATTATCACCAGGCTGCTGAGATCACATACGAGAGGAGGACCCAAACTTTTCGTTAGTTAAACTTAATTAGGACCACTGCAGGTAAGTCATATGACTTACTTAACCAGTTATTCCTTGTGTTAGCATGTATTGCTAGAGTAGTGTATATTGCGTGTTTTTTAAATATAACTTGACTAGGATGACGTTACCCTTTTATTAGACCCAAGTGTATGAATAAGGGTCGTAGCATCACTGCGCAACTCTGCCTAGAGACTAGGAGGTTCTCTGAGACAAGTCCACATCGGTATACGGTGAGGAGCATCGGGTCCACTCCGGTTGATTTACGGGACATAGGCGAGGTTCGGGAGATCCTCGTGCTACAAAATAAGTTGAACTAATAGAAGTGAATCACCTTAATGAAGATAATAATACGGTCTGAGTGCAACATACTGATTTGTTTACTTTCCGCTATTATATGTATTTGTGTTTTAGTATACTTTCTATTGCATTGAATAGTTAGCTAAAGGTATATACCATCTTGTGATAGATACACAACATGGTTGGACAACCGTTGAGTGATCCGGAGACGGTGGTCAACCAGGTTCCCGTACGACCTAGTCGGGACGTTGGGTTTTTCTTTGTTTTCCATGAAACTAGACTCGTACTTTCTTTGGATTCTAGTACTTGTTGGTGACGACTGACCTTCTCTTCCGCACTTTGTTATCATGCATGTTTTAAGAGTTTGTTGTGTTGAACCCTTTGATATCGAATGATTATGAGAACACATTAAGAATACACAATAATTAAAAAAAATATTTTCAAAGATGAAGCGATTGAATGTTTACCGGAATAACGAAAAGGCTTCCTACTTATAGAAACGTGATAAATGGATGACTCCACCATAATTAAGTGATCCATATATATAACGGAAAGTAAAGCGGGGTTACAATAGAACTTCTCTCGCAAGTTTTACAAAATAGATTATAAGAGAAATTTATTTTTGTGATTATCCATAATTTTACTATTTGTTTAATTAAAGTTTTAGGTGAAATATAGCTTCTCCAACAAGATTGTTATTGATCAAATCTTTACATTAAGTTACAAGAATAACCGGAACAATTATTTATATAAGCTCATTTTAGTAAATAAAAGGAGTATTGGATTAGTTATTAGTTTAAGATAAAAATATTCCGAGAAAAATCGTGAGTTCGTGACACCATCACACCAACATTAATGTCGCCTATTTTAGTAAATGTATATAGATAATTGAATTTAAATATTTACAGAAGTTACGAGAACAACATTATGGAAACTATTTCATGTAGGACTATGTACTTTTACGTTGGCCTCAAAAATCCGAGGGGAAATTACGGTCAGGTTCCTTCTAGGAGATTATTGTTGGATTTGGTCCGGTATTCCAGATTTATAAATTTATTTTTAAAAAAAAATAGTTACGGTCAAGTTCGGATCTGGACAGGGGTGTAATGAACAAATACAATTTCTTTTTCAAACAAAACACCTAAAGATAGGTCATTATGTAACGGATCGTGATGATCCAACCTGGGTTCATGACCGTTGCACACCTCCAATCTCACGTCGATTGTAAAGTGATAATAAACCTAATATATAAGTTGTTGCTTACTCTTATTATTATTAATTGGTTTAACAAAGAAACTCACTAGTCACTACACTTATTTGTTGGAATATAAATTTTTTGAAGCGTAAAACCAAGGAACAATCATGCTATAGTTATTAAGAAATCGAAAATTACATACCTTGTTCCATAGTAGAAATCGGATCAAGCTTTAATTTGAATCTATGATCTGAATGAGTACCGCAGGTATATCGTCTTCCTCAGTCAAGCCTTCTTAGAGTTTCTTTAGGTTTTCTCTTTAATGGGTAGAGAATTATAATTGGTTGATTGATTTGACGTATTGGGGACCATAACCGAATATCCTTATATATTAACCTAATAAAATGACATTAAGCCTATTGGTCCAAAATTTGGTACACACCCATTAAACTCACACCGCTTAATTAGAGTATACGGGCTTTACTTAATTTAATCACTTTAGATAGCCTACCAACAAATAACCATATAATATTATATATAAAAATAAAAAGGTAAATGTAAATTCATAGAAAATTGAAAGAGTGTAACTAAGTCCATTAAGACCAAGTTACATTAAAATAACAAAGTATATGTACATGCGTGCGACATGAGGTTCATGACCAAAATGACACGGAGTACTTCAGAGAGACATGCAATCATCCTGAACATACTAACTACTATGAAACTGAACAAGAGAGTACAATCAAAAACTGGAAAAACTTATGAGGCTCGTCCACCTTTGACAAATCCATCAGCAGATAAAGACACTCACAGGCCACACAAGTACCCAAATCTCAAGACAATGGTCAGTCCACCTTCGAAAAAGTCATCGACAAATGGTACACGCATCTAAACAAAGACATCAAAAAAAAGAGCAACATATAACTCCAATAAGAACCAACTCCTAAGATATAATCCTCTCTAACTCCTGTGGAAAAAGCTTCATGCAACAATGTATAGACGTGGGTCCTAATCAATCTCACAAGAATATCTATCAGTATTCTGTTTTGGTCAAATATCAAGGCATTCCTAGAATACCAAAGGTGGTAGATCGTAGCAGAAAACACATATATCCTGGATCTGTTCGTCCAACTCCTTCCATGTACAGTGTGAATCAGCTAATCCAATACATCCGATCTGGTGATGATATCTCCCGGAATACCGGAATCCGCACCTACCTATCTCCAAACCTCACGTGCATATGTGCAACCAAATATCAAGTGGTCATGAGACTCACTCTCACTCGTGCACCAACTACAATAGGATCAATACCAAGGAAGTGTAATCTATCTCTGGTAGATAACCGGCCAATATATAATTGCCATCCATAGGATAAATAAATCTTACAATCTCTCACTTAGGCTACATATGACACATACAATTATGTTAACCAAATTCTACATGTGTATTTATTGACTAATTTTATAGACTTCTTCTTTATTTCAATCGGGTCCATCTCATATATAAACATGAGATCACGACGGTATTCGTCACAATAACCGTAACTAAATCTTCCATGTTCATTATGTTGATATATTTAATGACATAAATAAAGTATGGATGAGTGACGTGAAAATTACATATAATGTGATCTCATAACATGCCAACTAATCATACTTTAGTCGGAGATCAATCCAAAACAGAACTTAAGTTCATAAATATAAATGTGAATTAATTCCCAAAATTTATTATGCATAAACTAAAACTATAGAATATCTAATCAAACTCCCACTAATTAAGTGATTACAAAATCTATCAAGTCTATTTAGGAGACAATCTAGAATTTGGGGATAACGTGCATACAAATGTGAATTAATTCTAGAATTTGGGAATGTCCGAGCCCGGCGTGGTATAGATATGCCCAAGTCTATTTAGGAGACAATCTCTAGATTAACGAATCCGATAATTTGAGTTTGTCTTTATGTGTTCTATATAACTTGATATTTATATATTGACATAAATATAATGTCAACATATTTTTCCATCAAGAAAATTTAGTAGCTAGGTGTTATAGACAAACTGCATTTATGTTGTCACAAAATAACTTTATCTGACTCTTAGAGCTACTAAAAGCATGTAGCCAATGACAAATATATGCAACCATAGCGGAAGCAACTACAAGTGTTGTTTAACACTTATCCTGGACATAGTTCTTCCAACCAACCTATATTCTTAAGTTGATCGTTATTTATCCGATATCTAAAGAAATCGAGATAAAATATCTAATGATCTCCAAACTATCGATTTTTGAATTTTAGCATGAAATCTCTCATTCTTTGCAAGGCCACATGACTTCATGTTTTTAATAATTTGTTATATACCTTTAGTCATGTATATCCGGAAGGAAACACACATAAAAAACATTAGACTCCCCATGACAGTTTGTATAAAGGTTGTATAAAGGTTATTAACTTTATGTTTATTCACTAATGGATATGGGTCTAGTTTGCTTTTGGGTTATACAAAAGGCGATAGTATGCTTGTAGCCCATTCTTCTCAAATTTTGATCACCTAATTTTTAAATTTTATCACCCAATATCGAATACCCAAATTTGATTATCCAACTTTTTCGGATACTAAATTTTAATTACCCATTTTTTCGGATACCATATTTAATTACCCAATTTTCCATTTAATTTAACCTTCTTTGTTCATACTCTTCATCTTCTTCCTAAAGCCATCCACGGGCCTCTCTACAAGAACTCGGTGGTGGTGGTTCATGGCTCTTTCTCGTTCCCTACAATCACCGGAAAATACTATTCTCAAATGCGTCTTTGTCGCCTACAACAATCGTGGATCCATCGTCTCCTAGTTGCCTACGACTTCCATCGCGCCACCACCGTCGCCTACGTCTTTTGTCGAGCCACCACCGTCGTCTTTGTGTCTTCTGTCGCGTCACTAGAGAAGCCACCGGAATCAAAAAAAAATTATAATCTCTTGGAGATAAAGGGAACTCATTGACAAATAACACATGTTGAAGAAGTCGCCGCCCTCGTCGACCACCGAACAACGAATGACGACCCGTGCCAATTTCGGCACATGGACGCTTCTGGCACAAGATGACGACGACGGTTATAGATGGTGGATGGAGAATGTCGTAGGGATGAGGAAGACGGTTAAAGTAGAATAATGCTTGTAGATCCTATAAATTAGATTATCTCTCCCATCACCATTACAATACCTATAACTTAAGGTTAATTAATTCTTTTTTCCCCTATAATTAGGTTTATCTCTCCCATTTTCTTGATTAAAATTATAATAATTTAGAGGATCTAATTTGTGTCACATATACAAAAAAATCTCTATTACACCAATTTTCTCTTCATTGTTTTAAGAGTAATGTTATTCGGGCGGCCCCAAAAATGCAAAGAGATAGTAGAATCGGGTTGCGCATAGCCAGGACAGCGCCCCAAGAGTTCTCAATCTGAAAATGTCTAGTAGTTGAGAACTCTTGCTTCATAACGTGCATTGTTGGGTTTAGTCCCGGGCGCATGCGGAGTCTGCATGTGCCATTCTTTTCCAAAAAAAAATACGGTGCATGCGAATTCCGTATGTGTATGGCCCTGATGCGCATATGGAATCCGCATTGTTTCGCAAGTGTTAAAAAATGTACGTCCGTCCGAATAGTAATCTCGTAAAATTTTTATTATGGTCGAATTATTTTCGAGTATTTTTATATGTCTACATTAAAATTGTTTTTACTTTTTCATGGGAGTGGTTCATGATATTTAGTTCATCCTTTTTATTCAATGTTTCTTTTTATTTGTTATGATTGATTTTTTGATACAAAAGGTTCTAAATTTGTAGATTTAACTCATATAACAAAATCAGAAAGCAAAGTAAAAAAAAATCATTTGAATATCTATGAGCAAAGCTGAAGAGGATTCACAAAAGAATAAAGAGCAAAAACGAAGAACATAGGACGTCGATTCTCAAACGGGTATTCTTCAATGGCACCGATCAACGTAATCTAAATCCTAATTTTTCCCAATCACTTGTTCCAAGCACGTCCTTCAATGGCTCAATTTCAAGTAGGCATCCTTCAATGGCTCCAATTTACATAATCAAAAACCTAATTTCACCAATCATTGGTTCCAAATTTGTTGGTTGAGGAAGAAGATAGGCACTGTGCTAGGCTTCCGTTGGTTGAGGAAGAAGATGGAACTAGGTTAGGGTTCCATTGGCTAGGTTAGGTTTCCGTTGGCTGAGAAAAAATAGATGAAATTGGGCTATGGATTTGTTGGGTGAGGAAGAGATGGACGATATATATATATATATATATATATATATATATATATATATATATATATATATATATATATATATATACACGTTTGATCTAATAAAATGAACGTTTAAAATTTATCGCTAAATATAAAAGAGTTTTATTAAAGATTCCTACACATAATATCATACCTAATTTATCAAATTAATATTTTCCAATTATGTCGAAAACATGCATGTTATATGTAATATTCAAGATTTATACAACATTGTAGCATAAGTCGATCGAAATTATGGTAATTCGGTCGAAATAGAGGATCAGTATACAAACATAAATGAGAAATCGATCGAAATAATGTTAATTCAGTCGGATTGTTTACATTTCGGTCGAAATCATACTAGTTTCGCTCGACCTAGAGGCAAATTTTCTTGCATTTCGATCGAAATGGAAGTATTTCGAGAGAGATAGTGCAAAAAAAATCAAATTGTCTTGTATTCCGATCGAAATGAAAGTATTTCGAGAGGGATAATGCAAAAAAAAATTCAAATTGTCTTCCATTTCGATCGAATTACATGACAAATTTGCCTCTAGGTCGAGCGAAATTAGCATGATTTCGACCGAAATGAAAACAATACGACCGAATTAGCATTTCATTTGATTTTTCATTTTTATATGTATAATGATCATCTATTTTGATCAAATTGCCATGATTTCGATCGACTTATGATACAATGTTTTGAATCAACGATTACATGATAATATTTTGTTGCCAAATTTGTAAAGCTATTAATTGAAACTGTATTTTTTATATTTAATACTTTGAATCACGTCCATAAACTCCTACGATATACCAAAATTTTGAACTTTAATTTTTTTAATCAAATGCCTCTTAGATGTTCATACTCCATAAACAAAAATGAGTTCTTACCCAAAACTACTAGAATCTAAAATATAACTGAAACTATTAGAATCTAATTTTAGTAAACAACTTTATACAATTTTTGTAGTAAAAAACTTCATATAAAACTACACTCCAATAACAAATTAGAGTCGTAACGACGACAACGAATCTAATTATACTAACAATAATAAGTAACTTTTCAATAGAAGACAATTATTTATTTATTTATTTTTGAAGATAATTATGATTAGAACCCAGAAGGTAGGTTTATTGTAAAAAGAAAATGTAGTGAGCTAAATACTTAAATATGTGAAGAGACTCACCGGCGCCGGCCAGATGGGAACATGCTATGCTAGTCCGACTTCTTATTAAAATGTTTAGCTGTCACACTCTTCGTCGTCAAGTGTAGGCCGGCGTTAATACACTGCACCTTAGGCCGGCGTCTAAATTTAGGGAATGGAGCTCCGCCAACTAAATTGATAAGTCAAAAACATATGTACCACATGGTAAAGAATTACTCTACACAGGAAAATTGTTCAGTTTACAACTAAAATGGTTTATGATATTGTGGACGGTTAACCACATCGATAATAAATATTTAATAGGTCTAGTATTTAAAGTAGGTGAATTATGTTTTATATTGTTGATTGATTTTAACGTGAGTTCTTATTAGAATTATGTGTTTGGTTCGAACCTAACGTGTATGTATACGCTTACACGTGTACACTACTCATTCGCCGAAAATGAAATTTATTAGTCAAAGTTAAAGTTTAAAGGTAGATGAAATTTGTATGTTAGATAATTTATTAGATAGGTTTATTTTAAATAGTGAATTTTCTAAATAAAATAAGTGGCAGGTATAAATCTAAAGACAGAAAACAAGTTTTTGTTTTTCGTCCGTTTCGATCGGTCAAAACCGCTCTACGAGCATACTGGTTACGCTCGTGGCTCATATGAAGAGACTACCAATATCAAAAAATTTCATCTTGCCGGAATGATTTGAACTTGAATATCAGCCAACGTACACTAACTAATGAAATTTAGTGACACCTTTACCACAAGACTAACTAAGTATTTGTACTAATACTAATTTTTAAGAACAATAATTTGCACACTTCTAGAGGTACAAATATTAATTTTGGATCCGGACCGGTATTTTGGACAGAAAATGCAATTGTCTAACTTATTGTACATGTCGAAATCCAGTGTGAAATGGTCGAGCAAAATTTTAAAAACACTGCCAAAAGTCCAACGAAATCAAATAACACTTGTTCCAACCGGTTGAAGACCGAACTTAAATAACAAGTTTAAACCAGACCAATGAGAATTTTCGGTCCAAGACGGGTCAGTTAATGTCCATTTTTGTTCAAAACCGATAATTAGCCTAGCTAAAAAATATAATTGTTGAGATGTTGGGAACAAAACAAAAATTTTCCCACGTTGAAAACACGTCATTAGGTAAGACTACTTTATAAGTTTATGGGTTAGTCTTCTTATTGTCAATTGATTTTAGGATAGAATTTCGTGTACTTATGTTTGTGATTTACCGGCCGTGTGTCCTCCACGTCGTTTGATCCGAAACGGACATTTATAGTTTTTTTTCTCCAAAACTTATAAGTTATTAGTTATTACACAACGTCAGCATATACATCTGAAATGAATTGATCAAGGATCTCACATGCCTCTTAGAAGAAATGATTGAGAATCTTTGATAATCTCAAGTTGCAATTAATTAAGCAACTAATCGGAAATTAGGAAGAAGGAAGAAGGAGATAATTAAGATATGATAGAGAAGAGCTAGCGAATGTTGGGAAAGCACAACGAGACAAGTATCATCTTTCCCTGTAACGTACAGTATCCACATTTCCATGTGTATCCGAATAATTATATATATCCCCGAGGATATCGGAAAATAGCAAACATATGATACAAAGGCGCAATTTCCACGATGCTCAGCAGCTCACGAGCACACACCTTACCTCATTTCATGTGTTATGTTTCCTCTCCAACCATTTTCAATCATCTTTCTTATCATATCGGTGCGTGTCTATGTCATAGTCCGACCGAACAATAACGTACGATCGTGTTTCCGTAAACATATTTGAGTGTGATTTATTAATTATTGGGTTGTTATGTTATCTATCTTTACGAGAACTTTCTTTGTTAGTGGTAGGATGGGTACGAATAATAATATGATTGATCGAGTTTTTTATATTTGAGAATGGAAGGTATGAGTTCAACGTACAAAACGAGTCTTACGCTACACAAGTGATGGTAAACATAAATATATACATAGTGTTTTATATAAGGTCAGTCAGTACACTAGTTATTATATTGTCAGTTGATCAATATGAGGTATATATTTGACTCTATTGGAAATGTGTTGGGTTTCTTGCATGTATATATGAACGTATTAAGAATTGTCATGTCCCATTGGGTTAACTGGATTAACTTGCAATTGAAGTTGTTTGAAAATGTAAATATCCGCATCGATAATAAATTAATGTATACCGAAAAGCTAAGTGCATGGTATCCATTTTACATATTGCACAACGCAACGCATGTCAACTACGATAAAAAAAAACAGTAGCTTTTAACGCAGTCGGTTAACTTTGCATTGATGCGTCCAACACTACTTTTCAATGACTTGAAGTTCAAAGTTTCTATGTCATCGCAATGCATTGAAGTCCAAGCCCGGGCGGACCCCAACCGAAAGGCCATCAATGTCGGCACAGGCCGATTGCTCTAGCTGAAAATTGGTTTTTTTTTAAATATAATTAGTTCGTGTTAAGTTGGGCTTTTTTCAACGTAGTCTACCTATATTAAGCTAATTGTGCAGAATAAATCAGACGTCGTTCGAACAAAAAGGACCCTTTTTATATGAGTTGAGCAAACTATTAGTCATTTATAACTAACATTTAGGAGCAAGCATGCTTTTGCCTTAAATACTATGACAAGATCAATATATTATTTATAAATACTTTATATGATCCGAGTGACTGATTAATTAGCTTGCGCATAAGCATATAATCTTACTTAAAATCTTGGCTTATAAATATAATATATTGCATGTGAATATTTGATACGTACTTGATGGATCGATCTCTAAGTCCTTTGACTTGGGAATTAAAGGAGGTAAACTTGACTTAAATATAATACTAACTATAAAAATCGATAA
The DNA here is from genome assembly GCA_002319775.1 of Fagopyrum tataricum. Lineage (NCBI taxonomy): Eukaryota > Viridiplantae > Streptophyta > Magnoliopsida > Caryophyllales > Polygonaceae > Fagopyrum > Fagopyrum tataricum. The sequence continues at coordinate 57,641,423 of CM008280.1, forward strand.
TTTTTTGTAATTGTATTAAAAATGCATGCGATAATATTATACTTAATGGACATGACACCCGGAAGTCGAAACCGAAGAAACAAACAAGTGTCCTATATCACTTGCTCTTAATTTGCTTCGAGATCGCCACGACACCTCTTAATCCTACGTTACAAAACACATCATCTCTATTTTCTACTATTTAATCCTTTAATATTAATATGACTGCAGTCATTTATTGAAAGATGAGTAAATATACAATGATGTTGGTTGGGGAAATACAAATAATAAAGAGACACCAAAAAAAATTATATATTTCTATAAGTTGAGGTTAGGTAAACATTTTTTTTTACTAAAAAGAAATCAGTTTGAACATTAGACAACATGTCTAATAATCTTATTATAATCGAATTAAAGCCATTGAATAGAAAATAAAAAATATTTAAATCGAGAGGATAAGTGTGTTATCAAGAAATTCTAAGATTTTTGGATTTGTCCTTGAAAAATCTAGATGATTTATTCGACTCTAAATCAAATATTTATTTGTTTGATGAAGTTTAAATCAGACATGTGAAATTAATTATGTTATTGATTAATTGATCCATTTGAAAATCTTGAAACTCCGCTTTCTTTTTTCCAAAAAAAAAACATGTCTATTAATACAAATCGAAAAACGGACCAACTTTCATAAAAAACATAAAACAAACACCAAAAGATGAATATTTGAATCACAATGAGTTGATCAATTAGAAGCTGAGACGACGCTTTATACAATCAAATTGAGGAATTGAACATCGCGAACAAATCAATTGAAGCAGTGCCGGGAAAACTTTCAGTCATCACCGGTGAAGCTTCAATTTAATTTCAATTATCTGATTTTTCACCAATTAAGTATTCAATTTCAGTTATTGGATTTAGTTATTTGATTCTGGTTACCTAATTTTTGTTATTTTATTTCAGTTACAATACATAATTTTTTTAAGCTTAATTAAATCCCATTTATTTTTTTTTAACTTATTTTTTCTTTATTAATTAATATAGGAGTTAGTTTGTATACATTAAACGACATTACATCAATAAAAAAAAGACATTGAGGGGAACGGCATTATTTTTTCTGTATTTGTGATGGTAGGCAACCGTTAAATCACACCTAATTAGCATGGTCTATGGATGTTTTAATGTAATTAGATACCTATATTTAAAAAAAATGTTATTGTCCAACAAAACATCAGAATATATTATTATCCATTAATGTTAATATCTGGGAAAGAGGTAAAAGTAAGCAATATGACAAGCCTAACCACCAAACTATAACTAATTATTACCAAGTTCATGCATCCAAAAGAAAATCTCATTTCTCATCCCTATATAAACCCTTTCTTCCCCAACATAATTGGCAACAACACTCATCCTTCACTACAAAATTCCCACAAACACACAACACAAAACCTTAAAAATGCCTTCTTCTGAATACTTTGATGAATCTGTTTCCATTGTTTCCAAGTGCACAGTCATTCCGGACTCTAAATCCTCAATCGAATCATTGAGACTCTCTGTCTCCGATCTCCCTATGCTCACCTGTCAATACATCCAGAAAGGATGTCTCTTCTCCGGCAAGCCTCCTTCAAACTCCGACAACGAAGACGACAATGAATCCTTTCTGTTTCTCCTCAAAACAGCACTTTCCAAGGCGCTTTCTGCCTTTCCGCCTCTTGCCGGCCGGCTTTCCACTGACTCGGCTGGGCATGTTTCCATCACTTGCTCCGACGCCGGAGTTTCGTTTATCCACGCTCGTGCTTTGTCTATCGAGATTTCAGACCTTGTTGATGTTTCCGGCGATATACCGGCGATGTTCCGCCGGTTTTTCACTTTTGATAACACACTCAGCTATGACGGACACACGAAGCCGATTGCTGCTGTCCAGGTGACTGAGCTTGCAGATGGAGTTTTCATTGGATGTTCTGTTAACCACGCTGTGGTTGACGGAACGTCGTTTTGGAATTTCTTCAACACGTTTGCAGAGATTTGCAGGGGAGAAATGAAAATATCGCGTCCGTCTTGCTTCTCACGAGATAACGTCTTCTTCACCGATGCGGTTCTCCGGTTTCCTGGAGGTCGGCCGGAGGCAACTTTCTCTGGTGACGATCCGATCAGAGAGCGAATCTTCCATTTCAGTCGTCAAGCCATCTTAGCTCTGAAGAGGAGAGCAAATGAATCGTTAAAAGTTAACGGCGATATAACGGCGGAGATAATGGGGAAAGAGAGTAATGACACGTGGAAGACGGTTACTGATGGGGACCACAAATCAACGGTTGAGATTTCATCCTTCCAGTCCTTATCTGCGCAGCTTTGGAGGTCAGTCACACGTGTCAGGAACTTACCTTCAACCAAAACGACAACGTTTCGAATGGCGGTGAACTGTCGTCACAGAGTCAACCCAAAGATGGACCCGCTGTATTTCGGAAACGCGATTCAGTCAATCCCAACCGTTGCATTAGTAGGAGAAGTGCTCTCGAGGGAGTTAGGATGGAGCGCTGATCTGCTGCATCGCAGCGTGAGGGCGCACGATGATCGGCAAGTGAAGATCGGAGTGGAAACGTGGGAGAGCGAGCCACGTTGTTTCCCACTCGGAAATTTCGACGGTGCGATGATTACAATGGGTAGCTCGCCTCGGTTCCCGATGTATGATAACGATTTCGGATGGGGCCGGCCGGTGGCGGTTCGGAGTGGGAAAGCTAATAAATTCGACGGGAAGATTTCGGCGTTTCCGGGAAGAGACGGCGACGGAAGTGTCGATTTGGAGGTGGTTTTGGCGCCGGAGACATTGGCTGGCTTGGAAAAGGACGATGAGTTTATGCAGTATGTTTCTTGAGTGAGGATATTGCGGGAATAACGCGAACTTTAAGGGTATTCGCTGAAAATAGACTCCACTTTGAGCTAAAATGCAATAGTAGCCCAAATATGTTGGAGACGACAAGCTGTTATAACGGTAAATAATCTTGTCTTTGACGAAGATTAGGCTAATGTTTGCAATTCCGAAATGTAATAGGAGATTTGAAGTCGTTTTAGCGGTTAGGGATAAGTGGGGCCCGCTATAAGCAAAAGTGGCGGGTAATTCGGTTAGGAGGAAGTGATTTGGGTAAGTTGGAAAGTAAGTGTGTTTCTTTCCCTTTGAAATTTAATGGTGTGATGATTTGATGTTTTTGTAACATATATGATTGTAAAAATAAAGGAAGGTGTATAAGAAGTCGTCTTTATTGGTAAATATTGTACTTAAGTAATTCAGATTATATAAAGTTTATTAATGAAGTTTCAAAAATTATATGTCAATAATTTCTAAATAAAAGAAGTCTCAAAATAAAGTTTCATTTTCATGTAACTCAAATAATTTATAATGATATACACAATACAAGTTAGTCAAACGTGACTTAAATAGTTTGGTTGACATGTATAATATTTTCAATGATACTAGAAATATTTGTTTCCGTATAACTTTAAACACTTAATGATTATTAGTCCACCTATGTGATGATCGAGGAGATCCCACGTCAACTATAAATGAAGGATGAACTTTTTTTTATGCCAAACAGTGTGGTGATCCGACATTTATTGAAAAGGATCAACGAAAAATTACAAAGCAATCCGTCGGACATAAGTCACACCTGAGAGTCGTTAGAAATAAAAAGTATGTAACCTCGAAGGAGATTCATCCAAAATATAAAAACCTAAAGAAAATATAGATGACAAAACTCCTCTCAACTTATGTCTTTAGCTTGAATCTAATACATGTGTACTCTCGTACATACAAAATCATATGCTACGTTAAACCACCAAAATTTCACATATTAATGATCATCGCCTCTTTTTCGTACATATATACTATAACGTCTTAAATTTACATGTTTTAAAATAATTCAAAAATATCATGGAGTGATTTTGGATTTGAATTTTACACGACTTATTAATATTTTGGATTTATGTTTTTAGTATTATATATTTTGTAGGGTTTGATTTTAGAAAATGTATGAATAAATAATTTTTGTTCTGCAAAAGTTAAATAATGTCACAATATATTCGGAGTGGATACGAACATTTGTCTATATACGAATCTTTCACAACTCAAGAACGACTTCCTTGCGATGCTCTAAGTATAGATTGTATTTGCATTTCATTTATAATACTAACCAGCAATCATTTTGTCGAAATACAATCATGTTTTCAACGCCGCAATCGTTTAAGTGACTGACTCAAAAAGGAAAACCTAGGCATAAATATCTACTTGTCTTGTAAAATGTAAACCACTAATAAAATTTAACTCATAAAAAACTATAAGAAAAGTTTGGACAATAAACAAAATGATGAGACATTAGACATTATGCTTAGTGTAATTGGACCCAACACTTGTCACCTTTATATTATTCTGAAAGTTTCAATGTGGGTATCTCAATATGGTCAATTCATTCATTTAGAATGACTAATGAGTAATGGCCGTACTCGTATATATGCTTCCGTCAGTTGCACCATATCTTATTGCAAATCTAGTGACTCTACTTCATAGTGCTATTCTATTCTATATACACATTTGTTAAATGTTTACATTATCTTGAGAAACGTATATGCTTCTAATCGTATATATAAGGTAGTTGAACTACCCTCGTTGTCAATTAGTATGATGAAATTCATTCTGTAATTTATATATCGTATTTGAATCTAATGCACATATGTATTTATATGCGTACTACTCTGCTTTACAATCTAATTTTGTCAGATTTTAATATTAAATACATGTATAGACTAATAACGACGAATATTTAATTTTATATAGATGAATGTTTATATGGTTACATGAAAACAATTCACGATAATTGAAATATTCAATGATTTGATCGAATACTTAAAAGTTTAATTTAGATCATATCTTAAAGGAGAGGTAGTTATTTATATGTGTTATTATCGTTTTACTTACTAGTTACGCAGAGAATTGATATCACCAAATAACCTCTTTTATAAATAAAATAACTTTAATTTATATTAGTTCCTACTTCCATTTTGATTTCTTTTAAAATTACTTCCATTTTGATTAAACCCTTAGTTTATTGTATTTTCGGATTACAACTTGTATAATTATTAGATTATTTCTTCTATCGTGATTGCAATATTACCTCAAAATTAATGTAATTTTATTTGATATTCATACACTTCTTATTTCCAAAAAAATTAAAATGAATTTTTTTTCTTTCTCTCTTTCTATATATAAGATCATATATTCAATAATTTATTTTTATTACATAAACCTATAATATAAACTAGTTAGAGTTAAATAACAAATATAAAATAAAGAGAGCAGTATTCATCAGCATCAACATCAACCACTCAAGTCAAATATATATGAAGGATATAATTTCAAAGAATCTATCGACTTTTTTTTTAATAGATTTGGGTGGATTTGCTTTCGATAGTTCTCAATCTACAATTACACCTATGGTCGAACACTTTGAATCACTTAACATTATAATTAATCAACTTGTTTTCAGGTTCCACCAAGCACATAATTAGTAATATAAACTAAATACCAGCTTTGAATATCTATTTATCTTTTGATATAATTTGTAAATAAAGTATCAAATGAAGATTGTGGAAAAATTAATCAATATAATAATTTTTAAATAACAATTATCATATCTCAATGATATATATCCCTATGGTAGGGTTCTCTTTTGGGCCACTTTTAATGGCCCATAATTACTGAAGATTGGCTCATATGAAACAATTAAGTAAATGGGCTAAGTTAAGTTTAAAGCCCAGTTATTGAAGCCCGTTGCTATGTAAGTCGGGTTATAAAGTGCCAATATAATAAGTTTTAAAATTTGGTACAAATTATATTTTAAATACAAAAATGGTTGGTGCAAATACACATTATACACCTTACCACAAAAAAAAACACATTATACATAATAAAAATGATTAAAAAAAAATAATACAAATTATCACACGTGAATAAAAGATAATGCAAACTTTAAAAATTATCAAACTCATATACAAGCAAATATTTTTTAAACCAATTTGGATACAAACATCTCCCAGGGCAAAATTTTAGTCACAATTGTAAATTTGTTACCCGAAAAAACATTTGGACAAAAAATGTAGTTAACAGAAAATTTAGGTCATAATGTAATATGAGTAAAATTGAGGTATCATATGTCTACTAGTCTTCTTCTCTATTCCCTATGTGGCTCTACATGTAAATCTTCATCCCCGCTTCAATGGCAAGAGGATTAATGGTTTCATATGATATTGATTTGAATTTAGCCTTTATTGAATTACTTCGTGTTTTCGTTTCAAATTTGTACAAATTTTGGTATTCAGCTTGATCGCAACTAAAAGACCCTAAAATTTCAAACACATATTGAACCAGTAAATTGATGGGTTTTATACAATTGATTGAGGATATGCTCAATGCATATGCGTTTTTACATTAATAATAAATTTAGGAAGCAAATGTAAAGTGGATGAAACTAGATGCCCTATATTATTTATCTTCAAGTAAACAAGTCTTCAATAAAGAAAAAACATATTGCTTTTGCCATAATTTTTCGGCAATTAAAAAAGCATTTGTTCATTGCCTCACACATCGTCTACCGCTACAAACTCTCCCAAAACCATTACCCAATTCATTAGCCCGAATTCGAACAAAATTTGCCTATATATTTTCCTTATTCTCGATAATTTGTTTATGTTTGAGCAGTCAAATTCGAACTGGATTGATGCTAATTATCTTTTGCCTTAATATGAATCGTGTTTTCTATACTTGTATTTTTTGCTCTTGCATTTGATTTTGAATCTTCTAACAACAATCATGTTTAGGACATCACGGTTCTTGAAACTTAGAGTTTCCGAATAAAAATTTGTTTGTGATTTAGTTTGAGCACGAGTCTCTTGACGGCGGTGGCTCACACGACGGAATAAGGTGGGTTGTGGGAGCACCAGAGACGGTGGTTCGCCCCAACCTCCATTAAAGACATAGCTCTGTTGAAGACATTGTTGGATGAAGATGATTCAGATGAATGATACATCGAGTCCTTTAGAAATAATTTAATTTCATTCCCGGTTTAGTTATTACTTACATTTAGGTCCAAACTTCTTTTTTAACTTCCACACCATCATAACTGCCATAATTTTAGTCGAAAAGAAAACCGTATTAAAATTAGTGTAATAGGTCATATTTTATATGCGAATTAGTAATTTTTAAAGTTCGTATTACTTTTGATTCACATGTAATAATTTGTATTATGTTTGGTGAATTTTCCATTATAAATTTATACATCTAGGTTTCGATATTTTTGGACTAATTAATTTAATGGATTCTAAGTTCAGGTCTTCGCTTTTAATTTTTACAATTAAGCACACTTTCTAATATTTGTATGCATTACATATCTTTTTCTTCAGTTTATAGCATGCCATAAAAATTGATACTTACTAGTGTTTATGAGGGTAAAAAAATTAATGGGTGTTTTACAAGCAGAAAAAACACTAGTGACTAGTGTTTTTAAAACCCTCGTCAAAGCAATAATTTTTGGAAAAACACTAGTATTTTATATGTAAAATGACTTTATTGCCCATATTTTTTTAAATTTGTAATTACAATAATAACCACGTATTTAATGAACATTTTCTCGCCTCAAATCTTGCTCCATTGATGGAATTGTGTTGCTCGTCGAAGAAGATGAAGGCATTGACAGTTCTCCCCCAAATTCACAATACAAATGCAACTCTAGGTCCCTAATCTCAACCATATACAATTAATCCCCTTAATTCAACCCAATCTCGATCTCAATCGAACCCAATTCAAACCTAAACTCTAAAAATTTTGAGAATTAGGACCGGTTTGAGGGCTTTTTCACTAGTATTATTGTTTGATGGATTTACAAATTTGGTGCAGGGCTAAGCATATTGAAGAATCTTGAAGACTTGGATCTTAGAAGCAACGTACTGCAGATTCAAAAATATCCGTGGCTTATACTTTTCTTCTAATAATTTGAATGACAATTCAACTTGTCTATGGAATTTAACATCCCTTCAAGTTCTTTACTCTTGAATAAGTCTATTATTGAGAATTTGCCATCAATCTTCAACATACCTTCCCTTCAATTGTTAAATATTGTTGATAATGATTTTGGAGGCAAATTTTCTTTGAATTCCCAAAAAAAATCATTCAAGTCTTGTGGCTTTGATTCTATCAGACAATGCCCTATAAGTTGAAATTGAAGAGATGTTACACCCATCAACCTTACAATAGATTGAGAGATGACAAACCAATGGGCGACAAACGGAGGTGGAACGGCGGGTGACGGTGGTAGAATCGGCAGGCAAAGGGTGTGGAAGCAGGCGGCAATTTTACCTTCGAGTTCTATATTGCCCAATCCTTCTCGTTGAAGAACACTGATACAAACAATGATAGAAAGAAACACTAGTGTATCCAACCAAACACTCGTTAGTGTTTAAAAACAGTAATCACTAGTGTTTTCCGAAAATCATTTTAAAAACACTAGTAAACACTAACACTAGTGTTTTTTCTTGGCATGACAAACACATTAGGGTTTGCAGTTTTGGGCAGTTTTGAGATGGTTTCGGGAGGGAGGTTTGGACAAGTTTATAGTAAGGTTTTCAAGGGTTTATGGTTAGGAAACAAGATGTAAATTTTCTTGAAAGAATAAACAAAAGCTTGTTGTAACAAGAATCAATAATAGTTTTTTAAAAAAAGAATTGAGAATTTATTATAGTGTTGGTTTGATGATGGGAAAAAGCTTCGTGAGGTAATCGTGTCGAGAGTTGGAGATCTTGTACGGTTGAATAAAAGGTCTTTAAAGGGAACTTTAGAGATTTCAAGGGAGAAAAATTATGATTGAAGGAATCAAGGGTAAAAATATTTAAGATTCGAGTCAAACCGATCCGGTCAAACTCGACACATTGAAGGCTATATGAAATGTCTAAGGAGACATATGAATGTGCTCCTTGGATGTATTTTACAGACCATTATTTATTTAAATTTAGCCCAAATAACATTCTTCTAAAATACTTGGTTACTTTCTTGTGTTGGGTTCTTAATGTGTTTTGATGCTACCAAACATTCACAAGCCTCCTCTTAGTCCTATTTTTTACTTTTATTTCTTGAGTGTGTTAGGTACTTAGGTTGTATAAGGGAGGTTTCTTGACTTTCGCCTTGAGTTTTGATCAACCGGGGTCAAGGTTTTGTGCGTGGTTTAAAGAGGTTTGACTTATCTACCCAACACCCATCTTCCATCCCATTTCCGTCCTTCTCATGCCGCACCCCATTCGTCCATTGTATGGATCTTGTTCTTTCAGGATCAAGATTGCATCTTTTTGATTCTTGTTGTCAAGATTGATTCTTATGGATAACCTCGTATCAAATTGGTATTAGAGATGTATTAGACTTTAAGAACGCTCAAGAAGCATCAAGAAAATTAAGAATTTCGTAAAAATAAGTCAACCGGGATCGTCAACTTGCCCTTGAAATCTCTAAAGTTCCCTTCTAAGAATGAGTATCACTCTTCCTCGTTTCTCGGCGATAGAGTTTTTCATTTTTTGCTTTGTCAACCACGCTCGCAATCACCGATGTGTCTTCGTTTTGGAACTTCTATATTAAAGCAAAATTTCTTTATGTCACGTATTATTCTCTTATTAATTTTATATCATGTGTCATTTTATCAAATTCTTTTTATGATGGTACACATTAACAAATACATATAAAAAAAAATCATTACTATACACTAGTTATACGTAATTTCTATTAAATAAGTATTTACAACTAATATAAAACATTTCAAACGTAGTATATAAGTTGGTGGATTACTCGTATTGTCAATTGATCAGGACTTTACTATGGAATAATATTATAAGTGTAATGCGGAATCACTGAGACATAACAAAATTCAACAAACAAGAAAGATAACACACATGTTTATAATAATTCACCTAATAGTGGCTACGTCTACTTTCTAGAGAGATTTTATTGAGGAGTTTCAAAATACAGATGAGGTGATAAATAAATGATAATTATGTTATCCAAGATTAACTAGATTATTCAGGTTAACAAATTAACAAATAATAGGAGACAAATGGAAACCCTACAATATATATATAGGAACAAAACTCTAGGTTTATACTTGAGCAAGTTTATATTTAACAAGTTTATACTTGAGTGCCAAGTATAAGACTAGGCCAAACAGAAAATATTCAAGAAAATATAAGCCCAATCCAAGGCATATCAATAAAGCTCCACCTTAATTTGAATCATCACAGATATACCAAATTACATTAGTTAATGGCCATACCAACTCCTCTTCTCACAGACATACTAGATGCATTAGTCAATACCCAAATTAACTCCTCTCTATATCCAGATATGTCTCTTGGGCACTCAACAACTTCTAACATTTAACAAGTCCAAACAATGTTGGAACTTACTGCGAGTTACCGGCTTGGTGCATATCAGTAGGATTATCAACAATCCCTACTTTCTTAACCTTAATCATCTTCTCACTTCTCAAGAAATGATACTTGACGTCAATATGTTTAGTCCTCTCATGATAAACCTGATCCTTGTCTAAACAAAATGCACTCAAACTATCACAATATACAATAGCCTAACCATGATGTATACCTAGATCATTAATCAATCCCTTCAACCAGATTCCCTCTTTTGTTGCTTCTATCAATACCATGAACTTTGATAGAACCTCTAAGAGTGAAAACATACCGGCCATAGATCTTTTAGGATCAGCATCTCCTGCATAATCAGGTGTAGAGTACCATGTGACCAAACACTATGTATCATTCCAAAAAACGAGCCCAATGTCAGATGTACCTCTAAGGTACCGAAATATCCTCTTCACGGGTTTTCAATGTTCTTTTCCTGGTTGCCCCATGAACCTGTTGACAACACTAACAACTTGTGTCAGAGCTTGTCTTGTGCAGACCATATCATACATCAAACTCTTTACTACAATAGCATAAGGGACTCGAGGCATATACTCTTTCTCCTCATCCGAATGAGGTGGACACGGAGTGGTAAGATGAATGTTAGCATCACCAGGTGTTTCAATAGGCTTGGCCAATGACATTCCGAACCTTGACAACACCTTTTCAATGTACCATTTATGTGATAAGAAAAGCTTCTTATGACCCATATCTCTAAGAATCTCTATTCTTAAAATTTTCCGAGCTGCTCCAGGATCCTACATCTCATCTCCCGTTGCTACAGACTACTGTGCAACTTCAAACCTAGATACAACTTCTCTATAGGGGATGGTTCATGATTATCCACCTCTTCAACAACCTATAGGGCATAACCAACCATATCCTCAAAGTCATACCTACCTTTGTTGAGGTCTTACTCCAACTCTTTTTGAGTGTCCTTCAGCTAAGATCTACAGAATAGCTCTTGATAGTTGGTCTTCCTTTGTCAAAGTTTGCATCCCTTTTCCACCCATATGATCAAGTCTTATATGACACAAATTAGTCATATCATCCTTGTGAACCTATGAAGATGCAACAAAAATAGATCCAGAAATAATAGAACCCTGTAGAAAATATAAAATGCCCTTTTTGACACTTTTTAGAATAACATCATAACCTTTATAGACATTTAGAACTCCACCTTCACCTTTGAAACAAAACCTCTTACTATCGAGCATACTCAGGGATATCAAATTCTTAGTAATAAGTGGAACATGTCTGACCTCGTTCAATGTACATAATCTTCCTTCACTTGTCTTGATTTTAATCGAGCGAATTCCAACCGCCTTGTAGACAAAATTGTTGGCCATGGAAATATTGTCACCATCTACCTTCTTGTAAGTTTTGAACCACTCTGTTAGAACAAATGTGATAGGAAGATCCGGAATCAAGAACCCACATATCAGCCTGATACGTGTGTCCACCAACAATCAAAGCTATATCCTCATCTAATTTAAAATAATCTTTTACAACAATTGGAGAAAAAAAAATATTGCGGTTTCTTTTTCTCAGGATATTCGTTCTTCCAATGCTTTTTTTTTCCTTTTAGTAGTTCCAAACATCATCAGGCTTGGAGCTTTTTAAGAAGATGTAATTCTTCCCTGGTTTTCCTTGTCCCTTGCCTTCTCTTGTATACAGACCAAATGCCTAATCATCCCTACCTACACCATTTTCATTTACCTTGTGGTGTAGTTCCCTTGTATGACAGGAAGACTTGACGTCTTTTAGAGTAATAGTATATTTTCCAATAACAAATGACTGAACAAAGTTTTCATATGATGACGGAAAAGATACCAACGATACCAATGCAACATCATCGTCATTAATCTTAACATCAATATTACGCAAATCTAGAAGAACTGTGTTCAACTGATCTAAGTGTTCACGAGTTTCTTACCTTCATGCATTCGCAGGATAATGATATGTTACTTCAAAAGCAACTTGTTGGTGAGAGACTTCGTCATGTAATGGCTCTCCAACTTCAATCACAGTTTCACTGCGGTATCCTGATCTGAAACCTCGCATAAGACATAATATGCGAGACACATCATGATAGTCGAATGCGCCTTATCAACCTAAGTGGCCATCTCAACAACATCATCATTTTCCTTATCGGATTCCTTTCTTGACAATGGCGTCCCCAAAAGCCTTGTTGTTTCAGCAACACTCACATTTTAATCTGCTACAAACTGAAACTATGCCTTCTTGTGAACTTGTCGATCTTCGTGTTGAAAGAAAACATATTTCTCCAAGATTACAGAAAACCAAAGAACCCAAACCTCTAATATATACCAGTTTGTTGTGCGGTATTGATAACATGATTTATCGACCTGTTTTAGTCATGCATTTAGGTAGATTTTCCCTTTCCGCATTCATGTTTTAGCCTTAGTTTGTGTCATTTATGCTTGTTTAGTTCTACTTTGCAAGAATAGATGTCTACACACACTATTTGTGGCTTTGTAGGTGATTTGGCACATTGTGGAGCTAAAACGACGTATTTGAGGATCAAGCCTCGAAGTGGATGCATTGGAGCGAGCATACGTGCACGGGAAAGGGCTAGGAATCACGCTAAAGACATGAAGGAACGACCAAGGAGCCATCTCGGCCGAGCTCCACTTATCTCGGCCCAAGATGGGAGTTTTTGTTGTAATATCTCGATCCAATCTCGGACCGAGATCCATGATGGCTCGACCGAGATCCACTTATCTCGGTCAGCATCTCGAGTGACTTGACCGAGATCCATGACGCTGAAGATTGAAGACGAAATATCGGCCCCGACAGTGCCTGATTTCGGCCAAGATCCAGCCCGAGAATTTTCCCTAAGCGTTTTATTTTGTTTACGGGATTTTTCCTTTTCAGCCCAATGTCTTTTAGCTAGGTTTTGTGTATAAAAGGAAGTCTTGGATTCATTCCAAGGTGTGCTAATTGAGGGCCAGAGTTGCCCTAGAGGGGGGAGCCTTCACCTACCCTGCCATCTTATTCATTCATCATTCTTCTTAGTTAGTTTAGATTAAAGTTGGAGACTTTTGCTTTCAGATTTATCAGAGATACATTGGATTCGAGAATTAATACAATTGCAGGTTTTCATTCATTGAAGTTGAGTAGTTTATTCTTTCCCTTTTGTTATTTAGTTGTAGATCTTGATATGATTGTTATTGGCTAGATCTTTGTGGTTCCAAGATTGACAGGGATTTGTTTATACCTTGGACAATGAGGGATTGTTCCCTATAATTGTTAAATCACTTTCAATCCTATGAAATGTTTGGTTTTTTTGCAAGTTTAGGTTTGATCTAAACCACTTCAACCTAAGTTGGAATTGAGTCGTAACTGAGATATTCCTTCTTAGATACATAAAAGAACTTGTTCCTAGGTAATAAAGGTTTAACCTTTATTGGATAGAATGTGCCATTATTCCTTCCTTTGAGGCAATAATTCTTGAGACGTAACTGTAAAGGGTTATTCGATTTTTTAATTGAAAGAATAAGGTTTATTTATTTATTTCCCCCTCTTTACCTTGAAATCAATAGGTATTAGGTTGTAGACCTTTATGTTCTTGAGATGTCACTATAAAAGAACATTGATTTAAGAAACATTCATCCCTGCATGCTTTTCAAATCATATATGCTTTGTGAGATTGTCCTAAGTCCATGTGTATAAACAATGATCTTGAATCCCAAGAATCCATTTTCTTCCCTTTAATGATTATCTTTTGTTTTGCTTTCCTTTTATAAAATTGCTCTTGACGGAGGTCACATTCAGGGAAACCCAAAACTTTCCAAAAACATTTGACTTATTTCTCTTATCTTTTTCAACCTTCTTTCTTTATTCGAGATCTATCATATCCATAATCACTGCCGCAAATTAATCCTCCCAGTCTTTGTGATCGACCTTGGAATACTTGTCCTACTCGTATGATTCATACACCGTGGGTTCGTACGTTGCTATTTAGGGGATTTATTACAGGTTATAAATATAAAACTATCCCTTCCTAGTTTTACTATCCTGTGAGTCTCTATCTCTTTTGATAAGGATTTATAGGGGTGTAAAACTAGCGTACATGAATCACTAAGAAAGAACAAAATTCAACAAATAAGAAAGACAACACACACAAGTTTATAGTGGTTCACCTAATATTGTCTACTTCCACTTTTCAGTGAGATTTTATTAAGGAGTTTCTGAATACAGATAAGAGGATAAACAGATGATAACTAAGTTATCACAGATCAACCAGATTATTTAGGTTAATAAATTAACAAATAATATGAGACAAAGAGAACCCTACAATATATATAGGAACAAAACCCTAGGTTTATACTTGGACAATTTCATATTTGACAAGTTTATACTTAGACGCCAAGTATAAGACTAGCCACATAGAAATTAATCAAGATAAGCTTGAAAGAAATAGCGCGGATTTAGATCGAACTAAGCATTCAACTACTCCGTTATAGATTGCGGATGGGGTTCAAACAAATAGAACGTGGGTGGCAGAAGCTATAAGATGGATATGAAGGCGAATGGTTGATTCGATCAAGGTAGATCGATCAAACCGTTGAAGTGGATATGATAGTTGATCCTTCAAAAGGATCCTCGAATACGAATGCTTGGATCAAAGACTAGATCCAAGATAGAATTTAAGAGGATGGAAGGGGAAGTGATGCCCAAACTAAGTAGGAGGAATTTACCTTCTAAATACTTAATTAATTTGAACATGATTTACAAGTGAGGCCAAACATCCCTTATATAGTGGATGAAGGCCACACCATTAGTCGGAAATTAAATGACGAAATTAAATGACAAGAAATAAATGGCGGGAAATAAAGTCGGGGCTAAATCCCGAATTGAAAGGACAAGACCATCAATGGTCGGAATTTAACTTCCGGAATTAAGTTCATGGAGTTAAAGCTCCGAAAATTAAAGTCTATTATTTAAATTGCAAAATTATAAAATATAATAATATATGCTAGCTTAATGTCGTGGATAGGCATGCCGCTTGTCGGGTCGTCTTAGTCGGGCCCACGGATGGCATCGCCATCAAGGGGCGTATCATTCTCCTCCTCTTGGCTGTGAAACGTCCTCGTTTGCACGGTCCGGAAAGAAGGGAGACACGTTGAGAAATAGACCCTTGACTTGAGCATCGGGCACGCCATAAGATTCAGGAGGCTTGAACTTTTAGTCTCTTAAGATGATGGAGTAAAGAAGCTTAGCGTCGATCCCTTTCTCTGATACCAATGATAGAAATAACGCGAATCTAGATCGAACTAAGCGTTCAACTACTCCGTTGTAGATTGCGGATGGGGTTCAAACAAATAGAACGTGGGTGGCGGAAGCTATAAGATGGATATGAAGGCGAATGGTTGATTCGATCAAGGTAGATCGATCAAACCGTTGAAGTGGATAGGATAGTTGAGCCTTCAAAAGGATCCTCGAATACGAATATTTTGATCAAAGACTAGATTCAAGATAGAATTTAAGAGGATGGAAGGGGAAGTGATGCCCAAACTAAGTAAGAGGAATTTACCTTCTCAATACTTAATTAATTTGAACATGATTTACAAGTGAGGCCAAACATTCCTTATATAGTGGATGAAGGCCACACCATTAGTCGGAAATTAAATGACGGAATTAAATGGCAAGAAAGAAAGTCGGGGCTAACTCCCGAATTGAAAGGACAAGACCATCAATGGTCGGAATTTAACTTCCGGAATTAAGTTCCTGAGTTAAAGTTCCGAAAATTAAAAGTCTATTATTTAAATTGCAAAATTATAAAATATAATAATATATGCTAGCTTAATGTCGTGGATAGGCATGCCACTTGCCGGGTCGTCTTAGCCGGGCCCACGGATGGCATCGCCATCAAGGGGCGTATCAAAGCTCAATTCAAGACATATCAACAATAGGTTGATGGAAAAATTAAATTCCAATTGACAAAGCTACCAATCTCATTCTCTTTGCCGAAATTTTGCATTGAGTTAAATCAAAAAAACGCTCTCTTCTGAAGCCCAAAAAATCCCTCTTCAGAAACCCTATGGAAGAACTCCTAGTAGCCACCACCATGACACCTCCAACCTTCAATAAAAAAAAGGCTTAATAATAACAACAAAGGATCTCTATGGCTAGAAGCTAAAAAAAACTCTCTTTTGAGAGAAAGTGAAACCCTAGTCTCCACTAGTACCTTTGAACAAGGTCTCCCTTGACTAGGACAACTCTTCCACCTCTCATCAAAGTACCAAATCTGTCGGCCGTCATCACATCTCTGTGTTTTGATGCTACACCAACCCGAACAAAACCCATATTTAAAAAAAAAAGAGAAAAAAAAGAAGAGAGAGAACAAGAACAACCAAGTTCATCGCCCCATCTCCGTCCTTCCAATCTCCGTCTTAGATCAATTTTGTTGTTACGGCGCTATCCCGGGATTCAATGCCATTTGACTGTCCACCATATATCCACAAGGATGTTTCCTAATCTATCTCTTTCTTTACTCGGTCCGACCAAGATCTAAAGCCCCCAACTCTGTTCCTTCTTTTTGGATTTCTGACCGGAGACGAAAGCCTCTCGAACCCCAATCTCTTTGAAGCCTACTGGTGTCTCTGGTTGTGCTTCTCAATCTGTATTGGTCTGGTTAGGATGACTTGTCCGAGTTACCCTTGTCAAATCTTCCATGCATCTTGCTCCAAGAGATCTGTGAGGAACAATGGGCGGCTAGGGTTTCTCTTTTTTTCGGACAATTGGATTTTAATCATCTAACCCAAAAAAAGAAAAAAGAAAAAAAAAGAGAGGACATAAATCCTATAAAAAAAACAATTGGAAATTAATAAATCTATGTTATTTGGAAAGGGATACGAGTTTTCTAACCACATTTGATTAAAAATTCTACAAAAGCCCAATTTAAAGTAAAGAAAAATTGGACCAATAAAAAAACAAGAACAAAAACAATTCATACTCTTCCTCCTTCTCTCATGTGCATCTTTCAAAAGGATTTAATTGGGCCTTTTGACCCAATTGTTTAATCATTTGTGTAATGTATAAATGAAAGGAAAAAAAAAAACTTTTCAAAAAATTTAAAGAAAAACAAAAATTGTAATTTTTTAGTTGCTCAACCAAGGCATTAATAACAAAAAAATTTTTATAAACAATTTCATCCTTATAAACCTATTTTCTTTTAACAATCAAAGTTGCACACTCTGATACGTCAAGATCCTGTGTTTTGCATTGTCGTCTCCTTAATTTGATGTTGTTTTAGGTCGCGTCCTGGGTGGTCCGTCTAGGAGGGGGCGTGGATTTGTGATTGACTACTGAAGGCTTTGTCGCAAGCCCAAATATGAGGTGTCCACAGTTGTTCCCATGCTTCCTACCTGTTTACTCTCTTCGAAGACGAACTTTGTGCTCACCGCTTCCGTTAGACTAGATCATCCTACTTTCCTTCGAAGACTTCTCTGCTGTCGGAATTTTATGATGTATTTTTTTGTGTTTCTTTTTCTTTTGATAATGCTCTTCATGACGGCTAGCCCGTCTGCCGATCTTTTTCGGCCTTTCAACCCACTAGACGACGTGTAATCTAGTGTTTCGAATCGATTTTCCTTTTTTTTAAAAAAACAATAAGTTGGTGGACTATTAGTATTGTGAATCGGTGGACTACTGTCGATTTGTTGCCATTATTAATTTCCAAATCCTCAATCGAATCTTTAAGACTCTCCGTCTCCGATCTCCTTATGCTCACTTTTCAGTACATTCTTAAAGGATGGCTCTTCTCCGGCAAGCCTTCCGATGTTGATGATAATGAATCTCTCATTTCTTTTTTCTCAAACTCTCTTTCCAAAACTCGATGGTCAAACACCACACACTAGCAATTTGGAATCAAAGATAACCTTAAATTTTGTTTTGTTTCTTCATGTGGTTGATAATCTATATGAGAATGAATACAGCCACAATATATGACCATAAAGTCAGACTAATCGGATACAATTATATGTAATACCGGAAGTTAAACCCTCTTTCTCACAAAAACGAAAACACTCGCAGCAAAAACAAAAATCCTAGAAATGCATTCATCTGACTATTGTAACGAATCTGTTTCCATTATTTCCAGATGCACAGTCGTCCCTGATTCCAAATCCTCAATTGAATCTTTAAGACTCTCCGTCTCCGATCTCCCTATGCTCACTTTTCAGTACATAATTAAAGGATGTCTCTTCTCCGGCGAGCCTTCCAACGTTGATGACAATGAATCTCTCATCTCTTTCCTTAAACTCTCCCTTTCCAAAACTCTCTCTGTTTACCCGCCTCTCGCCGGCCGTCTTTCCACTGACTCCGTCACCGGGTGCATCTCCGTCATATGCTCCGACTCTGGAGCTCTGTTTATTCACGCTCGCGCCTCCTATCTCCTCGCTGGAATTCTCGATCCTTCATCTCCGCAAGTTTTCCGGCGGTTCTTCGCTCTCGACGACATTCTAAGTTATGACGGCCACTCGAATCCAATCGTTGCTGTCCAGGTTACGGAGCTCCTAGACGGAGTCTTCATCGGTTGCTCCGTCAACCACGCAGTTGTCGACGGGACCTCGTTTTGGAATTTCTTCAACACGTTCGCGGAAATCAGCCGAGGCGAAACGAAGATCTCGCGTCCTCCTTGTTTCTCTCGCGATGATGACAACGCATTTCACAGAGACGTCGTTCTCCGTGGTCCACCGCCGACGATGAGTTTCTCCGACGAAGAGCCGATCAGAGAACGGATCTTCCATTTTAGCCGCACATCAGTTTTGGCGGTTAAAAAAAGAGCGAACGAATCTCTAACAGCAATCAACGGTTGTGAATCAACGGCTGAGATTTCATCATTTCAAGCCTTAAGCGCGCAGCTCTGGAGGTCAGTTACACGAGCCAGAAACTTGCCTCCAACCAAAACGACGACGTTTATCATGCCGGTAAATTGTCGCCACCGCGTCGAGCCCAATATGAACCCATTTTATTTCGGAAACGCGATCCAGATCATCAAAATGGAGTCGTTAGTAGGAGAATTACTATCACGGGACATCGGGTGGAGCGCGGATCTACTGCGTCGCAATGTGGAGACGCATGATGATCGGACGGTGAGGACGAGAGTAGAAGAATGGATGAAGAATCCCCAATGCTTTCCACTCGGAAACTTCGACGGTGCAACGGTCGTGATCGGCAGTTCGCCTCGGTTTCCGATGTATGATAATGATTTCGGATGGGGCCGGCCAGTTGCGGTTAGGAGCGGGAAAGCAAATAGATTCGACGGGTGTTTCTCGACGTTCCCGGGGAGAGAGGGTAACGGAAGTGTTGAATTGGAGGCGGTGTTGGCGCCGGAGACGATGGCGGGTTTGGAAAACGACCCTGAGTTCATCCAGTATATCAGTTGATTTGAAAACTACAGAGTTAAATATGTATGTGTACTTAAATCTCTTAGTCCTAAACAATTTTTTTTATATTTAATAGAGTTTCACATTTGGAGCTGTAAAGAAATGGAGTTTATTAAAAATAAAAAAAAAACATTTTAGTGTTTTGGACAACATATCCTTTGTAATATTTTTTGGTATAATCATCTTATATAATACAAATAATTAAAATAGACCACTAATAATCAATAACTATATGAGTAGTTTTGTTATTATTTTTAAAATATATTTTACAATTGTATTTCTTTTTTGTGAATAAATTTTAAATTTTATATGTATAACACTTGATTGTAAGTTTTAAGTTTTTATGATATATATATTTTGTATGAGAAATAATCATTTTTTAAAAATATTTCAATAAAAACAATATAGTTATACTATAAAAAAACCATCAAACATATTTTTGACCATGTTAAAAAATCGTTAGAGTAATAGGTGTAATTTTGAAAGCGACTTAATTCACTAATTAATAGTTGTATAAATAACTAACTAACAAAATTAATAAATTAACCTTCAAAGGTATTCTTCAAGTGTATTCCGGTAATCTAACTTTAAAAAAATGTTCATGAATGATTATTAATGTTTAAATTTAGTGAAACACATTAAGTCAACAAAACATTCCATTTTTATATAAGAAATAAAAGGTATTTTTCAAAAAAAACCGCAATGCCGTGACTGATGACTGACCATGTTTTAGCCGGTGATGTGCATGGCCCACGACGGCTAGGCATCATGACAAGTTCATGGTAGGCCATGCTTTAGCCGGTGGCATATATGGCCTACGACATTTGGTTCTTGGGTTTCTTTGACGACTGTGACACATATATGGACATCTCGATAACATTTAATCTTCGTTACGCACTCAACACAAATCACAACAATCCTTTTCCATTTGAACAGAGCAACTACTTGCGTATACGATGAACATGATTAACCACAGGTTACATGAAACACTATCACTTCCAAGCAGACCAATCCACTTATCACTATCTTTCATTCTTCCTAACCACTACATCTTCGTTTCCATTCTTGACAAATAACCAAACCAAAATAATACAAGAAAGATAAATACAACATAGGACTTAAACATCTGCTTCACCTGTAGCTTACTTCTGGTGACTTGAAGAACAAACTAAGCAGCCATTGTATTGGTCTCAGCATCTGAGTTCTCTTCTTCCTCCAAAACCATATAGCCGCGCTGTACTGCTCGTTCCGAATAATCCTCGTGGCCGCCTTCCAATCATACTTCTCCATCTCATCTCTAGCTGTCCGTCCAATCCTTTCCCGGAGTTGCGAGTCCCGCAAGAGCGGCTTCAGCTTCGATAGGCAGTCGTCGAGGTCCCCTGGTGTGTAACAGAAGCCAATCTTGCCGTCCAGCTCCTCGGGAATGATATCGATGAGCCCTCCGGCTCTAGTGGCCACCACCGGGATGCCTGATGACATGGCCTCAAGAACCACTAGGCCGAGCGTTTCAGACTCTGATGGCATCACGAAAACGTCTCCGCTTGCGTATGCTTGCGAGAGCTCCTCCCCTGATAGCATCCCTGTGAAGACGGCTGGCATGCCTGTGAACATCTTCTCCAGGTCCTCTCTATACGGTCCATCGCCAATGAAAGCGATCCTAGCTTCCGGGATATTGTCCATGACCCTTTAACAATTGTAACAGATAAACATGTCAAGACTACAAATAGAAACTAAGTTGCACCAAGGTTTGGTAAATATTATGCAGCAGCAGTACCTCTTGAGGAAATCCAAGCTTTTTTCTACACCCAACCTGCCAACGTGAACTATGAGTGGCTTCTCGGGTTCTCCGTTGCTGATTAGGGCCAAGAGTGAAGCAACAAGGGGAAGACAATACTTGCATTAGAGCCAATTTGCTCACAGTACATTAAACATGCAAATTACAAGAGCAAAGAGCTCACCTGAGCCTTAATCTCATTTCATGAGAGCGGAAACGCGGGTGAAAGCTCTCAGAATCCACTCCTTTGTTCCATAGCCGGATTGTATTGGCTAAAAAGTCACCACCAAAAGGGAGAGAAAATTATCAGATGAAAATTTTTGACTAAAAATTTAGGTCCCGTTTTGTACAGGATGCTTTGTAGGTACCTTCTGCTACTTTGGCTGCCGCGAGATCCTTTGCAATGGCAGCTGATGGAACTAAAGTGAGATCAGCTGCTTGGTGGAGAAATTCTGGTAGAAAAAGGAATGAATTCATCAATTTGAAATTAATAGCTCAACATATAATGTGATCGAATAGTGAAAAATCGGTGCATACTTATAACCATCCACATTGGCTTCACC
Organism: Fagopyrum tataricum; assembly: GCA_002319775.1. Taxonomy (NCBI): domain Eukaryota; kingdom Viridiplantae; phylum Streptophyta; class Magnoliopsida; order Caryophyllales; family Polygonaceae; genus Fagopyrum; species Fagopyrum tataricum. Next base: position 57,663,652 of record CM008280.1, read on the forward strand.
AGCCAACTGAAAGTGTAACTTGGAATATATCTACAGGACAGCAAACATAAACAACCATTCTGAAAAACAATAATAATGAAGTTATCTGATGAAAATAGCAACTTATTGCAAACTTACACAGGTACATGAGTGTGGTAAGACATCACAATTGGAACACTCAGCATTTTTGCAATAGCAAGTGCACCAAAGACCTGAAATCATTGATATAAATTTTATGTCATTAGTTGATCCTTCTTCGAGATGTAGCAGGAATGTTTGTTTTTCAAGCCTACCATCACACCGGGAGAAGATGCGTGTATTATATCGGGTTTGAACGCAGCTACTTCTGAAATTATTCGTGGACTGAGTGCAAGAGAAAGAGGCACCTTTTGGTACAAGGGGCAAGGAAAGCTGAAAAGAAGAAAATAGTCAGACATTGAAATTATAATGAACTTAATTGAATGTCAACATTATCAAATCAACTCAATTGAATACCAAAGACAATCTACTTCTCATACTGTCAAGTACTATGTCAAAAATGCTCATCATTAGACCTTTACATAATCATTCTATATCAGCAAACATACTAAACTATTTTCAAATATACTACTATCACCTCCTACAATGCAGAAACACCAGATAACTACTAGTGTCAATCCCTAGCAACTACCTGCGTGAGCCGACCAATTTAGCTCCATAAAACTCTTCGGGAACTCCTTCATGTGTTGTTACAACCATAACCTGCATAGATGCACAAAGACACATAATATAAAAAATAATTAAAAAATCAAGTATTTATCTAAAAGACATTGAATAAAACCAGTTTTCTCACTGACTATGACTGTGCATCATTGCATAGCTAAATGAGTACTAAATTATAATCCAAATTCTCTGTTGGAGATCATTGCAGACATAAGCTTGAACAAGGAACAAAACAAAATTAGATATCAGAATATACCTCATCCCCCATTTCCCGGAGATATTTGATGAAATTCTGGAACCTATTTTTGTATCCAGACACGTAACTGCACAGGAGGAAACAAAAAAGAAAGGTCAGACAGCGTATTTACTGATCATATGCAACTCTATCACGAGCATAAAACAATTTGCTGTCAAGACAAAGCATTAGCATTCCCAAATTCAGCACAAGATCATAATTCATTTGTCACAGTAATGTCAAACAGAAACCGTTGAAACCTTCAAATTGGACATTTGAGCTAGCTAACATTTGTATTAATTTGTTTAATAGTTCAACATCAGCAATTAACAGGTTTAAATTGTTTAATTATCTGTCTAATACAGTTGACATAAATTTTTCACAGACTATCACGTCGGACAGATATATGGAGACCCTTAAAGCACTACAGTGAGTGTATCGTTCAGAAAGGTAAACAGAAATCATGTCTGAATCTAAAATAATCCAATAAACAAAGGAAAATCAAAGGCATAAAGCACTAAATCACTGTTTAGATCCTAGAACAATCTAAAGTCCATCTTCCACAGACGATAACTAGTAGTTGACTTTAGCAAAGCAAAATGAGTTGATTGTATAATCAGAAAGAATACGCACGCAAATGGAGAAGGCTCAACAAAGAGAGCAATCCGACGAGGCTTAGAAGAAGTCTCAGCTTCAACCTCCTCCAAAATTGGCTCTTCTTCCTTATCTTTCTCTGTCAGATTAGTCAGTGTAACCGCCATTTTCTGCTTTTCAGTTGATTGAACGCAAGATTCCCGACCAACCCTTTTCCCTTTTTTCACTTGAAACCCCAAATCCCCAACTCTTAAGCTAATTATGCAAATGGGTTTATGCCTATTACAATTAGGAAGGTAAACAGAGGAAGAAGAGCAGACGAAACAGAGAGAAGGTTTTGGGGAGAGAGATTAAGAGGAAAGAGAGTGATTTATAGAAGACGAATAAGAGAACATGGTGATTGATTGCATCGAATACGATAGGTTTGAAGTGGAGTTGGAGGGGTTTTGGGAGAAGATCCATGGGGACAAAAACAGCGAATCAATGGATGCAAGAGAAGAACTTGTAATGGATATTCTTCTGAAGATGATTACAAATTTGGAATAATTTGAAGGGTTCTTTGGTATATGCTTCTTACACTAAGTTCCTTCCAAAAGAAAAATTGTAATCAATACCCTACTAAATTGTTTTTGCGTCACGACATTTTTATTACGATAGAAAAATCATGATCATAAATAGACATGTCCCATAAGAGACAACGCAAGATAAACACATTGACAAGTACTCTGGATTATAACAATATTCACTCTCGCATTCTCGCATTTGTTATGATTCAAATTATTATTTTTTCGATCTTTCATCTCGTTAGACAACATGTTAGAGACAACACCATAAAATACAAAATACTCTCATATTTACAAATAAGTTGTTGAATTTGTTGTGATCCTAATTCTCATCTTTTGGTGTTTTCTATTTATAAAGATTAGTGCATCTATCGATTTTTCGTACTTTAGATCTATTAGACGGCACCATGTCTTTGTATTTTGTTTATAAAATCATTCCTTAAAGTTTCATTCAAAATACACTTACTCTCATTTTGTTTTTCTATAGGATATCAAAAACTAATCAAATTATACCTACAATTATTTCAAACCACAAGGAATAATTCCCAAATTTTTATTAACAATGGTATATGTATGGACTACATTCGTTTTTATTCCGTTTTCAGAGTTAAAACCAAACATGCCCTAAATATATATTAATTAAAATCGTTCCTATTCCGTGTAATTTTACTTTAAATTATTTTAATCATTTCTTCGACGAACCAAAAACATGTGAATCATTATTAAGATAAAAATACTCAACACATATATACTTATACGGCAAGCCGTGTGAAAACAAAGTTTTTTTTTAAAAAAAAGGTTTATTATTTAATTTGTTGCACTATTATATTTTCCACGATTTTTACTATGTCGATGTTCACATCAAGCAACATCACGTGTGCCAAAGCTTGGCTCACAAGCATCAAATCCCCGATTAGTTTACCCATCTTCGTCATGTACTGATCAAAACTTGTACTTCAAGCAAGCACTGTGGTCATCCGTGAACGGTAATCGTTGTCATTTTGATCATTTGAAATTGTTTAAGACTTTAAGGGTGTGATTGATAGTTAGATACTATATTTGTAAGGTTTTTATAATAAGATTATTAAATTTTAAAAGTATATACATGTTTGAACAAATTATATTTAAAAGAGTTTTTGTTTTTCGAGATTTTTTTCAATAGTTTTTTTTATTAGAATTGTAAATCTAACGAGAATAGCTTTTTAAAGTTATAATGAAAAATATTGAGAAATATAAGAAGTATTTGCATAGTCATATGTGATTTATATATAATACTTTTTTTGGATAAAAATGTGATTTATAATACTTTTTATGAATATATTTTGCAAATTAAGATTTTTTTTAATACTTTTATCGGAAAAAATCATCAAAAAATTTTATTTGCGAAAACCTATATACAACTTATATTGGCATTTCTTTCTCGTTTTCACTTTTTTTTTATAAAGATAGTTATTTCTCTAATTTATCAAATCAATTTATATTTCCGTGCTACAAAAGGTAGAATATTGTTCCTCACTAATACATTTACTTTTTAAGGGAGTTGAATGAGGAATCGCTTTGGGATGCAATTAAATGTATGGGACCTATACAACACCTAGTATATGGTTTCTAACCGATTTTATTCCATTGATGTTGGTATGTGGTAGGTGGTTCCGTGAGCAAAGGCATGCAGAGATTTCTTTGATAGCGTTAAACTACAAGAGGGCTTGAATAAAACTCTTATTAGTCTAATTGCAAAGGCTGAAAAACCAGATTGGATAAGTCAGTTACGACTCATTGGCCTTTGTAATGTGGTATATAAAATTATGAATAAAGTTATTGTGAAAAGAATGCAGGTGTTCTGAAGGACCTACTCAGGATAACTTTATCTCGGGCCATCTTATTCAAGATAGCATTGTACTCATGTAGGAGGTTGTTCACTCCATGAGGAAGAGAAAAAAAACAGGAAAGAAATGGATGGTGCTCAAACTGGATCTTGAAAAGGCTTATGATTGACTAAGATGGAAAACTGTTGTGGATACCCTACAATGTGCAGATTTTCCGGCCAACTGGGGGGACATGATCTGAGAATACATCTTCTCTCAAAAAATGCAACTTCTTTGGAATGGTGAGATGACGAATCAATTCGATCACCCGAAAAGAGGGATTAGACAAAGAGATCCGCTATCACCGTATCTCTTTAAGCTAAGTGTACAATGAAAGACTCAGTCATATTATTCAAGAATCAGTGAATTATGGGGATTGGAAACCTATTTTCTTATCAAGGGAAGGTCTCCACTATCCCAATTATTCTTTCCAGACGGCATAAAGATGTCAATGGATCGGATATGGGGCGGGGAGCACCCTATTCATCCCCATCCCCGTTTAGTATAATGTCCCATCCCCATATCCGTTCGGGTATTAAAAATTGTCCCCATCCCTTTCGGATATTCATCCCCATCGGGGAATCCCCATCTCCGTTTAATTTTTCTCATTTACATTTTGATGGTTTTCCCCGTAAAACTCTTTGTCCTCATCCCCGTCCCGTTTAACTTTTAGGAGTTTGATAAAAACATTAATCGAATAATAAATGTGAAATTAGGCCATAAAATACAAAATTATTACTTTGTATAACTTTATAATAAATAAATAAAAAACACAAGAAAAAAAAAGAGAATTCCGTTTTTTATAAATAAATATACAAATTTGTCGAAGTAAAGTTATACCGTGTATATATATTAGATTTCGTTCGTTCAAGTATGATCAAGATCATAGTACAAATTAGTGTAAACTAAAATAATTATATCTTAATAACATTTAGATTATGATCTAAGATAAAGTGAAATATTATTATATTATTTTAATATTACGGTTTAAAATTTAGATTGCACCACCAAAACATGTATGTGAGACTAATACACACGTAAAAAAAAGACATGTAGTTTGTCATGTATTTGATCATCGTGAATTGTGATTTGATATATGATGTATTCAGAAACTTCACGAGGGTGTTATCCTTATATGATCAAAAACCAAATTAATATAGGTTAGTGTTAACATGTACATAATTTACGCATATAATATACATTTTAATTGAAATGTTATCTTCATATGTTTCAAATTATATTTTGTGTAAGTAGGAACGAAAATGATACTTTTAATTCTTAAAGTACAAAAGTGTATATAGTTTACTAACCTTTACTTCATGATCACAAGATAAAAGTCAATTTATATTATACTAATATACATTTTAATTGAAATTGTTGACGTGACTTAGTTGGTTGTTTAACGCATTACCTTATCCAATTTGTCAAAGTATAGGTATATTGTGTTTATATTAAGTTTCGTTCGTTCAAGTGGATCGAGACTCGTAGTACAAACTAGTGTAAACTAAAATTAATTATATTTTACTAACATTTAGATTACGATCTCAAGATATAAAGTTATATTATTTTATCATTTTAATTTCACTGTTTAGGATTTAAGTTCAACATCAAAACACGTATTTGAGAGAGTAAGACGCATAAAATAACCCAACATGTAGTATGTCGTGCATTTGATCATCGTGATTTGACATTTAGGACGTCTTTAAAATTTTCGCAAGGGTGCTATCCTCGTATGATCGAAAACCAAACTAATATAGGTTAGCATTAGTGTAACTTACACGTATAATTCTCAAATAAATAATTAAGCTTAAAATACACTTTGTGTAAATAGAAACGAGTTTGATACTAAAGTACAGAAGTATATATAGTTTCAAATTTTAGTAAGAATCGGCATTTTTTGAATTAAATTTGAAACTACAATGAAAGTCTAATATAAATATAATTTATTTATTTATGTATTTCCAATGGGATCCTCATCGAGTTCCCCGGAGGGTTTGGTTACAAATCGGGAAGCGGGACGAATACCCCTATCTTTATCTCCGTCCCCATCCCCAAGCGGATAATAAAAAAATTTTCCAATCTCCGTCCCCATTTAAAATCTCCATCCCCGTCTCCATGACGGGTAATACCCATGAATTTTGGGGAATCTCCGCCCCATTTACACCCCTAGACGGCATCTCCCTTTTCGCTGAAGCTTCCCCTTGTTAACTGACAAAAATATTGGAGTGTCTAAATGTATTGTGTAATGCTTCGGGTCAACGTATTAACTTTGAGAAATCCAAAATATTTGTTTACTCCAATGTTTAAGAGCGATATGAAATTCAAGCTACAACAACTCGGTGGCATAGAAGTCACTTCAAAACTTGGCAATTATCTAGGCATACCTCTTCTTCACAAGCGTGTTTCAAAAGCTACGTTCTTATTCCTCTTAGACAAGGTTAAGAATCTGCTTAGCGGGTGGAAGATTAATAATCTGAGCTTTCCAGGAAAACTCACCCTTACTAAGTTTGTCCTCACCTTTATCCCCATGTTTTTTTCTATGTCCTCTACGATTATACCTGAAGCCATTTGTGATGATATTGAAAGGGCTTGCAATCCTTTCTTTAGGTTTCAATTGAAGAGGTTTGTAAAATTCATATTGTGGCATGGGAGGTGATATGTATACCTAAGGATGATGGTGGGTTAGGGTTGAAAAATATAGAAGACCTTAACTTAGCTTTAGTCTCTAAGTTTAAATATTTTATGGATAACGATGGACACTAGATTAGGGTTCTACGGTCTAAATATTTTAGGGGCAATAGTCGCCCTCATCCGACTCTCTCACATGTATGAAGAAGCATTGTGAAAGGTATGAAAGATGTGATTAGTAAAGGGTGCAAATGGACCATAGGTGATGTGCACTATCTTCTTCTGGGAGGATTTCTTGACTATCCTCTTGAGCTTGTTGTCACCAAATCCATTGAAGAAGAGCTAAAACAAAAGACGGTTTATCATTTGGGATGACTAACGAGGTTAGAAGTGGGATATTTTATCCTCTAAACTTGATTTCACTAGGTTTATGAAGCTGACATTTGTTAAGCTATGGTTCAACCTCTAGGAATTATGGATAATGAGGATGCCTAAAGTCTTGAAGATGAGATGAGTTGGAGCTTCTCTCCCGACAACCTCTTCTCCACGTCATCGGCGTACACTTTGATTACTTTCGGAGATGTGCCCCTATCGATTGACGTTGCCATTTTCAAGATTATTTGGCGTCTGAATGTCTCGGAACAACCGAACAAATTAAACTATTTATTTGAAAAATTATACAAGGAGGAGTTATTACTAATAGTGAGCGACACCGGAGACATATTACTTATTCGAACCTTTGTGAGTGTTGTATGCATGAAGTTGAAAATAATCTTCATCTTTTTCGGGACTGCGACAACACCAAAAGCTTCTAGAAAGGTCTTATTAGATCACACCCTCTGGATAATTTCTTCAAAAGTCCCTTTTCTAATATGGATTAAAGGTAATCTTAACTTCTCTTTTGTTTTGTATAGTTCTTGCCATTGGAACGACGTTTTCGTAGTTAGCGTTTGATGGATATGGAAATGGAAAAATGCGGTTGAATTGTCTTCAAGAATGAAAAGGTTCATAGATGTGCCTTTGTTTGAAAAGAGTCGTCAGATTATGTTAAAGCCTGGAAGAAGAACAAGGGAGAAGCTAGAAAGCTAGCTAAGACTTGCTCCTATATTCATTGGATTAAACAAGGGACGAAGTGATGAAAATTAATACGATGGGGTTGTTAGAGACGATAATTATGCTATTGCGGCGGGAGTTATTAGAAATAATGTGGGGAATGGCAATAGGGTTCATCGTAAACATTGGTATATGTACGGTACATATGGCTGAACTATGGGGGTTCTACATGGATTGATGTTAGCTTGGGATTGTGATTACAAGAAAGTGGACCCGGAATCAAATTCCCTTATTGTAGTTGGACTCCTTGCTAAAGTGATCAACCGGTGTCATCTGCTCGCTAGTTTGGTGCTTAGATATCAAGACATCTTAAAAGGGACCGAGACATCCAGTTCCAACATGTCTAACATGAGGCGAATAATGTCGTGGATTTCCTTACTTCCTATGCTTATAACCTTACGATTGGTTTGCAAGGGTGTTATAAACTAGATCAACCATTATGTAACGGGTTGGACTATCTCCACTTAAAGACTACTTATCTCTTCTTTTATATTTATAATAAGCGGATGCACCGAAACCACTTACCTCCACACAAAAAATAAAAATAAAAAATCTCTTCTTTTCTTTTGTCGGAAGGACAATTGGGGCTTATAAAATCCCACTTTCAAAACTTAAAATTTTAATTTTTAAAAACTATATACAAGGGCCATAATCTCCTTAAAGCAACGTATCAACTAATGGGCCTATAACTGGACAGACTGCTTATAATTTGGGCTTTGGCCCAATCCATCAAACGTAATATTCCAAACCGGACTACTTAAATTACGCATACATGATAAATACATACCAGTATACTGTATACAACATACATTTGCGACTACAAGTACGTGGACTAAGCTCCGTTTATCTGGCTGTAAAATATTATCATCGATCTATAGAAAATAAAACAATAAATATATAATTTACAATAACAAGAATGAATGTATGATAACAATTGAAGAATACGTGGCGTCCTGATCAACATAAATGTGCTTCAGATTTATTGTCTCTGTCTCCTCCTCTTTAGCCTAAATTTATGCGACAAAGAAGAAATTTGTATGAGACAAAGATTTAAATATGTTAACAATGAAAGGTTACAGGTTTTGTGATAGTTGATTAGTTGACCTACGTTATATGCCAATATTTCATTATTTTTCACTTTTTTTTTTTGTAATTTCTCATTTATATATAATTATTTTAACTGTTACTTTATGTAAAAAAAACATTTAATTTAAAACTGTAAATATATATATTTTTTAAAAATACTCCAAGCATGAGTTATCACTTTATCAGTAATATAATCTACCTTAAAAAAATATATTAAAGCGTCCAGATCACGAATTATACGGTTATAATAGTATTTCTACACCTTACATCTCTCAACAGTAACGTTGACGTATTGATACGTACAATTTAAAATTAAAATAAAATAAAATATCATATGGTATTTGGTTATTAGACACGGGATTTAAGTCTCTCCTTAAATGATGGGAGCGATGATATTCACACACTTTGGGGACATCAAAAATTTAATTCCAGAAGAAGAAGGATGGATGAGAAAAGCAGGTCAAATATGACCAAATTAACCTCTGCAACACAAAGGGTGACATAGAATTATGCTATAACAATATTAAATATAAATTCTTTAAGTTTAACTAAAAAAATGCTATATTTAGTGAATCCCAGTATAAAATATTATTCGAAAAATAATGCATGTAATTTTATTTTATTTTTTTCTTTGGTAGGGAACTAGGAATGCCTGCACTATTGTTGATTTTACGTGATATTTCAAATTTTAACAAGTTTATGTGATACTTACTATGCATAATTCTCGTTAATCATACCTACAAAACTTTAGTTTCAAGGATGATATAGCAAAATTTTGATATTTAATATAAATAATTTAAATCGACGACCCTACGTCATTGAAGATTTTGGATTTTTTTGAAGTCATCACTAAGTAGACAAAGATAAATAAAAATTATAAAAAAAAATCCACATTCAAAGGATACCGAATCACTCTATTCAAAAAATCGAGTGAGAAATAAAAAGCAGGATGATGGTCGAAATTCTTACTACTAATCACACAAGCCAATACTCTTAAAATATATTGAATTTTGTAAATCTAATGTTACATTCACAAAAATTATGATAATTGTTTTTGTTAATATCTTATTATAGATAGTTTTATATCTTATTTAAAGATATTATTGATTTTAAAATCATTAATGTTATATTACTAGCATTATAAATTAGTAATATTTATTATTCTTAATCACATACGACTGAATCGGCCACCGTCAAGGATGACCGGGAACACCGATAAGGTTAATAGACGAATGGTGGAAGTGCTTTATTTATCCATCATCGACTCATTTTCATCTCTTTTTTATTTGATTGAGAAGATTTGCATGTCATTGTTCTTTCGATTACCTTAGTAATTAGTTTAAGTGGGTCTAAATTATAAATTTGACTTGACAAAAGAAATCATACTTTTAGGTCTATTTCTAACAAAATTGACACATAAATCTTGTGGGTTCTATCATAAAATCAACCGACAAATAGGAGTAGTCTACCAACCTAATTAATATAATAGGTCCGTTAATTTCTTTGATATCAAAATGAGAACTTTCATCCTCCACAATCCACATCCTAAGTACAATTATCGGGATCGACTGAGCCTTGACGACATGTCTTGATGTCGGCTAGTCTAATCGCGTATCATCATTGTCCGTGTCTATAATTAAAGTTTTAAGACCAACAAGCACAATAAGTCATGACTTAAGTGATCGAACTACTCTACCACCATGTGAAATTCTAACGGGTCAAATATAACGGGTAGTGTTCAATCCTAAAACTAGTAAAATAAAATAAAATGATTAGTTCCTTAAAATAAAAGGATTAGTCCTCTTATCTTATATTACCTTATACACAAAGCTCGTTAATCTCTTAAAAATCAACATAAGAACTTTCGTCACAAACCTATAATTTTTTATTTATTTATTAAATATCACATAAAGTTAACAAAAAAAAGTATCAACAAAATTTTATAGAAGAAAAACTCAATTGATTGAAAGAAATATTCTTGCCTAAAATTGAATTTATTAAACTTTACTTTCCTTGCCATCATTCCTCTTATAAAGTCCCAACAACCTTCTATTTCCACACTTTGAGACAACACTGGAACCTTATTTTCCCTCCAACTTCCCAATTCCCTTATAAAATGCCAATAACCTCACTCCCTAAAACCACCACAACCACCGCCGTAGAGCCGCCACCACAAATGAACCTCAAACCCCCCGAAGCCCGAGTTTCCGGGAACACCAAAACCTGCGGTTTCCGGCTTCCGAAACGACGGGCAAATCTCCAACCAGGAAAGTTCCTCAAAAAGCTAGGAGCTAAGCTTGCAAAGGCTACAAAAATGGTGTCAACAAGAAAACAGAAATCTTCGTGTAAAGTATCGTCGTCTTCCTCGGCGCCTTCTGCTACTCTTGCTAGGTCTAGATCTTGTGCTGATCCAATCACTGATAACTCCCACAGAGCACAAGCCATTGAAGACTGTATTGAGTTCTTGAACTCTTCTTCTTCCTTGCAGCGAGTCAACTCGGTCTCTTCTTCTTCTGTCTGAGTATCGAATTTTCCAACCTATAATGTAATTTTTATGTTGCGGAAAATGTGTAATTAATCGAAAGATTGTAATTTGTAAGTTGTATTTAAATAAACAAATAAGCATTTTTGTAACACAGTTGAACATTTCTATAACTGATTGTTTGATGTGATTGAAAGTCAAAACCCTAAGAAAATTATGTATATATTTTTTGTGTGGATAAAACGAGCGGTGGAGATTTTATTCATATATATATTTTATTATGTAGAAATATAGTAATGAGTAATTGTGGTACATTTATAATAAAGTAGTAATATATCAAAATAATCGATATAAATGTAAAAGGGAATAAATTTGAGAGGAATATTCATAATGAGGTTATAACAACATGTGACAAAGAAGCTTAAAAATGAGACGTACGAAATAGATACAAATCAACTGATTTTAATTTGAAATTATTGCAATTATAAAGCTATGTAATTAAAGGATTATCAATCTAGAAAAATAATATAGTTGACAATAATATATTATTAATGAGCTTTACTTCGAGTATCCACAGAAGTACAAAATAAAAACTTTTTTGGAGGACTGTATGAAAAACTTTATGACAGTTTTTTTAAACAAAAGTTGAACATTTTGATCATAAATATATAGTATAAAATACAAAGGAATGAATATATATATATATATATATATATATATATATATATATATATATATATATATATATATATATATATATAAAGTAACCTATATTATATGGATTTTTTTTGAAGTACATGCATTACAATACTAAGAAAAAGTTAAAAACCAATGAAATTGAAATGATAACTGAAGTATGATTAATTTGTAATCGATCTATAATTCTAGGTATATAGAGGTTTTTAAAAAGTTTATATTTCACATTATTATCAAGATAATTAAAGAATTATATCAAATAAAATTACTAATTTGGTCTAATACATAAACTGTGTGGTTCATTACACATCCAACACATATGCGTGTTGAGATTAGTAATATATGGTCCAATTATATTTTATCTTCAATTCGATTGAAATACCACGAGTAATTCATCAACCTTAAAACTAAATTCGTTTTACGTATCATTGATACGATAACTTTCATCCTTTACATTTTTCCGTTACACAAAGAGTCTTACCACTCCTTACAAAGAATTAGGTGATAACACTGTAACTACTTATTTTTATTTTAAAATGATTAAACAAGGACAATATTTTGAGAATTAATTATTAAAGTGTCAACTTATTTATTGAACATATAGTATATAAAGTGTGTGTATAATGATTAATAAACTGCTAAATGAAAGAGCTTAAATTGGTTGAATATTCTGTGGTTGGAGACCTAATCATTGATGTAGCACTGTCGTCTCGACAAGTTAACATGTGTATTAACATATTCTTCCCTATTTACATTGTAAATAAGTGTACCTATCAAAGAATCATTTCAACTATTGTACTAATAACTTTTGTTTTGTAGTTATTAGTGTTACAAGTTGTTGTTAACAAAGAGGATTCTTCATTCGATAATCATGCTCTATTTTTCTTAAGTCTAAACTAAAACATGTTAGCCTTTGTTTGGGTTGGCCAGTATTTATCAAAAATAAAAGTTACACTTATCCTACTAAGTAATTTCGATTATCATGTTTGTTTTGTTATTTAAACGAGGTGATATATTTACTAGGAAGTTTAACATATCTCAAACCGTGAAAAAAATACTTACATGTGCCATTGTTTTTAGTGGTGATTTATCGAGATTGTAACTAGAGGAGATATGTTGAGTTTTTGCCCACAAGTCATTGCGAGTCGAATGGAGACTAATCGCTCTTATACCATGTCAAAGTCCGATATAGACTGATTGGGTAGAGCATGGGTCATGTGTATACGAGCATATATGCACGTTAAACTCAAACCCAACACATAAACCCGATGGGGTTCCATCCTAAAACCCATTAACAATCAGGAGTAGTAGCTTACCGACATTATATACTAGGCTCATAACGTCCCAAATTGTCGATGTGAAAACTTATTATTTCCAACAATATATTTCTGATACTACCTAGCTACCCTTATTATATATCCCATTTACTGAGCAGAAAATTAAAATGTGCATGCTTCCTATGGCCCCGCTAAAGGCGTATGGTAAATACGGGTTTTGTGCGGCTTTTTTCCAATAGTGTTGGGACATCGTTGGATACAAGGTGGTAGAATGTGTTATTTCCTTCTTTGCATCAAATACTATGCCTGTAGGCTTGAACAAGACTCTCCTTTTGCTCATCCCAAAAGGGGTTAAACCTGACCACATGTCAAAGTTCTGCCCTATTGGTCTGTGCAATGTGGTGGACAAGCTTATTACTAAGTTGTTAGTCAACATGATTCAACCTCTTATGAGTAGTGTGGTTGGACCGTTTCAGAGCAGTTTTATTCCGGGACGGATGATTGAGGACGACGCAATATTGATCCAGGAAATGGTTCACTCGGTCAAGAGCAAGAACACGGGCAAACAATGGATGGCGATAAAAATAGATCTTGAGAAGGCCTATCATAGAGTCTATTGGGACTTTGTTGAAGAAACATGCACACTACTTGGTCTTTCATTGAAGTGGAGAAAGTGGACTAGTGCTTGTATACGGTCCCCTAAAATAAGGGTTCTCTAAAATGGTGAAATGTCCGATCCTTTTATTCCTGCTAGAGGTATCCGGCAAGGTGATCCCGTTTCACCCTATTTGTTTGTGTTGTATTTAGAGAGGCTCAGTCACGCCATTCAAAGACTCATTAATGAGGGCCTATGGAAGCCGGTGAGAATTAAACGTGGTTGTTCTGCTATTTCCCACATTTTTTTCGTGGATGATATTGTCTTGTTTATAGAAGCCACAATAGCCCATGTTAGAGTTATTAAAGGGTGTCTCTGTGAATTTTGTGCACACTTCGGGCTTAAGATTAGCACATCTTAATCGCACATGTTTGTTTCCTCGAATGTCAAAGGTCCGTTCAAAGATGTCATTCAAAATGTTGTGGAATTTCCTATTGTTGTTGAGTTTTGTAAGTATTTGGGATTCCCTATTCTTCAAGCTCGTATCACTAAAGACAACTTTACTTTTTTGGTGGATAAAACGAAGCAAATACTTGCTTCATGGAAGGGTAGATTGTTGAGCTTTTCCGGAAGACTCACGTTAGTGAAATCGGTCTTGATTGCCTTCCCCTCGTATATCATGAGAATTGTTAAGTTCCCTGAAGCTGTTTGTAAGGAACTTGATAACATTTGTAGATCGCTTTTGTGGAGTGGTGCGGATGGAAAAGAAATCTAAATTTAATTACTTGGTCGAATGTATGCAAACCGGTGTAGTTAGGTGGACTTGGCATTAGAAGCACTTGGAATTCATATTTAGTTTCGTTGGGGAAGCTGGCTTGGAGGACGGTGCATGATGTCAACAAACCTTGGTCCACAGTTTTCAATTTCAAATATGGATTATGTGGTGCCCATGACTTGTTAGACTGCTCGAGATTCAAGAAGGGATCGCCTATTCTGAGGGGTATATTATGGGCTAAGGATTCGATTTTGTCCATTGGCATTCGTTGGGTGGCATTCAACGAAAAAATTATTCGGTTTTAGCTCGATAATTGGTGTACCGAGGTCCTTCTCATTAATATGCAAATTACTCCCCTAGTTCTTTCTCAGCGAACTGACCTAGTTTCAAGCTTTTGGGTCAACAACTCGGGGTGGGATTGAAATAGGTTCAATGAGTTTCTCCCACCACATGCACTTATCAACATCGCCAACGTTTCCCTCTCAGATTTCTCTGATGTCTTTGATTGCATTTCTTGAAAGCATGAATAGATGGAATTTACTCTACTTTTTCGGCCTATGCATCACTATTCAAAAACACGGATATGAACATATATTATACAAGTTGCGTTCATGCTATATGGTGTTTAGGCGTTCCTTAGAGGTTAAGACCGTACTTTGGCTGATGATTCATGGTAGGCTCATGACCAATGCTGAGAGGTTCCGATTGTTATTTCTTGATTGTTTGTGGGAGACTTTGGTTCCGACTACTATTTCTGGATCGTTTTTCACTCTCCCGGAGGCCGAGTGGATACGATTCATCTTTTTTCGTGACTATTCAGGCCTAGATTGTTTGTGGGAGACTATCCCGGCTTCTTTTTCTGGATCGTTTTTACTTTCCTGGAGGCCGAGTGGATACGATTCAATATAGCAGATGCTAGTATGGTCGAAGAAGGTGTACCATGGAAGGCCTTGTTTGCAGTCGGTTTGTGGTCAGTATGGAAGTGGCGGTGCGAGTTTGTCTTCTGAAGTTCCCCTCCACCGATCAACAAGTCTTCTCTTATTATTATTAGTCATATAGAGCCTACTCTAAGGCTTTGCTCAAGGTAAAGTTTGTTAAGGCCGCAAATAGGAAGTTTTGGGTCCATATTCATTGGAATTTGCCATAGCCTGGTTGGGTTAAACTTAACTCCGATAGGGCAGTCTGTCATCCGACTGGATGCGCTGTTGCAGGCGGTCTCGTTAGAGACCCGAATGGACAATGGTCAGGCGGTTTCCTCTTTAATATTGGATAGACAATTGTTTCGATGGCGGAACTACGGGATTTGTGTATGGGCTTACATCTCGCATGGTCTTTAGGGTTCCGGCAGATTATTGTTGAGATTGACTCGACACTTGTTGTCAAGTTGGTAAATCATGACATCCAACATACCCATCCATTATTTAGTTTGTATCAAGATGTCAAGGCTTCCTCCGTAGAGATTGGACCATCTAATTTCGACATATCTTTAGAGAAGCGAACGCGGCAGCGTATCATCTCACTTCTCTTGCTTTAATTGACGTTTCTATCGGCTATTATTTACTCAGTGTTCCACCTGTTAGTTTAATTTCCATTATGAAAAACGATGTCCGAAAAGTGGCGATCCCAAGGCTAGTCGGTTGTTAGCTTGCAGTTTCTATTTTGAAATAAATTGCGGGTGAAATTGAGATTTTCCCGTCTCACTTAATAATATAATTCCTTCGTGCTCTCTTTCACCGCATGGAGCAATTACAAAGTTTTTACACCGACTATCTTCTAAGTAAGTTCTTTCATCGCAAAATTCATTAGATCTATAAAAATGTAACTTATTCAATTAGCTTATATTTTCTCATATTTAATAGCTTCGGATCAACTAATCTAGTAATTACAAATCAACTAAGAAGTCTCTGGATTTCGGTAGACTTCAATCAAATTTGTTTAATTGTAGAGGTCGAAATAAGATGGAAGAATATAATTTGCCAATAACCTATAACCTAAGTTATTGATATATTTTTTTTCAAATCCAACAAAAAAATAAAAATTTATTCTTATAATAATTTATGGACAGGGTTATTGTAAATCACCTAAAGAGAATCAATATATTTGAATACACAAATCTAAACATTAATATTCTGCAAAAAAAGGTGATGGTTGACCCATATGACGAATAAAAGAGGTGATGAAAGGTACAATTTTGCATATTTCACTTACTTGTTTTACGTATGTGAAAAATCACACACATATAAGGAACGATTTAGGTGAGGAGTCTCCTTTTGAAGAAAAAGTGATTTTTTTTAATATTACTTAGTTCAATATTAGTATCACTAACCGTTTATTTTTTAAATGAATGATTATTTTAAGAAAAACACTTATTTTATTCATAATTAGAAAATAAAAATAAACAATGATTATAAAAATAAATAAACTGGTTAACGTAAAAAAGTGAATGAATAATAAAAATGAACAACATTTTCCTTCACCTCCTCGACTCCATAAAGAGGCTTCTCACTAAAACCTATATATATAAATAATGTTTTTGCTTCACAAATCATGTAAGTTTAAATGCTTTGATGATTGGATGTTATCATTACTTAGATCTATTAATTACGTACCAATGTCTAGATTTTAAAATTTTTAATTTATTATAAAGTTGAAAACAATTATTTTGATGATTTATCATCAAAATAATTGACACATCTATATATATATATATTCAATAAATCGGGTAATGGTTGAAACAACTAGTATCGTTCGACGATCAAGCGACACATCTAAAGATAAAATTACTTTAAGTTTATTATCCGACCAGTCACCGACGAATTTAACGAGTACGGTGAAAACTTAATACTACACTAGGTATAAGACATTATGTTGAATCAATAATACTGTTCCACTACAAGATGTATTATGTCCTATTCTTTAAGTTTTTGTGGTCACTCAATCAAGCACCTAACATCTAACCTAAGGTCGATGGCCCTACACCATTAAACACGCTATGTCCCCATCATTTCTCCGTCACTCTTAGCTTGGATTTTCTAAACATTAAACTAGTAATGGTTACAAGTTTCTCATGTTTGTTTGGCTTATCGTATTTGATACCACAAGAAAGGCATAGCTTTGGTTGGATCAAATGTAAAATCCCATGTTTATTACCAGAGATTCGGTACAAAACGAAACCAAAATCCTGTATTTTCACCCGATCTCTTATCAAAATATGATTTATTTTACGTGCATGTGCAAATAGAGGTTTTTTGAAGGAAAAAAAAAAATTAAAAAGGACCGTATCTACTCGCGAGAATATTTCTAAATCATGATTTTTATTTATATCTTTCGAAAATCGTATAAAGTGCATGTCTTAAAATGTCAAAAAAGTTATTGTAAAGGTATAATTTTAGTTTTTTTTAAAAAATAAAAAGTGTTTGAGTAGCTAATAATATTTTAAAAGCTAACCTCTAAATATTACTTTTCATTTTAATATTTAAGTTAGATTCAACCGTAGTCATTACATGTAGCCTATAAGAGATATAACGTTGGACGAATTGATTAATGGGTTCGACCAAACACAATTAATGTCGAACCCAAATGGGCCAGAGAGCATCATGGGTCATTTTTCTGGGCCCGGTTTGCAATACCCTTATTTTGCGCTCCTATGTATATATGTGTTGGCCCAAACACCGTCCAATATGCATGCAAAAACCTCCATTCACATTTTAATCATTCAATTCCGATTAATAACATTTTAATCTAGCACGTTTATATACACATATTATGTTTTTAAAATAAAATATATATTAAGACGAGATTCCATCTTAAAATCAATCTTTTTTTGGTCGGAAAGAGAGTCAGTGGTTTCCGCACATAATCGCGCTTTTTATATATTCTTAAAAAAGGCTAAGTGATCCTCAAATGGAATAACCCGACCCCTTATAGTCCAGGTCTGTAACTAATGGGACAAGAGAGCGAACTGCTCTAATAACCATAATACCAGTGAGCCAAAAACCATGAATATTTCGCATGTTTATATGGACACGCGCACACCATAAAGGGTGATAAAGCCTCACACAAATCTTATAAAGTTTTATTCTAAAACTAATTAAAAACTAACAAAAAGAAAAAATATATTAACCCTATATGTAAAACTAATTATTAGAGTTGAATGAATCTCAACCATTGAATGTTAATCCAATGGTTAGATTAAGTTCACCTTCTCTTCTCAATTTTTTTTATTTTTAATTACCTTTTCTGATTTTAATGTTTTATTTTGAAATTAAAGATTAAACTTTAACTCACAACTAGTTTAGGACCCGTGCCGTGCACGGGTATTTGTTAGAAAAAGATTTTTTTGTATCTTTTAATGGGAGATTTGTATTTCAAAATACTCGCTTCATAACGGGTCACGTCAACAGTCATACACTCTACTGGTATATTTATGTTGGGATTTATTATATTTATATTGATTGATTATGTTGGGATTTAGTATATTTATATTGATTGATGATTGATAGGTCAACAACCCACATATTAGTAGGTCAACGACCCACACCCACATACAATGAGTCAACAACCCACAAATACATTAGATCAACAACCTACACACATTAGGTCAAAGAAAGAAAAATTCACATAATCAACGACCCACAACCCACAAAATAGTAGGTCAATGATCCACAAAAAGGTCACACAATATGAATACAAATTATACTTGAACTTAGTCAAAAGTCCAAGAAATGTATGATTTATTCAATCTTCAAAACCTATATTTATATAAGTTTTTCAACCATTAACCTTACATATAGTCGATGTGGGATAGAAAAAGAAAATTTTCTGAAAATATTTAACATAAATTGATTGGGCTTATAACAATCCACATATCAGTAGGTCAACGACCCACATATACATTAGATCAACGACCTACATACATTAGGTCAACGAAAGAAAATTCATATAGTCAACGACCCACAAAGTAGTAGGTCAACGACAATATGAATACAAATTATACCTGAACTTACTCAAAAGTCCAAGAAATTTATGATTTGTTTTATCTTCAAAAACTCTATTTATAGAAGTTTTCAAACCGACAACCGACTATGTGGGATAGAAAAATTCCTAAAAATATTTAACGTAAATTGATTGGGCTTATAATCCTCACAACGCGTCACGTCAGTAGTCATACACTCTACTTTAGTATATTTATGTTGATTGATTTAGTATATTTATATTGATTGATGATTGGTAGGTCAACGACCCACATACAATCGATCAACGACCTACATAGATCAACGACCCACAAAGTAGTAGGTCAACGACCCACAAAATAGTAGGTCAACGACAATATGAATACAAATTATACTTGAACTTAGTCAAAAATCCAAGAAATGTATGATTTGTTTTATCTTCAAAACCTCTATTTATAAAAGTTCTGAAATTATCAACCTTACATATAGTCGATGTGGGATAGAAAACTTCCTGAAAATATTAAACATAAATTGGTTGGGTTTATAATCCTCATAATACGTCACGTCAGCAGTCATACACCCTACTTTAGTATATTTATGTTTATATTGATTGATGATTGGTAGGTCAACGACCCACATACAATCGATCAACGACCTACATACATTAGGTCAACGAAAGAAAATTCCTACATACATTAGGTCAACGACCCACAAAGTAGTAGGTCAACGACCCACAAAATAGTAGGTCAACGACAATATGAATACAAATTATACTTGAACTTAGTCAAAAATCCCAAAAATGTATGATTTGTTTTATCTTCAAAACCTCTAGTTATAGAAGTTCTGAAATTATCAACCTTACATATAGTCGATGTGGGATAGAAAAAAAAATATTAAACATAAATTGATTGGCTTTATAATCCTTAAAGAAAATTAAGCAAAAAAATTGTTAAAATTTTTTTTTGGTTAATCAACGATTTAGATTTAGTCGATTTAATCGAATTTTGATGAAAAACAAACGTAGCTATCTAATGAAACAAATTTAGTTATCAACGATTTAGATTTTGTAAATTTTAATTGTTTTTAAAAATTTTAATTAAGCAAAAAAATTGTTAAATTTTTTTTTGGGTTAATCAACGACTTAGATTTAGTAGATTTAATCGAATTTTGATGAAAAACAAACGTAGCTATGTGATGAAATTTTTTTAGTTATCAACGATTTAGATTTTGTAGATTTTAATTGTTTTTAAAAATTTTATTCTATTTAAAAAAAGTGGGTGGGATTTTTTTTGGTTAATCAACGACTTAGATTTAGTAGATTTAATCGAATTTTGATGAAAAACAAACGTAGCTATCTGATGAATTTTTTTTAGTTATCAACGATTTAGATTTTGTATATTTTAATTGTTTTTAAAAAATTTATTCTATTTTAAAAAAGTGGGTGGGATTTTTTTGGTTAATCAACGACTTAGATTTAGTAGATTTAATCGAATTTTGATGAAAAACAAACGTAGCTATCTGATGAAAAAAATTTAGTTATCAACGATTTAGATTTTGTAGATTTTAATTGTTTTTAAAAATTTTATTCTATTTAAAAAAAGTGGGTGGGATAAGACCTAATTAGATTTTAAAGATTTTAATATTTAATTAGACAATTTAAAAAATAAGGGTTTTTCTGGCGATTAATGAGAAAGTTCTATTTCAAATACTTGCATCACAGTGCGCCACGTCAGCAGTTATGCACTTTGTTTTAGTATATATATATATAGATTGATGATTTTTTATGTTTCGGTCAGCTTCATTAATTTTTTTTTTTTAAAATTGTGTATCATCATTAATTCTTGATAGCATAAGTTATGAAGGGTGAATAGTTGTTGACGATCCAAAATTAAAAGATGCAAAATTGGAATTAAAAATAAAGAAAATAAAATTTGTGTTAGATTTCCAATTTCTTAAATATAAATGGTTACGGTTACCAAATTTTCATTAACAGTAATTTATGTGTTAATCCTTCACTTTTGGAAGAAATATAGTATTTGATATTTCAGTAAAGTAACGTCATTGCCACTGAAATACAATAATGATTAGGTAGAAAGTAATTAGTGAAACCCTAAAAAAGAATAAGAATCGTTATTATTTTACATATAAAAAATCCAAATGATGATTATGAAGAAATAGAAAAGGCAACGTCGGAAGCCGCCTTTGCAGTTTTTAAGGGAATCTTCTTCTCAACAAACGTTTGTCTTCTCTTCTTATCCCTTAACTTTTAATCTCTCAAAGACGACTTACAAATTGGTGCATTTTGTATGCCTGCCACTACGGTCCAATCCACTCGTGCAATTCCATTACAGTTACAACTTTTTAAATTAACAATCGAGTGCTGATACGACAAACATAACATACAAAAAATAACACTAATCTCATAAGTATCGAATTACTAAGTTTGATGGACTATACTCCAAAGTCTAGATTAACATGTTTATTGATTGTATTCAATCCAAAAGCGTGTGCTGTGTTTCTTAGCTTAATTTTTTGAAGGCGCCAATCTAACTCTAACAACATGTTATAATAAGACAATAAATCTAGGTATATTGATACAATGGGTCAGGAGAAATATATTTTGGGCCCATGAATTAATGGCCCGGGAAGACAGGGAGTGTGGCGGCGGAGCCTCCGCGGAGGATTCTATCTATTTATAGAATCCTATCTATATATAAGGAATTCTATCTATTTGTAGGATTCTATTATTTATAGGACTCTATCTATTAATAGAGAATTCTATCCATTTATGGTTATAGGTTTAAAGTTGTATTCATTATCCACCAAAGTATATTGAAAACTCTAGCTGCAAGGTTTGTGCAGCAAAACCACAAAACGTTTTGTCTTCTTCTCTCTATTTTTGAAGTAACTCGTTGAAAGATCACAACAATTGGTATCAAGAGCGAGGTTGTCGATGAGTTCCGTTGCAAAATTTGAGTTCCACGATTCAACGGAACTGGCAACTTCGGTCTTTGGCAGCGACAAGTTAAGGATCTGCTAACGCAGCAGGGGATGTTGAAGGCGTTGAAGGAGACAAAACCGGAGTCGTTGAAAGACGACGAATGGGAGGAGATGCAGGAGAAGGCAGCGTCGGTCATTCGGCTCTGTTTGGCAGACGAGGTAATATACCACGTTATTGATCTCAAATCTTGTCAAGAGATTTGGACCCAATTGGAGAAACGGTATATGTCAAAATCTTTGTCTAGCAAATTGTATCTCAAACAAAGATTGTATGGGTTGAAAATGGTGGAAGGTTCTGACTTGGTGAAACACGTGAATATTTTCAATCAAATTATTGGGGATTTGGCTCAGGTGGATGTAAAACTTGGAGATGAAGATAAAGCTATGATCTTGCTATGTTCTCTACCCTCTTCATATGAGAATCTAGTGATGACGTTGACGTGTGGAAAAGACGAGATAAGTCTTGATACGGTGTCAACAGCGTTGCTTTCACAAGCCGAACGACGACAACATACCAGTGAGAGTTCTCAAAGCGAAGGGTTGTATGTTAGAAGCAACCAGGATAGAGGGAGGATGAAAGAGAAGCAAGAAGGAAGCAACAAGCAATCCAGGTCTAAGTCCAAGGGTAAAAAAGCCAGTAACTTGTTACTTCTGCAAGGAGGAGGGTCACTTCAAACGTGATTGTCTTGCCAGGAAGAAGAAGTACGAAGATAAGAAGTCAGAGGAATCTTCAAGATCAGCAAACGTGGTGCAGAAAGATGACTCAGATGGTGCCGATTCTGATATGCTCTGTGTGACGTCAGGCAACTACTCATATGTATGGATCATGGATACGGGATGTTCGTTTCACATGACTCCGAATAGAAATTGGTTTGAGACATACAAGTCTAGAACTTTTGGCTCCGTCCGATTAGGAGAAAACAAGGCTTGTGATGTTGTTGGCATTGGGCAGATAAAGGTGAGGATGCACGATGGTGTGATTCGAACATTGACTGACGTGCATCACATTCCAGCTCTAAAGAAAAATCTGATTTCCTTGGGGACTTTGCATGTGAAAGGGTTCTGTTTCAAAACAGAAAAGGAATGTGTAAAGTTGAGCAAGGGGGCAATGACAGTTATGAAGGGGCAGATTACATCGGGTAATATCTACCGGTTGGTAGGGAGTACCGTTGCAGGTGGAGTTGCAGCCGTGGCTTCTGAGACAGATTAGACAACTCTGTGGCATATGCGCCTGACATTGGCGAAAGGGGGATGATTGAGCTTCACAAGCGAGGTCTCCTGGATGGTGTGAAGAGTTGTAAGATCGACTTCTGCAAGTTTTGCGTGATGGGAAAACAATCCAAGGTGTCTTTTAAGACAGGTTAGCACAACACAGGTGGAATTCTTGATTATGTGCATTATGATGTGTGGGGACCAACTCAGGTATCGTCCCTAGGAGGATCTAGGTATTACGTCACTTTCATTGATGATTATTCAAGGAAGGTCTGGGTGTATTTTCTAAAGTATAAATCTGAAGTCTTCAGCAAGTTCAAGCTATGGAAGGCGGAAGTGGAAAATCAGACAGGGAGGAAAGTGAAGTATCTGAGATCGGATAATGGGACAGAGTACACGGATTCTCAGTTTCAGAGTTTTTGTGGTGAGCATGGCATTCAGAGACATTATATAGTGCGGAAGACACCACAGCAGAATGGTGTTTCTGAGAGGATGAATCGGTCCATTGAAGAAAAAGCGCGGTGTCTTAGATTGAATGTAGGGCTTCCAAAGCAATTCTGGGCAGAGGCAGTGAGCATGGCGGTCTATTTGATAAATAGATCACCCCGGACTTCTCTTGACGGGAAGGTTTCAGAGGAGGTATGGACTGGTTCTGATTTAGACTTATCAAATTTGAAGATTTTTGGCAGTCCAGCATATGTGTTGATTCCAGGTGATGAGCGAACAAAGCTGGATGCAAAGTCTAAGAAGTGCATTTTTCTGGGTTATGAGAAAGGTGTGAAGGGTTTCAAGTTTTGGGATCATGTTGCAAAGAAACGGATGATCAGTCGAGATGTTGTATTTGATGAGCAGGCAATGCTTCTACATCCCAAGGAAGTTGGGAAACCTGCAGTTACAAAGACTGAATCCAGATCAGCAGTGGAGGTGGAGCTTTTAGATTCTAGCACACCTACACCAGCAGGTGGTGAGCATGATGTAGATCAACAACAGGTTGAGAGTCTTGTTTCTGGAAGAAGCAGACGCATCACAAGGGCCCCTATAAGATATGGTTTTGAGGAGATGGTTAATTATGCTATAGTCATTGACACAGATGATCCATCCAACTTTCGAGAGGCTATTCATAGTCAGGAGAAAGAAGGATGGGTAGGTGCTATGGCTGAGGAGATGGAATCTCTCCATAAGAACAGGACGTGGGAGCTGGTTCCTCTTCCAGCAAGTAAGAGGGCAATAGGATGCAAATGGGTGTTCAAAAAGAAACAAGGCATCTTAGAGAAAGAAGGCATAAGGTACAAGGCACGACTAGTAGCAAAGGGTTACTCACAAAAGAAGGGGATTGATTATGACGAGATTTTTTCTCCTGTGGTCCGACACACGTCTATCAGATTGGTGTTGGCACTGGTAGCTAGCTGGGATTTGCATCTGGAGCAGATGGATGTGAAAACAGCTTTCCTTCATGGTGATTTGGAGGAGGAGATCTACATGGAGCAACCAGAGGGTTTTGTCCAGCCGGAAGAGGAGAAACTTGTATGCAAGTTGACAAAGTCATTGTATGGTCTGAAGCAAGCTCCTAGGTAATAGTACAAGAAGTTTGACTCTTACATGCTTCGGATAGGCTACCAAAGATGTGAGTATGATTGTTGTGTTTATGTGAAATATTTGGATGATGGATCACCCTTATACTTGCTATTATATGTTGATGACATGTTGATTGCTGGAAAGAATACTGATGATGTTGTTGAGTTGAAAACCTTGTTGAGCAAGGAATTTGACATGAAGGATCTTGGTGTTGCAAATAAGATCCTTGGTATGGAGATTCGCAGGGAGAGAAGTTCTAGGAGGTTATGGTTGTCTCAGAAGACTTACATTGAGAAAGTGCTTGACAGATTCGATATGGTCAACTCCAAATCTGTCAGCACTTCTCTAGCGTATCACTTCAAACTCTCCTCAACTCAATGTCCGAAGTCTGATGGAGAAATCAAAGATATGTCCAAAGTTCCATATGCAAGTGCAGTTGGTTGCTTGATGTATACTATGGTGTGTACAAGACCTGATTTGGCCCAAGCTGTTAGCCAAGTGAGCAAGTATATGTCTAATCCTGGGAGAGAACACTGGGTGGCCGTCAAGTGGATTCTCAGGTATTTGAGGGGTACTGCTGACCGTGGAATTATGTTTGGTGGCCAGGAAGGTGATGTAACACCCCAAATCCGTAGGACTCGGAGTGCTACTGGGCTAGGATCTCACAATGGATCCTGACCCTAGCCTGACAACAAATTCACTGAATCTTACAACAAGGCACCGATAGATTAAATACAAAACATCAAACTGTTATAAAAGTATCAAAAGGTTTATACAACGCTGCTGAGTACAAACAAAACATAATGTATATACATGGTCAAAATAACCCATAGCCCACGAGTACGACCCCAGTGTACGGAGCCCTCAGCAGATCACCCACTCTAGATCACTCTGCAGTTCTCCTAACCTGCAAAGTCTACAACACGGTATGAAACCGTTAGCTAACTATACACATATATAAGAAGATGCAGGAGCACAAACACACGTCATGAAAGCATAAACACCACAACATGATATCACGCATTTACCCGGTTTATTATCTGTATTATAAGTCCAGTCACTCCATCATATAAATATCTGAATATGAATATAGGTGACACGAGAAATATAACCATCGCCTCTCGGTGGTAATGCTAGCTGGAGTGGTCAATCGGGACGACTCCTCCGTGTACTCTGAGGGAATGGAGACAGTGCCCGTACCGTTTACCAGATCTGGATGCTCCGCAGAGAACCTCCCAGTCTCCCAGAGGGATGAGTGGGCAAGGTTGTCACAACCCTACAATGGGCGCGCAATAGACCATAGGTCGGTAATAACAATATCATATGCAAGCAAGTATAACATACACCACCCATGCATTCATCCTCATATAAGGATAGCAGCTAAGTAAGTCCTATTGACTTACCTCGATCTCAGAAGTAACTCAAGTACGAACACTCCCAGAAACGTCCACTCCAAACTGGAGGACAGCACAACCTATACAAGGCACACATACATATATATCACAATCCTATCACACAAAGGGTCACACCTAGACCCAAGGGATCTATAATGGATCATATCCAACTCGTAACCTCAAGGCCGTAACCGGCATATCTATATCATACTCATCATAAACCGATACCTAGCATGATACTAGTTCCCTCATACTAGAAAGGAAAGGAACTACCTAACTATAGGTAGTCCGGGACAAAACGCACCTGCGTGAACGGAGGACGCAGGGGGGAAGGTAAGCGGCCGCAGGCGCGGCGGGACGTAGCCGCGGGAGCGGTGAAAAGATCGTTGGCAAGCGCAGGCACAGCGCGGGCGCGGCAGCAAGGTAGTCGCAGGGGCGGTGACTCTCGGCCGCGGGGGCGGCGACAGTGCAGAATGAAACCTCGCGGCTTCTCTTTGGCTCTTCACGTGATCAAATCACGTCTTCATCCGTCCACAACCACATCCATACACACACATACACAATCCAACATCAAAACCCTTAACATACATCTAATCCTAAGCTAGAAGGATAGAAGAAGTACAAGGAAGAAGAAGAATGAAGAAGCAAGGAGGAAGAAACTTACCACAACTGTGGCCTAGGCACGAAATTGCTTCAAGGCAACACTTCCACTAGCTCTCAAGCTCAGCATATCAAGCACTAGCATCACATCAACAATCACCACCAAAACTCTCTTAACCACTCAAAGAAAACCAACACAAGCTCAAGAAGGAGGAAGGATAAACAAGGAGGACGTGAAGGCTGGATGGAAGGTGAATGAGGAAACCCTTGCTCAGCAAGGAGAAGGAAGAAATAAAGCTAAGGGTAAAGCACGGGTCAAAGGAGTCAACAAAATCGGC
Source organism: Fagopyrum tataricum (assembly GCA_002319775.1). Taxonomy (NCBI): domain Eukaryota; kingdom Viridiplantae; phylum Streptophyta; class Magnoliopsida; order Caryophyllales; family Polygonaceae; genus Fagopyrum; species Fagopyrum tataricum. The sequence goes on from CM008280.1 coordinate 57,691,313, forward strand.
TGCAGCCGCCGGAAACCGCAGGGGCGGTCCCATGAGCCGCAGGGGCGACGGTCAAGCCCGCGGGTGCGGAAAAGCCAATCTCGGGCCAAAGCCAATCTCGGCTATGGTCTGATCTCGGTCCGAAAGGAAAGGGCTCTCACAGGTGATCCTTCAGTTATAGGGTATGCGGATTCAGACTATGCCGGTGATCTTGACAACCGGAGGTCCACTACAAGGTATGTCTTTACTCTTGTTGGGGGGCCTATATGTTGGAGATCAGTTTTGTAGTCTGTAGTAGCCTTGTCTACAACTGAGGCAGAGTACATGACTTTAGCAGAGGCAGCTAAGGAGGCTCTGTGGATTAGAGGAATTGTGGAGGAACTGAGTGTTGAGCAAGGTGGAGTTGAGGTACATTGTGATAGTCAGAGTGCTATATATCTGGCTAAGAATCAGGTATACCATGCTCGGACTAAACATATTGATGTGAGATTTCACAAGATTAGAGAGCTAGTAGCTGTAGGTGAGATCATCCTGGAGAAGGTGCACACTTCTCAGAATGCAGCTGATATAATGACCAAACTTGTTACCGCAGACAAATTCAAGCATTGCTTGGATTTAGTTCATGTCACTCGTTGTTAGATGAGTGAGAAAGCCCCCTGTCAAGAGAAACAAGGAGGATCTGGTGACAAGATCCTAGAGTTGTATTTCCAATTTTTGTATTAGATTATGTTGTCTAGGTAGAGATTGTTATAATAAGACAATAAATCTAGGTATAGTGATACAATGGGTCAGGGGAGACATATTTTGGGCTCATGGATTAATGGGCCCGGGGAGACAGGGGGTGCGGGGAGCGGAGCCCCCCTCGGAGGATTCTATCTATTTATAGAATCCTATATATTTATAAGGAATTCTATCTATTTGTAGGATTCTATTATTTATAGGACTCTATCTATTAATAGAGGATTCTATTTATTTATGGTTATAAATAGATATGTTTAGGGCTGTATTCATTATCCACAATATATTGAAAACCCTAGCTGCAAGGTTTGTGCAGCAAAACCACAAAACGTTTTGTCTTCTTCTCTTTATTTCTGAAGTAACTCGTTGAAAGATCACAACAGAACACGAATCAGTTTTGTTTACGCTCGATTCTTGAGGATATAGAAGTTGAGTTGGAAATAATAAGTTATAACATTTAAAGTAAAACAGTCTAGTATATAAGGTCGACCAATTATCGGTCACCTACTCTTTTTTTGTCAATTGATTTTATGATGAAATTCCGCTAGAGTTATGTGTTGGGTTTTGTAACATCCATAAAATTGTCATCTCGCATCATTTGAATGGAGATTTGTGATTAGCTTATAAGAATGAGTTGTTACTAATGTCAACAAGAATTATTCTTTTCCACTGGTAGAGCGAGGACAAATAACTATGGAGTTAAGTGCTCTTGTACGAGAGCAATTTCAAGATGAGTAACCCCTTGAAAAGTTTCTGTATGAGCATGGTTGGCATGGGGACATCGTCCTAAGACCTTAGGTCTTACAAATTGCATGTTTACCCTAATAGGAGGTCACTCGTCTCTCCCCCTAAAATTGTCATCCCGCACCTCAACAAGAATTCTTCTTTTTCAATGGTAGAGTGAGGACAAATAACTAACATCCCATAAAATTGGCATCCCGCATCATTGAATGGTGACCCCGAGTTACCCGCATCATTAAATGGTAATCACGACTTACGAGTGTGCTTGCCCTAGTAGGCGGTCACTCGGCTATGTGGACGGTCCTTGGCCTGACGTGGGCGTCAGAAGTTTTAGTCGGTGGAGATTGTAACATCCCGTAAAATTGTTATCGCATCAGGTGACCTTATGGGAAGTTTCTGCGCGAGCATGATTGACATGGGACAACAAACCTAAAATCTCGGGTCTTACAAGTTTGACCTAACGCGCGCATGTGTGCTTGTATGAACACAACCCCATTTTACAGTCCTTTTGAGAGTTTTCCATTTTGGACCATTTTAATTATTTTATTATTAATATTTCCAAAATAATATGAGATTTCTGACAAACGAACCTCCAAAACATAATTTAATACAAACTTTGATCCAATATTAGTATAACTTTGAATTTTACAAAGTTACTAGGTGTTTGACTACTCAGTTGGGCGAGAGATTACAAAAGTGATACATCTAGGGGACTGGGGACTACCGAGTTGATAACTGGGGGGACTTCTCTAGGAGGTTTGATGGTCAAGGTGAACGTTAATGCCTCTATGGTGGGGGAAGATGGCATTCCATTGGTATTGTGATACGGGATGCTGCTTGCGGGATTATTGGTGCATAGATACAAAGAATAAGGGGTAGATGGCCAACGTGGTGGGCGGAAGCTGAGGCTTTGCGGCTGGGAATTAGTGAAGCACTGAGACGAGGCATTACATCGGCGATTTTCGAGACAGACTCCCTCATTGTAGCTCATGCTGTCATTAACAAAGATCCTAATTATTCTTATGGTGGACTTATTCTTGAAGACGTGAGGGATGACTTGTCGCTTCTGACTGAGGCGTCGGTGTTCACATTCAGCGGAGTGCTAATTTCTTAGCTAATAGTCTTTCGAGGGTTACACCCCATGTTGGAGATTTTTAATATTTTAATGGTTTTCTTCCATCTGATTTACTGGACCCTTTTGTTCTTTCTTAATTAAATGGTTTTTACTCTCATACAAAAAGAAGATGTATTTATTTTTAATTAGTAGCATTTAAGTGTATTACATGTCTAGTACTTTTTGATAACTTATTGATCACACATTTTCAAATTTAAAATGTGTTTTCTGTATTTTGTTTTAAACATTACGCAGTACAATTGTAAAATACTTCTTAGATTTTTTTGCTAAAGTTTTATATTTACAAAATTCTTTTAAATTATGTCTTAACAAAACTATTGAAAACTAATAAAGACTCATTTAACATCTATATTAAATATATTAGATATCGAGTATTTTAATATCAGATATCAAATATATTGAATATGATAAATCGCTTAGTATAAAGTTATAATATAAATGTGAGTAATGTATGATATAGTGGTTTTTATGGGAAGGGGTTTGGTGACATTAGTGTATATAGACGTGTTAATTTATTTTATATAAAAAGAGGATAAGTGATAATCACTCGAAAATAGCCTGATCTTTTACATCGTGCATAAAAATACTATTAACATCTTCCGGTGGATCAGTCAATACACTTAAACCAAAATCATAATGAAAAGCAATACTAACTAAATAATTTGTAATAAAATTCAGCTCACTTTAGACATGATGAAATTGAATAGTCAATCTCCTTACAAGAAGTCTTGACACTCTAATATCAGGTTGTTACGGGGATGACTCCGAGCCATCTCCTTTCCAATGAGACTAATTGCCATATGGGAATCCGTGTCTGGAATAAGCAATCAATGACCATCTCAAGCAAGCTTAAGCCCATGAACAATAGAGAGTCGAGCCGTGTGCATTCGAGCTCACGTGCGCGTTAGACTTAAGTACAATACATAAATCTGATGGGTTTGATCCCAAAACAAATTGACAATATCATGAATAGTTGACCGCCCTTTTATACTAGACTCGGAATATCTTCACTTTATATGTGAGAACTTATTATCTTCAACATGTCCGACCTCCGCATGTACAACAATGGTACACATGAATCGTAGGTTCATCGTTCTGATATCATGTTAAAGACCAATACAAACCGTAGAACAAAATTATGTTGATATAACCTATATAGATATCAACAAATCCCACCAAAAATTAAAAACTTTAATCATCTTAAAAGCTTATCTTATCAAACAATTCCGAGTACTTTGATAATGGATTTGATCGATTTAACATGCAATTACGACTCTTTCATTCATTAGAAGGTAGCCATAACGTGGAAAAACTTTGCTTTTGTAGGCCATTGAAGCAACACAAGAAATCTCACAAAACATGGAAAAATGGATTCATAGTGCCTAATGGGGATCCAATGTTTGCGCATCAAACATCATTTCGTATCAATTTATTCATATAACTTAATATTATTTCTACATATAAATGTGGCCACATATTAGTTTGGCCCTAGGTCGTGCCATTTAACTAACACTTATCGTTATGTTATGTTCTATGGTAGAGGCTTCATATAATATCAATGTCACGTTACCTTTTCTTTCATGTGTAATCATATACACTTGAAGCTTTTTATGAGTATGCCTAACACAATGTCATCGAAACGCGTGATATCAATTCAATTGTCAACTCAATCTTGATCAACCAAAAACACTTTTCAGTGATACCATAGTTTTTAGGGTTAGCAGATTGACTAGTTTTTAAGTTTTGAGTACTAGGGTTTGTTTGGTTGTATAAGTTTTTAGGTTTATTGTGAGTTTTTTTTTATAGGATTGAATTTAGAGATTATCTAGCAGAGTTTTTTTTTAATTTAATTTTTATAATTTTAACTAAAATTATGATTTCATTTTAGAATTATAAGCTCCCAAAATAATCCCACAATTCAGAATACAACTTCACTTATAAAATACTCGATCTAAGGTATATGAAAATTTTAATGGAACGATAGTCTAAGCGCTTCTCCTGTGAAACAGTTCGAAGAGGGAGGATGGGTTGCTTCTTCTGGCTTGATAGCTCTAGCGTGTAGAAGAGGAGAAGAGCACAAGATCGTTGTAGTTTCGTACGTGCATAAGAGGGGAAGAGAAACCATATCGGTCGTTGTTGTTGTGTCACTGTCGCATGCGCGCAGAAGAGGGGAAGAGCGACATATGCTAACTCAGACAGGTGTCGAGATAGGTAGGAGGTGACAAGTTTAGTTTTAACGAGAAAGAGATAAGCAAGGTGGGCCAGCTGTGATTTGTTTTTAATTATCAATACAACGGAACTCCAATTAGACAAGGCCCGATTATGAGGCTTGTTGGCCAAAGGAGAATTTACCCACACAAATGATAGATTAAAGAAATCTACATAAAATGATAGTTTAAAAAAATCTACATAAAATTACGGATTAAAGAGTTAGGAGATAAGTGATTTAGCCAAACACAAGCAATTTACTCGAGCAAGGTGGAATGGATTCAAACATGTCTATGTCTAGGTTCGATTTGATTTTGAAAATTAAAGTTTATGGATATTACATATTTTCAGAATGAGCGAGTATGCTTGTCCTAGTAGGCGGTCACTCGGATCGGTGTACAGTTCTTGTACTTGATGTACACATCAGAAGTTTAAGTGAGGAGATTATAGCACCCTCAAGAATTATTATTACTAGTGGTCGAGAGGACAAAAAAAAAAAAACTCGACTTTAGGTCTTACCATATGTACATATATAAATTAGAAAAACTGAGGCAAGAATTATTTTTACCCATTTTTGTGCTATTTATGGGCATGGGCTCATTTATAAATAAAAAATGTCCACCAAATGCAAATTTACGGGCCTAATAATCACATGACCCAATGATGGATATGATGCTCACCTAATAATTCAGATGGATTTACTTTGATCAACATTAATAATTTGATTCTTTAAAGATCGTACAACGCATAGCCTCATACGCAACTTAGCTAATAATGGCTTCAATAATGCCGACAAACAATATTTTTGTTTTCTTTTAAGAACATACAAATTGTTTTGTTAACACTTAACACATAGTAATGTAAATATAACGATAATGATTAAGGAAAAAAAAAATTAGTTATTTCCATCATATTACAGAATGACAAATAATTCTGATATTTAATCTGAATGAGTTAATAAAATTATTGGATGGTTTATTTGATTACATTTTTTTTTTTTTGAGAAAATTAGGTGAAGTAGCCTTTTAATATAATAGTTAGGTAAAATAGATCCCACATTTTAGTTTTGTATTATGGGCATTAAAAGTCGAGTATTCATTTTCGACTACTTTTCGGATATCTAATTTCAAGTATAATAATTCGGGTATTTCATTTTAAGTGTTAGTATTGGGAGAATTTTTTAAGTAACTCACTTGATTGTAAATCGGGACTCTAATCAGCAAATTAATATTTTTTGTTATGACTTAATATTGTAAAAAATATTAAGTTAAATTAAATTTATTAAAATGTTTTTTTGTCTGTCCTTTTTAAATTTTTTTGAGGAAAAACAATTTAATAAAATATTTTAATTTTCTTGTTTGAAAATAAAATTGATGACGATAAATTCGTGACTATATAATTGATGACAATGAATTAGTATAGAACAATTGGTGAATAACAACACAATGAGTTACTATATGGTTGACGGTGAACTAATTTATGATAATGTGTTTATCATCCTACGATTGATGATAATATAGTTAATAACAATAGGATTAATACAACTACGGTTGATGATGTTGTTGATGACAAGTTGTAGATGATATTACACTTTATTTTAAAAAATCGGAAAAAAATCGTAAAAAAATAATACATATTTTTAGGGACCAAAATTCAAGAAATGAAAAGTTCAAGACCTGACTCCTCAATTTCATAATTTAAAGTTTTGTCATCATTTTTTTTCATCAGAATTTGTGTACAAGATTTTAGATATTATAATTAAAATATAATCATATACTTACAAAAAACATGATATCCAAATTTTCTAAAATTGAAAAGGGCAGAGAGAGGGTTCGACAAGAGCTATATAATTTTTCTAAAACAGTTATAATTAAAATATAGGGATCTACTTTGTTCCATTTGGTGGCATAGATGGTAAATATGAAATTTCACTTCATTCCCAAGTGATGTGTAACCGGATCGAGATCGATTTGGGAACTTGGATATCTGGTCTGAGAATTTTGTGAAAAGACCAATATGATTCGGGAGTATCAAGACACCATAAATGTTAGCCGAACCACATATCCAATCCAAATATATTTGACTTCCGACCCCATTATCCGACACGAGTAATTATAATCTGATCAGCCAAACTGATTGAATTACTAATTGATGGAATGACGAATACTTTCGGGTTGGGATTTTTTCAAGTTGGATGTTCGGGGTAGATGAGCCATATGTTTTTCCTCACCCCTAGTTGTTATATGGGACGATAAACTTCACCGGTTTGTCGGCGAAAATATTTGACTCGGATACATTTATTTTCAAAACAAGTCAAATATAGATATATTTTAAAACTCGTTTAAAATTTAGCCTTAGCTCATCCATAAACAAGCCGAATTTGAACATTTAAATTATCGTTCGGCTCGTATATATAACATCCCTATCCATAATCACACGAGATTAAGAATATTGCCTATTTATTCATCCCATTGTTCCCTTATAATCGAACGAACCCTTCATCTACCTACGATGAAAAAAAACTACCTACTCGACTCGCGCATTATTTTTATGTTTTTAAGCAAAATAAACGCCCACTAATATTTTATTGTCATTATATCGGAAAATAAAGTATCTCCTTATATATTAAAGTTAGTGTTTGTAATTTAGAGCAATTAATTAGGTAATTGCATGACTTGTAAACTCATGGATCATGTGAGATGAGATCCCTTGCCCTATTTTAAAGTTTAGAGAGTATCTTTTTGCTAGAAAGTCAACGGATGCTTAACTACACTTTGGATGATTTCGAATTCTTACCTTAATAATCTAGATAAAATTGTAAACTAGTATGTGAACTTATGCAATTAATTAGATAATTGCATGACTTGTAAACTCATTATCAACGACCACAAAACAGTATGTCAACGACCCATAGATCTGATATTAATTTATTATGAATGAAAATTATACTTGAATTTAGACAAAAGGCCAAAAATATATATGATTTGTTTAATATTTAAACCATCTATTTATACAAGTTCTCAAACTATCAGTCTTACTTGATAATCGACGTGGAATAGCAAAATCGCTGAAATATTTAACGACCCACAAAACAATAGGTCAACAACCCATATAACGGATATTAATCCGTTATTAATAAAATTTATACTCCATTATTAATAAAAATTATACTTGAACTTACCCAAATGATCCAGAAATGTATGAGTTGTTTAATCTTCAAACTCTCTATTTATACAAGTTCTCAAACTATCAGCCTTACCTACAATCGATGCGGGATAGCATAATCGATGAAAATATCTAACAACCCACAAAACAGTAGGTCAACGACCCATATAACGAATATTAATCCGTCATGAAGAAAAATTATACTTGAACTTAGACAAAAAGCCAGGAAATGTTTGATTTGTTTAATCTTCAAAATGTCTATTTATATAAGTTCGTATATAAGTTGTCAAACTATAAACCTTACTTAATAATCGACGTGGGATAACAAAATTGTTGAAAGTATTTAACGACCCATAAAACAGTATATCAACGACCCATATAATGAATACTAATCCGTTATGTGTAAAAATTATACTTGAACTTAGTCAAAAGGCCAAAAATATATGATTTGTTTGTTTTTCGAACCCTCTATTTATATAAGTTCTTACAGGTTCTCACACTATCACCTTACTTGATATTCGATGTGACATAACAAAATCACCGAAAATATTTAACGATCCACAAAGTAGTAGGTTAACGACCAACAAAATAGGTCAACGACCCATATAACATATATTAATCCGTTATTAATAAAAAAGTATACTTGAACTTAGCCAAAACGACAAGAAATGTATGATTTGTTTAATCTTCAAACCCTTTATTTATACAAGTTCTCATTATACAAGTTCTCAAACTATCAACCTTACTTGATAATCGATGTGGAATAGCAAAATCGCTAAAAGTATTTAACGGTATATCCACAAAACAATATGTCAACGATCTGGGTCCGTTATCGTGTGTTTAGGCTGTGATTAGAAAAAATATGTTATCCGCCCGTTTCACTAAGCCGACCTTATGGCTTTATGTCAAGTGTCAACTAGTCCAAGATAGTTGCACTTGAGGTGGAGTGTTGAGTGTGGAAATGTGTCCCACATCGTAAATATGAAATATGTGAACCTAACATATAATTCCTAGGTTTACTCCTCCTATTGCCAATTGGTTCAGGATAGAACCCCGAATGCTTGTGTGCGTAGGTCCACTTTGGTGTCAATCCCTCCACATCTTAGACCGGATGAATATAAAAAGATAAATTAACATGGTATCAAAGCAAGTCCGATCATGTTCAGTTATCCTGTGTTTGAGTTGTGATTAGCGAAAATATGTTATCCGTCCAACTCGACAATATGATACTAAGAGAACCTAACATATAAGTCCTAGGGATAATCCTCCTATTGTTAATTGGTTTTAAGGATGGAACCTCAAATGCGTAGGTTCACTTAGGCGTGCATATCCTCCACGTCTTAGACCCGCCAGATATAACAAGATAAGTTGACATGATGTCAGAGCAAGTTCGATCCGGGTCCATTATCATGTGTTTTGGTTGTGATTAGCGAAAATATGCTATCCGCCCGTTTGGCTAAGCCTGTAACACCTCGAATTCTAGGACTCAGAATGTCATGAGCTAGTAGCTTACAATGGGTCCTGACCTTAGTTTGACAACAACCTCATTGGATCTTACAACAATGCACAATTAAGAAAACCGAATAAAATACTTAAAACCAATGAAATAGTCAACAAAGAGAAATGTCGGTCAACCATGCAGAAAAATATGACAGAATCCAAAGATAACTAATGAATCTTGTCACCAAAGAAAATCCCAAACCCGAATAAACTATTATGGAAACCATGTTGAGCACTCTGCTCCGGATCACTTGCCTAACCTGCAAAGTCTAACAACAACGATATAAATCGTTAGCTAACAATTCTAATATCAAGAAGTTACTATAGCACATACACACATCAATGCAAAAGAATAAACACATCATCATGCTCACACAAGGTCCCGTTTATTATCTTTGCTTAGGTGATTCTAATCTATTTGTTCAACTTATGGTGTGACACAAAGATCCTCCAACCTTCACCTCCGTCCCCCTTTACCAAAAAGAGTGGTTTGATGCATCTCGCCGTATACACTGTATGAGCTAGTTGCGGAGAACCTCCCAGTCGCGGTTTAACGCTGGGTAGTGATGCCACTGGGTAGTGATGTCACGACCCGTTATACATACACTTGGGTCTTAAAAATAAAAGTGTAGTCGTCCTAGTCAATCTATATTTGAATTCAACCAATACACATACCACCATAATAATATACTTTGACATAAGCAAAGTTAGCTAAGAAAGTCCAAGGGACTCACCTGATATGATCTGAGCTCCTAGTGTCGCTAAAACTCGATCCGTAAATGTCTGCCCCCGCAAGCCTGGTTAAGACAAAACAACGTCTTAATAATATGTGTCTACTACCCAGGTAGTTTCAAAAAGGTTTAATGATAGGTAAGGAGATTCTTGGGATGAAGGAATAAGAAACCTAACTAATAGGAAAATTACCATTTTGCCTTTGACGTTTCAAACACTCCAAAAAGGACCAAAACGGTTCTAAGCCTCTCTCTATATCCCAACAATATATTAAAATTCCAAAAGACTCCTAACGACTGAGAGAGTTTAAGAAAATCCACAATTGACGCTAAAAACCTACTTAAGTTTCCTTGGAAGACAAAGCGAGAACCCTACTTTAACCTCGAATATATATCTCTTACTAAGCTCTAAAAATTCTGGGGGAAATTCTTACGTCGACTATTCCATGTCTATTCTTAATTCCAATAATCAACATGCCTAATTATCTATTCACAAGATCCATGAAATTTCCAAAAATTCCCAACATATAACTCGAGTTCCAACACTTAGCCAAATTTTCTCTTATTTCTCTAAAATCAAGTTTGGTCCCAAATTTGCAACCTTAAGACTATATATCCAACCGTTCGATCATTCTCAATTTTTAATACCATAAATCACATAATACTATCTAAAAAATATTAAAAATTCAACGATGAAAGATGAGTCTAGAGTACCTAAAGTTGATCCCAAAGTTGACTGCTCGAAATTGAATTTTCTAGAAAAATTGGCACAAGAGCAAATGGTCTGAAGTTCGATCCCTGCAAGAGCCTACGAATTATAAAACCTCATGCATCCATGCACGTGAAGGTCAAAGAAGGAAGGAAATGGGCTATAACTACTCTACGATTGTTGTAGACCAGGAAGAAGGAGAGGCCCCGACTCCGGCACGCCTGGAAAAGTACCAGTTGCTCTATTGAGGTTTACAAGAAGAGGAAGAAGCACGAGTGAGGAAGGGAGTGTTTGTGTGGAAGAGAGGACGAAGGTTGTGCTAGGGGAGAATGTCTAGGTTTGTCTCCAAGCTTCCAGGAGTAACGTTGGTCTTCAACGTCGACATTAATGGGGAGTAACATTGTTCTTCAATGTCGGCATTAATTGTGGTTTTCTTCAACGTCGGCATTAATGGTGGTCTTATTCAACGCCGACTTCAATGCTCCCTCTTCAATGCCTGATACGTAATGGCTTGATGAGAAAGGAGTATGAGGAAGAGGCCGTGGGCTTTCGGAGTTGGGCCTGTGTTGCTTCAGAGATCCATGGAAAAGGCTTGGGCCTTGATTAAAATAAGAGGACGAAGAGGAGGCCCACAAGCTAGGTGGTAGCAGGCGGCCCATCCAAGGTGTGGTCCTTTAAAACCGGTTTTTTTCGATTCAAACGAACTCGGTAACTCGAGTCGATTTCCAAAATAAAAATCTTCCGGATCTTACAAAGCCGGCCTCAAGGCTTTGTGTCAAATGTCAATTAGTTCAAGATAGTTGCACTTGAGGGGGAGTGTTGAGATGTGTGTTCCACATCGACAATACGATACTATGTGAACCTAAAATATAAGTCATAGGGTTAATCTTCCTATTGCCAATTGATTTTAGGATGGAACCCCGAAGGCTTGTGTGTAGGTTCACTTTGGCGTGCATACCCTCCACGTCTTAGGCCCATCGGATATAAAAGATAAATTAACAACTTGCAGAATCGTTGGTCGTTCTGACACTCGCAAAATTTTGTAGGAGCACTTGCACTTGTAGGTCGTTCCGATACTCGTTGGAACTTTGCAACTCACAAAACCTTATACTAGCTCGCATCGTCGGAACCTTCACACTTAGTCGCATGTGCAACCACGCCCTCCCCGGAGTAGATCTAGGTTTTCGGTTTTAACGAAAAATAGGGGTTCTTATAAGTTTTCACAAGCTACGGTTATTTTTCAACCTCAGAGTAGGTCTATGTTTTTAAAAATTTGTTTAAATATAGACAGAGCTCAGCGGCCCGTACGGGATTCAGAATTTTCCTTACCCGGCTGATGAACTCGGCGGGTCTATATAGTATACCATACTCGTCCGTTTTCTAGGTCGGGCAGACGGCACGTACCGAGTTTACCCATCTGTATATGTTATCATTTTCACTGTTAGATCTTAAAATCTTCCTGATTTGTATATCAATAATGTTAACTGATGAAATTGATCCACTTGATTAATCTGACATCCTCGTAACTTCTTCAATGTGGCGAAGGAATTACACCATTAGGGATGTTATTTAAACAGAGATGCTCGGCTAGGTTCATTCGACTAAATAATAAATGTATTATATGAGTCAATCTTTAGTATTGCATGTTGTTATATTAACCGGACTATTAGTCAGTAAAACGCTCCGGCTATCTTGAGACGTAGTGAAGAAAAGTGTCCCCGTCAATATTAAATTACTAGGTGAGAATACCATATAAGGTAACGGATTACTCTGTATTGTCAATTGTTTTTAGGATGAGACTTCGTGTGTTTGTGTGTGTGACTTACTAGCCGTGTGTTGTCCACGTGGCTTGGTCCCGAGACGGATATAAGAAAAATTAACATAGTATCAGGGTAGGTCCGATCCAGACCCGTTTTCATGACTTCGGGAATTAGCTAAAAGAGAATGAGGCGCAAACCCGTAAAAAGAGTAGGATTGTAGACGAACTATAAAGAGATTAAGATGCTCGACCTGATAAAGAAAAAAAGATTGTCAACGTTAACATTTGAGGGGAGTGTCGCAGTGTAGGGAAAAAAAATTGTTTCACATCGATAACACATTAGTAGGTGACACTGTCATATAAGCTCACAGGCTACTCTTCTTCTTATTGTTAATTAATTGGTTTTAGGATGAAGCTTAATTATGTGCTTTTGTGGGGGATTCACTAGACATCCACGTTGTTTGGTCCCGAGACCGATATAAGAGCATCAACATTGGAGAATTGATAAGATTCATCTTAACCTATTTTTTATTATTTTTTAATTTTCTCTATTTGCCTAATCAATATAGGAATATATTTTTTTTAATCCATAAAAATAAAAAGTGATATAAGTATATATAATATGGATGTTGATAGATTGACAAAATTATTTTACAAATTATAAAAAAAAAAAATATCTATTTTTTAGTTGATATATTAACATTTGAAGGCATTTGAAATATTTTTAAAAAAGTGAAACCACGTGGCAATATATAAGTGGATGGTGCTTGATCTTGTTTCATCTTGCAGTAGATGAATTTGCATAGGTTCTAGCAAAATAAAATTATATCACTCCTATGTGGCACTTTAGAACACACAAGAAGAGCACCGATGTGGGTGCTCTAAGAAAATTAGCATGATTTTTTATATAATAAACAAACCAAATATAATCATACATTTAAGCTCGATCAGAACTTAGGCTCGGCTCAAGTTTGACTCAATTCTAAACGATTTGAACATAAATATACTAAAATTGACTTGTTCAACTCGAATAACAACTCAAACGGTAAGGTTGCTCGAGATAACTTTAAGAAAATTAAAATTATGATTTACCTCGATCGGAACCCGACCTTGAGTCACGTGAGTGTCACGTGACCGTCATGTGACCCTTTCTCGAATGTCTGTCCTATCATGAAAATGTATGGAACCCAAAGCATTAAGTGAGATGGTCCCTATAGTGTTAGGTTCAATTCAAGTGTAAGTATTAGGAGCCCCATATACATTTAATGCTTGACAAGATATGTCACTTACGATTCATTTGTTCATATAGGATTCATATACGCACACAAATATATATTATATGCGCCAAACTGTTTAATCAATTTTAGAGGACATGTATTAAAACTAATCCTAAAATTTTAGGATAAGATAACTATTGTAAGATTTTTTATCATTATTTTAATTCGTTAATTATATAGTTATTTGGTAAATATATATATTGATCAAAAGAATCTTTTTTTTAATGGTAATTATCAATTATTTTGAATCATTTTTAAATTAAAACTTTGTCAGGAATTGCACACTTATTAGACATCTATTATACCTTTATTAAAATAGACGATGTCGACGTGACGGTCTCACGATTTTTATTAGAATAAATTTTTACTAAATTATTATTATTATTATTATTATTATTATTATTATATATATATATATATATATATATATATATATATATATATATATATACTGAAACTTGATTCTAAAAAATAATTGTGTCGTTATCCTTGAAACATAATGCGTAAAGATTTGATCAATTACAATCTTGAAAATATTAATTGAAAGATATAGTAAATCTTGTGGGATAATCACTTTCTCAGAAAAAATTATTCTCTAAGTAAAACTTGTGGGAAAAATTCTATTTTAACCCGCTTTACTTTTCACTATATATAGATCACCTAATTATGGTAGATTCTTAAATCTCTCACGTTCCCTTAAACAATAATCATTTTCATTATCCGAAGTAACTATTCAATTGCTTCATCTTGAAAAATTATTATTTTATTGTTGTGTATACTTTATGTGTTCTCATAATTATTCGATTCTAAAAAGTTAAACACAATCAAGTATCAATGATAGATTAGTACTTGTACAAAAATTTGTTGAATAATTTTTAAATGTTAAAATATTACATGTTTATGTTCAACTGTAATTTATTTATATATTGAACAAATGGTAGATGTATATGATTTTTCCTACTTGACCGGCCGTAAGATATTTTGCATGGTCAAGAAGGTTAAAATTGACTTATTTAATTGGTGTAAAACCGTTATTTTTTTTATTTAATTTAGAAAGCGGTTAGATCGGAAGCATCCTTGCGGATGAGAACACGAAGTTCGGGATATTCAGAAAAATTGGTGTTGGGGGTCGAGATTCCCAGATGGGTCAATCGGTCAGCAACACAGTTTATCTCTATGAAAATATGACTAATACGGACCTCGTCAAAGAAACGATGATCCAGTCTAGAGTCGGAAATAATCATCCTGACCTCCCACGGACAACTCCACAAACCTTGGAGTGTCTTGATAACACACAAGTTATCACCTTTAATTTCGATCTTTTTAATTTGTAGTCTGATTGCCTCTTGTAATCCGATTTTGAGGGCAAATGCTTCGGCTTTTAAAACCAAATTAAAATTTTTTTTTTTAGAGTCGAGGCTAAAAATATCACCATTGTGGTTCCAAATAACATATCCAACAGGTGTGAATCCCGAATCGAGTTTTGATCCCTCAAAGTTAAGTTGGTTTTGGTTTTCCCATTTAATATTGTGTTTTTTCCGTTTGTTTGAGATATAATTTTTTGTTTGTTGTTTTATGTTGTAATCGTCCTCATCAGTTACGTTAGATTTTCAATTATGTATTTGGTTTTTGATGAAAGTAATTATCTTATTATCAGGGCCCATAGGTTCGTTATTAAAGATAATTTTGTTCCTGAAGAACCATACTGTTAAGAGGCATGCAAATTTGTTTGTTCCTATTTTGTATTTAATATCTTGCAGAATGACATGAGCTTTTTTATTTTGGAGGTTAAGTTTGTTAAGTTCGGTTAAAATTATTCTATCGATTTTGCCGATAATTTACTTTGTGCAAGGACAGTCCAAGAACGGGTGGAATAAGTACGGTGTAAAACCGTTATTGATTTTGACAATAAGAATCCTTTTGATATAAGATTAATTGTATGTGTATATATATACAGAGAAATTATAAACCGGGTAAGGATTATGTTTGTGGTAAAGAGGTAAAAAGTACGGTGACTCATTTTTCCTAGATTGCTAGTTTATTTTTATACTATTAATTGTTTGTTTATTTTTTAAATTGAGAAGAAAGAAAAAAGTGTTTCCTCACCTTAAAACACCAATTAAGATCTCCTATATCACTGATACACGTATTCCTCTCATGTGATTGGTTGAAGCTAAATAAAAAAGTAAAAAAGTAATAGTGTTTTACGAGAAAAATAATAAACAATAACAATTCCACCATTCATGTAATAGGAATACAAAGATACATGAAGTGGGTGATATAGAAGATCTTAGGAGTAAGAGAAGGCGATAAAAAACAACATTTTTAAATTGGCTAATTGTACATATATGATTGATAGGTGAACACTTGTGCATCCATAACACAAAATCATACCTTTTACATTTACACTTGTTCTTTAACGTAACCTTATTGTTCATTCATTTATATGAACAACAAAACAATGCAACACAATGTAACATGAACAATCAATGAAAAAAGATCAAAATCTATCAGCCAATTATGTTTGTTATAATAAAAATTTGATAAAGAGATCTATGGAAGAGGAATCATTTCAACCGAGACTCGAAACTTTCAAATTACGTAGCATTAAATCTTTTTGGGTTTGTTTTAAGATGAACAACTAGGTATGTGCCCTGAAATAACACGATCTTACATTGTGGCCATAGTGCACAATCATACAATTTGTATTTATGTTGTTCAAGATGAACGATTAGGGTACAGTCTCAATTAATAGCAAGGTCGTCCATCCCTTGCATATTAGTGCACCCTTAATAAAATAAAATAAAAAAGGCGTACAATTGTTCGGGAAGGACGTAGAACCGCTGACCTATTCCAGAGAGAAACATTCTTACGGAGAGAAATGCAAACCTTTAAGAGTCTACATATATTATGATGACCGTCCTAGATTAAATGTTACTATAACTCTATAAGGGTTGAATTTGACAACTTTATACCACAATATCAAAAAAGCTATTATATTTTAATCAATAACAACTAATGATTCACCATGGGATCTATGCATTCAATATGATCATCATCTAAAAAAATATAATTTGAGTTGGTTGGACAAGAAAATTTTATTCGATTATGTTTGTCCATTATTAATGTTCATGGTGCTTGTTTTCGGGTTTACATTCGTTTTCAATTTTTTTCATCCACATTGTGCATGAACGCTTGTGTTCATGAAAGTAAATGGATAATTAATCGCATACATGTTTTTAACTACTTATATGATTGAACGGTCGTGTACATGAACACTCATGTTCATTGAATTTAACTCAAACAAACCTAGGATCATCGATTTTTTGTGTATGTTTTAATTGAACATGATGAACTTAACGTTCATATGTGTGATATTAATAAGGTTGTAAATCATTTAGGGCCTTTTTGGTATCGATATCCTGATATCAGATATCGGTATCGGTATCAAATATTTGATATCCATGTTTAATAAATTAGTATATGGGTATCAAATCGATATACCCATATCTCCCTACTTTACAATTTTAACGATTTTGATATCTTCATAAAAACATCGGTATCGCTTGCCCTCCTCCAAGTGCTCCGTCACGTCTCCCTCTTTTCATCCATATCTCTGTGTACAGGTATGAAATTAGTTTCAACCCTTTGCATTAGTTGTATATGTGTCTCCCTTCTTCTCTAATTTTCCCTGCTTTAAAAAGCTTCTGTCTCCCTCTGTTCTACCATTCTTGGCAAGCAATTTTCTTGGATTTTCACCAACCAGAATATGACAAAGGACGTAACTTTATTCACACAAAAGTGGACATCCATCCTTAGACAAGACAGTTTTGATTTCTCTGCTCATCAAACTTTTTTTTACTGTGTTTATGTATAAACGGTTGTGTAAAGCTTGCTTTTTTATGATTTTTCGACTTATCCAGATTTAGACTCTTGTGGTGGTCAGTACTTGAAACATCTGAATAATTAGAATAAACATCCAGCATTTCTTATGAACAAGCATCATATCTTCTATGTATGACCATTCCCATTTATTATTAGGAGAGTTACATTCATATGCAACATATCATATACAAAGCTCCACAGAGAGGTGGTTACTGTATAAAATTGACAAAGAAATAGACATAAATTCAGAAGGAAGCAAACCATTTCATAGTGAATGAAATACTGGATCAATAAAATATATAATTCGCATCAATTATACTCCTTCCAGGCCTGAGGTAATATCAGTTAAAATGGCTTCGGTTACTAGTATTATAATTTATTTATTCAGTTTCTCAGCACCTCACATACCATGTTAGCCTTTGATCGTTAATTACACAAACACACTACTCTTAAGTGTCTACTTTGCACAAATCTATCACACTATAATCCTCATTTTTCACAGCATTCAACCATCTCTTCTACACAATAATAAACAAAGAGGTAAACAAGTAATAAACAAAAAAGTGAACTTACATTTTTTTTGCACTAAACTCTAACTAGTTATACCATTAATACTATCTATGCCTTTTGTAAACATGTACTAAGAGTTTGTAGTATACAAAAAGTGAACTTAATTATATTAATTTGAATTACTGTGTGTGTTTATGTAGATCTTGTTGAGTTAAAGTTTGCTTTATTTGCTTATTTTATTAACACTATGTCTAGGAGATTAGTATCAAAATTAATAGAAATAATAGAAATTTGACTATAATCAGTGGGTTTTAATACTTTTATACAACTGAAACTTGAGTACAAGTTATTGCAAGTCGAGGATGAGAATGTCATTTCTAGATGGTTTAGAAAAATGACTACAAGACCTTTTTAATGGTTTTATTTTTATGAGTAACACTTTGAACATTTGTGATACTTGCAAAGCATTGATATTTGTTTTACATGTTATTGAAAGTGAATTGAATTAGTTATTATAATATATTTTTGATTAATTATGTGTTATTAAGCTAAAGTGGATTGAATTAGTTATTATAATATATTTTGATCGATTATGTGTTTTTAGCTTAATTGGACAAGATTGTTTAAACTTAGAAACAAATTATTTTCTAAAGAGTATCAATTTTGATATATAATATACTCATATACCTAATCATTTTGCCAAACAAAAATATCGGATATCAGATATCAATTTGATACCCATATCCCTGATATCGATACCGATACCGATATCTGATATATTGATATCAAGATATCGATACCAAACAAACCCTTAAGTAGGCTAACATTATCATTCCAACATCAAATAAAAAACGCATTAATGTAACCAATTTTTAAAAATTTGGTATAAATCACTCCCCTACCACAAAAATTGATGTTTGGTCATCCAAGATAATTTCTCTATGTAAGAATAATTATCACTCAAATAAATTCTTTTATATATAGAGAGAGATTTAGGATCAAGTAAGAACAGAACTTACGGTAAGAAATGAGAACAAACATCGACCACATAATTAAACCAAATCGACGTCCATGATTCAATATTATTTTTGTACACTAATTAAATACCTAGTAATTTTGGAAATATATATATGGTTACCATTTAAAAATTAGTAGTATTTACTACCAAATTAATTTCACACTAGTAATTACTTACCTCATTAATTTGTATACACGTGCATGAATATATTCACGTGCATATGCATGCATTACTAGTGCAACACGAATATTTCAAACTACACGTGCATGTGCATGCATCACTAGTGCAACAAATTCAAATTATACATGTTAGCTCCTATAAGACCAAATACATCACAAGCACATATCACTAGTGCACAAGAAATTCAAACTACACGTGCATGACTAGTGCACACCAAATTCAAACTATACGCATGCACGATTATATGAAGTAGTAACTACACGTGCATGAAAATAACAAATAACAATAAGCACGATTATATATAAAGTAGTAACTATGTACGATTTTTAATCAACCATGAATAATACAATCACGACTACATAAAATCTCATGCATATAAAACAATAACTCATGCACGTTTTTAATGTCAAAACGCCTTCTCAAACATGAAAATATATATATATATATATATATATATATATATATATATATATATATATATATATATATATATAACTTAAATGAAAACCCCCAATAGGTGAGAAGTACAAATTAATTAGAGTAGAAAATTTAATTTTCATGTAAATGAATGTTGAGTATTCTTATTACCATATTGATGATACTATTTTAAACCAAAATATAATAATGTCTTATTTATCTAGGTCATCCGTGCATTGATCCAATGATCCTTAGTTGTTCTTATTTTTTACCGTAACAACTGTTCTTACCGGATTCCGAACATATATATATATATAACAATTCAAATCTAACAATAAATACGTAATTGGGTCCAAGCTAGGAAGGTAGCATGGACCTTTCACTCGAAAATCAAAACAACAAAACCTAAAGGTGGTAAGCATATTTCCATGAATGGTGGGTCTTTTCTTCTATTCGATCTAAAATTTTGAGGACCCAATTGGATGTAGTAATCGTTACACTTGAAACTTTGAATTGATGATATTGGAGGATATATGGTTCCTCCCATAATCAATTGTACGATATCTATGGTTCATCCAATGATCGGTTGTACGTCATAAATAGCTCATATATACCTAGCTAACAATCTATATATTCTCATTATTATTGAACATATATAATACCTTTGAAAATATCCCCTCTCCTTATCCTCATATGACTCATACTTCTGTCACTTTTAACGTCCTCACAATCGACCTAGAAGCCAAGCTATATCTGTTGTTACCTCAAGTGTCTCCAAAGGACGTTTATAATCATGCTTGTAAGGATTAAGTTGTTGACAACGTACCATCCGGCTAAACAGTGGACGAATAATCGAGTATTTAGAGCCTCTAAATATGTCTAGCTAGTTATCAGTGGAATTACATTTAGGTGATTCAGTAACCCATTAATTATATTGGGAAAGTAATTAAGTTTCTATTAGTGACTTAAAGCTCACTAATGGGTTTCTTTGAAGGGAGAGATCGATGAGTCAAATGCATATGTTCAGGTCAGTTAAAGCCACACCTATGACCTATATTTGGTAGATAAGTGGCATATTTGCTAGCATTTATGCTGAGTAGATTGATGGAAATTACATATTGAAGTATTATATATATGATTGATCGTGGCAAGTCATTATTTTTCCATAGGGTTCGGAAATATGCATATCTTGCCACCCATTTCAAACCGCACTACTAAGGATCGACAAGAGAGCCATCCATTTCAACGTAGAACAAATACTTTAAATACATTCATCAAACTTAAATTATATGTTAGATATGTTCTCATGACACATGTTACAACAATCATTAAATTATAACTATCCGTGATCAAAATTAATTTGTTATTTTAGTGAGAAAATGACACTATTTGCACGAATTATATTAAATTATATGTTTAAAATATTAATTGAAGAAACGTACGTAATTCTTACTTTCTCTATCGTCTATCTTCGTCGCAATAAATTGTGACAACAACACTGAAATACATACTGAAATACATGCGGAGAGTAATTGCTTAAAATGAGAGCGGTGTATGATTTAATTGGATAAAAAAAAGGACCACCATAGACATATATTCTCAACCTTTCTCCCTCATATAATTGAGAGCATATAATGCGATTCAATATGAAAGGAAATGCCTTTTCACTCCAAGCTAGCTACCGGTTTCATCAACGGGTTTCTATAATGAAACCATTTTTTTTAAACGTTTGAGTGTGAAAATGTGTTCCCATATGATGTGATCTTCTTATTGTCAATTGATTTTAGGATAAAATTCTACAAGTTTATGTGCGTAGATTTGAGTGTGGAAATGTCCCCTAAATTTCTTTGACCCGTCGGATATAAAAAGAAAAATCAACGGGATAAGATAAACTATTTAGATTTGATTTTATGACTAACAATCCATCTTATAGACGACAATTTAAAGATCTTTTTATAGGTTATGTACGTGGGGTTGTAAAAACCTTCAAATTTGTGTTTTTAGTCCACTAAATATGTATCGTCATTCAAAGGGATGTCAATGAAGCAAGTGGAAAATTTTTGATATCCGTGAGTAATATCCGTTGTGGTGATTACAATGAGAAAAATAAAAAGGATTGAGGCTGAGCAACTTCCCCGAATGAGAATTTGGGTGGGGACGTGGTTATTGGTGTATGCTTATGTTTCATTGGGAAATGTCATGGGATTTCTGATTTGAAAACTAAATTGAAAAAATTAACAATAATATACTACTACCTCCATTTTATTATAATTGTCCATCTACACCTAAAGATAATTTTCAAAATAATTTTTCATGAAAATTCATTTAACATAAAATTATTAAAAATTAAATTGATACCTATAATATACTTGAAAAAATAAATACTTATAACTATTTTCTTTTGTTACTTATATAGTTTACTCTAATATTTCCGACTAGGGATCTCGGTTTACAGATTTTATTCCAACTACTAAGTGGATGGAGGTTGGGTCCTTTGTTCCAAAAGAAGTTTTTGTTGATCCGGTCTAGTTTATTATGGATGCTAGTAGGAAGCATGAGCTTGCATTAGGTAGCTTGGCTTGACTTGGCATTAAGATTTGTTTTTTAATTTATCATGCATATTGTGCACGCTCATACACCTTATATTTCTTGTCATGATGATATACGAAGGTGTACAATCGTACGTGATAACCGATAAATGTATGGTTGTACACCGTGCGCACGCGTGACAAGAATATACATGTAAACCGAATTTTAAGTCCAACAAATTAAAAATTATGATTACGATTATTAAATTGAAGTTAATATAAATAACTCTTATAAGAGGATTTTTTTTTATAAAAAAAATCTTAGTTGAATAAATTTGGAACAATAAATTTCAAATGTCATATCTTATCAAAATTAAGCCCATAGATTAGAAAATAAAAAGGAAAGGAACCCAAAAAAATTTGCATTATATTATTACACTTAGCTGTCAATTACAGAAATTTACGCGAATTAAGCCGGTCATTTCTTATTAATTGTTGGTCATTAACATGACACTAATCCATAATTTGCATGTTCCGTTGACCGTCACGATTATTTAAGTTTCGTCCATGCTTATTGAGCATTTAGCATAAAGTGTCTCTAAGACGAAAGATTTTCGCATTTGCACCTATGCTCGGCTGATGGTTGTCTCAAACAATAGTTCGGGTTAACCTTGTTCGGAATTCAAATTACAATTCAATATGAACACATTATAAAAATTGAATCGAACTCAAACCAATAGCGAGCCAAACCGAGTAGCTCACTTTAGGAATATTTTGCCAAACCGAGTAGCTCACTTTAGGAATATTTTACAAAAATACCCTTGTGATCATTTTTTTTTCCTAATAAAAATGAGTAAACCGAGCTCGGACATCACATAAAAGAAACGAGTAAAACAAGCTTAAATTCGATAGTCTAAGCAAACACAGTATCGATGTATCTAAAGATTCTAAACCAACTTATCCTCCTCGTATAACAACCTTGACCTATAGATGTTTTGAGCTTTAAAGAGGCGAGATTAGAGAATCATGCTATGTAGCAACTTGTGACCATTGAAGTTAATATCCAATCTTTGACTAATTAAGCAAATCTCTCTAACCATTGAAGTTAATATCCAATCTTGTTGTTTTGCAACATAAAATCGATCTTTAATTGACTTTCATATGGATTGGTGACTTGTAGCTACATAAAATCGATCTTTAAGGTTTTAAATATGAGTCTAAGATTTTCCTAAAGTCAACAAGTCCAATACAAACTGTATCCAACTTAAACTTATATATTTCATATCTTACATTACAAGGGTTCGATATTCATTATATGATGTAAGACTATGTCATGAATGAGTGTCAAAACAACCACTTTTTTCTTTATGTTTTCATGCATTTCATACCCTCATTTTTATCTCATATATACTTTTTTGTATGGAAAAGCTCCACATTTTATATTTCAGTATCTACCTTGACTTCTTTGTGTTTCAGGCTTTTTAGGTGCTAAATGCATCGGAATTGCATCCTACCTAGGGTCAAGCATCCAGAACATCAATATGACCGATGAGCTAAAACATATAATCCTCACTTCTTCCTACACTCAGATATTCAAGAGCAAAACACAAATTTCTCCTTGTTTACGCCTATGTGATGGTCGTAAGAGGGCATAAGGATCGAGTTGCACTTCATAACAAATCCAGAAATGCTAGCCCTGCCCATCACGAAGATTACATGCAAGAGTTACGACCTCTTACGTTGGGCTAACACCCGTAATGGAGCGTAAGGGAAAACGTAACACCTTATCTCAGCCACGACGAATTTTCTCCTTCTCCAAGCCATTATTTTAGAGAGTTAATTAGGTTTTCTTGTAAACCCTAGATGTCATGCTCCCATATATAAACATGCACGAGGATTAGTTTTAGATCATCATCGATTGGCTTTATTAGTCTCGTTTTCTATTCTCTTATCTCCCTTATTCTAGTAGGTTATCATAGTTAAAGTTGCTCTGTAAGGTTAACCGGACCTTGTGAGTTCTACTCTTTCATGATTTCAATATATTGTTTTCTTGCTTTATATGTTAGCATGAGTGGCTAGTCTCCTTCTTTGATCTAAGTATTGAGATGAACCCTATAATGTCTTAATTATATTATTTGAATATATGTTTATGAATTGAGATTTTTGATAATCCTTCAATTCAAAGGAATTAATTATACATTTTAATTACTTTCGGTGATCCGGAGTGACGCTCTTAATTGGTTTATATTATACAAAAGTGAAAAACCAAACATTTTTTTTATTGGAAATATTTGAAAAGAGTTTGGCTGAGAGAATGCTAGTCTATCAAAGCCTCGGGAATCCTAATCATCGTAGATTTCACCGGTCTTTGAACCTTTTAAAACAATGAACCTCATGAGAAGGTCTTCCTAGGTCTTTTCCGGGTTTCTAAATGCAAGTGGGTTTTTCTATACTCGCCGAACCACTAGATTGAGAGGTACGTGAGTTGGAAAGCATGGTCTTGGTTTGTCTATGCCCAAAGATACTTCAGATGATTACGTTTTTTTGTCTTTTATCAATGTTCACGACAATGTATATATATATATATATATATATATATATATATAGTCTTATTACATTATAGTGGGATTCTCTACTCCCTTAAATTAATCCTCCCTATAACTGTCTCAAATCAAGAATTGTCTTTGTCTTCTTTCCTTGTTTTCTCATCATTGCTTCCTTATAACTGAATTAACTAATAATTGAGGTTTCTAAATCAGATACAATCCCTGAGTTCGATAACCTGTATATTAGAAGTGATCACATATTCTTGCGGGATGTAGTTTTATTACGGTAAAGCTTACACGATCAAGTTTTTAGAGCCGTTGCCAGGAATTATTGATAAATTTAGTTAATTTCAGTCTTCAATATTCAGTTTCGTCGTTTTTAATTTTGCAAATTTCTTCCCTTTTTCTCTTTTTAATTGAAAAAAACCGTAAGCAAAAACTCTTTCCTTACGGCCGTAAGCGAGCGTTAGAGGGCATAACACTTGAGAGTAACTGTTGGTGATTTTCGAAAAAAAAATAAATTCTCCTTATTAATTGATTTAGTCCACCAGTCCAATAGGTGTGACCTCGTAGGACCCGATAATACTAGCAACATATTTTATCACATAAAATAATAACTCATAGTTAGCTTCTAGCAAAACGTTATAACTACCTAATATCATCATATTATATCTCTCTATGTATCGTCTTATAACATAATCAGTAATTACACAGTTAGGTAAATGACACAATTCCTTCAAAGTTGTCATAAAATACATCACTGTATTTACTTAAAATATATTGTTTAAGTATATTTTAAATTTTGTACACATAAAACAGTTGTATATTTAATTGTGTATTATTAATAATAATGGAAGAATGTTATGAACATATTAATAAAATAGTAGCATTCACAATTAGATTATTTTTAATTATGAAAACGGAAAGCTAAAATTAGATATAAAGATGATAAGACATCATTAAAAAACTATATAAAATACGAAGTATTTTTTAATCACAATTTTCAAATTAATTGTATTTTAGGCATATGAAAGCTGATAATTTTCTTACGTCCCCACCAGTAATTAAGTAGTTGATTACATGCCACCAATTAGCATCATCAAGTACGATGAATTTGTTCTCTAAAAATACAATATTAATTTCGTCCAATAACCTTTTTTTAATTGATTTATGATGAAAGATATATATTTTGTACACTTAAAAAATGTCCTTTTTACGTCCACCAAACATAAAATGAGATTCTACAAATGGTGGGAGATAAACAATGTAATAACAGAAAATTGTATTTATAATGGTTGATGATTTATTTTTCAATCATTTTATAGAAAATAAGTATAAAAAGTAAGACCATTTTTTACTTATATATACAATCACGTTCCGGTACGAAGAATAAGTCCTTTGTCATTTGTGAACGAGATGATGCAGAAAATCGCGACCTTTTGATAAAAGTGTTAAAATGTACGACATGTTACAAATATGTTTGATTATACGTCTGAAACATATCATCATCAACAATGACATGAATATTAATTTTCATTAACAACTCACACGTGAAATTTTCGTAAGAGTGAGAGGATAAGATATTCGTTTGTAACAAGATATGGTGTATATTTATCATGAATATAAATAATTTAGATGTAACAAGGTGTTACAGACGAATCGGGTAGAGCGAGTCGTGTGTATACGAGCGCACATGCGCGCTAGGTATAAGTCCAGCACACAAAGGTTTCATCTTAAAATCAATTGGTAAGAGGAGGGTAGTCCACCGACCTTATATACTAGGTTAGGAAGATCTAATCTTTCGATGTGAGAACTGATTATTTTAACACACGTGCATTCCAGACGCACTATCGTATAGCTAGCGTGAAGTAGGTCTTCACATAACTGCTTATATATACATTTGTACTAACAAAGTTATTCATTTATACCTTGTAAATTTCGTTTGAATTATCTCGTTCACATGTTACAGAGTTATTATTCCTTAAGAATCGTAACTTTAATTATATATAATAACTAAAGTTCCCACTTCAATTAATCTTTTGCATTATTGATGTGAATCCAATAATTAAAAGCCTAATATTACCTTTATTATTACTAATAAAGATTTGGCTTTTGTAATCTAATGCCCTTGCAAGCTTCTTGTCTTTGCATCAAAAAAAAAAAAAAACTATTTTTGCATTCCTTTTTGTTTTTGCTTTTGATGATGGTCATTTATCACGTATTTTCTTTATCTTAAGCATTGGATCATCTTTCTATCATTAGTGATGGCCCCTTTTAAGAGAATCTATATTATTCGTATATTATCATGAAAATCGTCATGCTGATATCAACATAAAATTATTTTTACATTTTTAAAAATAGGACAAATGAATGTGGTCCAATATCAAAAATTTTGTATGTTTTTTTTTAATGTTTCTAGACTCTTAAAAATTTTTAATTAAATATTTTTTAATAGCCGGTGGGACGAAGAACATATCCATATCGGGTGGTGGAGGAGTCGGCGAGAGGGCGCTTTAGGTTTTGAACAGGCAAGGCGTGTGAGAAGACGAAGAACGAGATATGAAGAGACGAAGTTGTCTGGGCAGGTGGAGATATGAAAGTCGGCGATCCTAGGGTTTGAACGGGTTGGCGGGAATTTGTTTGAAGGTCGCGGGAATTTTTTTAGTTGCATTGTCCTCCTCAAAATCAACTTTTCACAAACCTAGTTGACTAGGAAGGGGGAGGGATGGTTGCGGTGGCACATCGAGTTGCTAGAGATGAAGGCCGAAGTTGTTACCTAGGTTTTTTTTAGATCTCCCTATAGGGTGGGAATAGAAAAGGAAAAAGAGGGGAAAAATGCTTTTTTTTTTCATGACGACGGAGGATGGTGGTGGTTTTTATTCGTTGTCCGTTTAGTTATTTTCATGATTGTGGTGGTGGTAGGGAAGGAAGTAGAGGTTTCTCTTGTTTGACAAGTCATTTGAAAATGCTACACTTATTCGCGGTTGAGCGCAAGGATGAGTTAGAGGCATCCTTGAGGGTGCCTTTGATGTTTTTGTGGCGTTTGTGGAGGTTTTGACCGTTCTGAATATGTAGTTGTGTGAGCAGTGTATGGGTATTTATCCTTTGAGTCGTCAGTGTCGTCACCCTTATTGCTCTATTTTTGCTTTTGGTGAGGATAGTGGATACATTGTGGGTATTTTGAGGCCAGCTATGGGTATCTCGAGACCGGTTGTTGTAGAGAAGGTTGTAGGTGATGATGGGGTAAGATTTTTTATGCTAGTTTGTTGGAGAGGGTTATGCATGTTCCTTTTTCTACCGTGAAAAGCATCTTTCATAGTTCATGGGTGCTCTTTTGAAGGTGGCCACTGAGCCAAGTTGTGTGGTTGCTTGGGTTAAGTTGTTTTTGCTTCCTCGGTACACGTTACAGGTATTCAGGCTTTTGTGCAGGCAATGCCGAAGATCGGGAAGTAGAAAGTCGATTCAGCATCAACGGATTTTGCAAGCCTTGTCTACTTAGGGAGAGGATACTCGGAACAATTTGATCATTTTGCTTTTTTTGCCCGTGCAATTAAAATCAATTTAAAGAAATTAATATATTAAATAGTAATTATATGTCCGATGACAACGGAGGGGAGAGTGTTGTCCCGTGAACCCACAAATAAGTCCAAAACAATAAAATTTAAAACTAATCGATACCCAAAAGAGTAATTTTTGAACTTATCTATATTGAGCATACATATCTAACTCGTATATTCAATGTGAGACGACGTATCCACTCGTTTCAAACTCGCTTTGCGAGTTTGCAGAAAATTACCATGTCAAAATTAAACCGTCAGAGTAAAATTTCACTTTGAAAATATATTGATTTTGTTCGGGCATAAGAATGATCATCTACGTCCATGACCTCCGACTACATTCAACAACCCTTTGCTGTCAGACTACGACTTTCTTTTTTTCTTTTTTTTGATAATACACGGTAAGAAATTAGGAGGAATCATCTTCTCGAGACTTTTCGACCTAGGGAATCCTTCCGGATGAGCTCCTCAACTCTCTAGAAAGACGAGTTGGACGCTGACAGATCATCCTAACCCACCTCAGCTAGCAAATCAGTCACCCTATTAACCTCTCTGAAGATATGTCTGATCTTAACCTGCGAAAAACCAGCTAAAATATTAGACACATCAGACAAAAGGAGATCAAGATCCCAGGGAGGTTTCCAGATTCGCTTCACCGAGTTAATAATCGACAGGCAATCGCCTTCAATTTCAATATTTACAATCCCCATATCATATGCCTTAATTATTCCTTCTCTAAGCGCACACGCTTCAG
Source organism: Fagopyrum tataricum (assembly GCA_002319775.1). Classification (NCBI taxonomy): domain Eukaryota; kingdom Viridiplantae; phylum Streptophyta; class Magnoliopsida; order Caryophyllales; family Polygonaceae; genus Fagopyrum; species Fagopyrum tataricum. The sequence continues at coordinate 57,720,650 of CM008280.1, forward strand.
CATGCAGGGCCGATATGTTACCACATTGGCCAAAGCCTAGAGAGACCGTCAAAGCATCATGATTGCGAAGGATAAATCCGTAAGCTGAATTCCCGGAGTTATTTTTTGAACCATCAAAGTTAAGTTTAATATAGTCTTTTTCAGGCCTGGTCTAGCAGATATCTTTCATTTTTCTTCTCTGATTATTTCCCTTGGCTTTCAGATCTTTAGATTTTTTGTTAATTTGTTGCCATTCTTTGATCTGATTCCGCACATTAAGATCAATATTCTGAGGTTTTTTTTTATTGAATATTTTTTGGTTTCTATTCGTCCAGAGGTTCCACCAGATCATTATTAAGAAGATTAGATCAGACATTGAAAGGGCGTTTCTTAACCAGTTTATTTTTTCAATAATCTTAACAGACGTTCTAGTGCTCTTAAAAATCGCGCCTTTGATCTTGTTACTAACTTTAGAGTTCAAGAGAAACTGGCAATCGAAAAAAAGGTGATCAGCCGATTCAACTATATATGGTTACAGAAGCAACAGGCCAAAGGGACTGGAACCTTTTGTTTATCTAGATTTTCCTTCGTTGGGAGTCCATTAATGGAAAGCTTCCATAGGAAGTTCTTAACTTTGGGCAGTAAGTCAAGATCCCAAATCCAATCGTTTTCATTAGTTCGGAGATTTGTCCTTTCGTAAATAAAATTAAATGAAGATTTTGTCGTGAAATTACCACATTCCGAGGGAGCCCAATACAGCCGGTCCCGAATAAAGGATTTAGGTAATTGGTATGCTTTAATTGATTCTATGATTTCAGGCGATAACAGGCTCCCTAATTCATCGTCAATTTTCCTATAATTCCCCTTATTTTCACTAATGAATTGATTGACAGCTCCATCATTAGGGATAAAGTTAGGATTGGTGCACAACGAGTTAAGCGGTTTACTTTCAAGCCAACAATCTTTCCAAAATTTCACCGTCTCTCCGTCTCCAACACGCCATTTGAAACCAAGATTAAATTCGGTTCTAAGGTTCATCAATTTCTTCCATTGCCAAGACGTGTTCTGCTTAACCTTATAATTCCATAGGATTGAACCTTTCAGATATTTTTCTTCTACAATTTTGACCCAAATATTATCGGGTTCATTTAGAATTTTTCAGAGTAATTTCATCTGAAGTGCTTTGTTCATATCTTCTGTCTTCCTAATCCCCCCCTATTAACCTCTCTGAAGATATGTCTGATCTTAACCTGCGAAAAACCAGCTAAAATATTAGACACATCAGACAAAAGGAGATCAAGATCCCAGGGAGGTTTCCAGATTCGCTTCACCGAGTTAATAATCGACAGGCAATCGCCTTCAATTTCAATATTTACAATCCCCATATCATATGCCTTAATTATTCCTTCTCTAAACGCACACGCTTCAGTATGCAGGGCCGATATGTTACCACATTGGCCAAAGCCTAGAGAGACCGTCAAAGCATCATGATTGCGAAGGATAAATCCGTAAGCTGAATTCCCGGAGTTATTTTTTGAACCATCAAAGTTAAGTTTAATATAGTCTTTTTCAGGCCTGGTCCAGCAGATATCTTTCATTTTTCTTCTCTGATTATTTCCCTTGGCTTTCAGATCTTTAGATTTTTTGTTAATTTGTTGCCATTCTTTGATCTGATTCCGCACATTAAGATCAATATTCTGAGGTTTTTTTTTATTGAATATTTTTTGGTTTCTATTCGTCCAGAGGTTCCACCAGATCATTATTAAGAAGATTAGATCAGACATTGAAAGGGCGTTTCTTAACCAGTTTATTTTTTCAATAATCTTAACAGACGTTCTAGTGCTCTTAAAAATCGCGCCTTTGATCTTGTTACTAACTTTAGAGTTCAAGAGAAACTGGCAATCGAAAAAAAGGTGATCAGCCGATTCAACTATATATGGTTACAGAAGCAACAGGCCAAAGGTACTAGAACCTTTTGTTTATCTAGATTTTCCTTCGTTGGGAGTCCATTAATGGAAAGCTTCCATAGGTAGTTCTTAACTTTGGGCAGTAAGTCAAGATCCCAAATCCAATCGTTTTCATTAGTTCGGAGATTTGTCCTTTCGTAAATAAAATTAAATGAAGATTTTGTCGTGAAATTACCACATTCCGAGGGAGCCCAATACAGCCGGTCCCGAATAAAGGATTTAGGTAATTGGTATGCTTTAATTGATTCTATGATTTCAGGCGATAACAGGCTCCCTAATTCATCGTCAATTTTCCTATAATTTCCCTTATTTTCACTAATGAATTGATTGACAGCTCCATCATTAGGGATAAAGTTAGGATTGGTGCACAACGAGTTAAGCGGTTTACTTTCAAGCCAACAATCTTTCCAAAATTTCACCGTCTCTCCGTCTCCAACACGCCATTTGAAACCAAGATTAAATTCGGTTCTAAGGTTCATCAATTTCTTCCATTGCCAAGACGTGTTCTGCTTAACCTTATAATTCCATAGGATTGAACCTTTCAGATATTTTTCTTCTACAATTTTGACCCAAATATTATCGGGTTCATTTAGAATTTTTCAGAGTAATTTCATCTGAAGTGCTTTGTTCATATCTTCTGTCTTCCTAATCCCCCCCTATTAACCTCTCTGAAGATATGTCTGATCTTAACCTGCGAAAAACCAGCTAAAATATTAGACACATCAGACAAAAGGAGATCAAGATCCCAGGGAGGTTTCCAGATTCGCTTCACCGAGTTAATAATCGACAGGCAATCGCCTTCAATTTCAATATTTACAATCCCCATATCATATGCCTTAATTATTCCTTCTCTAAACGCACACGCTTCAGTATGCAGGGCCGATATGTTACCACATTGGCCAAAGCCTAGAGAGACCGTCAAAGCATCATGATTGCGAAGGATAAATCCGTAAGCTGAATTCCCGGAGTTATTTTTTGAACCATCAAAGTTAAGTTTAATATAGTCTTTTTCAGGCCTGGTCCAGCAGATATCTTTCATTTTTCTTCTCTGATTATTTCCCTTGGCTTTCAGATCTTTAGATTTTTTGTTAATTTGTTGCCATTCTTTGATCTGATTCCGCACATTAAGATCAATATTCTGAGGTTTTTTTTTATTGAATATTTTTTGGTTTCTATTCGTCCAGAGGTTCCACCAGATCATTATTAAGAAGATTAGATCAGACATTGAAAGGGCGTTTCTTAACCAGTTTATTTTTTCAATAATCTTAACAGACGTTCTAGTGCTCTTAAAAATCGCGCCTTTGATCTTGTTACTAACTTTAGAGTTCAAGAGAAACTGGCAATCGAAAAAAAGGTGATCAGCCGATTCAACTATATATGGTTACAGAAGCAACAGGCCAAAGGTACTAGAACCTTTTGTTTATCTAGATTTTCCTTCGTTGGGAGTCCATTAATGGAAAGCTTCCATAGGAAGTTCTTAACTTTGGGCAGTAAGTCAAGATCCCAAATCCAATCGTTTTCATTAGTTCGGAGATTTGTCCTTTCGTAAATAAAATTAAATGAAGATTTTGTCGTGAAATTACCACATTCCGAGGGAGCCCAATACAGCCGGTCCCGAATAAAGGATTTAGGTAATTGGTATGCTTTAATTGATTCTATGATTTCAGGCGATAACAGGCTCCCTAATTCATCGTCAATTTTCCTATAATTTCCCTTATTTTCACTAATGAATTGATTGACAGCTCCATCATTAGGGATAAAGTTAGGATTGGTGCACAACGAGTTAAGCGGTTTACTTTCAAGCCAACAATCTTTCCAAAATTTCACCGTCTCTCCGTCTCCAACACGCCATTTGAAACCAAGATTAAATTCGGTTCTAAGGTTCATCAATTTCTTCCATTGCCAAGACGTGTTCTGCTTAACCTTATAATTCCATAGGATTGAACCTTTCAGATATTTTTCTTCTACAATTTTGACCCAAATATTATCGGGTTCATTTAGAATTTTTCAGAGTAATTTCATCTGAAGTGCTTTGTTCATATCTTCTGTCTTCCTAATCCCCCCTATTAACCTCTCTGAAGATATGTCTGATCTTAACCTGCGAAAAACCAGCTAAAATATTAGACACATCAGACAAAAGGAGATCAAGATCCCAGGGAGGTTTCCAGATTCGCTTCACCGAGTTAATAATCGACAGGCAATCGCCTTCAATTTCAATATTTACAATCCCCATATCATATGCCTTAATTATTCCTTCTCTAAACGCACACGCTTCAGTATGCAGGGCCGATATGTTACCACATTGGCCAAAGCCTAGAGAGACCGTCAAAGCATCATGATTGCGAAGGATAAATCCGTAAGCTGAATTCCCGGAGTTATTTTTTGAACCATCAAAGTTAAGTTTAATATAGTCTTTTTCAGGCCTGGTCCAGCAGATATCTTTCATTTTTCTTCTCTGATTATTTCCCTTGGCTTTCAGATCTTTAGATTTTTTGTTAATTTGTTGCCATTCTTTGATCTGATTCCGCACATTAAGATCAATATTCTGAGGTTTTTTTTTATTGAATATTTTTTGGTTTCTATTCGTCCAGAGGTTCCACCAGATCATTATTAAGAAGATTAGATCAGACATTGAAAGGGCGTTTCTTAACCAGTTTATTTTTTCAATAATCTTAACAGACGTTCTAGTGCTCTTAAAAATCGCGCCTTTGATCTTGTTACTAACTTTAGAGTTCAAGAGAAACTGGCAATCGAAAAAAAGGTGATCAGCCGATTCAACTATATATGGTTACAGAAGCAACAGGCCAAAGGTACTAGAACCTTTTGTTTATCTAGATTTTCCTTCGTTGGGAGTCCATTAATGGAAAGCTTCCATAGGAAGTTCTTAACTTTGGGCAGTAAGTCAAGATCCCAAATCCAATCGTTTTCATTAGTTCGGAGATTTGTCCTTTCGTAAATAAAATTAAATGAAGATTTTGTCGTGAAATTACCACATTCCGAGGGAGCCCAATACAGCCGGTCCCGAATAAAGGATTTAGGTAATTGGTATGCTTTAATTGATTCTATGATTTCAGGCGATAACAGGCTCCCTAATTCATCGTCAATTTTCCTATAATTTCCCTTATTTTCACTAATGAATTGATTGACAGCTCCATCATTAGGGATAAAGTTAGGATTGGTGCACAACGAGTTAAGCGGTTTACTTTCAAGCCAACAATCTTTCCAAAATTTCACCGTCTCTCCGTCTCCAACACGCCATTTGAAACCAAGATTAAATTCGGTTCTAAGGTTCATCAATTTCTTCCATTGCCAAGACGTGTTCTGCTTAACCTTATAATTCCATAGGATTGAACCTTTCAGATATTTTTCTTCTACAATTTTGACCCAAATATTATCGGGTTCATTTAGAATTTTTCAGAGTAATTTCATCTGAAGTGCTTTGTTCATATCTTCTGTCTTCCTAATCCCCCCCTATTAACCTCTCTGAAGATATGTCTGATCTTAACCTGCGAAAAACCAGCTAAAATATTAGACACATCAGACAAAAGGAGATCAAGATCCCAGGGAGGTTTCCAGATTCGCTTCACCGAGTTAATAATCGACAGGCAATCGCCTTCAATTTCAATATTTACAATCCCCATATCATATGCCTTAATTATTCCTTCTCTAAACGCACACGCTTCAGTATGCAGGGCCGATATGTTACCACATTGGCCAAAGCCTAGAGAGACCGTCAAAGCATCATGATTGCGAAGGATAAATCCGTAAGCTGAATTCCCGGAGTTATTTTTTGAACCATCAAAGTTAAGTTTAATATAGTCTTTTTCAGGCCTGGTCCAGCAGATATCTTTCATTTTTCTTCTCTGATTATTTCCCTTGGCTTTCAGATCTTTAGATTTTTTGTTAATTTGTTGCCATTCTTTGATCTGATTCCGCACATTAAGATCAATATTCTGAGGTTTTTTTTTATTGAATATTTTTTGGTTTCTATTCGTCCAGAGGTTCCACCAGATCATTATTAAGAAGATTAGATCAGACATTGAAAGGGCGTTTCTTAACCAGTTTATTTTTTCAATAATCTTAACAGACGTTCTAGTGCTCTTAAAAATCGCGCCTTTGATCTTGTTACTAACTTTAGAGTTCAAGAGAAACTGGCAATCGAAAAAAAGGTGATCAGCCGATTCAACTATATATGGTTACAGAAGCAACAGGCCAAAGGTACTAGAACCTTTTGTTTATCTAGATTTTCCTTCGTTGGGAGTCCATTAATGGAAAGCTTCCATAGGAAGTTCTTAACTTTGGGCAGTAAGTCAAGATCCCAAATCCAATCGTTTTCATTAGTTCGGAGATTTGTCCTTTCGTAAATAAAATTAAATGAAGATTTTGTCGTGAAATTACCACATTCCGAGGGAGCCCAATACAGCCGGTCCCGAATAAAGGATTTAGGTAATTGGTATGCTTTAATTGATTCTATGATTTCAGGCGATAACAGGCTCCCTAATTCATCGTCAATTTTCCTATAATTTCCCTTATTTTCACTAATGAATTGATTGACAGCTCCATCATTAGGGATAAAGTTAGGATTGGTGCACAACGAGTTAAGCGGTTTACTTTCAAGCCAACAATCTTTCCAAAATTTCACCGTCTCTCCGTCTCCAACACGCCATTTGAAACCAAGATTAAATTCGGTTCTAAGGTTCATCAATTTCTTCCATTGCCAAGACGTGTTCTGCTTAACCTTATAATTCCATAGGATTGAACCTTTCAGATATTTTTCTTCTACAATTTTGACCCAAATATTATCGGGTTCATTTAGAATTTTTCAGAGTAATTTCATCTGAAGTGCTTTGTTCATATCTTCTGTCTTCCTAATCCCCCCCTATTAACCTCTCTGAAGATATGTCTGATCTTAACCTGCGAAAAACCAGCTAAAATATTAGACACATCAGACAAAAGGAGATCAAGATCCCAGGGAGGTTTCCAGATTCGCTTCACCGAGTTAATAATCGACAGGCAATCGCCTTCAATTTCAATATTTACAATCCCCATATCATATGCCTTAATTATTCCTTCTCTAAACGCACACGCTTCAGTATGCAGGGCCGATATGTTACCACATTGGCCAAAGCCTAGAGAGACCGTCAAAGCATCATGATTGCGAAGGATAAATCCGTAAGCTGAATTCCCGGAGTTATTTTTTGAACCATCAAAGTTAAGTTTAATATAGTCTTTTTCAGGCCTGGTCCAGCAGATATCTTTCATTTTTCTTCTCTGATTATTTCCCTTGGCTTTCAGATCTTTAGATTTTTTGTTAATTTGTTGCCATTCTTTGATCTGATTCCGCACATTAAGATCAATATTCTGAGGTTTTTTTTTATTGAATATTTTTTGGTTTCTATTCGTCCAGAGGTTCCACCAGATCATTATTAAGAAGATTAGATCAGACATTGAAAGGGCGTTTCTTAACCAGTTTATTTTTTCAATAATCTTAACAGACGTTCTAGTGCTCTTAAAAATCGCGCCTTTGATCTTGTTACTAACTTTAGAGTTCAAGAGAAACTGGCAATCGAAAAAAAGGTGATCAGCCGATTCAACTATATATGGTTACAGAAGCAACAGGCCAAAGGTACTAGAACCTTTTGTTTATCTAGATTTTCCTTCGTTGGGAGTCCATTAATGGAAAGCTTCCATAGGAAGTTCTTAACTTTGGGCAGTAAGTCAAGATCCCAAATCCAATCGTTTTCATTAGTTCGGAGATTTGTCCTTTCGTAAATAAAATTAAATGAAGATTTTGTCGTGAAATTACCACATTCCGAGGGAGCCCAATACAGCCGGTCCCGAATAAAGGATTTAGGTAATTGGTATGCTTTAATTGATTCTATGATTTCAGGCGATAACAGGCTCCCTAATTCATCGTCAATTTTCCTATAATTCCCCTTATTTTCACTAATGAATTGATTGACAGCTCCATCATTAGGGATAAAGTTAGGATTGGTGCACAACGAGTTAAGCGGTTTACTTTCAAGCCAACAATCTTTCCAAAATTTCACCGTCTCTCCGTCTCCAACACGCCATTTGAAACCAAGATTAAATTCGGTTCTAAGGTTCATCAATTTCTTCCATTGCCAAGACGTGTTCTGCTTAACCTTATAATTCCATAGGATTGAACCTTTCAGATATTTTTCTTCTACAATTTTGACCCAAATATTATCGGGTTCATTTAGAATTTTTCAGAGTAATTTCATCTGAAGTGCTTTGTTCATATCTTCTGTCTTCCTAATCCCCCCCCCCCCCCCCCCCCACTGATGAGCGGGTGGAAATTGGGTCCTTTATTCCAGAAGAAGTTCCTATTAATTCTATCTAATTCCTTATGAATACTGGCTGGCAACATGAAACTTTGCATAATAAAATTTGGTTTAGCGTTCAGATTGGCTTTAATTAATGTTGTTCTGCCTTCTTGAGAAAGAGACGAGGCCTTCCACTTCGAGAGTTGGTTCTTGGATTTCGTAATCACATCCTCAAAGACGCTTTTGTTAATTTTCCCGTTGATGATCGGGCATCCAAGATATCTCTCCAGACAGTTAAATTTCGCAATTCCTAAGTTTAATTGGATATGTCGCTTGATTGAATTTTCAACATTGATTGACGTTTAATTGGATATTTTACAGTACCCATTGAGGATCTCCAAAATCTTGGAACTGGCATTGGTCGAGGTTTTTGTAAAAATGATGATATCGTCAGCAAAGGCTAAGAACGGGATGCAGGATCCCCCTCTTAAAATGGGAAAACAGATAGCTTTTCTATTCCGATCATTTTCTCCTTGGATATTTCGAACAAGGACCTCGGCCCCCAAGTTAAAAATCCGGGGGGGGGGGGGGGGGGGGGGGGGGGGGGGGGGGTGATCCTCACCTTGTCTAAGGCCCCTCTGAGGAACAAAAAGGTCGGTGGGGCTATCATTGACTAGGATTGAGTATGATACAGTCGAGATGCACTCCATAATCCAGTTACAGAATTTACTACAAAATCCAAACTTTTTCAGGACCGTTTTAATGAATATCCATTTCATTCTGTCATAAACTTTTTCCATATCCAGTTTAATAGTCATATATCCTTCTTTTTCTTTTTTCATTCTAAAACCGTGAAAGATTTCATGAGCAATTAAAATATTGTCGTGGATGACTCTGTTTTGGACAAATATACTTTGTAAGGGATGTATTAATTTTGAAAGAATAGTTTTAATTCTGAGACTACGACTTTCGATAAATGATGTATGGAATGCGGCGAAATTGACTCATAGCCCTTGCTAAGAGAAGAAACTACTACTGGCTCTATCTTTCTCTTCTAAACGACTGCGATTCTCCCCCCGACGCAATTATACTTTCATTTTAAAAAAATCAACATACACTTATATCAATCCAAACAAATAATTCGTTGATGTAATATTCGCTTTTTCTTTAGGCTCATATGTCCAATCCAATCTATAGTATATAGGTTAGGCATTTGTCACAAAATATCATATCCCGAAAGATAGATCATAATCAACATGAAAAATGACAAATCGATTTGAAATAGGTAAAGTTTTTTTTTAAAAAAAAAATAAAACCTTTTTATTAAACATATTTTTTTTTTAAAAAAAAAGAATGCTAATTTAGAGCTTTATTCGGACAATTTGAATTTTATAAGTATGCCACCTCACAACATGCTTTATTAATTGAGTTGCTTGTTTGTTAATTAGCCTATATATGAATCCAAAATAGTTTAGTGATCATCATCACAATTAATGTTCATTAAATTAGTAAGTTAATTAATCACTCATGATCATGATTAATCAATTAGAAGTGATTAATATCATGGTAGAAGACTATAATGGCATATGAACCTTTATGCAATTGGCTACATAGTTCATCATTTTCTTTTTGTATTGGAGATTTAACAAGCATCCCACAAAGATCATTCCAATATACATTAAAACAATTTAATTAAAAAGTTTCGAAATATTTTCTAATATACACGTCTGTTATTAGAAAATGTATTTTAAATAAGTTTATTAATTGATATTATTAAAATCTAATTTAGAAAATCTATTTATTAATAATCAAACATTAATTATTAAAAAACTCCGAGGTAATAATTCTTATCACCTAAGACACGTAAAAATTTAGTTATGTTAAAAAAAAAAGATAAATTCTAAAAAATCCTCCCGGTATTTTACCTATATTTCAAGACAATAATCGATTAAAATTCACACGCATATATATCGAGATATGCATGTATGTTGCCAATTTTAAATGAATATAAGTATTTATAAAATTAAGAAATAATGAAAAAAATATATAATTTTATAGGTGAAATAGAGGTGATAAATTATTAGGCTTAATTAATTATCTATAGTTGATGAACTTAGTACACTAGAGTCCCACTTTATAAATAAAAAGTAGGTCCAATATATGTATAGTCATGTTAATTTTATATTATATGCGTACGAAAGTCCAAATTATAAGAGTTAGGTTCAAATACATTCCCTTTATCACATAAACATCTCACATTTCCTCGTCATATAAAGGATATATCCATAGAAGATATACCCTTCTATTCATGCAATAAAGGTATCCACTTTTTTTTTTTTCTTTCTTTTATATTTTCAACTTTTTTTTTTCCTTCTCATGCATGCAAGAATTCAAAGTTATATAAACCACGTGTCGGAAAGTTACAATAAACAAATTACTCGCTGTTTAAAAATATTTAATCATCATTTGGCATAATTTATTTTTAACTAGAAATTCTATTTTATCCATAAATTTTACTAAAAATATGATTAAAAAGACAAACTATAACAACTAATAAGACCCATATATTATCTCTGTAGTAATAGTCCACTTATCTATTTAAAAAAAAACGAAATGATGATTAATTTTCACGCATATATCATTTCATGATATCTTACGTATAGGTTAAGCACAATGCATAAAGCATGAAAACAACCAACGAAGGGGTGGATTAATCAAATCAATTTTCACTTCATGCTTGTAGCTTACCAAGCATACCAATAAGGTCTTGTCACCTAAATAATTTCATAAGATACAATATAAGATACGGTCGAGTAAACGGAATTACTAGGTAAAAAAAATAATATTTTTTTTTATAGAATAAGGTAAGAGATTCGATCACCGTGAAATAAACGGTGAACGAGATACCGAAACAAATCGGTAAATGAAAACAAGAGAGCAACACAAAACAAAGCCATACATCCGACAAGAAAGGGAAAAAAACCATGAAAAGTCTTTGAGAAATGAAGAAAGATCCCCGTAAATTAGGTGAAAAACAAACCATGTACTGCCGAAGTAGCACCGCCACATAACAGGTATATCGAAAATCAATCTCCCGGAGAAATGAAAGACAAGACTACAAGGAAACATTTTTCAACAGAAGAAGTAGTCATGAAGCACACAACCACGACCGTGATCCAGACATGACTAAAAACAAACACCACCATCAAACACAGAGGACAAAATTGATTCTGGATATAAACTCAGAGAGTTCATATCAATGGGTACATAATTTGAGCATATGAAAAAACTACATAACTCATGTTCAAAGAAAATTTAAACCATCGATATGTTTCAAGCTAGTATGAGAAGGGAATCCCATTGTTCATCAAATTTAAACATAGAGTTTTAAAGGAAAGTCAATTGTTCGCACATTAAATTTTCGAGAACAACTTGCGGCGGTCTCGAAGTAACTGGCATCAAGATATCCAAAAACTGAGAACATACTACTTTGTAAATTCAAATGTGTTGTACTTACGGATAGTTTGTGGGTTTTTTTATTATCCATAGTCACATTAAAATTATTTGTTTTATGTGAATTCGGGATCATCATTTCTACATATTATTCATAGCTAGCTTATGACTTTCACTATCATTAACAAGCAAAGAGGCTTTTCAGAGTTAATTGTAGAAAGTTGCAACATTTTTTCTCTACAACTTGCTAACAGCCAGCCTCTTCAACATTTTGCGTATTCGGCATTCCTTGTTGTTCATAAGACATAAGACCAAGCTTATATCGAGTTTTAATGGAGAAGATACTAGATTCAGGAAACAAGAAAGGAATGCTTCGAAGAGAAAGAGAAATTGGTCCAAACCAACAACTTTCCCATGGGTTCAGGCTTGAAGCTTCATCCTCAAGTTTTTTCCGGGTCTTTCTGTAGAGGAAAAAAATCCAAGAGCCAAACAACTCCCTTTTCCGAGCCTCTGGATTGACTGCATCGAAGAGAAGCAACCCACTACAAACACAGTAACCGAATGACCCATGGAAAGAGATGGGAGATATTTCAGCGGGGAACGGATGTTGGGAATTTTCGGGTGAAAAAGATGAAGGCTTCAACAGGTACACCACGGCGATTTGGCTAGTGTTTTTTCCTGGATTATTTTTCTTTTCATTCAAGGTAGTAGGAAGCGCGTTCATTTGAGAAAAGAATGAATGGATTTAGGGGTTGTTAGAGTCTAAAGTTTAGAAAATGTTGATATGACATACAGACACACTATGCGTCCATATCCGAACCTTTTTTTTGTAATCAAGTAATGAAAAAAACTCACCACATGCGTAATATGACTGTATGCATTTTTCGAAAATTTTTTAATTAACGCATAATCATTAGTAATTCTTATTTCGTGTAACAAACGTGATCAAATATAATTTGTTTATTAGTTCTATTTTACATATCAAATTGACCTAATTGGTTCCGTATTGAAGTTGGGTAGATTTGGCTCGATAACATATTCGAATTAATTGATTCATTCCAAATTCAAATTAAAACGGATCAGATCCATTTTAATTTTAGTCACATAAACGACTAACTCGTCACCTTCATCTAAAAATATTGCCGGTAGTTATTATGTGCAATTTTAAAGATTGGGTTAAGAATATTGCAATAGTCCTACAGTTTTTAGTCTATTGTGATAAAATATAGGATTACAAAGGTAAAATTAGGCTAATTGATGTGATTTTTATTTAGACTTGAGCATATTAAGACTTCGTCCGAAATTTTCGGATTTTTTGACGCTTATTCCTGGTCAAGTACAAAGTTTGGGTTAACATCCGGGTCCTGATTTGCGAATTTTAGGCTACTCATTATTAGAGATTTAAAAAATTCTCATTTTCTTGCATTTACAATTTTTGAGTTATAGAATTTGTAAAATCCAAATTCTAGGAACTCGTAATGTTACGGATTAGGAAATTACATTCGATCTTGACCCTAGTTTGACAAATACTTTACCCGATCTTTCAACAAGATACAAATAAAGGGAAACCGAAATACGTTTTAATTTTATGCATTAAATAGTCATGCTAAAAGAAATAAAACAAAAAGAAACATCCGGTAACAAACGAAATTTATATATGGAAATGGCATGAAAGTTTGCTCAAAAAGGAAATCCCGAAACTAAAACTAACAAGTACGGAAAAACCCGGTTGGCTGCTCTCTCCGGATCACTCCACAACGGTCTTACCCTACAAGGTATCTACAACATGACGGTAAAAACCATTAGCTAACATTTCTAGATATCAGTTGGTATTATATAGCAAAAAAACACAAAATGCGGAAATTAAACAATCAACATGCTCACACTCAACTGTATTATTATCTTCAATTAGGTGATTCACTTCTATATTAGCTCAGCTTATCGTATGGCACAAAGGTCTCCCGATCTTCGCCTCTGTCCCGTAAACCAGTCGGACTGGATCCGATGCATCTCACCTTATACCGGTATGGACTTGTCGCAGATAGCCCACAAGTAACCTGCCAATGATGCCACGACCCGTTCACATACACTTGAGTCCACTTATAGCATAATGTGATCATCCTACTCAAGTTATACTTATAAATCGCCCAACATGCATCACTACAATAATACTCACTCATACAAGAATCATTAGCTAAGCAAGTCCGTAAGACTTACCTGAACTGGTCCGATATCCAAACTCGCTAAATCTCGATCCATACATAAACGATCTCAACAACCTAATCAAGACGGAAGATGTCTTAACAACATATTCTATCATATATGAAGCTTCTAGAAGGGTTCTAGACTATCTATGAGGCTATTATAAAGAAAGAATAAAAGATCCTAACTTTTATAAAAATTACAAAATGCCCCTATCTTTCCTAAAATTCCGAAAACATCCAAAACGGTCTAAGACTCTTACTATAGGCTCACAACATCTCACGACCCTAAAACATCCATAACGGTTTGAGGTATTCTCCAACTTACTTCCTAAGCCAAAAATCCTAAACCACACTTAATTCTTTCGGAAATCGATCAAGTGTCCTACTTTGGCTTACAATAAAAGTACAAAACCCTTCTACTAAATCCCAAAAAATTTTGAGAAGATTCTTAAACATAGTATGCTATAAAATCCAAAAACACTAATCCCAAAGATCCACACAAAAATCTAAAGTTGCCTCTATGAACACTAAAATTCATACTTAGCTAAAATTCTTACAATTTCTTAAACCTAAGCTCCGCACCAACTCTGCAAGCTTATAAATTTAAATCCGACCGTCGGATCTATCCCAAATTTTAACACCATAAGCTACGTATTCCAATCTACAACATATTATATGAAAAAAAATCCGGAATAAATCCTAAAACCCGGAGCCTTGAGTTCGATTCCCACTGAGAACAAAACAGCCCCTAAAGCCATGGCGCATTGATCCCGGGTTCGATCCTTCCCACTAACCAACCTGCTGTCTTTACTCTATGATTTTATGTGAAAACTTGCAACGGATTACAACGATGGAGGAAGAAGGCCATACCCTGACTCGTGGCTTGTTGGTTCCGAGATGATGGCTCGATCGACGCTCTCCTACAGTCACCGCTCAACTATACTATCACTGCAGAAGGGACGAAAGACTTGTCTCAACTTCTGGGCAACCTGTGATGGACTGAACCACATCATGAAGGCCTTGGAACTAGAAGCCGAAGCAAGAGGACAAACTTGCCAACATAGGAGTGAAGAAGAGAGCCATAAGGAACGAGAGAGAGTACCGAAAATCACTAGTTTATCGACGGAGGGAGAGAAGACGCTCTAAACCCGCTGTTGTAACGATCGGGAGGAGAGAACTAGTCGGGAAACAGGCTTTCTTGCACCGAGGAGGGAGGAAGAACTCGAGGTTGCTGGTTTCCTACGTGCACAGAAGAAAAGCAAGAGAAGAAAGGGATGGGCTAGAACAAAAGCAAGCCAATTCAAGCAATGGGTCGGAGAAGGAAATAGCCCCAAAGCAAATGGAGTTAAAGGTTTTCATACTATTAAAACACGGCAATTCGATCGGTTATCGGAATAAAAATTCCAGTTATTATTGAATTTGAATATTTCATATTTGTTATCTTGTAGGGATGGATGAGTAATTGTAATATATGAACTTAGCCTTGTAATTTATTTATTTTTACTATTTTTTAAATGTTTGTAGTATATTTAATTTGTGGGCCGTTTAGATACAAAATTTAACCGATCCTAATAGGTTTGATTTTCGATTCTAATATTTTTATTTTTTAGATGTTAAGTTTAAGCGAAATCGATATTTGTAGGTTCGGTTTTTTTTTTCCCAAAGGTTTCATTAAAATCGGTTTTAGGTTCGTTTTTTTTGCGGCTCGGTTCTAGACCTATGTCAGCCCTATTCTCCGCGGGTTTAACGCATTCCGACAACCCTCGATATTTTTCAACTTTAACGTACTTCATCAGTGTTGGAGTTCAAATCAAATTTAGACATAACGAAAAAATTTTTTATATAACTTTTTCACGTTCCGACGCTTAATCTCCGACCACAAATGAAATAGATAGTGCACTTTGTAATTTGGTGAGGGTGACCCTGACCATTATGTTTACTATCCCAAATTTACCTAGGTGGATGATTAGGAAAGGAGGGTAATAATGTAAATAAGATAAAAGTGGTGGTGGAAGTTGGTGGGACTCGTGTGAGGGGCAACGACGGGAACATGTTCCGAAATTCGTAGTCCTCGTGGATTGGTTTGAGGGTAAAAAATGTCACGAAAATCCCTACTCTAATCATTACTTCTCCATTCAAAAGTTTACCATTTTATATCCACTAATTACACAATTACAAATATCAATATTTTATCCAATTAATGTCATGTTACAAATGGTATTTAATTATTTGAAAATCAAATTTTCTGACCTATAACATAAATCTCCTAAATCTCGAGTTTGTGTTAGCATATCATATTTTCTCTTGATTATGACGAAATTTCATCTAAAATTTAACAATTTCGTCTGGTGACAACAAAAATATAAGGCCGAAAAGCAAGTATTTTGTCCCGTTAGAATTGTTATGTATATAACTTAAATTTCTAATTTAATCTAATCTTTACGATTGAATTAATTTGATCAGATCTCCAAACCTACGTGTTACCTTGTACATTGCTTGGCTTTTTAAAATACTAAAATAGGTGTATAACGACAACTTCATCATTATTTATTATTGTAGTCATACATTTTTGATTCTTCAAAATGGAATTGCAAGTCCGGGCGATTTCAACATACTCCATAGAGCAAATATGACAACTAATTGTCCACCTCCACCGAAAAAAAAAAGAAAAGGAAGTGTGGACTCCGAGTGTAAGACTAAAGGTCTTAGAGACGATGTTCCCATATCAACCATGCACGCGTATAAATTTCTCAAGAGGTCACCCATCCTAAAATTGTTTTTGAACGAGCAGACTTAACTCTAGAGTTATTTGTCTTTACTACAACTGGAAAAGAAGAATTCTTGTTGATGTGTGTAGCAACCCATCCTTATAACTTAATTATACATCTCCAATCAAATGATGTGGGATGACAATTTTACGGGACGTTACAATCCCCGCTTAAACTCCTTATAACTTAATTATGAGTGACCGCCTAATAGGGCAAGCACGCTCGTAACTCAGGGTTGGCTATGATATCATTTGTAAGGTTCGGGGTCTTAGGGACGTTTTCTCCATGCCAACAATGCACGCGCAGAAACTTACCAAGAGGTCAGCCATCCTGAAATTGCTCGAGCACGAACACGCTTAACTCTAAATTTATTTGTCCTCACTATACAACAGGTGATGCAGGAGCGTTAACCGAGAAGATAGATGAAGCACGAAGGATGTCAGAGCTAAGGAAAGGACGTCAAGATTCTATCTAAATTTTGATATGTCATGTTTTCTATTATTTAAGCTTTTTCCATTTTTTTTAATATTATTTAGGATCTTTATTGTTTGGATAGGATCTTTAAATTAGTTTTTAATTTCTATCTTTATTTTTGTTGGCCTATTTAAGAGGTCCTAGTTGGAAGAATTATGCAGCTTTTTATTCAATAAAACAAACAAGAGTTTCTCTTAAACCCTGGTGGATTTCAGCTATTGTTCTTTGAGTTTGTGCTTGCAAACTCTTTCATCATCGAGGTTTAGCGCTTGCTTTACCGTTCGTGTTTTGTGTTGCGTCAGTTGGTATCAGAGCAGGCTTTCTCCTGTCTTTTTTTCAACCGATTCACCATGGCCGAACATCCCGTTACACGAGCAGATATCGAAGAGATGACCGTGGCCTTTACCACAACCTTTACTACCATCACCGAACAACTCACCACCCTCACCACTCGAACGAACAACCTTGAAACCGGCCACAACCATAATCAAATAAGACAGGAAGACCATACTCTACGAGGGCTGGGAAGACCACCCCGAATAGAAGATTCAAGTTCGGAGGAGGAAATCGTTGAAGAGGATCCTGGAGAAGCATCGAAACACGATTATCGAGTAAAGGCCGATATACCTTTATTCTATGGAACTATGAGCGTAGAAGATTTTCTTGATTGGCAAATCGAAGTCGATAGGTTCTTCGACGTCATGGACGTCCCGGAGAACAAGCAGGTTAAGATGGTGGCTATCAGATTGAAGAGCACTGCTGCAGTTTGGTGGGATAAACTAGTCATCCAGCGACAACGCCAACGGAGAGGACCAATCCGTACATGGAGAAAGATGAAACAACTAATGCTGGAACGATTCTTACCTGAAGATTACGAGCAGATTTTGTACAAGATGTACATCGAGTGTGCCCAAGGACGACGGACCGTGACAGAGTACACCGCTGAATTCCTTCGCTTCTCAGAAAGAAACGATCTTGGCGAATCCGAGAACCAGAAGGTGGCCCGATACATCAGCGGGTTGAAAGGCTCGCTGCAAGAGAAGATGGGTCTCAAGAATGTATAGTCGGTGACAGAAGCCGCTAGCCTTGCCTTGAAAGCCGAATTAATGGAGAAATCTGGCCGAAATTTCACTCCTTTCCGCCGCTTCCAACCCCATAATAATACTGAAGCTACGCCGGATAAAATTCCTAATCCTAAGAGCATCTCCCCGTCAACAAACTCCAATACCACAACCAGGTCTGACTCAGCAGGGACCAATCGACAAACACCGCCTCGATCAAACAACAATCCATATACCAAACCCTTAGGCGATAAATGTTACCGTTGTGGAGATCAAGGCCACCGATCTAATGTATGCCCTTCGAGACGAGTTGCCGCCGTACTGGAAGGCGATGAAGAATTGGATGAGGGCAGGGGGGATGAGTACTCTGGTGCTGAATTTGCTGAAGAAAATCCAGATGAGCAAGTAAATTGTGTGCTTCAACGTGTACTGCTTTCAACTAAAGAGGAGGGTCAACGAAAAAATTTATTTCGCATCCATTGCTCTATCAAAGGCAAGACCTGCAATCTAATTGTTGATAACGGCAGCACGGAGAATCTAGTATCTAAGAAATTGGTGGATCATTTAGACTTACCAACGGAGCACCATGAGAAACCTTACAAGCTGGGTTGGGTAAGTAAGGGCCCTCAACTTCAGGTAACTTTGACATGTCGGGTGCCGTTGTCCATCGGCAAGAGGTATACTGAAGACGTCATGTGTGACGTGCTCGACATGGACAATTGCCATGTGCTACTGGGACGTCCTTGGCAATTTGACAACGACATTACTTACAGAGGGCGAGATAATGTGATGCTTTTCTCTTGGGGCACCAACAAAATTGCTATGTCTCCCGTTCCCTATTTCAGCAAGCCACCCGAAATAAAGCCTAAATTCTTGGCTCTAATCCATGACGAGAAGGAGATAACAGAGGCAATCAAAGGGGCTGACTGTTTTATTCCTGTAGTAATCAAGGGACTGTTGAGCGTCACGAAGGAGTCCGAGACTATTCCCGAAATCATTCAACAAATTCTGAATGACTTCACCGAATTAATTTCGGAGGACCTCCCCAACAATCTTCCACCGATGAGAGACATACAACATCGAATAGATTTT
Organism: Fagopyrum tataricum; assembly: GCA_002319775.1. Lineage (NCBI taxonomy): Eukaryota > Viridiplantae > Streptophyta > Magnoliopsida > Caryophyllales > Polygonaceae > Fagopyrum > Fagopyrum tataricum. The sequence goes on from CM008280.1 coordinate 57,739,935, forward strand.
ATACCCGGGTCGAATCTCCCGAACCTACCTCATTACAAGATGAGTCCGCAGGAGAATGAGATCTTGCGAGAACAAATTGAGGATCTGCTAAAGAAAGGCTTCATCCATGAAAGCATGAGTCCTTGCGCCGTTCCAGTATTATTGGTCCCGAAGAAAGGCGGTCAATGGAGGATGTGCGTGGACAGCCGAGCGATCAATAAAATCACAATCAAGTACCGCTTTCCCATCCCCCGATTAGAAGACATGCTAGACGAACTTTCCGGGTCTAAAAGTTTCACAAAAATTGATTTGCGGAGTGGGTACCATCAGATACAAATTCGCCCAGGAGATGAATGGAAAACCGCTTTCAAAAGCAAAGACGGATTGTACGAATGGTTAGTCATGCCATTTGGTCTCTCCAACGCCCCCAGCACCTTCATGAGGCTCATGAATCAGGTCCTCCGACCCTTCTCTGGTTTATTCGTTGTGGTATATTTTGATGACATACTAATCTATAGCAAAACGGAGGTCGAACACCTCGAACATGTGCGGCGTGTCTTAGAAGTTCTACAGGAGAATCAGTTGTACATAAATCTAAAGAAGTGTACATTCCGGACTAACAAGCTGCTCTTTCTCGGCTTTATTGTCGGGGAGGACGAAATCCAAGTGGATGAGGAGAAGGTGAGCACTATACGAGATTGGCCTGCCCCTCGATCGGTTATGGAAGTCCGGAGTTTCCATGGGTTAGCAACGTTCTATAGGCGCTTTGTGCGGGATTTTAGTACTATCACCGCCCCAATTACAGAATGTTTAAAGAAAGGGAGGTTCTCGTGAGGGACTGAATAGGAGCACAGCTTCACTTTGATCAAAGATAAGTTATGCACCGCACCCGTACTAGCTCTACCCGACTTTGACAAGATCTTTCAAGTTGAATGCGATGCAAGTGGCGTCGGAGTAGGTGCGGTTTTATCCCAAGAGAAGCGTCCAGTAGCGTTTTTTAGTGAGAAGTTAAGTGATGCTCGACAACGTTGGAGTACGTATGATCAAGAATTTTATGCCGTCTTTCGGGCATTACGTCAGTGGGAGCATTACCGGGTTCAACGGGAGTTTATTCTTTATACTGATCACCAAGCTCTGAAGTATTTGCATAGCCAGAAGGTCATAAACAAGATGCACGCCCGATGGGTTAGTTTCTTGCAAAAATTTCCTTTTATTATTCAACACAAATCAGGCACACAAAATATTGTAGCATATGCATTGAGCAGGAGAGCCTCCTTGATGATCACATTATCCCATGAGGTAGTGGGTTTCAACGCCCTTAAGGACATCTACGCCACTGACAAAGATTTTGACGATATTTGGGTCAAATGTCGTGCCAATCACCCAGTTTCTCATTTTCATACCCGAGATGATTTCCTCTTTAAAGGCGATCGACTTTGTATTCCTTGTTCTTCCCTGCGTGAGAAACTAATTCGGGATTTACATGGTGGGGGTCTCGCCGGCCACTTGGGACGAGACAAAACCATCGCAGGCCTAGAAGAACGGTATTTCTGGCCTCACTTGCGAAGGGATGCGAGCACCATCGTCCGACGGTGCTATGTTTGTCAAGTTTCGAAGGGGCAGTCTCAAAACACGGGGCTCTATCTACCCTTACCCGTCCCTGATGATATTTGGCTCGATCTGTCCATGGATTTTGTACTCGGACTCCCACGTACTCAACGGGGCGTAGATTCGGTGTTCGTCGTGGTGGATAGGTTCTACAAAATGTCTCACTTCATCTCTTGTAAAAAAACCGCAGATGCCTCCAACATTGCCAAAATATTTTTCAAAGAAGTGGTGCGCCTACATGGGGTTCCCCAGTCAATCACTTCGGATCGGGATACTAAATTTCTTAGCCATTTCTGGATTACCCTATGGAAGTTATTTGGTACGACCCTCAAGCGAAGCTCAACCGCTCACCCTCAAACAGATGGGCAAACCGAAGTCACAAACCGGTCATTGGGGAATATGATTCGCAGCATATGTGGGGATAAACCGAAGCAGTGGGAGCTAACTCTTCCCCAGGTTGAGTTTGCTAACAACAATGCCGTTCATTCCGCCACGGGTAAATCCCCTTTTGCAATTGTCTACACCGCTCTTCCTCGCCATGTTGTGGATTTGGCAAAATTACCCAAGACTCTTGAGGTAAGTATAGCTGCTGTGGAGTTAGCAAAGGAGGTTCAATCTGTCAAAGAGGTGGTCAAAGCCAAGCTCGAAGCTACGGGTCTCAAGAACAAAGCAGCAGCGGACAAGCATAGACGAGTTAAGGTGTTGGAAGTTGGGGATCTTGTCATGGTATTCTTACGGCGTGAACGTTTCCCGGTGGGTACCTACAAGAAATTGCAACCTCGTAAGTATGGTCCTTTCCGGGTCACTCGGTGGATCAATGATAACGCATATGTGGTCGCTCTTCCCAGCGACATGAACATTTCCAATACATTCAACGTCGCGGATATGTATGCGTATCATGAGGATGAGGTGCTTTATCCTGAGTCGGACTCGGGGTCGAGTTCTTTAGAGGTGGGAGAGACTGATGCAAGAGCGTTAATCGAGAAGATAGATGAAGCACGAAGGATGTCACAGCTAAGGAAAGGACGTCAAGATTCTATCTAAATTTTGATATGTCATGTTTCCCTATTATTTAGGCTTTTTCCATTTTTTTTATATTATTTAGGATCTTTATTGTTTGGATAGGATCTTTAGATTAGTTTTAAATTTCTATCTTTATTTTTGTTGGCTTATTTAAGAGGTCCTAGTTGGAAGAATTATGCAGGTTTTTATTCAATAAAACAAACAAGAGTTTCTCTTAAATCCTGGTGGATTCCAACTATTGTTCTTTGAGTTTGTGCTTGCAAACTCTTTCATCATTGAGGTTTAGCGCTTGCTTTACCGTTCGTGTTTTGTGCTGCGTCAACAGGAAAAGAAAAAAAATTTTGTTGACATGGGTAGCAACCCATCCTTATAACTTAATCACAAATCCTCATTCAAACAATGCAGGATACAATTTTACGGGGTGTTACACCGAGCGATCGATGTATAATTATGTGTTAGAAATTTTTGTTGGATAAATGGATGTTTGAACGGAAGGTAAATTTTGTTTCTAAAGATATTGTGCGGAATGTTTTAAAACCACGAGCTTATTGGTAGTTGAAGTATAAGTATATTGGTAGCTGAAATTAGTAGTTGATTGAACGATCTTATTTTTTGTATAAGCTTGATGAGTTTTTGGGATAAGGAAGCTTATTGTAGTTGATATATGTATAAATATACTTTAAAGAGTTTGTTTTTTTTTATTTAATATTGAAATATTGATATTTATAGGTTATATTTGTAATATATCGTTACACCGTAAGTTCCATAAGCTCCCTCCATGTAACTTATGAAATGAAATGAACATAAGTTACCACGATCAATGTAAGCTTGTGTTTCATGTATCTTACGAAATGAAAATAATATAAGCTTCATAAGCTCTTAAATTGTGGCATCCCAAACGGACCGTGTACAACAATTTATAATTGAAGATTGCAAATTTATATGTTTTTCTTATTGGGCACGATACACACGAATATTTTGTGTGTATAAACCCGGCCGAGATTCAATCTGTGAAATTCAAGAGAGTCAAATATAACATGGAGGATTTCGTCCCGCGTCCGAACACAATTGCGCGTTAGCTCAAGCTCAACATAAATCTAATAAGGTTCCATCATAAAGTCAAATGTCAATAGGAGGAGTAGGCCCACCGGACTTATATACAATGTTGCAGAATTGTTTATTATCGACGTGGGATAGTTTGATCTCCACACCCCATCAAGTACAGCCGTCTAACTCGGTTTACAATACTTAACGACATATCTTAAGGTCGGCTAGCGCAATTGGACGGGACAATTTCAGTCTAGGTCACCGACAAGCCAAATTAGCTAGGATCTGAGATCTAACAATTCTAATACCATATGAAATTCCAACAGGTCAGTTATAACGTGAACGGTTTCTTTGCACATCAGGCCGAGCCCAACACATAAGTTCAGTGAAGTTTCATCCTTAAATCAATTAGCAATAGATATAGAGTAGTCCATCAAACACACTAGATTGTGATTTTTTTATTATCAATAATGGATAATTTTTATCTCCACACGATTTTAAAGTAAGGCAGGTACCATATAAGATGACCTCAATTCAATTCTGTGTCCGGCCTTAAATACAAGTACACTGGTTTTTCCTCTGTAATTTGTAAAACCATTATTATAAAACTATTCTTATTGGCAACAAATTTAATATATATATATATGAATCTAAATTGATGATAATAAGAATGTTATTTTTTATTAAAAAAATAGTTATAAAATGACAGTTTCACATAATTACGATGTCTTATCAATAAACTTTTCACCGTATTAAATTTCTATTTTTCTTGTAACTTCTTTTTAATAACAATAGATACCACACACTAATATTGTTTGATAATATTGTTTGAATCTGTTTTTTTTTTTGTGATACTTTCCTTAATTTACTCCCCTTAGTTCAAAAAAACTATAAATAATTTGGTAATAGTGCACTTTTTATTGTGTATACTAAGTATGGATTTAAATTTTATTGTGTATACAAAGTATACACTTTTTTATTTGTCTTAAAATCCGAATAAAAATCAACTATTTGTGTGTTTTGAAAAAAAAGCGAAAACCTTTCATGAAAAAATCATCCATGTTTCTCTCACCGTTCTCTCAATCTACTTCTCATCATACATCTTCTTCTTCCCCTATTTCATCGTCTACTTGTACTTCCTCCTCTTCCAACTAAAATATTTGAAGAAGCTTTTTTCTCCCATCCACCTTAAACTTTACAGCCTCCCATTCAATCATCCTTTAGCTTAAATCCATAACTTGCCGGATTCCTCCCTGCCACCGCCGCTAGAGTACGTTGCTCATGCCGCTCATGCCACCACCGACTATCTCGCCGGAGCTGAGTCGCTGCATACATCCACCATAAACCCTAGATCGATGGGGAAGATGGATATTTGGTTAAATTACAAAAAAATCTCTTATATTTTATAATTAAGTTAATAGCCCAACTCCGAATTTGCAGATATTGCCCCCAAAGATAATTACACAAAATTACCCAAAGTTATAATTGTAGGGAATGATCTAAATTTTTAAAATTTCATAATTGTCCCAAAAGGAAAATTGGGTACGTAAATTGGAACTAACATTGGGTGAATAAGTGAAGTTGGGTTACTGGGGTATGTGAAAATTGGTTATGAGAAGTTGGGGACATGAAGATTGGGTATTAACATATTAGTATTACGTTATTACGTTGGCTATTAGCATAATGAGTATCAGACTTGGGTATTAACATATTGTAACATACTTGGGTATTAAAATATTAGGTATTACGGTTGGGTATTGACATCTTGGGTACCACACTTGGACATTAAAATATGTTGGGTGTTAACATATATATTGGGTATTACATTGGGTATTAACATATTTTGTAGGATTTGGGTATTAAAATATTGGGTATTACGTTGTGTGTTAACAGATTGAGTATCAGACTAGGGTATTAACATATTAAGTATTACGGTTGCATATTAACATATTGGGTACCGCACATGGGTATTAAGATATTGAGTAACAAAATAAAATATTGTTTTTCCTTATTTCTAGGATTATTAAAATATCATTAATTAAACTAATTATTTTCTGACATCTTTTTACCTTTTAATAGGATTATTTAAAAAGATCACTCATCTATAAAAAGAAATTGCATAATTTGTACACACTATAGAAAAAAGTACATATTGTATGTATCACCCTGAATTTTGGAAACTCGGAATGTCACGGGCTAGGACCTCACAATGAGTCTCAACCCTAGCCTGACAACAATTTCTCTAGAGTCTTGCAACAAGGCACAAATAAAGAAAAACTGAATAATATTTATGCGACTAAAAAAGTCATGTTGAAGAAAATAAACAAATGAGACAGTCGGTCATAACAGACTAAAACCAAAACTAAAAGAGGCACAAAAGTTTTGTTGTAAAGGAAAATCCCACATCCCGACCTAACATGCATGAAAACCCGGTTGATCACACTACTCTGAATCACTCCACAACTTCTCTACCTTGCAAAGTGTCTACAAAATGACAATGTAAACCGTTAGCTAGCAATTCTAAGTATATAATAGTATTATTCTAGCACAAACGCACATCAAGCGAAAATTAAACACAACAACAGGATTTCACACGCAACTCCTGTATATCCTTTTATTTTGGTGATTCGCACTAAGTCCATCTTATTGTGTGGCACGAGGGTCTTCCGACCCCTTTAACCAACATCAGTGGTACTGATGCACCTGGTCGTATACTTGAATGAACTAGTCGCAAAGAGCCTCCCAGTAACATATATGACAACGTTGGGAAGTGATGTCACGACCCATTATACATACACTTGGGTCACTATTAACTAAGGTCATCCTACTCAAGTTATAATCAAGAAACATCAATCACACACCACTAAAATAACACACATCCATACTAAGAAAACGCATTAAGTAAGTCCATAGAAGTTACCTGAACCGATCCGAGATCCGACTATAGTTAAAATCTCGATTCACACTTGTATGATCTCAACAACATGATCAAGACGAAAAATGTCTTAACAACATAAGTCTAACATCTAGGAAGCTTCTAGAGGGTTTCTAAACTATGAAAAAGGTATCCATAAGGAAAGATTAAAAATCCTAACTTTCTTGAAAATTACCAAAATACCTCTATTCTTTCTAAAATCCCCAAAAGTTCCAAAACAGGTTTAAGACCCTCGTTAAGATCCATCAACATATCAAAACTCCAAGGACCCATAACGGGTGTGAGAGATTACGAAAATCTACAACTTAGGTCAAAAACCCTGATTATGTTCCTTAAGAAAACAAGTCGATAATCCTACTTTAACCTCGAATATATACCTTGTACTAAGTCCTAAAAGTTCTGAGAAAAATCCTACACATACCATACCATTACTTCTCTTGACTAAAACGATCAAAATCCTCAAACAATTAGCTCTAAATCTAATTGTTGGATCTTTCCCCAATTTTGATACAATAAACTACATACGATCATCTACAACATATCAAAACCTCAACATCAAACGGTGATTTAAAGGTATCGAAACATGATCCTAAAGATGGATATTCTACCCATATTTTCTGAAAAATAAGGGAACATGACATAGATCAAGGGTTTAAGTCTCTCTGCACACAAAAACCGGAATTAACCTAAGATCTTGGAGACCCGAGTTCAAACCCTACTGGAAGCAAAAATTTTGCAAAAACCCTGAGAACATGAGATCTTGAGTTCGAAACCCATGGACAACGGTAACCACTAACCCTATGATTTTATATGAACTGTTAATAGAGAAGAGGTGAGGAAGAAGATTACCTTCGACTACACCATTGCAGACCCAAAAGCAAGAAGGTGGCTTGACTCTGGTTTGTTGGCAAGGCTCGACCACGACTGCAGGCTCGATTGGAAAAGAAAGAGAGGTTCTTGGTTCAAGAACATTAAAAAAAATTACGAATGGAGGAAGAAAAAAGCTCACCTCCTTGGCCATGGAGGCATAAGGGATGAAGGAAGAAGAAAGACTCACCGGTTGGCTTGTTGATCTGTTGCGTGCACCAGAAAAGATCATGAAGATGGCTCCGACGTGCTTCGCTTGTTGTAACCCAAAGAGGAGGAAGGTACCGGCGGCATCTTGCTTGCATAGAAGAGAGGAAAGCAGTGAAGATCTTGCACAACAACTGTGGTTCGGGCAAGAACATATGAGCGAGAATAAAGACAGGATATGTATCCTGATAACACGGTTTATTTCCCTAGTTTAGGCATGCATTTAGGTAGATTTTCCCTTTCCGCATTCATGTTTAGGCCTTAGTTTGTGTCATTTGTACTTGTTTAGTTCTACTTTGCAAGCATAGATGTCTACACACTCTATTGGTGTCTTTGTAGGTGATTTGTCACATTTAAGAGCATAAACGACACATATATGGATCAAGCCTCGGATTGGATGCATTGGAGCTATCATTCGAGCAATGTAAATCGCGAGGAATCGAGCTATAAGCGTGAAGAAGGCTTAAGAAGCATCTCAGACAACATCTCGGTCGAGACAACCATTTAATTGATTTAATTCAGGGCGAAATTTACCATGTCGAGAGCAATCTTGGGTGGTATCTCGGCCCGAGATCCCAACAAGTCCGACCGAGATTTCCGGACGCTGAAGAATGAAAAGCAGAGCATAAAATCTCGGGCTCGAGATTGGTGACCGAGATATCTTCCCTGAGCGTCTATCTCATATTTCAGGTCTTTTTACTCAGCCCATGTCTTTTGGCAGGTGGTTGAGTATAAAAGGAAAGTCCGATTATTTTCTAAGAGTGTTCAATTAGTGTTTGATTTGAGTCTGATTAGTTAGTTGAGAGAGATTACATTCCAAAGAGAGAGAAAAGAAAGCCTAGTCTTCTTCTACCTGGCTACTTCTACTTTCTACCATTGATATACTTTCATAGCTTTAGAGGAAAGATTGCAACATTATTGTTAGATACAGTTCAGATACAATTTGTGATACTGATTTACTTCATTTTTCTGGATTTTGAGTTATTGAAGTTGAGTTCTTTCTTTTTCCTCTTTTGCAATTTCCATTTTATGCTTTGCTTGTTTTTCCCCAATTTAATTTCTGATTTTGATATGATGATTATTGGCTAGAACCTTTGTGATTTTAAGGTGAATAGAGATTTGTTTATGACTTGGACTATGATGGAATTAGGTTGTATTTTATAATTGGTTTGAATTGCTTGTAACCCTAATGGTTGGTTTGGAATGAATCTAGGTTAGAACCTTCTAAGCTAGCAACCCGAGTTGGAATTGAGACTTACTCAATGATATTCCTTCTTGGATACAGAAGTAGATTAACCATAGGTAATAGAGGTGAAAACCTCAATTGGATTGAATGTGCCAGATTTATATCCGTGTTAGGTAAATCCTGAGACTTACCCGGTAATAGGTAGTTAGGATTGGAATAGATGATCTTGAGAATTACCCAGTAATAGATTATGATTGAAAATATATGCATTAATGTAAATTTTAAATTTTAATAGCTTGTGATATTTTATATATCCTTTGATGGAGATGTATATCATTTAAAACAATTAAAAGAATATTATAGTGCATTTGTAATGGATGAAAGACTATTCGTTGACCTATCATTTTTTAGTGCCCACTTCAATCTAAAATTCAGCCACATTTTTGGGTACTTGACCGAACAATACAAAATTAGAACTCCTTAACAAAATTAAGAATGACCAATTAGCATTATTATACGTTAATGATTCAAGTAAAATTGTTGCACGTTTGAGATTAGAGTCAAATCAAAATCCAAAAAATTATTTATTTTGTTTAATGAAAATCATACATTTGTGATATATATATATATATATATATATATATATATATATATATATATATATATATATATATATATATATATATATATATATATATATATATATATATATTATATATATATATATATATAATAAGCTTTTCAAGGTGGGAATCCCATGATTGTTCACTTTTTATTATTCATTCATTAAATAAGATACAAATTAGAAAAACAGATTTCTTATTTTTGGATTATCTCAAAAATAAACGTTGAAGCAATTGGTCGTTAATATATTTTATAAGAAATTTGATCGTTAATATATTTTATAGAGAAATTTGATCGTTAATAAATTTTATAAGAAATTTGATCGTTAAATTTGTTAGGATTGGTCTTTAAAATTTGTTTTGGTAGTTAAAATATGATTAAAAAAACATTTTAATGACCAAATTTTCTCTATAAAATTTTAACGACCCACAAAATATTGAACGTCCAAGATTTAACGACCCACAAAATTTTAAAGATGACTATATTAATTATATAAAAAACATTTTAAAGACCAAATTTTCTCTATAAAATATAATAACGACCCAATAGGAAAATAATTTAACGATCAAGTTTCTTATAAAACATTTAACGACCAAAATTAACCAGCATCCTTTCCATATTACAAATTTTAACGACCAAATTTAACGAACAATTTTAAATAATTTATTTTCATATTGGGTCGTTAATATATTTTTATATAGAAAATTTGGTCGTTAAAATGTTTTTTATCACAATTCTATTAAATAAAATATAATATTCTCATTAATTATTACTATAAATAATATTAAATCTTGAACGTTCATCTGTATTAATCCAACGGTTATTAAAAGTCTTTATTCACTGCTCTAAGAAAGGTTTTTACGTGATTTATATATATATATATATATATATATATATATATATATGAATAAAGTAGCACTAGGAAGGAGGTGGTGATATATATATATATATATATATATATATATATATATATATATATATATATATATATATATATATATATATATATATATGAATAAAGTAGCACTAGGAAGGAGGTGGTGAGCGGGGCCGAGATACGTCGATGGAGCGGGGAAGCAAAGCCGACAATATCCCGTAATAAGAGGGTTGACTACGTTACGTTGCCTTGTAAAATTCTCTCATTTTCTCCACACCAAACTCCCTTTTGTCTCTTTTCACTATACCACATTATAGTTTTTATATTCCACCTTGTTAACCCTTGTTAGATTTTGCTACTAATATGTATTACATCCATATCCAAATTAAGATACTAGACGAGGCCATCCATAGTGGTTATAGTAAAACGATTGATCATTATAGTTCAAACATGATCCCCGATTAGTCAGGAAAAAACATTAACATAAAATGAGACAAGTTATAGACATGAATGCGTGATAAGGATGTCATATGTTGTCTCTTTGATGATCTTCATCTTTTAACAAATCCTCTGATTTGATTTTTATTTTGTCAATTTATGCCCTAAATTATTTGATTTCAAAGCTAGGTAGACGAGCAAGACAGACAGGACTAATCACATCCTAATCAGTCTCTTAAGTAAGTTGGTCACCCAATTATTTTAATTCATTTAATAAGAAACAAGATTTTTATAAATGGTAAAATATAATGTATGTATTAATCTAGTGATAGTACAAAGCAGCCAAAGCTTACTACAAGGACCGAATTATTTATTATATATATTCCTTTGAAAACCCATTTACTAAATTTTAGAAATTAGAACATAAATTACCATATTATTCCTAACATTTTTTTTAAAAAAATAATTAAATTTTATTCAAATTCATAGATTTCATATTTGAAATATTTTTTTTTAAAATGAAACACGGCATGGCCAACGAACTAGCAAGTAACAATTAATATATTTTTTCTACGGGTTTTACGTATAAGCAAACCATTTTATTTCGTTAATATGTGCAAGAAGATCACTAGCCCTCGTAAAGAAGGAAACACAAAATGAGAATGTCCGACCTTTTAATAAATTTTTGGACAAACGTGACTGGTATAGAGTCATTATCATAAGTATTTCGGGTCGTATAAATAAAAATATATCAAGTTTAGGTAATAAATGTTTAGACCTTATATAATAAAAATTAATTATTATCCATGTAACAAAGAAAATCATTTTTTTTATGATAGAGTTGTAACAAATAATGATAAAATTAAACATATTTAAGTGAAATTAATTTGAGGACCGGATCTTCTATTTATTGATTTTACTCAATTTGACTCGAATGTCAAGTTAATAAGATAAGTCAAACCAACAAACCTCAAATCTCACCATCAGACCATAATGTAATAATTGTAATGGTACAATTAGCAATGAGCAAGAAGATCATTAGCACTAGAAAAGAAGCCATAACTTAGATTAATAAGTAAGCATGAGTTAAACCTATAATTATGACTTATCGATCAAGTTTCAAGTGCATTCCACGCACAAAATGTACTTCTCTAACCCCACAAAACAATCTTCACTTATATGTGAGAAGACACAATTGGTAGCTTTCTTACTCACCCACTAATATTTGCATGCCTTACCCACTTTTTTCTTTATTTTTAATCTCTTAATTACTTAAAAGCACGCCTATTTCTAATAATTACAAATCGAGCACGGCATGGTGAATGAAACAAGTGGAATTTACTATAGCTTATCTATCAATACTTAATAATTACCGAGAGCTTTGACCCAACAAAACACAAACATTATTATTATATGATTATTACTTATATCATTATATGTTTCCATGTATGATTTCTCATCTTATTCGTGAAATAATGTAATGGATTAGAAGCGTGGTAGGGTAGAATGAACAAAAATATAAAAAAAAAGTAATTAAGAGGAGGATTATGATGAACCGTTGGATTAAAGTTAGAGTTAATCATATGAAGTTAATTATGAGGCGGCCGCCATGTGGGGCATCAAACATATGACATAGGATACTAGAGTAAGAGCTTGGTGGTCAAGAGTTCGAGTTTTGCGGATATTTATTAAAAGAAACACAAAGATAAATAAATAAAGATACACGTAGAAGACATTGAGGGTGAATTTTAATATTCAAAGAGTAAAATGTATAAATTATAACGGAAAACAAAGGATAAGATTAAGAGTATAATGAACGAAGAAGTGTACTGAAAAATTTTCGAGGATCACCTAAAAAGTTTGTACTTGAAAAATATTTTGGATTTATGTTTGTTTAATTGTTAACTTGCATCTCATGTCCTCACATAGTCACATAATGTATTATTTTGTCGAATTTATTTATGCCTTATCTCTCAGATACTCTAATGTTTATGTACATTTACGTATTTATGAAAGTTAATCGAACTACGATAAAACTTTATGTTTTTTTATTTACGTTGGTACAAGTAGAGAGTTTATGATATGTAATTTGTATTTTTTATATAATTGTATGATTATTTATGCCATTTTTTCCTAATAGATTGTTTTATTGTTAAGGATCAATTAATTTTGATTGGTTATAAAATTAAAATATATATATATATATATATATATATATATATATATATATATATAACCATTTTGGCAGCGCCGCGCCGTATTGACTTATACCTTATTTTTTCTAACAATAATTCAAGAAAAAAATAATTAAAGAAACAAAAAAGGAGCTAAAAAAAATCTGGCAGGGTAACTTTTTGTTCATGGTAGACCCCACGCGCTCTTCATGCGCGATAAATTCTGTCCCATCATCCTGAAAAATCATACCCAAATGACTAAACAATTGTTTTTCGAAGGACATTTTAGGATTGAAAATTTTGGTTGGATGATCGAAATAATTATTTATTTAACAAATTAACTTCTTTTTCTTTCTTCTTTTTTTTTTTAAAATCAACCCCTATTTAAATCTTTGTTAGCTTTAATTAGAGATTTTTCCAGTCTTCCTCGTGCCCTATATTTGTTGCTCTCCTTCCTACTTTCTCCATTTGTTTGCTCCGATCAATAGCTCGATTTGTTTGTTGTTATTCTTGAGAGTGAACCAGATTTGATCTTGTTCGGATCGGAAAAACCCAGTTTATCTAGGGTTTAAGATTTTTGGAATTTCGGATTCTGTTCAGTCCTGGTATAAGAACAAAATAGACTGTCGGATCGGGTAGGATTAGAATTATATGTTTTTATTTCAAATTTAACCTTATATATCTTTTTTACAATTTAAATTTTATATATTTTTAGTTTTCAGAAAATTATTAATTAATTTTTTTTTATATTCTCGTCGAAATCCAGTCCGGACTAGAATGGACCGTTAGGGCGGACCCGGTCAAAGGTTTTGAAAATTTCGGTTCATTAGACCTAAAATATCCGGACCGGATGGACAACTCTACGTGAGAAGTAAGAGGTGTTATATGATATTCCTAAATGGAAATTTGTGACTTGTTTTTTTTTTTAATAAATTAGGATGGACAACTCTACGTGAGACGTAGTTGGTTGAGTTTTTTTCAATAGTTTTATAACATACGAAAAGCTATTGAAAAGGTTAATTGAGTATTTGTCTATTTGATAAAAGAAGATTTTAAGGTAGATTTTAGGTATAAAATTATCAAGAACCATTCTATAAATATAAAAAATATCACAAAATAAAATTAAGGGCAAAAGTCGTTAATTTTTTTTAGAAAGCTATTAGTCGTAGCTTTTGAAAACTCTTCAAAATCTAAAAAAAAAATTCCTGAAAAAACTAAACACAACATAGCTTTCTAAAAATGCAAAGTTTTATCAAAATTTATATAGAAAAAAAATTTAAAAAAGAAAAGAAAAAAAACTACGCCGAACACACCCTAAAATGTTCGGCCCTAAAATGATTGAAGGAATTTCCTTCTCATCTTATGCATTATTGACAGATAAAATTCTATGTCTAATAATGTTAATGTGTATATATGTAATCGAATTTGATTAATCCATAACTTTTATCACTTGCTCTATAGAGATTCGTGAACTGAAGACATGTTTTATTCATTGACCAAGCAAAATATTTATAACAAGAGTAAAAGACAAGATCATAATAAAATAAGATAAAGATAAACTAACAAATAAAGGATAAGCTCAAAGATAAAGATAAACTAACAAATAAAAAATAAGTCCAAATATACGGTCATTACATGACCCAATAATCTAACAATCACCTCAAGCTGGAGTTGTGATTCAACAACTCCATGCTTGAACAATAGAAACCCGAAGCAATGAAATGAGGACCTGATGGAGCTCCTCCCTTCGTTATGTTGACATCGATATTGCGTTGGTAGGTTGGACCCTAGGACGCGGATGATTAACGTTTTAGGTAAGTTTTAAGCCCTAAGATGCAGGTAGTTAGCGTATTAGGATAAGTATTTGGCCCTAGAACGCAAGTTGATTAACGTCCTTAGGTAAGTTTTGGGTCCTAGGACACGGGTTGATTAGCGTCATAGGATAAGTTTTGGGCCCTAGAACGCATGTTGATTAGTGTCCTAGGATAAGTTTTTGGCCTTAGACGCAGTTTGTTTAGCGCCTTAGGGCAGGTATGAGCGAAAGGATGATATAAGGACTTGATAGACCTCCTCCGTTCATTGTTCCTTGTTTTGTTGGTGATGATAACATGCCGATATGGGTTTAAACAAAGAGATACTATGAGGTTGGACTACCTCTAGGAGGTAGGCCAATCTAACCACTTTCCATATTAAAAAAAAAAAGATACTATAAGGATTTGATGGACCACCTCTCTCTTTTCTTCAATGGAAGAAGTCGGTTGTAGGGCGCCGTTAAGTTGGCGACATAGTTGTGATGGTGGCGGCGATAGCAGCGCGGCTAGGATTTGTTTTTGTAGGGTTATGCGGAAACGTGTTTGGGAATTTTAGGCTCTGACACCTTGTAGAGATTTGTGAACTGGAGACTTGTTTTATTCATTGATCAAGTAAAATATTTATAATAAAGAGTAAATAACAAGATAATAATAAAAATAAAATAAAGATAAACTCAAAGATAAGATAAACTAATATATAAAAAAGATAAGTTCAAGGATAAAAATAAACTAACAAATAAAAAATAAGTCTAAATTTAGAGCCCAATGCAGACCCAATAATTAACATGCTTGATACTCTTTCTCGTTTTTAATTCCGATTTTTTCACCAATAGCCAGGAAAGAAGAGTGGAAATATAAATTCACTTGGCAATCCACAAATATCTGATAGTTTTCTTTTTATTTGGTTGTTTTTAGCATTTCCTGGCCGTGTACAATGAATTTGAAAGACACAAATTTTAGCTAACTATCAATAATTGACAAGCTTTGTTTCATTGCACTTTTATTTACTTTTTGAAGTTTAGCAACCTTTTGAATGGTTGGAAATAGAAACTCTTTTTTTACGTAAGGCAAATGAAGTAAGCATATGATTACAATACCTATTTTGACGTTGACAAAATATCTATTAAAAAAAAATTTCAAATTTTATGATAACTTGATGACAATACCATTGATAGTAAACGGTTAAGATTATAACATTACACCCGGTGAGTGTAGTTGAAAATGAATGATGTCAGTGTAGTTGATAAATGTAATTATTAATAGTAAAATTGATAACAATAAGGTTATAAAATAAAAAGTTTATGAAATATATTTGAAATCGATAACAATAAAGGGTTTTGATCGATTGGAATTTCATTATACAATTGTTGTTGTGCTTCTAACCGTGTGACCAGATCTACAAGCCTACAGTATACTTTTGTGTTGCACTATAAAATAATGAAAATTTCGGAACTAGAGGAGGAGAGAGAAAAGAGGAGGTGATCGACTGGGATCTATGTGTCTATGTGTTTAGAATTAACATATGTGGTCTCCATTTATAGAAGTTTTGGAGGGAGTTATTCTAGATAGGGAAAATCACTCTCGTCCACCCTTCGTGTAGGAAAAGGTCAACATATTTTTTTGAAAGGACAAGATCCGATTTAATGGATCACGCGGGAGTGGTTTAGTGTGGCTTTTTGACTACTTCAAACGCAGACCATGCTTGGACCCGTGTTTGACTTTTGGTCAGGATGAAACTGGACTAGTACAAAAAAAACAACCTAATCATTTCCATTCATTAGAACATCATTTTATGAGTATACTAAGGGTCTCCATTTGACTTTTTCCTCCACAAAAAAAACAACCTGATCGACTGGGATCTATGTGTCTATGTGTTTAGAATTAACATATGTGGTCTCCATTTGACTTTTTCCTCCACAATTAACCTCACAATGTATATTAATATACGTTCATCTTTGGACATTATTTTCTCATTCATTAGAACATCATTTTATGAGTATACTAAGGGCTCATTTGGTATCGCTAGGAATCATTTCCGGTAATGGAATGATTCCGAATCAATAAAAAACTATGTTTGTTTAGAGGTTTTTTTAGACATGAAACTAACCTAATCATTTTCATTTCCATTTCCATTCCTTCCCCTTAACCGATTTCATTCCGTTTCTATTCCATCACTCCAACCAAACGGGCACTAAATTGTAGTACTTGGAACCATGAAACTAACACTCCCGTTTCCCGTGTTGGTTTTGGCCGGAGCCCACGGAAAATGTGTCCAAAAAATCTCTATGACACATGTTTTAGAAAATGATTCTAACATAAAACTGATGACAAAAGACAATACAATCGAAGATATTACGTTTGATGACAATATAGTTAATGACAATACCGTTGATAGTAGTGTAGTGTACGACAATACAATTTATAAACATTCGAAAGAAAATTTCAATTCTTTATTAGGTTCTCAAGTAACAAAAGATTTTTTTTTAAGTTAGGGAGTTAGAAATTTATAATTTCAAGCCCAATTCGAAAATTCAGTCTTTTACAATTTTAAAATTATACAAAATGTAATACATTACGAATATTAAAGTAAATATTATATTATAAGGTAGGAAAATAGAATCTTCAAATAAATTTTAACTTAATTTTCTAAGAACAAAATTATTAAGTTTGATGACAATATAGTTACTAATAATATTGTTGATAGTAGTGTACACTGTACGACAATACAATTTAAAAATTCGAAAGAAAAATTCATTTCTTTATTAGGTTCTCAAGTAACAAAAGGTTTTTTTTTTTAAGAAGTTAGGGGGTTAAAGATTTCTAATTTCAAGAGCTCAGTTCGAAAATTCAATCTTTTACAATTTTTAAATTATACAAAATATAATAAATTACGAATATTAAAGAAAATATTATATTATAAGGTAGGAAAATAGAATCTTCAAATGAATTTTAACTTAATTTTCTAAAAACAAAATTATCATATTTTAATTTATAATAACTACTGAAATATTGAAATATTCGCTCGTAAAAGTAAAACATACATATTCTAAAAAAAACTATATATAATATAGGGCATAAATACACCAACTTTAAAATTAATGCATATTTTTGACATAACATTTCACTAGATAATTATCAACTCTTTGTATGCAAACTTCATGCCTTGTGTTTGGAAGATTCATTTTAGGATCTTACGGTGATTATAAAAATAATACACAATGGGATAAGACACGAACTCTTCATCTTCGGGGTAAGACACGGAGTAAGACACGGGCTCTTCATCTTCGAGGTAAGACACGGACTCTTCATCTTCGGGGTAAGACGGAGGTGGATCTTCATCTCCGGGGTAAGACACGGACTCTTCATCTTCGGGGTAAGCGGAGGTGGATCTTCATTTTCGAGTCCGGAATTTTTGAACTCCTAAAATCGGTAGGGATTGGAATTCCCTTTGCAGTAAAGTCTCAAACTCCTGGTTTTTGAGACTCGTGGAAAAAATGCTTTCTAGTGAAGAAGGTCAAGCCGATTGTGTATGGTGAAAACTCACGTAAACTGAAAAATTTTTCACCAGATTTGTGTATGAATTTGTTAGCTCCAAGGAGGGTCCGAACCACGGAGTAAGACACTGACTCTTCTCGAAGGCCTGAAAGTTGGTTGTCACGGAGAGGGTGCGGCTCTTTGTGTGACAATTATGCTGGGAAGGGTTCTGACTAATGTCAAACGTGCTCAGAGACATCTCACAGACACATCGAGTTGCGACTCATGTCCGAACTCGCCGGAGACTTTAATTCATCTGCTTCATGATTGTAGTCATGCCTAACAGATATGGTCACGTTTGGTTCCGGCTTGCCACCTCCCGAATTTTTTCGGAATCGCCTAGGATGATTGGTTATTCATCTATATTGTTACAGATAAATTAGAGGGAATCGAGGTGATCTGGAGTTCGATGTTCGCCATTATCATGTGGCGGCTATGGCGTTGGAGGAACGACATGATTTTCCGAGATGGAGGTGGGGTGCTTGATCGGATGGTGTTTATTTGGCAACGGTATCGAGAGTTGATGAATGTTGTAGAGGCGAGGTCGGATCAGCAAACTCTTCAGCCTAAACACCAGAGATTGATCACATGGAATAGTCCTGATCCGGGATGGGTCATGCTCAATTCCGATGGTGCCATAAGGGGTCCTTAGTCTCTTGCCACGGTTGGTGACCTTCTGCGCAACGACGAGGGGGATTGGATCATTGGTCATTCGGCTAACCTTGAGTGTGCATCGGTCCCGGTGGCGGTGTTATGGGGGCTCATTCATGTACTCGAGATTGCTTGGTCCGAGGGCTACAAACATGTAATGGTGGATTTGAACTCTATGCTTGTTCTTGATTTGATTCGTCAGGGTGTCGACACTATGCATCCTCACTTCAGCCTGGTTTCTATATGCCAAGGCTACCTCGCATGACACTGGGTTGTACGATTTGGTCACACTTTCCGGAAAGGTAATGAGTAGCCGACGTGGCTGCTTCTTCGGCCTTCTCTCTTAACTTGGTTTTACACGTTTTTACTATTCTCCTGCCTTGTATTAGCGGTATTTTGTTAGATAATTTACGAGGTGTTAGCTAAGCTCTTATGTCACTTATGTAAAGTCCAACGTGACTCTAGGACTTTGACCCTTTTTCTACCAAACATAAAAAAAAAAACTTGGTAAGTCTCCATTACACTAAGATAGGGGTATATGTATAGGGAGTAGGGAGTGGGTTTTGTAATAAATAAAGAAAGAGAGAGAGAGGAGACAAATACAATGATGGTGTACGCCAAACTAACAAACAACTTCTCATATCGTTATTCACTCCCCGCCTTATTGTTTCCAAATTTACACCCCTAATTTTACATATTTCCCTTTCCCCCACACTTTTTTACTATTTTAATATTTCCTACTTCCTATTAACTTTTATTATTTTTTATTGCTGTGGTTAAATCTGCTGACAGCATGTACAGTATTAAAATACTCTTTTGAAAAACTAAATGTTCCTACAAAATCGCTTAGTAATCTTAGTTTATAAAAAAATGTTATTTAGGATTGGCTTAGATTACAAGCTTTTATTTTTTTGAGAAGCAGAATACAAGTTTATATAATAAACATAATAAGTTTATGTTGTGATATAATGTTGACAAAAGGAGATTACCAGAGTTTATTAAATTATAAAATGTGAAATTATACGTTATTCATAAAGTTTATTGAACTTATGAAAATTTGTTATTTTAAATTCTTTTTATATCATTTTTATACTAATGCCTATACGACATCATCTGATACTCCATAATCTAAAAATAATGTTTTAATTTGTTGTTAGATTACGAAACAAAACTTTATTCATTTAACTAACTCGAATTTGAAATATTTTTTTTTTATTTATTTTTGTTTTAACTTTAACATTACGTGCAAGTTAATTTGAGGTCCATACAAAGTAAACCATCCATTATTTATTTTATGTATACCCATAATACGTGAGGGTATAAAATTTTACTTTATTTGATTTAAATATAATTAAAAAATTATTAAGTATAAACAAAAATAGACCGCCAAATATTTTATGGGTCCAAAATAATTTGGATTTTTTTGAATAAGATTCAGAGGGTGATCATTTTTCATACTTCGGTGTTTGGTGAAAAGGAACGTATATATTATACTTTTCGGACGAAATCGATAATTTAATTGTCCTTTTTATAACACAAGGTTAATTTAAGAAGATATAAAAGATTTAAGCATGTTGATTTTCTTAAACAAATTAAACATTACATAAAATAACTTATAATACAAATAATCTAGAAAACCTAATTTATGAAGAAAAAAATAATTTAACCATGACAAAATGAGTGTTGAGTGTGTGACAGTTCAAGTAATAAGTGAATTAATAAGTGAATGTACCTTTATTCGTATCCTTACTACTTCTGTCAACTACCCATAATTTTTTTAGATTTTCACCGTATATTTAATTTGTTTTTCGATAATAAACTAGTATCACCTAATTTAATCTTATATTATCTATAATAAACTAGATTAATCACGAATAATGTTCTCAAGAATCTCAACATAACTTATTTGACTGCACCACACTTTCAAGCTTGAGCTATTTTCCGCAACTACCACAAATAAGAGGCTATTTGGTGTAATTATTCCAAAAACTAGAAAAAAAAAAGTAAAATGAAATATCCGTTGGATTATGGTGATGGGCATCAGTTTGGAGACAGAGAAGTCTATAAAAATGCAAAGCAATGGGCAAATTCAATAATGGTTATTCATCTTTCTTCCTCATTAGATCTCATTTCTCTCTCCAAACACCTCTTAATAAGGAATCGAATCCCCTTCTCAAGGGGGAAAAAAAAAAACTGTTATTTCTCTCTCCTCTGTACTCCATTAAAGCTTTAGTTGAGAGCTGAAACTGATAATTATCAGAAACAGAGTAAGGAAGAAGAAGGAGCATCAAAAAGTGCTTTTTTCACTTATATTCAAAAAATAATAATCCATTACAGAGCTTATTTTAAAGCTTTAGTTGAGTTGTATTTTGGAATTGAATTCTCGTATATTTGCTCATCTCCATAAAGATCAGAGAAGAAGAAAACTCCACTACTGCTGCTCTGCTTTTGAGGTCTGTTATTACTCTGTTTTCTGACATTTTTGGAGGCGCGTTTAATTGCTAAGCTAATAAACCTAAGATTAGCTTTTGCTTTTGTCTCACTCTCTCTTTCTCTGTCACATAACATGAATTTAATTTCCTCTGTTCTTGGCTATTTGATGCTTGGCTTTGCTTTTGGATTTATGGGGTTTTTAAGCTTGAAAGAGACCTTTGAACTCTGAAGCAAGGTATTCTCATTTTAAAAAGAGAAAAACTTCAATTTCTTCGGTTTTTTGGATCTGGGTAGTTTCAATCTTCAATTTATTCATCTGTGTTTTGTTTAATCTTGTATCTAATTGTGTTTTCTGTGTACATCACAGATCTACTCTTCAAAAAAATGTTGCCACAAAAGCAAGCAGAAGAAGCAATAGTTTCAACTATGAATGAAACGACAGCAGATTTAGACGTTTCAAAGGAAGAATCCGCCATTGATGAAGACCAGTCCTTCTTCAGTGTCAAGAATGCGCTCTGGCATGGTGGCTCTGCTTGGGATGCTTGGTTCAGCTGTGCTTCAAATCAAGTAAAGTTCTTTAATCTTTCAAAAAAAGCAAACTTTTTTTTTCCTATGATTTTTAGTATTGATTGATCTTTTTGATTTGTTTACAGGTTGCTCAAGTACTTTTAACCCTTCCATATTCATTCTCTCAAATGGGGATGCTATCAGGAATAATTCTGCAGATTTTCTATGGAATTCTTGGAAGCTGGACTGCATATCTTATAAGTGTTCTTTACATTGAATATAGAGCTAGGAAGGAGAAGGAGAATGTCAATTTCAAGAACCATGTTATCCAGGTAATTTTTAAATCAAGATTATATATTTTCACTAATCAGCAAATCTGTTTAATAATTTTTGGATTTATATGAATATATATTTCAATCTCCAACTGCAGTGGTTTGAAGTTCTTGATGGGCTATTGGGTCCTTATTGGAAAGCAGTAGGACTTGCCTTCAACTGTACTTTCCTCTTGTTTGGATCTGTTATTCAGCTGATTGCCTGTGCAAGGTAGGTTTGGACTCAATCTCAGTCATATCAAACCCGCCTTTAGGACTTGTTTGGTATTCACATCAGTATATTAATAGTCGGACTTGGTTATCCACTTCTAGGGCCTGTATGGTATCCATATCCGTATATTAGTAGATGGGCATGTCTGATATTACTCATATTTGGATCATACTGATACTTATATCTCGTATCTTTGATATTGATACCAAACGAGCCCTAATACTTTTTTGACATGAAAACAGTAACATATACTACATAAATGATCACCTGGACAAGCGTACATGGACATACATATTTGGAGCTTGCTGTGCAACCACAGTTTTCATTCCATCTTTCCACAACTACAGAATTTGGTCTTTTCTTGGATTAGGCATGACTACTTACACTGCTTGGTACTTAACCGTTGCCGCCGTCGTCCACGGTCAGGTAATTTATTTTCGGTTTGTACATTATAGACTAACTCGTGAAATCTCGGGTTTTTGATATCTACTGGGTTTTTCTTACAGCAAGGTGTAGTAACTCATTCTGGACCAAATAAGCTGGTGCTATATTTTACAGGAGCTACTAATATATTGTACACATTTGGTGGCCATGCTGTCACAGTGTAAGTTTAATCTTATTATTTTAAAATTGTGTAATTTGTCTTTTCTATTAAATATGTACAAAAATTGTGTGATTTTTTTTTTACCAAACTTTGAATCTGTTCATTCTTCTCTTCTATTGAGATGGCTTCTGTTTGCAGCTTTTGCCGGTTGTCTTGGGCTCAATATCACTGAAATTTGTTTTTCACTTGCCCCCAAATGATTTTATTTAAAAAAAAACTAAGGGCTTGTTTGGATATATGTAATGTAGTTTTACTATAGTTTTAAAGTCCAAAACTGCATTATTTGGACAGTGAAATCATGCATGCAATGTGGAAGCCTCAGAGATTCAAGTACATCTATCTACTTGCAACTCTCTATGTGTTCACACTTACCATCCCTTCCGCGACCGCGGTCTATTGGGCATTCGGAGACGAGCTTCTTCACTACTCGAACGCGTTCGCAGTCCTCCCAAAGACCGGTTGGCGCGACGCGGCTGTTATACTGATGCTGATCCACCAGGTTTCCTTTTTACTGAATTTGTTACCAAGTTGTGACACCAAACATAACCTAATTTGCCCAGACAAAAACTGAATAGTTTGACTGAATTTGCTGATATGTGCAGTTCATAACATTTGGATTTGCTTGCACACCATTGTACTTTGTTTGGGAGAAGGTGATTGGAATGCATGACACAAGAAGTATATGCTTAAGGGCATTGGCTAGGCTTCCAGTTGTTATACCAATTTGGTTTTTGGCTATTATTTTCCCATTTTTTGGGCCCATTAATTCTGCTGTTGGTGCCCTTTTGGTTAGCTTCACTGTCTACATCATCCCAGCTCTTGCACATATGCTCACTTACAGAAAGGCCTCTGCAAGACAGGTATTTTCTTACTTCATCTAACTATCAAATTACATTTTGCATTACAAAAGAGAAAACATCACCCTATAGATTAATTTTATGAATGAACATTGACCTATAATAAAATTTTAACATAAGTGTTGATTTCTTGATTATAATGTATTATAATGCATTATAATCCCGGACAAACTCTAAAGGTGAAATCTTTGAAGTATTTCCAAGGATTGAGTTGTTGAGTCATAAAAGATATAGGAAAAAGATGTAGGGAAGGGAGGAATGGGATGTGGGTACCCGGGCCTTCGTTATCGGATACATCCTTAGAGTGATTTTTGTTTGGTATACGCACATTCGACACTTTCCGCCATAGCTTCCAACAGCCCATGAGAGGAGGAAGCATCAAGCATTTAAGGCTTAGGTTTGTCATACTTGAGAAATTGTGGTGGTGGGGTGTGGCTTTAAAGGGTGACCCTTGCTCTTAAGGATAGGTAGGGTGTCTCAATCATTTTAGTTATGTGTCTTATAGTAGTTTTATTACAATATGTCCTATGTGTTATTAGCTGTCCAAAGTTGATGCCTTTTCCCCCTCATTGAATGCATTATAACCTTTTCTTATTGCACCTTTACATTAAAAATATTATATTCTTTCTCCTTTATCTTTTCTTACTCGGGTCGCTCCTCTTTTTTTTTACTATTATCCTAGCGAAAACCGATCATAATAGTTTAATTTTAAAGTCCGATATTGATATTGTAACGATTTTATAATGACAGAATGCCGCGGAGAAACCACCGTTTTGGCTACCAAGTTGGGCAGCAATGTATGCATTGAACATCTTTGTGGTGGGTTGGGTTTTTGTGGTCGGATTCGGGTTCGGAGGATGGGCTAGTGTGACTAACTTTGTTAAGCAAGTTGACACATTTGGGCTCTTTGCAAAGTGTTACCAATGCAAGCCTGCCCATCCAATAGCCGCAGCACCGAGCCACCACTAAGCCGGTTCGAACCTTAACTAGATTCCCGAGCCGGATGTGGGTCCCTCGGAACCCTAGACGAGCAAGCTTAAATGTGAACAGGATTCGGAGTTAGTATTTTGATATATCATACATAGCAGAAGCAAGGGGAGATAGTAATATTTCCTCCCAAAATGTAATGTGTGGTTTGGGATGCTCAAATTTTATTTTTATTTTTGGGTTTTTCAACCTTTTGGGAATTTTTCTTATTTGTTTTATAATGGTAGATATAATAGCTTAATTTTATTGTGTGTTTTGTTGAGCTTGTGATGGTGATAATATGTTTGGTATTAATTTCTAGCAAGGAAAAAACAAAACTAGTACTTATAAATATCAGTATATTTTTCTTCTATTTATTAGAATTTCGATACACTTTAGAAGGTAAGTCGATATATATATATATTAAATCAGCTTCTTTTAGAAAGTTTGTTCTTATCATCATTACCATATTAAAAAACCCAAGATTTCTTTTCAAAGAAGCACAGCATCTTTTTAGAGTATCATACTTTCAAATATTTTTAACTTTTAATAATAAATAAATCGTCAGTGACACGTGTCATGATTTTTAGAGCATAGATGAAACAAGTGTTGATTAGACCTTTTAATGGGCTTACAAGATTCTCCATGATGAAGGGAGGAGTGGAGAGTGGACCCATGTGGTGGGTCCCTTCACATGGGCTGCAAGCCTGCAACTGACAGTCTGCGCACTTGGACTTGTAAATTCTTGTCATGTGCCGCTCACGTGCCACTCAAATGTAAGAATCGTTGCTATATTATCCAACAGTAAAATGCAATATATATTAAACGAAATTCACCCCGTTTGGTTGTAACTCCGAAAACGGAAACGGATTGGAAATAAATTTAGTTCACCTGTGTATGTTGTTCATCGAATCATTTCGGATGATTTTATGCAAATGCACTTGCTTCTTTCCATTTTGTTACCTTATATGGTGTTACTAATTAAATTCTACTACAATTAGTTCAAACCACAAGAAATGATTTTCAAAAAAAACTTCTTATACGTATTAACTAGATTCGTTTTTATTCCGTTTCCGTTTCCGGAGTTAAAACCAAACGGACCCTTAATTAGTATAAGTAATAATGATGTAAACAAACACCACCATCTAAAATTTAGAAGTAATATTCATTTACATACGTTCAAATTTGCATACAATGAACGTAGATAAATCTTTAAATTTGTGTGGAGGATTATGTTCTCACGTCGGGATAACAAGTCTAATATATAATGTTAGTAGACTTTCGTTACCAATTGGTTTTAGGATTAAACTCTGTTAGACTTATGTACTGGACTTGAACACGACACGCGTATGCGCTCAGACGTGCGACGAATCTCACGTTAAATTTAACCCAACAAAAACTATCAATTTAATATAATGGTTCACTCCAGCATCTAGTAAAATAAAAATATACAAAACAACGTGATAAGTGCATAATTGCAGGATTTAGAGTGACAAAGGTAGTGATGGACGATGATGGTCAATGGACATCAACGTGCCGAAGTGTTTTTTTTTTTTTTGACAAACTAAGGTAAGCAATTAGGATGAATCAGCTCCTTGAGGTTCTCCATCCTACAGCATCCTTCCGGATGAGTTCATCAACATTTACCATTGATGAACTGGACATCAACTGATCAGCAAAACCAAGCTCAGCCAGCGAATTTGCTACCCCGTTAATCTCTGAACACATGTCTTACTCTAACTTGACAGAAACCCATCAAAATAGAAGAGATGTCAGACAAAATAAGATCTAAATCCCACGGTAGTTTCCAAATTCTATTGACTGAGTTAATTAACACAAGACAATCACTTTCAACTTCAATATTTTTGAAATTAAGATCGAATGCTACTACCCGTCCTTCTCTTAGTGCACACGCTTCAGCACGAAGGACATAAATGTTACCACATCGCTCAAATCAAAAGAGATCTTTTCTAGCATTGTGTCGAAGTGTTGGTTTGGGTGTATTAACCTCTTGGCGAGGGTTAACATAAAATAGTATATGTGGGTTTTTGTTTTAAATCAATGGTAGTGAATTTTGGAATATTATATTATGAACCTGGTTATTTAGTTATAGTTTTTATCGTCTAGAACCGTGAACATGGTGGTGACGGTTTGGGTTGTTGGGCCTTCACTGGTACTTGTATCATCGTATATCAATTTCACCAATTAACTGCCACCATCGAAAGATTTTGGGGTTTTTAGCCATATGTTTGGGTTGGTACCGATTTTTCTCCCTGATTTATAGAATTATTGTATTTGACAAGAAACTTTATTTTTTATTAAAATGAGCTATTTTAGAGAATGAATAAAAAAAAATCTTATTTACCGATTTTTGAACTTCATGAAATTTAGTTATTTTAATAATTTGGGTCGCTAATTAATTATTGCCTAAAATTTAATGTGCTTTCGGTCTATAATTTTAATTATAATAGTATCCAAACACCGTATTTCATTAATCACATTATATCATCTCTCATCTTATTTATATTTTTCATATCAGTGTCAGATGAGCCTCAGAGGCATGAGAAGCAAATGTATCTTACCTCGAGTCATTTATAATAATCAAATATATATTATATATTAGAGATCAGACATACAATAATATGGAGTGTTCTTTGTATGTTATATGAGAGGAAATTTATCATACTTCAATAGATTTATATAATATGTATTTAGAAGGGTTTACTTGGATATATAATATAAATATCGTCTTTATATTCAGAAAAATTAGACTTGTGATGTAAACCTAAATTTAAATTGTAGGTATTCAAAAGGGCAAACCGTCGGTTTAGCACCGATATGTTACAAAAAAAAATTAAAATAACCAAAGCAACTGCAATTGAAAAAGGGTTTGAACTGGTTACTCGGTTGCCTACGTATCCTCCGAGTTTAAGAGGAATCAAAGCTCACGTAATTCTTTTACATTTACTTACCTTTTTCGGACTTAATTCGGAGTTGTTTCCGTTACCCCACTTACCTTTCGGCCTCGGACTCGGAAATAGTGGCTCCGTCATCGGTTTTGGAATCAGATTTTGAGTCGTACACCGGGGGCATTCCGTTGTTTCCGCTTCTCCGCCCTTATCCAATATTGAATGCAAATTGGTGCCTCCAACTTTCGGGCTTCAGTTGAGTTCTCTTGTAACTTAGCATGCTCTCTCCTTGGCTAAACGTTTGCTCCACGACAACAGTTGATGCGGACATGACCATGATTTGTTGTATAATTTTCAACAATGCTTAAAACGTCTAAGAACAAACGAATATTTACCGACAAAACTTTGAGACTACTCCGTATTTACTACTCATTCCTATGGAATTTAACGATTGACACAAAATCATTAATTCATATTTTTTATTAAATTTTATTTTTTAATTAAGTTGAACCATTCAAGAAGGTGAAACACATAAATTAAGACATACGATTTACCAAAAAATGATAGGTATAATTTTGGTCTTGATTGTAAAGATTAAAGAACCATGTAATTAGAGGTGTCAAACGGGGTCATCGGGGCGGGTCACAACAAGCTCGGGTTGAAACGGGTCGAGTGCAAAAAAAGAATTGGTTAATAATCGGTTTGTTTATGATCGGTTTGGGCGGGGTATCGATTGTTCAGGTTATAACGGGTTATTGTGTAGCCTCGATTATCTGGTCATAACGGGTCGGTTTAGTCCGGTTCTTGATAGCGGTGACAAACGGGGCCGACAAGTCAGTTCGGGTCGGCTACAACTGGTTGTGGTTCAAACGGGTTAGGTCAAAACTAGAATTGGATCGCAAACCTAAACTGCCGGTTTAGGTTTGCGAAACACCAGTTTAGCACTGGATTTATAAAATAATAATAATAATAAACAAACCGGAATTGAAATTTAAAAAGGGCTAGAGCCGGTTTTCCGGTTGCCTACGTATCATCTCGGGGTTAAGAGGAATTAAAGCCCACGTACTTCTCTTACCTCGACTTACTTTTTTCGGACATCCGAGTTCTTTTCGTTACCCCGCTTACCTTCTTGCCTCGGACTCGGAAGTAGTGCCGACGTCTTCGGAGTTGGAATCCGATTTTGAGTCATACACCGGGGCATTCCGTTGTTTGCTGCCCTTATCCAATCTTTAATAAAAACTTGCATCTCCAACTTCTTGGGCTTCAGTTGAGTTCTCTTGTAACCAAGTATGTTTCCGCCTTGGCTAAATGCTTGCTCCACAACAAATGTTGTTGTGGGCACGGCTATGAGTTGTTGTACAATTTTCACTAATGTTGGATATTGCGGGGCTAGTTTCTTCCACCAATCCAAAACATTGAAAGAATCTTCACTATCAAAACTAAAACATGTTGTTAGATAATCTTGAAATTCCGCACATGAGGATGAATGTCTTGTTGTTTTTGTCCTTTTGGCTAAAACTTATTGTGTTTTTGAAAGAAAAGAAGATGATGAAGAAGAGGGCGTAGATGATGAAGAAGAGGGCGTAGTAGTATGTGTGGTAGAAAAAGAGCTAGCACTTGTTTCAAATGAAGAAAACAAATTTTCAATTTCGATACGAACATCTTGCATAATATTAGAAACTATGACATCTTTACTCAAACAATCATAATAAACAACAAACATATCGGAAACACCATCAAGTTAAGTCTAGGATTAAAAAAAGGCGGTTACAAGATAAATCATGGGAATGTCGTTGTAATATTTTATCCATTTCGATTTCATGTCATTCATATATAGCATTTATAAGGGTTGAAAAAGTTGTACCGTTGTAAAAAGCCTCGAAAACATTTATGGCTATCTCTAAAAATCTACAAGAAGTTGGAGTGTAAAAGTAACTCATGACATTAGTTGCATCACTAAAAATCATTAAAACATTAAAAATATCAATGCAAGTTTGCCAAATATTTTCATCATCAACAATTGACCAATGAATGTTTTGTGCAGAAAACGCTTGTAAAAAGTCTTTGTAACGAAGGGATTGACCAAGTAATTTGTAAGTATAGTTCCAACGAGTTCCAATGTCTTTTGAAAATACAATTGGATGAACATTTATTAGTTAAACATAATGTTCTCCGTTTTTTTTCACAATTTTGAGTAGTGCCAAATATGATAAATAACATCGGTGATGGGGGTTAACATAATCGCTAAAATCTAAAGTCTATCTTGAACACATAAGTATAAAATATGACATGAACATCTTTGATGATTAAAAGGAGTTCGCAAATTGTAAGAGCCTTAGTCTTTCGGACCGAGATTTGGACCTTAGCCGAGAGTGGCTTTGGCCGAGATTGGTCTTTCCGCACCCGCGGGCATGACTGCCGCCCCTGCGGGTTTCCGCCCCTGCGGCTCAGGGAACCGCCCCTGCGGTTTCCGGCGGCTGCAGCCGGTTTTGTTGACTCCTTTGACCCGTGCTTTACCCTTTTGCTTACTTCTTCCTTTCCCTTGGTTGATCAAGGGTTTCATCTTCACTTCTCTTCCTCAGTGCTCACGTCCTCCTTGCTTCTCCTTCACCCTTCTTGATCTTGTTCTTGATCTCTCTTGAGTTTGGAAGATTTTGGTGTGTGTGGTTGATGTTGGTTGATAAGCTAATGTGTATGCTGAGCTTGGAAGCCAGCTACTGAGGGTGTGATCTCTCCCTGCAGCCTAGGACCACAGAGGTGGTAAGTGTTCTTGCTTCTCCTTCTTTCTTTCCTTGATTCTTCCTTCCTTAGCTTAGGATTAGATGTATTGATCATAGATTAACGTTGGAATGTGTATGTATATGTATGTGTGTGAATTTGGATAAGAGAAGACGTGATTTGATCACGTGAAGAGTCAAAGAGAAGCCGCGGGTTCACGTTCTGCACAGACGTCGCCCCCGCGCCTAGAAGCCGCCGCCCCTGCGGAAGCCGTGCCGCATCGCCCGCGCCAGCGCCTTGCCTGCGTTGCCTGCGTCCCGTGTCACCGCGCCTGCGGCTGATCCCCGCTGCGCCTGCGGGTTGTCTACTCCGCTCATGCGTCCCTTGATCACGCAGGTGCGTCTTGTTCCGGGACTACCCATATATAGTGGGGTAGTTCCTTTCCTTTCCTAGTATGAGGGAACTAGTACCATGCTAGGTATCGGTTTATGATGAGTATGATATAGATATGCCGGTTACGGTTTTGAGGTTTAGAAGTTGGATATGATCCCTATGGATCCCTTGGGTCTAGGTGTGACCCCTTTGTCTGATAGTAGATTGATATGTATATATGTATGCCTTGTATAGGCCGTGTTGTCCTCCAGATTGGAGTGGACGTATCTGAGAGTTGATCATAGTTGGGATTACTTCCGAGATTGAGGTAAGTCCATAGGACTTACTTAGCCACTATCCTTATATTGGATGTATGCTTGAGTGGTGTTTGTTTATGCTTGGTAGCATGTGATATGGTTCATTACCGACTTATATTATATTGACCGCCCATTGTAGTGGCCGTGATAACCTTTTCCTTTCATCCCGTAGTGGAGTCTGGGAGGTTCTCTGTAGTCATGCCAGATCTGGTATACGGGAAGGACCCTCACCACTCCCAAAGGGTACACGGGAGGTGTGCCGATACTACTCCAGTTGGCTATAGCACCCAGAGGCGAGGATTATATTCCTCGTGTCACATATCTTCATATACATCTATTTATACGATTGATTGATTTGACTTATTAAAGATAATAAACCGGGTAAATTGGTGAAAGCATGTTGATATGTTATAATTTCTGATGTGTGGTTGTGCTCTAGCATCTTCTTATATATGTGTATAGTTAACTAACGGTTTTATACCGTGTTGTAGATCCTTTGCAGGTTAGGAGAGCTGTAGAGTGATCCGGAGGGGTGATCTGCTGAGGGTTCCGTACACTGGGCGATATCGTGGGATGGGATCTTTTGAGCATGTATATATTATGTTTTGTTGTACTCAGCAGTACTTGTATAAATCTTTTTATACTTTTATAACAGTTTGATGTTTTTTATTTAATCTATTGGTGCCTTGTTGTAAGATTTAGTGAACTTGTTGTCAAGCTAGGGTCAGGATCCATTGTGAAATCCTAGCCCAGTAGCACCTCGAGTCCTACGGACTTGGGGTGTTACAAAGTTGGTATCAGAGCCAGGTTGACAACAATGACACTCGTAATCTACAATAAAGTTCGAATAGATAAATAAACAGAACCCGAAAGGGGTCTGACTTTTCAAAAGGTTTTGGTTTTGAAATGAGTACAAAATGTTTTGGGATATCGTGTACGTGAGTCATCGCCCCTCTGAAGATCTCGACAGTATAGATATATATAGATATTCTGTTGTGATTGATTTGATATATATCTATACATATGACATATATAGCCTGATAGGTTAAGTGCACTTGTTCTGCAGATGGCTCGGACTAGAGTTGTATCTGTAGATGGACAAGGTAGGGAGAGATCTCCTCTTCCTCTTGTAGATGTAGGACAGAGTCAGATTCCGGATGATGATTCATCTGTAGCGCAGGAGGTTCATGAGGTTGCTGTTGAGAGTGTTGTTCTTGAGACTGGAAACGGTATAGCTGGGAGATATACACCACAACGAGTCCAGTCCGATGATTCGGATCGTGTCTCTATGAGGGGACCATATTTCCGTGCGTATATCAGGCAAGTAGCGGAAGCAGCCAGACAAGGTAGACCTACCCCGAATCTGCCAGTACAGGAAGGATCATTTAGGAGATTCCATGGAGTTACTCAGGTGCCAGTTGTATCGGCACATGTTGTTGAGATTCCTCAAGTTCCAAAGGAGCATTGAAGGCCTGGAAAGAGACAGCGGACTGGGCAGACCAGTGGTACTGGTGGGGTTATTAATTCTGAACTAAACCGGAGACATCCAAGTTACCCCGTAGCTGCACTGGTTGCAGCTACGGGTCGACGGTGTTTTAACTGTGATGACCCTGGACATCTACGATCAGCGTGTACGAAGCCGTTAGTAACTTGTTCTACTTGTGGCAGGCGAGGTCACATAGATATTTTCTGTAGATGGGGGGGAGTTTCATCTCAGCAGGATATTGGTGGAGTTACTGGTTTAGGGCGAGGTCAGAGTCGACAGAGTCATTTCCATCTACACCAGCTATAGATAAGGGAGTACAGTGCTTCAACTGCAGTGAGTATGGGCATATGAGATCAGAGTGTACGAGGCAGCCGGTGACCTGCTTCACTTGAGGAAGACCTGGTCACAGAGCTATCTTCTGTAGACGAGGGAGAGCTTCATTACAGCAGGATTCTTCTCCTGTTAGTGCAGTAGGAGGCGGGCAGAGGCCTCTTCAGCAGCAGATGCAGGGACAACAGAGAGTCCCAGATCGTCTTACCACTCAGGGATCTGCTCCTGGTTTGGGTAGAAGCGGAGGTCGTGGTGAGAGTACCACGAACACCAGAGGACCACAAGGTTGAGTGTTTGAGTTGAGGAGTGTAGAGGAGCCAGCTGCACCGATTGCAACAGGTACCATTTTGATCCATGGTTTACCTGTTAGAGTTTTATTTGATATGTGAGTTATGTCTTCATTTGTATCCGATGTATATGTTGAGTATTTGAGTTTAATTATGACAAGAGGATACCCTTTAGTATAGGGTTACATGATGGTAATAGGGTCAAAGGTACCCATGAGATCTGTGTTTTGTCCCATTTTCGTAGGGACCCGTGTGCTACAGGTTGACTTCTTTGTCATCCATTAGTGCATGAAGAAGTCATTATAGGTATGGATTGGATGGATAGACATTCTGTAGTTTTAGATGTAGGTAGGAGGACTGTTACTCTCTAAACCGAGTTAGGCCACATAGAGGTTTTCCGGGGTTGGGACCTTGGGAAGACAGGAATGGTTATTAGTGTTATACGGGCAGCGAGACTGATCGCACAGGGTTGTGATGCCTTCTGGTGTTATGCCATGAAGGAGGGGGAGAGTCCGGGTGTAAAGGATATCCTAGTGGTTTGTGATTATACAAATGTTTTTGCTGAGTTGTCCAGTTTGCCGCCTCAGAGGAGTGTGGATTTTGGGATCGAGTTAGAGCCTGGTACGAGACCGATCTCGAAGGCCCCATACAGGATGGCGCCTGTTGAGATGTTGGAGCTGAAGAAGCAACTCGAGGAGTTGGCTGAGAAGGGCTTCATTCGCCCTAGTGTGTCCCCATGGGGAACACCTGTCCTTTTCGTACGGAAGAAGGACGGATCACTGAGGTTATGTAAGATTACAGAGAGCTAAACAAGGTGACCATCAAGAACAAGTATTCACTGCCTCGTATTGATGATTTGTTAGATCAGCTACAGGGAGCGACTGTGTTCTCCAAGATTGATATGCGTTCAGGTTATCACCAGCTGAGGGTGAGAGAGCAGGATGTGCACAGGACAGCATTCCGGACCAGATATGGCCACTACGAGTTTGTAGTGATGCCATTTCCCCAACCGTCTTTATGGAGTTGATGAACAGTATCTTCATCGACTTCCTGGATCAGTTTGTGATGGTCTTTATTGATGATATTCTGGTATACTCTTGCAGTGGAGAGGATCATGCAAGACATCTGAGGACTGTATTGCAGGTTTTGCGGGATAGAGAACTTTATGTTAAGTTCTCTAAGTGTGAGTTTTGGATGCCAGAGGTAGCATTCCTGGGTCATGTAGTATCAGCTGAGGGGATCAAGGTTGATCCGATGAAGATTGAGGCAGTAGTAGCATGGACTACACCGACGAACGTCAAGGAAGTACGTAGCTTCCTTGGCCTAGCCGGTTATTACAGACGCTTCGTGGAGGGATTCTCTGTGATTGCTCGTCCACTGATGAGTTTGCTGAGGAAGACTACCAGATTTGTGTGGTGTGATCAGTGCATGCAGAGTTTTGAGGAGTTGAAGAGGCGTTTGACTTCTGCTCCTATTTTGGCACAGCGAGAGGGTACTGAGGATTTTGTGGTATACAGTGATGCATCCAAGCTAGGCTTGGGATGTGTTTTGATGCAGAGAGGCAGGGTGATTGCTTATGCGTCTCGACAGCTGAAGACGTATGAGGAGAACTACCCGACTCATGATCTGGAATTGACAGCGGTAGTTCATACACTGAAGATCTGGAGACATTACCTGTAGGGTGCTACATGTCAGTTCTTCACAGACCATAAGAGTCTGAAGTATATTTTCACGCAGCGGGAGTTGAATAACCGTCAGCGTAGGTGGCTCGAGCTAATCAAGGATTTTGATCTGGAGATTTTGTACCATCCAGGGAAGACGAACGTTGTCGCCGACGCCTTGAGCAGGAAGACGCCTCGAGAGCAGGCGATTGCGAGATTGACAGTTCAGCATCAGTTGCAGAGAGATCTGATCTGGTTAGAGATGGATATCCAATTTCCTGATGAGGATGCCCAGCTGCGTACTTTAGAGGTCCTTCCTGATCTGTTGGGCGAGATCCAACAAAAGCAAGAGACTGCCCGACATTGATGAGGATACGAGATAGAATGTCTCGGGATGAGGCACCACAGTTCCTGCTTGGAGCAGATGGAGTTTTGAGGCGCCGCGGTCGCGTCTGTGTACCTGTTGATACAGAGCTGAGGCAGATGATTTTACAGGAGGCTCACTGTACACCTTACTCTGTACATCCAGGTACGAGTAAGATGTATCAGGATTTGAGACGTCTATATTGGTGGGGAGGGTTGAAGCCCGATGTGGCTTGATTTGTGGCACAGTGTGCGACCTGCCAACAGGTCAAGATCGAGCATTTCGTATCTGGAGGTGAGCTCCATCCACTTCTTGTTCCACAAAGGAAGTGGGAGGACGTCACCATGGATTTTGTGACTGGACTGAAGTTGAGCCGGAGTTTTGATGCTATATGGGTCATAGTGGACAGATTGACGAAGACGGCACGTTTCATTCCTATTAGGGAGACGTGGCCGGTGAGCAGATTAGCTGAGGAGTACACTAGGCAGATAGTGAGACTTCATGGTGTACCGAGGACGATCGTCTCTGACAGAGATGGACGATTTACCTCGAGGTTTTGGCAAATTCAGACTGCCCTGGGGACGAGTTTGCACTTCACGACTGCGTTCCATCCTCAGAAAGATGGTCAGTCAGAGAGGACTATTCAGACCTTGGAGGATATGTTGCGAGCTTGTGTGTTGGATTGGGGACAAGTGTGGACGGATCATCTCCCACTTGTTGAGTTCTCCTACAACAACAACTGGCATGCATCTATTGGGATGGCCCCATGTGAGGCATTGTAAGGACAGAGATGTCGTACCCCGTTATGCTGGGATGAGCAGAGTAGTGTTAGTGGGTTGGAACCTGATCAGATTCAGGATGATATGGCTCGAGTAGCACTGATTAAAGAGAGGATGCTGACCGCTCAGAGCCGTCAGAAGTCTTATGCTGATAGGAGGCGTAGACCTCTAGAGTTCAGAGTTGGAGCCCATGTGTGGCTGAGAGTTTCCCCGACACGAGGTGTTAAGCGTTTTGGCATTAAGGGGAAGTTGAGCCCCCGATATGTCGGACCGTTCGAGATTCTGGATCGGGTTGGGAGCGCAGCTTACAGATTAGCCTTGCCTCCGAGATAGAGATTAGAGGGTATTTCATGTGTCTCAGTTGAGGGAGTACATACCATATCCGAGACACATTGTGAGCTATGATGATTTGGTGGTTGAGCCGGACCACACGTTTGCTGAGCATCCTATTGCAGTCCTAGAGCGAGGTATGAGACGCCTGCGTTCGAAGGACATTCTATGTTGAGGATACAGTGGTCGAGACGAGGACCTGATGAGGCTACCTGGGAGACTGAGGATAGTATCCAGAGGAACTATCCAGAGTTCTATGCTGAGTTAGATGCACCAGTAGGATCACCGAGTAGATCTTAGTACTAGCTTGGTGGGTCTTATGTGCTTACATGCTTATATGCTATGTTGTGTTTATTTTCATACTAGCTTTGATGTGATTATGATCTTATTAGATCTTGTAATGCTAGTATGATTCTTGTTTATAGCTGGAGATGGTTCTTTCCTCCATGCTATTGTGATATGATAGGTTTAGCTGGAGATGGTTCTTTCCTCCATGCTATTTTGATGGACATAGTAGTGCTGGAGATGTTCTTCCTCCATGCCTTTCTGTTATGGATATGATACGGCTAGAGATGTGATTCCTCTATGCCTTGTGATATGTTTATGGTTTGGCTAGAGATGGTTTTCTTCTATGCCCTGGATAGTATAGTTTGCTGTTGGAGTTGATGAGTTCCTCCATGCTTATGTTTGAGGTTATAGAGAGTTTTACCTCGGCTTTTGAGTCCGAGTGGTTTCAAGACTTTGCAAGTTTCGGGACGAAACTTGTTTTTAGGGGGGTGAGATGTAAGAGCCTTAGTCTTTCACACCGAGATTTGAACCTTAGCCGAGATTGGATTTGGCCGAGATTGGTCTTTCCGCACCCGCGGGCATGACTGCCGCCCCTGCGGCTCAGGTAACCGCCCTTGCGGTTTCCGGCGGCTGCAGCCGGTTTTGTTGACTCCTTTGACCCGTGCTTTACCCTTTTGCTTACTTCTTCCTTTCCCTTGGCTGATCAAGGGTTTCATCTTCACTTCTCTTCCTCAGTGCTCACGTCCTCCTTGCTTCTCTTTCACCCTTCTTGATCTTGTTCTTGATCTCTCTTGAGTTTGGAAGAGTTTTGGTGTGTGTGGTTGATGTTGGTTGATAAGCTAATGTGTATGTTGAGCTTGGAAGCCGGCTACTGAGGGTGTGATCTCTCCCTGCAGCCTAGGACCACAGAGGTGGTAAGTGTTCTTGCTTCTCCTTCTTTCTTTCCTTGATTCTTCCTTCCTTAGCTTAGGATTAGATGTATTGATCATAGATTAATGTTGGAATGTGTATGTATATGTATGTGTGTGAATTTGGATAAGAGAAGACGTGATTTGATCACGTGAAGAGTCAAAGAGAATCTACGGGTTCACGTTCTGCACAGACGCCGCCCCCGCGCCTAGAAGCCGCCGCCCCTGCGGAAGCCGTGCCGCAACGCCAGCGCCTTGCCTGTGTTGCCTGTGTCCCGTGTCACCGCGCATGCGGCTGATCCCCGCCGCGCCTGTGGGTTGTCTACTCCGCTCCTGCGTCCCTTGATCACGCAGGTGCGTCTTGTCCCGGGACTACCCATATATAGTGGGGTAGTTCCTTTCCTTTCCTAGTATGAGGGAACTAGTACCATGCTAGGTATCGGTTTATGATGAGTATGATTTAGATATGCGGGTTACGGCTTTGAGGTTTACAAGTTGGATACGATCCCTATGGATCCCTTGGGTCTAGGTGTGACCCCTTTGTGTGATAGTAGATTGATATGTATATATGTATGTTTTGTATAGGCCGTGTTGTCCTCCAGATTGGAGTGGACGTATCTGAGAGTTGATCATAGTTGGGATTACTTCCGAGATTGATGTAAGTCCATAGGACTTACTTAGCCACTATCCTTATATTAGATGTATGCTTGAGTGGTGTTTGTTTATGCTTGGTAGCATGTGATATGGTTCATTACCGACTTATATTATATTGACCTCCCATTGTAGTGGCAATGATAACCTTTCCCTTTCATCCCGTAGTGGAGTCTGGGAGGTTCTCTGTAGTCATGCCAGATCTAGTATACGGGAAGGACCCTCACCACTCCCATAGGGTACACGGGAGGTGTGCCGATACTACTCCAGCTGGCTATAGCACCCAGAGGCGAGGATTATATTCCTCGTGTCACATATCTTCATATACATCTATTTATACGATTGATTGATTTGAATTATTAAAGATAATAAACCGGGTAAATGGGTGAAAGCATGTTGATATGTTATAATTTCTGATGTGTGGTTGTGCTCTAGCATCTTCTTATATATGTGTATAGTTAGCTAACGGTTTTATACCGTGTTGTAGATCCTTTGCAGGTTAGGAGAGCTGTAGAGTGATCCGGAGGGGTGATCTGTTGAGGGTTCCGTACACTGGGCGATATCGTGGGATGGGATCTTTTGAGCATGTATATATTATGTTTTGTTGTACCCCGCAGTACTTGTATAAATCTTTTTATACTTTTATAACAGTTTGATGTTTTGTATTTAATCTATTGGTGTCTTGTTGTAA
The DNA here is from genome assembly GCA_002319775.1 of Fagopyrum tataricum. Classification (NCBI taxonomy): domain Eukaryota; kingdom Viridiplantae; phylum Streptophyta; class Magnoliopsida; order Caryophyllales; family Polygonaceae; genus Fagopyrum; species Fagopyrum tataricum. The sequence goes on from CM008280.1 coordinate 57,778,897, forward strand.
GATTTAGTGAACTTGTTGTCATGCTAGAGTCAGGATCCATTGTGAGATCCTAGCCCAGTAGCACCTCGAGTCCTACGGATTTGGGATGTTACACAAATATTGTCCCGTCTCTTCGACCAAATGGTTTACGGCGGCGGTGCTAGCGGATGCATTATCAAAAGAATATGAAAAAACTCGATCTTGTATATTAATTATTGTAATACCGTTTTTTTATCAAGTTTGCAATGTTTGGTGCATCATGTCATTGGTTGAAATGACGAAATGCAATAACATATTTATGCAAAAACATTTCGTTATCAATTAAATGTAAAATAATACCCATGTAAATATATTTTTGCGATTGTGTACTCAAAATATCACTACAAACAAATACTTGATGCGAAAAAGATCCAAAATCGAAAGAATTTGTTTTCTTTCTTTTGCATGTATGTAAGATTTTGAAACTAATTTGAAAGTGTTTTTGCGAGAAGTTGGTTTAAAGAAGCTTGAAAATATTTAGTGTTATATGCTCGAACTTCTTCGTATTCACAATAAGAAAATACAAAGGCATGATAACATATAACATCAGTTAATCCTAAACTTTCTTCATTATGGTTATACATAAATAGAGGAGAATGAGAGGAAGAAGATCCGAACCCGTGGGACAATTGTGATTGTCCCGTGATATCCTAGCTTTTTGGGAAGGATATTTTGCATGTGCGTTTGCAAAGTCCCGTAGCCGCCCTTCGCCTTCCACTTGTACACTTTTGAACAATAGTTGCATGAAATATGACAATAATCGTTCACCGGCGCCCCCTTCTTGTAATGCTTCGTAAAAATCTCGGATGTAAGAACTTTCGGTGGGGGTAGTTGTCGGTGTGGCATTTCGGTATTTTCGGGATTGTTGGGCATTTGAGTTTAACTTTCTTGGGTGCTAGGGAAGAATTGAAAAGAAATGTTGTCATTCGGGTTTGCGATTACGAGAGTCGAGAGTTGAACTTGAGAAAGACGAAAGATGAATTCGAGAGAATGAGAAATGGTGTGAGATAAAGTGGAAGAGGGGTTGGATATTTATAGAAAAGGGTTGAAGGGTTTTTTTAAAAAAAAATAAATAAATAAAACCGTTGTGCAATGGCTAGTAGCTATTGCACCGTGGGGCCCAACCAACGGCAATTTTAAAATAGCCGTTGGCGGGCACCAAGTAAAGAGCCGTTTTAAACGGTCCTTTAACTGCCGGTTTGGTCCATTTAAAAATTAAACTTACTATATTGCCGATTTAGATTTTTTTTGTTAAACTTAAACTGACAAACCGACATAAACCTAAACCGTTGAACCTAAACCGGCGGTTTGAACCGATTTGACGGTTTAGGTTAAACCGGTCTCAAATCAGAAAAATATTCTATGTATTTAATCGGAATCAATAAGAGCCTTTTTGTTTTTACTCTATTCCTTATAAATCAAATATATACACACGATTCCTTCCCATGTGAATTAAGCCATTGATTTTGTTATTTTCATCTAAGTTAATGTTTTAATATTTTACCATATTTGTGCAAAAATGTCATAGTTTGGAATAACAAGATATTTGCAATAATGGTCGAAACTCAAAAGGGATCTTTTTTCTTTTTTTGTACTTTCAGTATAATAATTTAGAACACAAGTTTTCAATCTAATTTTATCTCATTTTTGCACATTATTTATTCATCGTATCACTTAAAAATCCACCATATTTATCGCTACACTTGTCATGTATTAAGTTTGAACTAAGCTAAACAACTCCTTAAATTCATTAAGTTAAACAATTAAAAAATAAATAAATCATTTTTACACTGCAAAATCTAAAGTATTGTATACCAATCTGACCTATGCGTAGGAGTTTGACGATATTAGTATTAAAATATGTTGAGCAGTTACACAAAATAGGTGCAGAATTTTTTTTCTTAAACATTGGATCATCCACACCTTATAGACTAAAATCAATAATGTAAATAAAAATGTGGTTCTCAATCTGAAGAGAAGAATTGATCAGATATTTGACTTACAAAAAGTATTACTTTGCGTTTTGCAGTAATCTAGCTTGTCATAGGATCATCCTCTTTCATGGATGATACCCAAAAACTAATAGTTATCGAACCATTAACTTATGTACTCCCCTTTCATGGATGATACCTCTTCAAATATTAAGCACTCAAACACGAAACAAAAAGGGTACGTTGATCGAGTCGCCGAACACATGCATATTCACGTACCAACATCCGAGTACATCTGTTTGCAACAAAAATCACCATTAAATCAAAGCAGAATAGAGATCTACCTAAAAGCAAGCATACATAAAAAAACATCTCTTATTTTACAGTGAAACACAATACTAAATCATGCACTAATTGAACGCTAACTTAAATACAATTATACTTTACGATAACCAATAGTTCATTGGATACATTCAAATTTCCTTGATCAGATATGAAAGCTGTTAAGATGATAATTTAACAAATCGAAAGAGGATCTGGGGCTTGATTTGATTCGTTCAAATATTTCAAACAAATAGACTAAATCTTTTTTATGTCAAGTAAATAATTGGTATAATTCATGAATGTGATCACTAATCACTTATATTAAGATTATCTTGGGCGTAAAAAAATCGATTTGAATACACGTAAAATAAATTAATTAGGTAGTTTTAAATTACTTTATTTAAAAAACGGAAGATAAAATTAGGGTCTCTTTACGTTTATATTATTTATGTTTCATTTAGTTCATAAACCTATGAGTTAAATTTTTGTGCATGTTTATTTAAAAATGTTGTCGATAAAAAGCAATAACGCATACCTGCAGCTGTGCAGGTATGCGTTATTGCTGATGGTGAAAATAGGGGTAAACCGCATAGTCACCAAGAAAATCCAATTGCTCTATTGTTTTCGGTCGAACAGAGACCAGGCGTTCATCGATGGAACAAAAATATTGACAAACATGTAGATGTTGGCCGTCAAAACTGGCCGGATTTTTAGGGCTCGTATGTAGTTATAGTTTTATTCGTAGAGTTATATAGTTGAATATATGTGAACGAATTAGTTGAAAAAAATTATTACGAATGAATTTTAAATAAGTTAATTATTCAGTTAAGATATGCTGTTAAAAGAATCTAATTGGCTTCCAATCATATATTCAACTAAGATTTTGTTCTTATTTAACTAACAAATAACTAACAAATCATGAAGAGAAAAAAAAAGAAGATTTTTACCATGAAAAATCGAGGTTAAATCTGAATTACTAAAAAAATTACCTTAAGCAAACAAACTGAATTCTATAAGCCTTCAAATATTATACTATACAAGAAAGGATCTCAAGATATAACACATCTCAATGAATCTACTGAAATGGTATATTTCTATACACAATATTAAAAAAAAAAGAAAAAAAAGAAGCTCATTACAATCCTTCTACTATTTTTTTTATTATCAAGAATTGAAAATCTTTTTGCATATCAAGCACTTATCAGAAATTAATCTCCCAATAATACTCCCTTCTTCAATCTTCAAGCCACTACTTTGCTTATTCCAAAGATGGACACCAAAAGTCTTCTCACTCTTCAATTGGGCCAATTTGGACTTAGCCCAACTCTTGTGGGCCCTTGTATTGGGCCGTTTAAAAAGCCCAGAAATCCTGGTCCAATCTACTGGATAGAAAGCAGTCGGTGGCAAAATCGTGAAATTGTAATCATCTTCGTTCTTCTTCCTTGCGGTAACAGTCTGAATCACCCTGGAAACTAGGTAAGGTCCATTGTGACCCCACTTATTGCCATTGAAATCTCTCACGAATTCCTCTATGAAATCCATTACAAGAGGATGCTCTTTATCGAAGATCAAAATTGCATTATTCAATCTCCACCATTCCCCTGTTTTTTCATTCATACTCTGCGCACAGATTGAGTTCTTCAACCCAGAAAAATTCCTCAAGATAATAAAATCTGTATCTAGATACACTCCACCATATTTGTACAAAACTGCAAGCCTTAATAGATTCGAGAGGTTTTGAGAAAATGGAATTTGACCAACGTCAATTTCCCCTGTTTGGGCTTTTTGATACCAGTTCAAAGCAGGGGTGTTGCTAAGAAGCAATGGAATATCCGGAGAGATTGCCATAATCCGAAACCCGAGATTGGAGAATTGATTGAGAATCCGATTACCGCTCGGTGAATCTAAAGATTCAGAGAGAATGATTAGACAGGAATTTGGGTGAGATTTGAAGAGGGTTTCAAGAGCTAAGTTTTCTCTGATACCAAACGATGGAGCAGGGGAAATCCATGTCATGAAGAATTGGGATTCACAGGCATTGGAGTTGAGGAATTCTTGAATCTTTTGATCGAAGGATTTATTGTTACTTTGTATTGAATCGTCTGATTGGAGAATGGGAAGTTCTCTCATGACGTTGAGATTGAGATCATGATCTTCTTGAGTAGTTTCTAGGGTTTGAGTGGCACTGGCGATAATGAGTAGATGTTTCTTGGTTGAAAACAAGGTAGGAGAATGAATGGAGAGGTTGTTGCAGAGGAAAGAGATTGCAAAAATGGTGATCAAGAAGATCAAAAGTAATGAAATTGAGGAGAAGATCAAACCTCTGTGATGGCTGCTCTGTTTTCTGGTTTGAAGAGTCATCTTGTTTGGATGGGATAATTGCTTCATACTGATGCTTTCATGGCCTGATTCAGAATGTAACAGAAAGATAGAGTTGGGTTTGATCTTTATTTGGCAATAGTAATCTTTTTCTAATTAGGAGAGTTTTAATGGAGGAAGAGGTCAACTGCAGTCAAGAGAGAGAAAGAGGAAGTATTTAAGCTTATAAATAATAAGAAAGAAAGTATATTATAGTTATTTATTAATTATTATAGTTAATTTATTAATTTAATAGTAAAAGTAGAAAAACACTTGACTTCATATCATTTTTATATTTGTATAACACGATTTGGGAGGATTATGACATTGAAAAGTCTTCTATTTTTTCAAAGAAACTTGCCATATACACCGATATTATAATTTCCATATCATGTATATTTATAGGTAGGAAATTGTCTCTTACTACTATTGTATATTTGGTGGCTGATTTTTGGGTTAATTTGTAGATTTAGATAATCATAATTACATCTCTACTAATTCTCTCATTAATATTTACCCATATAGGTTATTTTGTATAATTTCTACATATAAAAAAATAATCAATCACATATTTCCAAATGGTCGAGTTTGAAACCGACTCATTAATAATAACTTCTTTGAATAATGCTAGTTCGATCCGGTTGTATGGTGGACTTGTCGACGACATCGGGCGTTTTATTGTTTGTTCAATCTCTTCTCGTGTTATTTTATACTACGGTTAACCAACATAGTGGTACACCTTTTAACTAGGTGTTCTTGGATGCGAGGAATCGCAAGGTAATTGACTGAATGTACCGCAACGTATTCTTGAGTGTCTTGCCTGGATCAAATTTAATATAATTGGTATTTAATACACATACTGATACTGATATTTATATGAAATTATATAATTTACACAAACTTAATCTTAATCACACAAAATTTTTCCAAAGTACACGTACACAATGATATTTACACAGAATAAAATTTAGTTACACAAAATATACAAAAATCTTAATTTAAAATATTTTTAATGTTTAAATTTACAATACATATTTTACACTTTTTTAAATACGATATCAATCTTTTGAATAGGAGGAGATAGTTTAATCTAACCGTTTTCTATTTCAAAAAAATTTAAAATTAAAAAATATAGGAAATCTTAACAAGTTTTCAATGAAAATTTAGTAAATAAATTTTTTTTTTTGTAATTATTTTAAAAATCTTTAAATCATTAGTTAACTATATTTGGATTACCAAATATTTTTGCTCTTCGATTTATACTAATCACAAATTACACAACAGTTATACATAAATCAAATTAACAATATTTTACGAAAACTATTCACGAAAGCCATACCATAACCCATAACTCGATCTATATGAATGGATCGGTACATACTGGCACATGAACTTTGGAGTGATAAAACGGAGTCATCGGTTGGAAACCAAACCCGATTAGTACATACTGGCACGTGAAATCTTTATGAATATATCGAAGGAGTTATTGTTACTTTGTATCGAATCGTCCGATGTATACTTTAAAAAAATGATTTCAAAAATATGAATATGTTTTTTTTATTAATTTACGAAAAATAATTATAAGATTTGGTTTGTTAAAATTTTTAAAATCTGATTTGTTATCAATATTTTATGATTTTTTATTTCAAAGATATGTAATATTGCGGTAAATTCATAAATTAGTAAGATATAATAGATTATTAATTATTAAAATTTGTTATTAATTATTAAAATTAAAAATAAGAATACAAATTTATGAAATTCGAAAATAAATTTTAAAAACGAATTTTAAAAAATAAAATTCGAAAACAATATGTAGAAAAAAATGACATAACATTCGAAATTATATATATATATTAGATGTGATAAAGTTTCTATTTTGATATAAATTTATTTTTGTTTTAATTAATATTTGAGTAAAATTAGATATTTGATAGAAGTAGACGTGGTATGATAACTGTTTAATTAATTATAATAAGAATTTTGCTATAAAAATAAACATGATAAATTCGTAAATACCTTGTGGTAATATTGTAAATAAATCGGAAAAAATAATATAATATATTTTAACATTTGACACGTGAAATACAAGGGTTTTGTTGACTTTATTCATTTATATAAAAATATATCTTCTTACCATATAAAGTGAGAATAACCAAAAAATATCATTTATTTGAATACTTTTTATTTCTGATTGGTGTTATAACACAAATAATTTTAATTTTTGTTAATTAAATATCAATCACTTAAATACACCAAATTCCAAATAAAACTCATAAAATTACAACTTATATATTAAAAATATAAAACAACATAATATACAACCTCTCAATCTGATAAAGATAATAATTTTTAATATTTTATGTCTTCATTGTACACTTTTATTTATATATATATATATATATATATATATATATATATATATATATATATATATATATATTATATAATATGTTGATGTAGAGTAGGGTCATGTGCATTTGAGCGTATATATGCATACTAAGTTTTACCCCATTATATAAACTCAGTGAAATTTTCTCGTAAAACTAAGTCCATTGAATTTCAACCTAAAATCAATCGATTATATGAAGAATAATCACTAAACAAAACCATAAAATCGTTAATCTATTTATTATAGATGTGTATATATATATATAACCATCAATTTTTCGATTCAAATTCGATTTTATTTATGTGTGAATATCTTTTTCTCTAATAATTAATGTATTTGCATCACCTTCCCTACAAACAAAGTTGACTTTGACTGCTGGCACTTAGCATGCTACATGCACACATTCATCATTCGACTAATGACTTATAGATAATAAATAGACGTTCGTGTTTGAACAATTCAAGCCTATACAAATTAATAAAGTAGATTATGGATATCATAAGGTTCAATGCAGGGAAGCTTCTCTTGTTTGCAATGGAGGGATTTTCGTTTCCCAAATCAAAATATTCAAGCTTACACGGTGAACAAGCCAACCATGTATGTACCACGTGTTTTTTTAGTGCATATTCTTTTTTTAATTCCGGTTTAAATAAATTATAACTTTTTTGTCCTTGAGAATATAATCATACAAGTTGCATTATAATGGTAGATACAACTTAAAACATAATTAATCATATATTATAATAGATAATCAAGATCTGATGTAAACTAAACGTTCATTTTTTTAAAAAGGTATTTTCTAATATAAAAAATGGTAAAATAACCATTTAAAGTTTTAAATTTGAAAGTCTAATCAGTAATTAAATACTTAAAATATAGAGGAAAATTGTATAACAATTTTTCCGATCCAAAAACCCAAATTTTATTTTACCTTATAGAATTAAATATTTAAACAATAGAGGAGAATTATATATGTTTCATTGAGACCTCGTGATTAAGTTTAAGAAACTAACCAGTTTCAACAATGGACTTTTTTTCTTTTTATGTGATGTACCGACCTGAAAAAAGGCAAGAAAATGATTTTATTTGTTCCGAAGGTTTAATAGATTTAATAAGCATTTATTTTTTTTAAAATAAGTATAACTATTGTAAACTTTTTTTGACACACTAATAAAATAAAAGTTAAAAATCACCTATACAAATTAGTCATGACAAATATATTTATGATTATAAAAAAAAAAGGTTTTTAAAACTATAATAAATAGCCTGAGCCCTGAGGATATATATTAGAAAAGAGGATTAACTTGTAGTATAACTAGTTTGATCAAAAGATTACGACAATAAGGGAAATAAACCAATTAATTAAGACATATTTGGTATGACATATCAATAAGATGATTGTAGTCATGTCATACTTCCTCATTTAGGTTTTTAATTTTATTTTAAACTATAAATAAATATTTTAAGATACTGTACTGTTTTTTTTTTGATAAATGGTAAATTTGTAGACCACCCAATTCGATCGGTTTAGCCGTTCTACGTCCGGATCGGATAGAAAGTATTTTTTTTTTTGATTTTGTATTACATGTTGATCGGTTTCGAAGTATCATGTTGATAAATAAATGGTAAAATTAAATGAACAAAAAGTATAAGGTATAAAATGAAACAAATGAGAAATTATTTTTAATAAATTGATTATGAATAATGTTGGAACAAATTAGCCAAACTATCTTAAATAATAAATGAAGTTGAATAGAAAACACTCAAAAACCCTAACACATCCTCGACCCAACTGAAAAAATTGAATCGGCAAAAATATCAAATATTTATATGATATTGAGTCCGTGGACAGTGCAGATGAAGCTAACATTACGTAAATAGGCACACCACAAACACACCTAGAAGAATCGCCACGTGGACATCCATAGAGAGGTCATAGCCACTGCAATTGGAACAAAACCCTAAATCAAATAACCCAAAGAATAAGTTACAATATCAGCAGAATCTTGCTCAAAAAGGATATCTTTCTTAGAATCAAAAGCAAATCTTTATTTCGTTTTGTTTCGATCGGAGAAGATCAAGGGGAAAACGATGCGTAGTAGCTCATCTGCAGCTTCCGCGACTACCGAATTCATTATTACTTCGAAGAAATCTAATCAATCCAGTCGTTTCTTCTTCTTCTTCTTCTTCCTTCTCTTCAAATCTCCAGGTTAATTTCTCACATTTGACTTTTCTACATTAAGATCTAATTGGTTTGATTTGATTTTAAGTGCAATTGACGATTTCAGGTAGAATTGGATCTTGTAAATGATGATGAATCGCATTTACAGTTACCAGATCAAGGTGATTATATCATCATTTCATTTACGTGTTGTCAAATTGAGGTTGCGTTAAAACATTATCATTTGTGATTGATGTAGATTATGATTCAAGGATGGTTCATGTTATACTGCAACTGCAAAGACAGTGCAACTTTGGTGAGCAATTTCTAATCGTAGGAGATCACCGGAGATTGGGCTCGTGGGAGCCGTTTGATGCGGTTCCGATGATCTGGTCTGAGGGCCATGTTTGGACTGCTGAACTGGTAAGAAATTGGTAACTTAGGAGTAGTTTGGTTTAATTTCTAGCAATTAAGAATGGAAATGAGAATGACACATAATCAGTACAAAATGGTTTTGAAGTGAGTAAAGTCTCAACTCTATAAAATGTTTGGAAATCTTGGTCATAACTAGTTCACTTTCTAAACGAATTGAGGATGAATATATCTTTAAGCTTGATAAATGTTAGGTTAGGTTCGAACTCAATTCGATTATAAATGAGTTGAACTGAACGTATTAAAATTCGGCTAGTTGACTCAAATAACAACCATAAAAATGTCTCGACGAGTCAATCTTCATCGAGTTTTATACAAGACGGGAAGCACAAGATCTCGTTCACATTATTTATAAACGAGTTGAGTATAAACAGTTAAAATTTAACCTCGTCTTAACATTCAATTATAAACAAACTGAACATGAGAAAACAAAGCTAGACTTGTATGGCTAGAATAACAGCCCTAAGAGCTAGTCATTCTAAAGTAAAAAAAATATTCAAACAACATACTAAAAATCTAGTATGTTGTTTAGTCTTAAATGTTTGTGGTGTATTGCTTTGCGTTATAATGCCTTATGTTGTGACTTCTTCTTCGATAGGATCTGCCTGTTGGTGAATTGATCCAATTCAAGTTCATATTGAAAGAGATCACCGGAAAGTTTTTGTGGCAACCGGGTCCTAATCGAGTTTTCGAAACATGGGAAACAAACAAAACGATCAATGTGTGGGGAGACTGGGAGAATGCATCATTTCAAGAGGTAATTGAATCAAATGAATTGATGATCAACGGAGATACGCAGCAACAACTAGGACTGGATACTTATTGCAACGGTACTTCGTCTTTCAACGGTAAAGCAATGGAGAAGGTCGAAGAAAACGTCAATGGGCATGGTAGAATTGAGCTTGGTGACAAGGCTTTAATGGTGATGAACATACTTGAAACCGAACGAGAGATTCCGGTTTTGGCAAATGCCCTAAATCCTTGTTTGATTGAGCCAACTGAAGATGTCACTGCAAAGGAAGAGAGAGTCATTGGTATATCAGAGGTAAATCCCTTATGCTTAAGTTCAATTTTTCTGACACATTCTATTTTAGGGTTACTAGGTTTGGAGAAATTCTGAAATTTCACTTTAGGGTTATAAGGTTTGGATAATACTTCACGTGTATCATTAATGTGTTAATTTCAAACTCATTTTCGCCTAGGTAGTAGGTATCACCAAATTTTTTGGACTAATTTCACAAATGTTGTGTCACATTTTAAAATCAAGTTTCATTTTTGATAACTTTATCAAAATATTACTCATGGATTTTTTTTCGAACCCTCTTTAAAAGTTTTCATTAGGCTTTCTGACAAAATTTGCTAATTCGTTTTTTAGATGATTATCGAATTTTTAAAGCTTCGGCTTTGCAATTTATATTAATGGAGAATTTTAGCTTTTTAGGAGGTTTTTCCTAGCTTTTTTATTAGATTTTTAAAGTTAACTAGTTTAGTGCCCGTGCCTTGCACGGGTACCTTAATATATATATATATATATATATATATATATATATATATATATATATATATATATATATATAATATTACATAAAATGTGTGAGTAATATATTTTATTTTGTTGGATATACATGTGTGTTTATTTTAATAAATATACAACATGAAGATAAAAAAAAATACAATTGTCGTCAACAGTAGAACACTTGTTTTCAGAGTGAAGAAATATAAGAATATGAGCATGGGGAAGACCTCGCTTCTGAAACTCAATAGTGTATATCACTGAAAATTTCAAAGTAAAATAATGTTAGTATACTTATATACTTTATTGGAAAATAATTTTATTAATATAATAACATAAAATACAGTATAGTATTTCAAAAGAAATACCTGATGAAACCTTTCCAATTATATTTTTGCATTTAATATCATTAATCATCTGATCCAACTTCATTTTAAACACCCTGCAAACGATATCTGAACGATCGGCGGGTTCAAGACCTCTTCCTTTACAATATCTACGAATTTCAGGCCATTTGGTGTTGCAAGTGAATGTTACGAATAAGTCCAGATATCCAAGAGTTATGCAAATCGCCATAGCATATTGATAATTCTGCATCATGTATCTAGATCCACCCGTATAGGAAGACGGTAACACAATCAGTTTGCCTGTAGAAGATGCGTCTGTAGTACCACTCTCAACCTCCTGGACATCAACAAAGTTTTGTCTTCACCATCTCTGTCGTGAAGACGAAACGATATAAACTCACGAACACTTAACCGAAGTCTCTTCCATGATCTACCATTATCAGTATCTCGTAGCAAAATGGTTGTCCTATATCCATCCTCGCCAAAGAGAAACAACAATGGATATTATAGAGCAAGAAATACAGGGTGAGTTTCTTTGATACGCCGCAAATGTCCCCCGTGTTTTTCCAACACAATATCCCTATCTCTATTAACATTTCCAACATCTCCAACTATAATTGCAGCTACTTCAGATGAAGTAGGCAAATTTTATCTCCTCGCATCCGTACTCCTAGTGCTAATCAGCTTTATCCTTATGTTGTCACGGGGATTACTTTTTAATCTATCCTTTGCAACTCTGAATACCTTAGCATGGGGATTGTATTCATCAACCATCTGCTTCAAATCAAAAACTATCGATCGAATCCAGTTGAACAGTGCCGTCTTTACTGAAAAATTCAATACTTATGTAATATAAGCACAATAATAATACGTTGCAATATAGATCAATGTAAAATAATAGCAAAATATCAATATACTTATACATACCTTAGTGCACGTATCCGATCTCGTTCCTCGTCAATAGAATCAACGATATAGAACTGACAAAACTTTGCATCAACACCTTCTTCGGGTAACATAGGTCCTATAAGATGAGGATTGTCACCTTGTATGCGAATACTTGAAGGGCCATGGCCTTGCTTCACGGGCTTATCCTTTCCAGTCATAGAAGTAAATGAAAACATAGAGTTATATTTTCTAATATTTTGTAGAAAATGTTTGCTCCGACGTCCTTCATTTGAGAAAAGACATTTTAGTAGAGTAGGCGGTTCTGGAAGAAGAGGCAACTGAACCTTTCCTTGCATGCAGCATAATGAGAATTTTGGCACTGTCTCTTCTACTTTTATAAACAATTTCATCGTACCACATGAGCGCACCACATGATACGCATTTCCACGTAGGATCTCCCACATCAAAATATTCTGAAAAAAGATACGGAATAAATATTATGACAAAATATACTTAAAGAGGTTGGTGTAATATGTATGATAAATCATATATTTACCTTGACCGTATGACAAAGATGGAACTTGATTGACATTATTGCTTGACAATTCATTGTCCTCATCAATATCTCCAACATAATCTACATCAAGTATTAAAACAATTCAGCAAAGGCGTAGAGGTTGGAAACACGAACAAAAACGCAGAGATCATAAGGGAAAATACATATGTGGCATTGATTGGAAACAATGAAAAATAAGAAACGAATGTGTAAACTAACGATTAAAGTATTAAAGATCCGAATAAAAATCGTAGGAGAGAACATACCTTTAATGCTGAAGAGGTAGGAGTCACGATAGAGACAGAGAACTGGATAGAGCCGAAGTCGGAAGCGTCTACAGATCAAAGGTGGAGTGAATCGAATGCCTGAAAGTCAAAATAGGAAAAAATCAGTAATCTTGTTTGACTAAAACCCTCAAGATTAAGTATATATATAGCGATGAGAAAAAATCTTATGAAACTTACTAAATAAGTTTAATGAATGAATCGGCTAAAAAATATATTTAAAAATTATTTTTTGTAAAAAAAATTCGGCTGACTTATTTTAATTTGTTATATAAATTTTTAGTTACAATAATTTAAAGCTTTCTTGATAAGATTGTGCGGGTTTAAAATATAAAACAAAAAAAATTACGGATAAAATATAATTACGGTTTAAAAAATAAAGATTTATTTGCGTTAATCGTGAGAGCTCCATTTCAAAATACTGCTCCCATAGCGCGCCACGTCAGCAACCTTATACATTGTTTTAGTAGATATATATAGATGAGAATAGTTTTTTTTTTTAAGGTTTAGGAGTTTATTCATTTATTGTACTCTTCTATTTGTATCTTATCTTTTTGTTAAATGATCATGAAAATCTACCCTAAAATCTACTTGTACTAAAACAAAATTTAGATTTTATTATATTCTATAATTTACAAAACCACCTAAAACTCCGGAAAAAAAAAAACTTTAAAAAAAAACTCTAATATTATCCAAAAAGTTTAAATTACCCGAAAATTTTGTTTTACTGCACACGCCCTTAATAGTATCTATTTGAAAATGAGTTGAGACTTAGCAATATTTACGCAAATTGTTTTAAACAGCAAGTGAAAAATTTTCCCCTAATGTCATAACCCCTGAGTTGATTTGTTTTTTCTCTATGCTATACTTTTTGTATTGTCTTGATTCTAATGAACCTTAAATCCAGTTAGACCAAAAGCAAGAAGAAGAGGAAGAAAAAGAGCAAGAGAAGAAAGAGGTGAATGATGAGATGATGATTAACAAAGAGAATGCTATAATAAAGCATCCGAATGTTGGTTTCCTGGAAAATAACTTCAAATGGTGGGCTCAACAAACTCTATTCAGAGTTTTGACCAAATTGGTATTCTTTAATTTCATTCATCAATTAGGGTAATTAAATTAAAGAACTTATTTTATGTTTTTAAGGAGATTTGCTAGATGGGATTCGATACGGTGTTTAGTTTATTGTAGATATATAAGTTGGTTACTTCAAATAATAATATCTTTTTAATGGATTTAAACATAATTAATGTCATCTTTACCATCTAAATCATTGGATCATTTTTTTTTTCTTCTTTCAATAATGTTTCTTTTGTTTTGTCATATGGTCTAGTAAATTATTCATGCGTAATTACATTACAGAACATGGCATCCTATAATTTCTTTTGCCTATATTATATTTATTTTGTCATCTTCTTCATAATAGCAGATGTAAATAAAATTCAAAAAACGTGTGAAAAGTAAGGAGTAGCAATTTCGCTATCTTTCCGGTTTAATAGATCGACTTGATCATTGTCTCTTCCATGATTTCCATACGTAAGGATTTTAGTATACATGACACTGGAAAAAAGAGAGTATTGACAATACATATGAAAAAAATTAACCAAGTCTTGACGCACCATCACATAATTGATTAATACCCTATCTTGTGTTCTAAAAATCATGCATACAGTCTCATATCACACTCAATTAGCCATCAACATGAACAATAACTGTTTAAGGGCAACATAACTTTCAAATTCGAAATAATTTGGACAAGACGAAAATCCTTTGAAAGACTTATTAAGAAATTTTGGTGGGTGCAATGTCCCGGATATTATATGTATAACTTGACAAAAAAGACTTAGCTACTAAAAAATGAAGTTAATGTTTGGAACAAAACAATTTCAGGAAACGTATTTCGACAAATTAAAGAACTAGATATACGCCTAGAAAATATCCAATCTAGTCTAATCCGGGATTTCAATAGTCGGTTGAAAGACAACGAGACTCAAGTCGACCAATCAGACTAGAAATAAACTCATTAATCTTCAAAGACGTTTCCGATGCCAACGTACTAAAACGACTCACGTTAACCTAATGGACTGCAATACCAAATGTCACCATAGGGTTGCTTGTGGCAAAAGAAGTAAAATCTTTATAAAAAAAACATAACATTTGATATGATGGATGTGTCTTCACGAATTGAATGAATCTAATGACAATTGTACAGAATTTTGATATGACTTTATTAAAATATTCAAAAGAACAAATTGTAATAGTGTAGTACTAGAAACTCAACGTACTAGCCCATGTAACACACGAGATCAATGACGCTGACAAAATGAATCCGACTGGTAATATTGGCGGTGACAAGTATCTGGGACTAGATGGACTTCCACAACACAAAAATTGAGAAACTTGCACTATTCGATTTCTAAAAAAAATATTGGCACGTTGTTGGACCTATTATGGCCTGAGCAGGGAAAAAAAACTCTTCTGAACATGCACACTACTAAGTTCATAGTGAACCGCTTGAAAGCATAATGCCTAAATAATCCACACATTTCAAGATGTGTTCATGACAAAAAGAATCATTCAAGATAACATACTAATTATTCATGAGATCTTCTACTCCTACCGCCAAAAAGGGAATGGAAGACTTTGTGACAATCAAGCTTGACACGGAAAAAACTTATGACTAATTAGAATGAAACTTTATCTTAGGATTGATGAAAACTTGAATTTCGACAATTTGTAGGATTGATTAAATAGTGCATATATACGGTTTCCTTTTTTTCCTCGTCAATAGTGGACCTACAAACCAGTTCTTCCCCGAGAGGAGCGTTCGACAAGGTGACCCAATCTCCCCACTCTTGTTCCATATCGGGGAGGATGTCTTCATGAGATACTTACAAAAACTAAGTGTTGAAAACAAGGACCTGATGGTTTTCCTATTACGATAAAAGGAACCAAAATCCCCCTTTTTTGTCGACGATATTATTATAATTCACGAAAGCTTTACAAAGTCCACGCCAACAAACGTTGAAGTTAATTGACTATTATTGTAGGCAAAAAATCAACTTCCATAAATATACATTTCAAGTAAGAAAGAACATTCAAATATAACGACAATCCTTATACATAACTTTATAGGAATCCCTTGTATGATAGCCTTAAAAGGGACCCCTTGTATAATAGCCCTGAAAAGTTACCTTGGTTGTCCCATTATAAATGGTAAGGTGAACCATGATACTTTTGAAAAAATTTATTACTAAATCTAAACAATTGTCGAAATAAAAGTTGAACGGATGAAATGGGTAAGTAGGCTCATTTTGGAAACTTGTGTACTATTAAGGCTTATAATTAAATTGCTTGACAAAGTAGGCTCATCCAACCCCTTTAAATAACTGTCTTTTAAAATTAAAAACTAATTTAAAATTAAAAAAAGGCCTAGTTAGTATTTAGTTTACAAAAAGGGATGTATAACCCATTCTTCTCAAATTGAACTCTCTTTCCCTAAAAGGAAGGTTCGTCCTCATTAAATCAAACATAAGCACAAAATTAAAGTTTATCATGCAATCATTTCTTTTATCCATTGTATATCCATAATGAGTTGGAAAAAAAAAGAGTAAATAGAAACTAAATAATGTATGGATCCGAATGATCTCAGAAAAATACCTAAAAAGAATGAGCATCTTAAACTATTTTCCCAAACAAATTATACATCATGTCAATGAAAAAAATTGACTAGCCTTTAAAAAACTTTTTTTTTAAGAAAGGACACAAATGGTGATGGCCTAGATGGGAAGACATTTAAATTTTGGACATAAAACTGAATTCCTGCAAAATCCCTGTACCGTCTTGTTAGACTACAATGTCTTACCGACTCTTGTCTTAAGATATGTGATTTCTTCACACAATAAAAACATGAAATATTGAGAAATTAAAAACCACTTTCAAACATAGTGAATGACACTATTTTAAAAACTTTCAATCTATCAAGATCCCTAACTCCAAATCACGGGAAAACTATCCGAAAAGCATGGGTGGTTCTCCATTAGGTTTAATGTTAACGATATACTCAGAAAAAGGACTGACAAATTATAATTATTTGTGGATTCGAAAAGTTGACATTGTTTCTAAAATTAAAATTTTCATATGGAAATGAACAAAAAATGGAATTCCTATCAAATTACGTCGACATCATTTGGAAGATCTTGGCCACCATTTACTATAATGCCCTTTCCCGGGACATGCATTTCCTAAAATTATTCCAGATGCCGCAAGTATTATTAACCACATTGCTTAGAACACCAACCGATTAACATAACAATCTAAAGAAAAAGCTTACCGAATTTAAAACTATGTTTTTATTTGGTGGGTCATTTTGTATTTTAGAAACCAAATAATCTACAACCATCAAAACTACCGAAAAGATAACAAAATCAAGGAATTTATTATGTATCAAATCAATAGATGTGTTAAATCAAAAGAAAGAATGGATAGTGAAAATTGGTCCAAAATAAACACAACGACAAGTAGGGATGTGCAACCGGTCCAGACCGGTGGACCGGAATTTTTAAAAATCTGGACCGGGGACCGGACCGGGACAGGACCGTTACGGTCCAGTCCGGACCGGAATAAAATAAAATAAATATATTTTTATAAAAATTTAAAAAATATATAATTTTTATTAATATTTACATAATATATATGATTTTTAAAAATATATATAAATTAAAATTAATAAAATAATAAAAATAAATAAATTTCGGTCCAAACCGGTCTTTTCCGGTCCGGACCGGGACCGGAATTTCCAAAATCCTTGGACCGGGGACCGGACCGGATTTGGACCGGGACCGGACCGGATTTGGACCGGGACCGGACCGGATAAAACCGGTCCGGACTAGAAAGTTGTGACCAAAACATATAATTTTACAAAAATTAAAAAATAAAATGTGTGACCAAAAGAGTTAGTTTGCCGAAAAACTGAACTTGAAGAGAATAGTCTAACCCCCCGTTTGGTTGCAACTCCGGAAACAGAATGGAAATTAATCTAGTCCACATTTGTACCTTATTCATAGAATCATTTCATGAGGTTTTATACAAAATGCACTTGATTCTCCCCATTTTGTTACCCTATAGGGTATTAAAACTAATTAATTTTTACTACAATTACTCCAATAGTTCAATCTACAAGAAATTATTTTTAAAAACTTCATTAACATGAATATATGTATAGACTAGAAAGTTGATTTCTTGGTCATTCATCTGCAACCGTTGAGCGTTAATGATATTGGTATCCGAAAATGTGGAATACCTCATTAAAATGATGGTCTTATCGATCGGTTCATTCATAGTATGCACTTTGATGATTTTCCGTTTGCCGCTAAAGCGGCCTCTTGACCTACCAAGCTTAAAGTGGGCTCTCGACCAACCCAGCTTGTCTCGTACACGAACCCTTTTGTTTTATAAAAAAACTAATACTTTTACATCAAATCAATCAAATAAGAGCATTCAAGCGTCACCTTTTAGCATCTAAATACACCCAACGCACCCAAGAATCAGGCAAATAAACGTAAGCCTATACGCTAGAGTTAGTAGTTAGGTCGGAAAGACCTGAAATGACTTCATGTAAGAAGAAAGTTGAGGCAAACATCTATGATTCTTCCAAAGAACATCTCTAGAAAGTTACCATACTTTGAAGGTGTATACATTTCTACCCTAACTCAACCCCCTTTAAGGGGCTTCCTTACATGAGAACATCTACAAAAAAAATTCAGCCATTCTACTTGCTCTAAATGCAAAGACATTCAAATTCCATACTCTCAAAATCACACTAATCCCTATTTGATCCTTCAAAACCCTTGCCCGCACCGCTTCATCAAGCAATTCGATGATCAAAATCAAGCACAATTCGATCTTCAAATCTCTCTTCCAATTCATTACCGGTTTCATCAATAGTTTTAAACTTCTCATACTTGACGTTCATCCCGTGATTAACCAGCTTTGAGCATTTCAGCCGTTCTTTGCAGCTAAGTGCACGGAACCATAGCCATTGTGTTCACTCACCAGCTTGAATAAACTCTTAACTGTGAATCAGATCCACCCACAACCAGCTTTCTTAAGATCATTTCCACACAGTCAAGTTCATTGACTACTAATGCCAACCGAGCAAGCTAGACAGTTGATGCCACACTGTAGTTTTCTACCATGACGGAAACAAAGCTCCAATCATTTCTCATTCTTAAACTTGAGCTTCAAGGACCTCCAATCAAAACATCTCACTAAAAATTACAGTAAAACAAATGTGCCAAATTTTAGGCTAAAAATGTACACACTCTACATAACCAAAATAATAGCTGGCAGAAGCTACAATTGAGCTAAACTAGAAGCAATAATATAAGGCCTATAAAACAGATTATCAATGAATTACTTCTAGGGATATACGGAGAACATAGAAAAATCTCTAACCGAAAGAGCTGAACTACATTTATGGACTCTATAGAAATACCTTTTTTCTCAACTTTTAAAATACAGTCTAGGACATCTCATCTGCCTGCTTCCAAAAATATGTAAAATCGAGCAATGATTTGGCAAGGACAAGAAAGCATAGCAGGGCATACAATGCTCAAGAGCATATTACTCTATACCATCTAAGATACCTTTTCGTAATAGAGGCCTGCTTTCCAAAATCCTTCTTCAAAAAGCCATCCTGTTTTCCAGCTGAATTTCATTCAAGTAGGACGTCCATTCTTTTGAGGCGGTAGTGATGATAATATGCTCTGTGATCCAACCTCATCCTTTAAAGGGCTTGCCAGAAATAGTTTTCTGCAACCTGGATATTATACATGATAATTAAGGAGTCAAGGAGCCGTACAAAATAAGCAACATGAAGTACTACAAGATCAGTTTCCACATTAGAAAGCATTCCTTAAAGACAAGGTTTACTATGTGTCTCAGAATCAAATTTAACTCCAAAAGATATTTCAGGTAACACTCACTTTTGACAGATTACACAAAAAGGTGTCACTGTAAGAAGAAAAATCAACTATTACTATAAATTAGTGTCCATCTACAACCTCCTAGTGAACATATGATGATACTATCAATACACTGGAAATAATGCAGCGGCAAGTTTTTGGAGGTATACCTGAATGAACTAGAATGCTCCAACATGTGTTGATTAGCCATTGACGATGAGCTTTCAATTGCCATCTCAGTAGCCTGCAAAGCATTTACCAAGGAAATTGAGAAAGGTTTGTAATATTGGCATTTAAGGTCAACTTAATTCATTTGGACAACAAAAAATGAAGCACGTGATTTTTGAAGGGTTACAATAGCATTGGGTAAGAAGAAACGTTTCAGCTTTATATTTTACTTATTGACAAAATTAAACATTAACAAAACTATTAGTTACTTGCACTGAAGAACAAATGAATATGTAACACTACTGCTGCGTCTCTTGATTGATAATCTCCACTTACTGATCATTTTATACCTCCAACACTAAAAAATAAAAAAAAATGCTACATTCATTTCAATGCATGATGACTCCTGGAAAGCTATCCAGCTAATATTATATGCTCAAGGAAACAAACTGCTTGCCGAAATGAATGTCTCATTTTTCATGTGTGCAGAAAGAAGAAAGTATATCATGTACATCTTATAAAAATAATTTATCGTGAACAACCTCAGATGTACCTTCCTTTGGAAAAATTTTTCTGTTGATGGGTTTCCAGGTTCAGTGTTGACATCATCCCAGATAAACCCATTTTCCTTCCTATTAGAGTGCATATCAAAGTTCTTCACATCAGTGCCCGAAGATTGTCCAACATACTCCACATATTTATCTGCAAATTCAATTTCCGAATTTAGTGATGCAAGTGGGGTATAAATTGATATGAAAAGAGACATGCTTCACCAAATAAAGCATATAATACATCTTTAACTCCAAAAAAATATGTACATGCTCCAAAAATCCAATCAATTTGAAATGATCAATGATGAAACACTATTTTTTAGGGATGGCATTGTTTACTCATATATTTACTTTAATAACTGTAATTCTCCTGATGTTTTTATCATCGTCCATTCGTCCTAATAAAGCATCTGTGCAACAACCGCACAGCATCCAATATAACAACACAACAGCAAAACAATCTTTTATAAAGTTACAAATCTACATCTTAAACATAATTTCATCTAATAAAATAACTGACACAACATAGAGCTAGCTGCCTATTCAATAAAAATCTGAAAAAGGCTCATCATTTTCAACTTATGTTGAATATATATTTGACAAACAAAAAATGTTAGCACACCAAGTTACCGAGAAGGGAGAATTAGAAGAATCCAAGCAAGGCCTAGCAAATGATCATAAGACAGTAAGACCATTTTCTGAATTCAGGCAATTAGGCTATACTCACCTAGTTGTAAGGTTTATTATGACAACTTGCTTATTAGTATAGATAAGGGAGTTTTCTCCTATTGTGTTTTATCCAGAAAGTGAAAATCGGGCTATAGCCCTGGTCTCTTTGGACAGTCAGTCCTCCATTGAGATGACTCATTTGCAGAGTGTGTCCCCCATTGAGAGTTATTCTTGTTATTTTCTATTCCAGTCATCATTTGCAGAGTGCGTAGGAGTTCTAAGTTTGTTGCTTGGGTTTTGACTTTTGAGTAATTAATAGTGTTTGAGTGTGTTCTCTGTCAAATCTAACTTCTTGTTAATATCACTGTTTTAAATGCAGCAATAAAAGAAATGCCTAGATCACCGTAACAAGTAACAACATATCATAGACTTAGACCTACAACTAGCAACCAGAAGAAATAATTTATATTTTAAACATATATAAGGATAAGAAATAATTTACCAGCCAAAGTGCGAAGAGCATTTTCAGAAGCCTGTTGCTGAGCATCCTTTCGGGTCTTCCCCATCCCAACACCAATCTTCTCCCCAGAGAATAATACCTATTCAAAGAGTTGATGAGTTTCGTCAAATTAAAGCACTTGAACAACCATAAAGGAGAAAACCACGTGTTCACAATTATATGCAATAGATAAGAATTCGAACACAGCATAAACTAGAAGAAAAAAAAATTTTACTCTTATCCAAACTATATTGTACTGTCAGCATCAGCTATTCAGAACAAAAACTACAAACACAAAGAATGTTGAGAAGATCTGACAAATTTAAGTTCCATAACAAAGGCGTGTCATGAAATAAACAAAACTATAATTAAATTCAACCATGATGTACCTCAATAGAAAATTGCAAGTCCTGTCTTGTACTTACTACAGACCTGAACTCAACCTGTACAGTAGAAGATAAATATCAATAAGATGTTTTGGATGTTTGTTACTTGATAATTAACCACAGGTTAATATGTATAAGTTTCCAGACCTTAGAATTGCACCGGCGTCCAATTTCTTGCAGCACGCTGATTGATAAACTAGAATTTAATGCATTTGATTTGGATACATCTGCTTGAAATTCCTTATTAGAAGATACTTGGTTCGGAGAGAATGCAACATCAGAAGTCCTGCCAACTGCATTCAATAAGAAATGTTTATAAGGAGCCATAATGTATACAGCAAGGAGGTTAACAACCGAAGCCTCTGTGTGAGACTGTGAGGTACAAGCAAAAGGGACTTAACTCTTAAGTGACCGCTTTAGGACTAACCATTGACAATTCATACTTGCATTTTACATTCCTTCAGTTACAGTAATTAAATTACCAGAAGATAGTTAGAATGTCAATGCTAAAAATTTCTAAAGCTATGTTTGGTTTAAAAAAAAAAAAAGAAATTACTATAAGAGCTTACAATCTCATTTTTTTCAATCCTAAAAAAGAGATTATAATCCATAAGTAGCAAGAGCAAAAGCCTGCTGCTAGTTATTTTGCTTATCACTGTAATACACAGTTTGCATATTCAAGATTTTATTCAGCACTGATGCACACAGCACTAATCTGTAAACATCAAGCAGGTGTTTATAAAGAATCATAGCTAGGAATGATGGTTGTTTGGAGGAGGTATAACTAAAAAAACAGATTCAGACCTGGTACCAGGTTAGCTGGCAGACTCTGCCTCAGCCTCTCATGTCGGGTGCCTACCTACAACACCAAAACAATAGATGAGTGTCTACTATGCTGTAAAATGAGTTAGTGGAATGTCATGAGCCACGATTTCCTATCGGAACTATTATTCAGACAAACCTCATGCTTTCCCCTAGGGACATCAAAGACTTGACCTGGTGGCATCAGACTTGGAACAACTGTATTTGGATAAGCTTGTTTTTCGGCTTTTAACATAGTACTATCTTGTGTAATTCGAGATGGTTGATTGTCCAATTGACCCTTATTCAGGTCTTCTTCTACCAGCCAGCCACCTTGAGAGTGTGATGGCACAGATGGAATTCGTGCAGCCAATGTTAGAATGGCTGGATCACCACAAATTGGTGTCCGCGTATCTCCTCCATGCTGCATCACCGAGAGTCTCCTTCTCTTATCAATATCAGATTCAGAAGGGAAGCCGTCTCTTTTACCTGAGACCCCGAGCAAACTAGGCTCTGCATGGAAGTAAAAGAATTCCCAAGATTAGAGCTCCCCGTGATTTCCAACAAATAACAGAAAGAAGCACTTTAGCAAAAAAGAAGAGCATCTTTCATACTCAATATAGGCATAGGTGTCCTAGAATAAGGTGGTGCAGCATTTAAAGCAGAAACTGGAGGTAGACGGACAATCTCAGGCTTCACCTCGGGAACATTTGACATCGTATTGATAGCTGAATCTACGGCAACTTTTTTATCCTGAAATTTGATAAAAAAAAGAAAAGAATGAAGAAATAAGTTAACATACTTGTTCTTATTCAACCATAGGCTTCGCTTCTAATCAGAATGTTCTAGAGCAAGCATCAAATTAATTAGTTACTCCACTAAGCAAAAAATATTATAAAAGGATTGAAAATATCGTTTGTACCACCCATTACTTGCTACGAACTCTAATACAACTAGTAAACTAACTTTGCGTCAAAACCAAATCAGATATCTATTACCCATGTTATTAACAACAAAGACCTATCGGTCAACTTACTTGAAGATGCAATCTCGATTCAACATCAGCACCATACATGCCGTCAGGAACGGAAAAGTTTCCATTTCCATTTGGTACTGATCCAGTATCCTTTATGGGCAAAAGAATTGAAGATGCGTCTAAATAAGAGCACAGTACATCACGGCAAACCTCCATAATAATCTATTGTACGAAATCTGCCATACCTCTATCATCAAGAAGTTGCTCACATCAGGAGGTGGAGGCAAAATTGATATCTCATCTTCATAGAAGAGATCGCAAATTCTTTGATGTATATTTTCATCAAACTCTCTATGTGATCCAGGTCAATTACATACATCAAAAGGGAAGTATTAGGTATCTCACATAAAATCTAAGCAGGAAAGATTGGTCACCACTAACAAGTAAGAGTCATACGAATAATTCTTACTTGAAAAAGCCTCCTCTAATATTGCATGCTACATTTCGAGCAACACAGAGAACAGGAACAGCATTTGCTGTCTAAGAAAAAAAAAACATTACATGTTAGACAGTGATATTGCTTGACTGTTGGAAGTCTCATAAGAAGCAGGATCAGTCACCTCAGCCTGGGGAGCGTAGTATGGCGCAAAAGCAGGCACTTGATGAACCCTCGACTGATCCTTATCTTCCCAGACGTTCGTCCGATCGTCAATCACCATTGCTAAATTTGGATGGCAAATACCATCTTGGAATACATTCAGCAGAGATTTCTTTGAGCCTGCAGAGGTGGAGAAAAGAAATCAACAAACTAATAAAATCCCTTCAATGACTATTAACTTTTAAAAAATGCATAACTCCCTAGAATGACATATTTTTGTCACACCAACTGTTTTCACATAAACCAGAAGGGCGCTATTTCTGATGAACCTAAATAAAAAAGCCTTCAACATATATGGCATGGAATTTATCACGCCTGCTAATTTAGCGGTTCATTTTTTGCCAACAATCTCTTTACCGCTATTATAGTGTTATTCATTTATGTCAAGCTGAAGGATACCATTCGAAAAACCAGCATACACACTACTGCCATTTGGGCAAAAAACAAAAAACATATCACTAATACATATAACCTCACAAAGTAGAGGAATTTAGTCTATTATTCCAACCCTATTCGGCCTATCCTGATTTCATTTTGATGCACCAATTTATTTTGGCCCAAATAGAAAGAACCATACACCCCCTTTTTGCTAACCCATATACTCCAAATTATGGTTGTTTCTGATTATATATAAACTAATATCGAAAACGAGTTGATCGTTACCTGACTTGACACATACAACACGGCCCAAGCGGTGCTTTAAGTTAATCAAGTTTGCATCTGGATCTAGAAGCCTCCACATCTCCATAGCATAATCTCTCTCCGCCATGGTACAGACAAAAACTTCAAACCGTTTGCGTCCTTTTGCTGTTAAGTAACTTCTAAGATCCTCCCAAGCAGGCCGCAACCTTACTAGCACACTAGTATCACGAATCTACAAATGACAATAACCCGGGAAAAAAAAAGATGTGGAAAGGGGCGACATTTACAAAGTGATAGAGCTTTACAGACTAATCACCACAAGGAACAGAATTGTTCAGTTTATTATAAGGTTAACTATACATGATAATTCTATGAGGAAACAACTTATGTACAAAGAACGTAGAAGTTAAGGCCAATGTTCCGGTCCTGCAGCATATGGATTTTGGAGTTACTTCCCAGAACTAAAGCTCAACTGATGTACAGAGAATGAAAATGATGTTCCCTTTAATTAACGAAATGAACATCAGCATAGAGCAATCCCCCTGGAAATCATCCTATGCAACAGCCATCAAATGCACTGATATCAACAATTTACTTCGATTTATCCTCCATGTCCCATCCGAGAAGGAACAATGATAAACTTATTAGCATAAGAACACCAAAATCAACACGTAAAAATGAAATGCACTTCCACTAATTCCAAACACACTCAGTACTCCAGTCTAGAATTATTTACAAGATACATTCGAACACCAGATAACGACATAATAAAAGCAATTTCTAACCTCGGGATTTATGCGAGTGAGAACAATGTTCTTCTCGGGCAACCTGATAATCGGGCGTACAATTTTCTCATGGTTCTCCGAATACTGAGGAACCTCCTCCAACTGAGCCTTATGAACCATCCCACCATCCGTAACACAATCGTAATCCACATACTGCCTCAACAGCGCCCTATCATCAGAAACCCGTCTCAGCTCAGCCGACATCCCCGAGGCTCGAACCACATCCGTCTCCCTCGCAATCCAACTTCTAAGGAACTCCATTCTATCCTCAAACGACCTCGTCGTGTTGGCAACAATCAATGTCTCGTCAAGATCAAAGACAATAGCCAGACAGCGTAAATTAAGCATTCCAAGGCATGAATTGTAGAGTCCAGCACGCACGGAACAGCACCAGAAACAAGGGAAATTCTTCTCCTTACTAGGCATTGCCACGAGATGTATCTCCTCGTTACCAAGAACCACCACAGCTGTCTGAAACACACGCACACAACAAAAAATGTATATTCAAACTATAAAACTCCAAATATGTCTGAATTGAAACAATGGAGTGTCTACAAACTCTAAATTAACCTTGCGCTCGTGGAAGCAAGAAGCGTGGAGAGTTAGAAGATTAGGTTGTTGCTCTGGAGGTACCGGCGATTCCAATTTGCAACGAACGGAGTAAGAGGATATTGTTTGAAGGACTGATAAAGGTGGAGATCGCTCACTTGGAGGTGAGATTTGAGAAATTCGAATCTTGTTGCTCGGGAAATTGAAAGTCGAGTTTGCATCCTTGGAAACTGGAACAGCTCTCATTTCACCTAGAAACGTTTCGCCATGGTAAACCGCCACCGATTTATACCCTAAACGACTCATTTCTTACAATCATGCGAAGAAAATTTGAATGATGGAGTCAAATGTAGGGATTTGAAATTGTAAGAAAGTTTGATTTTGCGAGAGCTTGTTTCTCTCTCTAAAACCACGCTCAAGTACAGTAGGAAGGAAGTCTCGTGCGCGCTCTTTCTCTCTTAGCTCTCCTCTCTCTACACTCTCTCTCTTCCCCCACGCAAAACGCCTCTCCCTCTCTCTCCTATTTCCCTTTTGCTCTCTCTAGTGCTCTTCTTGCCTTTTCAAAAATACATGAAATTGAGGTCACAAAGACGGCCTTTTATAGGGTGTGCGGTGGGCCAGCGCAATGGGCCTGTTTTATGATGTATTTACGTAAATGCCATTGGGCCGTTGATCATGTCCAAATTAGGTCTGGTAATAGGACCCATATATGAATCTATGAAGGCCATCTTAGGCATAGCATTTAAAGCTACTACTTAAATAAGGTTGTTTACCTTTAAAATAAATAAAAATAAAGTTGTTTAAAAATTATTATTAGTTGGTTTGGATTCATCGAAGTTGATATGAACTTCTCGACATAATGCAAGCAGTCTTACCTAATGTAAGACAACATTTTCCCTTTTCTTCGTAGGAAATAAGGCGGTTTCAAATGATTTCGATCTATTGAAGTTGATATCAACTTCTCGACCTAGTACAATCAAGGATCATATGAATTTATGAATTCAAGACAACTTTTTTTCCATTTCTTCCTTGGATAAATACAGGATTGTGAAATCATCCTTATCGACATATGGTTAAAAGAAAAATTAAACTATATTTTTTAAGTGTCGTTCAAAATATTAAAGTTTTAACTTTTGCGATGATCTATATAAATATGGCTGTATTATGAGAGGTTGTTGAACGAACCAAAAGTATATTTTGAAAAAGTTATACTTGGATCTTTTAAACTCTTGCATGTATTGCTCGTGGTGTGTTGTTTCATATTTTTATTGAGAATGTATTCAGTTAATATACCAAATATAAGTGAAATAGATTTGTTGTGTTAATAAGCGGTAGAGTTGTGCATATTTGATCCGGGCCCGATTGGAAAACCAAATTCAATGTGCAATCCACTATTTTGGGGTTTCGGGTCCCGGTCCAACACCATAAAAGACAATCGGACCGGGTCAAAAATTTATAGATTTTTATTTTTATTTTTTTATTCTGGTCCAAAACGGTCGAAGGTTTCGGAAATTTCAGTCCGGACCGGATGCATAACCCCAACAAGCGGTATTGAAATCAATACTTTAAATTTAACTACTTAGACCATCCACAATGGTTGGGTTTTTAAACCCCATTTCTTAACCCTCTCTCCGTCACATCAGTTTATAAAACTCTGTCAACTTTTCTTCTACATTCATGATTTCTTAAATCTAATTTTTTAACTTTATATTTAAATAATTTTTTAAAATTTTGATACTATTAATTTTATTTATGATAAATTTATTTTTAAAATTACATAATAAATATATATACAATTAATAAAATGATATTTTCGATAAACACCTCAACAAAAATTAAAAACACAAGACTTTAAAATAATAACTACAAAATTAAGATGCAAAAGATGAAAATACAAATACACAAATACATTAATCTTATGTGTAATATATTGTAATATATTATTTCATATGGCACATTTCTTAAATTTATAGTAAATATCAAAACATCATCATTAAATTTAGTACATTACTTATACTAATTATTATTTAATAATATAACTATATATTTTAAATATAAATAATATTATTTTTCATTTATAATGACTTCAATGTATTATTTTATGAGTTAAATTAATAGTTTATATAATAAATATCATCTTAAAAATCTTTTAGTTACTTATATTACTTATTTTGTATATAAACAAATCATCCTAAACATATTCAATATTACCTATAGATAAAATTAAATTATGAATATTAAAAAAAAAACTATCAAAATATATATTTATATTGAACGAAAAATGCAATTAATTACAACCCAAAACACTTTAAAAACAAAAAAACGAGGATCAATATATGGATGACACATGGCACCAATCAAAATGCGTAAAAAACTTCTCTCTCCTTTATCTAATTTGGAAACTTTAGAGTGAATATTGGGATGTTTTGGTTAGAGACTTAATATATATTAAACTAGTGTATTACCGTGTCTTGCACGAGATTTTGATAAAAATATTATTTGCTATTATATTTGTTTAAGGGATTATATATAAACTATTTTTTTGTCATTAGATAGAGTAGATAATAAGCAATAAATATTTGTACACTTTACCTATAATATTATATAATACATTAATAAAATATCTAACCGTATAATAATTTATATTTTGATTTTTCTCCCCCTTATTATATTGATTCATATATTAATAGAAATAGTACATTTGTAACATATGGTGTTATATTAATTGTTATAGATAAATTAATTTAAGAAATTACACAATATCACGTAATAAAAAAGGTGATTGGAAGGGATGGAAACCGTAACATTTAATTGTTAAAAGTGAATTTAGCTAATTCTTTTCTTTTTTTTGTACTGCTAAAATTTGTTATGGATTATGTGATTCTAATCCGTTATATATATCTCAAGTAACAAAAAAGGTGATTGGAAGGGATTGATTTAATTAAGATTTGATTTTAATATTTTGTTAAATAATTTTGTAATGAATAAACTTAATTAATATTTTGGTGGGTTGTGGTTAAATGCTAAAATGACACGTGATAGTTAATATTTTTCTGCGTGACACGTGGCAAGAAGTGTTACTCCTATAATATATAAGATTGGTAAAAACCTTCATTGTGAAAGGTCTTATAAACTTGTATTATTAGGGTTTTTTGAACTCATTTATGCATGTGTTGCTTGCAATGTGTAGCATGTGTTGCTTGCAATGTGTAGTTTCGTATTTTTATTGAGAATGCACTCAATTTATATAACGTTCACGAGCGAAATGGATTTATTAAGCTAAGGAGGGTGCCAATAATGTGTTGTTTGCATTCATGTTACGAGGGTCTCTCGAACTTCTATTATGATTGTCTTTTGAACTCATATGCGTGTTGCTTGCAATGTGATATTGCGTTTTTTTTAATTGAGAATGCAACCAATTAATATGAAGAATACGATGGTAGGGGATTATTGAGTTAACAAGGGGTTATGAAGTCGATACTTGAAATCTAACTACTTTATAACTCGTATTGTTAGGGTCTTTTAAACTCATGTGTGTTGTCCGAGGGAGTGCCATCTCAAGTAGGGGTCTTCGTCAGTGATGTCCTCTCTCTCTCTCTCCGTACTTATTAATTCTTTGTCATATTTGTTGTTTTTCGGATGACTGTCTGTTTTTTGTTGCTACTAATCTTGGCGAGTGCTCGAAGTTAACTGAAATTTCAGTGTTTGTGAACGAGCATCTTGACAAAATCAATATGCTAAAGTCTGAGATTTACTTCAAAAAATAATGTCAGCTCCATCAGGATTGCTATTACGTCTTTGTTGGTGTGAAGGAAGGAACTGGGCAATCCAAGTATCTTGGTTTGATCTCGATTATTAGTAGATCCAAGACTACTATGTTAGGGGATGTTAAACACCGCATTTGGAAAAAACTTAATAGGTGGAAGGAAAAGCTACTATCGAAGGCGGGACGGGAAGTGCTAATTAAGTTCGTTTTACAATCCATCTCCCTTTATGTTATGAGCATTTTCAAGTTATCGGATAGCCTTCTTGATGAATTACACATGATGCTTGCTCGATTTTGGTGGGAAGCCCATAACCAAGACAGGTAGTTGCACTTAATTTTTTTAGTTAATTAATTATTTTTTAAAATTTTAATATCTGATAGTTTTATTTTACCTCTAAACTAAAAATTTTGAATTTGTTTTCCTTCTTCTACTTTTCGTTTAGTTATTATTATTATTATTTTAAAATTTGAAACAACTAAAACACTAGTCGTACTTAATTCTTTAGTTATGTTTTTTTGGTTAACATTTCGTTTATAATATTTTGGTTAATATTTCGCTTATAATACATTCAATAATTAATCAAATTGGTTTTTTTTCCTTTGTACATAAGCATTTTCGCTTCACAGTGTCTGAGGAGGAGATGAAAAAGACATTTTTACATCAAGGCGTCTCTCATATACGCAACCTATTTATGGTTCACCGTGACAATAAGACTGTACTTGATTTTCTTGGAAAGGAACAATGGAAAAGTATGGAGGCACTTAGAGACAATTGTCCAAAGCTTCGTCGACAAGCGGAAGTGAACAAGATGAATCGGGCTTCAAAAAATGTCATTGATGTTGGAGTGTACCGGGGAGGTTCATGCAAAGTTAGAAATTGGAGGAAAAGAATGGTAAGTATGTAATAAATTAGTTTTATTTTTTACTTTTTCATGAAATGTTTAGTGTAAATATATGTTTATTTTTTTTATTTGATTTCCTTATTTTATAGGTTGTGGATAGTGATGGCATTGAGTCACCCCTTCTCAAGTTGTTAAAAAGTTGTGGTAAAACAAAAATGGTGAATGGTCGGGTCCAAAACCTGCAACAATCGCGGTAAGCCTTTGATTGTTAAGTTAATATTGAGGGTCCAAAATATTGAGCTTTTTTTTATTGTTGGTGGTTGTTTGTTTCATCACTTTTGATTGTAAACCAAGGTTGAAATAAGAAGTTGGTTGGTGGTGGTTGTTAAAAATAGCCCCATGTTTGTTTTGAACACTTTGTTTATTGTGTGTATTATATATAGTTGTTTTTTTTATTGTTGTGATTATTTGTTTCATCACATTTTATTGTAAACCAAGGTTGAAAAAAAACAGCCCCTTGTTTATTTTGAACACTTTTTTGTGTGTTATAGGGCTGTTTTTAAAATTGTTGATTGCTATTTGTTTAATCACTCCAAGGTTGAAAAAAAATCAGTTGGTTGGTGGTGATTGTTAAAAACAACCCATATTGTTATTGATTGTTATCCTTGAAAGTTGTTATGCATTGTCATATATGATTTTGTTATTATTGTTTGTCTTTTTTGCTTGTAGCATTTTTTATGACGATTTTTCTTATATATTTGCTTATTTAGGATGAATATGATCGTTTATGTACTCAACATTTATCATCCGACGGTGAAGAGACCAACATTCTCCACAATGATGAGATTTGGGCCAAAGCATGTAAGGGTCCACAATATGGAAGGATTTTTGTATTAGGAGAATAAGGCATGGGCCTTATTCTTAATGGCTTGGTTGCAAATTGTTCCACTTTTGGCAAGTCTTCACAAGCTTACTATACATCCCAAGAGATGGAACCTTTTAAATATGAAGTAAAAGAGATGAAAGAAAGTTGGAAGCATCAACAAATGAGGTGAAGGAATTAACCTGAAAAATGGGGAAGCTACAAGATTTCATGCAGCAACAAGAAAAAATCTTACAAGAACTGCTAAGATTACATAAGAGTGCTTCCGGGAGCTCGACACCTTAGTATGCCTACTTTATCAAAAACGTTTGAATATGACTTAAGTTTATCTTTTGCGGTTTAAGAAGTTTTTGGCTTGATGTGTTGATTAAGTTTAGTATGATATTAGTTAAGTGTGTGGTATGTTAACCTTGAATTGATATATTTTGTAAATCAAGATTTGATATTTTTGTATGAACGGGATTTTGCAATTCAAGATTTGCATTTTCTAAATGATCTTGTGTGTTTCATACCCTCGAAAAATCATTGTTGGTATGCTCGAATCCAACTTCTTCGTGTTCTACCCGTTACCCTTGAATTTCAGTTTGCTCTTAGATTCAAACTTACCCACGAGAATATCCACGTTCTTACCCACGAACTTTACCCTCGAATTTACCCACAAATTTATCTTTGAACTTACCCTCAAATTTAACCTCGAATTTACCCTCGAATATACCGTCAAAGTTAACCTCGATTGTTACCCTCAAAGTAAACCTTGAATTTAACCACAAAAGTAACCACAAGTACAAATTCATGGGTAAATATAGCCACGAAAAGAAATTTTGAGGGTAAATTCCGTGGGAATTTTTATCCACGGGCTTTGTAGCGTCGAAAATATTTTCGAGGGTAAATTTGTGGCTAAGTTCGAGAGAAGTGTGTTTCGTGGCTATCACCGCGGCTAATGCCGTTGCTACACCTGTGTGTTTCTGGTAGTGTAAAAGGATTTTATGGTTTAAATAATAATTTATTAAAAATAATTATTTGGAGAAAAATTCTAGAAGCGTCACGTTAGCATTTTGACGGCTGTTTTAGTAGAGTATATATATTTGTAGTTGTAATTGTGGTTTGTAGTCGTAGTTGTGGTTTTCGAGTAGATTTTTATAAAAAAATCATTTATACGCATTTAGTAAAAACAGATTTAGTGAGATTTAATTTACATAAAAGACGGAAATATCCCTACATTGAATATTCAAGTTCATTTCCCTTTTTCTTTTCTTTATATTTTATAGTCATGTTTTTGTTCTTCTTCCACCTAACCTAACCCCCATTTACAAATGAAGAAATTGGATATGAAGAAACAAAGATTACGCCCGTCTGTATCTTGAGATTGGATATATACTATGACTCTTACATATCTGAGTTTGATTTCTCAACACCAATCATAGTGCCGGGTCAATTCAATCTCTTCCTTCTTCTCTTTCTCTCATTCGCACCTCGCTCCCTTCCGAAATCTCCGAGCTACCGACAACGCCGTCGATTTGGACGACGATGAGCTCAACCTTTTTATCAAAAGACGATGAAGACGTTTCACATGCCGATTCGAGGCCTAACCACATGTTGTTTCAGTTAAGACATTTCATGCCGATTCGAGCTCAATTGACAACACCGTTGATATCGGAGTCTGTTTGTGCGGCGCCACCACCAACGCAGTCCCGTCGAGCCCAAACCCACGCCGACGAGATGCAGGTTGTTGGAGAATATCAACCTCCACCTTAAAACCCTCACATATCAAAAAACGAGAAGCATGTTATAGAGAGGAAGCGAGTAGAAAAACAATAATAATAGGAGAGAATTTTAGATATGATTTCCAAACCTTTTAATATCACATTTTCAAGCCTTCTCTTCAAAGTTGAAAAAAATTCAAACTTAAAATTAGAAATATCTAATTAAATAAAGATACGAAAAAGTGATCCCATTCAAAATCTAAAATATCCTCCAAACCTGAACAACTAAACACGCCCTAAATTAAAACAACAATTTATCAAACTCTAGCTAAATACTTCTAAATATCACCTATCTCAACCGCAAAAATAAATAAAACCCTTAACCCTCAAACTAAGCAGTGTCTAAGTTTAAATTTGAGAATCACGTTACTTTTTTTATTGGATGAGGCTCATTATCGTACCATACTAACAATCTTCTAAATAGATAACAAATAATGTTAAGGGGTGGTTAAATGAAAACTATAAAATAAGACGCTGTTGTTTGAAAAATAGGGTATATAAAGGATGATATTGTGTAATTTACTCAGGATTAAGAAATACTTTTTTCAAAATATTCTATTATAATAGATATGTTTGAAAAGTTCTTTTTAAATTAAGAATAATTGAGTACCTTGTTGTGTACCGGCGTGTAGGGAATCCGCTCTTTAGGCTTTCAAGATCCGGAACCGCCTCTTCTTCCCAGTTCAAAAATTTATTGCTTCCCTCCTCTCTCTCCGCCTCACTTTTGATCTTCACGCTCCCCATTTCTTTTCACCAGAACTTGCAATCGAGCTTCTTCCTCACTCAACATTCCTAGGGTTTCCACAGATCTAACCGCTGGTTCAAGTAATTGAGATGGAGGATCCATCGAATCAGCAGATTCAAAAAGACCTAGAAGCCGCTGATAAAGATAGCTTCTCTCTAATCGATGGTTCAACGCTTGATGATCTATTCATTTCCATGTCAGGTACTGGAGTACACCTATTCGTCTTCGTTTGTTAAGATTAAGCCGGTGACGTTTTTCCGCCTCAGAGCGTTTTGAGTTCAACTGTTTAGGGATTTTGGTTTGAATGATTTTCAGGTCTATTTTAGTTGATTGATACTGTTGTAAGTAAGGATGTTTTAATTAGGGGATTTGTAAATTCATTGTAGCTAAGTACACTTGTGCGGCTGATTGAGGTAGTTTTCCCCCAGTTTAGGTTTTGTTTTTCTTTTATTTTTGTAAACGTGGATTTTGCTTCTATGCTGAATTGAAAAATAATGTAACAATAACAGGGAGTTTTAGTTTCACATCTGGGAAAGTTATAATTTACCAGGTTTTGATGGATTCAGCAGGGAACCATTTGAACCTTTGAAATTTTAGAGTTATGTGTGCATGTCTGCTAGACTGTTACAATCTTATATTTATTATGCAATAACCATTTGTTCTGGTTACAGAGCCCCGCTTTGTGGAGAATAAGGCAACCGTAGTAGATGAAGGAGCAAATATGATGGAACCACTAGAAGCACAGAAACCCAGAAATAATGAAAAATACAATCTACGCAAAAGCTTAGCCTGGGACAGTGCTTTCTTCACGAGTGCAGGTGTGCTTCCATTTCACATGTAAGTGCTTTTTATGTGAGATATCTGTTGTTTGATTTCCTTTTCTTCTGGATAATCAGGTGTTCTGGACGCTGAGGAGCTGTCTACCATTATGGAAGGAGGCAATGGGGGTAAACAACAAATGCAACATTTGCCAGGAATTCAAGAGGATATTAGCAAATCTACAGATTCACTATCTACTCTAGAGAGTGATAATTTGTCACTTGAGAGTCTAGAGGCTGACCTGTTCTCTGATATAAGAGCTTCAATCCAGAGGAGTGGCGAGTCATCCAACTTGAGAGAGTCAAATCTTAATGGCAGACCAGAAGTCACAAGCCAGCTAGGTGAGTAGTATACTTCTGAATTTTCGGGCCAGTTCTTTGTTTGGTTATTTCTTCCTACTATGCTCATGGTTTATGGGAAACAATGTTTGACCATATATATTGCTGGCAAATTTTTTTTTGACCGATGATATTGTAAAGAGAGTTCTCATGTGTTTTCTATCTCTTGTAAATGACCTTTTTCTTTCATTCATGCTCAGAAAAATAATTAAAAATTCTTCTAGGATATCCCTTTATTAAAACAAAGGTTTATTTTAGCTGTTGGATTCTTACCCTATAACTACAGATGTTTGTTTGGTTATCATTTGTTTTAGTCCTCAAACCCCACTACTTTTACCAAAATAAGATCACTGATCAGTTTCTTTGAATCAAAAGATTTTTAAGATATATTTGCTTATTCCTGGTATTTGACAGTTAATTTTGGGTGATTAAATTTTCAGGGAAAAGGATAACTGAGATCAAGCATGCAAATACAGTAAGTTAGTGGGTCCCCATTTTTATTTTTTTTACATGTTGATCATTTTTGTCATGATGTATCTGAAACATCAGTTGCTTGTCACTGTCACATCTTAGGTCAAGCCAAAATCTACTCCAAAGAAGCCATACACTAATATACAAGATGGAAAGTTGATGAAGTTGGGTCCCTCTCGTGAACAAGTGAAGAAGGCAAGTGTTTCTATTCATGCATGTTGATGCTTCGTAAGATCGTGTTCTCTTACTGAATCAATCGGAGCAGATTTCCTTAATAAGTTTCTCTACGGGACATAAAATTCCTTGTAAATTTATTGTTGAAGTGCTGTTTTGACAATG
Organism: Fagopyrum tataricum; assembly: GCA_002319775.1. NCBI lineage: Eukaryota > Viridiplantae > Streptophyta > Magnoliopsida > Caryophyllales > Polygonaceae > Fagopyrum > Fagopyrum tataricum. Next base: position 57,815,716 of record CM008280.1, read on the forward strand.
AATTTATATGAATCTAAGCTCTTACACTAGCTCTGTGTTTTTGTGAGTGAAGCCTGTGGTTAGTAGAAGGGAGCCAAGCTTGTCACTTCTTAAGCCGGCTGCATCATCTGGAAAAGGAAGTTCAATGGTGATGGCACCAGCCAAAGTACCAACCAAAAGGATGTCTATTTCTGCTGGACGTGTAAAATCCGACACTAACAATGCGGGAAATGAGATTGGTATGTGACATCTTAATGCTGTCACCTTTAAGTTCCAAGGAACAGTTTCTTTAACAACTAAACTACATGTGACACCTTAATGCAGGGCGTGTGACTAATATGTCAAAGGGTGACCGGCCAGGTGTTTCCCGCAGTGCCATTCCAAAGGCTGCATCATATGCTAAATCTTCTTCAGGGTCTTCAACTACTACCAGGACAGGAATCTCTAGCAACAGATCTTCTATTGACAGCACTAGTAGTTCTAAGTCTGAGAGTTCTAGGATGTTGCCATTGAATGGCTTGCAAAAGACTAGTCGTCCTGCAAGTATACCTCCTCCTGGTGTGAAGAGTAGAATCCCCTCCAGAGTTCAACTGAAAGGCAAAAATCCGCCAAGCAGTTCCCGCATCTCTGCAAAATTGTCTGCAACTTTGCTTTCTCCTAGTGTATCACCTACTAGTTCTATAAGTGAATGGTCATCGTCTTCTTCAACTGTAATTGCTAATCAAGAGCATAGCGTTTCAAAGGATGGCTCTAGTTTGCATAGATCATTCAGCTTAGATAGTAACGCTTCTCAGGATTTACAAATACATGTTAATGAACAAGCTTCGGGTGACAGTGAAATTGAGGTGGTTGGATTGGTGCCACACATAGCTGAAGGATTACCGGCAGACAATATTCCTGTTTCGAAAGCAGTTTCTTCAAAACCAACTGGTTTGCGAATGCCATCACCGAAGATTGGCTTCTTTGATGGGGTAAGTTGTCTTTAAGATCAAACAAACATCAAATCCTGGTTTTATATGTTTCTCCAAACAAATATTAGTTGATCATATTTTGAAGAGTTCCATTCATAATGTTTATGTTTTACACGCAGCATATATTTGAGCTAAAATACTAAGATGCTCACTGTATACAGGTAAAATCAGGGGCCCGAGCTCAAAATGCAAGTATGCAGTCTCGTTCTCGTTTATCAAGTAGCCGCCTTCCAAAGTCCACAACTGGAAGCTCATGTCCAGGTGGAGTCCCGAACAAGGGAACTATTGGACATGCTGCTGTTAAAGCTACTGCATCAACACCTGTTAGTGTCAACCTTGACACTCCTAAGAGTAATGCAAGGGTGAATGCAACTGTTGGAGGGCGCTTGACAGGAATATCAGCTGCTTCAAAGGAATCAAATGTCAGAGCTAGTAAAGATATATCCAAGACAACTTCATCAATGACTAATGGAGCGAATAATTACGCAACTGCTAAGTCACCAGTTGGAGAGAAGCATCACTGTGAATCTGGATCAAATTCAGTGGATAAGAGTGAGGTGGATATTACATTAAAGAATGAAAACCCAGATGGGAAATCTCTTCTTCAGGATAATCAGGTTAACAGTGATACAAAACTACTCAATCCTCATCTCTTGCACGAGTTAATCAATGAAGATAAAGTTGACACTGAGCACCCAGAAGAGAAATCTTACTTTCAGGCTAATCAGGTTAACAGTGCTGTAGAAGCTGGCCACCAGATCATGAACATGATTGATGATCCAAAAAGGCTCAATCCAGATCTTCTGCATGAGTTAATCAATGGAGATAAATCTGACACAATGAATATGTCTGAAGAAGTGGGTAATGCAGTTAAAGCCGAGGAAAATGCAGATACAGTGGTTGTGGATGGAGGACACGAGCCAAAACCTATTGTGAAGAATGACCCAAAATGTGATGTGATAACTTATCAGCAAAATGTATTTGCTGAACAGAAGGTGATTGGGTTGATTGCAAATGTGGATGCTGTGGGCAATATGAGTGGATTATGCGATGAAATGCAGGGAAAGAATTATGCTGTGATTTCTGATCAGCAAAATCCCTTTGCTGAATTGCAGGCAAATGAATTGATTGCAAATGTGGATGCTAATGATATTCACTCACCAGCAGGATCATGTAGTGGAGAGCTTTCAGGTTTGAACCGAAAGGAGAATGCAACAGATCTGCCTAAGCAAACTGATCTTGTTGTATCTAGCAAGATACTAGAATCTGACCCTGGTTCTACAACACCTTTAGCTGATGGGAACAAATCACCTGATGCATATGCTACGGAGGGGCACCTAATCAACATGTCTGAAGAAGTGGGTAATGCAATTAAAATTGATGAAAATGAAGATACGGCGGTTGTGAATGGAGGCTATGGAGCAACTACTGAGAAGAGTGATCCGAATTATGCTTTGATTACCGATCAGCAAAATGCCTTTGCTGAACAGCAGGTGAATGAAAGGATTGCAGATGTGGATGCTAGTGATTCTCAATCACCAGCAGTATCATGTAATGCTGAGCTTTCAGGTTTGAACCGAAACAAGGAGGCAGCATATTCGCCGAAGCAAACTGATATTTGTGTATCTTCCGAGATACTAGAGTCTAACCCTGTATGTAGAACACCTTTATCCAATAAGAAAAAGAGCGAATTGGTTAGTCCATCAAAGAATGGATCTGCAGAAGGGAAATCCCAGTTTCAGGTTGATCTGGTCAGCAGTGTTGTAGAAGCTGACCACCAAATCATGAATATGAATGGTGACCACCAAAAGGCCTTTGCTGAACAGCAGGTGAATGAATTGTTTGCAGATGTTGATGCTAGTGATTCTCAGTCGCCAGGAGTATCATGTAATGTGGAGTTCTCAGGTTTGAACCTAAAGGAGGAGGAGGCAGATTTTCCGAAGCAAACTGATATTTGTGTATCTTCTGAGATACTAGAGTCTCACCCTGTATGTAGAACACCTTTATCCGATAAGAAAAAGAGTGAATTGGTTAGTTCATCAAATAATGGATCTGCAGAAGGGAAATCTCAGTTTCAGGATGATCTGGTCAGTAGTGATGTAGAAGCTGACCACCAAATCATGGAAATGAATGATGACCACCAAAATGCCTTTGATGAACAGCAGGTGAATGAATTGATTTCAGATGTGGATGCTAGTGATTCTCAGTCGCCAGCAGCAGTATCATGTAATGTGGAGTTTTCAGGTTTGAACCTGAAGGAGGCAGCAGATTTGCCAAAGCAAACTGATATTTGTGCATCTTCCCAGATACTAGAGTCCAACCCTGTATCTAGAACGCCTTTATCTGAAAAGAAAAAGAGCGAGTTGGTTAGTCCATCAAAGAATGATTTGAAAGTGTTCAATCCAGATCTTTTGCACGAGTCAGTCAATAGAGATGAAGTTGACACAGAAGAAGAGGGTATTGCAATTACAGTTGATGAAATTGCAGATACAGTAGTTGTGAAGCATGATCCAAATTGTGCCATGATCACTGATCAGCAAAATGCCTTTGTTGAACAACAGCTTTCAGGTTTGAACCGAAAAGAGGAGGCAACTGAGTTGCCTAGTCAAACTGATCAATGTGTATCTTCTAAGATACTTGAGTCAAACCCCAGTTCTAGGACACCTTTAGCCGAAAAGAACTCATCGCCTGATGCATACAATATGGAGGTTCTACTGAAGAGTTTCACTTCTCTTTCTTTGGAAAATGTGCAGGCAAAAGATGTTTGAGACAAGAAAGACTTAGCACGTAGCAGAGTTACCTTATCCTCAAGAGGTATATTAACACGACAACTCTAGTATATGCTTGTTTGGTTAATCTAGAGTAACTAATGGTGACATTCTCTGACTTTTGGTTGCAGAAAGTACTGCAGATAATGAAGCTTTTTTTGCTTACATCTGGAGCGTCAACTACGCGTTGCTGTGTGTTTCTTGGCAGCTTGTATTGTGGAAAATTGTACTTGCACTGTAGGCTATTATGGTGAAATCGTTGTTTTCTGTACAAGATGAAATAAGCTTTACTTGTGTTCTGGCATGTATTCACGAGGTATTCTTCATAGAACAGTAAAAAAATTCATCTTTTTCACATTTTGTTCAGTTAAAAGTGGGATCAGTGGAGATATTATTTATCTATTTAAAAAAATTTCATCTCAAATTTGAACATGATAATTATTTAACCATATTAAATAAAGATATACTATTTACATGAATTTACAATATAAAATGTTAATTTAAAAATAGTCGCGTAAGACACAACATGTTAAATTAGTATAGAATACACGAAAATATTAGGCGTGAATGTGTGACTCATCTTCTACTTTAAATCTCACAAGGTCAAAGAGAAGCAATCACATGATTCATCTTCCTTTAAATTATATCATGGCATCAGTCTTTGCCTGCAATTTCTACAAAAGAAAGAACAATGAAATCTACATCATAAAAGATCAAACAAGTAGGATTTGGATAGAAGCGAATTGGCGGTTTCCTTGGAAAAAGTTTGGTTATGGTAGAAGTGTAGTAAGTGAGGGTAAATCACACTTTGAAATCTCTACTTCAATTCACGGGAGTAACAACTAGGTGAACAAAAATATCCGATCACCTAATCCGAAGATCCAATCCGAAAAAGTTCAAATTCGAAAATATCTGGTTATACGATTCCAATTCAAACATAGTTTTTTGGATCATAAAATCAGACACAGATCAAGATATTTCATCTTATCTATCTGAAATTGCTCAAATAAAATCGGATATCCGATTCGGATAAAATGTTAGGATATCCGGATACTCTATATCAGACTCGAAATATTTCATCTGGTCTATTTATAATTACTCAGATAAGATCGGATATCCAATCCAGATAAAATGTTAGGATATCCGGGTCCTCCATATCAGACTCGAGTCGAACTATTATAAAATTATCACATCATATACTTTTGAAACTGATATCTGGAATCGCCCACCTTGTAACAACATGATCTCGAGGTAGCAAATGGATCTGTTGTTTATGTTGCCCAATAGAAGTTAAGAAAGAGGGATACGAAACTTGAATGATTGGTTGATTTGCTATTTTCGTATTTAAAAGTGAATAATAGAATCATCGCAAGCTAATGTAGCTAAAAATGTAATCAACTTGAATATTCTCAGAAAGGCCAAATTAGCCACAAAACAAACAGAACAAAGTCTCACAGCAAAATTTCAATAAAACCGATTTAATACTATTCTGAGCAACTAGTGAGCCATCAGAATACTTAAGATCTTGGCTTTTCCTTCTTCTCCTTGAACAAAGCAAGAAGAGACACGCCAGATACCTTCACAACCTTGAACCTGACTCCGGGAATATCTCCCACGGCGTGTCCTTTACGTCCAAATCCAGCAATCAACACTTCGTCCTGCAAAATTACAACAAAATAGGTTCAGAGAAGGTGAGTGGTGGATGCCCAAGTTAAAAGTTTTCACAACTAAGATTTAATTTTCTTTCTCAAAGCTAACAAAACCCGAAAAACTGCAAAAGACACCAGCATAGAGCAAGACAAGGTGAAATTGTACACTTACATTTTCTTCAATGTAGTTCAAACAACCATCATTGGGAACAAAAGCAGCAATCTTCTTTCCGTTCTTGATAAGTTGGACTCTAGCACACTTTCTAATGGCAGAGTTAGGCTGCTTAGCCTCAATACCACTGCAAACTTATTCCAATGAGTATGTTAAGCCATGAAACCTTGAAAAGAGGGAATTCAGATAAGTTAGTCAGGACTCTCGAGCTCACATTTTCTCAAGCACAATGCCCTTAGCATGAGAAGAACCAGAAAACGGTTTCTTCCACTCGTTTCCTAGATGAGACTTCTTGTAAGACTTGTCGGCCCACCTTTGGACTATACGGTGCTTCTTGAGCTTGCGTCCAGCTCCCATACCACGTGTCTTACTGTAAAAGGAATATGCATCAAAATTGGATTTTATTCGACAAACATCAATACCAAGTTTTGTTCTATTACTCTTCTCGATCTCTTTGACAATTTCACCAAGACAATCCCAATATGGTGTCAATACTAAATAACAACACAGTCATGAAAAACCATTACACTATTGTGAAAAGCAATTAGAAATCTTATAAGATATGAAGTGTTGCAAAAACCCTAAAATAATGGCCTCTCAATTATTGAGCTTTGTAATTGAGTTGTTTCTCATTCATGATTAGTAGATACATATACAAGTTATATGTAAAATAAAGCAGAATGGAATTGCATTGTTTCTCATTATTGTTCTGCAGATAAACTCGTCATGAAGATACGATACCCTAATTGGCCAAGAAAATAAACTCTGTTAATCAAATCGAAATAATTTACAAAATCAGAATCCCATGTCGATTATCATAATAGCAAAAAATACTATAAACTAACCTAGATTTGCAATGCAATCAAGAGTGAGAAAACAACCACTTTTTAGAGAATAAGTAATCATCAGTCGGATGAAAAATACATTCAAACTAGATACAATACGGATTGTAAAGATGTTGCATTAACAATCAACAACCACATCTATCCAAAAACACTACCGATTCTCATAAGTAGAATTTGCGTGATTCAACGAAAAGAGAAGAAAAGCAACAGATATTGAGGGATAAGTAACGCGTATAGATGTTAAGAAGAATGGTAGAATACCCCATGACTGCTGATGTTTTCTTCGAACTCCAAAAGGCTTCGAGGGATTTGGAGAAAGAGGCGCCGAACGATATACACAAAACACAAAAAAAACGCAAAATCAACCTAACGAACATTAAATAGACTTGTGAGCCCTTTAATATGGGCCTTTTTCTGGGCCGTTTCGGCCCATTTGATGGGCTCATATAGAAAAGTATTCTATTTAGTTTTGTAAATATATAAAAAATACTAAAAGAGTTATCATAACTTTAGGTAATATGGCTAATATCTATAACATATTTTAAATATTAAGATACGTATAAAAAACATATTATAATAAAAAAATACATATATTATTCATGTAAAACATATCTTAATGAAATATGCATTTTCGCTATTTTTAAATTATAGAATTTGTAAGAAAATAATATTTAAAAACTTATGTCAAGCGCACTTGACTGAATTTTTTTGTCAATCACATATGCTTTTAGGTCTTTCATAGTAGAATTCGTAATATAACTTTGCATCTCACAGTCGATGGATCAATAGGGTTTAAATACAACATATATTGGAATGGTTTACGACTTTCATTAATCAATACAAATTATACAAATATAACATTGGAATGGAAACATACAACATGGGAATTTCAAAACATGATTTATCCTTTAAAATATCTCAATTAGCTTACATTACATTTCATGGACATATATTTTCTGTAATCAAATGTAATCCTAAAAATCTTCTCGGAGTTCGCCTTGGTACGAGGTCGGGCTTAACTATCTTCACATCAATTCGCCTTCAAAACACCAAAGATTCACCAAAACACCTATCAACAATGTACAATCATAAGCATTGAACTTTATCAAAAACAAATGGTAACTCAAAATTTGAATGTCTACTTACTTGATTATTTCTGACCCTTCTTCCAAAGACCACCAATCTTCTTCAACATGTTTGCATTTTTCTTCTTAGGAGAATCTTCGTCCATGATATCCGAAAAAGGCGAATCCATTTTCATTCCAATGGTATCAACAACAATTGTTTTGTCAATAACCTTTGTATCACAATCAGGAGAAAGCATTGCAGCTGCTGCTTCAGCTGCCTTCCTCCACTGATCTGCTTGCACCTTCAATTTCCTCAGCTCAGCTTCCAGTTCCGCTTTTTCCATTTGTGTCATGTCTAATTCTTCTGCAATCTTCGTTTCACTGATCTCGGTTCTCAGCACCTCATTCTCTTCTACCAAATTCTGTAACTGTGTTTCCTTATCAAGCAAGGCTGATTTCAAATCTTCAAGATCTTCTCCTGATTTCTTCAGTTCTTCATTCTCACGCGAAATCTTTTGTAGTGTGTTATGTTTTGATGCCAAATCAGATTTCAGTTCTTCAATTGCTTCAACTAGTGCAGCCTCCTTGAAACTTGATTCTATTTTCGCTCGCTCCATTGCTTCATACGCGTTTCTGATTTGCAATGTACTTTGAATATATTCATTCTGATATCTTGCCTCAGACGCCTCTAGTGCAGATTTCACTTGCTGAATTTCAATCTTGAGTTTGTCTGTCTCCTCGTTTTCCACAACATTAAAATCTGAACAATTTGTAGAATTATTAGCTAAATCTTCTTGAAGTTTACACACAAGTCTCTCCAATGTACTGACTTGCGCCTTTGACTGCTCTAACTCAGAAGCTAAGCTGTTATAACCCTCTTTTACTTCCAAGCTATCAGCTCGAATTGTTTCTGCAGTTGCTTTCGCTACTTCAAGCTGCATTTGAGTTTCACTCATTACTTCAAAAGCATGAGCTTCAGATTCCTTAACATCAATCAACTGATGCTTCATTTTCTCAACAAGGTCCAGAGTTTCAGATAGCTCAATCCTTAAACTTTGAATCTCCTCGTGTGCAGATTCCGCGTGTCTACTCTGCATAGCTTCAGATTCAGCTGTGATCTCAAGTTGTTTCTTCAGTCTTTGAATTTCACTCATGGCAGATGATAATGCTGTAGTGTCAGCAGCATGTTGCTTTTGGAGTGACTCAAGTTCAGATTGCCACGATTTGTCTCTTTCCTGTGATATTTTACGAAGTTCTTGGAGTCTAGCATCCTCGGAATCAGAAAGATCTATCAGTTGTTGCTGAGACTCTTCCAGCTTAGCTGATAAGAATGACACTTGCTTCCTAGTCTCTTCAGCCTCTTGCTGAGCTCGCTTCTTTTGGACGTCTAACGAGCTCAGCTGCTCCTTAGCCCTTTTCAGCTCTTCTTGGAATTGAGTCAATTGAGACTCTAACTCGGACACTTTGCTTGTCTGCTTCTTCTGAAAATTTATAAAGCTCTATCAGTTTTGGATCATATACACTGCAAGTTATATAATACAGTTCTATAGTTTACCTCAGACATTGGGCTTTTTGCTGGTGTCCGGTCTGTAGTTTTGGAACCTCGGTTCTTCAGATTCTTATTCTGATTCGGTGAAGAAGAAGATCCATTCCTGATACACAACAAAACAAAAATTGATTAAAAAAAAACCCCTTTGATCATAAATAAATGTCGTTTTAGAATTAGAAATTTGATCATAATTATTTGTCATTTTCAGTTTTGTAGACCTATATATAAGTAGTAGTGATGAGTTTTGTTCTTAAAAATTGTTTATATCGTTTACTTTTAGATTAAAAATCTTTCTTATTGGTTTAAAGAAAAAACTTTTGTAAAATCAATGTTATTTAATATTTTTCTTAAAATTTTTGTCAAAGGCTAAAACGACAACTAATTTCCTGAACACAAGAAGAAAAAACTGTCACGTCAGGCTCAAGTTACATCAAGAACTATAGTCTCATTTATGACCTCCTTATCATTGTAGAGAGACATTAAGAAGCAGAGTACTCATTACAAATTTTCCATCTAAACACAACACAACATTGATCCTTAAAGCTTATACTGCATATTTTCAAGCACAAAGCAAGAGCAAAAAGGTTGCCTAAACATATAGATATGATCATAAGAGTAAGCAAGCTATACACGAACAGATACTAACCTTGATTTTGCGGACTGCATCTTCGCCTTAGCTTGAACAAATATGAGTGATGGATTGATGGTATATAGGCTAATAAATGTTGGCTACTTCCAATTCAATGCTAAACTTACGTACACGAAAAGAGAGTTTTGAGTTCCTTATACCTGCAATAAGACACCTAACATATAGATAATCAACTACTAGTCTTAAGAACAAGTTTTCTTTCTAACTTAAGTCTAAACCAACAAACAACAAAATCCCTTCAAAGAAACTCCATGGAAACTAAACTAACACCACTTGCACCAACCATCCCAACAACAATGAGATTTAAAGGAAAAAAAGAAGCAAAAACAATAGCTTTCAATAGGGCCAAAAAAACATTAAAATCCACAAACAAACTTGGTTTCCTTCTTTTTACTTCATGACTTGCTTACTTGTACACTACTTTCCCATATACAATTATTAATGGCATAAGTATCCAACAAGCAATGAACAAGAAAATGATCCACAATCAAAAAACAAAATTATATAAAGCATAACCTTTTTTAGTCACTTTTTTTCTCTCTTTAATATTAGAGTGAAAACTTATTTGTAAAGTTTTCAGAAAAAAAAACAAACTTCACAGATGATAAATTTGTGAAAATATGGAGAGACCATTAAATTGCATTTCAAGAACTCGAGGTGCTCGAGTAACAACACCGGAGCAAACCCGGTCCACCACACCTTACTCTATCTACTTCCATTGTTAACTTCCAAAAAGGTTGTATACCGAAAGTGCCAAACGCTTGCCGTTGAAGTAAAATGATTAATTTCACTAAGCAATCATTCATATTAATATGGATAAGCCATCAGTACTTGGATGTAAAGGTGTTTAAACTTCATCAAAATGAAATCAAATTGTCACTTTTCTAAGTTCATACTTCACAATTAGACCAAAAAACTCGAAGGATAAAATACTTTTTTTAAAAAGGTTTGAAATGAAGCATGGATCTTCTGAAAATGCAACCGGGGACAAGCTTCGATCAAAAATTTCTGTATAAATTCGCACAGTAAGCAATCAATGGACAAAATTAAAAGTACAATTGAAAGATGTGAAAACGAAATAAAACCAGAGGTAATTAGGGACATAATCAGAGTATCCTCAAGCGGATGTACCTTATAATCTAGAAGACAGGCTCGGAAGACTGTAATTTTGTAGATAGAGATGTGTAAGATAGAAATCGAAGAAGAAACCCTAGTTTCGAGCAAAGGATATAAGAGCGCAACGTCTTGATTTCAGGGCAGAGAATTGAGAACAGTGGAACCTGGAAAGCGGCAAAATCGCCATTGATGGGAAGCTTTTATGTGTCGAGAGAACAGAGAGTTGTCTGTGACAAAGGGAGAGAAAAGCGAGGGAGTCCCAGTTTCCATGGGAATTTGATTTTTCTTGGCTCACTTGCTTTCCCACGCGCCATATGTGTGTGTTTTTCCTTTTTTAATTTTCTTCGGCTCACCAAAGGCAATCACCATCTTAATAGCCTGTTCACGCTGTTATACATAAATTATTTTTATGTTTTTTTTTGGGTATGGAAATCAATTTGAAACCCTAAGTAGAAAGTCAAGTGGTTTGAGCCTTGAGGGGTCATTATTGACTAAATAGGACGAACATGGTGAAACGTTAAAGTCTAGTCCTCAAAACTGGTTGTTGAAGGGCAATCTTTTGGTAGCTCTTCGATTACATGAGAAATATTAGCATTGACAAAAAAGTATAACCGGCCTAGATTAGTAAGGGCATTTACCATTATACCAACTTTTCTGGAAATATGTTAGACCCGGATTTCCTCAAATAATTGTACATGAAATATAATGTCACTAATTTTTTTTTATGAAACCAATCAATTACATTTTAACAATAATTTATACATACAATTTTTAAGTTTAAATTTATTTATCTACTTTAAAGTTCTTAATATTATTTTTCTTTGTAAAATTTAGAGAAAGATAAGTCGGATAAAAAAGATAAATGGGCTAATCATTGTAAAACAAAACAATAAAAGAAATCTATGCCGAAAACATCACACCAGAACGACCCAAAACAAACATCAAAGTACGAGGACCTCCGAGAAAAACCAAAAACACTGAAGTCATAAGACTAGGAGGATTCTTGGAAACCACTACAAACACAGAGGATTTGAAGTATCAGTTTCCAATATTGTTTTGGATTTCAACTTTAGATTCAGAGAGATGACCCGTAAAAACACTTAAATTTTCACAAATCACTAGTAATATATACTCTCACAAAAACATAGTCACCGTTGGTTTTGAAGTATATCCAAACAAAGATTACAGTTGGTTACTACTTAGTCCTTACTAAAGAGATATTATAAACTAAATTTATTTACACTCTTATCTTCATTGTTAGGATTCTCTGTTATAAAGATCAGTTAGGATCTTCTCTTATAAAGATCACAATCCCATGATATAAGGGATCTCATTTGTAAATGTGTATATATATCTCTGTACGTAATACAAAGAAGGCAAGCCATTCATAACTCTTATATGGTATCAGAAGCCAATTGATCCTCGTTTTTTTTTCCCAATCACTCTCAAATGGCTGCTACACATTCCAACATTGATGTCCCCAATGACCTTGAACCAAATTCCCCTTTTATCATTGTTCACTTCCACAATGTCAACAAGTTAACGGGCCATAACTATATTGGCTGGAAGTTACAAATTGAAGCAATGCTCATAGGCTATGGGTTATTCAAATTTGTAGATGGAACTCATGAAATGCCTGAGCCAACAATCACAACCACTGATGGTACACCACCTACTGAGACATTGACTGTCAATCCAAAGTATGCCACTTGGATCCATCAAGACAAGTTGATTTTTAGAGCCTTGGTGTCGTCTCTACATCATGATGTCACACATATTCTTGCTGGGGCAACTTCATCTAAAGATGCCTGGGAACTGTTAGCAAAGACTTATGCTAACCCAAGCCGTGGTCACATCATGCAACTGAAGGATCAACTAAAACACATAACCAAGGGATCCACAACTGTGGCAGAATTCATGCATAACATTGGCCGCATTACCAATGCTTTGGCTGCACTCGGAAAACCAGTTGAACAGGAGGACTTGGTTGACCGAATTTTAGATGCACTTGATGCAGACTATCAACCAGTGATTAACGGTGTCAAACAACGAGACACCACAATCACGACAGCAGAGCTTCACGAAAAACTAATCAATCATGAACTTGCCTTACGCACCATGAAGCCTACTCCGGTGTTGCCCATCACTGCTAATGCAGCGCAAACTGTCCCATACAGCCGCCCAACCACACCATCCAATCGAAACCATAACACCTCTATCCCTCGTCCACCAACACAATTCAAAGGCTGGTGTCAGTGGTGCCACTGACAAGGCCACGCCCTAGCCTATTGTCCCTCCTTTCACAACTCCAACCCAACCATCAAAGTTCGACCTCGCCCATATCGACCAAACACAAGCAAACCAACACCACAGGCTCACATTGCATCCTACACTACACCCTCCAATCCATGGTTGCTAGACTCCGGAGCTACACACCATCTTACATCAGACCTAAACAATCTCTCCAATCATCACCCCTATGATGGCTCGGATGAGATAGTCATTGGCGATGGTTCAGGTTTGCGTATTTCTAACACAGGAACTGCTAAGATTCATTTAAATGATCGTGACGTTGAACTTAAAAATATTCTTCATGTTCCACATATCAACCGTAATATAATTGCCATCAATCAATTCTGTATTGATAATAATGCCACTATCACTTTCTCACCAACTTCTTTCTCTGTCAAGGATATCCAAACCCGCAACCTCATCATGAAGGGTCCAGCTACCCATGTATGAAGTGCCTTACAAACCTCCCAGTCCTGCAGTCTACAATAACGCTCGTAATGCTATCTCATGGCATCACAGACTTGGACATCCGTCCAACAAGGTCCTTCTTCAATTAGCGTCGTCATTGAAATTTCAAGCATCAATGGAATCATGCACTCCTTGCCACATAAATAAGAGTCATAAGCTTCCTTTCACTATTTCTTCCTTAGTTACTACCGCACCTCTTCAGGTCGTTTTCTCGGATGTATGGACTTCTCCAACTTTATCTTATGATGATTACAAATATTATGTCTTATTTGTTGATCATTATACTAAATACATGTGGTGCTATCCATTACAAAAAAAATCAGACACATTTCCTACATTTATTAGATTTCGGGCCCTAGTTGAAAAACGGTTTAACACAAAATTGTTAACCCTTCACTCTGACAATGGGGGTGAATACATTGCTATGAAAAATTATCTAGCAATCAATGGCATATCACATCAAACATCACCACCACATACCCCAGAGCGTAACGGTTACGCAGAACGGCGACATCGGCATCTTGTTGAAACAGTCCTAACACTATTGTCTCATGCCCAAATACCGATTACATACTAGACACATGCCATAACTACGGCATGCTATCTTATCAATCGGTTACCTACAAGGTCATTAAACAATGTCTCCCCTCACCAAAAACTGTTTGGAAGTACTCCAAATTATAATTTCCTCATAAATTTTGATTGTCTTTGCTTCCCATGGTTAAAACCATATACAAAACACAAGCTTGATCCAAAATCTATTCCCTGCATTTTTGTTGGATATTCTCCATCTCAATATGCTTATTATTGTCTTGACCCTAAAACGAATAGACTTTATGTTTCGCGTCATGCGAAGTTCTTTGAATTGGAATTTCCTTACAGAAATATTGCAAATACTAACACATTGCAGGTACAACAAAGTCTTGCTCCAACAATGCAAATGCCAATTATTACCAAATCACCACAAACACCCGTTGCTATAATACCCAACGTCGCTGCTCAAATTCTCATCCCACCTGTGCAAAATATCACCAACTTGCCCTCTAACTCCCCAACAGCTCCTTCAATCACAAATCAGCCCAGCCAATTAACTACATTCCCTACCCTACTAGTATCAGCAAACTCAACTCCAACCCCAAGCCCGTCACCCCGTTACCTCACTCGATCCAGAAACAACATTTTTAAACCAGTATCCAAACTAAACCTCACTGCCATGGCATCCTCATCCGCAAACCCAGAACCTGCTACCCCTCTCCAGGCCCTAAAATCTCCAGTTTGGAGACGTGCTATGGAAGAACAGTTCTTGGCTTTGACTCGGAATAATACTTGGACTTTGGTTCCTACAGCTGAAGCTAGCAATATTGTCGGTTGTAAATGGATTTATAGAACGAAATATTTTCCCACGGGTCAAATTGAGAGATATAAAGCCAGGTTGGTTGCAAAAGGGTTTCATCAACGCCCTGGAGTGGACTTCTCAAAGACGTTCAGTCTAGTGATCAAACCGGCGACTATTCGTCTCTTGCTCACTCTTGCTGTTGTAAATAAGTGGCCTTTACGACAATTAGATGTTAACGATGCCTTCCTTCAAGGGACTCTTAAAGATGATGTTTTTATGCAGCAACCGATTGGGTTTGTGGATCCCTAACTTTCTAATCACGTTTGTAAATTACGCAAAGCAATCTATGGCCTGAAACAGGCACCCATGGTATGGTATACGGAGCTGCGAAACTTCCTTCTTCAAATAGGTTTCAAGAACTCAACATCAGATACATCATTGTTTTACTGGAAGCATAATCTAGGGATTGTGTTTCTTCTAGTCTACGTTGATGACATCATTGTCACGGGCACTCAACAGGTTGTGGTCAATCATACCCTATCCACGCTCATGAATCGTTTCTCTCTAAAGGATCTCGGTACACTCAGCTACTTCTTGGGTGTAGAGGTAATTCCACGAAGTTCTGGTCTCTTCCTCAGCCAACAACGGTATGTCTCTGATATCCTTGCCAAGTATCATATGACTGATTCCAAACCAGTTGTTACTCCAATGGTTCATGATATAGTTCTTACAAAAACTGGCGGAAAAGTTTTACCAGATCCCAAAGAATATCGTGCTGCTGTGGGTTCCCTTCAATATCTCTCTCTTACTAGGCTTGATGTTGCTTTTGCAACCAACAAACTATCGCAATATATGCACTGTCCAACTGACTTACACTGATCTGCAGTAAAGAGAGTTTTCAGATATCTAGTTGGCACTATTGACCTTGGCATTACAATCAGCCACACACAAGTGTCTCAACTACATGCCTTCTCCGATGCTGACTGGGCAGGCGATAGATTTGACTATTTGTCTACGGGCGCTTACATTGTTTATCTTGGCAATAATCCTATATCTTGGACTAGCAAGAAACAACGCACCATTGCAAGGTCCTCTACCGAGGCTGAATATCGCACAGTGGCGAATACAGCAGCAGAACTCCAATGGATTACCTCTCTTTTACAGGAACTAAGTTACTCATTTCCTAATCCACCAGTAATTTATTGTGACAACATTGGAGCGCAACGCTTATGTCATAACCCCGTCTTTCATTCTCGAATGAAGCATGTAGCACTAGATTATCACTTCATACGGGAGCGTGTTCAATCAGGCAATCTTCGTGTCATACCGGTTCACAATGACGATCAGCTGGCCGATGTGTTAACAAAGCCCTTGCCACGACTGAAGTTTCAGCAACTGACATCCAAGATTGGTCTTACATCACCTATGTCCATCTTGCATGAGGATAAAGAGATATTATAAATGTGTATATATATCTCTGTACGTAATACAATGAAGGCAAGCCATTCATAACTCTTATACTTACTAGGGTGTGACCATATACTACTTTTGACCTACGCCGATTGCCGAAAGTAAAAAAATTCTTACCTTTTTCATCTTACAAAAATCCATTTGGGCCCCACTCTCTTGGTTTTGTCTGTGTTTCTGGCAAGCCTGTAATAACAGAAGAGAGTTGAGACCCATTGAATTTGGCAGAGAAGGTAGTGGACTGGTAATGGGCTTGCTCCACTCCATTTCATCCTTCTCTTATTCTCAATCATTCCACTGGATTATAAATTTCCATTTTTATTATTTTGATATTTGAGAGATTCCTCTATAAATAAAAAAGCAAAAGACAAGAAAGAAAAGGGATTGTGTGGGATGCGAATCATGTTCTAAGAAGAAAAAAGTAATGCTTAAGAGTTTTTCTCTTTTCTTTTTCCCAGTCACAAAGCAAACGGTTTGCAGCTTTGTTTGTGTGATGATGGCTTCAATGGATTTATATGATTTGGGGTTCTTTAGTTTCCAGGCTTTATTGCCCTCTTTTTGCAATTGGGTAACTATAAAAATGTGAACTTGGCATTGTTCTTTGCAAAAGCTTTTCATTCAAGCAATCTCCTCCTTTTCTTTAATTAAACTTCTTACTTCTTCACTTCTTAGAACTTAGAGCATCTCCACTTGCAATGTCTGAAGTTGGAGGATATGGGCAATGGAAAGAGGAGATGACCAACCTAGTAGAAGAAGACCAAGGAATCAGATACACAACTGATTTCTTCTCAACGCCAGTAATACCATCTTCTGATATGAAACAAACCCATTTCGTAAACCCTAATTATTTTGAGGGTGAAAGGGTTGAGTCTGAGAATCTGAAAGATCAGATTAAAGGGTTTGCAGAGGCATGGGGTGAGCTTCTAATGGATTTGTCTAGAGGGTGTAAGGACGTTGTTCAGCAGACTTTAGTAGATAAGGATTCTTACATTGTGAAGAAATTGGAAGGGCCTGTTTCTAATGTTTCTGGAAGATTGAGCTTCTTGAATGAGTATTTGCCTGAAGATCGAGATCCGGTCCTCGCTTGGCCTGTTATACTATTTGTTTTCATCCTTGCCTTATCCGGTAAATCCATTGCATTCTTCATCTGCTTGTTTGTATGATCTGGGTTTTGATTTTCTGAGCATTTGGGTTTCTGTTAGTTGCATTTCCTGTGAAATTGGAATATTTACTCAGAGCTGGTTCTCAATTTGTAGTCATGTTTTGTTTGTTACACTATGGAATTTTCTTATTATTCTCTTGTTTTATATATGAATTGTCTTGAGTTTCAGGATGATTGAGCTTTTTGAATGGTTGGTTAGGTATAAGGTGTTAAGTAAGAGCAATGTAGAAAAAATACAGTCATCTTTGATCCTGACAATGTGTTTTTTCTTCTTCTAGTCATTAAAACCAGTCAACTGCAAATCAATTGCTCTAAGGAATTTTCTGAGGATTCTCTTGCTTTAAACCGAAATATCCTGACAATGTGGTACTTTGAATGAGCGGATTCGGTATAAGGTGTAGAGTTGTAGAAATATGATGCCGGCAATGTTCTTTTTAGGCTTCTTACCTGCAAATCAAATATGTGGAAGTTGGAATTAGGACAAAAATTAACTATCATTACTTGTTGGAGTTTGTGGTTGTTCTACCTTGTAGTCATTTTGTATTTGTTGCTTTATATATTAAGTATCCGAGTATCAGAAAGATTGAGCTTTTTGACTGCGGTATGGAGCTAAGCCTCTGATATCATGCGAGTGCTGTAACTGCTTAGAAAACTGTATATCCTAAGAGTATTACAGTAAATATATTATACACAATTAAGAATAAAATCCTTAGATAAGGACACAGATCAAAACTGATTGAAGTTTGTGTTTTTTCCAACTTTGTAGACCTTTTGTGTTTATTGTTTGTTACTCTATGGAATTCTCTGAGGATTCTCTTGCTTTTCGCGATTGTTTGTTGCTCTACTGATAATTATATAAAAGAAAAAATAGTTATTTTTTGGTTGAAGCATTAAAACTAATTATATTTGAAGCTGACAGGACTCTCCTGTCTTTGTTACAGCAAGTGTTCTTCCTGTTCAAACTGAAAACAATATAAACAATCACAAAGTTCAGTTTTGACAATATTATGTTTTGACAAAGTTCAGTTTTGACAATATTATGTTTTTGCAGTACTCAATATAAACAACACTCGTGATGGCGCGGTACCTGTAATCAAAAGAATGCTTATACATCCTCCTACTGCTACCCACATATCACTTCCTGATGGAAGGCGCATAGCGTATCATGAACAAGGTGCTCCAGCTTGTAGAGCTAGATTCACATTCATCACTCCTCATGCTTTTCTATCATCCAGACTAGCAGGTTACAATACACCTCTTTTATCATTCTTGTGTGAAGAAGAAATCTTCTGGTATTGACTGACATTCTGAATTGTTTTAGGTATACCCGGAGTTAAGGAATCATTGTTGGAAGAGTTCGGTGTTCGTTTAATAACATATGACTTGCCTGGTTTTGGGGAGAGTGATCCTCATCCCCAACGGAATCTCAACTCTTCTGCTCATGACATGTTGCAATTGGCTAATGCAATTGGTGTTCATGACAAATTTTGGTTGATGGGTCACTCGAATGCTGCTATACATGTCTGGGCTGCTCTTAGATTCATCTCGGATAACATTGCAGGTTTTGTTACAATGCATGATCATTTATTGATCTGATTTGCTTTTACAGATGCAAACTTATTTCAAGATAAGTTTCTTTACTTTTTCAGGTGTTGGGGTAATTGCTCCTATGATTAATCCTTATGATCGAGGCATGACTAAAGAAGAGATGAGCATTACTTGGGAGAATTGGGAGGGTAGAAGAAAGTTTATGTACTCTCTTGCTAGGAGATTCCCGAGTTCTCTCTCGTACTTTTACAGAAAAATGTTCCTCTCTGGAAATCATGGTCTGATTGAGAAATGGCTTTCTATATCACTTAAAGAAAAGGTGACACCATGGATCTTATCTATGATTTCATATGAATAACTTAATCTTAAAGTCTGATATTTCATAAAACACAGGACAAGGCTCTGATTGAGTCCCTAAGTTTTGAAGATAATTGGCAAAGGAATGTGGAAGAGTCAGTAAGACAGGGAAGTCCAAGGCCATTCATCGAGGAAGCTCGGTTACAAGTATCAGACTGGGGATTCAGCTTATCTGATTTACAGATGAAAAGGAAATGTCTTGCTAAAGGTATCCTTCCATGGCTGAAATCCATGTACAATCAAGCTGAATGTGAATTAAGTGGCTTCCCTGGACCAATACACTTATGGCAGGTTTGTTACCATATTCTGCAAAGTGTGACATTCAAGGCATATAACAGTTTCTTGATTATCATGTATTGTTGTGTTTTGTAGGGAATGGATGATTTGGTAGTTTCATCATCAATGACAGATTACATCAGTAGGGTTTTACCAGCGGCAACAGTTCACAGGCTTCCAAATGAAGGTCACTTCTCATATTTCTACTTTTGTGACAGTTGCCATAGAGAAATACTTCTAACACTTCTTGGAGATCCAAAGGGTCTGATAGATAACAACAACTCAGATGATACACATCAGTCTTCAGCTGATTCACAGAAATACGAGTCGCCCTCATCTTAGTTTGCTTAAAACTGTGTTTTGGAGTTGTAAATACCACACGAAGATTAAGGTCCTGTTTGTTTTGCTAAAAGTCAATCAGAAGACATATTTTTATCTTTCTGACCTACAGAAGTGTTTGTTTTTGTCACTGTAATGGAGTATATTAGAGGTCACTTTTTAAAGAATAACTATTTTAATTTCATTTTCTTCTGTCAATGCTTTGGTTTCAACCTAATCAGTTAATTTAAAAAGTTTAATCTTCTTGGCCTTCATTACATACATGTTTGGTATCCATATCTAAAAATCTAACATATTAAATATCGATATGAGATTGATATCAACCATAGCAAGAATTCCAAAAAGAAAGATGAAAAATATAAGAAGATGTGTGATACCTCAAGTTTTGGAGTATATAAAAAATGGCGAAAAAGTTTAATAGAAGTATATTAGTGTATCAAATTGATATCCATATATTTTTATAAAAAAAATAGATTTGAGTTTTTTTTTTATGTCGATACGTATATATATCTCTAGATGTGTATACCAAACATACCCTTATTGAATGCTCTGAAAGTAGCAAAGGCAAAAGCAAACGCAAACAGAAGGAATAAGGAAACTAAAACTTCATTAGGGTAACTAAAGATGTGCAAGACCAAATCAAGAAGATGATCATTACACTATTTCAGCTACTGCAAGGCTTCAACATCATAAAGAACCACAAAACAAGGAAGAATAGCACAAGGATTAAAAACCAGAAGTTCATCATGTGAGTTAGAATCATTTAAAGGAACAAACACAGAATCAAACTTATCATCTTCTCCAATCTTCACACAAGAATCATTCCTTCTCCTTCTTCGATGATTCGCAATGTTCCCTGCAATCACTCTACATACAATCACAGCCTTCTTGTCACCACTACCTTCTTTTATCACCTTCTGGTGTGCTGTCCATGCACTCTCGGAAACCGACGCCGAGTGAAGACTGTCTAATGAGCTTGATTCTATCACTCTGATCAACTGACACACACCACAATATCTCTTCTTGCAAATTCTCTGAGCTCTTGTTGATTTCTCCATGCAAGCAAGCTCAGTACCTATGATCAAAACACCATACAAACTGTCATCTTTTGAAAATAGCAACTTAGGGCGTGTTTGATATACTGATATTACACTTTTTCTCCCTTTTTATATAATATATTGATATGGACATCAAACATGCCCTAAAATCCATTATAATAAGGGACTTGAGACGCATACCTATGAAACACAGCAACTCAAATCCATTCTCCATAAGCTTGTTGTAGTAATATTTGTTAACAATAACATTCTTTGATGCCTTCTCCTTTACAATCTCTCTATACTTCTCAAATTTATCAACAACTCCTTGCTCGTGCTTCACTTTCAATACCTCATTGATTTCGAGCCTCGACGGGGTTCTCCACCCGCGACGTAGAATATCCTCAAGAGCTTGAATTGGTGGATACTTATTTGATTCAAGATGATTATATACTACTTTCAGATGAGTCATTGTTGTTGTTTCCAAGTGCTTGAGCTTCTGAGGTTTCTTCAGTAAAGGACTTTTTCTGATGCTTTGCTGTTCTTTCTGCTTCGGTTTTGCCTGTGATTTTTTGGTTGATGGAGATTTTTCTTTGCAGGAGTTTGAGCATTTGGTGTTTGAGTTAGGATGACATAGAAGCACTGCTAAAGAAGCTGCTATCATGCATTTCTCCATGGATATTGAAATTCACTGTAGAGAAAATGACTTTTATTGCTTGGTGTTTAATGGAGATTGTTTGAGTTCACGTTCATATAGGACTGATTAAGGATGATTTGAAATCGTATTATATTTATGTAAATATATGATCTTGTCATTTTGATTGACATTAAATTGGAAGGTTAGATAATCATGTGCAAAATTTGTGGGAGTTAACGTGCAAAGTATAAAATTCAAATCTGTGTTTACTATAAATATGATATTGGGCCAAAAGAGCCAATGTTAATGGGCTGCATGTTTTGCTGCTAGAATTTGTGGTGTTTTTTTTAGGCTTTGATATTGATTTTAGAAAATCAGAAACAAATCAACAATAATAAGAATTAGTTATTTCGAGATTAGAGTTTGATAAGATTTTGAAATAGATGATTTTAAGTTTATTAGTAATTTAAATTAAAAAGCAAATGTTGAGCTTATTTCAAGAAATAAACTAGTGGAGTATATTATAATATGCTAAGCATATTTTATTAGAAATTGAATACGTAATACATATATTTATTGCAATTTAATTTCTGAACTATACTAAACGAAAACGAATCTCAAAAACTCGGGTTTACAATTCTCTCTTCTTCTTTTTTTACTAAAGCAATTTGTTTTTAAACTTAAACGATAAAATAATTAATATCATAATTTGTTGAGTGTGTTGTTATCAAATATATTTGTTTCAATTTATATTTATTTAAAAAATATGAAATAATTAAAAAAATTTTTTTTACCTTTCCTTGATTATGTAAAATAAAATAAAATTTATTTTTATGACATTACATGTCACTTTTTATATATATTTTTTAATCCATCAAAATATTGCTCAAAACATTTGGAAGAAACAAATTATAGGAAAAATGAAAGTTGGCCTTTTTTCTAAAGCTTGCCAGCCAATGCACAACGGCATTGGACGAAACGCCATCGACACTCCTCAAAACCTTAAGCCTTTCTCCGTATCATTCCTATGATGTTTCTAATCGGCCCTTTGACCCTCCACACTCTCCACATAAAACGGGGCCTAAACTGAGCAAGCCGACGCCATTAGGATCATCCCGAGGTTGTTTCGAGCTCTATCACCAATCTTAAAAGAAGCATCTCATCCATTATCTCTCGGATTGTGTCCTTTCTCGATCCACTTGTCCGAGTCCCAGTCAATAAGGTCCAAAACCCTCAGCTCCATGTTATCCTCTGTGGGTCTAGTAATACATTTAGAGACGCACCATTACCAACCGACCAAACTAAACCCCGTTATAGAAGATCCCTTCCTTTGAGTATGTGTAGCTCGGGCCGTGACTCACCTCGGCCTACAAGAAAATCCTATTCGGGGAATATTTTGTCACCCTTAAATTACACTGCATTGATACAAGACATAAATTACTTCAATTGTAATATTTATAATAAGTAACAGATTATGAAATTAAATCATCCATAATCATTTTAAGTAAAATATTCGACCAAAATATCCCCAGTCATTCAATTTTAATCGAGTACTTTTGTTATTATTTTTAAAAATATATATTTTTATGTTTTCTAATTGGTATGACTTTATGTACAAATGGATGTTCAAATTTATTTATGTCAGCATCCAAGAACAAGACATGAATGTATAACCAATTGATCTCCAAGTTTTCTTATCTATGTTGATGTATAGAGTGACATCTTGCTCAAAATCTCACAGTTTCATGATAAAATCAAGACAATATTTGTTCTAAACTGCACATAATGAGGTCTTGTTTTGGTTTTTAGATATGGTTTATCAATGCTTAAGCCAAAAAAACAGGAGAAAGCTAGAGGATGGTGTTCAGTTGAAAGAACCTAATTCTCCAAAGCCAAACTGTTTCCAAATTGTTCAGATTAGTGATGATAAAGATAAAGATGAAGAAATAGGTGAATCCTTAGTAGCTTCAAGTCGACATTGGAGAAGTATAAAATTATGTTTATCAAAATATCTATGTTGATGTATAGAGTGACATCTTGCTCAAAATCTCACAGTTTATTATGTATGATAAAATCAAGACAATATTTGTTCTAAATTGCACATAATGAGGTCTTGTTTTGTTTTTAGATATGGTTTATCATTGCTTAAGCCAAAAAAAAAAACTGAAGAAAGCTAGAGGATGTGTTCAGTTGAAAGAACCTGATTCTCCAAAACCAAACTGTTCTCAAATTGTTCAGATTAGTGATGATAAAGATAAAGATGAAGAAAAAGGTAATCCTTTGTAGCTTCAAGTCCAAATTGGAGAAGTATAAAATTATGTTTATTAAAATATCTATATTTTAAGTTCTTGAACACTTTTTTTTTTATTTAAAATTTTCTCCCTACGTCACCCCACTCAAACATCTTATATAATTTATCCATTTTATCAAGACATATCTTTAAAATTTTAACGCAACCAATAAAATCACGTCACATTGATTTTTTTCAATATATTTTTTTTTCTATTTTAACCTCAAACATCTTCTTTTTGAGATGTTTGAGGAGATTTTTAAATTGAGATGATTCAACTTCTTTAATTGTTTATTGTTAATTTTTGTAAATTATCTTCGAGATTCTTTCAAACATCCCTTGATAAACATGCCTTAATACAATATAGAACACTCTATTCATCGTTCTTGTCATGGAGTTTTGTAAGTGTAACAAAAAAATTTATCTATCAATTTGTAAATTATGCATACATTTTCAGTCGTGCTGATTTGAGTAAGTTCGTTACAAGCGCGTTTCTGAAGGTGGGTTGAACAAGTATGGAGCCGACTTACAAGTTACAACAATATAGAATATATTGCAACGCTCTATTCATCATTCTTTTCATCTTTTTTGTTATATTAGGAATCTTTTGCAAGTTTGAGACTAAAAATGCAATTCAGAGGAATGTTGGATTCAACCTTTTTTAGTTAAAAAGTTGATGTTTTTTGTAGTTTATGGGTTGTTTATTAGAAATGTATTAATTTTGGGGTTGCTTGTTGCTCTCTATCTAGCGAGGTAACATAGGTACAATTTGGATCCGTAGCGTTTGAATTAAAAATTATTTGATTCGAATTATCTTAGACTTTGTTTACAAATCTGGGGAAAAACCTTAAACAAATGACAATCTTACAATTTACTTAAAAGTAAAGATATTATCCAAAATAGCTCACAAAACAAGAATATCCTTCGATAAGAGACTAATATTAAGTTATGTTATGCCTACCATGAAACATACTAAGTTGTAAAAAAATTAGTTGACATTCCGGGAGTACTAGAAACTGAAACAAGCACTTGTTGACATTTCAGGAAGAAAAAAAAAATCAAAGTTTTTTAAAATATTTTTGTAATGAAATGGTTAGAAAGTGAAACATGAAACATTGGGATTAGTTTTTCAATTAATTAATTTAGATTGATCGTCCTACCAAAAAATTTCATATTGTTTATCCCATTTGAGAGAATAATATATATATATAGTGAGGTGGAAGTACTCGCATTGTTGATCTCGTAAGTTAGCTTCCACATAGGGAAACAAAACTTTGTTGGAGCGTAGGTTAGAACCATTAATTTAGATATTTTAGGACTCGTTGTACTTTATTTGTATTTGGTTCAAAATAAAAAACATTAAGTTGTGTTTTTTTTAAGGTAACATAAAAATTTTATGAATAACAGTGTTGTGCAAACAAAAGTACTAAGCCCTGGGGGGTCAAACAAAATATGAACACCTAAAGTAAAGCTGAAAGCCAAAGAGGCTAAGAGTCTTGCCGTCGAGTTGGATTCAGGGTAAATATGGCGGAATCTGACAAGCTAATTTCTACTAACAAAGTCCCGGCACTGGTGCACAAGACTAGCCAAAGGGTGTGAGGGTTGTACCCCCTTGGTTATGAATTGATGACATAGTGCAGAGTCCATCTCGACCTCAACTCTTCTACGCATATGGTTCCACGCAACATTGAGTCCTTGAAGAACCCCTCACATCTTAGCCATGACAATTGAGCAAGCTCCAATATTGTTTAAGAAGGCAAGAATGAAACCACCCTCGCATTCCTGATGATCTCGCATGTTGCTGCTAATCTTGAGGATAGATTGACTGTCCGGTAAGAGATAAGTTTAACCCAACTAACCGGGGGTGAGTATCAGTGGAAAGGAAGTTCACATAAGCGTGAGTGTTGTGAGCGTTGTTCATCATGGACTGAGAGAACTCAGTTGCAAGCCTGGATATCATTCCGCATTTGTCATGGCTCGGGATGTTACTATTGAAAATAGTTTTATTTTTTCACTTCCAAAGTATCCATAAAGCATTAGCAAAGAAGATGTTCCATGGAGCTTGTCCCGGGATAAATTCCTCACATTTCAGATTCCAAAACAACCAGTCGAAAAGTTGTAGAGAAAATAATGAACTTTTGAAAGCCTCGGGAAGCATACTTTTCAGACACTAAGAGCAAGTTTGTAATCACGAAAACATGTAGGATATATTCATCATCCTCGCTGCAACACAAACATATTGGGGAGTTGGTCAAGTGATGTCTATGTCTCTCATTGGTAAGGATACTTTCATGAGTAGCTAGCCAACCATCTGAATAAATTCCGGAATATTCAGCTTCCGTATAGACTTCCAAATCATCTTTCGAAAATCATCTTGCTCAAATAACAACTTGTTGAGGAGGTGATAAGCATACTTTGTAGTGTAAATACCGGTAAGAGAAGTCGACCATGCAACAATATCATTGTACTAGCGATCGGTGAAATTGTAAGAGAGGCAAGAGCAAGCAAAGTGGTCAACGGGAGAAGTCCCTCAAGAGCATGACAACTCCAACCTACATCGTCAATCCAATAGTCCCAAGCAGTTGAGCTCAAAGAGAATGCATTCAGGCTATCCAAAGCAAGTCCCGCTAAGGGTTCATGTCCGACCCCAACATCTTGCCGGAAATTGATTGAGTGTCCATTATTAATGTGCCATTTGATCCCTTTCTGGACCATCTCCCTCATGCCCAATCGTAGGGCTTGCCAAACATGAAAACCATTGGTTTTTAGATATTGTTTAACTACATCTACTCCATCTTCCCCTTTGTATTGGGCCCTTACAAGCTTTAACCAGAGCTCTTGGTCATCATGTATAAGTCTCCATCCGAGCTTCTTTATGCAAGACAAATTCATATATATGGACATTCTAATATTCAAACCACCATCAATAGTAGGTTTGCAAATCTTATCCCAAGCTACTAAATGGATCTTTTTGGATTCATTCGAGCCATTCCAAATGAAATTATGACAAATAGCATCAATTTTGTTGATAATAGAAGCTACAAGTTTTATGGTAGTCATCACATAGGTATGAATGACCGTGAGGAAAAATCTAGTCAAGGTCACTTAACCAGCGAGGCTAAGCACATGCCCCTTCCAACCAGATAACATTTTGTTAGCCCTTACAAGAATAAAATCATAACCAAACTGATTTATCCTTCCCTGAAGCATCGACATGCCCAGATATGAACCCAAGTCCTCGGAGACCCTAAAGTCGCTAACCTCAACAAGCCTCCGTCTCATAAAGGTGCAGGCGCCACGTGCCACAAAAAAATTCGACTTCGCAAGACTGACTTTTTGTCTAGATATATAGGAGCAGAAAAAGTCCATCACTCTTTTCATGACTCGTAATTGCCTAATAGTTGCTTCCGCAAATATAATGACATCGTCAATAAAAACGATATGAGACAAGGGAGGAACATTGTGGGTTACCTTAGCTGGCTTCCAAATTTCCTTCCATAACCTCATGGTTAATAAGGTGGCTTAGTCGTTCCATGCAGAGCGCAAATAAGTAGGTGGTATTGGATTCCCTTGTCTCATTCCTCGAGATGTCACAAATGTGGAAGACATCTTTCCATTCTAAATCTTTGTAAACAAGTTCCATCTCCTCCATAATATGTGTCTTTCTAGTGATGATGTTTCCGAAAACCTCTTTGTTCCACTTAATAAACTTCCACTTCAAACCATTCAGAGTAGTTGTCGTCCCTCTTCTCGCATCCCACTCAACTTCAATAGTCTCTATAAAAGTGGGATGAGAGAGTCAGGCTGCTTTGAATATGAAGGGACAACATCTTCCAATTATTTTCAACGTAGGACTCAACTCAATAAACAAAGGAAGTAGGTGGGAGATTCCAGACTCGAGCCTCAGCTCACAAAATTCGGTCCTGAGTATTGGTGAATACCCAATCTAGTTGTTTTGATATCCTATAAGAACTGTCCTTGCAACCTTTATGCCACGTGAAACATGGACTGCCAAAACCCACATCAATCGATTGTGTTGCACCCAAAGTCGGAACTTGTCCGTATCCTCAAATAACCTACCCGATCCGTCACTCATTTCTTCTACCGATAAAATACAATTATAATCACCAACAATGAATGTTGGGCCTTGTATACTCTCAACAACAAACTTCATCATAATCCAAAAGTCATGCAAGTATAATGGAGTAGGTGGGGCATATGTCGCAAGTATATTGCATTCCATATCGTCAACCGATGCCACAACAAGGATGGAAGAAGAACTATCACTCATAACCCTTACAACATGTATACCATCATTCCATAGGATCCATATTCCTCTAGATTTTCCGACAACCTCCACTATGAAGTTGTTAGTAAAGGGAAGCTTCGTACAAACTTTATCAGCAACGGTCCCCGACACTTGAAGCTCACATAGTATAAATAGATATTAAAAAAAATCAATCTTGTGTTTCCTTATAAGATATCTAGAAGCACATATGGTTCCTTCATTACTCGCTCCTTGAATATTCCTAAAGATGCAATTCATTAATAACCATGTGAGGAGGTGGGGAGTCGGATTATAAGCTTTGGTTGCCACATTCCGTAGCCACTGACGGCGGAAAATCCATGACCATGCAATCCGAAGTAATCGGATTAGCATTAACTATATTTGATGGTTGAGGAATAACAACATCGGTGATCCCGTCAACCATAATTGTATCAGTCGAGGGGGTGAAGTAGGTTGTAGGGTTTTTGTATTAAAAGTAGGGTGTATAAGCTCTTTTGGTATTAAGGTTGATGTAGATTGACCACTATGTCCATAGGGGTTTGCTCCGAGGTTTTTGGACATTTTTGGGAATTTGAATATTATGGGCCTAATGATTGGGCTAGTATTTTGGCTTGTGTGTTAGGTTGGAGGTTTGGGGCGTTTAGGGTGGCAGTTATAGAGGGAATTTTAGGGTTTTCCTTTTTGAATTTTTGTGACATTGATATGTTGGCCCCATCATTTCGAGAATTAATTGCAATCGGGATCACCGCCTTTTTTAGATATTGTAATTCCCTTGGATGAGCAATAATTGTTGTTCCAATGACCTTTTCCTTGCCTTTTGGAGGTCTTTTTGCGTGTAACAATCATCCATGGGCCCACAGTCTCCTTGCTACCCGAATTCAGTGAAGTGTTTTCCGGCGCCGAATCAACAACACTCTTCTCTTCTTGAGCATTGTTCTCCACAAGCATGGCCACCGTTTCTTCTGTTGAATTTTGTGTTGTATATCTGGGTTGACACATCTCTCGACGATGTGGCCAAATCTGGAAGCAAATAGCATTTAGTCCTTCGTATTCAACATGGACCTTCTTTCCTTGAACGATAATGGTGCCCATGGGGGGCTTGTCAAGCTCGATTTCCACGCAGACTTGAGCAAATTTTCCCCTTGTTGCATATAAAGTCTTTAGGTCCACATTTAGAGGTGTTCCTAGTGTCGAGGCTAGACCGTAGAGCACCAATGGGTTGTATAGTTGTAGGGGCAATTCTGATAACCTAGCCCAAACAAACATTGTACGTAGAGTATTGTTTTTCAGATCAAAATTAAGGATCCACAGTTGAACCGTAATGTAGTGACCAAAGATATCCCATGGCCTTTCTGAGAGTGCTCGTAAACAATTTGCTTCAAGTTAGAAGCATACCACATAATGATCATTAGTTAAGTAAGTCGATGATTCGATTCTACCTTGAGGCCGCCAAAGCTGATAAATATGTTTCTCTACATATTGAAATACAACAGTTTCCCTACGATGATGACATCTTTCCACGCCTTCTTGAGCGCTTTCACACATCTTCATCTATGTTCACAATAGCAAGTCCCACTGTGTTTTCTGGGAAGGAGATTCTCAACGTCCTTGCTTCAATTAGATTTACACACTCTTGAGGTATGCTATGCTGATAGCCTGATAAGTGGGATCGATTAGGGTTTGAAAGTACGTTTTTTGGGAGTCTTGAGATTTTTCCGGAGACACAGTCACCGGTAGAACGACAATAGTTAGTGGCGGGGTGGTGGACATGACTTTATAGAAGATAGCGTTTTTTTCGATTATTCACCGGTAGAACAATGTGTTTTGATACGAGAGTGTCAAGTAACATATATGAATGAAGAAAAGAATATACAAACCCATAGCCAAAAGACTTATGAAGTAGTGGAGTACTAGAGAAGCTTTGTAATGGATGGACGATGCAGTGGGTCCCAGTCTGAATAGGTGTCCCGTCAAATTTGGAAAATAGTACAGTCGTATTTTCAATTTTTTCGAATATTACCGGTTTTGTGCAAACGCATGGAAATGCACTCTGCGTCTTTTACGATTTTCTTCACCGACCCAGAAGGCCAAAACCCTTTGCTTTCCCCCTGAAACTCCCAAACTCAATCTTTCATGGCTAGGTTTTCATCCGCCCCTGGGGCAGATTTTACTCTCCAGCCATCGGACGGAGGAAGTGTGAAGGTGGAGGAGAAGCTGATGATGGAGGCAGAAGCAATTCCGGTTGATTTAGCGAAGAAGTTATTCGAAATCGAAGCGCAAAAAAACTGGGTAAATGAGGAGAATCAGAGGCTCACTGCTCGGAATTTGGAACTCGAGCAGGTGAGTCGTGAACAGAGGAGGTTGCTTGAGGATAAAGATGAGGTGATTATCAGGTTAAAAGAGGATGCAATCTCTATGAGTGGAACAGAGGGGTGATCGAAGGAGAAGTATGATAGGTTACACGAGAAATATCAGAAGTTGAGGGAGGAGAAGAAGAATATTGAGGAGGAATGTTGGAAGTTGGATTTGGAGAAGTCTAAGCTCGAGATTGATCTTGAAGCTGTGAGAAAAGGAATGTATGCGAATGGTGAGTTGTCTGAGAAGATGAAGGCTATTGAGGAGTTGAAGAGAACTTTGGAAGATAAGGATGTTCTGATTAGAGAGTTGGTGATAAAGAATGAGGTTTTAAGTAAGGAGATAATTGATTTTACAGAGCAATGGGGCGATCGAGTTTTAAAGCTGGAGGAAGTAGTTGAAAATTTGATTCCAACTCGAGAGGCAACGGATTTAAAAGTCTCAGGTATAATGTGATTGATTAATTCAGTACTGTGATTGAATAGTTATTTGGAATTGTGTGATCTGATTCATTTCCAAGTATAGGTAATACTGTGAGTGATTACTTAGCTTTGTGAATGAATGAATGAACGAATGATTAGAATATGGTATTATACTTATAAGTTATAACCTACACATGCGGAAATAGTTACCGTAACCTATGATGCATGAAACCTCTAGATAGTGACGTATCAATGTTGGAAACCGGGGATATTTTCATAAGCTTTCGTAAACTTTTTGGCATGGTCAAGCCCCCTTTATAAAACGGAAACGGCTTGGACACAACCAAACCATGGTCATGAGTGGTGCCTCAAAGTGGGCTATGGGAGGAATATGAAAGAGATGAACAAGAATCCATGGAATGCTACATTTTCTTTTTTCTTTTTTGGAATTCAAGATGAACAAGACATCTATAGTTGCTACCACAATATCACTTAACGCAACAAATTTGTTTATTTCTCTATACTTTTACAACTAATGACAAATTCATATGTCATTGGTTTTATCAAATACGTGTCTCTTCTTATTATATATGAATTCATCTTCACAAAAGCTTTAGAAATCATATATTATTTATATTTTCCCACATTATATATGAAATTATCTTCACAAAAGCTTTAGAAATCATATACTATTTATATTTTCCCGCTGTATCCCGTTTCCTGTGATGTTTAGGATTTCCGCGTCCCCATTCCCATTTTTGTATAAATAGACCATAATCTTACACAAGGACACATTTTCGGACTTTCGGTAGCATGATTATGTGTCTATATTAGGTGAATGCTAGTTGGTGAAAGACACATCTAAAGGCTCGCTTTGATCTTCTCGTAAGCAGGAATGTATGTGTGTGTTTGTGTGTGCATATGTGTGTATGCAACATAAATGAAAGTACTTGATGTGATGTTTTGAGTTGTTGACCTCAGGCCACCTACATAAACTTTGTTATTTTAGTGTAATTGGGTCTGTTAGCCTGATTATTTTGTTTTCATATTTCTATGAATTTACCTTGACCTAAAAATACATACATAAATGAAAGTAGAAATTTCATGTGAAAAGAGAAATAGGAAAGTTTAGAGTTAAATTTATCAGGACAATTCCCTTAAAACTGCAATTCTGCTTACCCTTCAAAGAAACTAACACATGGGATCTTGTTTGAGTTACTTCTCTGCTTATGTGGCTTCTCTTTCTCATACAAAGGAGTTTCCGGCTTTAGAAGCCGATCAAACATGGGATCTTGTTTCCCTACATAGCTCATAAGAAGTCTATAGGTTCTTCATTGATTCTTGTTTACATTGCTTCAGCTATTTTACGAAGAAGGTTTTCTTTATGGATTCTTTCAGGATTCTTGTATGAAGAAGGTTCTCTTTATGAGTTGAATCAGGCTTCTCCCCAGTGGAATCTTGAACTAACCAAGCTATATTCACACAGTAAAGGAAAATGTTGGCGTGCAATATAACTTAGGCTTCTCAATTTAATAATTGTTCAAACGTACACAAAGGGTTCTCATTTTTACCAGCGAGTGAAGATCAATTGTTTTGTTACCAATTTGCTTTATTTACTTGGGCATGTTCAGACTTTCTTGTTTTATTGTGTTCTATTTACAAGTTTTGGTCAAATCTCTAACTCTTATCTTTTGTAGGTCCAAAATATGTTGGTATCTCCCTCCTTGAGCCAAAAAAGGAGAATCTACAGACCAATGATCAGTTGAAAGAGCCTAGTATTGAGAAGGCTGTACCCGATGCTCCCAAGTCCACATATTCTCAAATTGTTCAAATCAGTGACGATGAGGATGAAGAGGAAGAGGAAAAAAGTTTGCCTGTTGCTTCTATTTCAGCTGCTAAGTGTCCCGAAAACCTTCAAAAACGAAAATCAGAAGCTGTAACATGCTCTATAGAGAAGCAGGCTGAAACTAAACGGCTCAAATATGATCCTAAAGATGGTAAATTGTGGGAGACAGCTGAAAGGATGTTTGCGGCCTTTAATACTAATAAAGAGCTCTGCATGAAGTCTGTTTGTGTACTCTACCGTAAGCACAATTCTCTGGGCGTTTGGAAGAATCAATCAGTTGGAAACAGATTCGGCATACCATTATTGAACACAAAGTATGATAACTTATGGAAAAATTTTAATGGCTAGTTTTTACACAAAATTCAAATAAAGTAGCTCATTGTTCATATGGATAGGAACTTTAGGTCAGTCTATTTTGCTAATAAACAACTATAAAAAAAATTTAGTGGCTAATTTTTATCAGTCTTTCAATCTGAAATTCTTTATTCTTGGATATTTTTACAGGGATGTTTCTCTGGGTAAGTTCCTTACTGATGGGGACCCAGAAGGCATCATGAAGAAGTCTGTAGCTGAAATTGAACGGCAACATCCAAGCGTTCTAGAAGAATGTAGGGATATTGCAAGGCACCACTATAAGGGGCTATTTCAGATATACAGTAATAACATGGATCCACACTATTTCTAATGATCCAATTAATCAAGATACACAGGTAAAAATTTGACCCTTTCCATCTTTTTGGGTCAAACTAGGTATCTTTCTTGAAATTGTGATTTGCAAAGCAGTAGTATATTTGTATCGAAGGGATTCTAATAGTTAGATCTCAATATATGGATTTGGTAGTTTTTGTATCCAGCAAGTGAAACCTGAATTCTCTATTTTGTTGACATTTCCAGCAGTATTTTGAGAAATATTATATTCCAATGTGTAACTTTCTCCATATTTAATTTAAAATTAATGTAATATGTCGACAAGCTTTTCTTGTTTTACCTTTGTTCACTTGATCGGTCAGTACCACTCTATGCCCAGACTAAGTATTTTATGGTCTCGTTTCAGGGTGGACTCTTCCAATACTAGTTTTTCTGTAAATGTTGCTCGAATATTTTAACTCGGATCTGTTATAATAAGTAATATATTTGCATATTCACAAGTACATAATACTATAGTATATGCATGTTACAATGGTAAATTTGTAGGATAAAAAAGGGTCAAAATTGTAGCTTTAACTTGTAAATGAATGTAATATTTGAAATTCAAACAATGATAAAGAAACTAGTTTCTCTACATTCGTGATTAAACTTCAATAGATACACTAAACAATGCTTTTGTAAAATAAAGCTAAAAAATGGCTTCAGAGAATTTCACATGCCCTTGTTGTTCATCTTCTTATATTGTTTGTTGATCATGATTCAGCTATGAGCAGTCAAGCATGTTATGCATCAAATGTTGGATGAATCATTTTGTAACTTTCAATTCCCTGTCTGTGATTCTGTAACTTTCTGTCTAGTTGCAAGATGAAATTGCCATAGATTGATTTTTGAGCAATCTTCTTGTGGAACTCCTTTCAATCTTGATTCATCCTCAACAACTGCTTGTTTCACAAATTTCAGCAAGTCCTGCTGATAAAATCAAAGGAAAAACGTCATGTTCCCGAGATTTACCTAAAGATTTGTGCTTCCTGTGTTCATTTAACTAAACAAGTCGAGTATAATACAGTTTTGTATGCTGAATACACATTACAAACCTGTTTTGTGCCTTGAGTTGGTGAAAGTCGACCCCATCGCTCCGGATCCCATAATATTGAGCTGTTGAATGCAAAGTTTGAGATTGGAATTTGAATCTCTTCTTCTGTTTGATCATTTGTCTTCTTCAAATGCCAGCCAATAACCTGCGAAGATCGGCAAATCGGTCCTTCGACTCGAACCTTCTTCCTCCCTCCTGTAAGTTTAGCAACTGGCCATGTCCCAAATCCCCTGCAAATTCCAAATTAGTATTGTCAAACAAAACTTGAATCTTGTAGATGTTTTAAACAACAAAAAAAAACTATTTGTTTATTTCTTCTCATAATCAATGTAAGTTAGTTAACGTTTGGTGAAGCTGTGAAGAAACTATTCTCCAGCTAGAACATCACCAACCTCCTTTCCATTAAATTCCTTTAATCCACCAAAAATATGAATATTTTATCCACAAAATATGATTAACATTGTCATTACTCATTAATGATTATCTTTCTTGGTTTGTTTAGTGTTGTTAGTTATCACATCTTTTCTCAAAATAATAGAAGAAAATTAAGTATTTCTTTTTTTTGGTTAATAAAATTAAGTATTTCTTTTTTCGAAAATACATACTCTGTAGCTCTGATTTACCAACAGAAGAAAGGAAGTAAGGAATGAAGAAAGAGAAATACATACTCTATAGCTCTGATCTCGTCGAAGAAGCGAAGATCATACACATTCGAAAGAGTAGCAAAATGAACAATCCCACTTAGCCTATGATGTTCAATATGATTCAAAGCCAAGTTTCTTTGATGATCCATTTCAGCTTCTATATTGGTGAAGTTCTCCTTGAAAACAAGATGCCTATACATAACACCAGTTCTTCTCAAAACCTCAGACACATTGGAATTCTCCGAAATCGATTCGACAACAATCCATAACAAAGGTTGTTTAATAAGCTTCATAGTATTCGCCATCCTCCTTACTAAAACCTCTCTTGCAACATCTCTAGCATTTGTTGGAGTGATCACAATCACTTGCTTTCTTGGTTTCATATTAAATGATTCATCATCTTCATCCTCGATTCTCGTTTCTGCGGATCTAAACTTGCTTTTGCTCTCTTCTAGGGTTCTATTGAGACTTTCTTGTTGTATTTCAATTGGTTTTGGTGCTAATTGAAGTTGGGTTTTTTGTAGGCTTACTATTGAGGATGAAGAAGGGTTACCCATTGGAGCAAAGCCTGTGATGAAACCCATGATAAAACATAAAGAGAAATGAATAAAAGCTTTCTTACACATTAAAGTTTTCTTCTTTGGTCTCTCCATTGAACCCTACACCCAGAAAACCAGAAAATATGTTGGAGAAAGAAGGGGGAAATGTGTTCTTGTTAGTTCTTGTGGAGTTTCTTTTATTTGCAATTTGTTAATATTTTAAAAACGTTTTTTTGGAAGGAAGAAGAAGGTAAGAGGTCAATGATTGGTACTAGCTAACGCTAATTGAGTATTATTATAATCTGTGAGGTTAAGGAATATGTCTTGTTTTTTTTGCTGATTTTGGTTGGGTGTGTGGGGTTAGGAGAGGGGATTGGTTGCTTAAACAAGTCGTCTCGTGAAGTAAAAAGAAAGCTTTATAAAGAGAGAGAGGATGGCTTCAAGAGTTGTCTTCACCAAATGGTTGTTATGAGACGTATGCAAATCACCTAAAAATGTGAATTTTGATTGACTTTGATGTGTACATATATGAAAGACTTTGTCACGTTAATTGGTATTTTTAAAAAAATTAAATTAGAATTAGGGTTTTGAATATCAATTTAGTAGAAGAAGGATTTTATGATCGAAAAAAGTTCATTTATCAATAGGGATGACAATGAGTGGAGCGATGACGAAGGGATGAGACACTTCTATCACATCCATTAACATTATCGGGTGTATCCACTCATCATCCATCAGGTATCGGGTGGTTTGGTTTATGCGCGAGTAAGTGAAAGTCATGAATATTGTTAACTTATGATGCATTTTCAAAGTATTTTGCACTCGTAGTACAAATTAATATATTAAAAACAAATAATATCTATAATTATTAAACTAAATATTCTAAACGTGTTATTATAGCGTAAAAAACAATCATCATTGTATTTTTATGATTAAGACTAAATATAAAAAGTTTAAAATATTTCGAGTGAATTGGGTCGGTGATGAGTGAAAGTCCTTCATCCACCCGCTTTTACTGATTGGATGATTCAAATACCCACGAGTACGGGTGAAATTACCGCCTTGTTTATCATGAAAGTGAAAGGGGAAAAAAATTACACAAAGTGTATATTTATAAAGTATGAACTTTCATATTCATAAAACTTACTATTTATTGTATACATTATATTTATAAAATGATGCAATTTTTTACTGACCAATTGTTATAATAATACTTTTTCACGTTTAATTCCTATTGTATTTTTGCTCAAAACATAGTCGGTAGTAGGTACTAATGTACTATTACTTTTAGCTAATTTTCATATGCTGAGCCTATGTTCAGATGTCTTTTTGGAATGAGAAGTCCATACCATTTTAAAATTTACATCACGTTTCACTCATTCATTAATGAAAGAATTTGAGCATCTCACACTTCTTTTTTTTGACCGAGAATATTTAGTATTATATTTAAAATATTTGAGATATCATATTAACCATAGTTTCATAGTGTTAAATAATTTTAATTTTGATTGTGAAACATGTACACTAAACTGGTATCTATAAAAATTTATAAGAGAAAAGAGATAGGTGCTTTGTAAAATATTGTTTTTTTTATTTACGTATTGAATCTTATCGATGAACAAAGACTCGTTTAATAAAAGTTTTCTTTTACCAAAAAGACTTATATTGTTTTGAAATGTAATGACTAAAAGGGCTACTGATAATAATGAGCCACATAAAAGTGCTGCATAGGCCAATATCATCATACTTACATGCATCATTAACCACTGGGATTGGAGAGCGGGTACTAATATTGTAGATTGCTTCATTTGAGTAAAAAAGCCCGTAGTAGCAAAGCCTTGGGTAAAAATAGCACCAGGCGCCGTTATTGCACTTAATTTTTTATTTTTGAAATAAGGAATCCTATGAATAATAGAAAAACTCCATGAAAGGAAGATTAATGATTCATATAAATCACTTAACGGGAAATGCCCCAAAAAAATCCAACGAATACCTAAGAATCCTGTTATACAGGAAAAAGTAAGTAAATCAGCTTTTAAGACAAAGTAGTAGTATTTTATCTCTGAGGTGCTTATTTCTTGGATTAGGGTTTCAACCATATTTTAGATCAATGATTCTCAGAATTGTCAATCAACTCTCATTGCAACAAATAAAGAGGTGAACAAAGTGAAGTCTATAGTAATAGCAAATGAAATTTTGTAAACTTAATTGCAAAAGAAAAGCATTGGTAAGTTGCTATAAAATTACACTACAAAAACAATGCTAGATGAAGGAAAGAACAAAACTTATGCCTCTTGGTCGTCGTTTTCCGGCTTGTGTGGTCTATGTTTTTTCTTCAACTTCTTCTTAGGCAATGCCTCTTCCGGCATAGAATCCTTCTGTAATTTACGCTTCTTCAACTTCTTCTTAGGCAATGCCTCTTCATTGGTGTTTTCCAGCATGGAATCCTTCTGTGGTTTACGCTTCTTCAACTTCTTATTAGGCAATGCCTCTTGATCGGCGTTTTCCAGCAAAGAATCCTTCTGTGGTTTATGCTTCTTCCACTTCTTCTTAGGCAATGCCTCTTGATCACCGTTTTCGGGCATAGTAGAGATAGAATCCCTGTGTGGTCTGTGCTTCTTCCATTTTTTCTTAGGCAGTGATAGGATCCAAGATGGAACCTCACATCCAGACTGAACCATTACATTTGCAACATTTCGCAAAAACGGCACATCTTCTTCCGTATATAATGTAATAGCTTCTCCACTTCTCCCGGCTCTGCCAGACCGTCCTGGTGAAAAGAGACGAGAAAGAAAAGGCAAATTTCAGGAAGCTTCAACCCTACAATATTACACATCGGATCATGTAGATCAATAAATGGCATTGTTATGATCAAGAGTAATGCTAGGTAGGTCTTCTGATTATTTATCCATACCATGAAATTGTGTGCATAAGTTGCATCACATATGATCCATGACAAGATGATCAAAAGTTAGGGGGTAAATTACATCTACCATCCTTAAATTTCACAAAAGACCCCCTGAACTTTCAAAGCATATTTCAAATTGATCCCGAAATTTTGTTCACTTTTTTTTTTACACAATATAATGATTCAGGGACTAATTTGAATTTTCCTCAATATTTAGGGACCTCAATGGAGCAGAAACATGTATAGGGACCTATTTGTAACTTCTAGGGTTTAGGGACTATAATATACCAAAAGAAAGTTTAGGAGACCTATTTATGACTTTTTGCAAAGTTGAAGGACCGAGGATGTAATTTACCCACTAATTTAATTTAGCCTTTCCATAGACCCCGGGAAACTATAAAAGGGGATAGGAAGGAAAGGAACTTCTATGTACAGCTACCACAGATGTAACAGTTCAACATGAAATTTCAAAGGTCACCTAACAGCAGTTCAGTTTCGCCACTTACCAATTCTGTGAATGTAAGCAGATGCAGACTCTGGAAAATCATAATTAATCACACAGTTTACACCTTTGAAGTCCATTCCCCGAGCAATAACATCAGTAGCTATCAAAACCCACGTTTTTCCAGCTCTAAAATCATCAACAGCATTATCTCTCTGTATAAATCAACACAAATGAACTCATTTAGAAACAGACAGAGGCTGTCACTCACTGGAAAAAGGGAGTATATTAACTCTGGCAAAATTATGTACATATAATTCAAATATTTCTCATGAATATTTTGAACCTTAACAGGAATAACAGGTACTTGTAACTGGGTTACTGGTTTCAAGCTTAAAAGGAAACACTAAATACCTGTTCCTGAGAGAGATCAGCATGGATTACATCAACTTTAATGTCACTAAAAACAAGCTCTTTGTGCAGTTCCTTGGCTCGCTCCTTACTTTGCACAAATATTAATATAGGTGGATTCCAGCTCTAGTTATTACAAGGGAAAAATATCAAAACAAAGGTAATTTAAACAGCAAACATGTAACCAATAAATCTATCAAGATAAAGCTTTCCACATAAAGCTAGTTTATCTGGAAATTACAACTTAAAAACAACACTCTTGCAATTTAATAAAAAAATAGAAGCATTTATGTTTACTAACTTAAAGTTAACTTGTTATGTATATGCCATTCCAAAGTGATCTATCAATCAATTATATCATAAAGCATACCTCAGAAAAAGTTTGACGAAGTGCTAGAAGCTTTCCTTGTTCACTCCCTGCAAAAACCAATTTTTGCTTTATCAACTCGGAAGCTGTATTCCTATAAAAAGGCAGTTCAAACATATCAATTGGTATATCGGACCAAAAAAGATTCAAGGTGAACCAAACATATACAAAATAAGGCCAACAAAAAAGAGCATTTAAAGTCTAAACCTAATCGTGATAAAGAAACTTAAATTAGAATATGTAAGTCAATAATCAAGAACAACAAAAGTAGAATAAATTTTCTTACTTTCTTCCCACAATAATCCGGACAGCATCATGCATTATGGTTCTTGCAAGTTCTTCTACATTATCAGGTAGTGTAGCACTGAACAGTGATCGTATAATTGAAGGATTTGAACAGGCTTTGACCACAAAATCAATCTGCTTTACAAATCCAAGCTCAAAGAGTTTATCTGATTCATCCAGAACCAGGTACTCAACCCTGCATGTTGTGGGAAATAGGTAGAGAACAGGTCACAAGCTTCATATCTGATGATACTTTTAAATATTACGCAACATGGAAACTAGCCAGGAATTAAATGATTTAGGTTTTCTCATGCATGCATTTCTACATCACCCATTGCATGTTCTTGCACCGCATTTGGAATGTATATTTTTTGTTTGTTTTATCCGGGCTCGGGCCGGACTTTTTTGAATTTTCGGCCCGTTTAGCCGGACCGGGCCAGGCTAAGCCCGGCTGGCAGGCCTAAAATACGTGTTGTACCCGGCCTGGGCGGGCTCCGGGTACCCGTTTTATTATTTTTTAAAAAAAATAATTTAAAAAACTATTTTAAATATAAATTTTATTTAAAAATAACATATATTTAAGATATAATATGTAATATACATTAAACTTATGGTAATTATGCTAAATATTCTATAATTATACTTAATATTTTAAATATATACAATATAATATATATTTTATTTTTATTTTTATACGGGCCAACGGGCCGGGCTTTTTGGCCCGGTCAGGCTTCCCTCTGTGTTCATACCCGCCCGGATATGATCAGGTCTAGTTAGGAACCACACAAAAACTGATATTTCTTCTTCACGGAAGCAGGTTTAAGTTCAGCAGTGTGTGACAATAGGTAGAAGATATCCGCCCCAAACAAGCTAAATTAGCATTGTAGCTTCATATTTTGTACCTGCTCAAGTCAAGCTTCCTTTTGCGGATTGCAAATGACAAGCGAAGTGGGGTTGAAATCAGAATATCGCATGGCATCTTTGAGAAATCAGCGCTTCTTGAAAGCCCTTTCGTCATTAATTTGATAGAAAACTTCTTTCCTTTAGCTAGCTTCTTGCATTCTCTTGTGGTCTGCGCAGCCAACTCTCGTGTTGGGCAAAGTATAACAGCTCGAACACCACCATCTTTTATACCATGCTGAAGACATGACAAAAATAGATACACAAATTTGAATCTGTCTATCCCTGGAAACTTTGATGAATAATTATTGAAATGTCATCTAAGGAATCCAAGAATCACCTTTAATTTCATCAGCATAGGACACACAAAGGCCAATGTTTTGCCAGAACCAGTTGGAGCACAAGCAAAACAATCTCGTCCCTATAGACAAGAAGTGATTGACAAGTAAGCACAAAACAAATAAAACTTTCAGCAGTCATGAATAAAAGTAAGTACTAGAATCATGATGATCTATGTCAAACAGAAATACAGTAGATTGACAAGGATAGTCAGAATGTTAGATCATACAGATAGAAGGACTGGAATAGCCTGCCTTTGAATTGGAGTCGGTTCCTTGTATCCAAGTTCCACAAACTTTCTCAGTAGATATTGCTTACACTTGTATCTGTTAAAACGCATTTTCATCAATACTAAATATCCAGGCATAGATGCAAATATGAATATATATATTTATTTATTTATTATTTTTTTTATTTTTTTATTTTTTTTCAGGTCGCAAATGGTGATTATTCAAGGGGGGAACTACAAAATCGAGAGGAATATGCAACATTAAATATAAATCATGCAAATGGAAATTGTTGAAGCAGCACGGTCACAACTGCCACACACACAAAAATAGTCCATTATTTTAATGTCTGGGAAGCTTGAACCATGTGTATTACCTAGTTCTCAAGTCTTGAAAACTTTGAAGTGGAGATGGAACATTACTCCCAGTGACATGGAGATTATGGTTCTTGCGCATAATGGCATCACGCTAAAAATCAACAAGTTGAATTACGGTCAAAGGAAATTTCAGATATGTCAATAAAAACAGAGTGAACAATAGTAAAGTCGAGGTAAGGCATTCCAATAGAAAGTTTAAGAGAAGTGACACCTCAACTTGCTGATGCGCTTCCTTCTTTCTCAGAGCGAGCTCATCCTCACTCTTATCGTTACTTTCAGCTTTATCTAGTGAGCTTGATTTATGAAAAACATTGAAGCCTTGTACTGATTTTGGACAAATTTCATCAGAAAAAGGCAAATCAGACGTTAGACCATTATAAGAGTCTCCATTGCAATAAACGTCAGTTTAACCAAAAGGGAGAACTGCAAATCACCGCTAGCTGCCGTTTTCCTTTTTCTCTTCTTAGTAGGTGATTTTCCCTCATTTGGTTCATATTTTGTCAATTCAGTAAAGGTTGAGCTGTCTTCAAGATCTTCATTTTCCTTCCTCTCCTGAATACAAGGTGTCCACATCAAGATAAACTAATGACTGAAGATACACCCATGCAATTCAGCAAAAAATCAAATGCAATAACGGTTCCATGACAGAGATGCTAAATCTATAATTGTATTACAAAGAGATTTCAAGATTCAATTGCAACCATAATCTCAAAAGACCTTTAACCTCACCATTTGCAAATCAAGTTCCAATCCAGCTACAAGCATCATAATATCAATCAATTTCATGTTCATATTTTTACCTTACGCGCTCTCAAAGGGATTTTTCACAAAATAAGGGGGGAAAAGCGTATGGTTCGAATCTCTACGGTTCTAGCATCCCAACACCGTACTATTCTCAAGCATTGGAAGCTAAACTGGCAAAAAGAATTGCTCCTACAACGAGATAACTGAATAGGAGAAGATATCTACCTTGAACACTTCGAAATCCTTGGCGAACGATTTCCGATCAAATTTAAGGCCGGCAAACAAGAAGGACGCGTCCCTACTCATTTTCCCAATATTCGGAGGCAGAGTGTACAAACCGAAATCTTTGGTTGCTAATCAGTTTCACTCAATCAATCTACTGAAGAACTCACACAATGACATACAGAGATGGAAGTCTCTGGTTATTGGGAGAACTAGGGCAAAGCCCAAGGGTTTTATGGCGAGACGACTGATGGAATGGAAGGGTTTTACAAATATGACGTGGTTTTATTTTATTTTTTCCCTTTAATACCACGGGAAGAAAATAAGCCTTTTTTGGGGGTCGGAACTCGGAAGGATATTTTTATTATGGTAAAAAATCAATAATTATGCGACCGCTCGGTGACATTAAAAAAAAATTACAACACCGTCATTTTTATTACATGGTAAAACTTTTCCTCGTCATTTGTTTCCTCCTTATACACAATTTTAATATACTATATTAAAATTTATTATAAAATAATAAAATTTTAAAAAAAATAAATGTTAAAACATAATAAAATTTTATTATATTTTTTGAATTAAAATAAATTATAGAAAATAAATTCAAACATAATAAAATTTTATTATATTTTTTGATTTCTGGACTTATGTTTTTTTTAAAATTATTTTTTTTATTTAAATTTAATTTTAAAAATTATCTTTAAATTTACTTTTCTGAGTTTTTAATTAAAAAAATACTTTTATTATAACTTTATTAGTTTAAAATTTAATGAGATCATAATTAGTTTTAAATTAATTTTTCTAAATTTTTATTATTTTTATAATGAATTTTAATATAATATATTAAGAATGGGTATAAAGAGAAAACAAATGAAATCATGAGGGTACCAAGAGGAAATTTAAAACTTAGTGGATACTGAGAGAAAAAATTCAAAACTTGAGAACACCAAGAAGAAAAACACATTATTTAATTATGAATATGTTCGGTCTATGCTAGTTTATGGGGTTTAAACTTTAACGGGGTGAAATTTATCAAAAATCTCCAACCCTTAACAAAAATTTCAAGCCCAAGATTATTAACCTCCTTCCTTACTCTTTTCCTCATTTTTTGATATGTTGCTTTAAGAGGTTTTTCTAGAGCGCTTCTATTGTCCGAATTGTTTACCAATTTCTTGTTTTGTGTTCTGCACACGTTTGGACTTAAGATTTGCTTAACCTTGTGAGATAAAATAGAGTTGGTTGATCGTTTTCTCGACCCACTTTGTACAACTTGTTGTGTTGGGTGACTAGGGTTCTTACCCTCCCCTTGCGTTTTTTTTCCTCCGAAAAAATAAGAAAGAAAAGAAGTTGACAAAAAAAACAGCAATCAAGTAACAAACCTTGTCTAGTTTCATATGTTGTGTTTAAATCAAGGGTAAAAAACAAGAAGAAGAAGAAAATATATATTCAAATTTTTTAAAGAAAAACAAAGTCCACAACTTTTTTGTTTATGAAAATGTATAAAAAAAAATTTTAAAAAATAAAAAAAAAACTCAATATCTAAAATCTTGATTACGGCAAAACCTTCTTTTTTAAGCTAATTTTATTCACCCAATCTCTTGTAAAAAAACAAAATAAATTAAACCAACATTCTTACCTTTTTATGAACAATTAATTCATTATAAACCTATGTTATTTTAACAATCAAAGTTACACACTTTTATATGTCAAAATCCCGTGTTTTGCAATGTCGTCTTTTTAGTTTGATGTTGTTTTAGGTGGCGTCTTGAGTGGTTTGTCTATAAGGAGGTGTGGAATTTCTGATCGACTCTTGAAGACTTTGTTGCAAGCTCAAATCTGAGGTGTCCACATTTGTTCCTCAGGCTTCC
Source organism: Fagopyrum tataricum (assembly GCA_002319775.1). Taxonomy (NCBI): domain Eukaryota; kingdom Viridiplantae; phylum Streptophyta; class Magnoliopsida; order Caryophyllales; family Polygonaceae; genus Fagopyrum; species Fagopyrum tataricum. The sequence continues at coordinate 57,860,615 of CM008280.1, forward strand.
TACTTGTGTACTCTCTTCAAAGATGAATTTTGTGCTCACCGCTTCCGTTGAATTGGATCATCCTAATTTCCCTCGAAAATTTCTCTGCTGACGGGATTTCATGATGTATTTTTTTGTGTTTCTTTTTCTTTTGATGGCGTTCTTCATGACGGTTAGTCCATATGCCGATTTTTTTCGGCATTTCGACCCACTAGACGGCGTGTCGTCTAGTGTTTCGAACCGCTTTTCTTTATAAAAAAACTTAAAGTGTATTAAGGTTGGTTGGTGGGGGAGTTTATGAGATCTTTTTCAAACACTGACAAGTAGAGTTGGGTCGGAAACCTAAACCTAAACCGAGAAAATTAAAACCGGCGGTTTAGGTTTAACCAAAACCGCCGGTTAGCCACGGTTTTTTTTAAAAAAACAATGCATTATTTTTTAAAAAAATAGTTTATAAAACTCGGACTTAAAATTTATACTAAATAAATAAAACAAACAAATTTTCAAATTTAACAACAAAAGGGCTTGAACCGGCTTCCCGGTTGCCTACGTATCCTCTTGGGGTTAAGAGGAATCAAAGTCCACGTAGTTCTCTTACCTTGACTTACCTTTTTCGGACTTCCGAGTTTTTTTTAACCCCGCTTACCTTTCGACCTCGGACTCGGAAGTAGTGTCACCGTCTTCGGAGTTGGAATCCGATTTGGAGTCGTACACCGGTGCATTCTATTTTTTCCGCTTCACCGCCCTTATCCAATCTTGAATACAAACTTGCATCTTCAACTTCTCGGGCTTCAGTTGAGTTCTCTTGTGACCGAGAATGTTCCCGCCTTGGCTAAATGTTTGCTCCACCGCAGCCGTTGATGCGGACACGGCCATGAGTTGTTGTACAATTTTAGCTAATGTTGGATATTTGGGAGCTAGTCTATTCCACCAATCCAAAATATAAAAATCACCATCAAAGCTAAAACAAGTGTTAAGATAATCTTGATATTCTGCATTTGGAGATGAATGTCTAGGTGTTTTTGTTCTTTTAGCTAAAATTTGTTGTGCAATTGAAAGAAAAGAAGATGAAGTATAAAAGGGAGATGGACTAGGTGTGGTAGAAGAAGAACTAGCACTTAATTCAAATTTACTAAGCAATTTTCCAATTTCGGTATTAACTTGTTGCATAATGTTAGAAACATTAATGTTTTTTTTGTGATAAGTCTAAACACAAACAATTGTAATAAGCGGTCAATAAATCGGAAACACCATCAAGTTTAAGTCTAGGATAAAAAACGGCGGTTACAAGATAAATCATGGGAATGTCTTGATAATATTTAAGTCATTTAATTTCATTCCAAACATGCAATCTACAAGGGTTGGTATGTTAAGACATTTTAGAAAATCTTCGGAAACGTTAACGACAATCTCTAAAAATCTACAAGAAGTTGGAGTATAAACGCAACTCATGGCATTAGTTGCATCACTAAAAACTTTTAAAAAATACAAATATCGGTACAAGTTTCCCAAACATTTTAATCATCAATAATTGACCAAGGTACATGAATTGAAGCAAATTCTTGTAAAAAAAAATCTTATAACGCACGGCTTCACTAAGTAATCACTAAGTCGAGTTCCAATATCTTTTGAAAAAGCAATTGGATGAACGTTTTTAGTTAAACATAAATTTCTCCATTTTTTTTCTCAAATCGGAGTCGTGTCAAATATGGTCAATAACGTTGGTGATGGGGGTTAACATATTTCCTAAAAGCCTAAGTCCATCTTGAACACATAAATTTAAAATATGACATGCACATCTTTGATGAGTATAAGGAGTTCGCAAATATTGTCCCGCCTCCTCAACCAAATGGTTTACGGCGGTAGTATTTGCGGATGCATTATCAAAAGAATAAGAAAAAACTCGATGTTGTAAATTATATTCTTATAAAACCGTTTTTATCATGCTTGCAATGCCCGGTGCATCATGTCTTGGATTGAAATACCGAAATCCAATAACATATTTATGCAAAAACATAGCGTTATCAATAAAATGTAAAGTAATGCCCATGTAAAAATGTTGTTGAGATTTTGTACTCCAAATATCACTACAAATAGATATTTGATGATCAAAACATGTCAAAGTCGATAAACAAATTTCTTTCTTTTGTAGGTAAGATTTAAATACTAATTTAGAAACGGTTTTCCTAGAAGTTGGTTTAAAAGAAGGTTGAAGATATCTAGTGTTATATTCTCTAACTTCTTCATATTCAGAATAAGAAAATGGAAATGCACGAGAACAAATAACGTCGGTTAATCCTAAACGTTCTTCACTATGATTATATGCAAATAAAGGAGATTGAGAGGTAGAAGATGCAAACCCGTGGAACAATTGTGTTTGTCCCCGTGAAATTCCGAGCTTCTCCGGATGGACGTTTTGCATGTGCGTTTGCAAGGTCCCGTAGCCGCCCTTGATCTTCCACTTGGACACCTTCGAACAATAGTTGCATGCAACTTGACAATAACCGTTCACCGGCTGCCCCTTGGTGTAATGCTTCGTATATATTTCAGATGTAAGCATTTTCGGAGGGGGGAGACGTCTTTGTGGAACTTCGGTAAGTTCGGGATTGTTGGGCATTTGTGTTTCACTCTCTTGAGTGTTAGGGAAGAATTGAAAAGAGGAGAATTGGTCACTTGGGTTTGCCATTACAAGAATACGAGAATAAGAGAATACGAGAATTCGATAATTCGAGAATACGAGATTAGGAGAGTTGAGAAGATGAGAGGTAGATGGTGTGAGATTTAGAGGAAGAAAAGTTGGGTATTTATAGGAAATTAGAAATAGGTGTGAGTAAAGTAAGTTATTTAATTTAATTTAATTTTTATTATTTTTTTAATAAAAATAACACTCCAACGGCTATATTTATAGCCGTTGGCGCTCAGCGCAACGGTCACTAGACCGTTGCGCTCAAAGGCCAAACCACCGGTTTGGCCTTTTGAAAAAAATATTAAAAAATAGGGAAAAACCGCCGGTTTGGCCGGTTCAAACCACCGGTTTGGGTTGATTCAAACCGGCGGTTTAGGTTTTTTATTTTCGCAAACCTAAACTTAAACCGTGAACCGGCCCAAACCTAAACCGACGGTTCGGCCAAACCGGCGGTTTGAACCAAACCGAGCCCAACTCTACTGACAAGGACTATATTTGAAATTGAACAATTGTTCAACTATTTTAATTTATATTTTCAATTGTTCAACTATATAGTCAATTGTTCAACAATTTTAAGTGTAGTTGCATAATTGGACGATTTCATATATAATTGAACAAGTGGTCATAACGTTAAACAATTTCGAATATAGTTGAACAATTAATCGTGTAGATATAATTGATTACAATTATTGATTCTAATCATGAAATTAGGTCATTGTTCTAACATCGCTAAGTAACACTATTACCCGTTAAAATTGAATTAAAAGATTCACCTCAATTAAAGCTATTGATTCCCTTAATTCAATGATTATAATTTTTCTTACTTTTACTCCAAAACCCCTACCACTTGAACACGATTTTTTTATATTTAACATATAAGTATTTTTTTTGCACGTTTCTTGTATTTTAATATGTACACGAATTATTTAACTATTTCTTGTACCCGAAACTCATATACAATAATTAAAAAGACAATTTAATGAATTCGAACAATTCTTATGCATGAAACGTCTTGGATAATGATTTAGCGAATTTCATCTTGTATAAAATTAGTTCATGAAATTTGATTAAAATAGTGAATTTCATTTTGTGTCAGGTTAAATGTTTCAATTGTAAAAAGAAAGGGATAATTGAATGTTTGTGGATTTTTTTTGAAAGTCATAAAGGCTTATATTAAAAACAATCAACAACATCCAATGCAATTACAGAAGGAGGAAAGTCCTCAATAAAACCTGCTCATCTCCCCGATGGTTGAATTCGAGTGATTAAGTCAACCACCTTATTGACAGTCTTAGGAGCGAACTATTAAGGAAATAGAAGTGCTCACTTAGACCATAATGTAATGTCCTAGATAATAGTCCCACCATATGAGTTGTAGGTTGAGTTCTCATTGAAAATCGTAGTCACTATAAGGGAGTCCGGATCTAGGCAGATGTCGAGAAAGCCCCGCCTTAGTGCTACTTCCATTCATAGTCTGATGGCCTCAGCCTCAACCCACCAACGTGGCCACCTTCCTTCCCTTTTGACAATTTTAACACCCAAGTTATCTCCAAAATGGTTTCGAGCCACCACCCCGAAGCACATTCCATCCACAAAACGATAACGAAGCAATTAACATTCACTTTGATCCTCCATTCCTCACGTGCCATCTATTTAAGAAATATTCCTTCTCTCCCTCACAACCACCTCGCGAGTCCTCTCTTTGCAGTCATCATCAACCGGAAGAAACCATCTCCAAAAAGCGGGATATAGGGAGGTTCCTCATCAAATAAAGCTTTGTTCTTGCATGTTCATGCTATCTAGAGCCTCACCACAACACCTTCGACAACTTCCAAGCCAAACATTTTTAAATACCCATGATAAGTTCCTCCGAACCATGGGAGAAAATAGTGTGCATCCAACATGCAACATTTATGATTACCTTCCTTGTTAGTAGGTTTGTCTTTACTTGTCATTATCTCATTCACATATTTCCATGCAAATGATTTCACCTTAGGTAACACTTTAAGTTTCCAAACAACCCCATGCACGTTCATGTCCTCCCCAAAAGCCTTTGTTGCCACTGGTTAATGCGGAGATTTGACAAATAAGATTACGCGGAAGAGCATTACAGTTACAATACAAAGCTTATAAATTACATAAAAATTGAAAAAAATGCATCACGTTCTTAAATTTCAAACCGATATAATTTATTAGGAGAAAAATGTGCATGTTTGTAAGTTTATCTAGGACAATCCTCTGTATTTCTCGGATCACTACAGGAGAATCCTTGAGCGTCATTCATGTGAAATCCTCGTTATTATACTGATAACGTCTCCATGGATCACCTTTGTAAGTTTTATGGACAGTTGTTTAGTCTTGTCAGAACCGCGGAGAATCCTTAACTATCATCTTAAAGGAGTTAGAGTTGCTAGATATTTGTGGGACAAGTTGGAGGGTTTGTGATCCTTGAGTCGAACACGTTGCTTACAAGTACCCGTAAGCCACTTTTATAATCTTTAATAGAAAGAAATCACAATACATTTAGAAGAAAGTTATACGTGGTATCTTCTCGTGCCATATGATGATTATTGGATCTAAAACGACCCATTTCAAGCCGGTACTTCTCAACGGATAGCAACATGGTGAAATAAATTTCACCCGTTTTACATCTCGAGCTTAAGCATTTCACGTACCCATTCGAGTACCCGATGGAATATAGTAGTTGGCAAACCACTACTCATATTTTCAGGGCCAAGCCTTGTATAAGCACTCGAATCAAAACAATGGACATTGGGTGGCATTGTAGCTTTTGTTTTCATACCTCGAAATATTTTTTGTTTTAGATGACTACTTATGGTCATGTAGTCATGGTCCAATGACGACCGCTATTGGATTATTTCATATTTTGTTTTATACCTTAGATGTATTTTTGTTTTCTACTTGAAAGGATTTTTTTCTATAATTTTTATTTTTTATAAATTAAAAGTTAAAAATCCAAAAAATATTAATCAAATTATGATTTAGATTTTTAATTTTACAATTTATGACCCTACCTCATTCTTTCATTTAGTGGAACACATAAAATAACGGTTTTTTTGAAACGTACCAGTCAAAATAAGGTCTAAATAGGCAACCTGAACGCGTAATGTTAGTTTAAAAAAAATTGAACCGTCAACCACTTACATCCAATGCGCTTCCTTAACAACTCAACTAAGTTAGCTTTGTATTATTTTTCCACTCATTGTATACACATAAAAACAAACCTTTTAACTACAGCTACACAAACTAGTTGCATGGTTGAGTTGTTACATGAAAATATTTAGTTGATTCTTATCGGCTTCGGGTCTAACTACACATACCATACGCATAACTATATAATGAAAAATATGCACGTGAACCGCATTGTTACGACTATGGACAAATATTTTCGCCACAAACTGCACAATTACGAAGACGAATAAAGTATTCTCCGGTACTAACTCAGCTCTAAAATTATACAATGTTACTATTCGGGCGGACGAAATTTACTAACGGAACTACGGAAGCGGATTCTGCATCCGTCCCAGCTTGGGGCGGATGCGTTTAACCTACCGAACCCAAGAAGTCGTAAGTAATTTAGCCGTTTTTACCGAACGTGAAAATATTTGATCAAAACAAATCCCTATTCACATCCACAACACGTCCTTTAAGAAATCCACAAAAAATGTCGACATATTCCGAAGAAGATGTAGAATCCGAATGTGAAAGTACAACCATGCCGTTTGATATCGACAAATATAGTGATCCGGAAGAACTTATCACACATATTGAGGTAAGTGTACAATTATCACTTTAAAGTAATTACTTTTACATATGTTTTAGAGTAGAGATCCGAAATTGTCGAACTTACACTTACTTTATTTTTTTTAATTAAGATGCTTTGGAATATTCACGTGCAATTGGTACCGATTTTTCGTCCAAGTTTGAGCTATGTGGATATATTCCAGATAGAGAAAACTTATTGGGTTGGGCTCGGTATATGTCCAACTCAATGAATTTTGTGTTGGTCATAAAAAAAATCATGGTTGGATAGAAGGGGGTTTCGTATCTTACAATTGGCATGTGATAAACACGGTGATGTTAAAAAGTTGAAAGATGTTGATCCCGATCATGTTTCAAGTTCTAGTCGGAATAAGAATTTGTAGAAGGTTTAAGTGCAAGTTTGAACTTGAGAGGACACGACTTGAAGAAGAGAAATGGTCATTGAGGGTTGTATGTGGAGTCCACAACCACATAATTCCGTCGGTTCTAAGAGGTCATGCATATCCAGGACGATTGACTCCCACACAGGCAAAAAAGGTAGAGCGTGAATTGAGTGTCGGGTTAAAACCGTGTGCGGTTTTGAAATCCGTGCAATTAGAGGATGTTGACAATGTCACCACAATCCGGCAAATATACAATGCCGGTTTGAAGATTATAAAGGTACAAGCCCAAGGAAGAGGGTCGTTGCAATAAGCACTTCATACGTTGAAAGATCGGGGATATTACGTTAATGCGATGAGAAGTACGGAATCGGATGAGGTGATTGATTTCTTTATATCACATCCCGATTCGAGGCATTTGCTTAGCATGTTTCCTTATGTTATTGTGATGGACTCGACATATAAGACCAACAAGTAAGTTTACAATCTTGTTTTTACTTTGTTCCATATAATTCAATCATCTTGTCATACATAACCTTAAATTAATCTTTTGTTTGTATTACTTTTAGATACAATATGCCGTTTTTGGAGATAGTCGGCATCACAAGCACAAATAAGACGTTTGCAATTGCTTTTGCATTCATGGCACAAGAGAGAAGAGATTACTACGAGTGGGCTTTGAGGAGGGTTCACTATTTGTGCTACAGAAAAATCCCGGAGGTGATTGCCACCGATCGTGAGCTAAGTCTTATGAGCGCCTTGAGGGTAGTATTTCCCGAGGTGAAGCATATCTTGTGCACGTTCCACATAAAGTCCAACATTGTAAGTATAGTGAGTGTTATATTGCGGTATAAGGAAGCAAGAGCCGAATTCATGTCCCAATGTCATGCCTTGTTCGAATCGAGATCAAATGAAAGCTTCCAACGACATTTGTTGGAAATGAGGAACCATTGACATGCATATCCAAGGTTAATGAATTACCTCGACACTACTTGACTGACCCCCTACAAGGAAACAATTGTTCGAGCTTGCTGTGATATGAGTCATCATTTCGGCACAAGGACGACAAATGCGTAAGAATGTTTCATAATGTTCTTTTCCTTCTCATATTTTTAAAATTTGTTTGATTTGTAATTAATTTTTACTTTTGTAGGTGTGAGTCCGCGCACAAGTTACCGAAACAAACTCTGGATACAAATGTTGGAGGATTTCAATTGGTGTGTGACAACATACATTTGATGATCACAAATCAAAATCAGAAGTTACAAGCTTCTTTGGAGATGTCACGGGAGAGGATTCCACGTGAGGTCCGTATACCGATGTTTGACTTGCTTCGGGACTACGTCACAAGCGAGTGTTTCATGCTCTTGTGAGATAACTACACCAACGTTAAAGCTAAAAGGGAGCTTGGTGTTTGTCTGGATAGTTATTGGAGGGAGGTTCATGGAGTGCCGTGTGCGCATAACTTTATGGTAGCAATCCGGGCTCAAAGACCTATCTCATTGAAGCAGATACACCCATTTTGAAAGCAAGTTCATTGGATTCCAGCTGATTTTTCCGATGACGATTTTGATAATGATGACTATGATCACATGGACCCGAGTCTAGTTTCATTGAACAAGTTTAGAGAAAAAATGGACTAAAACTCGCTCACCCAGAAGAGATGGAGAGGATGACATCTTGTTTCGAGGACATTGAAAACTCAAGAAGTACGACGATGAAGGAACCGGCAGAAAAAGTCAAGGCAAAGGGAAGACCACCGACAAAGAAATCAACAAGAAGAGATCCTAGTTCACGAGCGTTCATCTACATGTGGTCCAGGACGCCCTCGAGGTCCAGGACGCCCCCGAGGTCCAGGACATCTCCGAGGTCCAGGTGATACTCCTTATGATGAAAATTATCAATGGGTAGATGGAAAGTTCCGGAAGTTCATGGAGCCATATGTATCTGCTCATGCTCACCATCTATAATGTCGTCTATGTGTGGCTCGTCATCAACGCGTGAAGCCCTCCATAGTATAACCTGGACGTAGTGATGATGGTGCCCCAACATCCCCCTAGTGGGCTCCTCCTCTACAACTGCATCAACGGGTACCTCGACCAATGTGGACGCAAGTCTATCCCGTCAAGCTTTAGTAGCTCGACGGGCAAATGCTGTGACAACTCTACTGTCGCGCTTGTTCTTGTCTCTAATGTTTTGCATGGCCATCTGATTTTTTTTTGGTATAAAATTTTTCATTTTTAAATTTACATATTATATAAATTTAGATATATTATTTAAAAATATTATCTCGCCAGAATACACAATTACAACCTAATAATCATATAAGATCCAATTCCAATTATTCCTAAATTAACCGAATCGTCCTAAACTAATGTTCATATAAGATCCCATTCCAATTCTTCCTAAACTAACCGAATTGTCAAAATATAGATAAAAACGTAGAAAACGTACCTTAAACCGTTCTTTGAGTGTTCTTCCAGCCCTAGGGGGAGAATCCGAATCCAACATGTGTATAGGATGATACGGGATAAAAAGAAAAAAAAAAGACGAAGAAGTTGTTCATCGGAGTCGAAGGGTGGAGACGGTGGCGGCAGCGGGAAACTAGAGACGAAGGGCGGCGGCGGAGGAAGAGGAAGAGAAGAATTTTTGGGTTTCGGCGGCTAGGAAAGCCGCTTCCGCTCCGTAATTCCGTCAGTAATTTATATTTGTTCGAATAACATTACTCTAAAGTTATATTGGGATATTTAATTTTCTAAAAAAAAAAAAGCGGATAGGAGTTGGGTCAACCACTTCGCCGTGGATCTTCATCCACGCGTAACTCCCGATGACAGATCGTCTTCCTGAAGTCTCCTTGTAGTATCTGTAATTCGTTTCCGCCGTTAGTCAACGATCTATGATCCCAAAAATTGCTATCAGATTCCCGCTCTGCCTACCCCAAGTTTCATTTCCCACCGCCAATTTGGTATTCAACTTGCTTCCGATCATACTGAATTCGATTTTCAAAGTCTGAATTTCCCATCTGAATCAAGAATGGCGAATCCACCACTGAAAGCCATAACCCTAACACACGTCCGCTACACAAAAGGCGATCGACTCGGCCTCTTCCTTGCATGGGTCTCCCTCGTCCCAGTTTTCATCAGCTTAGGCGGATTTGTCTGTCACTTCATCTTCCGCCGCGAATTACAGGGCGTCTTCTTTTTTCTCGGCCTTATCATATCTCAATTCATTAATGAATTCATCAAAACCAGCGTTCAACAAGCTCGCCCTGTTACCTGTGCTCTCCTTGAGACTTGCGATTCCCATGGATGGCCTTCCTCCCACGCACAGTTCATGTTCTTCTTCGCCACCTACTTCACCCTCCTCAGCTCTCGCAAAGCTAGGGTTTGCCGCGGAGGGAACAGGAATCTCATCGTCGAGCTCGTTAATTGGATCTTGGCGGTTCTTACTATGTTTTCTAGGGTTTACTTGGGGTACCACTCCGTTGCGCAGGTGTTCGCCGGCGCTTTCGCCGGGATCGTTATCGGTGCGTCGTGGTTCTTTGTGGTTTATAAGATGTTTATAAACTATTTCACTGTGATCGAGGAGAGTGTGATCGGAAGGATGTTTTATATCAAGGATACTTCGCACATTGCTAATGTGATGAAGTTTGAATACGATCATGCCAGGGCTGCCAGGAAGGAATTAGCTGATAAGGGAGAATAGCTATATAGCTAATTGATTGATCGCTTGATGGCTAACAAGATTTTGGGATCTCTGGTATGCTTGATACAATCCTGCACTTCAGCATTACTTTAATTTGAACTACTGGAACCGTGTTTTGATCTTTCTGACTTCAGCATTGCTTTAATTTGATCTGTTTGTGTACTTACATGGTGATTATTCAGAACTTTGATATATCCTGATTGTTCAAACTTCAAATCCTGTTTGATCCCATGTTTTGCAAATTTATAAATTATTGCACATATATAATTGTCCCATCATAGTAGTTTCTGTAAAGGTCAATGCTTTTCTGTCTGCCTTGGATGCTGAAGTTTTCATCTGGACTAGTGTTATATTGTTCATCTTGTTGAAGCATAATTTGTTTTTTAAGTTTATCTTGCATTTTTGTTGCCTTCAATTCTGTACCGAATGCTTGATGTTGTGTTAAACTATTGCACTTTCTTTGCAACTTGTCTTTTTAATCTTCTGTCATTGTGGGCTGGTCAGTTGAAGGAATTTTTTTTCCAACCTCTATTAGGTAGATTATGGGGATGATTGAGGTTGAAATAGAGAATGATCAACTCTCATCAAAATGCCGAACAGACCGTATACGCTTTCCTTTGAGCTTTCTTGCCTACAAATTGACAGTTTGAAGATACATAAACCGAAATAGCTATTCCTTGTGCTGCAAATCCATGCCAGTTTCATTAGTCTTGATGATTTTTGTTATCTAATGTCTTCCTTTTAATAAAGGTGATGCATTCTAACTATGTAATTGCTCTTCACTCTTTTATCAGGAACTAAACAGTACTAAAACTTTTTAAAAGTAATATTGTAATGCAGTTTGAAGTATTCATTCTAACTTGCTATATATGTTTGTTTTTGTTTTACATCGTTGTTTTTGTTTTTATGACCGAATCTCGAGTTCAGATTTTATAGATAAGTTGATGTGTAAAAGTAAATGATATGACTTCTTGAGGGTGCGTTACGATTGAGTTTCACAACTCAGTGAATAAAAGTTAGTATTTGGAACAAGATAGAACTTCAAGTTTCCAACAATTGCATCATTTTAGTATCTTCTTCATTGTCTTTGGCTTAGTATTTATTGCACTTTTCTTGTCCTTACTGCTCTTTCAAAAGTTCCTTATGTATTACTGATTGGGAACTAGAATCATTTGTCTATTTCCTACATAAATCCATCATATTTTGCCTTTATTTCTTTCTGCAGATGAATTCTCGTTCTAATTCGTGTTGCTCGGACATGGCTGGTAGTTTACGAGCTCTGCCCCTGTGCCCATTTGCTTTGGCTATCATCTCAAGAACCCAAGTCGAATCCATTTTATCATTATATAGCATCTTGGACACTTACTAAAATTATTTGATAGTGGATTTTATTATTCTCTTCAGCTGTCATCGTGTTACCACACTTTTCTGGTGTGAAGACTTTGAAGCAGACTAAGATCTGATTCTGAACATGTCATCTTGTGATAGCTTTGATCTTCAATTGATCATGGTATTAGCTTGTTGTATTGTGTTTATGTTATGATTCTACTGAAAGACCAGATGAGCAAACCCGGACCACCCGGTTCACACAGAGTTATGGACAGCACGGAAATTTAAACTAATGAAAAACTGACACTTCTATTTATAAAATTAATGTACGAATCTTATTTAAAATCTTGCCTAACATAGACTTATTCTAGTTGATCAAGAACGGAAAATCTATTTACACGGGAGTTTGAATTACCAGATGCTGATAATACTTGCAAATCAAGTTTGCAAGGCCGGTTATGGCTTTCCTCCGTTGGAATAGTTATCAATCAGGGGGAAATTACACACCAAATAGTTAGGCGAAAATGCGACAATGAAATGTAAAGATAAGAAATGATCTTTCATATATTAGGGGTTTAAAGGAAAAAATTACACACCAAATAGTTAGGCCAAAATGTGATAGACAATGAAATGTAAAGATAAGAAATGATCTTTCATATATTAGGGGTTTAAAGGGAGAAAATTACACACCAATTAGTTAGGCCAAAATGTGATAGTGAATTGTAAGGATAAGAAATGATCTTTTAAACATCAGGGGATTCAAAGGGAGACTAGGGAGAGGCCGTTGAGCCGAACCAGTCAAATTTAAAATTTAAAGGAGCTCTAAATTGTGTTAATTTTTGTACCGAGTCCAAGCATTACAACTTGGTAAATAGACCAATCTTGTAGTGTTATTCAGCCATACGTCAAACTCATTCAAAAATTTTAAACGAGTTTTAAAATGAATTTGTTATTGACTTGTTTAGAAAATGAACAAGAATGAACCAAGTTTTTTCGAGCAGATTCGATTTAGCTCACCCAGGTACCAAAAAAAAGCAAGATATACTATTCGGTGTTTATTTTATTTTGAAACCATGTTGCGTTTTTGTTATCCCAGACGAGGGTATATTATTCTCCGGAGTTTGGGTTCTTACATCTGCCTTTGTTTCACATCCGAAAACGCCAATTTGGGGCAGGGAGTGCGACGGCATCTGTGAACTGCTCCACTCTCCCAACTGGTTGCAGGGATTTTGTTATTCTCTTCAGCAGCCATCGAAAGAGGTAGAAGCATGGTGCAAAGGAAGGGAGGTAGGGTTTCAGCAGATAACCCTGATGAGCTCGTCCATGTACCCTTGCAAGCTATTCTTCTCGCCGATAGCTTTGCCACCAAGTTCCGCCCCATTACCCTTGAACGCCCCAAGGTAACCCCTTATTTACCATCTCTGGTTGCACAAATGATCCTGTTCGTGGTTTTAATTGATGGCAAAACAGATAAAAGTTCTGTTTGTGCGATTAGGTTTGATATGCTGTCGACATGAATGCTACTTTTTTCTTACTATACCAATTTTGATCAATGGTTTAGTGTTTGATGTTGCATCTTGGATGTTAGTTTGTCCTGGAGGTTTTTCAGATGATCACCTATATGTCACTTTGCTTTTGATGATCATGCTATGCTTTTATAATAAGCCGCATCTTTGTTTTTAGGTGCTCCTGCCATTGGTCAACGTTCCAATGATCGATTATACCCTAGCCTGGCTCGAATCTGCAGGGGTAGAGGAGGTTTTTGTGTTTTGCTGCGCTCATTCTAAGCAAGTGATTGCCTACTTGGGAAATTCCCAATGGGTTAAGCAACCTCACTTTTCAGTGTCTACTATTGAGTCGAATAACTGTGTCAGTGCTGGAGATGCCCTGCGATTGATATATGAGCGCAATGTGGTAGGTTAAAATTGTCCAATTCTCCTTGTGGTGATATGCTCGTTCATGACTCAGTTGTTTTATGTTATATTAACACCAGACTCTAAGCAAATAACTTTTTTTTTTGGTATTCTCGTGCTTCATTGTGACATTATTGTCTCTTTTAACATAAGTTTGGTTGTAGCAGGACAGCTGTCCATGAATTGGCTAGTATAAGAAGCTTCTAGAAGTATTGTACATAGCCTTGGGATTGTGACAAGTGTCATCCGATCTACAAAGAATTCTATGTATAAATATACCCTTGTATTCACCATTCTGCAGACAAGAAAATATTTTAGCATTTCATCCTTTCCTGTGCTTAAATCATCAGGCTGTCATATTTGCATAACAGGAAAGGATAGGTTCTTATTTATTTACCCTTAAGTATTGATATTATCATTAATAATATGCAACCACTTTCTTTCTCTTCATTTCCATCTACATTATCTGTGCAAATATGTAGATTGTTATTCTTTTCTGTATATATTCATCTTGAGCAAGTTGTTTTAATTAACCATGGGTATCTTCCGCTAAATTGTGCTCTAGGCTATACTATAGTCCTCTGATGCGTGCTTGTTTATGTTGACAGATACATGGCGATTTTATTCTCATTACTGGAGATACAGTCAGCAATATGTCACTATCACAGGCTCTTCAGGAACACAAAGAGAGGAAGAAGAAAGATAGTAATGCCGTAATGACTATGGTTGTAAAGAGGTCGAAGCCCTCTGCAGTAACTCATCAATCACGTCTTGGTACTGATGAGCTCTTTATGGCAATTGACCCAAACACAAAGCAGCTATTGTACTATGAAGAGAAGGGAAAACTTGTTAAAGGGATTATAACTCTGGATAAAACTCTGGTGTCAGAGAGTCCCTCCATTTCACTGCACAATGACATGCAGGTGTTTACCTCTTTACTAAACTTTTTAATAAGTTTGTCTTCAGTTTGATTTTTTGTTATTATATGCCTCATCTTTGCAGTTCATTATTTATTTCCGTTTGGACAGGGATAAAGATATAAAACAGTTTTGGTTAATGCTCATATATATCATTGCCCGGCTAGTTCCATTTTTTTTTTCTTCTTTCTTTCGTCAAAATTTTGCAGGTCTGAGTCTTTATGATGGGTTGTGGGGCCTCAATCATGAAGAACAATTTTTTATATAAAATTTTGTGTGTGTGTGTGAAGCATCCCATGCATAATTTTCCCTAATGTGTCAACTGCCAATTGCTTCATGCAGGATTGCTATATCGACATTTGCTCACCAGAAGTACTCAGTTTGTTCACAGACAATTTTGATTATCAACATCTTCGTCGGCATTTTGTCAAGGGACTACTAGTTGATGATGTAAGTGGTTCTTATTACATATATATGTATCAGAATACTTCTTTGTTTCATTTTACGATAGTATAAACTCAGTGCTTTATATGGCTAGATATTGTGACAGTAAAATTTGAATAATTCAAGTGTTGCTATGTTGAGATTAAGCAATGAATTTAATTCTGCTTCCACTAGCATTATACTAATAAAAAGAGAAATGCAAATTTGAAAAGCTAGGTTGATATGCTTATAATTACAGCCACTGATATCTTTTTTGTTTCCAGAAAAAACTCCTTGTATCTTTAAACCTTGTTTGTAATTTAATGAAAAGCTTCAGTGAAGTCTTTGGTTATGAAGTGCCGTAAGGATACTGATTATGTGATTGTAAAGTAATAAGATGCAAGCCTATAGTTACTATTTTCTATGGCCATTTGGAAAATTGAAGTTCTTAGATTGTGACAAGCTAGTTAGCGAATCATATTTTGGGAGGACCGAGGATTAAAATATGAAAACAAGATCATGTTTGAAATGACTAGAGGATACCTATCTGAATCATCTTTCTTAATCTTACCTTCTTTTGCTTCGGATCTATTATTTTTTATGCGAGTCTACAATGCCCTGAACTATCTTTTTGTTCAAGACAGATGTACATTCATACATGTACATATATTTTTAAAATTTGACACTAACATTTCATGGCTACTTGTTTCATCTGTATAATGCTTTTATATTGCCAGATCATGGGATACAAGATTTTTACTCATGAAATAGATGCGAGTTATGCTGCAAAGATCGACTTTTATCGTAGCTATGATACCATCAGCAAAGACATAATTCAAAGGTGGACTTATCCATTGGTTCCGGATGTCCTGTCATTTGGAAATTCTGCAACTAAACTGGAAAGACAAGGAATGTACAGAGCATCAGGTGAGGAGCATAAAATCTGGTGTCTTTTGGTAGTCCACTGACCCACTGCTACTGCTAACTTGTGTTTCTTTTTGTAATTTGGCTCATCAAATTTGCATTTATTATGCATTGAACACACACTGTTCTATTGAACTGCAACTGTTTACTTGTTTTATCATAGAAAAGCTCGTGCAAAAAGAATCATTATATTCAAATTTTAATGTCAAGTTGACTTATGGAAAGACAAGAAAAGGCGTATATTACAGTACGTTATAACAACGCTGATAAAATTTATCAATGTGAAAGGTTGGACAGAATTTTTTTTGGGTGCATGGTATTAGACAAGCACACAAGCATTCTTGTCCTCTTATCTTCAACGTTAATATGTTTATCTTTTATTTAGGGATTACACAATCACGTACTGCAGCAGTTGGTCCTTTCAGTGTAGTTGGGAATGGCACCATCATAGGTGGCAACAGCAAAATTTCAAATTCAGTGATCGGAGAAGGATGCAAAATTGGTGCTAATGTTTCTATAGAAGGTTCATATATATGGAACAACGTCTCTATTGAAGATGGTTGTAAATTGACGCATGCAATTGTATGTGATGGAGTGGTAATGAAGTCTGGTTCTGTTCTGGAACCCGGGGCTGTTCTTTCCTTCAAGGTACCTGTCCAATGCTGAATTTTTCACGATTTGGGGCTAAAAACTGCTTCTAGCCTTCCGTCCACTTGACTAATGTGTTATTTTTGAGTTCTGTGCCTTGTGGCATTGTGTTTAATGTTCATCCAATTGGTCATTTCCTGTCTGCCCTTTCATCTGAAATTCAAGATAATTATTGAAAAAAAGCTGCTTCCTCATTCTATATTTTTATATGGTACATATCTATGGTTGGAAAAACCACCCTGGATTATCATTTTTTCTTACTGTAAGGTGTTATTTCAAATCCTGCAATTTCCTGTTGTGGTATGCCTTTAATATATGCAAATTTGGAATATGAAGCATTTGGCTTTAGTTGCAAATATTCGAGCATTGAACGTTTGGGGAGGAAAAGCAGGAAAGGGTGTGATTATAAAGGAGTTTATTCTATTCCCATCATCCCTCTCTTTTTGTATGGATAAACAATAAATTTGACACCTTAAAAATTCCTCTACCCCACCCATGACTAAGGCAGGAAGCTTGTACTTAATAATCTACACTGCGAATTGACTAACGCAGAAACAGTGTGGTGTCCATCCAATCATTTTGTCATTTGTGCTTTGAGACTACTGAATACTGAAGTATGCTTTATATGATCATGGAGTATTGGCTTCTAAGTTCACTGTAATTTTTATTCTAGTTTAATCTTTTCGATTGTCTTGATAACTGTTCTATTTGGTAGGTTGTTATTGGACCGGGGTTTGTTGTTCCTGCTTACTCGAAGGTTTCTTTGTTTCAACAACCTGCTGCTGAAGACAGTGATGAAGAGTTAGAATATGCAGATGGTACTGGTGGAGTGGGTGATGTTGTTTGTGAGTCCTCTATCCATGGTCTTCTCAGAAAAATTATCCACTTTTCTGCAAGTGAATTCTAGAAACATCTCTACATGTACGATGCTTCTCTGTTTTGAGAAGGAAAAATGGATTTTATGTGCTCTTTGCTCTTGGGTAAAGCACAATTTAATCGGAAATGACTCCCACAATGTGGGTTTTCCACCACTTGTACATTTATTCTCCAGCAAAGTGTTATTCATTGGTCACATAAATTCTTATCTCAAACGAATAACATAGCATCCACACCATCTTGAAAAACATTTCTAGTTTATTTGCCGTCGGTGACTTCTCTAGAGTTGGTATGTGCTATCTGCAAGATTTTTTTTATATCTCAAGAACGTTACTGAAAATTTGTCTTATTTTGCAGCATTAATGAACAATATAGGATTTTTAGATGGTGAGTTGACATCCAAATCAACTGAGATATCGTCAGCTGCTTCTGAGGTGAGTTAAGCAGTAATACAACTTATTCTGATATTCTTACATGTGCATATTTATATCCATAACCAAAACCTTGATAGGCTTTCACACTTGGCCTGTAAGTAGAAATAATAGCTGAAGATGAAATGGCCCTCTCTTCCCCTCCCACTGAAAAAGCCGAGTTGTCGTGCCAAACCTTGCCTTAGCCCATGCAGTTCATTCATTTTGGCACAGGCTTTTAAACTTGATTGATTATTAAATTTGCACTGCTAGTAAATCCCCTTTTGTCTATATTCCGAAAGGTTGGTAGTGGTGGTGCTGGTTATATTTGGCCAGTTTGGGAAGGAGGCTCTGAAGAGGAGTGGAGGTACTCAATTGCGCCACTTCCTGCTGACAAGCTTGCTAAGCTCATTGATGCAGAAGAGGATGATTTCGATCTACACCAACAAGACGGAAACATGCTTCCTCCTTCAGGTGAACTGACTACAAATAGTATGGATTCTGATGATGAAAATATTGAAGAGTCTTTTGATAAAGAGGTAAACAAACTGCATCTTATTATGTGTTTTGTGGCGTTTCATGTAAACTGACTTTTTTGCCATGCATCATTGATTAAAGGTGGAAGCAACTTTCCTCAGAGCAGTTCACGAAAATATCAGCATTGAGAATGTTATCTTAGAAGTCAATTCCCTTCGGTATGCCATCTTTTCTTATGAAACTGTCAACCATTGTTTGCTTAACTGCTTGGTCCCATGGAAGGTTTGAATAGTGATCTGTAGTCCTGCAGTATCTACTAAGTAGTGATTCCTTTGTTCCAATTTGCACCAGCAATTTATCACTTGTAACAATTGGCCTTCACCACCAGGGCATGGATTGGTCACTTGATTCACTCGGTAATTGGTGAAGTCGTAACGAGATACTGTTTTTTCCCCTTAGGTTGTCCTACAATATGATTGCCTCAGACTGTGCTGGTGCTTTATTCTATTCTTTGGCGAAACTTGCATTGGAAACTCCACACAAGTCAGTTGGTGGGTTCCCATCCTTAAAAGCTCTTTGTTGTCAGTTGATAGTGTTATGAATTGCCCTTTGCGTACATTTTCCTTTATGTTTCAAATTTGAGAATTTTACTGTGGTTTGACTAGTTACTCTGAAGAAATTTTAAGATGTGTAAATGGATAATGGTGTGCTTTCAGGTGATTTGCATGCTAATGTTGCCAAAGTGGTTGCCACCTGGAAAAAGCTTCTGAAGTATTACCTTCCATCCATAGACGAGGAGGTTGATATAATCATATTCTGTTATAATTGTTGTTTCATCGCAGCAGGAAACCTGTTTCTGTTTTTTTATCCCTCACTGTGCTAAATTTTAAGAGAAGTTGAGCCCAATCTAATGATAGAATTTTCATCTTGGCCTTGCGGTTTATGTGTTTATTGTCTGTCATGTATCTAGATTGAAGTGATACTTAAGTTTGAAGAGATGTGTCTCGACGAGTCAACTAAAAAGTTTTCACCATTGTTTTCCCAGGTATGTTGCACTGGGTTATTTTGCACTTATAAGATGAAAACTTGAAAGCAAAATTTGTATGAAACAGTAATTCTCTAAATTATGTCGTGAATAGATTTTGCATCTTCTATATGAAGAGGAAGTTGTACAAGAGGAGGCTATTTTCAGTTGGGCAGCTGAGAAATCAAACGCCGGTGAGGATGAGAAGTTCTTTTTAAACCAGTCGGCGAGCTTCATTGAAGTAAGCTTTTGAAGCCTCCTTCCATTCCCTTTAGTACATGAATTTTTTTGTTACCAATCGATGTAAAATGTTTGTTGCAGTGGCTAAAGACTGCGGAATCAGAGTCGGAAGAGGAGGAAGAATAGCAATCTTGTTTTTCTAGTCCCATGGCTAATACGGATTGGTGTCAGGGTTGTTTAAATTTTGATCGGAGTGAAGAGTTAAGTGAACGTGTTCAGCTGTTCATTGAGAGTATTGTTGTGTTTCCTCAATTTGGGATTTGATTCAAAATTGTTCCATTGTAAAGATAATGGCACAAGTAGACGCAAACGGGGAAAGCCACATGTATATTTGAACCTGATCTGTGTAATAATAGATTTTGTCAATTCATCACCAATTCTGTCTTCCCAACCTTCTGGTAATGTTTTGTAGGTGTTTTTTTTCTTCTTCCAAAATTTCCAATGTAATAAAGTGTCATGAAATCTGGGCATTTAGGTGACATGACTTTTGTTAGTTTGTTGAAGACCAAGGGGTTGTTAATTTGTTGAAGACCAAGGGGGCCATTTGGTGTAATGGGATGAAAGAAGATGACGGGGTTGAAGGAGGATGAAGGACCATGAAATTTTTGAAAATTTGCCAACCTCATAGAAATGAGTTATGGAGAACGAAGCGGGTGAAATGGAGGATGAATTTTTTTTTATGTTGTCCTGAGCGGACCCTATAAGTTTAGGGCAACCAGAGGTGAAGATAACCCGTGAAAAGGTGTAAACCTCCAGGGCACGTATCTGAATTTGATAACCATGGGATGTTTTCATTTTTGAAAATAACAATTCAAATGTAGGAGAAGAAAATTATTTTCAATTTTTATTATTATTTTATATAAAGCGAGATCTATTAGGAAAATTACATTTTTTTTAAAAATCTATTTAATTTTATAATAAATTGAAATTTAAACGTTAAATCAAACAAGCCCTAAAATATATACATGTATATTCTCGCATCGTATTCCCCATCCCAATATTTTGCAAATAAAAAATGTGTAATTTTGGCTGTGTTCAAGAGAGTCCTTCAACCTACAAGTGTAGCCTTGATCACTAGTATTTGAAAATTAATTTTATAAGAGAATTTTTAACTTTGATTTTAAAAATTGCGTCAAAAACGTGTTTATCATTGTATCAATGAAATACTCTCCTTTTAGAAACTATACGGACGAAAGTTCTAGAGAAAAGGGGGGTTCCGAGCAATCGGAAGTTTGCATGGAGGTGGAAAAACCTCCTCCGATTGTTGTGAACGAAGGTCGACATATGGAATAGAGGAAACGAGTGGTATGCAGTTATTAAAGTTGCTCCTAAGAGGGGATGATATTAACAACGGACATGGAGATCTTGTTGACATGGTCTTCATTAGGCAATCCGTCGATTCCTTTCATGGAGATGCCAATCGAGGAACTATGGAAATACGTTGACAATGTGCAAGGTTTGACCGCAACTACTTATTGGCAATATTTAAGATAAATAATGAACTTCTTATGGACATGACTTTGTGACAAGCGATCCAATCTCAACCCATCCATCTCAATTTGGATCCGCATCACGATTTAAGATAAATAATGAACTTCTTACTGGAAAATGACCGAAGGACTCGATATACTGATCACATTCAAAACTCTAAACTTTAATAGCGACGCTTCACAAGAATTTGTGTAGAGATGGACTTATATAAGCCACAAAAGAAAGTTGCGTTCATGAAGTAAAAAAGATGTCCACTTGACTATGAATAGCTCAAAACATTGTGTTCAAGTAGTGTGAAAAACATAAATATCTCGCCTCACAATGTCAATTTCACAAAAATAAATAAACTAGCAAATCAAGAAGTTCAAGTTGTAAAACTTGCAATGATAAATAATATTATTAAAAGTTTCAACGGTAATTTTTTTATTAAAAAACCTGGTATAGAATCATCTTATCGTCAACTTAACATTTTTTTAATATATTTTTTGGCATTTTTTATTCAAAATTTAAGAATATATATATTTAAGTGTAATTTACCAAATTAGGTTTTTTAATGGGTAATTTTGGCAAATTGGGTGGCAATTCGATTCCGAGCACCCAATGTGGGCGTATACGTATCCAACCTCGTCTGCACTTTTCCGTTGGTTACAATATTCTCTCCCACAATCTCGACCGCCATTGACGACCTCCTCTTCTTCTCTTCCTCACACCAGACTCCTCCCCTCAATTCTCCACCCGAGAATGAACACCGCCACTCCTCCAAGCTCATCCTTCTCCTCCTCCGCTAATTCATTTCGCAGGTTCTATCTACACATGATTTTCTTCAAATCAATTGCAACGATTTAATTTACTGCTAATCTGATGTTCCCTCTTTTGGTTATAGTGGAGGTGGTGGCCGAGGAAGAGGTCGCGGTGGAAGAGGCGGCGGCGGCGGCCGCGGTGGGGGCAATGACCGAATCGATGCGCTTGGTAGACTTATGTATGCAGCTTTTTGTTTCGATTTGAGAAGGGAAATTGAACTCAAAAACCACAAGTTTGATTGATGTCTGTAAAATTCGGTTTCAGGACTCGTATATTGAGGCATATGGCTCCTGAGCTCAACTTGAATATGCGCAGCGATGGTTATGTCAAGGTTCAGGATTTGCTGAAATTGAATTTGAATACTTTTGCCAATGTTCCTTTGAGATCACATACCGTGGATGAGATCAAAGAGGTTTGTTTTGTGAACCATTGCTTTTTCCGTTATGATTTAAGGATGAACGAATTGGTTGTAAAATTGATATGCTAGGTAGCATATGCATATTGTATCTGGGGCATAGTGTGATAGAACGTGGAATTGTCCAGGAACTAATTATAATTATGCAGGAGATACTTTTTCCTCTAATGTAATCGCATGAATTCATCTTGTTGCCAAGAAAGAGATCACAAATGGTTGTATGGGAGGTCCCATCTATAAGTCATGCTCATGACCTCTAGATATATTGGTTTATTTGGGTTCTAGTTTATCTCTAGTTTAGGATTATGAAGCTGCGAGCAGTTTTTTTCACTGGTTTGAGTTTGTTGTATAGGCTGTGCAAAGGGATAATAAGCAAAGATTTGGGCTTTTGGAAGAGGGCGGAGAGTTGTTGATACGAGCAAACCAAGGGCATTCCGTGAAGGTGTGTATCACCTTGCTTTTCTTGTACTCATTTTTTAATCATATTGCCTCCAAGATGATTTTGAGGATTGTGGGGTAAAACTTGGAATTTGTCGAATTATAGACCTGCTGTAATGATCCCTTCTTGCACTGAGATGATATGTCCCATATATGTTACTTATAACCCTCTCTGCATGTTTATCTAGAAAACTTGGATGCTATAATTCCTTTGAGTAAATCATTACTATGTTTTCTCATAAGCATACTTAGGGGAAAGTGATCTACTGTCTTCATTAGTAAACAATTAAACATGTAATTGTCTTGTCAGTAATTTCTGATGCAATAAGCAGTTATATAATGTTGTGAAAGGATGCTTTACAATACAAGTAATGCTGCCTGGAACAAATACATAATTCTTCTCAACGGCATTAAAAAAGACTGAAGGCATTCCATTGTACTGATCTGTTTCAGATTATGCATACTAGAGAAAAGAAGACTTATATTGCCTGTTACTATATTCTGATCACTTGTTCTTTTCCCCTTTGCAAATCCTTAATAATGCTTTTTCAGACGGTACAAACTGAAAGCTTGTTGAAGCCAATCCTTTCGGCTGAAGCAGCTTCTGGTAAATTGCTTGTTGTCTTTTACAAATTCTCTTTCCCCTACTGCAAACTATGCTTTCAGCATCGCATTGGTTAATTCTATTATTTCAATTAAGATTTATTTTTTTCCTCTCACATTTTAATTTGCATAGCTTTATAATTTTTTTCCCTTTGTTCCCCCAGTTTGTGTACACGGAACATATAGGAAAAACTTAGAATCTATACTGCAGTCTGGTCTCAAGCGAATGAACAGGTTACATGTGCACTTCTCATGCGGCTTGCCAACTGATGGAGGGGTAATTAGCGGTATGATCTTTTTCCTTGCAGATTCCTGACCCGACTTGTAACTTGTGAATCTTGTCCAATTTCTTGTCAGTCAGAATATTTTCTTCATTAATTTGAATATCCTATCTACCCTTCTGGAAAGAAAAGACAAAAGGAAATGAAAATTCTTCTACGTAATTTCTTTATAGCAAAAATAGTTATGCTGATTGAAGTATTAAAATATTCACGTGTATTAACACAATGTTTTCACTTATTCTCAGGAATGAGACGGGATGTTAATGTGCTAATCTTCCTTGATGTTAAAAAGGCTTTAGAAGGTATTGCTTTGCTGAACTCACACTCAACAAGTATCTTTCGTATTTGTAAGCTCTTAAACGAGTTCCTGTGTGTGTGTGAACGCAGAGGGAATGAAGCTATACCTGTCAGATAACAGGGTGATCCTCACAGAAGGCTTTGATGGTGTTGTCCCTGTCAAGTATTTTAAGAAGGTTGAATCCTGGCCAGATAGGAAGCCAATACCTATCCAACCCAGTTCAACTTGAGTCGTCTAGTTTCTTCAGGTTTGGCCAACCCATTTCGACTCTTAAACTTTTGATGTATATTCAGTTGTGCATATATGAGGAAGGTCTTAGAGTCGGTCAATGATATGGAATCATAAAGAAAGAGATATTTTCTTGTAATCAGTGTGGTTGTGGCATTATCCAGTTTGAGACGGTGCTGAACCCTTGAGGGGCAGGATACCATTGTTCATTGATCACTTGTGGATTTAGCAGGAGAAAATGTATCATGTTTATGTTATAATGGAGCCCTTAAATCTTAATTTGCATCTAATCAATTTGATTAAACCATAAAACAGATCAAGCAAATCTGAATCTGCATATAGTGATCAGAAAAGCAAGAATACATCATATATGTGTAATTTGAATCATCAAATGTTATACAAATACAAAATTTGCTCCTCAGAGATAATTTCATGTTGAATACACTGCGGATTAGGATTGAATTGGTTTGGTAGGGATTATTGTAAATTGAACTTCTTAGGGAAAGAAAACGTCATAGACGGTTGGAGATGGTAGTGAATTTGTTTTTGCACAAACAATGCGGGCAAACTAGTTCAAAACTCTTAGAGGGGAACGAATTCAGCAACCCTGATCACAACTATCTCAGGCAAGTCTAGCTCTTTTTCCTTTGTTTTGGTTGGAATTATTGTTGTGCTATCTTGTATGAGGATCAACCTTACATGATTCCAAACATAGCTCTGTGTTACTCTTACTTTCTGAGATGCATTATTCTAAACATGCTAAATTGGTAAACGGTTAACTATCATGATCTGTGATTTTTGTTCATTGCATTATCCTATTACAATGATTCTGCATCTATAAGCATGTATCATGTTTTTGTTATAAGGATTGCTATATACACTTAGAAAAATTCAAATTACACCCAAAATGTTGTTTATGCGCTTTGCTTTCTCAATTCATCAGGCTCGTTTGATATATCGAATTGCTTTACCTTACGCTTTTTGTTCATATGGATATGGATTAGTATAAACATTCTTCATCTATTGCCATTTTGAACGTCACGCCTAAAAAACATTTATCATTGCAAATGTGTATATGTATCTTGCCTCCACAATGTCAAACCTTCATTTACTAGTGCATTACTGTTATCAAACTAAAGTGTCATCATATATTCATCTTATAAAGCAACTTGAACACCCAAAGACCTAAAATTATCATGGAAAAAGGCATGATTAACGCTTAATGTCGTTAATAGTATTAGTAAGGGTGATATAGGTCCCTTCACCCTTTGCTTTGTTTGTTAACTTATAAAGATAATTAAAAAAAACATAAGTGATGAGTTTTAGAGAATTTATGCTTACGAAAACTTATTTCATTTATGAAATCTTATCTCATCACATGTAAATAGAATCCTAAAAAACTATTCTAAATGAAAAATAAACATTTTGGGTAATTTTACATTTACTTTGACTACAAGTTGTTCTCAAATACCCATCAAACTTATTAATATGTTAGGACCTCCTTTTAACAAAAAATCAAAAGTCCGATCAATCGTCTTATGAAATTTATGGAAAAAAGTATGAAGTTTATGGAAAATAAACTTATGAAGTTTATGAAGGATTCATAGATTTTTTTACACAAGCTTATGAAGTTTATGGAAAAAAGTATATTAAAATATGGGTGTTTGAGAGTTCAAGATTATCTATGATTCTTATTTAATAAATTACATAGAAAAACCTTATGAATTATTTAAATTCATAATGTAAATAAAAAGAAATTATTTAAATAAATTTACATTTACATCATCTAAAACTACTAAAAAGCTTCGACTTCAACTCTGGTTAGGAATTTAGGACCATTAGGTGGTGATCTTAAACGGAGCTGACTCATGGTAAACCAAGGAGAGACAATTTTATTTTTATTTTTATTTTTTATCTTGCTGATTAAAGAAAAAGTAAAACCAGAGATAATAGGTGTTGTGAAATGTGGAGCCATACAAATCTGTTTGATTTGGAAATTTGCTTTTAACAGAGGACCCCCAATGCCATTTCTTCTAACTTTTCAGATTCTATATCAGAATTTCTGAAAATTATTGCATGGATGACTTTTGTTTGAGCATTTATGTAAAGGTACTCGATAGATGGAATGATTTAAATTGTACAGTAAATTTGGCTTCGGGAAAAATCAAGGTTCATTTTACATTTATGGTGCGTTTAACAAAAAGTCCGCAACTTTCGAAGTCACATTTTGTGCATTTTAAACACTTGAAATGTGTAGTTTAGTATAATTTTTTTTTTTTTTATCAAATATGAGTGTGAATGGAGAATTTCCATGGGTATAAGAGATTTTTAAGCGGAGATGATTATATAATGGAAATAAAAGTAAAACCTAATTCATCCTTTCGAGATCAATACTCCGTATTATTTATCACGACTTCATGACTTTGGCTCGATCTTGATTCACTACTTTACAAATTGCCTTTTGTTGTGGTTTGAGCACCAAACAATGTCTTTTTTACCCCTTTAATACACAAGTGTCAACGGAGACACAAGAACCCACCTGATCTCGTACATTCATACGTGAATTACCCGTCTTAGGTTGTTAAGTTATATTTTTTTGTTAGAACCAAATAAAAATTGTAAGATATAATTTCTTTACACACAGTATCTATCAATTTTAATTCTCGCTCCAAATCTGATTAATTTATTATTTTTATATATAATAAATGGCTGAAAAAGTTGAACATGTTCTTTAAGTGAACAAAATGTGTGGTTTGATGAGAAAGTCGAAAGGCATGAGTGTTGTGAATCAAATCAGAGCAGAGTGACTGAGCAATGCCACTGGGCCAGCAAACCTTGCTTGCTTTCATAGTTTACACTCCAAAATCACATCAATTCCCACTTTTCATATCAGCTGACTTCTCATTCCAAACAATACAACAAAAGTATGTCCCCACTCATGTCCATAAATACTCCTATGTGCTCGTTTTATTAGTTTTAGAAGAGAAATATGTCACATAAAGTTTTTTTTAAAATGAAGTGAAGCAATTTCATGTGTCATGCAACACACCTCTAACTACCTAAGAGCATCCGTATCCCAGAACTCTTCAAATAATTTCTTATCTGTTTTTTTAATTATTTTTTATCTTTAAAATTATTTAAAGAACCTCCCTCCTCCATCTCAAAATACTCTTCAAAGAATTTCTTATCTGTTTTTTTAATTATTTTTTATCCTTAAAATTATTTAAAGAACCTCTCTCCTTCATCCCAAAATTTAAAAGAGTTTTCTTAAATTATTTTGAATTACGTAACTTCAATAGAACAAATCTTAATTCCCTACAAATGGACAAAAACAAAAACAAAAATCTACAATTTCTTTGATTTGTGTGAATCAGTAAAAACAAAAATAAAAATCCACAATTTTCTTGATTTGTGTGAATCAGGCATGAACTTGTCATAATTCATTTCTTCCCATAGAAACTTTTTTTTCACTCATGACATTGATTCTTTAACCCATTCTGACATTAATCTTTATTTTTACGTTAAGAAATGTTTGAAAAAACTCCCAATATCTGGATTGAAGATGCTCTAATGGATTGAAAGACTGAAAAAAATAATTAATAGACGCACTATCATGAAAAATCAAAACAACTAACATTAACAAAACAACACATAGATACATTAAATAGACCAAAAAACAAATAGATCTTCAATAGAAATGAAAGCGAGTCGGTCATTGGAAAGTAGAGAGAATTACGTTTTTTGTCTATAAAAGTACTCAAGATGGAAGTATGGAGAACAATTGCCAAAATCTCAAATTTTGAACTTGAAACAAATTTATAAGGCGGACACAAATTTACGACGACTCTAATACAAACACAAATGGAATAAATATGAAATTTTATGACCAAACTTTGTAATTTTTCAGCATTGTACACTAAAAATTATCGAACTATTTAGGGATGAAAATTCTGCCTCAACCAAACAAACTAAATATCTAGAGTTATAATAATGTGAATTTTGTAGTTAATTTTTATTAAGTGTACTATACACAACCCACTATTAATATTACTCCATATATATTTATCTTTGTACATGTAACTTCAAGTACTTTCTTCAAAATGATTATCAATCAAAAATATATTTAACGTCAAGATTATTTACAAATACACATACCATATTAAACTTTATTGGATTTTGAAAAATGTATTTATAGTTTCTAACATTTACATTCTTTATTAATTAAAAAGTATGATAAAATACCCCTTCTCTTATTGTAGCTCAAAAGTTATATTTATTAGTTTTTCTTTGAGTTTCTATTTTTTATTTGTTTTAATATATGTGCATTATTTGTGGCTATTCGTTGATTCTTTAATTTATGATGACTTTTTATTATTATTATTATTTATAATACACGGTAAGAAATTAGAAAAAATCATCTTCTCGAGACTTTTTGACCTACGGCATCCTTCCGGCTCCTCAACTCTCTGGAAAGACGAGTTGGACGCTGACAGATCATCATGACCCACCTCAGCTAGCAAATCAGCCACCCTATTAACCTCTCTGAAGATATGTCTGATCTTAACCTGCGAAAAACCAGCTAAAATATTAGACACATCAGACAAAAAGAGATCAAGATCCCAGGGTGGTTTCCATATTCGATTCACCGAGTTAATAATCGACAGGCAATCGCCTTCGATTTCAATATTTTCAATCCCCAAGTCATATGCCTTAACTAGTCCTTCTCTAAGACTCTAAGCGCACACGCTTCAGCATGCAGGGCCGATATGTTACCACATTGCCCAAAGCCTAGAGAGACCGTCAAAGCATCATGATTGCGTAGGATAAATCCGTAAGCTGAATTCCCGGAGTCATTTTTTGAACCATCAAAGTTAAGTTTAATATAGTCTTTTTCAGGTCTGGTCCAACAGATATCTTTCATTTTTCTTCTCTGTTTATTTCCCTTGGCTTTTAGTTCTTTAGATTTTTTGTTAATTTGTTGCCATTCTTTGATCTAATTTCGCACATTAAGATCAATATTCCGAGGTTCTTTTTTATTGAATATTTTTTGGTTTCTATTAGTCCAGAGATTCCACCAGATCATAATTAAGAAGATTAGATCAGACATCGAAAGGGTATTTCTTAACCAATTTATTTTTTCAATAATCTTAACATACGTTCTAGTGCTCTTAAAAATCGCGCCCTTGATCCTGTCACTAGCAGTAGAGTCCAAGAGAAACCGGCAATCGAAGAAAAGGTGATCAGCCGATTCAACTGGATGGTTACAGAAGCAACATGCCAAAGGGACTAAGACCTTTTGTTTATCTAGATTTTCCTTTGTTGGGAGTCCATTAATGGAAAGCTTCCATAGGAAGTTCTTAACTTTGGGCAGTAAGTTTAATTTATGATGACTAGTTTTTTTTGTTTTTTTTTTGATAAAGGAAAGCGGTTCGAAGCACTAGACGACACGCCGTCTAGTGGGTCGAAAGGCTGAAACAGATCGGCAGACGGACTAACCGTCATGAGGAACAACAACAGGAGAAAAAGAAACACAAAAAATACATCGAAAAATCCCGACAGCAAAGAAGTCAACGAGGAAAAGTAGTATGATCCAGTCCACCGGAAGCGGTGAGCACAAAGTTCGTCTTCGAAGAGAGTACACAAGAATGAAACTTGGAGAACAAATGTGGACACCTTAGATTTGGGCTTGCAACAGAGCCTTCAGGAGCCGATTACAAATTCACGCTTCCTCCTAGACAAACCACTCAAGACGTCACCTAAAACAACATCAAACTAAGGAGACTACGTTGCAAAACACGAGATCTTGACATATTTATGACGACTAGTTTGTTCGTAATGCAATATACATATCAATTTAGTTTTTTTTTTTGTATCTTATATGGCAAGACAAACTGACAAAACAAAGAAAAGAGAAGCTGACATTTTGCAAACAACCAAATATAAAAATTTAATTTCCACGTCTGTCCTTTCAAATCACCCATCCGTGCTAATTTCTTTTATAAAATAATAAAGGGAAAAATAATAAAATTACTGACATGTAATTACATTTATTAAGAAAAAGGAAAACGAAGATGCCACTCAACGATTAAAGATAACGTCACAAGGCTTTATTTATGCTTCACACTCTCTCTCTCCATATCTCTCTTCACACCAAACACCTCTCCCCTGTTTCTCTCAAATGAAGTCATCGACGAGCAAAACCGTCTCGAGTCCGGGTCGGGTAGACAAATACCCACCTCCATTAATGAGGTTTCTGAGGAGTAACGTGAGTAGCAAAAGTCGACGTTCACGGGCAACCCCACTCTTCACTCGCCGAAAGAGATCAGCCATTGATGCCGAGAAAGAACCTTCGTCTCCCAAAGTAACCTGCATTGGTCAAGTCAAAATCCGCCGTTCATCATCGAAATCCAAACATCCCTCAAACAGAGATCTACCGCCGCCACTTCGCCGTCGACCCTCGTCGAAATCCGGCGCTAGCACTGGAAGCTTGTTTTGTTTCTGGATCGGAAAACCGCCGGTAATTAGCTGTTGCCGGCGACGGCGAAAACAATCAAGTTGCTTTGCAGCTGTTTGGCGTAAATTGGTTTCTTTCTTTTGCTGTAAAAGTACCCGGGCCACAACTGATTCGGTGAAAAACGGGTCGAATCCAGTAGGGTCAGGGATTATATACAGTGATAGCGATAGTTTTGAGATAAGAAGACACCAGTTTGTATTCAAGGAATCCGAAGAAGAGGAAGATGAAGAAAGTTCGGGTCGGGTAAACGGGTCGGATACATCAACAACCCCACCCAAAAACGCTTTTCTACTGACCCGGTGTAGATCCGCTCCACATAGATCTTCGATTCTAGCTAGCCAAAATTGGGGGTCGCCATTGAAAACAGAGGAAGACAAAACCAGGGAGCAAGAGAACAGAGAAAAATCAATCGACTTAAATGCCTTGGAAATTGAGCAGACAAAATCTGCAGAATCGAGAAAGGATCAAGAAGGTGAGAATAATTTGGAGATTTGCAAAGAAGAGGCAATAGAAACTCAAATTGTCGGATGTTTAAACAAAACAGAGACAACACAAAAAGCTGATGATAATGAAAGAAATGAAGAAGAAGAAGAAGAAAAGTTTGCAGTGTTGACAAGGTGTAAATCAGAGCCAGCAAGAAGATCAGGTGATCCATTAACGAGTAGCTTTTGGAGGGAGAAGAGGTTCGAATCTACTGTCTCATGTAGAAATTCTGTCGAAAACAAGAAAGGCAACATTGCATAAAAAGTTTCAATCTTTATTTTTACATGTATGAAATTAGACTTGGCTTCTTTCTCGAAGTTTACTTACATGTTTCTTTCTTGTGTCTTCGGCTCTTTATTGTATATGCTTATCCGATAAAAAAAATTGTACACATTTTTTGTTCTACGAATGGATTTTCACTTGGAAAATTGTATGATACCTAGTTAAGTTATCATCCATTAAAAAAATTGTACATCTACATCTATTCTAAAGATTCTAATATGTTACGTTCTTCAAAACATATTACATATTTATTAAAAACCCATAAACAGTTCAAAGTTATCCATTAACAATAAATTTGTTCAACTATCAATAAATTTCGATTTTAATACCGGTTCGAAACAACCCCTCTATACATATTTTGTTTCTAACTTACCCATCTTTGCAATTACTTCTTGTATTGTGACAGCCTGGGAATGTAAGCAAATTGGCTCCTTCTTGTAATTAAAGCAGTTGTCGTTACCTTTAACTTTTATTATGCTTTCAATTTTGTACAGATAATACTCTGTTTTTACCTAAATAATAAGGTTTGAGGCATTAGATTAATGACATTTGGGTGGGTTTATTTTAACCCTTTTATGTATTTAGACAAAGTGGGTGTCATAAAAATATAATTACTGAATCCATTTCAACTTCCAAGTAAGGGTTTTTGTTTGTTTATTGGCACACTTAATTGTTGTCGGCATTTATATTGGTCTTGACCCTTCCCTGCCTCCACCACGTGGTTTAGGAGATATTAATTTATAAACTGTTTTTTAACAATTTCTTATTTTTAAAATGAAGATCAATATTAATTATAGTCAATCTCCGCAATGGGATTGGAAAATTATCGAACCAAACACATGGAGTGGTAATAGAAGGGTTTTTCTTGTTTTGTTTAGAAAAGTGGTAATAGAAGATAAAAGATGTGTTACGATGGTTGTTGACAATTTTTGAGAGGAAGGGAAGAAAATTGATAATATAAAATATTGAATTTGTTTGGTAGATTGAGAATTTTCGGGAAGTTGAAGTTGAAGGAAGATGAAAAATAAAAAAAAAGTTGAAGGGTATGAAATAAGTTATTTGATTTTACTGTTTATTTGAAGAGAATCGTTAAGTGTATGAAATAAATTATTTATGGGTGAAATTACGAAAAAAGGTACGAAATATTTATTATATGCTTTTAGAAGTTTAAAATTTTCTTTAGATATAATTTTCTAAAATTATATCAAAAAAAATAAATTCAAATAACACAATATAAAAAAAAAACCTTAACTCCTCTTTCAATCCTTGCTCCCCTCTCCGACTTCTTCTCTCAAGGACATCGCCGACATGGCCGCTAATTGACAAATAACGATTTTGTCTAGTATCAGAAAAACTAAGGAGCCAATCCAGAAGCTCTTAAAAAGTATTCCTTTTTTTCTTTTTCGAAAAACTACTTCCCTCAAGAGGCCAAGAGCTTGTTTGCAGGGAGGGATATCGAAGATGGGAGATTTTAATTTAAGCTTAGGTCGAAAGGCCAACGAGGAGAATTTCATATTTGCATTCAATGACGAAAGTTTTTCGGATCGGGTCCTCCATATGGAGATGATACCCCCAATCCATAATACTGATTCATCTTGTTCCTCTAAAATAAAATGTGATAGTTTTTTTACGTAAACTCTATGATACTAGTTGCAAAGAGTCCATTTTTCTACACGGTAGATATTTTTCCTATCTAAGTTTTCATATTCTTTCTATATACATTATTAGTCGTTAATACTTGACATTTTTATTATATAGTTATTCAATAATGGGATGATGGAATCAAAGACGAAAGACTTGACCTTGAGAATTTGTTCATATGATATAGCTTGTAAATGATTTTTATTTGTATTGTTTTTGGTGATCGAATAGAGAAGACCGCTTTCATGGGGCTTCTAAACTTCATATACTGAAATACATTGTCAGTAACTACAAGGTCTGATTTGTTGGATGTGTTGATTATTTCGGACAAGTTTGAAGTTGCTTCTTGTATGAGATATTGTATTGAATTGTTGTCGAAGATATCTCAGTCACTAGAATTTGCACTTTCGGTTTTTGAGCTTCCTTCGACTATATTGATGGATGAAATAGTTCAACCATTAATCGATGCAATAAAGAAGTATTTTGTTGATCATTACACAGATCTCAACAAGTAAGAACTCATATCACAATTACATATTTATTTTTCTTTATTTAATAAATTTGACTTGTCAAATTTTAAAGGTTCAATGAAGAGGCATTGAAATTTCCACTTGTTGCGGTAGAAATTATTTTGGACAACGAGAATCTGCAGGTGGATTCAGAAGATGATGTTTTCGAGTTTATATTGAAGTGGGGTAAAGAACATACACTATCCCAATCTGAACTAGTGTCGAGAAATCATCACCAATAGTTTAGCGAAGCTTATACGTTTCAAAAACATGAGTTGCACTAAATTGAAGGAAGTACTACTACATTATGACTTTAAGCATGAATACGTGACCAAGCTCGTTGTGGAAGCACTCTTCTTCAAGATTGAAGGTCCCTATAGTAGTTGTTTGGCAATTAAAGTCATACAACTCGAAAATCCTTGGCCTCATTGTGTTGTCTTCTTTTACCTTAAAAAAGATGAGTGTGAGTATATATTCTCATCGATAAGAAGGATACACTCTCAATCATTTCTTCTAGGTGGACGATGTTTTTTGCTCTTTTTGCAGAATGCAGAAAGAATCAACAAGGCTCGTCAGAACAGTTTGGTCTATATGTACAAAATGAAAGAGGATTCTGAAACTTGTGATATCGAAATTGCAGTGATGAAGAAGTCGACGATGAAGTTTGAAATCCGTTGCGCTGGCAACAATTGTAATTTTAGACAAGAAAGGTATGGGGCTTTGTGATTTGTTAAGAATCCCGTTGAGCACCTTCATGAGTAATGAGAATGACTATTTCATCAACGGCATCCTATATGTTCGAGTCTATCTTACCATCGTCAACCCTTAAGTTTAACCATATGCTTATCCTTTCTAGAGTGTTCTTAGCTCTGGAACTGGTTTGTGATTGGGTTTCTTGTTAGTGATTTGGTTGATATAAGAAATGATTTATCTTGATGTGTAATTAGATGTCTTCAAGAAATAATGAAGAGTTTTGATATAAGAAATGATTTATCTCGATCATTCAGTTTTATCATTTTATGTACAAAATAACAATGCTTGTAAGTTGAGTTGTAATCATCTGAATTCATCCATTCAATCAATACATAACAGTTGTAAGGACTTGATAGCGATTGAAGCCACGACATCTATTGTAAGTGAACATATTATTATTATTCACATAGCCCCATATATTGTTCATGTTCTATCATTATCACTGTAAAAAAATCTCACATTGCTTTTCAAACTTATTTTCAAAGAACACTAAAAATTTTTGTTTTGCTTTGTTTTTTTATTCAGTATATATGTTTCATTCACCGTGAAACTAGAAGAATACTAAAAGTTTGAAGTTACTTCTTGTATGAGATATTGTATTCAACTTTTGTTAAATAATCCATGTCACTAGTCACTTTCATATCTTGATCTTCCTTCAACAATATTAGTGACTGAGGTGGTTAAAACATTAATCGATATATCAAAGCGTTATCTTGTTGAGTGTTACAAAGATTTCAACATGTAAGAACATATATACAACAACACATTTACATTTTTGTGTTTTTTTTTCTATTGTACAAATCGAGAGTTGTCGAATTTGAAGGTCAGTCCAAAAAGAAGCACTGACATTACTAGTTGTTGCAATAGAGTTTGTTCTTGGAAGCGAGGGTGTTGAAGTGGATTCTGAAGATTATGTTTTTGAGTTTATATTGAAGTGGGGACACAAACATTATCCCGAACTCAAAGACCGTCGAAGTATCATCACCAAGAGTTTTGTGAAATTCATATATTTTCAATATACGAGTTGCACTAAGTTGAAGATAGTCCCAGTTTGTGATGCCTTTTCGAATGAATATGTTACCAAGTTTGTTATTGACGCGCTCTTGTTCAAGGTTTAAGTTCCCTCCGGGTTGTTTAGAACGTCACTACAAGTATCCGCTTATTAAGGTCATTGGAATTAAAAATCATAGGCCTACCTGTGTGGTCTTCTTTGACCTTAAAAAAGAAGAGTGTGAGAATCTATTCTCATCCAAAAGAAGGGTCTCTACACAATCATTCCTTTTAGGTGGACAATTTTTTTTTCCTGGTGGCACAATACCGAAAGAAAAAAGTGAGCTCGTCGGAACACTTTGCTCTATTTGTAGAAATTAAAGAGGATTCCGAAACTTGCAATTTTGAAATTGCAGCGATGAGAAAGTCGATGATGAAGTATGAAAGAAAAAGCATAGAAGACAATTGTATTATAGACAAAGACGGATGGTGTTTCATAACTTGTTTGAAATGTCGTGGACTACCTTCATGCGCGGTGATAGTGACTATTTCATTGATGATATCCTACATCTTCGAGTCTAACTTAGCATCATCAACTCCGAATCTTAACCATATTTTTATCTTTTCCATAGAGTGATCTTAGCTCTGAAACTGGTAAAAGGAAAATGATTGTCATTTTGCGTTCTACAGTTTTGAGGA
Source organism: Fagopyrum tataricum (assembly GCA_002319775.1). NCBI lineage: Eukaryota > Viridiplantae > Streptophyta > Magnoliopsida > Caryophyllales > Polygonaceae > Fagopyrum > Fagopyrum tataricum. Next base: position 57,896,755 of record CM008280.1, read on the forward strand.
GCAACCTTATTGAGATTTGATTGCTTCTTCAGGTTTTGTGTTTGATTTGGTTGTTATAAAAATGTTATAAAGAACATTTTATATTTATTTTTCAAAATATTAAAATTTCCATTACTTAATGTTTTTTTTCTAAACTAATTATATTTCACCAAGAAATATAAAAAAAAAATAGATTACAGTTTGCAAAGTTAAAGCAAATAATACAATTTGGCGTATGGATGTCTGACTTGAATATATATTAAAGCAAATAATACAATTTAGTGGATTTCAAACTCTTGATAAGAAGTTCTCCCTTCCACCCTTATACCAGCTAGACTAATTGAACTTTGTAATCTATTGTTATTTTTATAAAGTTATGCTTAATGTCTACTTACACAAACTAGTGTTACAAAAACATAACATTCGATTTTACAAAAACTTGTAAAGACCCAAGACCTCTTTCGATTTACAAAAGTCGTCTTGATTTACACAAAACCTATATATTTTCACAAACCATCGTTTTGGTTTACAGAAGGATTTTCACAAGCCGTCTCGATTTTTACACACGTCCTATCAATTTTGTACACAAAAATTTATTTTATTAGATTTAAAATTTATAATTACCCTAAGTCCTATTCCGATTTACACAAACCCTATCGATGTACACAAACCCTACCAATAAAACGAAACAAACCTTCGAGATCCAAGCATTGTATCATATGATACAGTAGAACCCAAAATTTATGAAGGTTACATCAACAATATACACAAAAGATAACCAAAATTATTTATCTCCCTTGTTAGTATGTTGCCGATTTAATCGATTTAGTGTTCGATCTCCATCGCCTTATCAATTGGAGTTCTTGTCGAATTTCGGATATGAGAACAATATGTACAATTTTCTATTAGATCCATTAGAAAATGGCGTGTCTAGGGGTGCAGGTTGGCTCATCGGCTTGCCGGCGAGTATTGATCTCCGACAGACAGGATAAGAAAATGCCGGCGGAGTAGAAGAAGAGTCCCTGCGTCGCCTGCTATTGAGCCTAGAAGGATAGTGACTAATTTGCAGTTGGATTCCCTGCGCCGCCTGCTATCATCCGAGCCTAGCGGAGGAGGATGCTCGCCGATGGCGGTTGCGACAACGGTTCTTTCGGTTGCGGCAATGACTACTCTGCAGGAAGGTCGCCTGCTATCATCGAGATCATAAGGTCAATGACTACTATGCGGTTCAAACCCCTTCGCCGCCTACTATCATCCGAACCCAGTGGAGGTTGATGTTCGTTGAGCCCAGCGGAGGAGGATGCTCGTCAATGATGGTTGCGGCAACGGTTCGACTCCTTGGGAGGAAGAGTTCAAAGTTGTGGAGAGGTTAATCCGGAGAAACCTTAACTGCGTTTGAGGTTTTATTGGATTTTTATTTTCAATTTACCTTTATGCCCATATAATTAATTGTTTTTAGATTTAAAATTTGTCAAAAAACTAGAGTCTTAATTTGTGTTCAGTTTATAAAAAAATGTTTCTCTGTCCTATTCTTCTCTACGCTTTTTAACAATTCTCATGTTTATCATGCTTAATACAACAACCCAAAAAAAAAATTATAAGTGAAGCCATTGTAAAGGATTAACGTCACGAAAAAACACAAATTTGGTGTAACTTTATTGTAATTATATATTTATATTCATGTTTAGGGCAATTTTCTCTTAAAATCTCAATACAATTAGCTCTTTGTAGAATATAAAATCTTTTTCGCCCTAGATCGTATGAGCATGAATACATAGTAACAAAGCATGTTGTGTTGTCTCGTCCATGCCACAAAACACGCACCAAGGTTCCTACACACTACACTTTTTCACTAGATAGACCCTACATGGAAGGACATCAACACAAGCCTTCCAAACACAAGAGTGAATGGCAGGCACAATAGTAGTTCCAAAAGCCTTTCCAAACTAAAGTTTGTATACTGGAGTTCGAGGTCCCGAAAAAGCCCTCGTGAAGAGCCATACTCTCAATAGCAATATGTTACCTTGTTTTCACCGTATATATCTTGTTTATGGCATAATACCAACATAGTTAGTGTTAGATCTCACAATCCAAAACCAAATGGGCTCCCACTTAAGTAAAACCCTAGAAGAAACGGTTTCTCCCGACGACGATCTCTCTGGTTTCCTTCGGCGGCTGTTTGCTTTCCTTCCGGTTTAACACTGTGAAGGCTAGGTATTTTACCACCAGCGGTGTGGGTGTTTTGTATTTCGGGGGACGATGGGTTCGGATGGAAAGAACAAGTTAAAGATACATTTGACGGAGGATGAAAGTACGGTGTTAAATATGGATCCCTCAGATGAAGGGGGTCAAGGTGCGGGATCTACTGTCCTTATTGGTAAGGTGCTTACAACAAGACCTTTCAATGCGTACGCTCTAAAAGCAACGATGAAGGGCGCTTGGAGGTTGCGAAGTGGGTTCAACTTTAGGGAGTTGCAGAAGAATCTGTACATATTCCAATTTGATTCGTTCATGGACAAGGAGAAGGTAATGGCGGGGGGACCGTGGTCTTTCGACAAGTTATTACTGGCTCTCAAGGAACCAGGGATCGAACAACCATTGAAGGTTGAGTTTACACACATACCTTTCTGGGTGCGCATTCTGGATCTCCCGATTGGTTTTTCTTCTTCTCGTATTGCTAAGGACTTGGGAGATTGTCTAGGAGGGCTATTGGAGGAGGATGTAGACAGTTACAATCAAACAAGCCTTTTCTTGCGGTTACGTGTTACTCTAGACATCACAAAACCGCTACGCAAAGGCTTTCTGGTATCTGTCAATGAGAGCAGATGTTGGTTGCCGGTTCAGTACGAGAGACTGCCAAATTATTGTTATCTGTGTGGACGACTAGGCCATTTAGATGCGGAGTGTACTGATGACGAGGCCAAGGAGTACAAAAATGAGTATGATGATTCTCTTAGGGCGCCTCCATTGAGATCACAGAGGGACAAGCAAGATCTGATTGTGAAGCAGTCTCTACTGGAAGCCAGTGATAGCGAATTGGAGGAGCTTGATTTGGCTGCTACTAAGGGACGAGGTCGTTTCGGTAAAGTTCCGACAGAGATACTTGAGGATCATGAAGAAGGGAATTTAAGGGTGTCTCTTGCCGTTGAGGACATTCTGAGTGCAGAAGTTGGAGATGTCACCTTAAGGAGGAAGGAGAGGGGCAAAACGACTGGTGAGGAGGAAAGAGATGTTGGTAGTCCTGGTGACGTATTGGAATCGGGATTGCCGAAGGAGGCTTAAAATGCTACTTTCCAGGACACAAGTGGTAAGTCAAAGACGTGGAAAAGATTGGCTCGGGTCCCTATGAAGGAAGGAGATACTCATGAAATTTTATACCAGGCACGTATTAAGGACCACTGGCTGCCAGGGATCTTGTTTCTGATATCGCAGTGGAACATGCTTTCAAACGTATCAAAGCTTCAGGGAGCGAGAATTTATCGGCGGGAGAGACGGAAAGTCTCTCTTGCCGGGAACAATGAATACATTGAGTTTTAATTGCCGGGGATTAGGCAAAGGCCCGGCAATTACGAAACTAGTCAAACTAGTTAGGGAGGTGGAGCCTGATTTGGTGTTCTTATGTGAGACTAAGAGCAACCAAAAACAAATGGATAGTATTCGTAGGCAATTGGATTTTGAAGGGTGTTTTACGGTTGACAGTGTGAAATCGTCGGGGGGTCTATGCTTGATGTGGAAGGAGGAAGTCAAGGTGAATATTCAATCTTACACTCAACATCACATCGATGCTATTGTGGGAGAGTACAGGTTTACTGGCTTTTATGGATGGTCAAAAAATTACGAGAAAAGGAGAACCTTGGATCTTATTAAGAGGATCAAAGAGGATGTGATGGAACCTTGGCTGATAATGGGTGATTTTAGTTTGGTCCTTTCGTCTGACGATAAGCTGGGAGGTTCACCTCCTGATTTTCGATTGATGGAACTCTTTCGGGGAACGTTGAATGATTGCCTGTTGTCTGAATTAGGCTTTACAGGGCCAAGGCATACATGAGACAATGGGCAAAGTAGCATTGGGTTCATCAGCGAGCGGATCGATTGGGCGTTTGCTTCGCAGGAGTGGCATTCGAGATTCCCGCGCGCTATGGTGCACCATTTGGAGAGATCGATGTCGGACCATTTACCAATTCTTCTCCGAGTCAATGGGTTGGAGAGAGTGGACGAAGGACGAGCCGGAGTCAGGCCGTTTAGGTTTGAGCTCTTCTGGACTCAAGATGAGCGGTACTCATCGGTTGTGGAGAATGCATGGTTGAACCCAGGCTCGGTCGGGACGGACCATGGTGTTACCGGGAAGATTAACCGATGCAGTGGGGATTTGAGAGAGTGGAGTAGGAGTTCTTTTGATAATATAGGGGCTGAGGTTGGGAAGTTACGCAGGAGACTGAAAGTTTTAGGGGATCGCAATGCCCGGGGTGAGTGTATTCTCGAGAGGAGGATGCTCGAGGAACGGGAATTGACGTTGATGCGTATGGAGGAGGCGGTGTGGTTCCAACGGGCAAGGGAAAATGAATTTACTTGCGAGGATAGGAATACAACTTACTTTCATAGGAAAGCAAATGGAAGGAGGAGGAGGAATAAGATTGTTAAATTGGTGGACGAGGAGGGGTTGGAATGGAGAAGTTCCAAAGGGATAGCGGAGGTGGCGGTTCAGTATTTCAAGACCATTTTTGCCGCTGATCGAAGTGGGAGTCTTTTTCCGGCAGATTGCTCCTTTGACAGGATTATGCCTAAAGAAAACGCTCGGTTGCTTGCTCCGTGCACTGAGGAGGAGATTAAAGAAGCTTTATTTCAGATGCATCCTACTAAGGCACTGGGACCTGACGGTATGCCTGCTTTGTTCTTTCAGAGACATTGGAACATCATTAGCAAGGATATTACTGCTTTCATCTCTCATTTGTTGGAAGGTGGATCTTTTCCCTCTAATCTTAATCATACTTTCATTTCTTTGATTCCGAAAGTAAGTAATCCTTGTCGTATGAAAGATCTCCGTCCTATCAGTTTATGTAATGTTATTTATAAGATCTATGCTAAGCTCCTAGCAAATAGATTGAAGGCTTGTCTGGGGAATATTATTTCTCCTTCTCAGAGTGCTTTTGTCCCGGGAAGGTTTATCACTAACAATGTTATTTCTGCTTTCGAGATTTTCCACTATATGAAACATAGGAAAGGAAAGCAGGGATACATGGCGGTGAAGTTAGATATGGCGAAGGCATATGATAGGGTGGAGTGGGGTTTCTTACAGGACTGTATGGAAAAGATGGGTTTTGATGAGAGATGGATAAGATTGATTATGTCTTGTGTTTCGTCTGTCACTTTTTCTGTGTTGTTTGAAGGTATTCCTACTGACACTATCATTCCCCAGCGAGGGCTTCGACAAGGTGATCCTTTGTCTCCCTTTCTTTTTCTGATTTGTGTTGAAGGTCTGACGCTTCTTTTAAGGGAGTCTGAAATAAGGGGCCTGCTTACTGGGATTCGCATCGCGCCTTCCGCTCCCCGTGTCTCTCACCTTTTCTTTGCAGACGACAATATTATTTTCGCAAAAGCGACCTGTCAACAGAGCAGCGAACTTATCAATATTCTCCGGGTTTACGGAGCGGTTTCAGGACAACAGGTGAATTTTGCGAAATCGGAACTATCTTTTAGTTCAAATGTTTTATCTGAAAGAAGGTTGGAGATTGCGGATATTGTGGGCATGAGAGAGGTCGGAAAACACGAGAAATATCTTGGGCTTCCTACCATGGTTGGTAGGGCGAAAAAAGTGATTTTTAATTCTATTAGGGAAAGAGTGTGGAAGAAGCTTAAGGGGTGGAAGTAGACGTCTTTGAGTAGAGCAGGGAAGAAGGTGCTTATCAAAGCTGTGATTCAAGCTATCCCGACATATACAATGTCTTGTTTTGAATTACCTGTGGGTATTTGTGAGGACATTGAAAATATGATGTGTAAGTTTTGGTGGGGTTCTAGTGAGGGACGCAAAAAGATCCACTGGATGTCTTGGGCAAAGATGAGTAGATCGAAGGAGTGTGGTGGGTACGGGTTTCGTGATATGAGAGCCTTCAATCTTTCACTTCTGGCTAAACAAGGATGAAGATTAGTCACAGATATGAACTCATTGTTGGCAAGATTATTGAAGGCAAAATACTATCCAAATGGTGACTTCTTGCATGCTTCCGTTGGCTTTCAACCAAGCTACACGTGGAGAAGTATTCTCAAAGGCCGTGCTTTGTTACAGAAGGGATTGTACTGGACGGTTGGGAGTGGATCATCATTGTCCATTGCGACAGATCAATGGCTCCCTCGCCCGTTTGGTTTTCGGCCCAAACACACACCAACCTTAACTGAGGATTGTGAACGTGTGGTTGATCTCATCGATTGGGGCAACAATGTGTGGAGGGAGGAGCTGGTCAGGAGTTGTTTTGCGCGGGATGATGGGGATGTTGTCCTCAGTATCCCTCTGGTTAGTGCTGAAATGAAAGATGAGGTCTCTTGGTTTTTTACTAACAATGGTGTGTTTAGTGTCAAATCAGCTTATAAGGTTGCTTTGGATGTTGGAGTAGGAAGTCGGGCTGGAAACGCTTCAAGCTCTTCTGAAGTTACAGGTGGTTTGTGGAAAAAACTTTGGGCTATTGATGTTTGTCCTAGGAGGAAAATTTTGCTTTGGAGGCTTTGTGTTGGCTTATTACCTTGTAGTTCTTCTCTTCGACGCAAAAAGGTGGACTTAGAACCATGGTGTGCAGCGTGTGGAAGGGAGGAGACTGATATGCATGCTTTAGTGAAATGCTCCCGGGTACAAGGTGTATGGTCATTACTACCACAAATTCGTAAACGTGGTCTTCGAGCTTGTACACCTATGCAATGGTTTGATTATATTCTACAGACTTCAAGTCAGGTGGAGTTGCAAGGCTAGGCTATGATTTTATGTGACATCTGGGAGGCGAGAAATAAGGAGCTTTTCCAAGGACAGATATGGAATGGAAGTATGATTATGATGAAAGCTCAACAACAATTGGAGGTTTTGCGTCTGAAGTTTAATGCGAAGAGGAAGCAGAAAGGTAAGGAGACTGATTGTGATGTGAGATGGAAAGCTCCTCAACCTGGATTTATAAAATTCAATTGTGATGCTTCGGTAGATAGCATGGGTTGTGCTGGTATTGGCATCATTGCACGTAATAACATTGGGTTGGTTCTCTTTGCTGCCGCAAGAACTCTTCCGGGAACTAGGACAGTTGAAGTGGCGGAGATGGAGGCACTGAAATGGGCGGTGGAGATGGCTAAGCAACGGGGCTGGATGAATGTTATCTGCGAGTCAGACGCGTCTTGTGTTGTGGCAAAGCTTTCGAATGGGGTGTTGTCTCGTGGAACGATGGGGTTGCTTCTCAATGCAGTCAGGGAGGCGGCAACGGAACTTAATATATGTAAATGGTCTTTCACACGGAGAGCTGGAAACGAGGCGGCAGATTGGCTTGCTCGGTTGCGTCCTCCAACTGCTGTGTTTTTTTTGGAGGAGAAGGCCTTACCTGATGTGCTGTTCAATATCGCGGGGGGATGCTAGTTGATGTTTATGTTTTGGATTTATCAAAAAAAAAAGATCTCACAATCCACCAAAGACATTTTAAGAACCTCAATCGCATCACACTCGACCAACAAGTGACGCACCACCCTCTCATTCCATGCATTCTTCGTCTAGTCGATAAGCTCTATTACCCTTGTGTTTGCATTGGAATCGGGAGGTATACTCACATGCTTAGTTCCAAGTGGACGTGGTATCTATTGTCCTTCCATGCATATATCCTAGCCCCATTCCCAAAAGTCCAAAGTAATTCACCCTTCAAATTTAAACCTCCTTACCGTTTAAAAGACTACGCCATGTGAAGCTTGGGTGGTACCCATTATATGCCGAAAGGAAGTCACCCCGATAAAGTATCTGGCTTTTAAAAGTCTTGCAATCAAAGAATCCGGAATGTCATGATTCTCCAACATTGTTTGCCTAGTAACGCAAGGTTAAAGGCATGCATATCCTGAAAAACAATACCACCTTTATCCTTAGTTCGACACGAACTCCGCCAAGACATCAAGCGAACCCGCCTTTTAGATTCAGAACCCCACTAAAACCGACTCATAAGCTGTTCAATCTCGTGACAAACTCTCTCCAACATTTCAATGTAAGACATAATGTACATTGGGATAGCTTGAACCACCGACTTCAAAAACACCTCTTTTCCGCTCTACTCAACATCTTCTTCTTCCATCCTTTGAGTTTTTTTCACAATCTATCTAGCACACTCGCAAAGATCGATCACCTTTTTTTATTTTATTTTTTTTTATCATCCCACCACAGCCGGAAGACCAAGGTACTTATAATGCTTCTCTACTTCTCTAATCTCAACTGAATCTGGATGATGTTTCTCCTTCCCGTTTTCACATTAGAGCTTAATGATAATTTCAACTTTTACAAGATAACTTGTTGCCCTGAAATAGCTTCGTATTCACAAAACATATTAACCACTTCCATACCTATTCACAAGATGCTTTAACAAAAAGTCACACTGTCATCATCAAAAAATAAGTGAGAAACGCAAGGAGCCGATGCCGCAATCTTAATCCCACTGAGTCATACTAGTAGTTGGGGTTTTATATGAAGTTGTAACGAAATAATCATAAAATATATTATTTGAATTTTATTGCATCGTAAAATCATATACTATTAGTATGTGACTTTTTTTTCTTTCCCTAGAATCACATTTTTATAATATATTTTTAATAATTATTTTATTTTTAAAATATAAAACCACCTTATACCATGTATATTGTTTTCGATTACTTTTACGGGGTAATATTATAAAATTATAATAAGTGTGGTTACTTTTAGAAATGGATAATACGTTGTAATCATATTAGAGTTGAAATAAACTATTACCCGGAATCATATGTAATCTATTATTTTTTTTGGGTGTAATATGTAATTCTAATCTAAGTTTTACTAAATAAGGAAAAAGGAGAAAGAAGCTCGATTAGACCTCTTTCTTTACATATGACCACTACCACTAAAAAAGAAACCGCAAACACTGAAATTGCTATAAGTGGGAGCGGGAAGTTCTTAAAAAGAAGGAGATCCACTCTCTTGGAAGGAAGAGCTCAGGCAAAAAAAAATAGAAGTATTAAAAAAATGGATATGACTCATTCTAATGCCCGAAAATAGTATCAAATGAAGTCTTTTTTTTTTGAAAAACAAACTCTATTCAAACCGGAAGATCAGAAGCAAGGACATTACAGAGATCCAAAGGTAAAGGTAAAGAAACATGAAAATGGATGATGATCTCTGGTTTAAACCCAGCCAGCCAATTTGCCGCGCCATTTCCGTGCCGCCGGACATGAGACCATTGGACTGAAGATAGCTCCCCCGCCAAATTCCTGATGTTATTAAACAGATACCCCAACGGTCCCTTACATAAACATCCATTTTTGAGCTTTGAAATAACTGACAGTGAATCCGATTCACACACAATTTTTCGCCAGTCGTTAGCCTTCGCTAGTTGAATTGCCCATTTGATAGCCTCGCCTTCCGCAAACTCGACCCCCGCAGCACCCTGAAGACTTTTCGATGAAGCCAGACAAACCTTCCCTTCGCAATCTCTAGCCACCACGCCAATACCGCATCTCCCCTTACAATCCACAGCAGCATCACAGTTTAATTTTATGTATCCTGGAGCCGGCGGGACCCAAGTATTCCCGCCTGCAAGCATACTCAAACTGAGTCCCTCCTTAGCTGCTTGACTTTCATTGAAACTGGAAACAATAACTTGAGCCTCCTCATATAAACTGTGCAGATTAACCTTAGACCCATCGAAGACCAACTTGTTTCTTCGTTGCCACAACAGCCAGAGCAACGCCATCCAAAGCTGACAGTCTTCCGTGGAGCCAAGACGCTGCACCTTAATAAACCAATAAAAACTGAGTTTGACCCCTTCCCGCATCTCCAAAGAAGCGGCTTGGACTTCCAAACACTAGCTAGGCCCCTGCAGTCCCGAAATATATGCAGTTGGGATTCAAAACAGCCACAAACGAAACACCACGGTTCAATATTCATCCCTCGGGAGCTTAAGTTAGCCTTATAGGGAATCACTCCCTTGCAAGCTCTCCAAGCAAGATTCACAATCTTAGGCATCATTTTAACCTTCCATAACAGTGCCAAGTTCTGCATTACAGTACCACCCGACGTAGACCCATCCAAACCCCCACGATTAGATCGACAATTCAAAGCCAAGTGGTAGGTTGAGCGTACAGTAAAGTTCCCACTACCTGAATAATACCAATAAGGTTCATCAGGTACCTCCCAATCAATAATAGGTATTTTTAAGATCTCATCACCATCAATGTCAGCAAAATGAAGACGAATAGCATCAACATCCCAGCAGCCATCATTCCAATTAATCAAATCAATCACACGAAGCTCCGGAATCAAGTTAGAAGGGCGTATGATTGGTTTAAACGTAGCCGGTCTCGGAATCCAAGGGTCTTTCCATACTGAAATCGAATCCCCACTGCCAATGCTCCAACAAATGCCCTTCTCCAAAATTCCCCTACCCTTAATGATGCTCCTCCAAGTGTAACTAGGACAAAAGCTAATCGAGGCCCCCATAATGTTCCCATTCGGGTAATATCTTGCTTTAAGAAGACGTGCAAGGAGAGAATCCGGTTCCGACATCAAACGCCAACCCTGCTTCGCCAACATGGAAAGATTAAACGCTTTCATATTCCTGAAGTCAAGGCCCCCGAACTTCTTTGATCGACACATCTTGTACCAATTGATCCAATGAATATTCCTCTTATCAATAGACGATCCCCACCAAAACTTACACATCATTTGTTCAATATCATTGCAGGTACCATCAGGCATTTCGAAGCATGACATTGTATATGCAGGAATGCTTTGGACAACAACTTTGAGCAAGACCTCCTTACCCGCCCTACTAAGGGTGTTCTCCTTCCAGCCTTTAAGTTTCTTCCAAACTCTTTCCCTAGTGTTGTCAAAAATGACCTTCTTTGATCTACCCACCATAGTTGGAAGACCCAGATATTTCTCATGCTTGTCGACCTCCCTGATATTCAGCACACCTTGAATATCCCTCCTTAAGATCTCTGTCACATTGTTGCTAAAAGATAGTTCAGATTTTGCAAGGTTGACCTGTTGTCCTGAAGCTTCTCCATAAATTCGGAGGATATCAACAATTTCATTGCCCTGTTGACAGGAAGCCTTAGCAAAAATCACACTATCATCAACAAAAAAAAGGTGAGAAATACGCGGAGCAGAAGGTGCAATTCTGATTCCCTGCAAAATACCCAATTCCTCACTCCTACGGATCAAACAAGATAATCTTTTCGCACAAATGAGAAAAAGAAAGGGGGATAAAGGATCGCCTTGTCTTAACCCACGTGAGGGAACAATAATGGGAGTTGGATGTCCCTCAACTAACACAGAAAAGGTGACCGTAGTTACACATCTCATAATAAGCTCGATCCATTTTCCATCAAACCCCATGGCCTGCATACACTTTTCTAAATACCTCCATTCCACCTTGTCATATGCCTTTGCCATATCCAGTTTAAGGGCCATGTAACCCTGCTTTCCTTTTCGCTGCTTCATGTAGTGAAAAATTTCGAATGCCGCAAGAACATTATCTGTAATCAATCTTCCCGGGACAAAAGCACTTTGGTTAAGGGCAACAATCTTACCCAAACAACGCTTTAAACCGTTAGCAAGCACCTTTGAGAAAGCTTTATATATGACATTACATAAGCTAATAGGTCGCAAATCTTTCATAAAACAAGGATCATTGACTTTCGGGATCAAAGAGATGAAAGTATGATTGAGAGAAGGTGGAAAAGAATCACCATTAAAAAGACCAATGACAAACCTCGTAACATCTTCAGCAATAATACTCCAGTGTTTGTGGAAAAAAAGAGCAGGAAAGTCATCCGGGCCGGGCGCTTTTGACGGGTGCATCTCAAAAATAGCTTTCTTGACTTCATCAGCCGTACACGTCCTCAGTAGCTCAGTATTATCTTCCATTGAAAGCTGGCTAACCCCCTCCAGCTCAGGAGGTCCCCCACTCGAAAGACCCGACTTGAACAACTCTTTAAAATAACTCGTAGCAACATTTTCTTTTCCAGTAGAGGATCGCCACGTCATTCCGCTGTCATCGATAAGCTTTGAAATTTTGTTCCGCCTCTTTCTCCCAGAGGCCTTCTGATGAAAAAATGCGGTATTACGGTCACCCCATTTAAATTCATTATCTTTCGCTCTCTGATGCCAAAAAACTTCCTCTTGGAGCATTAACAACTGTTCTTTCTTTTCCAGTTCTCTGCGTTTGCACAAAATTGCACTGTCCAAATCACTCTCTTGTATCAATTTCAAATCACCTTTGATTTGTTTTAGCTGAGCACTAATATTCCCCACATAATGTTTACTCCAATCCAGTAAATCAAGACCACATCTTTCAATCTTCCCGAGCACCCCTCTCGTTGCTGACCTACTTCCTGGGTTATTCCATGCATTACTCACCACCGACTCGCATTCATCATTCAACGTCCACTGTGCTTCAAACCGGAAAGGCCGCCTTCCCCAATGATTCGCACCACACTCGTTCAGTCCATTGACGTTTAGATAAATAGGGACATGATCAGACATGGGACGTGACAAGTGGTGAATTTTTGCAGTCGGAAAACGTTGGTGCCAGTCCAACGTGGCAAAGCCCATATCCAATCTCTCTCTGATGAGACCTCCATCCATCTGACCATTGTCCCAAGTGAATCTATTCCCTTCAAACTTAATCTCCATAAGCTTGCAGTGATTAAGTGCCTCCCGGAAAAGCCTCATATGATTGAAATTAGGGTAACTCCCTCCTTGTTTATCCGTCGAAGATTGAATTTGATTAAAATCGCCCATAATAATCCATGGTTCCGCAACCTCCTCACCCACACGTTTAATGAGCTCAAAAGTATGGGGTTTCTCATGGGACCTCGACCACCCGTAAAAACCAGTAAACCTACAATCCCCCATTAAGGCATCAATGTGGTGCTGGGTATATGATTGTATGGTAACTTGAGCATTTTCTTTCCACATAAGGCATAGGCCACCAGCAGTTTTTACCCCTTCAACCACAAAACAACCATCAAAAGCAAGTCTCCTACGCACACTCTCCATTTTACGTGAGTTGCTTTTCGTTTCACATAGGAAAAGCAAATCGGGCTCTTTCTCCCTGACTAGCTGAGCTAGTTTCGTCACTGCCGGGCCTTTGCCCAATCCCCGGCAGTTGAAGCTTAGGATATTCATTTGGTCCGGCAAGAGAGACTTGTTGTCTCTCCTGCCGATCCAACATTGGACATTTCGATCTTGTGACGTTTTCCATTGGTCTGCGCCATAGCCTCCGAATTCTCCATAATTCCATCCATCGATCTCTTACTGTTATTAACTGTTGTATCATTGGCTTCCAGAACCTGCATAGGCTCCCTGGCCAAGCGTTTCCACTTCTTCCCCGGCTTACCCGACCCCAGACCAATCGAGGTGTCATCCCCTCCGTGCCTGGATTGATCAGCACTCTCTCCCATTGTCTTATTTCCGTCATTCACTTGTAAAACCGGTTCAAAAGTCACTCTCTGCATACTGCTTGATACACCTTCCTCCTCCTCAGATAATATCGTGACAGGCATAACCTCTTCCTCTTCTAAAAAATCGGTTAAAACTCTTTCTATCCTCCTTTTACCGCTTGACTCCTCCTCCTTGTGTTCTACTTATGTGCCTTCTTCAGCTTTATTTGTCCACTCTTCTCTTATCTCCTTGTGTTCCCTTGAAAGTCTTAACGGAGCAGCCCTCAAATCATCCCCATATTCATTCTTGTACTCCTTCGCCTCCTCATTTTGCACTCTCCCTCGATGTGTCCTAGTCTTCCACAAGTATACAAAAATTCGGGAGGCGTTCGTATTGTATCGGCAACCATACTCTCTTTCCTTCAACCACCAGGATGATACCCCGGCGCAAGGGTTTTGTAACATCCAGATTGACCCTGATTCTCATGAAACCACTTGTTAAAGTAAAGCTCTCCTCATCCATTGCTAACAGTCCTCCCATCATACTTCCGATATCGTTCACCAATTTTTTTGTAGTTTGGCCAATAGGGAGATCTGTCACACGGATCCAAAAAGGTGCAGTTGTGAAATCAATCTTTGACGGTTGCAGACCTCCTGGTTCCCTAAGCATCAAAAGTGCTTTGTCGAAAGCCCATGGTCCCCGATCCAGAACTTGCGTCTTATCTTCCACTGTTGCAAACTCAAACAAGAATAAATTCTTATGGAATTCTCTGAAATTGAAACCATTCTTCAGTCTCCACGCTCCTTTCATGGTCGCCTTCAAGGCATACGAGTTGAAAGGTCTATTCGACAACACCTTTCCAACTAATACTTTTGCCGTTGTTCCATTTGCCTCCTGTTGATTTGCTTCAGTATGAAAAACTTCGCACTCGGCCTCTGTGAGATGAATTTGAGTCTTCCCTTTATTCATTATCCACCTTTATACTGTGTATCTCTCCTCTGTAGATTGTATGAGCACCGATCACACTAACGGTGGGAAAAGACCTAGCCCCCACGAACTACGCCGGGGGAAAGCGAAAAAAAAAGGTGATGGCAGTTCGCCGGTCGCCGTCGCTCTCTTCTACTCCTAGGGTTTTATCATTATCAAATGAAGTCTTGATTCACTGAATTCCTTATATAAGTATTTTCAAAATTATTTATCGATTTCATTCTATATTTGGCTATTCTTATAAGTTATAACGTCACAACTCGTATGGATGCATTAATAGATGCGTAGCACGGAATAACTCCTCGCATTTTTCTTTTTTTTTTTAATAATTATTTTCTTTCTTCAAAAACGCGTATTAAAACGACAGAAAAATCTAACCTCACGTAGTAGCTGGTCACCGTTTCTAACTCCCCGCCTTCCTTCTCTCTAGTTTCGTGCCATCCATTTTCGCTTCTCCTTCCGAGCTCTTCCTCAAATTTCTTCAATCTCCACGGTTTGAAGATCGTTGATTCGTTTCCCCTTTGATCGAGCCAAACTTTCTTTTCTGGTAAATTTCCTTTAATAATCGTCAATGGCGGCCGATAAGCAGAACAGCCACAACAACAGCACCGCCGAGGATGAGGAATTTAGTCCTCTTTTGGAGAATCAGGAGTTGTTGAAGGATGAGATGGAGTCATTCAAGCCTGAGAGCTGTGAATCGAAGGAATCGCCTCCGTTTTCCCCGACATGCAAACTGTCAGCCGCGCCGGAGGTGCCGGGGAAGGCGGACTGGACCATCGATGGAGTGCCATTAGGTGTGGTAGGGGAAGCTGTGGGACGGACTCCGTGGGTGACGGGCGTTTCGCATTGTCTGGGACGCCAGGATGAGTTTTTCAGCAGCGATCTTCAAGTTTGTGAGTATTTTTCTTGTTGATTTTGCTCGCTTTTTAGTTTTAATGTTAGAATCACGAAGTTTGCGAGTATTCTCTTGTTGATTTTGTTCTCAATTTAGTCCTACTATACTAAGTTGTATTGTCGTTTGCGATCGTGACTTGAACTGAAGCCTAGGTTTTCTGATTTAAATGATGAATCGGAGTCTCCATTTTTTGCCATCCTCACTACTGAATCGCATTTTTTTGTCAGACTCTGTAGAATTAGTTCTCATACTTCAGATTTGCATAGTTATGGAGTTTGTTATTTTAAAGTTTTCAAGAATAGTGCAGGATCAGATTAGGAGCTACTTTCATTAGAACATTTAGTTAATGCTCCAAAGACTGTGAATCAGCAAACTGTAGGTTTCTTCCATGGCTTTTACATGTGAATTTAGATGTGGATATGCATGAGAGAAACATATTTAGTTGCAGTAATGCTTGATCTGAAAATCCTATGTTATTAAGGATTGCTCAACAATTTCCACTGAAAGTGTGTTGCTATTTTGTGATGTGCCATTCTCAGGTTTGCTCGGCTCGGTGGCCCCTTGCATTCTTTATGGAAGCAATGTTGAGAGACTTGTCTTAACACCTAGGGCTTTCACAACCCACTGTTTCTCGTATGCAGCTCTTTACCTGATTGGAAATTCATTTTTTGGTTGGAACTGCTTAGCACCTTGGTTTTCATATAATAGCCGTACTGCTCTGCGTCGTAGGTTCAACCTTGAAGTAAGTCAATTTCCTGGCCTATTCTTTTTGTATTCTGGTATCGTGTGTTCCTTCATATCTGATTAGAAGATACTACTTCATACTTGGCTTGACAATGTGCTAAAAGGAAAAGATTGCAGGTCTTCCTTTTACTCTGGTTGCAGTTTGCACCATCTTGCCATAGTTAAATTCTTTAGCGTGCTCTTTCCGAGTTCTTTGAGTTTGTTAAGCTGTGACAAAATTTGTTACTGAAGTTAGACTTTCAATTGGCCGGTTCTCTGCCTTTTGGTTCACTACTTTGCACATTTTCCTATCAGTTGTCAAGCTTGAATACATGCTGTATTACAGTTTCCAGGGATAGTGAAGCCATCAGTACCGCAGTTCATGCCTTCAAATGTCCTATTAAGTCATTTTACAAAATTGAAGCCATCAGTACCGCGGTTCCTTTACCATTGGTCGCTTTTTGGACCCTCTTGCCATGATTAAGTTCTGTAACTTGTTCTCTCTGAATTCTTCTTTGAAGTTGTTGTTGACCTGCTAGAATTCGTGACCGAAGTTAGAGTTTCAGTTGACCGGCTATGATTTCCTAGCAGTTATTAAGCTTGAATCCATGCTTTGCTTTCACTTTTTACTTATAGTTAAACATGCATTATTAAAGAGGGGAAGTGCTATGAAGGCATCCCCATGCAAAAAAAACTCGATAATCTTTCAAGTTTCAGTTGATTAGCTTAGTGCATGAGCAACTAAAGTATTCTTTAACCACATATGTAGTTATGGAAGTCATATCACTTGTAGGCCCCAGTATCTCCTGCATGTTGTCAAATTCCATAACGTGAAGTGTCAAACAAAATTTCCTTATGGAAGTCATATCACTGGTCACATTGTTCTAGCATTTAAGCTTGAATCCCTGCTTTTGCTGTTTAGTAATAGTTAAACATGCATTTATTGATTAAAAAATATCCTATGAAGGCATCCTTCAATAGAAATACAAGATGAAGGGTTTGTTCTGATGTTATGTGTTATAACACGATTATGATATTAAGCTTTAGAAAGAAGAATATGCATTATATAGTGTAAAATATACTATTCATAGTAAATAGTACCCTTTAATTGTCAATACTACATTACAATGGAAGGTATCCATGCAACACTTTCCACGTATCATAGATTACCTTACTAAATGATCATATAGCATATGGAGTATATGGAATTCTATACCTCTGTTATCTGATACTATTGGCCTCATTCCAATCAGGGAACCTTCGAGTCTCTAGCATCTACACATGGATGCTGTCAAAGCATTCTTGAGGATGATGTGCAGCGTGAGCAATGTGAGGCAGCTTGTGACTTTGCAGTTCATGTGTTCTGCCACCCGTGTGCCCTTTGTCAAGAGGGGCGTGAAATTCGACGTAGGGTACCCCACCCAGGCTTCAATGCCCAGCCAATCCTTGCCATGATCCCACCCACGGAGCAGTCCATGGGTCGTACCCTGCCATGAACGTCACACTTCAGTCTTGCCTCCTTGCATATGATTGATTGTATTGTGAGTAAATTCATCTTCATATACTTTTTTTTTTATAACTCTACTACCTATCTTGTTATATGACGAATGTTATTACTATTACTGTTACATATCGGTCTTCTATTTGTGTGTGCGGTATCCGTAATTCCTACTTTCATACATGGGTTGAATGCTTGTGTATTGTACTCGTTTCATTTTCTATGACTGAATGGTGCAAGCTTAGTTCTTAGCAAGAACCTTAATATATAGTTGGTTAGTTCTCGACTGTACTGAACAAAATTTGACATGAGACATGTACTTCACTCATGTGATGGATCGCTATCTTTCACACCTTCCAACAACCATAATAAATTGAGAGTTCTAACTTCCAAACATAGTTCTTAGTTAATACTTGGTTACTCGTGCAATGGGTCTCTACATTTTGTTAAGGCGAAAAATATTCAAGACACATAAAATCATTCCCTGAAATTATGACAAACTATCGCTCATGAGTTTGCAATTGTGAAAAATTTACCTACATAGTAAATTAGAAATAAGAGCAAACCTAACCATGTTCAATTGATAGGCAATGGATTTCACCGTTTTTAACGGTTTACCTTGTTCTCAAAAAAAAAAAAAAAAAATTTGATAGGCAATGGCATTTTTACTTTTTTTTTTCCCGTCATTGTCATTGGCTTGCCTGGTTCGATCGGGCAATGTTGCTCTACGGGTATTTTGTGACACATTTGGCAAGACCCTGTCAATATCAATTTCAGGTCAACACTTAGTATCACTTCAGAAAGCATTGCCAATATCAATTTCAGGCCAACACTTAGTATCACTTCAGAAAACATTGAACGAGAGTATCACTTTACCACTAAACGAATATTATTTTATCATGGTTATAGTATGCTTATTAAGCTTGCATTGATTCCCCTACAAATATCATGCCTAAAAGGTTAAGCAAATGCACCTTTTCTTTTTTTGTCACTAAACAATCTTTATACTCAAAGGTCGCATAACTCAAATGCAAACAAAATTGTGAACTATGATTCACACTTACACAACACTCTTTCCTTCCTTTTTGACTAAGTAAAAGGTTTACTTGTGAAGGCAACCATTCGTTTCCCACCTTTTAATTTTCCAATCAAATTCTTCTAATTTAGACAATTAAGCCAACAATAGGAAAAACATTTATAGTTTATTTGGATGTATCATACAAGTATTTTACTCAAATTGGCACTTAAATGCATCACATAAATAGTGTAATATATGGCAAATACTAACTATAAACAATGCTACACTAATTATACTACAGTTTACACCAATACTACAAAGTTTATTTTTAAGAATTGATTCGAAAGCCGATAAATTGTGAAATCAAACAAGATCATCTCCCATAAGATGTTTCTCTAAGGAAGAAGAAGAGGAAGTAGACATAGTCAACAATGCATTACAATCAGAGACACTATCTTGCAAATTCAATAGCAACTGAGATGTACTAAAGCTAACTGAAGGCACAGCCCTTGGAACCAAAGGTAACTCTGTCTCACCAGCCAACATCTGAACCACACTCCTCATTGTCGGTCTAGCCATCGGATCTGGGTTCGAACAAGCCAAACCAACAAGCAACACTCTCCTCATCTCCTCCCTATCGAATTCGTCGGCTAACCTTTCATCACTTGCAACCAAAATCCTTCCTTCCTTATGCAAACCCCAAACCCAATCCACCAAATTACTACAAACTCTATCCTTATCAATTGGCCTTCTTCCACTAGCCACTTCCAAAACCACAGCTCCATAGCTAAAAACATCGGTTTTATCGTTCGCTCTCCCGGTTAAAAGGTATTCAGGAGCGAGATACCCCATTGTTCCCGCTGCAACCGTCGCATCCGGTGACTTATCGTGCTCGATTTGTCGAGCTAATCCGAAATCACCTAACCTAGCATTAAACCCTAAATCCAACATTATGTTACTACTCTTGATATCTCTATGAATCACTTGATTTTCACATTCTTGGTGTAAATAGGCCAATGCAGATGCTACACCATGTAAAATCTTCTTCCTATGTGACCATGATAATACCATTCTCGACTCGAAAAGAGCCTTATCAAGGCTCCCATTGTGCATGAAGTCGTATACAAGGAGAATTTCTCCTTTCTCATGACACCAGCCTTGTAATCTTACTAGATTTCTATGCCTTAAGGTTCCGATAATCGAAAGTTCCGACATGAACTCTGTTTTCCCCTGTGTACTGTGGCTACACCTCTTCACAGCCACATCCTCCCCTGTTTCTTGAAGAATTCCTCTGTAAACTGTTCCAAACGCTCCGTGACCGATGATTCTTGACGGATCAAAGCTTTTTGTGGCGGATTTCAGCTCTTTATAGCTAAATTCTTTCGGGGTTTTGATTATATCCGATCCTAAAGGCTTCGATTTCTTTGATAATTTCGACTTTTTTGAGTAAACCCAAACTAGAATTCCGGCAAGTAGAGCAAAACAGAACGCCCCTGCTGTTGCTACCCCTGCAACTGCACCCCTTCCCTGTTTTGAATGAGACGATGGTTTATTGATTTCCCCCTTTTCTGGCGGCGGTGACGGAGTTTGAGCTGAATCAGCTGCCGGAATATTCAAAGTGGTTGTTGGTGATGGCGGATTTAATGGGCTACCTTCGAAAGATGAGCTGAAGCTCCACCACTCAATGCTATGAGTTTCTGTGCTTCCCTGCGTAGACCCAGAAAACCCTACAAACATGAAATCATTCACATACTGTTCAAGAGGGAAATTCAATGAGAGAAGAGGTTGTTGGGGCTTGCGATTTGAGTATGAAACGGAAACATTTAATCTTCTACTAGGTCCGTCGAACTCTATCCAAGCATTGATCAGATCGCCACTCTTCAAATCAACATCGACTTGGCCCAAATCAGCTGATTTCGTCGAGACAACTCCGTTAAGATCCAAACCCACATGGTTTCCATTGATGTCATTGAACTCAACATCCATCAAACTATCAAACTCGACGGCGACAAACCCGTTCTCCCGACCCAAATCCGGATTCTGCAATCCCAGAAATCCACCAGCACCGCCAATTGAATTGGCATCGGGGGCGATGAGGAATGCGAGACCACCGCCGATTGAGGTGGGGTTGAGGTTGGAGATAGAGAAGGAGAAGAAACTTGTGAAGCTCGCTGGTGATTCGGTTTCCGGTCGCCGGAAATGTATAGGTTTGGCGTAAAGTGCTCTACCGGAGCCGGAGGTGGGGACAGCAATATCGCGGGTGAGGAAGACGGTGTTGTTTCGAAGGTGGGCGTCTCCGATGAGATTCAGGCTTGTTAGAGTTATGGTGCCGAAATCGAATTCGGTGGCGCCGGCGACGATGGAGAGGAGAAGGAAAAACAGGGAAGGAAACATTTTGAGATATTTTCTTTCTTTCTTCTTTTGGTTTTTGAATGGTTTAAAGTCTGAGCTTCACTGACTTACATTCACGTTGAGAGAGGGGATTGTTTTTTGGATTCATTCAATGTGGTAAAACTGAAAACCAGGGAAGAGGAAAGATGCCTTGCTGAGTGCTGTGGGCGTGTGAGAGAGAATACTGTAGGATGAAGAAGAAGACAGAGGGACAGGATACATGACACGTGTCTTTCCAACGGTAACCTCTGACATGATAAAATGAAGGGTTAATTGCAGAAATTGTTCTAACTTTTGTGATAATTACTGAAAATAGCTAAGTGTTTTAAGTGATGATGACTAACCACAAATCTGATGTATGTTACAACTTACAAACTTACAAAGACTAGTTCAAGGATATGTGGATAGAGATTATTTGGTAGAATTTTGAGAATATTATCGAATTTAGAAGTTAATATAGATTTGACAAATTAGATTATTTGAAGAGTTTTTTCATGAGTTTTGTCAATAAATTTGCAAAACTATAGAATTTTATTTTATTTTCAAGTTTCACAAATCTATGCAAAACTCTAATGAATAAAAAAAAACTAAAAGCTATCAAAAAGTTCAAAGTATTACAAAATTTCGTTTCACCAAATATTTTCCAAATCTCAAAGTTTATATTGTTCACTTTAAAATTATTTATGTTTAAGACCGTATTTAATATCTATTTATATTATTCAATAATTATTAATGTTATTGATACTTTGGTGTTAATATAAATGCTTAAAACGTCTAAGAGTAAACGAATATTTACCGATAAAGTTTTTCGGACTATTTATTTAACACACATTTTAATTAAAATTATCAAACGACATCAATTTTTGTAAGAAGTTCTAAATTTTACGAATTATATTATTTTCTTGAATCATTTGAATAAAAGAGTATAATTTTAACTTAAAAAGTGCATGATGATTTTTTTATATAAATGCAAATAACTTCTAAAATTGACGTGCTATAAAATTTAAGTGGATGCATGCAAAGGTTAGGATAAAGATGCACCTTTTGGTTTCTCAATTATTATGAGCCGTATTATAAAATACAATACATATAAATCTTCAGGTGTTTAGAGGGGCATCGTTTTAATTTTACATGTTTGTATGTTGTTTTTTGGAAAATAAAGAAACATTAGGACACCAACGTACAAATCGTTTGTCCCATTTCCGTATTCTTCTTCTTCTTATTATTATTATTATTATGTTCCATTTTATAATTGGTTTACTTCATATCAAAATCAGTAATTCATATATTTTTACTAATATTTATTTTTTTAATTAAGTCGAACCGATAAAGAGAGTGAGACACGTTAATTAAGGCAGAAGATTTACCTGAAAATGCTAGGTATAGTTATGGTCTTGATTGTGAAGATTAAAGAACAATGTAAATATGGTTTGGATTGGTTTAAATCAATCAATTTTATTTTTAGTTTAAAATTTTGTTGGTTTATGATTTTTTATTTATTTTTATGTATTTGATGTATATGTAGTTCTTAAATTTGGTCCTATTTTAGTTCAATTGTTTTAAATAAAACGGTTCAACTTGATCAACAGTTTAATTGCTATCTTAAATATAGATCGGTTCGTAAAACGTAAATTCTAAAATCTAAAATATAGATCGGTTCGTAAAGGTAAATCCTAAAATCTAAGATTGAACCGTATATAATTCGAATTAAAACCGATCCATAAATTTATGGTGTTTTGTTTTATTTCACTTAGATATATGTACACATATACTATACTTTAGAGGTACGTATGATTGCATGTGCAATTGTAGATTTTATAACACTTACCTCTCTTATAGTATTATAGTGGCAATTGGCAAATTACAGCTTTAATGGTATTATTAAAACATCTAGAGTCCAAAAAGAAATCTTAGATTTCTAATGCAAAACAATATAAAATGATTTCTCCAAACAAAAAGAGGATACTTTTTAAATTCCTTTTTCAATTGCTTAATCATAATGCAAATCTCCAACAAATGAGATGCGATGTTTGCTAATACTTTTATCAAAAACCCAATAAATATAAAAAAATGTGTGGAGGAAATGATAGTAGCTTAAAGTTGGTAGCACTTGTGGTAATCTGACATGTGTATGATATATTTAATATTTTTATTAAAAAAAATGTTGTAATCAAAAGGTCGGTTTAGTATTTATATCAAGATTTTGAAATATGAGTTTATTCCTATATACTTGCATCTTTATATCTCATACTTCATTTGATACTCATATCCACGACTGATATCTTTAATATCAATACTAAACGAGTTATTATAGATCGACTGTTATCGTTGATAAATTTAAGTACATAGTATTGAAAATTTCCCATTAAACACGATTTCTTTGGACGAGGAGGTGGGTTTAAAGTGTATAAGTAAGACTCCGAAGTCCAAATTTAAACACGATTTCTTGCTAAGGACATGTTGATGAAAAACGACGGCATGTCAAGTTTAAATATAGTCGAGAAATATAAATGTCTCCAATGTTCATGAAAAATGTAAATCGGAAAAAGAAAGGAAGAAAGTTTTAACAAATTATTATATATGAAGCAAAATGAAAAACGTGAATCCATCACAGACTTAACATTTCCATCGACAAGAATGATTTAATGTAAAACACTTAGAGAATGTGATTTATCATAACCGTTTTCCCTTAATCAAAATTGAATATCAATATTGAAAATTTCCCATTAAATTTTGAAGTATTGTTCTGAATGCATATGTGAACAAGGCCACATAAAAGTGGCCCAAAAGGCTTTGGGGTAGCCCAAACCACTAAAGATCAAAATTGTTAACACATTCTCTCATATACAAATCTCACCCTTTCAACTCCAAATCATACATATTCTACCAACAAAAATAACTCAAAAAAGCCCAAATCAGATACACATATTCCATCACAGCCAAGAAAAACTATACATTGATTTCCAAACTCATGATTTCTCATTTACATGTTCCAATCTTGAATCCTTTCAAAAAAACAAAAATTCAATCTTGAATAGCAGAATATGCAACAGTTTTAGCCCAAAGCTTGATATGTTTCTTCATATCATTACAAGTAGTTGATGAAGTTGGCATCCTTAACCTCAAAAGTGGAGAATCTGGCTTCTTGATCAACCATGCTTCTGATAAGTATGGCTTCCTCTTTGATTCTTCTTCTTTTACGCGGTTATTCTCGTCGTTGTCGTCTTGCCCTTGAAGCCTTTGCAAGCCCGGGATGACGCTCATCATCCTCGGAGTGAGACGATTCTTGTCGAAAATGAACCCTAAATCCATAAACCCTTTGACTTCTTCTTGCTCTAGCTCAGCTAGGGTTTTGCAACTCACTGTTCTTTCCAAATACCTTGGCTTAGTCTTGATACGACGTCGTGTAGGTGTTGAGGTGCTCAATGGTTTTACTCTCTTCATCACTAGATTCTTCCTTTTAGGTGGTGATAGTTCTGTGATGATATCATCTTCTTCAAACATCTCCTTTTTATGATCATCTTCATCCTCGAAATCAATCTTCTTGATTTCACACAACAAAAATCACCAAACTTTCATTAAATTAATATTATGCAAAAAAAATAAAATACTGATGATGAATGAAGTATATATATAATATTACCTGTTGACGAGTGGTGAGAATTGTGGGAAGTGAGCCATGAACACCATAGGAGAATTCTTCGATAATATCATCATCTGAAAAGTCTGTAGTTTCAAAAGAAGAGTTTGATGATGGCTGTGAATCTGATGAAGAAGATGATAGGCTTGGACTTATTATTTCAATTTGGCTTTTTTGTGGAGAAATAATATTGGATTCTTTGAAAAAAATAATTTGGTGAAACCAAAGCCTATCCATGGCACCCAAGAGGCATGGAGGATTACAGCTTTCTGATGTACTCATTATAGTGAAGAGAAGAAGGAGAGTTTTTTCTTCTTCATGTATTGGAATTTTGACAGAAAGTCGATCTATAAGAAGAAGTATATAAGGTCTTTCACTAAAATAAATTATTGAAAGGGTATATATTGGTGTGGTTGTGAATAGAGAATCAAAATAAGTGAAAGGAAATGAGCATGAGGGCCCCTATTATATTGTAATGTAAAGACAAATTGGAGAATGTGGTCATTGCCTTCTTGCCAATAGTGGGATGGCCCCATAGGGATTCCAAATCGAAACGTTGATGTAAGTCTAAAAAGTGATCATGTCTATATATTTTCTTATTTTGTATGAAAAAATACCGAGATAGGTCTTACGACTCTTAAAATAGAGGTGCGCAATCGGTCCGGCCCGAAAGACCATAATTCTAAAATCCAAATTGGTAACTGGATTATTTAGGTCCGATCCGAAAGACCGAAATTTTTAGAAAATCAAATCGAAATTTCGATTTATAAGGGTTTGACTAACCTCTTCTTTTTATAAATATCCAGTCCGACACGAATTATCAGTTTTTTCAAATCTCGGATAGAGCCAAATCCGATCCGGAACGTAAATCCTAGTCTGGTCACTATATCACTCGACCGGACTATTGGTCCACGTGATTTGCGTGATGATGTGACTAATTTTTGGCTCAAAAACTATAAGGAAATGAACTTGGTGAAGTTAGAAATTGTTGTATTAAAGAAACATCAAAATCAATCTCGTCATGAAGGTGTAAAGTGATATTATTTACTAACATGGCCATATGATTCAAATGGATAACTAGATAAGGATAAAGTGATACGTGTCCATGAATGAATTTTTAAGCTTAATTTAATTACTGATTAACGCGCTTTTATCTTGACTTGACATTTTGACAATATATGGGTGTGAATTTTGATGATGACCATTACTCTTTCATTGTTACCAAAAAAAACCCATTACTCTTTCATTGTTAGTTTGGAAATTTAATCGTGATAATTTATACAAAAAGTAAGATGGAAACTTACGAGAATTTATCTCAAGCGAAATCACAAAAAATTTCAGTTTGAGTGAACAGAAAATATTATAGTTCTCATAAAGGCATTTAAAGCATGGAGGATTTTCATGTTCTTTAATTAAAAAAAGGTATAATCTTAATATTATTTATATATCATTTAATGAAAATATTTATATTCATTGATATACAAATTAACTTTAGCGTATTATTAACTAATTTATTTTAAAAGTATATATTTCAATTTTGTATATTTTATTATTTGATTAGTTTTCTTATATATATATATATTGTATTAATAATGCTTTTTAAGAAAGGTATATGATGTTCAAGTTGATATCGACTTTCCACCAATTTCAGATTTTTAAAACAGAAAAATCCCAAGATTATTGCAATTCATAGAATGAAACCTGTTTGATCCTTATTCATATGGTTCAGTATATTATTTTTAATAATTTCAACAAACAATCGTTCGTGCTAATGTTAGGTTTGACGATGTAGGACCAATCATAACATACATGTCTAATCTTCAGTATAATCTGCAATTTTTTATAAAATTATTCACTTTTTCTTTTTGCATGGGTGACAAGGCAGAAAGGGCTCCATGAATTGATGTATTTGAGCAATTGAGGACTTTGGGCCAAGACTATATAATAAAAAATCGAAAAAATATAAATAAATAAAGGGGCATTCCGAGAATTGAACTCGGGACCTCTCGCACCCTAAGCGAGAATCATACCACTAGACCAAATGCCCTATGGTTGAGAAAAGTGAAAAGTGACAGTATCATACTGAATGATTAAAAACACAGGTTAAAGTTATATTTGGTAAGCAAATATATAGTAATAAAAAAAATAATAAAAGAAAATTGAAATATAAGACATCTCTGGACTCTGGTAAAACGAGTTAACCGAAAAGTTGGTGAAATACTCAAAAATTGATTGAAATGACGAAAATACATGAGTATTGAGTAAGAACTAACACCAGTTCATGATTATTAATTATTAAAAAAATTATAGGGTTAAATTGTTCCAATTTGGATTACCAAACTTAAATCTTTGTGAATAATTTTTCATATATATTAACAGGTAAAAGGACATGGAATACTAAAATTTTCGTCATTTTCGATTTAGTTCTCAATCTTATATGTTTTCATCATTTTGACTAATTTTCAATCAATTTTCGAGTTTTTTGAGTGTCCTGAAATTACATAATGTAACAAGGTATGGTATACTAAAATTTTGAAATTAGTTAGTCATTACACACAAAGAATACTTGCTTGTTCGGTTATGAACCTAATAATAATTAATTATTTTATAAGCATAATGAGTTTGAAATCGAGTTTGAATAGTGAAATATCATAAATTCAACTTGTTTTTCTTACATTAAGGGAGGAAAATTAAGTGACATATATGGTTTAAGAAATTAAGGATGTGTTAGGCAGTTTCACGAGATTATTTCGAGTTATTATTCTCAATAATTCCTCCAATAATCGATAATATAAGTGAAACTGACTTTAAAATTTTGTTGAAATAATCCTCATATATAATAATCTAGTGTCAAATAATTATTCCAATAACCCCGTTTTCTATACTCGTCGAACACACCCTAACTAGATTTTGCATTTGGGGTAGGGGGTTTTTTTGTTAGAATTTGAGTTATGGTTTACGGAAACACCATCTCCGCACAAAATACTTTCAGTGCCCTGGATTAGAGTCAGTCCACGGAAACGATCGCCGTCCTCAAGAACGCCGTCCTCAAGAACCACTTGACCACCCTTTAACGGGTCCACAAGTCGGGTGGTTCCTGCCAACTTGACCACGAGCCTTATCATGGAACGATGTTGGAGCCACCAGGCACCCAAAACCGTTTTAGTTGGCACGCACCCTCATCAACTGCAAAAGCTTCCAAGGCGTCAACAATGTCAAAAGTTCAAGTTTTCGCCCGATTCACCAAGGAAATATCTGATGCTCAAGAACCAAAAATTTTACGAGCATCAAGGACACTGAGGTGGAGAGGGAGTTTATCTATTAAAGAGTCCTCTTCAAAAATAAAGAAAAAAAAAAGTTACAAAAACATATAAGAGATATATACATTGTCTAAGAGGAAAATGTGGGCATATATGACCGGGTGGTTGCGGTCCTTGCGGACGGGTTGAAAACGGATGCCTTCATTTTCTCTTTCTTCAGATCATCGGATAAGGCCGGAGCTATACATATTGGACATGAGTTCTTCATAGATAACCATTTCTTGATACACCCGACATGGTATTCATGATCGCAACTCGTCAAGCTACCTATTTCATCCATATTCTTATACTCCTCCTGCGCAAACCAACAGACGCACACAATTCTCATGCTTTTATTCAAGAAACCTTATAAACTAGTTGCAAGTTAGCTAACTTATTAGACTGTGTTTGTCATGCTAGGTAGTGGAAGTTAACTAACTAGATGAAATGAAGTTATAAACTAGTTGAATGATTAACCGAGTTTGGAGAAATATAAACTAGGTTATTGTCTGTAATTTGTTATAAAGTTCAAGAGTATCAATGCAGTTTCATCCGAATAGACCAACATAAATCAACAGATAAGCTTGATTTTTTTCCATTTACCAGTTTATTTGTGGAAGGCAAAACACCATTTTATTGAAAGTACATCAAGTGAATGGAGATCATTAACTAGTTTATGATCCGGGCCAAGATAAAATTAACTAGTTCATCCAAGTGAATGGAGATCATTAACTAGTTTATCTTTATTTGTGGAAGGCAAAACACCATTTTATTGAAAGTACATCAAGTGAATGGAGATCATTAACTAGTTCATCCAAAACTAAACATAAGTTTCTTATCTGATTTTTTAAATTAATTTTTATCTATAATATTATTTTAAGAACATGTTCCTTCCATACCAAAATTCATCAGATTTTATTCAATTAATTTTGTTTTATATAACTCATCAAATAAAAAACCTATTAACTCCCTACTTTTGGGCAAAAGTAACAAAAGAAAATATAAATCATTTCAATGGCTGACAACATTTTGGATTTCAAAAAAATAAATTAGAGGGATTTAGAATGAGAGCTGGGATTGATTAAGAGACTTTACCAGGCAGATAACACATCTCTCCTCTTTCAAAACCTGTTTTGATGACAAGTAGGTCGTTTCTTTCAAACACTTGGATAGCTGATCATCAGCCAAACCAGTGCTGACACTTCCGATCCTCTCCCCTAAAGCAAGCAGTTCCTAATCATCACAAGCAAGTTAATGGAAGAACAGACTTGAAATACATCATTAACGTGTCATACAAGGCTGAAACCAACCTCATAGCTCATGCTATCTACATCAAGACTCAATTCTCTATTCTGACTATGTAGCATATGTAGGCCCCTCGAATCATGGAAGGATGAACGACTAGAAATAGTAATGCCCTGTAAAAGTAGATCAAACTCACGATAAGATAAAATTAATCACACAACTTCAATGGCTAATGACTGACCGAACAGAGAAAACTTATAAAATATTTCACTAAAAACTCTCATTGTTGTATGTGGCTATTGAAGAATAAAGATAAGCAATGGCTCTCTATGTCACAAAAAATCAGAACTAAAATTTGAAAATTGAGACTTCGAGAAGTAGAGCATGCAAACATCATTAAAAAAAAAGAAGGGAGAATATACTTATCTTAGCTTCAGTCATGCAAATCACATATACTACAAATTATTTTAAAGTTTTCATGTAGCTGATAAAAAGTCGATCAGAAAGGGTCCTTTCTGGTGTGTGGTGAAAACAAAATGTCAGGTTATACCCTACCATATGGACTTTTTTTTTGAAAGACAGAAAGAAGTCGTCCAGTTACATTCCATACCCGAGATTGCATATCAAGGCTAAAATCATCAAGTGAGAATGGTTGGTAGTTGTCAGGAAAAAAACTAGATTTGCTCTTGTCTCTGCTATTCCATCCATTACTGGTGAATGCACTTGGGTGCCTAAAGGAAGAACTTTCAACTGCTGCATTTTGTGGTTTTTCCTCCAAAGGAGCAGCTTGTCCGTACCACAAACCTCCGGTCTCAACCCTGTTTGTGGGGTCCGACCTTTGAGGATAGCTGCCATGTGCTCCCCCATATTGTTCAAAGGTGGGATATAATCTTTGCGACACAACAGCGTTTTTGCCAGAACTGTGATCATTACTGTACCGACCCATATGCCCTGGAAAATTAGAAGTGCTGCTACTACCATTAGAGAAGTGGCTTGGATCTTGATTCAGACTACCAGAATCTGCAATGTAGGTATAAAAATGTCAGAGAATGAAAGCGAAAAGTGCACAAACACTCGGTTACACCCGAGAACACAACAAATCTTAGGGAAACCAAGGGATTCGTAGGAATTCCCAAGGCAAAGTTCCGCTGAGCCACCAAAAGAACCAATTTCCCCTGGGCAAAACACAATGTTAAGAGTACCTTTAGCTTTATCTTAATACAAATATAAAAAAATAAAAAAAAGTCAGAATGGGTTAGAGAATCAATGTAATGTGATGAAAAAAGTTTCTCACAGAAGAATGAAAATAACTAAGAAAACAGATAAGAGGTGATTTATGGGAGTTACGTAATTCAAAGGAATTTAATAAAACTCTGTTAAATTTGGGATGCAGGAGAGATGTTCTTAAGATAATTTTGTGATATAAATAACTAAGAAAACAGATAAGAAACCCTTTTAAGAGTTCTCGGATGCAGATGCTCTAAAGCCTCCTACAGATTCACATTCATAATTGGATGTCTAGCTTAGGGCCTATAGTGCATTTACAAAAATCTTCTTACAGTTAACCATCAACTTTATACCCTCCCTAGCAATACTATACTCATCTAGAAACTTCATATCTATGTAACATATACTAGTAACATAATCAGAACTTGATACATGAGAAAATAAGTTGACACTTGACGACAAAACTAACCAGAAAAGAATGTCCTTCCATGGGATGGAGCATTTGTGTGAACATGGTTCCTCTCAAATAAGGGAAGGGTTGGGCCGCAACTAGAATGATCAATCATGTAACTTGTCCCTCTATGAGGTATGATTGGTACATCCACATCAATGTCAACTGATGATCGACTTCGCACATTCCTCTGAGTATTTTCACCTCCAAAAGGATGGTAGTAACTTGGGGGCATGGAAATGGGGTCCCAAAGGCTATGCTGACTATCAACATTTTGTCTTTCATATGGTGCATTAGATGAACTTCCTGCACAGAAAAACTCACTTGTACCTCCTGCTTCAGTGAAGGTTGGAGTCATAGGACTTTTCCTTTTGTAGTGTTTCCTCCCATTAGTATCCACAATAGGGTCAAGTGTGATGCTTTTGCCTGTGTAATTTGATGGAGGGGTATGGTGCCCATCAGACTGGTTATGTGGTGGATGAACAACTTGGCTTGAAAAAGAGGTCCCATTTACTCTTGCAAAAGGATTGCAAAGGGAGACATGCTGTGCTCCATCCACTTCCACATAGTCCACATGACGGAAGCAGGTATTGTTTTCAGTAAAGCTGGAACTTGCTGCAACACAAGTTACAACATTATAAAGGAATGAAGCAAACTTTAAGTAAGAAACTTGCAACTAAAAATAGTATGAAAAACAAAGTCGAACAATAACAAAGATTTATTAATATAAATAAAACTCGGATGAAGATGGTCAAAATTATATAAATAATAAAGGATGCAAATTAGCAATCTAGAAAGAGTGATATCATTGAATTGTTCCTTTCGGATGAAGTAGGACATGAATGGCATCTTGAAGTTAAAAACTGTAACAGCTCTTTCTGCAGAACATTGATCCAATCCTTATATTCATTAGTTTTTTTGTTCTTTGCAACTAAAATCTTTCAACCTCCTCCAAACAAGAAAAATAAGTATTTAGGTAAAGCAAATGTCAAAGTCAGCTTACTAAATGCTTCTTCAGGATGCATGTGATTCCAGTTCTGGTCATGGTTGGTCTCAAAATACTGGGATGTGCTGAATCCATGCCTGTACGCCATATTTAAACTAGCAAAAAGCAAAGACAGATTTCAATTGTGAATGTGGTCCAGGAGAAGCAAGGCATGCATGCAGGGAGAACACTCAGATCATAAAAACACCATTAAAACACTATCAACGACTGAAGTAAACATATATGTTCACCTCAGTAAAAAATATCTCACAGAACTGACAAATCATTTCCCATGTTCAATATTCCCTATTGAATTACAAGACTCATTGGTACAAGAAGTAAGCCTACAACAATACTAAACACAAGAGTGTCGAACAACTTAAAACATTATTCCGAACAACAATGTTCCAAGAAAAAGGTGTAAAACCAGAAGTTGTGCCGAGTTTTCCTGAATCGCTCCCATAAGAAATGCCAAATATATTATACAAGTTGTAGGAGAAGATGGATTTACACTACTTACTTGTGGATGAGCAAGGTCTTCGACCATCTATTCCTTTCCAAAAGAGAAGAGTATTACCTTGAAAGTATAATTGTACAAATGTACAGAGAATTTAAATGGTAAAGAATAGGAAGAAACGCATTGAACCCATTAACTAAGGTTTTGTTTTAACTTAATACAACGCTTAGTCTGTAATTATTCATATCTGGCAATTTCGCAGATATTAAACCGCTATGAAGGATCAAAACTAGATTATGAAGGATCAAAATTAGATTGTAGCTTAAAAGATGTGTGAATATGATACCCATGAGCAAAAAAACTACCTTAGGTGGCTAGATACTTTTAAACTGAAATATTTACTTGATGACCTTTTCTAGATTACCTCAGGGTGAAGGAGGAATATTAGCTCAATGCCTATGTTCAATGTTCTAAATGAAAGACTGAATAATTTTCTTATCCACTGTAAAGTAGCTCCAACATCAAAAACTAAGAGAACCAATATGCCCAAGAAGTTATTTAGTCTCAATATACATATAAAAATTATTAATTACAACACAATAGCAAATTCATGCGCCAAATACAGGAGTAGCAATATAATGTTTCTTTATCTGTAGCAATAAAAAGCTTTCTTTATCGAACCTGAATGAAAGTTTAAATAGTGAAACTGAGAGAAATATTATACCAATTTAGATGAAAGATTAAAAAGTGAAATTGAGAGAGATATTATACCAATTTAGGTGAAAGATTGGAAGAAAGTTTCCAATAGTATAATAGACTCATTTACATAGGCAAAAATATTGTCAAATCCTTTTTAGCCTTTCCAGGTATCAGTTAAAATCTTTTTTTCTTTCAGGTATTCAATTTGCAGTTAAAATTGAGGAAAGTTTATACATGAATGTCTTGATATAATGAGGATTGCAAGTTCTTATCTCTTTGAAGGCATCATTGTTCTTATTATGAAAGCAAATAAACTGAAACCGCCTATGAACTATAGAAAATGCTTGACAAACTCTTTTCAGTAATGCAAAATAAGTTAAGCAAATGCCACAGCTGTTTGTATCTGTCCATCTGTAGCAAAGAGTTATTGCTTATGCAACACCAAATTGTCCCAATCAGAAGGAATAAGGGGGCTTGGTTGGAAAGTCAATCATAAGAATGTGTACCTTTAGTTCTGACATTAAGATTTGGATTCTGGACCATTTTAAAAAGGCTAACATTGCCAATTTTCCAGCATGAAGAGAGAAATAAATGTACTATGTTTGAGCTCATTTATGTACAAAAGGAAAATATACTGTGGATACAAAGGTTATCAATCCAATAGTGTAAGCTTCTGAAAGAAAATAGAGATTGAACATGAAAAGGGACCAAAAAACACACACTAGGAACTACTACTCATAAATTCAAAATGAACTATTACAAGCATCTAGTGATCAGATCCGAATTAGTTCCAAAGAGCTACTAAACCCTATATTGCACAATATGTACACAATTCCACCAAAAAACTACAAGGACAACATTGTCATAAGAGATCTGTTGAATAAAAAGAGGTTGAGCGTCAATATACACCTTTCATGGTCAAGCCTTATCGGGTGTAAGCTTTCCTTTTCTCAGGCAAGCAACTATTCTCATCTCAGTATTTAAGTGCACAAGCCTTTGCATTGAAATGCCACCAACTATAAGCCCGGGTAGTATATCCTTGTTGGTCAGGAAACCACCATTAGATATGGGTAAATGGATGTATTTTGCAGAAAAGACTGAAGGGCCTGTTGAGTTCAGAACCATGGGAGTCAACAATTAGCTACAGTGAGATCATTCCCCAAAAAAGGTTTCCCCTTAAACCTACTCCAGATGTGGCAAACTATCAGATAACCTCTTCAGAATATCCCCCTCTTCCCCTACAAATGTGAATCCTGCAACTATCTCGTTCAAAAGACAGGAGATATGCTCAAACGATCTTATCTTAATAAAATAAGAGGCCAATGAAGAGATACAAAACAAAGAAGGTTCCATAAGGAATGTCTTATCTGCAACGAAGAACAGATTATTAGCATGCTAAGATTACATTATTTACTATTTTTATTCTTTTTCATTTTGACTGAACAGCTAACCACTTCCAAGGTTCATGCAAAAACTGATCAAGCTCCAAGCAACATTCTTGATAAATCAGTTGTCCAGTCCACAAATTAAAAAATTCAATCATAGAATAACCTACAATCATATCGCTGCAGTGTTATTCATGTATATGTTTTGAGGAAGTAGCAACAAATAAACATATGATATCCTGAAATTGTAAGATATTTTCAGAACAGGTAAATAGATAGCCGAAGAACAACTACAAAGGAGTAAACCACACCCAAGATTTGATGGAACAGTACAAGGCCTACCTTCCCATTGTCAAATTTCCCTTTAAGCAGTAATTATCTTTGCACATCGCTAAGATTGTATATCATTGATCGAAGCACATTTAAAAAGAATGATTAGTTTAACTAACATATGATGATTCAAATAGTTGATCGTCAACTTTGGATACAAAATTAGATTAATATTGATCAAACACTCGATTTCTGTCCTCTCGTAACTTAGTTTGTGCAGTAGATTTCCATGAACATTAACTTCCTGAAGTTAATTTATCAAAATTCATTACTAGAGAATACTAGAAGCTGAAAAACGATGATCAATATCCATCGTAGTGACAATTACACCTTATTGATTGATCCTGATCCAACATATACAAACACAAAAAGGCGAGCAAAACACAATTATCAACATATAATAGGCGATCAAAACCAAATATTGCAACAAAAAAGCCACAAATTCAAACAGAAATCGCACAACCTAACACTCTAACTCTCCAAAAGGTGTTGTTAATCAAAACCGATCATACAGCAAAAAGAAACAACAAAATCAGGGAAAATTTTCATACCTTGAACGATGATATGTTTCAAAAGATGACGTACGAGGAGCAGCATCCGATAAGATTGAGAGGGAGGCTTAGGGAAAATAGATCTGAGGGGGTAGATAGAAATGAGCATAATTTATAGGAGTTGAGGGTTGAGTTCGATCTTTATTTGGGTTGTATGAAGCGGTTATAGGGCGGATGTGGCGTGGCATGGCGCGCCGGGGCTAAGCACGGGTCATAATTTCATAAGAAACCCCAATAATAGTAGAGCCCAATATTAAGTTATTAACCCATATATTTTTATTTTTCGGGATTGGATAATAATATTTATAAATTACTCTATTCCGTAATTTGAGTGTGTAATCTATATCTACATAAACCCAATTTTAAATTACCGTACAGTATAATACCTTCAATAATAAACAAAATAATAATGTATTTATAATTATAATAGTAAAAAAAACTATAATTATGTATTTATGTTAATTATAAAATTATCCATGCTTTTACATTAGTCGACTTTTATTTTTAAAAAGTATATTTATATTCCGCACTCATATACATACTTGATATTGGATAACCTATATTACGCATAGTGCAAAATCGATTGAACTTATTTAATTTCTATTCCGTATAATTTGTGTGAAATTAATGTTTGTATGTCTAATCAGTTAAAACCGAAATTTTAGATTAGTTTAAAATTCATAAATTTTATAATGCATTACATTACATACAATGATATAAATGGACAATCAATATATATATATATATATATATATATATATATGGACAATCTAAAATATCAGATGACAACCACAGTCACGGTTCAGTTCCTTTTACAGGCTGTATCGGTGTATCCCACAGCCCCTTCTCCCTCTGATCGCGTCATCGTAAATCGCTTCTTCTCCTACCGCCCGAAAAAATTCACAGTCGGTCCATCCAAATTCGAGATCCGAACACCTAAAGCTAAATCTAGAGCGTTTGCAAGTTAAATCGCGACAAGGATGAGTGTGATCGACATTCTCACAAGAGTAGATTCAATTTGCAAGAAGTACGACAAATACGACGTCGAGAAGCTCAACAACTCCAATGTCTCCGGCGACGATGCTTTCGCTCGTATCTACGGCCTCGTCGAGAATGAGATTGAGTCCGCTTTACAGGTCAATTTGCCGTTTCAGTGTTTTCTCTCTCTTAGGGTTTTGGATTTTTGTGAAAATTGGAATTTGTGCTCATCTGATTTGCGGACTACGTTTTTCAGAAAGCGGAATTGGCTTCCAGTGAGAAGAATAGAGCTTCGGCTGTGGCGTTGAATGCTGAGATTCGCAGGACCAAGGCTCGGTTGCTCGAAGAGATTCCCAAATTGCAGAGATTGGCTCAAAAAAGGGTATGATAATGCTTTTTTAAATAATTAGGCCTCAGATCTGTTTGTTTGTTCGTAGTGATTTGCTCTAAAGATATGCCTGATATTGATAGATCACATAGAATTTATACTGTTCTGGATGCCGGTGAATGATCTAATTTTAGGAAATGCACTTCTCTCTAGTGGAAAAGACGATACTGATATGAATATATGATACTCGTGTTAGCAATGACCCCTCTTTCTTATCTCTCATCATATAGAGCAAGGAATAGAGTGCTATTTTTTTTTTAGTAGGATGTGCTATTTCTTTTATTTGACGGTTACACAATATCAAATATGTAGTGTTTTATATCCTTTGATTGTGGTATGTATAAGGTGACATTTGTGTAGTTTGATTATGTATCTATCAAAACTATCATTACATTTGGTGTAGTTTGAGCATGAATTGATGTGATCATGAATTTACGACATGGCAAATAGAATTGAGGTATTAAATGATATTGCTGTATTGCATCCGTAAGAAATGATTTCTTCCTTTAGCTATTGTTCTCTTCTGTGTGAGGTCACTGGAACAATAGGATATATGCTACCATTTTCCCCCAGGTTTAGTAATAGACTAGGTGCACGTGCACCCATACATATGCAGTTTTGTAGTGATTACTAGGGTGTGTTTTACAAAAAAAACTGCCTTGCACATTGTAAAGTTTAATGACAAAATTTTGGTTGGTTAGTAACACCTTGCAAAGGAAATCAAAGATTTATTACTCAAACAGTAGGCTAGAAATTAGTGGTAGGCTATGCCTGTTGATAATCTTGGTCAATCGTTTCTGTATAATTATCCTTGAGACCTTGACCTTGTCGAACCTGTAAAGAAAGAAGGAACAAGGAAGCTGAAAGTGAAAGGAAAAGTAGGAGAGGAAAGAAAAATTGATCACCACCGATGAACCAGTCACCATATTATTACAAAGTTCGTAAGATACCCTTTCTCATGGTAATCCTCTCCCCGCGGCCCGCCTAGGCACCTACTATTAATGAGTAACGACTAACAATCTTGAGTCAAGTAAAGATGCAATCATGAGAATAGTAAAATTTATCTTCATTCAACCTTTCTTCCATTTTTACAATTATTAAGAGAACCAGTTTTGATTTTTGTGTTCAATTCCTATGTAATAAACAAAGATTTTAGGATGTAATCCACATTTTTTTACCAGCATCGGAATAAATCTATCAGATCTCATTTTCCCGTGAGTTACTGGCTTAATGCCTACTAACTTTACCCTTGCACAGGTCATAAATCATCTCGAAAGTAATTAGAGCTCTTCTTTCAAGCACACAATGCATTAACGTTTGTCACATATTCCATACCCAAATATGCAAGCATAACTCTCTCATTCACCTAAGCACTAAAAGTTGCATAAAAAAGTCATTTGCCCAACCACAAAGCATAGCACCTAAAACATCTTTAATCAAGCAGACACTAACTGCCAACTCATTTCCTGTATGCATGCCTTACAGCCATCAAACACTGCATGGATTAAATGTAAAGTGTTTGATGTCTGTAAGACATGCATAAAGGAATGAGTTGGCAGTTAGTGCTTTCTATTTGATTCTAGATGTTGTAGGTGCTATGCTTTGTGGTTAAGCGATGATATTAATGCAGTTTGAACATGAATTACTATTATCACAAGAGTAGTGTAGTTGGAGCATGTATCGATAGTATCATGAATTCAAGACATAAAATTGAGGTGTTATGCTTTCTTTCAAAATAATTGAGGTCATGAGGTGACTGTGTTGCATCTGTAAGAAATCATATAAGTATGAGGACATATTTTACTTGTTCCTTAGTATTTGAAGACTGAAGATATTACATGTATTCTCATTTTTCCTTGTGCAAACAGAATTAACTACTACCTTTTTGTTCTGAAAATGTCTAGCAGATAAAGATAAGCTGCAATTGTCTTTCCCTTCTATGATATGCAATACATATGATGTACGCTACATTGTAATGCTGTTCCCAATATGCAACCATTGGTTTAACATCCTGTTTAATTATTTGCAGGTCAAGGGGCTTTCTACTGAAGAACTTGCAGCTCGAAATGATTTGGCCCTTGCACTTCCTGAAAGAATTCAGTCCATACCAGATGGGGCTCCGGCTGGGCCAAAAAGTACCGGAGGATGGGCTTCTTCTCGTACAGGAGGAATTAAGTTTGATTCAGGTGACAGCTAAATCTAAGAAGATGTGGATGAAACTCCATGTTGGGTGTTGATTGATGAACAACATCATGTTCCTTTCGATTTTTTGTAGATGGAAGATTTGATGATGAATACTTCCAAGAGAGTGCAGAATCAAGCCAATTTAGAAACGAGTATGAAATGCGTAAACTAAGACAGGTGACTTGTATTTGGAATTTTTTTTCAAGCTGGGAGACAGTTGCTTCTTATGCTTTTCGTTTTATAATTCCGATGCTTCTCGTTCTGTAAAGGATGAAGGACTGGACATGATATCAGAAGGATTGGAAACTCTAAAAAACATGGCAGTTGACATCAACGAGGTTTCTTTCTCATTGTTTTTCTTTCTGCTGTTTGGCAAAAGTTTGGTGAAACATCACTAATTAATATGTCTATCACTTGCAGGAGTTGGATAGGCAAGTTCCTTTGATGGATGAAATAGATACCAAGGTTGAACTTCTGTGCTATATGATGATGTTAGGAAGCTCTAGTTCTAGATTATATAGAACTTTGGAAAATTTCAACATTTATTATCTGTGACACTGTCATATTGTAGGTGGACCAAGCAGCTTCTGACCTTAAGAATACAAATGTCAGACTTAAGCACACAGTGACCCAGGTAATCTAGTGACAGCTATATGATATAAGTTTTCCAGATTTTCAATTATAGAAAATCTATTGGCTGACCACATTGCATCTGATTCAGTTGAGATCCAGTCGGAATTTCTGCATCGATATAGTTCTGCTATGCATAATCCTCGGGATTGCAGCATATTTGTACAAGTAAGGATACCGCTGTTTTGAAAATTGCTCATTTGCATAATTTATCCGTGTGCTATCTAAGTTCAGCAAATTTGTACAATTTAAAGCCCCAAGTTCCTTCCATCTTACTAAATTATCCTTGAGGTTTGACACATGGGATGCTTTTTTGCAGTGTATTGAAGAAGTGAGCGACAATGATCAGCGCCCTCCATCCATCTTGCTGCTTGCAATGTCATTTATTGGCTTTTTACTGTGCTGATTTGTTTTTGAAGTTGAGCTGCTGCTTATGTTTGATAATTGTGCTATTTTACCCAGAGGTTCACTACTTGAATGTTTGTTACTCGGAAGAAATGTGTGCATATTTGTTTGACATTTGTATCAATGACTCCTCAATCCAATGACCAAGTATCATGACGAACTTTCATTATATTCTATTATATATGTAGCCCTTTTGAATTTCAGGCTACAGGCTTTTTCCGTTGTTTGTTATGGCATTTGGTGAAGACAAAGCTGGGAGTCGAGCATAAAAGATAGTGCAAGCTGCATACAACTATCACTTGAGCATCTCCATTTATCATAACAATTTTATGTTTCTTAAACTTTTTTTAGTTTTTTATTCAATTAACATTTTGTTTTATTTGCGCGGAAATGCGAAAACTTTTGGAACCATTCCTGTTTAAAGTAGTTAGAATAGAATTTGATTAGCTTTGTACATGATACAAAAATGGGGGAAATAAAATGGAAAATGAGAAAGTATACAACTTGTAGATTAATTTTGTGAACAACAATATTTAAATAAAATGGAAAATGAGAAAGCATACAACTTGTAGATTAATTTTGTGAACAACAATATTTAAGTGAACCAGATTTGTTTTCGTTGCGTTTTTCGAAATTAAAACCTTTCTTTCTAAGGAGTCTTTTTCAAATTGTCAAGATTAATTTTGTGAACAACAATATTTAAGTGGATTAGATTTGTTTTCGTTGCGCTTTCGGGATTGAAACCTTTCTTTCTAAGGAGTCTTTTCAAATAGTCAAAAGTATATAATTGAAGTAATTTTTATTATGTATTGCTAGAGAATTTTTTTTTTTTAATAATTTGTATAATTATTAATTTCATTAATTTTTTATGGAAAATTTCGGTTGGTACCCCTGTGGTATGGGGTATTCCGGATTTGCCCTTTTTCGTCCACAACCACTAATCATGGTTAAAGATGTGTTAGTTTACATTAGAAAATATATAGTAAAACGAAATTATAAAAAACAAAAAAAGGGAAATCGATCCGCTTCTCCTCATTCTTTACCCTCGATAAAACGTTGCTCCTAGACGAAGTTGTTGCTGGCGCACCTCTCTACATGAAATTCAATGACTCTCGAAGAAGAAGAACAAAGTTGCGCTCCATTCAAGTTCGATTGAATGCTTCTCCTCTCTCTGATTCTCGTCTCTTAAATTTCTCTTGAATGTAAATCCTAAATCTTCATCTGTGTTTTAGGTGTGGAACACAACTATGCTTCTCCTCTGCTTCCGCCTCTCAAATTTCTCTTTGCTTCTCCTCTCTTGAAAGTAAACCCCCAATGCTTCTCCTAAATCTAAACTAAATTTTTTGAATAGCCTGATTTTGAGCTTATTAAGTGTTTTGAGAAACTCAGTGTTCCTTTGAATGATCGATTTGGTTGGCTAATGTTGTTGTTGATGCGTTTTAAATGTATAACAGAATCATATTGTATACACTTGTTAAACTAGAATTCAATTCATTTTACTGGTTGTTGATTACAATTAGATATTACATACAATCTTACAATTCAGTTTGTTTATTGCAGTTAGATATCTAACACATTACAATTCAGTTTGTTGATTTTCTGTCTCATGTTTCATTTTGTTGATTACAATTAGATATCCAACACATTAATATTAAGTTTTTTTTTTGTTGATTATAGACAGTTCAGTTTCAGCTTGTTGATTACAATTGGATATTATGTTTTCATTTTCAGGATGGGAGATAAATAAATATACAAAAATGGTGTTGTGTTTACGTCGTAATTTGGACGAGGTGATACAAATATAGGTGGATGATGCCGATTTGTGCAATGTGTTTGATATATATATTCAGTTGTTAGAAGGAGCTTTGAAAAAGGGATCAAATCTTCCCAAAAATCCAAGTTTGGGGTACGTGTACAACTCTAGAAGTCGTAAGTTAGAGAGTGATGATGATTTGTTGGAGCTATTTAGGATATTTCATGAAAAATCATTGATCGAAATTTCCATTGGTTCTGATGAACCCCATGTGAGAATCTGTAGTTGGCGATGAGTTTGCTTGAGTTAAGAATGTCATCAAGTGATAATGTTTGTCCATCATCCCAACATACGATCCCATCCACGAGTTATATGGACGAAATTCATCATACTACAATTCCACCAACAAATAAGGTAGTTGATGCAACAAGCCTTAATGTTTTTCAACCGAACCATGTGCCTTTAAGCTTGCAAACAAGAAGGATTCCCAAAACAAGTGCAAGAAGAAAAGGGATTTATTGTCCTGCTGAAAAGAGAAATGCATCTAATACGCAACCGACTTCTGGTAGCTTGAGTAGAACACGGAGAGTTTTGACAATCACGGATGTTAATATTGTGGGTGATATTGACAATGTTGATAGTGATGATGAAGAATATCAACCGAGAGGATCTAGTTGATGTTCAAGAAGATGTCTTAGTTAATATGATCTTCCTTTGGCCTTTGTTATTATGGTCTTTATAGTTATAATCCCAACATACCTAGTGAACGGGGGAGAGATAAAGATGCATACTTTGACAGGTTGTATGAGAATGGTGAGTTCCATACTAATAATCTTTTCGGTTTGATCAAGATTAAGTTGTGGATGATTTTCTTTGACAAAGAACATTTGTATCATGTTTTGAGAGATTTGTGTATCCAACAAGGAGTTGTCATAGTCACTCAAAAATCTTATCATAAAAGATTGGCAGTTGTTTGTATTGACCTAAGGTGTGAATGGAGACTACATGCTTCTAGACTCCCATATGGATATACTTGGGCTATCGAAAAGCTAACAAAAGAGCATACTTGCA
Source organism: Fagopyrum tataricum (assembly GCA_002319775.1). Lineage (NCBI taxonomy): Eukaryota > Viridiplantae > Streptophyta > Magnoliopsida > Caryophyllales > Polygonaceae > Fagopyrum > Fagopyrum tataricum. The sequence continues at coordinate 57,939,563 of CM008280.1, forward strand.
CGAGATTGTCCGAGTTCAATCCCATGGCAACCATGCGTTGGGTGGTTGAGAAGATAATGGATGAAGTAAAGGCAAGTCCAGATATTTCGGGGAAGGCGATTAATGAGCTTCTTAAGTTGAGATATAGTGTTCTGATAAAGAAAACAAAGGTACATGAAAACAAGGAAATTTTGTTTGGAGGAGCTCCAAGGAAACCATGACATTTCGTATGGAAAATTATCAGCTTAATGTGATGTTTTTAAAAGTACAAATCCCAACTTTAAGGCTCGTTGTGCTTGGCAAGTTGCTGATGAACTTCTAAAAAAACTAATTCAATTCAATAACATTTTCATATCCTTGAAGCCAATGATTGAGGGTTTTAGAGGATGTAGAAGTTTGATGGGTGAAATTGGTAAGTAGGCCTTTTTTGTAAACTATGTAGTAAATAGTCTCCTAATTAATTTGGGTAACAAAGTAGGCCCCTATTTTTTATTTATAAAGATTAATTAAAGGGCTTATTGGTAATTTCAAATTTTATAAGCCCAAGCCCAATTTGAGCTACACAAAGTCCAAGCCCAATTTGAGTTACACAAAAGCCCAACGAAAATATAAATTTCGTAGTTAGTGGGTTTCGAACTCTGGATGACAGACCCCTTCTTATACCAGCTAGACTAATTGAAATTGGTAATCTATTGTTGTTGTTTTTAAAAGTTATTCTTAATATTTATTTACACAAACTAGTGTTACATAAAACATAATGTCGAGTTAGTTCTGAGGTACACATGTTACGTCGAATTACACAAGACATACTCGATTTACACAAGGTCGAGTCACACAAGGTCGAGTTACACAAGGTTACACAAGGTCGAGTTACACAATTTTTGTACTTCGTTTACACAAAATTACCCCCAACTGCCCCTTCAATTAATCTATGATGACATATTTAACCCTTCAATTTATCTTTAATTTTAATTCTAAAAATCCAAGGGCCTACTTTGTTTTCAGTTTTCCTAAAAGGCCCTATCGCCCCATTTTTCTCAAGTTTGATTGGGGTTGATGATTGTCATTTGAAAGGAAAGTTTGGTGGAGTTGTTTTATCTTCAATAGCCGTAAATGAAAATACTCAGATTTTTTCCGTTGGCATATGGTGTATACGAAAATGAAAGTAAGAGCACTTGGTCACAATTCTTTTAGCATCTCAAGGATAGTTTGAAGGACATTGTGAGGGAAGACTTGATATTTTATCAGACCGACAAAAGTATTAATCAAGTTGTTTATGATATTACATATTCATAATTTGAATTGTAATTAATTTGATTGTCAAATTTGTAGGGCATTGAACCGACGCTAGATGATATTTGACCCGGTGTATCTAGGCGCCTTTGTTGTAGACTTATGTGTCAATTTCAAAAAACAATATCCCGGACGTCGGATGCATAACTTGTTTTGGGCATGTTGTGAATCATATTATGAGTTCAAATACAATAAGGCAATAGAGATGATGCAAAAAGAAGCTGGATTTGGTGATGTAAAGTGCTAGACACAAGTTTGATCCATCATTGTATATTGAAGAAAATACGAGTAGCTTTGTCGAGAGTTTTAATTCTACTATCGGAGTAGATAGACTCAACCCGGTCTTGTCCTTACTTGAAGGTTTAGTTTGAGTTAATGTGTTTGATTTATTGTCTATATTTTATAATCATACATACTAAATGGCGTGAACTATACTATAGGGATTCGAAGAATAAATATGGTTAGATATGTGAAACGGCAAGAAGAGGCAAATACTTGGCCTTTGAATGGGATAACACCAAAGATTGCGAGAAAATTGCTTAAGAACCTTTTAGCTTCTCGTAAGCTTCAAGTATGAATTTACAAATTGTCTAATTGTCTTATTTTTTGTTGATTTTCGAATATTTATGTCGTTTTTAATCTTTGATAGGTTTTTCAAGCATCAAGTGCGAAGTGTGAAGTCAAGCAAGGCGGTCTTGTTTTCCCGTGAACTTAAACAACCGGACTTGTTGTTGTGGAGAATGGAAAATCAGTGGGATCCCTTGCAAACATGCGGTTAGAGCAATTCAAGTTATAAGAATTGGAGTCCCTTTAGAATCTTATGTATCAAGTTGGTTCTTTGTGCAAACATATCATAATGACATATTCAGTTAACTTCCATCTCGTACCCGACGAAGAACAATGACTAGTTTTTGTTGTTCCATACTTAAGTCCCCAACGATAAAGAGAGGTGGGTAGACCACCAAGAAACAGAAGACGCGAAGACGGTAAAAATACAAAAGGGAAAGAGGTCAGACATTGTTTGTTATAGTGTCAAGTATGTATTATCACTTGGTGTATTTCATATGTTTTAACTACATTGATTTTAGATATATGCGTTGTCTTTTTCAATTTCAATATGGTGCAAGACATTTGGACATAACGCTATGACATGTAAAGGTGGGTTGATTGCGAGGGAGCTTTGGGAGAAACAAGGAGTCCAAGTTGAACAAAGGAAGATAACTTATCGTAAAAGGAAAGTGCAACCACCCGACGAAGCCACATCTGACGTGTTGGGATCGGCTCCACGGAAGGTTTGAAAATCAACAAGACCCTTACCCTTAAAATTGTTTGAATTGTTAGCTTGCAAATTGTTGTCCTTTTGGAAACTATTGGGATCTATTTATGTTTTTTGCATTGTTATCTTGCAAACTTTTATGTTTTTTGTTTCTGAATTTCTAGATTGTCTGACTATCTACCAACCTGTCTGAATTCATGAGTTGAACTGCAAATGCAAATTCTCTGAATTGGTGCTATTTTCAGTTATGTGTTTGGCAAATGCAAACTATCTGAAAGTTTGGTGTATTTATGTTTTGGGTTTGCAAATGCAAACGGTCTGAATTGTTGTTGTTTTTATCTTATGGGTTTGCAAATGCAAATGCAAACTGTCTGAATTTTTTGTACAAAGTACTAGAGAAGGCTGAAAATTCATGAGCTCATTTCAATTATGATTTCAATTCTGATTTTCAATTGTTGTTATTTTTAGATGAGGTTGTTTTCAAAGGAGGTTAGTTTTGATTTTTAGAGGAGACTATTTTTAATTCTGAATTTTTATTTGGTGTTGTTTTGTGATTCTAGCCTTACCAGTTGTTGTCATTAACTGTTTATGTCAGATTAAGAGACATATTTCAACATTTGTGGTTCTAGATTTGTCGTAAGCTGTCATAAACCATTAATGGAATAAGCTATCATAAACCATGAATGATAACATTTGTTGTCATAAGTTGTTCCCATTATTTATTTAGAACTTGTTGAGAATATAGAAATTACATGAACAAATGGTTCAAAAGGCACAACAAGACATTACATAGTGCAAAGCCATGACTTGTTCAATAACACAAACACAGAAACATTACATAGTGCATATCTAGTGTGATACTCACATTTTTAGAACAATCACTACAAATAGTATCATATACAAAATAAGAGATACTTTAACTACGCATTGAAAGTATTCTTTTAAATCCATCACTAGATTCTTAAAGTCTTGAATGTCATTTCCAGACGTTGTCGGTGAATCATATCCTAGATCATTTCTCACTTTATGTTTGCCTTGAACATAAGTTTTATTCGACGCATCCTCCCATTGGAAGAAATTGCAACCATCACATTTGTAATACGGCCAATGCGGATTTTGTCAGACCCGAAAATTCTAACATGAGTTCTTTTTGGTGGTTGAAACCTACAATATGGACTCGTCGATCTCAATGTTGAAGAATAAGTGGTTGACTTCATTCAATCTCAAGATACCTAACCAAGAAGAGAGAGAGACACTTCAATTTCATAAAGTAATCAGCAAGTAACAACTTCAAATGAAAATACATAAATTCTAACATGAGTTCTAGTTATTCCTGAATATAAAGTGAGCAAGTAACTTCAAAATGAGAATACAAAAACAAGGTGGTTGTCAAAATGAGAATATAGAAACAAGGTTGGTGAAAATGAGAATGCAGAAGCTGTCTACATATGTTTACAAGTAACAACTTCAATTAACCAACCTAGCAGCAAGTACCAACAAGTATAATGGGAAATTGAGGGATTAGAGATCTGGTATGTCCGAACCTAAATCTCAGTTCCAAACCTAAAACTCATTTACAAGAGCTAAAAAATGAAAATTGAGGGATTAGGGTTTAGAGTTACACACCTAAAACGCGCATATTCTGAAAATTGAGGATTAAAGAGAAGCTATGTTCGAATGAAGAGTTGTGTTCTTCTTCAAAAGTTGAGATCTAGGAGAGGGGAAGTAGAGTAGTAGTAGCATTGGGGTTTACATTCAAGAGAGGAAAGGATAGAGAAATTTGAGAGACGAGTAGCAGAGAGAGGAGAAGCACTCAATCGAACCTGGATGGAGCGCATATTTGTTCTTCGAGAGAGAGTCGTCGATTTCATGTAGAGAGCCTCTTTCTGTACTTCTTCGCATGGGTGCTCTTACGTTCTTTCGATTGAAGGCTTCTTCGTCGAGGAGATATTACATAGTGCAACTTTTTATTAATTTCATTTTATTATATATTTTCTAAGATAAACTAACACCTATTTAACCATAGTTAGTGGTTGTGGACGGAAAAAGGGCAAATATTGGAAAATTACAAAACTGAGGGGTAAAATCCGAACTCTGAAAAATTTGTGGGCAAAATCCAAAATACCCAATCACAAGGGTACAAACTGGAAATTTTCAATTTTCTATAAATTAATTTCTAATTCAAATTAAAATAAGCGAAATTACACAACCACCTATTATATGTCCAATGTTTCATTTATCTATCTCTATTTTTTTTTATGTTTTATTTAACCCCCTTTTATCATATTTTATTATCAAAATACTACCAATTCACATTTAACATCCAAGAGTACGTTAAATATATAGGTCCACAACTAAAAAGATCTCTTAAATTAACAAAAGGAAAGAAGAATTCCCCACAATGAAAGAAAACTTTAAATTAAAACATGTACAGAGTGATCAACCCATAAGATTGAACAACATACAATAACACACAAATAACAAATATGACGTTATACCGATCCGGGCAAAACTCAGATTTGAATTTCTCTCCTTCTCCTCCAAAAAGAAAACAATAATAATCGGGCTTCACCGCCTCAAATCCGTGCTTGCACCTAGAACGAACATATATATGGCACTACACCTAGATTCGCGCCCTCTAACTAGCAAACATAGGTCCATAGGGAATGTGTTTTTCTTCCAAATCTATCTCTTTCTTTACTGGAATCTACACAACCAGTCCTGACCAAGATCTGAAGCCCTTGGCTTTGTTCCTTATCTCTAGATTCTTGATCGGAGTCGAAAACCACTCAAACCACCGTCAACCTCATTGAAGCATAGCGGTGACGTTGGATCTCCAACTCGGTCCGATTTGGTTTGTTTGGGGTGACTTGATCAAGTCATCCATGGATTTTACACTAAGAGAATTGTGATGAACTAGTAGGCATCTAGGGTTTTCCATTTACGATTTCCTTTGCATTCGAAAGGAAATAAATCATCTAACAAAAAAGGAGATATCTTTTCCTTTTAAAAAAAACAATGTTTTAACAATCAATAATATATTGGTAAGATCTTGAAAACAAAAATAAAAGGAAATAAACATACAAGAAAAAAATCTTACTCATTGTTACAAAAAATTAATAAAACAAGATAACGAACAAATAACAGGTTTTCAAAACCCGATTCCAAAATCTATTGTTTTGCGAAACCTAATACTTATTCGACCAATCTTCTTTGCCTAATGTTATACAATTTTATATTTCATTTTTCGTGTTATCAAAGTCGTCTTCCATGTTTGGTGCGTGATTTGGTGGCGTTTCGAGTCATTTGTCTAGAAAGGGGCGTGAATTTGTGCTCGACTCCTGATGGATGTGCTTCGAAACCAAATCTGAGGTGTCCACATTTGTTCTCCAAACTTCCTACCCGTGTATACTTCCTTCGATGATGGATGTTCGTGCTTGCCGCTACCCGTTGATTGAACCATTTTCCTTTTCCTTGAAAACTTATCTACTTTCGGGCTTCTCGATGTACTTTTGTGTTTCTTTTTCCCCTTTGATGTGGCTCTTCATGACGATTAGTCCATCTACCGATATTTTTTGGCCTTTCGATCCTCTAGATGGCGTGTCGTCTAGTATATCGAAAATGAAATCAAGGAATATGCCACTCGATTTTTAAGTATGTCCTTAACATACAACTCAAATTTCAAATTTGTCTTTATGATACAGATGAACTAGACTTGATCATCTCCGGGCAGCCCATACCCGACCCGATTGATCGGGTAGGACAACCAATATAGGTCCGGCCTGGATCCTGATAAACGAACAAACAAATAAATAAATATATCTCGTCCAAGTCCGGTCCTAGCCCAAATATGAACAAGTCTATTATGAACAAACTAATCCTAAAATATGTTCATGTTCAAATCAACCAAAAACATCAAATTAGTTTTCGGTTTTGGTTCAGGTGTGAAACATTAATCATGAGAACCATGGTGACATTTTTTTATTTTTCATGAGAAAACTTTAATTATTATTATCCCAGTTCATGAGTTTTGTTCAAACTGTTTGTTCTAATGATTCATATTTTTGTTCAATTAGTTCAAACTGTTTGTTCTTATTTTTTGTAACACTTTTTCCGTTCAAGTTTTATACATTTTCTTTCAAACATTTTTAAATTAATAGTATAAAATTTCGAACTTTTTTTAATTCCAGTTTTCCCTCTTTCTTCTTTTAGTTTACACTGTTTGTTCTAATAATTCATATTTTTTATCAATTAGTTCAGACATTTTGTTCTAGTAGTTCTTATTTTAAACATCTAGTTCAAACTGCAAAATAAACAAAGTAATATGTGAACTAATTATAGAAAGTATCATAATTGATAGTGTATACTTTTGAATGAAATGAACTAAAATTATGAACTTTTATAATATAAGTTTAAAATTTGGGTATAATTAGTTTGAACATTGTGTATTATAGTTCAAACATCATGTTTAATTAGTTTAGAAAAAAATTGCATAAAAACATAACTACTAAATTAACAAAATAATGCATGAACTAACTATAGAAAATTTTAGAACTTATAGTGCATAACTTTGAATGATTTGAACAAAACCTATGAACTGAGATAATAATTGTTACAATTTTTTCATGAAAATTACAAGATGCTATAATTAGTTCAAATTTGGGTATCATTAATTTGACTATTATGTAATGTTAGTTCAAACATGTACTAGTAACAAAATGCATAAAAACATAACTATCAAATTAAAATATAATACGTGAACTAAATACAGAAAATATGCGAACTAACAGTGTATACTTTTGAATGAATTGAACTAAAACTATGAACTGAGATTATAACTGTTAAAGTTTTTACATGAAAATTACAAAATTACCACCACGTCCCCCTCTTTTAAAAAACAGATTCCAAAATGTCAAAAAATGTCGCTTGAACTTCATATAATTACAAAATTTACCACCGCATTCCTCATAATTCATTAAATGATGTGGACTAATATGGATAGCTGGATCAAGTGAATCAACGACCTATATTACTCCATAAAGCCGCACTGTAGCAACCCTATGTACCAGAACCAACCCCTTAGTTTTCTAAAAAAAATATCACATTAATTTAAGGATTCGATAGCTTATAAGGTCAAATTTGTCTATAGTTACTTTATATGAGAAGCAAATAAGTACAATCATGTTTTCGCTCAATTTTAATTCTAAAAAAGAACATTAATCCTAATTTGAAAGAATGAACCAAAAACATCAAAAATAGCCACAAAATTTACAACAAGATAAAACATTAAGAAAAAATCCATGAAAACTGTCAAATTATTCGTAGACTCGTAGTGCTTTACTTCGTGGAAAGTTCTTCAATGACCGAAGTTGTGAAGCTTTTGTGGCCAGATATAGACAACGTGAACGATATAATAGGAATCAAAAGACGAAGAGTGTAAATAAGATAAGGTTGAGGAATTTATTAGTTCAATTGAATTTAGAAATAATTTTTAACGGTTGACCCCGCATATTGAGCGGACATTTGATGGGAATAAATGGTAATCTTATAACGAGATAATGATAAATGGATGAATAGGTTGGTCCTTTTGGTAGGGTTTTCTCGTCCCGTTGAGACAATCTTCCAATCGTTTTCTATGTTAGTTCCTAGTTCACGTTTTTACTGTGTTTTCATCTCTATTCTTTCCACCATGAAGCATGCAATAATCTCACTCTATCGGATATTGAGGGGAAGTTTTACGTCCATCAGATTTAGTAGGAAATATAAATATATTTAGCAATTGTGATATTGCTAAAATATATTAGGTTATATTTGATTCTATATTATCTTTTATATCATCATTTACCCATTGTAATTCCCCATATAAAGGATTAATATCATTAATAATATTTGTGTGTTTTTTCCCGCCATATGTGAGGGTTCTCAACCATACTTTATCAGGATTTGGATGTAACATCTTCATCTACCAATACTCTCAACTTGTGTCTCGTTGGAAAGTTGCTTGTATAATTATATTATAAGCATTTGCTAGAGATTCTAGTACATAACTTATCTTGAACAATACCGTGTGTACATGAGAATGCCTCACTCAATACAACTTATACGTACAACCAAGGGTGATTACAGATGAGAGCACAAGTTTTGGGGAGTGGGATTATGATTTTGTTTGTTTTTGTGTAATTTATAAATCATACATTTATCGAATTCACGACATTATACTTTCCAAGCTATTCATGGACGAGGCTTCCAGGTCCAGGCCTAATTGTGAATCCTTCTAAGGTTGTGGGATTTGTCTGAACTAGACCTAATATTACGGACCATATCAAACCGGTACAATGTATTCGGACCAATATGGCTAAACCTAGTGAAATTCCATCCTAGATTTTTTTTGAAAGAGAAAATAAATTCGATTCACTAGTCTAAACTAGCGAATCAAGAGGCCACAAAGTGGCAGACAGACTAACCAAAATTTTGACATGTTAGGAAGAGTCTACCGACCTTATACATTGAACAAGAAATTTGTTTATTTGCGATGTGATATTTTCATCATTACATTACATGTATTCACTAATATATGATCACTGTTAAAAGGAACCTAAAGCTATTTGACATGTTCCATATACTTGTATGCATTCTCGATTAATTCGGTATGTGATGAATCTTGTTATTCTCCTTTGATACATCTCACCAAATTTTTTTCAAGATACTTTTTTTTTGCGAACTCGATAATTGACTATTACAAATAAATATATAAACCTATTATTTTTAGTGTTAACTTATACTAAATTCATTTACTCCAGTTTAGTTGTAACTCCGAAAACAAAAACATATTAGAAATGAATCTAGTTCACATTTCTACTATAATTACTTCAAATCATAAGGAATGATTTCTAAAAACTTCGTAAACGAGGATATAAGTATGAACTATATTCGTTTTTCTCTGTATTAGAGGACTAGGGACGGAGCAAAGGTTAATGAATATATGTATACTCCGAACATATTGGTCAAGAAGGAAGCGTGGGTAGAAGAAGAGGGGACAGCGATGGAGGACGAAGTTGAGAGCACTAGCAGCAAAATGGTGCCGGAGAACGTGATGGAAGCTGTGAAGAACACCGTCGTCAACGTGGAAGAGCTCCGTTCCAATTTCGACGAATTTCTGTCCCTCTCTCAACCAGAGGGCGTTCTCTCCCACATCCCTCCTCTTCAACGCGCTCTCTCTCTTCTTAATCTCGCCCGAGCAACTACCACCCTCTTCGCCGGTACCATCACCCCCCTCTCTTCAATTCATTGGTTGTCTCTCTGTGTAGCATTTCACTTATAACCCTAGCTAATGCTAATTTCGAATTTTGATTTCTGACTGCAGTCAAACTCAGGTGTTCCGGAGTTGATCCTGATAACCACAAAGTTAAAGCAGATCTTGTGAGTTTCCATTTTCCTCTTTATCTTTTCTACTTTTGACCCCCTGTAGTTTCACATTCCTAAATCAACTGTTTTTTCCCCTTGCATGCGCTTCCCTCGGTTAGGTTTTCTAGTTTTATGCTTCTCTGCATGCTTAATTTGTTCATTTGTGTTTATAGGAAAGAATAAGCCGATACCAAAACAAACTTGATGGTTATTTGGCTTTGACTAAAGGTATTTACTCTCACAAAAACTTGATACTGATATATTGATAGTTTATTGCTCTATAGGAGGACTGTAGTTTCAGATTTTTTGTCATCCTTTCTTGATGCAATTTTCGTTGTTTGCCTTGTTAAAGCTCCAATTCAGCCAAGTACTAAGTTGAATATTCAGGCAGCAAATCGTTTTATTCAACACTCATTGCCTGATCTCAGAGCTGGTAACTACTCAACTTTATTCCATCCCCAATTCCCCACCATATAATTTTAGCGTAGTTGTACTTATTATTTGATCATGCAGAACAAAGACGGAGTTTGAGAGAGATCGATAGAAATGAGGCTGGGAGGATTAGTTATACTGAGAGAAATGTCCCAAAAAAGAGAAAATATCACCCTCCTGAGAGACCAACTGTTGAGGCTTCAGTGCCGAAATTTCTTGAGAAAGCAGCTTATGACTTTTTTGATTCTACACAAGGATGCTGCAAAGAACCTATAGTCCCTATACTAATTGAAGATTCATCAGAAGAAGAAAAACAAGTAGAAGAAGAATCATCAGAAATAGAAGAATCATCAGATATCGAAGAAGATTCACAAAAGGAAGAACCGGAAATGAAGCATCCTCCTGCTCCTGTTTTTATAATTATTGACAGCTCAGATGAAGATTGATTGATTATCTCCGTTTACTGATATTAATATGCGAAGGTGATCAGATGCTAACTTATAATGCTTTTATGTTGATATGCATGTGTTCATATTGCCAGTAGATATTAATCATTTAATGTTCTAGCCAAAAGGCTAAAATGCTCAAGTTTGTCCGTCATGCTGGAGCTCCATTAAGTACTTGTTCATTGCATGTTGGGGCATTGCTGATTAGTGCAGGTTAATGGGTATTGGAGATCTCGAACTTGGTTTTGTATTTATTGCAGATCATGCTTGCTTTTTCTTCCTCTTGGTAATATAGGTGTGGCTACAATTTATATATTTTTGAGGTTTGTTGTGATTCCTGTGGAATAGGCTATTTGTACTTATTTGAGCAGTAGCATTGTGTTGTGGTGGGTTGGATCCTAAGCGTATTTGCGAAAACCTTATTTTAATGTCATAAACTCTTATCATTGAAGTATCAAAAAAATCTATCTAGGAGTCCAAAAAACTAGGGCATAAGAATTGTTGCAAGGTTACCATATATTCCTCGTCAATTATGATTGATATATTTAGTTTAAGGGTAAATTAAATGAGCTGATGGTTCCCTCAATTTTTTTGCATTTATTCAAATGAAAAGGCTTATTGTACAATGGATCTGATAAATGATATTCACCTTTCAGGCTTGGGGAGGCACTTGTAACAAAATGCAAGATCAAGTCCGGCATTGCTGCAGTAAGAAAAATCTGATACTTGGAAGTGTGAGTTTTGTAAGTCAAATTTAGAAGATGCGATGAAGTCAGAACTCGGAAGATGCTTTTTGGAATAAGTAAAATTGGCTTAACCGATTATTAATATAGTATCTGTCACTAGTAAAGTTCTACGTTATATGTGACAATTTGGTGTGGAATATATTTGTGACACACTTGCGCTGTATGGTGTAAAATTATCAGAATTAGGGGTGTTTGGTAGAACTTTTTGTGTACTTTTGAAAAAAATTGAAAGCTATGGCATGTTTAGTTACAGCTTTTACTAGATCGACCTTAATGCTGCCATAGAGGCAGATCCATCACTTTCAGAGTCATATCAGCACCAGGTCTCTGTTCTACACCAGCTGTGCAGGTTTCTTATCATTATTCTCTTTTTAAAGTTGTCGTTCATAATTTACCCCTCATCCTGTAACTCGCAGTCTATCAGTTCAAGCTGATGTGAGCATGTCCATTCTTCTAGTAACAAGACATGAATATTCATCATGTTATAGTAGTGCAATTGCTAATCATGTACGAAAGTAGTGCACAGCTAGGAAGGATATCATTCTTTGAGGTGAGATGAATATGGAGATTATTGGCTGTCATGTGAGAATCATGAAAGAATGTGAAAGCTATAATAGCAAATTACTCTTCATAATAGTTCACGTAACTGTAGCGTCAACAAACATAAGCTAACAATAAGTTACTATCTTCTGCTCATTTGTTATTGACATACTTGATTATCCACTTTAGTACTTTTGAAGTCTAAGGTTTGAATGAAAACCTGGAACTGCAGTAGTAGAGGAGTTTTATCTATTGCACCAGGCAGAAAGAGCTATGCAATCAGCTTCAGATCTTTCAGAAGCTGGTGACTTTGCAAAAGCACTCGAGCATGTGGAAGAAGTTGTGCTTGTTTTATCTCCTGCTTGCTCTAAGGTCAAAGTTTTCATCAGTTTGACCTTTATAAAGAAGGATTTAAGATATTTGTCATGATGGCTGTAATTTGTAGTTGCAGGCCAAACTTCATAAGGTAAAATTATTGTTAGCATCAAAAGCCTATTCTAGGGCTATTTTCGAGACAGGTTATATTCTAAAACAAGATGATAAGGACCTTGATGCTCTGTTGTTAAGTGGATGTGCCTACTATTATCTTGCAGATCATGATGTCTCTACAAGGTTGGCTCTGTATGAACAACATTGCTACATTTCTTGGGGGAAAAAAATGTTGTCAACCTCAGTGTCATTTTTTGAGTGATTGTTTCTTGAGGTGCATGCTCAGGCATTATCAGAATGTTTGAGGCTGGACCCCGAGCATAGTGGATTAAAGAAAGCATATTTTGGATTGAAAAATTTGCTCAAGACGACGAAAAAGTCTAAAAGTGTAAGCCTAGGCTGTTTCCTACTTGTCCCTTGTGTCAAGCAAGCATTGCTTTGTTTATACTATGATGGATGCTCTTCTGTTTGTTGATTGCATTTTGGGCTTACGTAGGCTGACTATAATGCAAATAAGGGTAAGCTTTGCAATTTCCCTTTGTAGGTCGTTGTAGACTTTGCTGAGCTATATTTGACCTCATGAACAGGAGTTAAGGACACGGAGAGAAGCATCGATGGGAGCTGAGAAACCTCTGAAGCTGAGGAAACGCAAGAACTGGTACATAATTCTACGAGTTTCAAAATCCACATCTGCTGCAAAGATATAGCATGCATACTAGAAATTGGTTTTGCAATGGCACCCAGATAAAATGTTGATAACAGAGAAGAAGCAGATTTTTTTTTCCAGAGAAATAGCTGCTGCGTATGTGGTTCATATCTTGTTTTGCCTTGCTTGTCATGCATCATTTACCAGCTAATAATTCCTATTAGTTGATGGTCAATAAAGTAGTTAAAATGATAAACTACAAAATAATCTAGTTTTTTTTTCCTCTCCCCAAACTAGGTTTATCATTTTATCAAACTTTCCAAATTCATTTTTGGACAAAGATTTTCATCTGCCTACATCATTTGAGGATCATTACTTTAAACTTGCTGGATCTAATATTATGATTATGCTTACAGGTGCTCAGGGATCAGAATAATCGCGTAGTTTTTGACAGAGGAGAAGATGAAGAAATGGGCGGTGGACCTGGTGGTTTCAACCCTTTTAGTGGTGGTGGACAACAGTATACATTTCACTTTAAGGGTGGTTTCCCTGGCGGCGGCGGTGGATTTCATTTTTAAAGCCTCCCAACTGCAGATAAATAACAGAAGAGCTCTGGGTTTATAGAGGTAATGTCATTAATTAGCTTATCTGCAGAGTCATTAGTGGATCAGAATTTTTCCTGTGAATTTGTTGTTGGACCCTTAAATTTACCAAGGTTTATACTTTGCAGTAAATTAATTTTTTACTACACCTAACTTGTCAATTGGATAAGTGGATTGACTAAAGCCTTAGGGTTATATCATTTTTGGGTTAGATAGTTTGACTTATAAGTGGAAGCTGCTAAGCTTTACCTTGAAAGTTTTCGGACCAGGTTTGGGGTATGGTTTGTTTGGCTTTGGCAATTTTTTTTTTCTTTCTTTTTTGGAAAATGAATTAAAATTTGAAGTTCTTGACATACCTAGAATGAGATAGCAAAATATGGGCGCAAGAATGTCAACAAACATTGCCAAACGAAAAGATGCGTAATTTAGATCATTTTGGGTTATAGTTTCCTTTCCCGAACTCGATATTTTCATGCCACATAAATTATATAATTTATGTTGTCGGTCATATAAATAAGAAACTGTCTCAAACTCCCAATTCTTATATGTATAATTTAGTTGGTAAATAGTATGCGCAAACCATAACAAACATTAAACACTTGTACACGAAAAACATGTAAAAATACTTTTGAACCCGTGTGGCTATCAATCTAGCTTTTGTGATCGGGTCACATAAATAAAAAGTTCAATCCTCAATTCCTCATATGTATGATTTGATTGACGATTAATACACACAAACCTTAAACATTTGTACTCAAGAAAATAACATGTAAACATACTTTTGGACCCGTCTGTAACACGAGCCTAACGTTCTAGTTTAGTGTAAATTAGTGATGTAAAACAATTTAAGACTCTGTGTCTCTAGTCATAAGCCTATAAAATCTGTAATTGAACAACCACTAACAACTCTTCTGCATTACATATCTCTATAAACCTTTTGACATTTCATGTATCGCCAATATAGTAAGAATCATGTCAAGAAGATGATTTAAACTGATTGATAGCAAAATATGATAAGAATAATCAAAATGATAAATTTGGTAATGGCAAAAAAATTTCCACTCAATTGAGAAAACAGAAAATTACAAAAGAGCAAGCAGAGTAATACACAAGAATTTCAATAGCATGAGCAAATTCAACCTTGAACGACCCAAACAAAAATCAACTCAAAACATAATGAAGAAAAATGCAGCCATGAGTGTAGCTCCAAAAAAGGACACCTTGTTGAGAGTTCCATTAGCATCACTTGTAGTGACACCATCATTATCAGAGGTAGCAGCAGTGGACTTGGTGGATTTCTTCGTCTTTGGTGTCGATGGAGCCGGAGCCTCTGCGGGAGGATGGGATCCAAACAGCTGCAATGGAAGAAGAACCTGATCCACCTGATACACATACAATTGGCCATCGCTGAAAAGTGAGTTAGACACTGTTGTATTGACTAAACCAGTGGTTATATTCACTGCATTTCCATTAGTTGTCACATTCAACGGAAACTCATAGTTTCCGGTATCTCCAGCTTGAGTACGAAGTGGGTTACTAGCGGTTTGGAATTGTGTGAGAGAGATTCCTGTTGGGAGGACATGGAATTGGATAAGCTCAACTTTCTCTTGATCGTTTAAGGAGTTGAGCGTGCCAGGTGGGAGACTAGAGAATGCATTATCTGTAGGCGCGAATACCGTTAGCCCTTGATTAGAGTTGTTGAGTTGCTGGTTGATCTGATCGTCTTCTTGTGTGTTTTGTAGAAGTCTAATGAAGGTGTTGAATTGGCCTGCCTTGGCTAGGACCGCCGTTATGTTGGTGGGTCCAGCTGGTGCTGGTGCTGGTGACTGAGCTGAAATCGTCGAGAATGTAGCTAAAAGAAATATGGAGATAAGAACTTGGTTTTTCATGTTTACTGATTGCTTTCTTGTTGCTTTTTTCTTGTAGATTTGGAGGTGTTGTGGAGAGAACAAGGGGTTTTATTGAGTGTAAAACTGCGCAAGAGGCAACAAAGTTAGGTAAAATGAACCATTCCATATAGTGAAGAGAGAGGGAGATATTGATGATGCTGAGCAAGCTAAAAGATTGCTTAGAACATCAGGAAACATTCTGAAGATGGTGTGTGTTTTGAAGGGCCAAGAAATGATGCATTATGTTTCCTCATTTTTCAGAAAATCACCCATTAAAAATGAATTTCAAGTATAATCACTCTTCAATTTTTTTTTTTTTATTTCTTAGAAAATTATCAAAATATTCTTGTTATTGGATCATATTTTCCAAGTTAATTATTAATAGACTCGTTTATTAATAGTTATGTAACCTCAACCGATGTGTACATATCAATCAATTCTGTGGTGTTAAGACGTCAACATTTGGCTTCCGTTTCCATATCAAATCCAAAAGAGATGTAGCAAGTTTAAATTCGTGGATTAATATGTATTTTTTTGTCATTTTAGAATCTGGTGTATTGGCCCTTTCTTAAGCCTACCATTGTCGCTTTTGTGAGCTGGATGAATGCTAACAACTATGGATAGGTAATCGGATCCAATGTTACACCATTCCCATGATTTGTTGTGGAGTGGTTGCGGTGGGGATGGCTGGGAGTTGAGATGTTTCTGTTAATCTAAATAAATTGCTCTAATGTTTCTCAAATTCGAAAAATGTCGTATACTTTACTTTTAAGAAGTCAAAAGCATGTAATTTTAAGTTGATATCATATCCGCTTAAAAAATATCGGGCAAATCGAAATCAGCTATTTAGATTATTGATTTTATTATGGTTTTTTGGGTCATGCTCAACCTCTTGCACCGGACGGACCCAAGATGTAACAAAAACACCGAGTTTCGGGCATGTTGACTCGAGGAGATAGGAGCTGAGTATGAACTTAAGTTCAAGGATGATTCTTTCGGTTTTGTGATCTCGAGGGACCGCAACTGAATTTCCGAGAGCTCATACATGGAGCCTGTGGATGGAACATATATGCACACAATATCACCATCACAAAATTCAAGAAGAGGTATTCACAAACTTGTACAGCCGTATCAAGTATCAACAACACATGACACAACAATTTGGCTCTTTTTCATCAGGATTTGAGGATTACACAATATGGAGAAACAGGAGAGATACACAGGAATTTTCTGGCATAGGGTGATAGTCTTGGTGTTAGGTGTGAGAGTTGGCTTAGCTTTACGTTCTTCACTCGTCTTCAACCTTTTCCTCAGTATCATTACCGACTATGATCTCCAACAGCCGCTCAACTGGTTGTCTGCAAATGGGGCATCGGTTTGTCTGGAATCTCAAAACTTTTGCGCATCCACTGCACATACACTGCACAAAGCCACAAGGAACTTCACTAAGGCACGTAAACATGGTCGTTACTTAGTCAACCATAATGAACAGCATACGCACAAATGAAGTGTATTCAACAGAGCATGTTTCGTTGACAAAAGTTCAGATAAGTCGTATTTACCATGTGTCGACAAGGAAGAACAGTGGTGTCCTTTGGTTCAGACAAGCAGATAACACATTCTTTCCCAGGGTCATCCTTAGCATCAGCTTCACCCTCTACTGAATTTCCAATTCCGTATATCTCTTGAAGTTCATACCTAGTTCCGTTCACCCAAAGGAACTGCTTGACCACCTTGACATGATACTCTCCTTTTTCCTTCTCGAATACGGCCTGAGTTATTTGAGAATTTGTGTTTCCTGAGACAGTGTTTCCATTTGAGTTAGTTTCCAGAGGTGGGCTAGTCTCTGCTTTAACAGACAGAGGATACACATCCACGTCCCCTTCTTTTAGTAACTCTGATTCATCAAACATTGAGAAATCAATGCCAGTTCCACTGGGTTGTCTGAATTTCTGAGAAAGGCCAACCTCGAACTGAACAGTAACAGGTGGAAGTTCGCTTTCCTTTGTAGGCTTCAGTTGAAAGTCTTCACCTTCTTTTGCAAAGAAAAATATGGTGATACTACAAGAAAACCAGTTGATCAAATTATACTCAAAACTAAAACATCTGCAATTCTTAGTACAATATATAGAGGTTTATAATCAAATTTTGATTCCTACTAAATTGTTAATATTATCATAAAAGCCAAGATACTTGAATTTCATATATCAGTATCATTGTGCAGATTGTTGGCACTGGGTTCACATATACTATTTTCAAAGTCAACATTGCCATGCATCGCACTTTTACTGCAGGATGAGCAATTGGAGTAATCTGAACTACGTTTTGCTCACAACGTCACTGTGTTGCTCTTACAGTTGATCAAATCTATGCAATCCTGAAGAACTAGGAACCACCAACAATTGCATTCTACCTGCACTTCACTTAGCTGTAGCCGTACTTGGCAAAAACACTACTTGTAAACTTAGCAGAAAACTACAACAGCGACAGTTTGAATAAGAACTAAATCTAAAAATTCTCAGCATCCAGGCTTCGCTATCAATGCGAATCATATTGAATCGCGACTTTACTACTAGATTGGAAGATCATCTAACAACTTGAAAATCAATAGCACAATTCTACATATACCAGCTTGTAAAATCCCAACATCCCTTGATAGTCATTAAACTTCAAGCTCCTGACATAAATTTTCTCGCTTGCTGTCATACAACCAGTTTACCATTTTGCATCACACTCAATCATCCCAAACCACACTCAATACATCATTGCTTAACTTAACATGATGCAAATAAATCAAACATTGACCTGATAAACAACAATTTCTGACATTGATATATAGAACAGATCAGAATTGTTATAATACCTCCCAGCAGCAGTGGCATCAAAACTGAAGGCAACAAGATACTTGCCAGGATTCTCCTCGTCTTTCTCAACTCTAAGAGACTCTTTCTTCAAATTAACATCATTCTTGATCGTTATGGCTTTCTGATGCTCAACAAATGGAGTCGGAGATGGCCCATAAGGATATCTCCCACTCCCACCACCGGAAGACCAATTCGCTTGGGCTGGAACCCGGTGATGGTTATCGTAGGGCGCTGGCAATGGCATCGGAAGTGGATGTGTTGGATAGTAACCCGCCGGGGAGTACTGGTTGTAATAGCCGGGAAGATTAGGATTAGGATTAGGGTTAGGGACGGGATATGGAGCGGTTCCGGGTAACATGTAACGATTGGCCATGATTTCAGTATGAGGCGGCGGAGGTGGTGGGTGGTTACGCCGGGATCCTTGCCTCCGACGACCGTTCCCGCCAGCGCTTCCAACGTTACCCATAAATTACGCGAAAAAAAACCCTAGTTTGTGTTATTCGTTAAGACTCCAGGCTGTCGAATTGATTACGAGTCAACAAAAGCTCGACAATTCATTGAAGGATTACAGGAGATCAAAAGCTTGACCAATTTGGAAGCAATCAGAGCGATGATGAAGCAGATGAATGATCTTCTTAGTGGAAGACAACGGAAAAATGGTGGGGGAGAAGGTAGAGATGATTAAAAAGATAGAATCTTTGGGTCGATCGAAGAGTCGTATAATGGGAATTGGGGATGGCGTAAAGCTCCACCTACACTATCTGCAAAGCTGCACAAGCAAATGGAATTCGACCCTTTAGAAGAGGTTAATTTGAGAATGGGAATTAGGAGTTTAGGACGTTACGATAGTTCTTGTAAATACTGCGCCTCACGGTGTCCTTTTGTAATTAGTTCAAAAGTTTGATTTAGTTTTGAAAATACTTTTTAATTCGACCCTTCTTTATGGTGATTATTAATTTATTATTGGATAACGAAAAAATATTTTGTTGAATATCCAAGTGTTTCAAAAATACCGAAGGAAAAAATAATTTTTCATAGGATAAGAATAAAATCACTCCAAATTCAATGCTGTATATGTATTGATATATCACAAAATTTGCAAATTCACTTTTAAAAGACGGGCTTCAAAACATAGGGTAGACTATATTAAGTTTAAGGTCAACTAGTGATAATTGTCAAAGAAATAAGATGGGTCATCTTGTATCTATTTTAGCAAAGACTTTTTTTTATACGTGTCACCAAACACTGACACGTTTAACGCAATTCTTAAAATTTATTTTAAAAAATAATTTTTAAATACTAAAATTATTAAAAAAAATAATCTAAAACCGAATCTTTATAATCATTATTTATTGTTTTACAAAAGTTAATTTCTTTTGATACATTACAAAAGTTAATTTAAAAGTGAAATATATTATTATAATTGATTTTAAAATTTCGTTTATTTATTATTTTATATAATATATATATATATATATATATATATATATATATATATATATATATATATATATATATATATATATATATATATATATATCTAAACCTACGTTTTTAAAAAAAATTATAAAGAACTCACTAAGAAAACTAATATACACGAACAACTATATAAGTTTGAATTGTTATTATATGCTTTAAATATAAGCAATATTTAAATTTCTCTAGGCATGATGTTAACTTATATATCTAAAAATTAAATTTTTTGTTATTTAAATTATTTTAAAAAATTAATGGGTTAATAAATTCTAGATAAGTACAAAGGTATTTAAGTTATTTATCATCCCAATTCTAAAGTAAATCTGATATTTTTTCGGTTTAATATTCGTTTTTTCAGTTTTCATTGACACAAGTATCAATCAGATATGTACGTCATTAGAAGATTGCATCGAAAGTTAAATTGTACGAAAAGTTAATATCACCGAAACAAAAAATTTATCTTATATTAAAATATTATCATAACCAATTTAAAAAATTCGTTTATTTATAATTTTATATAATATATATCTAAAAACTAAATATTTTTGTAAAATCGTTACTTATTGTTTAGTGTTTTACTTAACTTAATTTAAAATTTTGTTTTTTTTTCATTTTATTATTTTATTTAATATATATCTAAAAATTATATTTTCTGTTATTTAAATCAATAAAAAAATTAAATCAGTTAATAAATTCTAGATAAGTACAAATGCATTTAAGTTATTTATCGTCCCCAATTCTAAAGTAAATCTTAGATTTTTCCGGTATAATATTCGTTTTTTAATTTTCACTAACAAAATTATCAATAAGATATGTACGTCATTAGAAGATTTTCATCGGAAGTTAAATTGCACGAGAAGTTAATGTCACCGAAACAAACAATTTTATCTTATATTTTTCGGGTTTAATATCCGTTTTTATTTTGCCTAATATCTCAGATATGTAGGTCATCAGAAGATTGCATCGGAATTAAAATTGCATGAGAAGTTAATATCACCGAAACAAACAAATTTATTTGTTATATCGTACTGTTACGATACTTGAAAAAAACCCTAATTCTAATACTATGTAAAGCCACCGATATTCATCCACCAATACACCTCATTCTCAACCTCCTTTTCAATACTTTACCATCAGTAGTAGGATTTTTATTTTTTTTTGGTAAATGGTAAATTCATAGATGTGAGAAAAAGTAAAGCTTAACCGGGACCAAAATAGCCCAGATTAAACCTACAAAGTGTAAGAGTACATCAGAGTAAATTACAAAGGGCTAAACACACCGTGGCCCAAGTAAGCATGCAAACCTACTCAACGTACCATCTACCATTAACTGACTACAAATAAAACAAACAAAATTCCCATGGCACTGTCTATGAGGCCCTTCCACCTTCGGCAAAGTCATCGGTAGAAAGGAACCCTCATAAACCATACGTGTGCCTAACCATCGGATCAAGGTATCATTCACCTTCGGCAAAGCCATCAGCAAATGGGTCCCTAGTCCGGAACAAAGAATCAAAGCAAAACAATAGTACAGACCAAGAGCAAAATACAACACTGGTATAAAAACATAAAAAGGGACTAAATCTCAAACTTCTCGCCAACCTTGGAAGGGAAGGCCTCATGGAGTAGTCTGTAAACGTGACCTCTGATCATCCGGACCAAGATATCAACGGGAAGGCCTCATGAGTTACCCCATACTAATCTTCTTTTAGAGCAAGTTCACCCGTTTGGTTTTAACCGGTCGCCACATAGATAAAGTTATGTGGGCCATGTGGCGATATCTAATGTTGAAAAAACGATCTACACCCGTTTGGTTTAATCGGTTTTTATTTGACATTTGGTGACCTTTGAAATTTTAAAGGCTAAAATTTTGACCTTTTTTTTGACATTTCTTAACCGTTAACAACTTTAGTGTTTAGGTTATATATATATATATATATATATATATATATATATATATATATATATATATATTAAGAATAAGGCAACCGAAATAGATAAAAAAAAAAAAATTAGATTTTACAAAAATAAATTTACGGAGGTGAGATGGTCGATTATTTGTAAAGGTAGTAGATAGTTAAATTGTGAAAATCATATTTTTCAAAATATATAATAAATTTTCATTGATATATTATTGTTTAATATGTATAATAAATTAATGTAAATTAGTTCTAACAAATTAACTTATTATTCCGCTATTTATGCTTTGATTAATAAAATTATAGAGTATGTCAAAATACATGATAATTCTAGCAAATCAATAATTAATAGAGATGTAATTTAAGTAATTAATACTTTAAAGGATAAAAACTTTAATAGACAATATGAAAATAAATTTGAGTAATGTTATCTGATATCTTATATTAAAGCGGACGCACTTATTGTCACGTGTCGCCGCCAGAAATTTCTGTCCGCCAAAAAACTTTTAATCCAACAAAATATCTCTTTTTTTTAACTCAAAATTAATGATTAATGATTTTAAATTAGAAATCCAGCAATACATATTCACATTATCTCTTCATTAATTAAAATTAAAATTTTAAACAAATTAATTTAAATTAGAAATTCAACCAAAATATCTCTTCCTCCGGAAAGGGGGTTATAAAGAAATAAAAATCAAACAAAATTATTTTGAATTAAAAATCCAACAAAATTATCTCATCGTAGTTGATACATAAAGAAAAATCAATGAAGAACATTAAAATAGGGTTTAAATATTCCATAACAAGTTGTCAATACGATTTTAAAAATCTTAAAATTTTCCAAAACGTAAGCACTTATTGACAATATTTTTAAATCTTAAATTTTTTAAAAAATTATGAATGCAGGTCTTCAATAACAAATTACTATTTTGAATGTCATTTTTTAAATTCTTTAAATATTCTTTGGTTACGTTGATTTACCAAATCTGAAGTTAACAAATTTTCGTAACTGAAATATTTTTTTACCATCCTATATAAACACAAGAATCATAATCAAAATTATCCGATTCAATTGCTTTTCTAAACCTTTGGTGTCAGCACGGCTAACATTTCTACCTCAACATCTAATTCTCATTCCATCGTTTTGTTTTATATATTTTATGAGCTTATTTTCGTTGTTCCGATTCTCTCATTCTCAATTATTTTTTCGATCGTGGTGCGTGTATTTGTATATGTATATTCTATCGATCTTCCGTAGTCCTTTCGGGTCCGCAACTCCAATTACGAGAGGGGTTTCAAAAAGTAGTTTACTGGGTGAAAACATATTAAATAGGCAGTGAAGTAGTCGATACATATTATGAGGAAGGGTTGGCTGAATACAATGAAGCTGGAAGATCCATCTCCAAGTCAAAATGTATCCACAAATGGCATTGTCGATGTTGGGACGGTTGTAACGGGCGAAGCTATGAGACATAGATGTTTCCAACTTCTCGATACCAAGTACGACTTTTGTGTAACTTCGTTCCCCAATTGTTGCTCTACTTCTTCGATTCTATTGGTAAAATTAGGAGTTTGTTATGCGAATTAGCAAGATATATACATCTCAATAACAACTTTTGCGTAAATAAGCCAAATATTTAACTTTGCTGACGCACAATAAGGTCATCCAAAGACCCAATCAAATCAAATGATGCTACGGTTTCTGCTTGCTAGAGGGCTTTGCAAACATAATTCGTAACCCATGGATTTAGCCCACAATTTAGCTTATTCCAAGTATTTAGAACAAATGAGGTGAGTTACATCGACTCTTTTGATTAATGCTTAACATAATTCGTAGTCCCACGACCCTTCGGTATTGGAGCTTATGAACATTCAAATGGCTCTTCATAATGCCCTTTGAAAAGAACAGATGAGAACAGAACCTCTATACTTTTTTTAAGTAAATGGCGCATAGTTCTATATTATAAGCAAGAAAAACGCAATTTTCTAATCTAATACGTATACTTAATTTCAATATTAATTGAAATTGTCTTGTTGTGTCAGACGAAGGACGGCTATACTGATTTGGTATACTCTAAAGACACCCTTGATACCAAATTCATATGTATAAAAAATTCATACTAATTTATTATACTGATTTGGTATACTCTAACCATATATCTTTTAAATTATTTATATTATTGTTAATAATGATTTTTTAATCAATTTTTTTATATAAAAAATTCATATTGTTTTGTTTAACCTAAACCAAATTCATATGTATATTCTAAAACCCGTATTTATCCAACTTTGTAAAATAATTAGATTCGAAAAAAAAAATTATAAATCATAATTATAAATTGAACATGACGTTGAATTTTTTTTCATTCTCTTATATTTTTTTTCCATTTTAAATTATAACAACAAACTAATTAGTCAATTTTTTTATTGATTTTGAAAATAAATTAGATTATTAATCTCAAGATAAATAATTCATAAATTTAAATATTTTATGTTATATACTATTTTATTTTATAAGTTGAAGTTTTTAAAAAATATACAGCAAAAGTTTAAATGTGTTTATTTAATTTGATTTTAAAATGTAAGCCCGCACAAGGTGCGGGTATTAGACTAGTATGTATTAAAGGAGAGCCTTTCTTTGCCACGTGTCAGCACCAGATTTAACGCAACATAAAAAAATATTTTAAAAAGTTAATTATTTTAAGTTGTTAATATAAATTATTATCAAAGGCTAACAAAATCTTTTTAAAAAGTTATTTATCTAGATTATTAAAAAATGGGTTTACATAATCGGATTTTTTTAATAAATTTTTTTTATATTATTATTATTATTTTTTAGTCCTTTATATATTATCGGTCTAAAATTTATATGTGTAATTTAACCTCATTATTTTATTAATCAGATATTAAAAAAAAAACGTTTGCTAACACAATTAATTATAATATGAAAAAAAACAAAAAAAGATTAAAATATTGATTAACATTTACAAACAAAAAATTGTAAAAAAATATTAAAAAAAGAATAAATCAAACGTAATCTACTCATATAATCATATCACAACATCGTTTACAAGGATTGATTGTATGCTACGAGAAATACACTTGAAAAGTATAATAAATAAGTGATTTCATTTTCCGCATCCTTATATATTAAATTATTTATAATAATGTATAAATATTAAAATTCAATCCCGCACAATGTGCGGGTATTACACTAGTTTAGTTTATACAAGACACATGTACGTTCAGATTAAATCTCTAAGTAAAATTCATATATTAATGATAGGGGAAGAAGTAAAGAAAATGTAATTATCTCCTAATTAAAATCCATATATTAATGGTAAATAGACACATGTCCATTCGGATCGGAACTCAATGTTTAAAATTAAAATAACCCTAGATTCTAGGCAAAAAACCCCATCAAGATCCCTTTTAATATAAAACTAATATTGGTAATTTTTCAAATTAGTAGTGATTCGTTCAACTTTCTAAAAATAAAAACTAAAAATTGTACAATATAAATGGAAGTTAGATCTCAAGTAGAAAACTCAATAAACTTATTAGTTATCAACGTCTTTTCAAAAATAAGGGGAAAAAAAAAACACAATGAAGGCATATTCTTGCTATATTCTTGTTTTGTATATATTAACAATTAATTGGCTTTGCAGCGCAAAAGACTCTAATCCTGTCGACCCAATAGTCATGCGATGGTGTACTAAGGCTAAGAACATTGCATTGGTAGAAGAATGCATTGATGCCCTAGGCAACGATTCAAGAGCAACCCATATAAAATCCCCGAAAGACGAAATACCAATTATATTCTTAAGTTTGATCGAGAAATCCGCAAATCTTTCCATCAAGGTATTAGAAGATGCCCTAAAGGCCGCTGATGGCAAGAAAGTTGTCCCACCGGAATACACCAAAATGTGCATGCGGTGCAAAATTGAGTATTATGGCATTCGCAACTCAATAAAAGTAAATATTGATCTGGTCAAGGATCCCAAGTATCGGAGTACTGTTGTTGTTTGGGCAGACAAGACTTTTCATGATTTGCCCTATGAGTGCAAGTCAGATCATTTGGATCCTAAATTAAACGGTCTTGTGGAACTAAAAAAACTTGTGAAAGCTACCATTAGTCTTTGCGAAATCTACGCGGAAATCATGAAGGATTCATAAATGTATCAACAATATCGAGCTCACGATATTTACAATAACTTGGGAGGTTGTGTTTCTTGTTTTCTATCTGTATAATAAAGTATAAATGATTACAATAATACTTCTATTCGCATTCGAGGCTTGTAAAAGTTATTAGAATTATTAAAAACTAGTTAATACTTACAACTTGTGCGGCTGTTTGAAACTTTAACGATAAAATGATTAATTTTACAATTTTTAACCATTGGTTATTGTCGTTTTAGTAAACTTGTGACTTAAATCAGATCATAATTATTTAAAAATCATGAAATAATATAATATTTATATTAGTTAAAATTCCAACATTTTCCTTTTACTTTATTTAAATAAATAGTTTAAAATATAAATAACATAAATAATTAAGTTCATAATTTTATGGAAATATATATGAATTTGACACATCATCCTTAAATTATCCCTGATTAACACGTGACATAAACTACTTGGAAATTAGTATTTACTAGATTTAATACATGTCCCTTGTGCGGAACTAAACTATGATAAAATTGTTTATTCTTACAAATTATAATAAATGTTTTAGAAAATAAGTAAGCGGTAGACTGTGATACATTTGCCGCTGCAAAGATTGGTTCACCACCCACGTGACGGGCAACCACACCAATCCCTATTTCACCATCAATAGGAACTGAGGCATCACAATTTATCTTCACATACCCCGGGTCAGGCGGGAGCCATTGAACTTGTCCTGACATTGTCCTTTCAGTAGAGTCCACCTCCGGTCGTACCTTGAAAGCCATATCAAGCGTTAGAACATCCTCCCGTAACACTTCCGGTGACTTCCCATGTCCATAAAAAAAATCCTCGCATTTATATCTCTCCATATACTTTGCAGAATCAGTGTCCAAGTGTGTATCTCATCCTTCTCAAATCTCATCAGAAGCATATCAAATAGAGAGGTGAAGGAAGAAACCCCAACATCGTCAAACCCAAGAGAGGGAAATAACCTCCACACCTCACGTGCATGGAAGCACTCGAACAAAACATGCTTATGAGTTTCCACCTCACCCCAAAACTCACAACTAGGGGAATGTCAGGCGTATCTCTTGATCAGATTCAACCTATAGGGGAGAAGATATCCTCCCTTGAAAGTTTCGGTCCGAAGGTCTCACATCAACCTTTCATAGCTTCCTTCGGAAATTCGCTTTTAAAGAGGAGTTCAAGCTCTCGGCTTGATCCTCCACCATCTCTTCAATCCCCATCACCACATGATAGGCTGATTTCACCGAGAACAAACCGTTTGTATCATGAAACCATATCAGTTTGTCCTCCATCTCAGCATGAATTAGTGGGATCTTCATAATACACTCAGCGACAATAGAGTGAAAGATTAACAAAATCACCTCCTCCTGCCAGTCACCGGTGCTCCAGCTGATGAGGTCTCGGATTGTGCTCCAGTTGATGAGGTGCTCCAGTTGATGAGGTCTAGCACTCGGATAGTGTTCCAGTTGATGAGGTCTAGCACTCGGATGTCATTATTCCTGGCAGATGGCATATGAATAGGCTTAAAGCTCAGCGGCCTCGGAATCCACTTATATTTCCAAGCCATAATATCCGCACCGTTGTGTTCAATGGGTAACAATCTAAGGATAACTTCTCAATACTCTCGAGATAAATTTCACAACGAAACCTTTATCAAGGATGGCGTATGATCAAATTTTGACAATCAAGAAAAGCAAAACCAAGTAGATCCAAGGATCGAATCATTGAACACAATCTTAATTGTCTATTTACACGGAATGGAAACCGAGAGATTTATCATCGATTGAAAATCAAGCATTCAAATCACAATCGATTATTATCGATTGAAAAGGTCTGATATAAGCAGACATAATAAACGATTCAAGCAAAGGAAATACGTAAACAAGTAAAAAAAACCACAATATATGATCCAAAAAACGCATTCCATATAACTTACCAAAATCAAAATTCCTCTGTTCTTAGATGCGAAAAGCATGGAAGGAAAAAAAAACAAAACTACAACTTAAACCGATGAATTCTCACAACTTTCTATGAAAAGTCTCTAATTCTCCGGGATCTCGACATCTCCATCGTTAATCTCATCTTGTAAATCCTTTGGATCCTTTCCATCAACCGTACATCCAACAGAAACACAAGTGCCAAGGATCTCCTTAACAGAACCAGCCAACTCCTTGGCCATAGACCGAGGCCTCATAACCCTAGCGATCTCAATAACATCATCAAGTGAAATATTACCGTTATGTTTGATGTTCTTAGTCTTCTTCCTGTCTCTCTCCGGCTCCTTAAGAGCTTTAATCACAAGCGCAGCCGCCGACGGAACAACCGTGACTTTCGCCTGACGATTCTGAACAGTAAGCTTTACGGTGACTCGAAGACCCTTCCAGTCCTTGGCCGTCTCTTTCGCGATGTCTTCTCCGATCTTCTTTGGAGAGAGACCGAGGGGACCGATTTTCGGAGCGAGTGAACTCGCAGCTCCGACCTCCCCTCCGGTGACACGGACGAAGACGTCGATGACTTGCGACGGGTCGAATTTCGGCGGCATTGTGGTGTAACTTGAGGAATTCAAGGGCGGCAGTCAGGGTTTGGGATTTTAGGGTTTACATTTGGTGTTTGAATGATATATATATATATATATGGTGTTTAGGTTTCGCCATTGCAAATAAGACGATGAAAACAGTATATTCTTTCTATTCGCTTATTGGGCCTTTCGTTTGGGTTGTGTATTGGGCCTTCAGCGAATTTTGGGCTCTTACCTAATCACAAAGTCCAGGACAAAAATATACTTCATCTAAGATGAAAAGGACGATGATAACGCACGGCGATTATTAGTGCACATCGACTGCGTCAAAAGTTTTAACTATAGTGTATATACCGTAGTTGTGTAAAGCGACGACTGTCGATGTTGAAATTCATATTAAATTGAATATGAATTTAGGTTGTACGTTATAAAAAAAAAATGACTAATTTCATTCTTGATTTTCGTCTTTTGTGTGTCTATTATATAAATTGGCTTAAAGTAAACCTCTTACGAATATACCATTTGCGATTCTAGGACATTTATTCTTAGCAAGTTGTATATAATCAAGAAACTGTTGGCCACAAAACGCTCACGTCTCCTGCCAATTTATGTTCGCGTTTGCGATTTTGTTGATAAATAATATTTAAAAAAAAATAATGATATATATAT
This sequence comes from Fagopyrum tataricum, assembly GCA_002319775.1. Lineage (NCBI taxonomy): Eukaryota > Viridiplantae > Streptophyta > Magnoliopsida > Caryophyllales > Polygonaceae > Fagopyrum > Fagopyrum tataricum. Next base: position 57,968,888 of record CM008280.1, read on the forward strand.
TATATAACTAAAACTAACATATAGGCATGCTTTAAACTCGTACGTAGCAACAAATTTTATAGATTCGATCACAACTCCACCTGTCTCCTAGTCAGCGATTACTTGTTCAGTCTTCTTTACTATTGCAGATAAGAAATTATTGACTAATACTTTACATTTATATATTTAATTTAATGACGTTCGGGAGTTTACGCATTTTTTTAATTGTATTTTGTTAAGCTTTTCCTCTTCCTATTACTTTTCACCTAACAAGTAACAAGCCATAATAATGAGTTTTATAAGATGCGTAGTTAATTTAGTGGACACTTGTCATTTACTAGTCTTTTTACGTGGTTTTACCTCCGTCTTACATTACATTGGTTTAGTTTTGTACATCACTACATCGTATGGATAACAAATACATATAACTTATTTTTAATATTATAATCTTATTAGATGTAATATATTATGGAGTATTAACTTGTATAATATTAATAATAAAATTGAAAATGCAATGAAAATGAAAGTAAAATCTAATTTAATAAAAATGTTTTATTTTTTTTATTAATGTTATAATTAGAAGTAATATCTAATCATGGGAAATATTACTAATCTAAATATAATTTATTTTACATTTATTATTCATTGAATTAATTAATTAAACATATGATTATAAAAATCAAATTTAAATACAAGTTATTTGGATAATTAAAATAAAATAAAATCTAATTAAAATTCGTAACAATAAAATTATAGTTTAGTTTTAATAGCTTTTTAAATTTGGTGGTATTAACTCCATACACGACCCCTAGGCCCTATCTACACCTAAAATTTAGTACATATAGATATATAAAGATTATTTAACCACATATGTACATATACATTATCCAATTTTGTTTTAGCTAGTTATAAACATTAACCTATATGGACTTAATTAGCTACTTGGTTCATGTTTAGTTTATCCCGTAATTTCTAAAAAAAATACATCTTATCTGTTCTTAGATATACATTAAAATTAGTTGTTTTTTTAATAAAACTTGTCTTGTTCTAAATCAAGAAAAATACACTTATTTTAATCATTTTATTTATTTATCGTGATTTCAATTGATATTTCAAATTTCACTTGATATTTCAAATTTCACTTGATGAGATTTAAAGGTTGTTTGGTAGGAGTTCTAATCCAGTTTTTTTTTTAATTGTAGGAGATGAAAATCTCAGATTTTCATCCCTAATAATCTTGGATCGTTCGGTGTCTTTTTCATTCTGTATTTTAATCCCAATAATCTCGCTCTATAATGAAAAAAGTTGTAAATCATTTTTAAAGCGATTTTATTCGGGTAGACTCATTGAGGATAACGTTATTCTCATTCAAGAAGTTATTCACTATCTTTCAAAGAAGAATAGGGGTAAGCTGTAGATGGCAATTAAAATTAACCTCGAGAAAGCATGCGATAAATTGAATTGGAGCTTCATTGAAGAAAATTGCACCTTGCTTGGGCTACTGGGAGAATGGAAAATTACACCTTGCTTGGCCTACTGGGGAAATGGATCATGAGAATCATGAAGTGTGTTAATTCTTCTTCGATGAAAATTTTGTGAAATGGAGAGCTAACCGAATCTTTCCAACTCTTGAGAGGGATCATGAAAGGAGATGCCCTCTCACCCTACTTATAATTTGTATTGTGCATTGAAAGATCGGCTTACTACATCCAAACACTCGTCGTCTAGGTGAATAGAAACCAATCATTGTGAAATGAGGTTGTCCTAGCATCTCACTTGTCTTCTTCGTGGACTGATGGGGGCTCGACATTCGTAAAGGCCATGGAGATGAAACTAGATTCAACGGGAATGCATTCCTAGAGATGTTTACACAAAGGACACAAAACCGTGGGCTATTAACGCTAAAGATCTTATGGATCTTTCTTCACATAAAATGGGTTCTAATATACTCAAGAGCTTTGTTTGGGCCAAAAATGATGTCCTCAGTAAAGGAACAAGATGGAAGTTAGGAGATGGTGGGTTTGTCAGGTTTTGGCTTGGTCACTAATGCGGGGAGAGACCTCTTTACGAGGAAATCATGAATATGAGGGATGGTGTATCTTGGACAATCGCAACTCGTGAGTTATGGATTGGCAGGGGCTGGTTTTGGGCTAGCATTAGTGAACTCTTACCTATGAGATCCCTTACCTCCATTGTTGATTATTTTATCTGTTGTGCGGAATCACTGAGAAAGAACATAATTCAACAAACAAGAAAGAAAACACACACAAATTTATAGTGGTTCACCCAATAAAGGGTACCTCCACTAGAGAGATTTTATTGAAGAGTTTCATAATATAGATGAGAGGATAAATAGATAATAACTAAGTTATCTCAGACTAACCAGATTATCCAGGTTAACAGGTTAATAGGAGACAAAAGGTGACCTACAATATATATAGGAACAAAACCCTAGGTTTATACTTGGACAGATTTATACTTGGTAGGTTTAATTTATACTTGGGCACCAAGTATAAGACTGAGCCAAACAGAAAAGTCTCAAACAAAGATAAGCTTAATTCAAGACATATCAACAAATCTCCACCTTGACTTGAATCCTCATAAATATATCAGATTGCATTAGTCAATGTCCGAATTCTTGCAAATATACAAAATGCATTAATCAATGTCCATGCTAGTTGCATTAATCAATGCCCATACCAGATGCATTAATCAATTCTCATACCATATGCATTAATCAATGCCCATACCAAACTCATCTCTCTCAATCTAGATGTGCCCGTAAGCACTCAACGGCTTCCGACATTTAGCAAGTCCAAACAATGTTGGAACTTGCTGTGAGGTACTGACTTGGTGAACATATCTGGAAGGTTATCAACAGTCCCTACTTTCTTCACCCTGAAGTGTCGTTTTGGAACATATGCTAACTGCATGCATGGTTGTGTTTATGTATATGTTAAAAATATGACAAGTTGGATGCTTTCTTTATTTTATCGTGCTCCTTGTTGCAAGGTTCTATTTGTAAAGTTGTTGTCACGCTAACTGATGAGACCCACCGTGTGGTCCTTAGTCTAGTGACGTATTGAGTTATTCAAAATTGTGGTTGTTACACTGATATACTACAATAGTTGTCGATGGTATCTAGTCTTAGTTGACATGCCCTTTGGCAAGCTTTTGCGAAGATTATGATATCATCAACAAATGCCAAAAAAAAAGGGATAACCGTTCCTTTTCTATGAATAGGAAATCCAATAAGATTCTTTTTGTCGTTGCTAATTTTTTGGAGATTCCGTATAAGTATTTCAACTCCAGCATTAAAGAGAAGGGGGTATAGAGGATCTCCTTGTTGTAAACCACGTTTTGGAAAAACATTGTTCAACATGTCTATTATTTATAAGGATGGAGAACGAGACAGTATAGATACATTATTTAATCCATCCTATAAAATTTTTAAGAACTTTGATAATAAAATTCCATTTGATTTTATCCTAAATCTTTTCCATGCAAAGTTTAATTGCAACATATCCTTCCTTTCCTTTCTTGAGATGAAAGGAATGGAAAATTTCGTGAGCACTTAAGATGTTATCTTGAATTACTTCTTTTCTTACAAAGGCACCTTGAAGTGGATGTATTATACTTGAAAGTATGTCTTTCATTCGATTTGCCATTATTTTTTAAAGGAGGAAATGGGGAATGAGGCTGAAATTGATAACTTGTGTATTATATGGGTTGCTTCTAAAATGTGTGGAGAAAGTAAGCCTCTTTTATTTCTATTAAAAAATTAATTGAAAGGGTTAATTAGTAATTTCAATTTTCAGAGGCCCAAGCCCAATCTATTTAATGGTTCTCAACCCAAATCGAGCTACACAATCTCAGCCCAAATCGTCGAGCTACACAAACTCAAGCCAAAATACAAATCTTGTAGTTGGTGGGTTTCGAACTCTGGATTACAAACCCTCCCTCCCACCTTTATACCAGTTAGACTAATTGAACTTGGTAATGTATTGTTATTTTTTTAAAGTTATATTTAATGTCTACTTACACAAACTAATCTTACACATATGTAACCCTACCCAATTCTTATCGATTTACACAAGCCATCTCTATCTATTTACACAAGCCCAATCGTTCGTCTCAATTTACATAAAACATATACATTTACACAAACAATCGTCTCGATTTACACAAGCCATATCGATCTATTTACACAAGATATATCGATTTGTTACACAAGCACTACCGATTTAGCTATGTCGATTTGTTACACAATCAATATCGATTTTTTTACAAAAGCCCTACCGATTTACACAAAACTCGATTTACACAAGACCCGATTTACACAAGGCTCGATTTACACAAGACCCGATTTACACAAGACCCGATTTACACAAGACCCGATTTACACAACGCTTGATTTACATAAGACTCGATTTACACAAGGTCATCGATTTACACAAGGCCATCGATTTATTTACACAAGGCCGTCGATTTATTTACACAAGCCTCTCGATTTATTTACACAAGATTAAATTACACAAGTACAATCGAGTTAATCATGTCGTCGTTTACACAAAGTCGAGTTACACAAGCCAAAGTCCGGCAAGTTAAACAAGTCCAAGACCAAGGGGTTATATTATGTAGTTATAATGTTACAACATTTTTTTATACATATATTATTAAACAAAGTCTAAGTCGACCAAATATAGAGCACCGTGGGGATAATCGTTAAAAAACACTTGCTTTGCACTTTCACCGTAACAAATTGCAATTAGAAGATGAACAATCATGCTTTTCAGATAACACAAACATTAGAATTAAAAATTAAAAAGGGTCCACATAACGAAATTAGTCAACAATCATGCTTCACTTTAACAAATTGCAATTACAACATTTTTTCACGTTTTTCTATCATGCTTCACAGATAGATGTAAGATTTCACAATATAGTCAACAGAACGAAATTAGTCGATAATAGACGGTGGTAGTTATTAGAAGATGACGATCTTATGAGGAGACGAGGAGGAACCTTGAAGGTACAAGAAACGTGGCCGGGTTCGACTCGATCAAAGGCGAATGCCCCTGAGGCCAAAATCCTCGTAGAAACTGGCGCCATGTGAGGGACCTTTGAGTTTCAACACTCTCTTGGCGTCCTCCTGGCCGGGTTGTAGGATCTTTTGGGCTCTATCCATTGAATAAGAGCGTGTTGCGCAAGATGTCGGTTTCTGTCTACGGATCTAATGTAGTCCTATGGATTTGAACGGAAATCGGAGGAGAGGAGGGTACCGTAGAAGGAGACGAAGATCCCGGCGGTGGAGTGGTGATGTTGGTCGCCGGAGTAGGATATACCGTGCCATCGACGACGGTTAGTCAGAGATTCCAATCGGAGGAGGGTTACAGATCTATGTCATAGAGAAGGCGACGGCTAGGGTTTTGAGACTAAGTGTGAATTTATAGGGTTTTTTTTTTCAATTTCCCATTATAACCCTCTTATTAATTATTTATATAATTAAAAATTTATTAACCATTAATAGAAGCCTACTTAGTATTTGGTTTACAAAAAAGACTTCCCTACCTCATTATTCTCTTTTTTAAATGACTTTATAAATTGTAGCACATAAGTTGATCGCTCAGTAGTGGTTAGTTGTACTCGGGTTATTACAAAGGCACCTTGAAGGATTTTTTTTCTTTTCTGCGTTGGTGACAGTAAGGCCAACAATATGTCAATATTTTTGGTAGAAACCTGCTGGCATAGCATCAGGACCAGACGATTTGTCACTGCCAATATCGAACACAACATTCTTGATTTCTATGTTATATATTAGTTTAGTTAAGAGCAATTATTTGTCTCAGTAATTTCAATGTTATTTGATTAAGTTGGGACTTAATCGCCTCCATGTTGATGTTGTTTTTTTGAATCTTTTAATAAAATCATTTCAGAATTCGGTGTTAATAGAATCAGTATCATTGATGGATATACCACCATTGAGTAATGTTTTTTTTTAACGGAGATTTTACTCCTTCTACTTCAAGTTATCCTATGGTGGTATCAGTCATTTTGTCATCTTACAAAGTTTGGCTCATTGATGGATATACCACCATTGAGTAATGTCTCAGTAATTTCAATGTTATTTGATTAAGTTGGGACTTTATCAACAAGTCTAATATGAATCATTTTGGCTCATTGACTCCAAAACTGTCTTTGGAAGTCAATGAGTACATTTCTTATATGGATAAGTTGTTCTTCTTTCTCCTTACTACCGTTATCAAATCTCTGCAAAAGTTTGGTTTGGATATACATAAGGTTTTGGTCAATCATTTTGATTTGTCGAAATATATTACCAAAAGTAGATTTGGTCCAGATATTTGATTTATTTTTTAGTAATTGGATTTTGATCAAATTGTACATGTGGTTTCCGGATATTGAACTCTCCATGTTTGTTTCACCAATTGTTCAAAATCCTTTCGTTTTGTCCACATCATTTCAAATTTACATGTTTGAACATAACACTTTTACTTATTATTTATGTCAATGGTCAGACGAGTATGGTATGAGTTTATGAAACTATAAATTTTGGTAAACAATGAAGGGGTATGGATCAAGCACTTCTTGTTATATCGTACATTATAAATGTTATTAATATATAAACCTTTTACAAATAAATTTAATTTATCTTTTATTTTTATTTTTAAAATACTAATTTTATATTCGCATAAATCTTCTACATTTTGTCATCTTAAATTTTTTTTGATTATTGTACATCAATGAATATTACACATTCGATTTTTATTCTTATTAATATATGTACTTTTTATTTTATAATGTCAAACATTGTGAACCGAAGGGAATAATTGTATAGAATCAAGCTTGATTCATGAATAGTAATTTATCCTAATTAATTCTTATATTTTTTGTACAACATATCCAAAGATTGTTCAAAAAACTTTGATTAAGGACAATATTCGATTAATGCTAATTTAAAATAAATACTATAAAAAAAGGTTCTTTCAAAAAAAAACTTTTATTAATTTGAGATAATGGGTTTTAAGCGAAAGTTGTTGGGTTGCTCTTTATTTTATTTGACGACTATATAACGTTCATTTGTTTGGCGACAATAGGATGTCGGTTGGTTAGCGACCTTAAGGCATCGTAGATTGACGTGATATGTTTAGGATCGTTACTCTTATACCATGAAGAAGATAGATAAGCTTAAAGGCCTGTTCGGCGAAATGAGATTTTTTGGGGTAGTTTAAGCTTCTTGCGTAGAGTATTTAGTAGTTTTTTGGGTAGTTTATGGTAAACTTATCGAAAAGGACGAGTGTAAAAAATACCAATAAAAAATGCAAATAGATTTGAGAAAAAATTGGACCAAAATTATAAAAACTTAAACTCGTCAAAAAGCCCCTTAATAATCTACAAAAACTCTAATCTCTCAAATAATCCAACACCACCAAAATTTCAAAGCTACACAATAATCTCCACAAAAAATATACCAAATAGGCCCTAACTAAAATTGTTATTAATTACCTCACAAAGAGTCTAAATACACAAAATGAACAAGTAACTACGAGAATAAATAACAAATAGATATAACTTTAGTGTAACGGAAAATCTCGACCTTATCATGATAACTATTTTATCACACCCTTCAAGCCAACGGCGGGTGATGTACAACATCAAACTTGAACATAAAAGGCTGAAAACAGCTCGTACCTAAAATTCTATACAAATTCATCTCGAATTACGACAAATTCTATACAAAATCATCTCGAATTACGCCCCGCAAAGTAGTGATAAAGAAAACGAGATGCTAGATCGGTTTATCTACACTAAACTTACTGCTCCGAATCATACTTATAGAATTTGAACCTAATAAAATAATAGCTAATTCAAGTTTGTTTCGTGCATGACACGAGATTACTCGCTATATTTACTACGTACATCCGCAATGGATGTGATCTACGGAAAAAGAACAAAACGAAGCGTTTCATATCAAGTGAATCCAAATTTGTTGATGAATATTTGTCAGCATACGGAAACTCACGCAAACGATAACATTAGGCATGCGATACTGATGAAAGAACAAGGTTGGAAATGGACAAATTTGTACGCTGAACACTAGAGCGTTTTTATTTCAATGTTAACTTACGTGCACGTCACCATATTCCCATGGCAACTTACTTACAGCATGCATTTAGTAACTTGGTCCAACCTATATCACGGTACTATTCTAATTTCTATATATAATTTTATGTTATATATAGGATAAGGGATTAGCACGTGTAAATAGTAAATCTGAAGACCATAATCAATTTTGGAATTTTAAATAGTTCAAAATATATTGAGGCTATTTTTACCGTGGTTTTTAAACGTACCGGTAAAAATTGCTATTTAACATCGTAACTACGCACTTCGCGTGCGTAGTTGAGAACTTACTCAACTATGCACTTGGGGTGCGTAGTCGTAGTTAATATTACAAAGAAGAAAAAAAATCTTACTACGACTACGCACCCCAAGTGCGTAGTTCATTTTTTTCAATTTTTTCTCCGACTCCAACTACGCACGCCATATACGTAGTTGGAAACCCGTGAACTACGCACGCGAAGTGCGTAGTTACGGTGACAAATAGTGATTTTTACCGGTACGTCTAATAATCCTCTTTTTTAATTGGTTTCATATCTTATATATAAAGTATAGGTATCAGTATTAAAATACGAGTATGAGATTGATATCCATTAGAGAAAGAGTCAGACTCGGCTTAGTATTGGCATATATGGGTATCGGTCCAGGACATCACATTCCTAGAATATATATTTTTAAATTGAAAACAATATATATATATAATTGTAGTTTACAAGCATACGATCAGTAAGCCCTAATCATCAATTCACTCTGTACCGTAGAGAGATACACCTCTTCTTCTTTTGATCAAAATTGTCCAAAATAAACTTGCAAGGAATTACAAATGAGACACCTTTTTTTCTTGTAGAATTAATATTTCCTTTTCCTTGTTCTTCCATTTTTATTGTTAGATACGTTTTCTTTAAAATATTTTGGATTGTTGCAATGCTTAAACAGTCAAACGACATCGGGAATTGCATCTGCGCTTTATGTGGTTTTTGAATAAAATTAACCTCAATATATATGCAAGTAAGCCCATCTTGATGTATTTGGCTATGAAAATTCTAATTTAGTGTTCTACTTCAGTCTGATAAACTTCATCAGAATATATGTTAGTCATTGCTCGAATATTTGGAGATTTAAGTCTATTCGTTAGAGTGTTTTTTATCTGAGAAAATATTATCCGTTCAAGGTCCAATGACTCAAAGGGCGAGCCATAGAAAGAGTTCTAGAGAAAAATAATAAAAGATTGATGAAAATATAAGATATGTAATACGACTAATTATCTGGTAATAAAAGTGTAATAACAAACATGCTAATAGTGTTGCCGGCTTGTTATATAGAGGATCGTTATACAAATTCAGCGTGAATTAATCTAACTTTAAAATCAGTTTAAAGTGTGTTTATACCGTATTTGTTTACAAAGTTAACAATTTCAAACAGGGCGGGTACTATTTGAAGTATTAGAGCAGACATTACATTTTAATTTTTATGGATCATCACATTGACACGTTGAATAAGAGTGAAAGCAAATTTGAAAGAGACGATGCACGAGTACAGTAAAATATAATCTGTATTTGATCTTGATAGGATAAGTTGACATTAATTATGACATATTAAGAGTGTTGACAATGATGCTTACGTACAATTATTGATGACCTGCATGAAATTATAAGGAATTTAAGGGTTTCCATTCAAATACTCAATCTAATTTTCCTCATCAATTTTGTCATCATGTGAAAACTTATATTTGTAATTTACATTTTTTCGGAATTTGTTTAATATATTTTTAACTTTTAAAATTTTATATTAACTTATAAATTTTGAAATATAATCTTCTAGTCTTCATAAATTAACATTTTTGAAATTTTTTTTACTTGCTAGTTATTATTGTTATTATTAATGATTATTTTAAAGATACATATTACTTCTAATAATTAATCTTGTACTCCCATAAAATGTTATTAATATTTAATTTAGAATGATATAACGTGTAATCCGATATTTTTTATCATGCACACGCGTCATCAAATCATTAGCAGCTTACTGGTTGCACAAACCATTTTTGGCCGTTCTCCGCTCACAGGTCATGCTAGTGTATTATCCGCATTTTGTGCGGGTTGAGTTTTAAAAAACGTGATAATAAATGTCTCTTTTAAATATGTATAACATTAATTTGACACATTTTAAATGCTTACAAAAATATGGAATATTATTAAAAAAACAATGATATTTTATATTAATATCAAGATGCGGGTTAAAATCGATAATTATATATTTGGATTGAGCTTTGAGTATTCATGCGGATAACTTTTCTTGACTAAAAGAATTGATGTACACATATCATGATCTATATTAATTGTCGGTAATTTTCATTATTAAACAATTATATAGTATATTATTATGTTAAATCCTAATTAATATCAATTATAAATGAGTATAGTTTCATTTTATAATAAATTTATAGTCTTATTTAAGTTAAAGTAAGATCAATATTATGAAATATTCATTAAAGTAAAAAAACAAATCAGCATTTTAATACAATTTATGAAAAATTTACTATGAAAGCTTTCACTGTAACGTTGAAGTAAAAGAATTGATGACAAAATGTCATTTTTTGAAGGCTGTCAATATTTTTTTTCTAATAAAAAATTTTAATAGAATTTATGATTTTCTTTTTCAACAAATCAGCATTTTAATACAATCTTAACGATTTTTAGAAATTGTCGTTAACGGCAATTTCTAAGAGGTAAGTCAAGGTAAGAGAACTACGTGGGCTTTGATTCCTCTTAATCCCGAGAGGATACGTAGGCAACCGGGAAATCAGTTCAAGCCCTTTAATTTTTCCGAATTTTTTTTTTCAATTGGTATAAATTTTAATTACTAGTTTTTATATATTAATTTTTTTTATAATAATTTTTTTTATTTTTATATAATATTAATTTATTTATTTTTTAACATAATACTTTGTCTTTAATTTATTTATTTATATATATATATTTTTTAAAACAGGGCTAAACCGACAAACCGGCGGTTTAGGTTAAACCTAAACCGCCGGTTTTGGGCTTCCCGGTTTCGGTTGCGTCGGTTTGCAAACCTAAACCGACGGTTTAGGCTTGCAGCCCATGACTGCTGATAAGATAAAATTTTGAGCGAATTAAACTAAAAATTATCAATTGAGATAGTTATTACAGTTTTTTTATTAAAATTAATAAAAATATCACTACATTCCCTTTTAAAATAAATTTTTAAAAAAATAAATTATTCCGTATCTTCTAAAAATTTACAAAATTACAATCGCATATCATATTATTAAATAATGTGGTTGATTTTAGACTATTAGATCAAATTGAATAACGACCAAGATTGATCCTTAACGCTGCACTGTATCACCCCTTCTTACCTAGACGGTTTCCTTTTTTTAAAAAGGGTCATAATTAAAATAAGTTCTTTTTTATCAAACTAAAATATGCTTTTTTGGCATCACTAATAACTATAAAAGCCGTTTATCAAATAAAATATTTACTTGTAACAATATTTATATTTAAATAATATCATCCACACAAATCAGTTAACTAAAATTGTTCACGAAAAGCAAGATACTAATAAATAGAACGTAGAATTTAGACTGATTTCCATCCATATTCAATCACTATATTTTTCAAATTATTTTTCACTGCTTAAACATATGCAATGACACAATATAACAATAATAATATTGATTTTAATTATAAACATTGATTAATATTTTCCATAATTTTTATTTACAATTAAAATTTCATTTGGGCATGAAAAATAGTTTTTTCATTCCATAAGTTGAAGTTTTTACGTAGAATTTAGACTGATTTCCATCCATATTCAATCACTATATTTTCATATTTTAAAGTTTATTTCAAATTGAAGTGTTTTATTTGGGTAGAAATATAATTAAATTTTTATTTGAGTGAAAATTACTGTGTGTCGTTATCTTAAATACAGAATTATCTCTTATGAAAGAAAGCGGAAACTAAGATCTTGTCCTTATCCATTTCGATTACCTCTTATAAATTCCCACCAGAACTTCCTCTCTAAAGCCTACCAGATTAATCAATCATTCAAATAAATAAAAAAGAAAAAAAAAACACTCACAAAATTATCTCAAATGGCTTCGAGAAAAAACTACTTCTCATCCCAAATCTCGTTCTCCAGCTCCTTAGATTCTCGCTACGAGTTCCACGAAACAGATATCTGGAGCTACGGCGACGACAATCTCAGATCTCACCTCGCTCCATCCTCGCCGGAGCCTAATCAGAGCAACCCAACAATTCCGGCGAGTCGCCTTCGGAACAGATCCAGCGGACGGAGATCTGCGATTTTCAACGGTTCTCCGGTGATCTCGACCTCGTCTTCGCTGCCGGTCAATATACCGGACTGGTCGAAGATTGAAGTTCAAGATGCTGAGGTGGACGTTAGCGATGGGGATGATGACGTGGAGGATCGAGTTCCGCCGCATGAGTACGTGGCTAGACAGCTGGCACGGAGGAGTGGGATGGTGGTGGCGTTTTCCGTTCAGGAAGGTGTTGGGAGGACTTTGAAAGGTAGGGATCTCCGGCGGGTTCGAAATGCGATTTGGAAACAAACCGGGTTCGAAGATTAATTTATTTTTGTTAAGTTAGTAGCGGTCTAGAAGAAGATATCCACATTTTTTTGGTGTTGAATTGCTTTTAGTATAAGCAATTTGGTTCAATTTCATCCTTAAGTTTTAGAAGAGGGGTTATTAATTATTATTTTTTATTTCTTTTTAGTTTATTGCGCATAAAACATGCGCATTTTATGTTGTATTATTTTGTTTCCCCTCATTTTGGGAGAAAAATGTTGTAGTAGTAGGTTAGTAAGAGATTATGTAAACTAATGAGCGTATTACAATGTTAATTAATTCCAAGTAAATTTGAGTTTCATGTGCAATTTGATGTTAGTGTTTACTTGTTTACTTAAAAATGATTTACATTCTTTTTACTAGATTTTATTTGGAGTAATGTAATTGATTTTGATTTTTAGATAAGTTTTGTAAGCCAGTTGTCAAAATAAATTTAGTCCATTTTATCATTTAATATTTCTTGGTGAGGTATCAATTAGTTAATATGATCGTCATTATTAGATTGTAACGAGCCATAATAACATGTATATGATAAGAATGTGCTAATATATAATGATAAAAAAGTATAGTTACGTGCATGACATAAAATATGTTTATATTTTCCGAGGATTATTGTGTAATATACATACAAAAATATAAATAAATATATGTGGTTGTAATTTATATTTCTTATGTGGATTTTTAATGCGAATGAGAACAAATATTTATTTGTAATAGTTGAACATTCAATCGTAATAATCGTATGTATTATAAGATATTTATTTGTACCAGCTATATATGGTATGCTAGTAATATTACCGTGAAAAGGCAATGCTGCAAATTTGTCCTTGACTAAGCAAGATAACTATATATGGCATGAAATGAATTAGTGTAGGGATATGGTTCGAAGTTGGCAGTGTTAGGAGATAAATAAGTTCAAAAGTAAAAAAGAGGATAATTCATATCAGGATAAGATAAGGATAACTAACAATTATCAATAAAAGAACAAAGAGAAACAATGTAGGAATATTGTCTCGTTGCCTATTTATTTAAAAGCTTGAATAAAGTTGATTTTTGGAATATAATAATTAGTTTTTTGACCCTATATTCTCAAAAACAAACATAAATGGACAATTTTCATCATCACTTTCATATATTGGTCTTCTTTATCTGTGGCATTGTCCTTTCTCGTATCAAATTTTTTATTATTCAACTTATACATAACGGATCGGAGTAGACGACTGAAATTTTAGAAATTCGTACCAAAAAACGGGTAAAGATCAGATGTTTTGGGTCTAGATCAGAGGATCTGAATTTGCATAAATCTACATCCGGAACTGAAAATTTCGGTTTGTCTAATCCTTTTCTTTAAGAGTTTTTCATAAAAACTTTAAAATAATTTTCCATCCGACTAGGATAAACGTTGTTTTCCCCTGGTCTTAGACCGGTACTGAAAATTACCTTATCCACGGACCGCAAAAAACGGTCCGGTCTTACTATCCGGTTCAATTATACACAAGCCTGATCAAATTGGAGAAAACTGATGGTAATCCCATAAGAGAGGCCCGTTATTAGGCCCAATACTGCGAAAATGGGCCGTGTGATGGGCCCGGGATACGACCAGACCAGCGGGGAATTCGGCGACAAATTAGAACACGGTTTGGACTGTGGAGGGGAGGGGGTGTGAGAGTGACGATGACGATTTGGGGAAGAGAGATGTACGAAGCGGTGGTTTCCGGATGATGAGAGGACGGAGGAGCGGCGGCGATCTCTCGACTTTCAGAAATAGAAAGAGAGAGAAAAGCGGAATGAGTCGGCAAAGATCGCTTATGATCGGATTGGTCTTGGCTTTGGCTTTAGGTGTTACTGTTTACTTCCGCCTGTGGATCATCGATTACAAGTTCTCCTCCGATGATGCTGAGATTATCAGGTTTCTCTCTCACTACGCAAACGTTTACACATTTTGATTTTATGATGAAAAACGGAAGATTTAGTTTATGTTTGATCGTTTAACTGATTGAAGAAGATTTAGCCGAGAAGTTGAATGGGACTGACGAGATAATGTCTGAATTGAGGTCCTATTTGATGGAATTAGAAACTGATTTTGTTCCCTTACTTCCTAGATTCGTATTGTTTCACTATGTCATGTTCTCATATTGGCAAAATTTGATCACATATGCTTATTAGGGTGGAAATTTAACAGATTGGCACTGCGTTCTTGGATTACATTGCATCACAGTGGTAATTAAGAGGAGAAGTTCCTTCTTAAGCTTTGGAGTCTGGGTTTTTCCTCTTATTTGTGAAGATTAATACTTGAGATGAATGTGCAGATTGTAAATTTTGTAGTGTTTGTGGAGTCGATGTAAGTTAGGTAGATCTAGCTAATTACTGATTATATAACATTATAACTCTTTATTTACCGGAACTTCTATGGATTTTGCATGCGCTTATAGGAGGCAGTTTGATATTGCTCATAAAGAAGCAGTAGATGAATCTGCAGAATGGAGATTAAGATTTGATAAAGAAAGGGAGAAGACTGCTCACTGTACGAGTGAGCTGATTGAGGTATCCTCTCGTTCCTTTATGGTTGTAATTTCAGACTTGTCCTTGTGATGATAGATTTCCGTAGCTGCATCATCTTCGTGTGTGTGTATTCCTTGTTCTTTGAAGTTTGAAAATGTGTGCGAGGACTAGTAGACTGGCTTTATCATGGTGCATTGAAAGATTGATGTAACATGACTGCAGGTGTTGAGCTACTTGGACTATTGTAGGTAGAAGGTTGAACTCGTTAAGTTTTTAGCAGGAACCTGATATAACATTCTACGGAATTGTGATACTTCCAATCTTGTTCATTGCTTGAAGGGATTTAATGATATCATGAATCTTGCAGATCAAGGGTTCCATCAAGAAATCGGGAAACCTTGATGCAAACAAGAGGATGGAATCGCTACAGAAGGTAAGTTGAGACCAAAATTTTCGTTTCTTTTTTATATCACTCGAGTCATCTAATCTTTTTACAACTTGGTTAAACAATCATCCAAGTAGAAGTCTCTGCAGTAAATCAGTTATTTAACATAAAAGTGTTTGGTTATTGCTCAAATTATCTTTTAACAATGATGTGGATATCCAGGAGAACATTGACTTACTTAAAAGCTTGGAGACCCTAAAGAAAGAGCTGGAGACTTTGAAGCTCAAATGCAGCTTACAGTAGAACTCTGCGTTGCTACCAAATCTCAAAACAAGACCGCATTTCATGTGGGTAATTGATCAATTACAGCCAATATGACTCTGCTTGACAGATGCATATGTGTTTGTACAATTACAATTTGTACTTGATTGTCTTATGTACACAAAAGTCCATTTTCTATGCAATAGCAATTTAAGGGAAGTTATAAGTTCTGAAACTAATGCACGATGAAAATAAATTATTTGAGAGGTAACAGAAGAGATGATGATCTGATGGAAGGGTTAACATCTGTATATAGAGCACTTAATATCACGTGTGTACAACTACTTTTGGTGAAATCCGAAACACAAAGGAAAATTTGGCAGGTACCAAATGAAAGATATGTTCACAAGCGAAAACATTAGACTCCTTGACTTGAACCCATTATCGCGAAGCCAGTGACCAAAAGTTCAGGAGGAAAGACGGGGAGACGGCGAACCAGCTGATGAAAGCCATGGCTGTGGCTGTCTCAAATCTCGAGCAATGGTTCAGATTACATCTGTTAAGGTCGTTAGCAATGAGGACAGTGATTCCAGCTGATGCACAGGCAGAAGCAAAGGTGAGAGTTGATGTGATCTGCACAAGCAAGCATATTCAATTACTCAAAATCACAATGAAAACACACAGATTCAACTTGTATGTGAAAATTCAAAGAAATAACTTCATTGTTACTTGCATAGGCATTTTAATATACAAATGACATTGAGTATACAACAAAGAAGAGAAATGAATCGTCATCAAATGGATCAGGGCAAGCAGAAAGTAGTGAGAGATGTATCCTACTAAATCAATAATGACCACTAGTTCAGGACAGGGTGCATGAACTAGTTGGTGAATTGATTATGACCACAACAAATGCTCGATATCCAACTTTATGGATAAACTTGAAATGTAACACTATAATATAGATGAGAATGAGCGAATTTGACTCACAATGCTGACAAGAAAAACGTAAAACATATCAATATGTATTAACCGTTCAACCATTGCACAAACTAGTCGTGGACAGCCTATGCCATTGCATGATCTTGAAACTTTACAAGTCAATCTGATAGGTAGAGAGCACCAGCATGAAACAACAGATGAATTGAAGAAATGAGTAATTATATGTCAAGAACGGGTAAAGACCTAAAGCTTACCCCATCTCCTATAGTGAAAAGGCTCACAATCTTCGAACTACGAAAACTCCTCCTCACCATAAGAGCATATATGTCGAGAACAGCTAATGACAAGCTCCACAAACTTTGTAAGCCAACAGCAGCAACCAGGTATCTGTTTAAGTGGGAAAACAAGAATGTCTAGTCAATATTTCTTTCATTTTTACTTACAAGTATCATAACACACTGTAAAAACTATATAATCTTCCCGCATGGTTTTCACATCATCCACATTACGGAAAGAACAAATTTTCAAGTTCAGCCTTCAAATTATCCAACTACAACAAACAAAATCCACAACTAAGCACTAGTAACTTTCTAAATGACCAAAATCAACTAAACAATCATCCAAATCCACCATTACACTCCCCAAGCCCTACATCTACATGTCTACAACACTACAAACGAAGTTTTATCATGAATATACGAAAACGCAAATAAAATTTAGTGACAGAAAAGGAATAATCTAACGTGAAAGCAGTGGCGGAGGAGAAATCGCTGGTGGTAGCCATTACGCAAAGTGAGACAGCGGCGAAGATAAACTGGCAGATTCGGAGGCCAAGGCTTCCAGGAGTCCCAGGCATCCCTTGAATGTCCTTCATCCTCACCGTCGGACCGTGGTGATCAGCGCCATCAGTCAACGGCGGTGCTTCCACCGGATGAACCGCTGGCCGGCTCATGTTCATTCTTGTCCTCCCTCTTCTACTCCTCTTAACCCTCCCTCACCAGAAGAAGCTTGTAAAACTCAATTGCGAACCATCTTCGTCTTACTAAATTGAAGCAAACTATGAATGATTTTGGAGAGGAACAAGGTGCAATGATGAATTGAAGCCCTAAATTTGACGATTGAAGTGAGGAAATCGATGAATCTGATGTGTTGAAGAGGGGGCTAATTGCGTATTTTTTGAGCTCCAAAAGACCTTGTGAGTGTGTGCAGGATGAGAGATGGGGAATGTAAAAGTTACTGCGTTTGTTTTTCCTTTTCCGAATATTTATTGTCTCTTTCACATATTCGTTTTGAAGGGGAAAGGGTTAAATTGCATATTACGACCTATTTTGAAATATATTTGCAAACCAGTCCTAACTCCAAACATGACCAGTAATTCTTACGGTTAAAATTCACATATGCTCAATCAGCATATAACAATTTATTTGATAGATTATTTCCTATTTTTAATCGAGGAGGCATTAGGAATTTTATGTTCATAGTCCACCGTCATACTTAGCAAACTTGCAAAATGTTTACAGATCAATGAAAAACATATTGTGGATAACTTGACTAGTTCATGTTGACCCCATGACTAGCTTTGGGTGATTGGATGAATTAGCATATTAAGTTGATATCAGTGATATTTGTACATATATTATGTTTGGATTTCATTGATGCGATGATGCATTTGATTTGTGTTGTGTGTGGACATTGGACTTTATAAGTTATGGTTTGTGTATAATGGTCATGCGTCCCATTATCCACATACCCATATGTTACTGATCCGGCTTATATTATTGTAACAAATATCGCGTTTGATTTAATTTTTTTATGTCCCTTCGTCGTGAAGTCGGATAACGAGAAGGTTATTGTTTACCCTCTAGAGTTTATTGTACTCAAGAGAAGAAACATGAGAGCTTTTGTGTTCTTTTATGAAGATTACCTCGATTGCTTAGTGGATTATGGGTTGAAGCTCCCCTCACGAGATCCCGCGGAGTAGGGCATTACTCGAATTGCGTCACCTATCTTGTGTATTCTTCTTACATTCTTTTTGTAATTGATCCGATCAATCTAGATATATCGAGTGTTCTTTGAGTTTTTTTTTTGAGTTCTTTTACAAGTTTTGGATTATAGATTAGGAGGACCGTCCCATGATTAACGGAGTCTGTTCTATACTTAAAGTTAGACATATTTAATTTATTTGATATAAATAATATTAAATGGTTTTTTTCTTAGATTTTAAGATGGAGAATTATGTTTAGATCAAGAGTTTTTTTTTTGAGCTTTTTTTACAAGTGTTGAAAATATGTTAAAGGAGAATATGCTATATGTACCATTGATGTCCAAAAGACTTACCGACGACATTACTAGTTAGACCGCAAGCAAAATATAATATATATATATATTTTTTAATCTAAATGAATTTTAAAAAATGAACGACCACTACGGTGCTACCCAATAACAAGGCTAATAGAAGAATTCATCCGAAGGAATGCACTACCAGTTGATGTTGAAGACCTCATCCGAAATAATGTTTTAGGACCACTTTTTTTCAGAAGCTGACCCCTAATCTTCTCACTAACTACAAAAAAGGTCCCTGGACCACGTCCAGCGTAAAGGTTGGAGATGTATTTGTCCTTAAACTATATACCCCGGGCGTTCAAATTTTTACATCCGGCTTATATAGTTTGAGAAAAAAATCGGAATGCTTTGTGTGTTGAAGAATCCGGCGTATTTGGTAGTATATACCGCGGTGATATACATATCCGGCGTATATACTTTTAGTGAGAATAATTTCTATTTCAAAAATAAAATAACACCTACTCCTGAGCAAACAAGTACTAAAGATGAAGTGTTTGTACGGTACTTCTATACTCCCAGTGCAACTCCACACGACCCTGAGGTGGAGTTTGACATTGGTGATTATACAGCTGAAGGTTCAGAGGAACCTAATGATAACACTAAGCATACAACGGGCTCACAAGAAGCCAGTGAAAATCTTCATTCTGAAATGAATGAAAACATTACAAATGAGCATATGTAACTATTAAGGGAGGGTAATTTTGATCCTTTCTTCTTTGAAAATAGCAATTCTGACATGCATGTTCCTATCATAAATGATTTGTCTAATATGTCTGCTTCTTCTATCTCTTATATGAATGTTGATGATATATCTAAATCTGTTACATATTATCAGTTAACTAGAGATATGTTGCCTAGAACTGTTATACCTAATAGAAAGTATCAATTTGCTAATGTTGTTGAATATGCTCTTATTATTGTTGATGTTGTTACATATCCTTACACTCTTGAGACTTATGAACAAGCCATTATTTGCCCTGATGCTAAAAAATGGTTGATTGATATGCATGATGAAATTGCTTCTATAAATGCTAACAATACTTTGGATTTATGTGATGAGCCTGAGAAATCTAAGCTCATACAGTGTAGATGGATATACAAAATAAAAGAAGAAACTAATAATATTGAACCAACCAGATTTAAAGCAAGGCTAGTTGCTAAAGGTTTTACACAAAAAGGACTTGATTATAATGGTATATTTGCTCAAGTGGTTAAATATAAAACTCTTAGACTATTGCTTGCTATGGTTGTTGTATATGATTGGGAATTAGAACAGAGGGATGTTAAGACTCCTTTTTTCATGGTGACTTAGTTGAAACTATATACATGTCACAACCAAAAGGCTTTATTGATAAGAATAAACTAAATGTTGCATGCCTACTTAAAAAATCTATCTATAGTCTGAAACAATCTCCACGGCAGTGAAATTTTAAGTTTGATGCATGTATGACCAAACTGGGTTTTATAAGAAGTGAATATGATACATGTTTGTACTTTAAAAACATTAAAAAGCATGCTCATTTGTATGTCTTACAGTATGTTGATGACATATTGATTATTTCTCCTTCTAAAGTTCTCATTACTGGTGTTAAACATGATCTTAAGGATAACTTTGATATGAAAAACCTAGGTAATGCTAAGAAAATATTATGTATCACTATAATTAGGGATAGACCTAATAAATCCATGTTGGTATCCCAAATTGAGTATGTTCTTAAAGTGTTATCTAAGTTTCATATGAAAAATGCTAAATATACACCAGTTCCCTTAGGAGGGCATCTGGAACTAGGCATGGGACGGGACGGGACGGGACGTGACGGATTAAGGTCATCCCACGTCCCATCCCGGCCATTATATATGGGACGGGCCCTGAGTTTTTTTTACTAAAAACCATTGGGCCTTATCCCGGTTGGGACGGGGACGGGACGGGATGGGACGGGCCTTATCCCGCATAATCTATATAAAATTTCTTTTCGCCTTTTCGTTTTAAAATTAACAATTTACGAAAGCAAATATTCATTGATTTCCTTAAAACAAAAGACATCAAAATAGAATGTCGCAACAAGGTTTACAAAACATAATTAATTTGTCAAATCTAAACATCCAAAATAAAATATAAGAACAAAATTACATAATTATCACTACTCTTTAAACAATGTCACACCTGAGTTCAATTTTCCTTTGCCCTTTGTAAATGAATTTAGACAATTGTTAATTATAATAACAAAATTACATAATGATCACTACTCCTTAGGTTTATATATTTAATTATTTAATTTATATTTAAATTTTAATATATGCGGGACGAGAAAGGTAAGGCCCGTATCCCGTCCCGCAATATTTTTGGTGGGACGGGACGGGACGGAATTTAAAATTTTTAGATGAAAAACCACCGGGATCGAGACGGGATCGGGACGGGCCCGAGATTTGCGGGATTTGTGCCCAACCCTATCTGGAACTATCTAAAAAGGATTGGCCTACCACTTTAGATACTAAGGCCAAGATGTCCAAAGTACCTTATGATATTGTTATTGGTTCTTTGATGTATGATATGTTATGCACTAGACCGATTTAGCTTTTGGAATTAGTGTTTTGAGCAGATATATGTCAAATCATGCCTTACCACATTGGGATGCTATGAAATATATGTTGAGATATTTGAATGGGACTAAGAATAAATGTCTTATGTACAAAGAACATAGTTCTACAAATGATTTGTATGGCTATGTGGACTCTGACTATGCTAGTAATAAGGATAATAGGAATTCTACTACGGCTCTTTTTTTTACTTGGGCAGGAAACTGTATATCCTGGATATCACAACAATATGCCTTATCTTCAATTGAAGCTGAATATATGGTTGTCACTGAGGCTGCCAAAGAAGTCACTTGGCTTAAAGGTTTATTAGAAGAAATAGAGAATAAACCTTATATTTCTGTTATTAATATTGATAGTCAAAGTGTTATGTATCTCTGCAAAGATCTCATGTATCATAAAAGAACTAAACACATTGATGTTAGATTTCACTATATTAGAAAGAAAGTGAAACATAACCTCATACATATCCAAAAGATCAAAGGTGATATGAATCCTTCTGATTTTGGTACTAAGATTGTGAATGTTGATAAATTTGCATATTGCACGAACTTCCTACATATCTATGATGCTCCCTGAGATATGTAGTATCATGGATTGATGAAGGACAAGAGAACCACCATTCACTACTAGAAGATAGATTTGTAGAGTATATTGTTTAGGAGGGCATATTGTTATGTCTAGTAAACAATAAATTCATGTACTTAGTGTTACATTAAACTAGCTTGTCAAATGATTTCAATCCTACCCTTATACACATACTCATGAATGCTCATATATTGGATGATGACTTAGGACTTGTTGGATAACATATAAGAACACTTAAGGTGTTAAGTGTAATCTTGATGTGATTCCAACATAACCTAAGATGTCATAATACATGTGATGATCTTGTATATTGTGCCACTATAGAAAACTTAATAAGTTTTGGATTAATACATGTAAATATGTATATGTTTATATGTTGCCGGTTTGTGTTTGCTTGTTGGGCCTGTTCTTGCATATGGGCTTTGCAGGATCCGCTTCTGATCTAGGCTTAATGAAGACACATGATTCCTGTAACACCCCGAATTCTGAGAACCCGGAATGCTACTGGTTAAGACCTCACAATGGGTCCTGACCTTAGCTGAACAACAACTTAACTAGAATCTTACAACAAGGCACAAAAAGAAACCGGTAAAACTGGAAAATATTTTTACTAATGCATGAATGTCAAGAAGTAGTATATCAGCCGACCTAGAACTAGTATCCAACACAAGTAAAAGGAAAACAGATTCAACAACCCGAAAGGACTCAAAGATGAAAAGACAAATATGAAAACCCCGGCTGACCACCCTCT
The DNA here is from genome assembly GCA_002319775.1 of Fagopyrum tataricum. Taxonomy (NCBI): domain Eukaryota; kingdom Viridiplantae; phylum Streptophyta; class Magnoliopsida; order Caryophyllales; family Polygonaceae; genus Fagopyrum; species Fagopyrum tataricum. Next base: position 57,991,988 of record CM008280.1, read on the forward strand.
CCGGCTCCCTCAAGGCGGCTAACCTGCAAGGTCTACAACATCGGTTTTCACCGTTAGCTAACAATAATTATATAAGGATATCTATATAGCACATACACACATAACACACACAAACCAATTCTTATATTTTCTTTAAGTGATTCACCATTATTAATTCAACTTCAGTTGTGGCACGAGGATCCCATCGACCCTCGCCTTTGCCCCCTATACCGAGCGGAATGGTTCCAATGCATATCTACCGTATACCGTACGGTCTGGTCGCAGAGAGCCTTCCTAGTCATCTTACAGTGCTGGGCAGTGATGCCACGACTCGTTATCATACACTTGGGTCTCATTAAATTATAACGTCGTCTAATCAATTCCCATTATAAAAATAAACACACACCACCACATAGCATACACTCATATATTATCATCAGCTAAGCAAGTCCATAAGACTTACCGGGTTAGTACGTCTACCAGCCATCACCAACTAATGTCCGCTCGTGCAATTACTAACCACTACCTGATCAAGAAAGATCAACTTAGAATCATCATTCTAAGTCTTACATACATTTTAGAAGGCTTCTATACCAATGAGAAAACTCTCAGATTCAAAAGAATGAGAAAACCTAACTTTAGCGGAAATTACCAAAACGCCCCACTTTTCGGAAAATTCCGAAAAGTGCCCAAACCGGTTCCAAGTCTACCTTATACCCCATCACCTTTATTAAGACTCAAAACTCGAAAGCAAGTTTGAGGGTTTACTCAAACATTTTAAGTTCATACTCACTTTCGAAATTACACCAAGTACTCTACTCTGGCCTATCGAAAGTACCTCTTACTAAAATCCGAAAATTCTAAAGAAAATACCTACACACTCTAGGTTATACCTACTCTAGGATAGAATAATCGTAATCCATAAACAACATTCCAAAAAGTCTACACAAATTCCCAAATATCCCTTCAAACACCCTTAAGTTCCAAAAACTAGGTTTCGAGTCAACTTTGGAAGCTTATAACTCTAGATCCGACCGTTGGATCTTTCCTAAATTTTAATACGATATAATGTGTATATTCATATATAACATATCAAAATTTTAACGATAGATATTGAGTTTAGAGTACCTAAGGTTGATCTCAAAGTTGACTGTTCGAGTCGGAATTTTCCTGGAAAATTGATATGCTCAACTAGTCCTGAGTTCGATCCCTGTGAGCAACAATTTTGTGTGAAACTCGGAACAAAAGGTCATGGGTTCAAGACCCGTGGACAGCAAGAACCAAGCTCTATTATTTCATGTGAAAACCAATGTGTTGGTGTTAGGATGAAACGAAGGAGGAAAGAAACTCACCTACTTACGCCACTGCAGCCCGGAGAAGGAACTTGACTCGGCCTGGGTTCGTGGGAAGGACTCGGCTCGACCCGCCTCTGCAGGAAGGAAAAACCACTCCAACCGCCAGTGATCGGCCCCAGATCCAACGTGTGGTTCTACTGCTCGACACTACAGTACCAGGCTCGTACTTGTAAACTCCCAGGTAATGGAGTCGATCAACACTCCCCTAGCCACTGCTCGAGTTCTCTCTCTGGTTATGGCAGCAAGGACAAGGCACCAGCTTTGACTCCAATTGACAAGGCGTGGACACAACCACCGGTCCTCTGCTTCACTCATCTCACGAAAGACATGATCTTTCTGCAGTCCAGGGCTTGATTAATTGGCAATTTCGATCCACTACGGTTCATATGAAAAGGGTGTAAGGGTGCGGGTTGTCCAGGAAAGAAAGAAACACGACAGAGGGCAGTATGCTCACCAGTCGATCTAAGGAGGGAGAGGAGTCGATCCCGGTCCGGTACTGCAAGGGTAGGAACAAGAGACACACGGTACACGCTTGCTTCAGAAGACGAAATCGAGCCGCTACTGCGTCGCTTCCAAAGACGAGCCAACTACCGCTGCTACGCTGCCGCTGGAGATGAAGACGAGCCACTGCTACGCTACTGCAGGTGTGTGAGAGAGAGTCGGGAGAGAAGCTCGGTCGCAGCAGTTCATCACGAAGATCGCCCGAGATCGTGGAGGTTGATGTGGTCTCGTTTGCTAATTTTTAGAAGACGATGAAAAATGTAGTCTTTCCAGTGTCAACCGCTATGCCGAGGAAACGCGTGATTTATGTTGAAACCGTTGGTGTTATTAGTCGTGTTGCAGCAAAATCTGGAAGCGGCTAAGATTGTATTATCGGGGGAGAGATAAGATCGGTTCACAGAAAAGAAAGAAGTCAGCCAAGGAAGAAAGAAGCAAGTCCGGTCCGGCTTGGCTGAAAGTGAATGAAAAAGAAGCAGATGGGCCTGGCCCAACGTAGAAGAAGAATGAAAACTCAACTGGGCTTGGATCAGGAAGAAATAAAATAAGACCCAAGACTACTCTAACCCGAAAGTGGTGATTTGTTCAATTTTAAAACCGATAACGCTATCGGTATCGGAATAAAAATTTCAGTTATTACAATTCTCACGTGTTTAGCTTAGCCTCCTCACAACCCTAAGTACTTAAGCTCTCTTGTTAGCTTGTTGGGGTAACGTAGAAGGCTGCCGATGCTCAGTATCCTCTCTATAGAGAAAACGAGAGAAGAGAAGAGAGAAAGAGAGATCTTGTGTAATCTTGAGTGAAGAAAGATAAAGAATTCAAGCTTCATTGTAAGCTTGATTCCGATTGCGTTGGCATCATCTTTCCTTCGTATTCATCTTGTTCTTATTTGTTTCTTATCTTTAAGGTTCTTTTGATCTTGTTTACGAGTTGTTGTAATCTGTACTACTATGATCTATCTACCTAGTGAGTTGGGATGAATTTCCCCTCCTGAAATCCCGAAGAGTAGGATTCTCCTGAACTGCGTCACCAAATTTTGTGTGTTTTAGTCTTTAAATCGGTTTTTAAGCGAGATCGCTCTATATCTAAAAGGTTTTTGAACAAATCTTCTTCAATCTAGTTTTATCAACTTGAATTTTGAACTAAGAATAGAGAATCGAGTTATCAAATGAATAAGACGAAAAGGTACGCTAATAGGAAACCAGTTATAGTTTTTTTATTTCCTTGTTCAGATACGCTAATAGAGAGCGTAGTTCATCAACTTGACAACTGCTTTAACTATGTTCTCCGTACATGTAGTTGGAAATCTATATGAAAATGTTAACTAAGCAAAGAAGACGTATGATTTTGATATTTATTTGTTGATTTTCGGCGTTTAGAAATTACTTCAAAATTAACACGCAGTCCACGCATTGACTTCACACTTGTATTTGTGACACCATTGACTTCACACTTGTATTTGTGACACCAGTACGACTTATTTATTTATTTTGTCAGAATTGTACGACTTGATTATGACACGACTTGGTGATTTATTCTTAAATATCAAACTTTGAGGTCAACTATAGTATAGGTCAACTATAGTATGCGGCACATGTCATTTCTTATCTAAATTTAGGATTATCAATTCCGATTTCGAATGTTCTTTTATAAAAATTTATTTTACTTAATACTTCAATCTTATCTCGTTGAAGATAATCGGTTCTTTATTGAAATTTTCAAATCTAGTATACAAGATTAGTGGACTCCTCTTCCTATTGACATTTGATTTTAGAAAATCTCATCGAATTTATCCAATTGAGTGTGGGCCTAACGCTCATGCGTTTGTATGCACATGACCCTGTTTTATCCGATTTGTCTGTATGGGACTATGACATGGTATAATAGTGGTTAGCCGCTCACGATCCTAACACGTGTGCAAGTGTAACTCGGTCTATGGACTCATATTGCACTTTGCTTAACTTTTTAAAAAACGAATAATTTTAAGAAATAGTTGTTTAGAAGACAAACATTTTTATTATTTTTTTTTCCTTTTGTAAAAAGTCAGTTTTATGACCTTTTTTTTCCTAAATAAGGATATTTTTTAAGATTAAGTTTAGTTGATTTGCCCGTGAGCATTTGTATCATTTTAACCAATATATGCTTCAGTATTAATTTTATCTAAAATTACTTAAATTTAAAAATATATAATTGATTAAGAAAAGTATACTTTTTATCAAGCAGTTCCTAATATTGAAAAAGATAGTTATAAATCAATCTTTACACGTTTATTTAATCAAATCTAGAATTTGAGAAATGAGTCATAAATTTGCTCCAAAACTTTTCTGTGGGTGATCCAATAACTTTATTTTATCTCAAAATTTAAATTTAATAAACAAAATAACTTTATAATTTTGTATGGAAAAATTTTTGGAAATCTAAATAATATATAAAATGTTGAATTATCTGTAAGGGTGATAAAGTTTTCAATATTCAACTAATGTATGCTGCCCACGACTTATTAGGCAGAATTAAGGTTATTTTATTATAAAGGAAGATAAAGTATATGCTTCGATACAAAGTACTAGTGTAGTGGATATTAAATTTTGGTTATTGAATTTAGGTATAAGGTTTGAGGTTTAGAAATAAGTTTTCATCATTGAATTTTAAGTATAATGTATGGGTATTAAGTTCGAATATTAAAATTTAAAATTCTAAATTTGGCATAATGTTTTGAGTATTATAATTAGATATTATTATAAGTCATTAAAATAAAAAAAATCATAAGTTTTAATATATAAAGCTGGTGATTGGATAGGAAACTCAAGAACTACCCAATTTTAAATTTTTTATCCACTTATCTTATCCTCGTTATCTGAAATTTTATGGTTTAATTTACTGAAATGTTCTCATAAAGATTGAAAATTAGAATTATGAATTTGAAATTGTTATTAACTTTTCAATACATTTTAGTATCTAAATACAGATTATTGAACATACTATAAGAAGATACATAAAATGTCAATAATCATAATCAGTTTATATAAACAATAAGGAATTTGAGTTTAGCAATTCTAAATCCTAATATATATATATATATATATATATATATATATATATATATATATGTATGAATTGAATATAGAGAAGAAAAGAAAAAGAATATAAACAAGCACCACAAACGCATCATATTTTGGAAAATTCAACGCAGCTGATCACTTATAAATAGGGTAGATCTCTGTACAATTTTTATATCAGTCTTATAACAAACACTGTCGTGAGTCGTACGAGGTAGAAGAACAAACACAATCATCATGGAGAAAAAAGTTTTGGGTCTTCTTCTCTTCATCATCGTGTTTGCTTCAGGTAAAACAATAGCTCAAATCAATAAATTATGAATCTTTTTACTCCATTGTTATTGTTTATTTTTATATATCCATAATCCGACCCGATCCACGTATATACCCAACCTTATAATCCATTGGAATTGATTCAATGGCAAATCTGTCGAAAACAACCAAACCGTTGAAATCAACGGCCAAACCGTTGAAACCATGAAATCCGTAGGGGAAAAAACGTCGGTTCAGGTTGTTGGTATATACAAAGTTTCTACTAGTGTTGTTAGACTCTAATATGCACACGATTCCGAATTGACGCTCTTGTTTTAAAATGATGCAAAATATTTCATTATATACTTTAACTTGATAAAGTTTACAGGGATAGGAACACATATGGTAGAGGTGGAGGGGAAAACATGCACAAAGCCAAGCAAGTACTACCACGGATGGTGTGTTGCAGGCTGCGGCGGAGCTTGCAAGAAGGAGAATTGGCCTCAGGGCGATTGCGAAGGCTACGGCTTCAAGTCCCATTGTGTTTGCAAAAGGCCATGTTAAGTATATATATATTATCACTATATATACCGATATAATACTTTATATTTCCAATAATAAGTGCATGTTAGCATATGAATGCTAACTATATATATGCTTAAATAAAAATGTAATCTGATGGACTCGTTGTAAAACATATATTTTAAATACCCAATGTATCTCTTATTGTTACATACTTATGTTTATATTCTTGCTAAGATGATATATATATATATATATATATATATATATATATATATATATATATATATATATAAAAGACATTTTATAAAGTTATTTTGGCAAAATGAATTATTTTAACATAAAGGGGCATTTCATGGCCCAATCACCTATTGTTGGGCTTGGGCCGGGCTAATCCACAACATCACTTGCAAATGTATCTTTATCCAATATATTATGCAGACTCAAGTCCATCACCCTCTTTCTTATCATCTATCAAGGAAACTGATTTTCCTAAATAAAATTAAAAGTTTGTATAGAATATTTAGATTTTCTAATAAACAGGAAGTAATATTTTTCTAAATATATATTAGTAGTATAATTTTAAAAAATAATTTTCAAACTATATCATAGATAAATGATTTTATTTGCAAATACAATGCCTTATACAATAAAAATATTATTACAAAATGAAATTTATTTTCAAAGAGAATCAAATTGAATTTAAATGTTATTATTTTATTGATTTATAGCAATTATCTTTCCACATTTTTTTTTTAATAACTTATATAATTATCTTCATAGAAAGTTTTAATGTATTTTTGAAATAATATATGTATTAAAATGACTTAAATCTTTCTTTACAAAACACACTCGTTGATAAATTTATAATATATTCATTTATTTTTTTATTCATCATATTTTAAATAAAATGAATGATTATCAAATTTATTACTATCATTTTAAGCCATAATTTATTAAAACCAATACCAAAGTAACTAAAAACTCACCGCAATTTGTATAGAATATTTAAAATTTTCTAAATGAACAGGAAGTAATTTTACAGGGATAGAAACTGATTTTCCAAAATAAAATTAAAAGTTTGTATAGAATATTAAAGATTTTCTAAATAAACAGGAAGTAATCTTTTTTCTAAATATATATTAGTAGTATAGTTTTAAAAAATAATTTTCAAACTATTATCATATATGAATAATTTTGTTGCAAATAAAACTATAAAAAAAAATAGAAAATAAATTTTATTTTTAAATATGATTAAATTAAATTTTAATGTTATTATTTTTTGATGCATTATTGTGGGATGAACCACATGTATATTAAGCGTATAGTATAATGACCCTATACATAGGGAATTACAAGAGAATAATAAAGATATTCTCGCGGATGATATCAAATATAAACTATCATAAATAATAAGATAAATAATATTACACACGCTCTTGCAGTCGAAGCATGGTTAAAGTAACGAACACTAAAGACTATAAATCACCATTGGCAATGAGCAAGACATATCTTCATCAATAACGACCAAAAAAGAATAAGCAACGCACCAGTAGATCGGTAACATTACACACATGTAGATCGATAGAATCACTAATAGGGTAGATTTCGACACCGGTAGGTTGATGGCAATAGGGTTTGATGTTCATGTCTTATAGAATCGGTAGGCTCTGGTACCATGATGCATATCATGCATTATGATGTGATGAAACCACACATATATTAAGTTTATTATGATCCTATATATAGGTAGTTATAGAAAAATAATAACGAAAATAATAAAGATGTTTTCGCGGATAAGATCAAATCTAAAATCCTAAACGATAAGATAATAGAGGATAATAAACGAATATTCTTGATATTTTCACATTTTTATTGATTTATAGCAATTATCTTTCCACCTTAAGTTTTAATTATAACTTGTAATATGATAGTTATAGAATAGGATATGAATAATATGATAGAATCTTGTTTATTGATATTGATCAAAGGTCTATTTATAAAAAAATATATCCATATAAAGAAGGTACAAAAATGTTGAAAATAAAAGATATGACAATAATTAAGGAATACACTTTCTAAAAATATGTACACAATATATTAGTATCCAATACACCCTTTCAAGATGGAGCGTGAAGATTTTGAACGCCCAATTTGGATAGTAAATGATGAAATTGTCGTTGTCCGAACGGTTTGGTGAAAATATCCGCTAATTGTTCGGATGACCGTATATGACGAGTAACTATGTTTTCAGATTGAACTTGATTGTGGATTATATGACAATCCACTTTGATGTGTTTGGTGCGTTTGTGAAATATAGGGTCTGAAGTAATATAGATACTTGCTTGGTTATCACACCAAAGAGTGCAAGGGAGAGGAAATCTCAACACATATATTAAGCGTATAATGACCCTATACATAGGGAATTACAAGAGAAAAATAAAGATATTCTCGCGGATATTGTCAAATCTAAACTGTCGTAAACAATAAGATAAATTATATTTTCACATGCTCTTGTAGTCGAAGCGTGGAAAAATAACGAACACTAAAGACTGGAAATCTCCATCGGCAATGAGCAAGACATATCTTCATCAATAACGAGCAAAGAATATTAAGCAACACACCGGTAGAGCGGTCACATCACATGCATGTAGATCGATAAAATCACTAGTAGGGTAGATTTAGACTCCGGTAGATTGGTGGCAATAGGGTTTGAGGTTCAAGTCCTATAGGATCGGCAGGCTCCGGTACCACGATGCATTATGATGGGATGAAAGTCATGAAACCAAGATTATATTAAGCTTATTATAACCCTATATATACTCCATCGGTTCATAAATAATTGTCGTTTTAGCATTGTGTACACTTAAGTAGACTATGAAATATACCCTTATATCCCTAATTATTTATCTACTTTTTGCTTTGAAAAATCACAACTAACTAAGTAATAAGATTAGAAGAGCAAATGTGTAAATTGATGACAAAAATAGCTAAAACGATAATTATTCTTTAACAAAATTAGAAGGCTAAAACGACAATTATTTGTGAACGGAGTTGATAGGTAATTACAGGAGAATAATAAACATATTTTCACGGATAAGATCAAATCTAAAATCCAAAACGATAAGATAATAGAGGATAATAATCGGATATTTTTGATATTTTCACAATTTTTTCATTGATTTAGCAATTATCTTTACACCTGAATTTTTAATTATAACTTATAATATGATAGTTAAAATTAAAAATAGCGTAAACTTGTTTTCGTAGAAAGTTTTACTGTATTTTTGAATCAATTTATGCATTAAAATAACTAAACTCTTTCTTTACAAAACATACGCACCGCGATTTGGCTAATCAATCAATCAATCACAATTCACAACCCTCTTACTTGTGTTTTTTTGACAGCAAAACGCCGTGCAAAAGACATGACACGGGCGGATGTCGGTCGTTTAAAAACAATCCCTGCACGGGCCTGCTCATCAACCATCTCTGTCCTCTCGTTAAATAGCTATACCCTACAAATTACAACAATGCATTTTTATCTCATTATTTATAAAGTAAATAAAAATAATAATAAAATCACAACCCCTTGATCTTTTATCTTTAATTGGACGTCTCTTAATATTTACATATGTGTGGCTAGTTTTTTGTTATTAATCCTAAAAAGAGTAACTTAAACGGTTTAAAAAATATCTAGTGATACAGAATAACAATGGTAAAAGGAGAAAACAAATATGCAGAAATATAAAAATGAAAGGTATATTTTCACACATTATATGCTCGAAACCCACTGCATAAGTCAATTAATTTTCATCATAATTTGACAGATAACAATAACACACGAACTTATGTAACAAACTCGTTACGTTTACACATCGATGCAGGTAGTGATCTAAATAACATCTATATTAGAAAACCTAACAATTTCGTTAGCTATTTTAGAAATAAATTAAAATAAAATGTCTAAAATGAAAAAGAAGCAACGCTAATAAATGGAGTTTAACCAAGAAGAAATACATTTTGACATATTCTTAATTTTTTTTCACCTGATTAATATTTATTTATTGAGTTTACTTTTTATACAGGGGTCTTTGTGGATAATAAAAACATTTAGTTTAAATTAAAAAATATATATAAAACAATTTAAAGAGTTCTTAAGTTGGAGTAAAACAAATTTATGTTATTGTTTGTTCGATAGTAAAAATTATAGAATAATAAAGTCAGATAAAAAAAACTTGAAACTAATATTTTAGGTTAAAGATGTTATAAATATTGTGTTTTTGGAGATAAAATTATTAACGTGCATCTATTAGGTAGGGTAGCTTTCTGTCACGAGTCTCTACTGATTGGGCGAAACGTACGGTTAAAACTGACTTATTGGGCCAAATACTTGGGCCACAAAAGCCCAATATTAATAGTACATGGGCCCACTCTATTAGAACAAATGTTGATGAACCGTAAATGGCAAAATTCTGTATAACTTTGTTCCTTTCCACCATAACTTACCTATAAAGTATAGTTTCATTTATTACCAAAAAAAGAGAGTATAGTTTCATTTGTCTATTTTTTTAAAAATAACCTTTTTATTTCTACAAAAATTTGTACGTGACTAGGGACAATTGTGTAGTTACGTGTTCAATATATTTTTAAAACTTATATAACGTAATTAGGACAAATGTATATTTTTTTATAATATTGAAATCATTGTAATATGATGGATTTGGACATATAACTTAGAAGGAAGCTTATTTTGATTTATTTTGGTATATTATAGCTTTTCAATTTGTTATTTATAATTTCGTGACAAACATTTATAAATAGTTTTACGTAAGAAATGCATGCATGCATGTGTCTAGGATCTCTAAACGCAAAAACGCAGCTTTTGCGGGCTTTTTGTCTTTGGGCTTGTGGGGTTTTGGGATTCACAACCACCTTTCCTTTATACTCCATACTCTCATATCGTACACCAAACTTAATATATATAAAATTACGAGTACATATTTTAAAAAAAAATTATTCACTAGGCTAGATGGAATGCGGATTAAACTTCATGCTTAAATAAAAACTGATTAAAAAAATACAAAAAGAAATATCAAGAATCACCCTTATTCTTGAACCTTTTATTTTTTCTATGTACGTAGACCGAATCTCTCTGAGAAAATAAGTCAAATTGAATGTATTTAATATCAAATAACCGTCATAAATGAATTGTTTCTTTTCTTATTGTCAAGTATTTATTTTTCACATATTCCGCATATTCCGCACACCGCTTCTAAAGTTAACGGATGTATTACTACCAAAATAGAAAAATAATAATTTTGAAGACAAAATGCTCTTCTCTGTGGTTTTGTTTGGAGTAGTTTACAAGGTACGAAGGCTCCCATGGAATTCTACAAAGGTAAAAGCAATGAAGTTGTGGTCTCTATAAGGCACAGGACACCCTCATTTCATTCCACAACGTTGCTTCTTCATTATTTCCCTCTTTTCAAAATTACTATTATTAATAATTTTAATAAAATACGTTGTAAAACATTGCTAAATTTAATGCACTTTTTTGAATCACATAGCTTTTCCTCCACGGAAGGTGGCAAGAAACGGGCACTGAAAATAATAAAAATCAAATAATGTCCCGAAAAGAAAATAATAAGAATTGCATGAAATTGAGTAAAGTGTAAAAACAATCTTTTGGAAATGAGATTGTCTCCTCATGCATTCCTCTAAAAAATGTTGTGTTTTTTTTTTGACATTTGACCGCTTGATTGTACTACAGTTGACCAAAACAAATAATCATTTAATTCTTTATATTTTCTTTTAATTGATCAAAATAATTTAAATATTTGTTAACATACTGAATAACAAGATACTTGCGATATGTTGTTCAACAGAATATTCATGTACCACATGATGCTTATATTTAGTTATATATTTTATTAAAATTAAATATTTTTAAGTCTTACATAGTTTTTGAATAGAATTTTATGATATGTTATTGTATGATATATAATTTAAATTATTTTTACATTAAGATGATGTAAATATAATAATTTATATTTGAAAATTCGATAAGAATATACAAGGTGATAAATAGATATTTTTGTTTCAAATTTTTTTTAAGTGTACAATTCAATAAATATTAAACCTGTATCATTAATTTTGTTTAAAAGAAATTAATTTTGTTTAAAAGAAATTATTTTTTTGAGATGAATCTCAAAAAATAAAGTCAAACATAAGTTATGATCATTTAAGGTTTAAAAAGACAGGATGATTTTTCAAAAATATATAAAAATGAAATAATTATTTAAAAGTATTCTTGAAATAATGATACAAAACAGGTATTTAACGTGTATATATATATATATATATACCAATACTCGGTTGATTTAGTGATAAAGTGGTGTTAGACTCCTTAAGTGTTGACTTGGATATTCGAGTTTGAATCCTCCTGGCAACATGTATGGAAAAAGCTAATATTGGGAGGGTCTTTTTAAAATGGGCCACGACCGTACCCGGTCTTGATGTAGAACGGCTTAATCCGATCGAACCGAACGTAAAACCAAAACATATATATATATACAGAAAGAGATGGTGGTTGTTGGTGTGAAATTATCATTGACTTTGTGACAAGATTGAACCTTTGTTTGGTGATCATCGTGCATTTTAATCGAAACTATCATCTCTTACGTCTACATTTATAGAGAAGCTTAGTCTTTCAAGTAACTTATCATATATATATACATGATCAAATTCAGACATCACCATTACATTATTTCTTCTAAATTAAACATACGACAAATCAACAACTAAAACAAATTAAATACTCATTACCATTAATATCCACATAATCGCCTGATTTTTCTTTCCTTCACAAAGTAGCTTTTATATATATACATATCGGACCATTCGGTTATTTCATGGTTACTAATTTTGTAGTTTTACTAGTCTGAAGAAAATAAAAAAGGGTTAATTATCTAAAGTTATTCTATTTATAAGATAGTTGCGTCCCTACATTATACTATACGATTTTTTCTACTAAATATATATCTTAATAATTTAGATCACTCCAAAGTCTAATAATATTCAAGTTAGATTTTAATAGTTAAATATGATATGCATGGTAAAAATTTATTTATCTAATATAATAAAGTGGTAAATTTGTGTGTGTTTTAATTGATAAAATTAGAGGGAAAAAAACTGTAAAATTTATTATTATTTTTAGAGTACTATTCTCAATATATAAAAACACTACGGAATATAATATTTCATAAGATTTAAAAAAATTGGACATATAGACATTTTTTATTATATCTTTAGAAATTACAATAGCATTAAAAAGAAATCATTTAGATTATAGAGATAAAATTGAATTTAAACTAATTTAAAACAACAAAATAATATATTTATTCATCTGATCACAATATAATACGTAATTACTCTAAGAGGCTTGAATATTTTAAGTGATCAATCCAAAAACAAAAGTTCAAAAAATATGTTTTTGACCATGTATTTAGTCACCCAAGATAAGTAAAATCTATAAATTTACCACACACAAAAAATAGTAAATTTACGTATAGTAATTAAGCATAGATTATGTAAATTAACATGGGTTTGTCAAAATGGTCAACACCACTCGTGCAACAATGTTTAATTGCCCAAACTCCCAAATCAAATGCACGTATGAAGACATCGTGGTTGCGGGTTTGATTAGTTAATTAAATAAACTTAATTAATAATCATAATTAAGGGAAATGGGCACTTGATCCAACACTATTCAAACTTAACCATACAAAAAGGAACTAGAATATTTTATTTATCTCCTATAAATCAACACGTTATCATTTCTTAATTATGCTAATATGTTTAAAGGTAATTTTTCCGACAAATATAATTGTTGTAAACTAGAAAAAAAATAAATTATAATATATAAAATACAACATTACATATATGAAAATTTAAAAGAATTACAGGTGGAATAAATCACACAATGTATTGATATTATTATTAATCTTATTTATTTATTTTTTTATGAAAGAAGGTAAGGAGTTCGACAAACACCAAACAAGCTTGGTGTATCGAGAGGCCGAAAACCGGCAAACGGATTAACCGTCATGTACAACGCGAAATAAAGAAAACGAAAACACAACACCACAAAAGTGCGAAAAGACAGTAAGAGCCAAAACTAGGCGGAACAAACAAACCACACGAGAAGGCGAGGAAGACACGAGCATGACAAAAACATGGAGAGGACACGGGATAGCTGAGCTAACGCGGTGTCTCGCCGCCGGGAAGTAGGATAGTATAAACCCTTAACTCGGGAAGACATACCTCCTGCGGAAATGTGGATCCCTCGACGTTCCCTCCACCTAGATGGAGGATCTTCAGAGACCTCGAACATCACCACGATCAAAACACGATCAACAAGGGCATGTGACTACGACATCTTCCGGAACAATCGTTTAAGTCACATTCGATGAACGACTTCAAATGAAAGTTCATCCCAACTAATTAAGCAATCTTAAAGCCAACAATTCTCAAAAATCCGAAGCCGACTTCACAAGAAAAGTCAACACATTCGGACCAATTACCACAAATCATTATGCAACAACTTGCTAAAAGAACTGAACCAACAAACGTTGGGAACAAGTCTCTTTTCTTGGTGTTGGATGATTAATATTTTGAAGATGAATGTTTAGAACTCATCCCTTAATACACTTTCCAAAATCCAAAAAGGTTCGTTGAAAATAAAATTTAGATAATCAAGATTCATTCATTTCATTCATTCATTCATCAATATTTGTTATAACTACAAGATTTTTTATTTTATTTATTTTATTAATTCATGTTGGTTCTAGCTTCGATAGGTTGTACTTGCAATAGCAATAGAGAGAAAAAACGCGATAGAGGTCAAGATCGGAGAAAAGATCAAAATGTGTTCGAATTAAAACTAGTTCAGAAACACCATAGAGGAGCAAATCTCGATTAAGACGCTAACAAGACACTAGATTCATAGGAATGAAAAAGAGAATAGTTCAATAAGATATGGGATGATCTTCTGTTTATGGGGTGAGAGATTCAGTTTCAGTCATCGAAAGATGGAAAAAAGCCATAGCTCGAGATCAAGGCAGCCCAACAATGGGTGTTCCTTGTAGTTCATCAGACATAAGACCAAAGCTTATATTGAGTTCAACAACAGATCGATCGGAACCATGAGAACAAGAAGAAACCGCAAGCTCCAATCCGCCGCCAGATTAAGGCTCTTCAGGGAAGTATAAAAAAGGTTAACGGAAAGCCTAGACACATTCGAGATCGAACGAAGAAGATCGATGGATAGGGTAATAGAGGTTTCGAATTCCACCAATCTAAACTTTGATTAGAGGATAATGGGGAATCAAAAAATTATTTTGTTCCAAGAAATAAAACTTAAGGTTTAGTGATTGGGATGGCAAGAGATGTTGGTTTGGATCTAGTTGACCATCTCAAATCCAGGAGAAAGAGGCCAAAGGTGTTATAGAGTTTTCATGGTTTGAGGAAGGAGGCGGCATAGGCTGATTTTTAGGGTTTTTGGGTGCAGCGTGCGAATTATTAGTAAATATTTTAAAAGATAAATATAAATATATACTTTCTAAAATAACGAGATAATATCATTATTCATTTAATAGCGAGATATTAAACTTGATTTGAAAAAAGAGTAAAGAATGACGGACAACCATTAAACTTGATATAAAAAAAGTTTATGACCAAATAAATTGAGAATTTATCATTTGTATACTTAAAAGTTTAATTTCAGTGATAAATTTGTTAGATGAATTAAGGAGTGTATCTCTACAGTCTTTTTCTCTGTACTCATGAATAATGGACAAACATAGCAACTATAACCTAAGAAAAGACTAAGATAAGGTGACTCCTTATCCCCTACCTTTTTATTTTGGGAGCGGAAATTCTTACACAAATGCTCCAGGATGACTGCAACAACTACGATTACCATATTGACTTCTCGGTTTGTAGACAAGTAATACCTATTCATTTCTTATCCTTCACTGATATATTTGCTAAAGCAAATGTAGCCTCTTGTCTAAGAGTAAAACAAATTCTGAAAATGTACTGCTCTATCTCGGGACATAAAATTAATTTCATGAAATCAGCTTTTCAACTAACAAGATATACCAACGACAATAATATTAACCAATTAAAAAATGCTGTAAATATGTGTCACACTACATCCCTTCATAAATATCTTGGATGCTCAATCATAAATGAACGAGTGACAAAAGAAACTTTTGGTAAAACTAACCTTAAAGCTAAACAACAACTCCTAGAATGGAAAGAAACTTTCTTTCACAAAAAGGTAGATACACGCTCATAAAACACAACCTTGCAACTAAACCAACATTTACCATGCAAAGTTTTATGCTCTCAAGCCATATCTTGAAGGAGCTTGATAAAACTTACAAAAAATTCTTCTAGAATAAAGGAGACCAACACATGCCTATTATTAGTTGGGACACAATCTGTAAATAAAATAAAAAAAGAATTGTGGCATGGGATTAAGAAAACCTGTAATTACAAATCAAGCGTTACAAATGAAACTCTTGTGGAAAATTCTAGTAGAGCCAAACAATATATGAGTTAAAATTATCAACGAAAAATACTTAAACAATAAGAACATTCTCCATTACCAACTGAAAGGTGGAGCTTCGTGGCAATGGAACAATCTTATGAAACTCAAAACCGAGTTAAAAAAGGTATCATTTGGCAGATCGGAAATGGGAAAACCATCAAATTTTGGCACGATAGTTGGATAACAACGATACCACTAATAGAAATGGCTCAACATACCAACCAAATTGACACAAGTATTAAAGTAAGTCACTTTATAAATAACTCAAAAAATTGGGATAACAACAAAACTGATAACGAGGTACAAAATATCATAAACCCGGATATTAGGAGACAGATAAAAGAAATAATCATTTCCAAAAACGAGATCCAAGATAGTATGATTTTGCTATATAATTTTATTTTGCCTACTATATATTGGAGATGTAGTAAAAATAGATGATTTCTACAAAATCGGCTTCCGATGTGATTGAAGAGGAATCAAATATCCAACCAAACCATTTCTAATGGATTTGAAAATTGAATATCCAACCCAAAATTAAAATCTTTATTTGGAAATGTTCAATTTACGGACTTCCGACAAAATCAAAACTTGACGAAAGAAGGATTGTCGTAACAAGGCACTGTGAACTTTGCAACCATCATCTTGAGGACCTGGTTCACCTGCTATTTGAATGTCCTTGCACTAAACAAATTATCCCAAAAATAGATAGAACAATTTCCACAAATATTCACAAAATTAACCCCAAAACAAAAAAGTTCATGTCATCCTACAAGAAATTAAAAAAAAAGGAACAAATAAATTTACGCGCCTCGCAACTGTATGGTGGAATATCTGGTTTTTCAGAATCAAAATTATCTTTAATAATGAACTTATGGGCGCTAATAATAATGTTATTGCTTTCATTAAAAACCAAATACAAAACTGTAAAACAAACATAACTGATGAAGACGATTACAACATAAAACAACAACTAAATAATTATAACTCAAACAAAAGGAAAAAAAACACAATATTAAATGGGATAAACCAAAACCTGACTTCTTTAAACTTAACTTTGATGGATCAAAACTATACTCAAGAATAACATATATTGGATATGTAATCCGGAATCACAATGGTGATGTTATTCGCCTTGACGCAAAAAATAATAATTTCAATTCGGTTTTAAAATTTGAAGTCTTTTCCCTCAAATCCGGGTTATAGGAGGCACTTAGACTACAAATTAAAAAGATCAAAATCAAAGGTGATAACTTGTGTGTAATCAAGACACTCAAAGGTTTGTAGAGTTGTCCGTGAGAGGTTGAGATGATTATATCCGACTCCATACTAGATCTTCGTTTCTTTGACGAGGTTTGTATTAGACATATTTTAAGAGAAATCAATTGTGTTGCTGACCGATTGACCCATTTGGGAAACTCGACCCCATCACCAAATTTTTTAAAGACCTCAAACTTCGTGTTCTCATCCGCAAGAATGCTTTAGGTTGGACTACCTCTAGGAGGTAGTCCAACCTAACCGTTTTCCATTTTCAAAAACAAAACATTTAAAAAAAAAGCGATATCTTAGAATATTCTCCTGTGTATCTTCCAATACTCCGTTGCAGTCAAAGCGTGGGTATACAAACTACGCTGAAGACTGAAACATGTCATTATCTCCGTCAACTACAAGGACACCAGTAGAGCGGTAACACCACATGTAGCCGACAATACACAAGTAGATCGGTGGCATCAATAGATTGATAGGACCATCAGTCAATCGGTGACAATGATAGATTTAGACGCCAGTAAGTTGACGACATGCCTTGTAATAACCGGAAATTTTCATTTCCGATACCGGTAGCATTACCGGATATTTAATCGGATAAAACTGTCTATATGGGTCTAAGGAACGGGTCATTGGACAATAGGCAACCTATCTTCATGTTCTTTTCTTTTGCTTATGGCCCATTAAGTCGGCCCACTTCTTTTGTCTTCTTAATTAGGTCGGTTAGATGCTGGGCCCAATTGCTTCTTTTCAGCTACGTTGTTTTCCTCTTTCTTATCCTCGTTTCTTTCTTGCCGTACGTGATCAACGACCACCGAGATTCTCGGTTCCCACGACGCGACCCGTTCTTCTATCTCTCTCTCTCTTAACCGTTTTACACATCTTAGTCGACCGTAGCCCCAACCGTCGTCTTTTGCTCACGTGCACGCCCCATCGCATCTACTCTGACCTATCCGCAGAGGCTCTTCCTTCTTCATGCCACCGGAGCTGACGCCGGTTTCTTCTTTCCTCCTCTGGTTGTGGATAGGTAAGCTTTCTTCTTCTTGCGACCGTATCGGTTGATGCCGGAAACTGTAGTGCTAACTCTCCCCTCTTTTCTGTCTTTCTTCTGTTCTCATATGTGAAGAGTAGGGGTTGAAAGGTCTCGTTGTGTGAACCAGGTTGACGGTAGGAGCGTAGATCTTTTCAATCTTTTTTCGGTCGAAACCATACGCGTTGTACAACTGAACCGCCACATCTCTTGGGTAGCAACGGTGGTTCGGTTCCGCTTTAGCAACGCCGCAGTGATCTCGGCTCCAACTTCTCCCTCTTCCTCTCACGTTCCATCTTCTTCTTTCTTGGCCGGAACTGGCACCCTCTTGGTGTCCTCTAGGAGGCGGGTTTGAATTCGATCGAGGGAGCAGGTGCTTGGGCAGCCAAGGTGGAAGTCTTTGGCTAATATCACGTGCAGTCCGACGACAACAGTGGGAACCAGGCATGCCGGAGGCGGGCTTTATCCTGTCCTTGTCTGCAGTAGCGTATCCCAGGGGAAAATAGCAGGAGCGCACCTTGGGTTCTCCCTTTCTTCCCTCGTGCTGCAGTCGTGAGTAAGCAGTAACATCTCTACTTGTTGCTTCTTGTCCTCTTCTTGCTTCTTGTTTATGAGTGTGATCGAGTTCTGGGAATGTACTACAGTAGAGAAGTGTGTTTTGTCTTCAAATGGGCGAAGAACTGTTGAGGTACAAAGGAATCATCTTCTTCCTTCCAAAGAAACGAGGTAAGACTCCTGCTTTGCCTTGTTTCATTTGGATCGTGGTTCATCTAGTTAGACTGGATAGGAATCGAACTCTAGATGTTAGAGTAAGAGTTAACCTGGAAAATTGTGAGTAGGGAGATTCGAACCATGGACTTCAGGTTAATCTAGTCCAATGTTGTCCAGGAAACTGGGATGTTTGACCGACTTTAGAACCAAGTTTCGATATGTTGGAGTCACGATCCACCGTTGAATATTTAGTATGTTATAGTAGGATATATCTAGTTTATCGTATTAAAATTGGAGAAAGATCCAACGATCGGATCTGGAGTTATAAGCCCTCAAAGTTGACTCGAAATCTAGTTTTGGAACTTAAAGTTGTGTGAAGGCATCTTTGGGAATTTTTGTAGATTTCCTGGAGCATTGTTTATGGATTCCGAATGTTCTAGCCTAGAGTAGGTATGACCTAGTACGTGTAAATATTTTCTTTAGAATTTTCGGAGTTCGGTACGAGGTCCTTTTGATAGGCCGAAGTTGAGTGTTTGGTGTAGTTTCGGAAAGCGAGTTTGGACTTAGAATGTAAGTTTGAGTAAACCCTCAAACTTGCTTTAGAATTTTGAGGTTTAATAAGTGTTGTCGGGTTATAGAGTAGAATTGGAACAAGTATGGGCACTTTTCGGATTTTTCGAAAAGTGATGGGCGTTTTGGTAGTTTCCACTAAAGTTAGGCTATCTCGTTCTTTTGGATCCGAGAGTTTTCTCGCTAGTATAGTAGCCTTCTAGAAATCTTGTAAGCCTTAGAATATGGATTCTAAGTCGATCTTTCTTGATCAGGTGTTGATAATGTTAATACGAGCGGACGATAATGGTGATGGCTAGTAGACGTGTTGTTCAGGTAAGTCTTATGGACTTGCTTAGCTGATGATAATATATGAGTGTATGCTATGTGGTGGTGTGTGTTTATTATTTTAATGGGAATTGATTAGACGACGTTATAATTTAATGAGACCCAAGTGTATGATAACGGGTCGTGGCATCACTGCCCAGCACTGTAAGATGACTGGGAAGGCTCTCTGCGACCAGACCGTACGGTATACGGTAGATATGCATTGGAACCATTCCGCTCGGTATACGGGGACAAAGGCGAGGGTCGATGGGATCCTCGTGCCACAACTGAAGTTGAACTAATAATGGAGAATCACTTAATACAAAGATAAGAAATGGGTGTTGTGTGTTTCCTGATGTGTGTGATGTTGTGTGTGTGTGTGTGCTATATAGTTATCCTTATATAATTATTGTTAGCTAACGGTGAAAACCGATATTGTAGACCTTGCAGGTTAGCCGCCTTGAGGGAACCGGAGAGTGTGGTCAGCCGGGGTTTTCATATCTGGTCATTTAGTCTTTTGTTTCCTTTCGGGTTATGTGGAGTTTTTTTTCTTTTATTTGTGTTGGATACTAGTCCTTGTCGGCTGATATACTTCTTCTTGACATTCATGCATTAATAAAAATATTTTCCAGTTTTACCGGTTTCTTTTTGTGCCTTGTTGTAAGATTCTAGTTAAGATGTTGTTCAACTAAGGTCGAGACTCATTGTGAGGTCCTAACCAGTAGCATTCCGGGTTCTTAAAATTCGGGATGTTACATGCCTTAAGGCCGGCTAGCCCAATATGACGGACTATTGTTGCCCATGCCCGCAATTAGTTCTTTAAGGTCGATAAACACGATAAGTCAAGATCCGAGAGATTGAACTGCTCTCTGATACCATGAGAGATTTATTGTAGGATAAAACCACACAATGTATTGATATTATTATCGTCCTATTTATAGGGTTACAAGAAATATTAGGAGTATAATAAATATTCTAAAAGATAATACTTCAAAAAATAACGAGATAATATTGTTATTCATTTAATAGCGAGATATTAGAATATTCTCTTGTGTATCTTTCAATAAAATTAAAAATAAAATCAATTAAATTCTTTGATTATTGCATTTTGAGCAAATTAATAAATTAAAACTAAAATCAATATGAAATATAATTTTTCAATATTGAAAACTAGTACTAAAAAAAGATATGATGGAATGAATAAATTTTTTTATTTGACCATGTTTTATTTAAGATATTTTTTAATTTTTTAAAATTAAACTAAATTACTATTAATAATCTGAATTAGTAATACTATAAAAATTAACCTTAAGGTTGAATTTAAAAATCAAATAAATTTTAAGTCCACGTAGTTGACCACTAATTTTATATTATGATATTGGATTTGATATATATTTATCAAATAATTTTGGCAATGATTTATATTATTTTCAAGAATGAAGGCTATTTTTAAAAAATATACACTTAATTTGTTGGCAAAACTGAATTTGTAGTTCAAGCAAATACTGCGTGGAAGACGATATATCGTGTGAGGAGAAATTGAAAATTAAAGATGAGTCCAAGTTGATCAATTAGGAAAAAATACAATCGTTTTCTTAATTACTAATTTAAAGTTCTAATAATAAGTGATTTGTTTTTTTCTTAAAAACAATTTTGTTGGAGACTTTTTTACGGAACGGGGGAGTGTAAACAGCGCGGGCTTTTAAACGGTGTAGCACACTCGGAAAGGACTAAACGGAACGGAAGGCACACGTGAAAGGGGCCCCACCAGCTAGTCACGTGGGCCCACCAATCCCAATAGCTTAATGTAATGCTCCATGTGGGGTCTCACACTCTCCCCACGTGTGGGTTCCTCTTCCTACTCCCTCATGTTTTTTTTCTTCTTCATACAGTCTTACCGCACACTAAGGGGCAGCCGGGCAGTTACGGTAAAATGAGTTTGAGTTTTGACATGCTTAAAATTCCATTCGTGTATAAAACTATAAATACGTCGTATTTGAATTGAAGTTAAAATTTTTAAATGAACAAACTATATTAAGCTCGTTTAAAAAGTAATAGGTTCGAGTTGGTGTCCGAACCGAATCAGCTAGATCATATAATATACGTAATAGCTCTATAATATTATTTTTGTCGGGATTTGACATGCTTAAATTTTAATCTTTTATAAACGAGTTAAGACTTTTAATCAAGTTATAAAATATGTTCATAATTAACATATTTACTTATTTAGAATGTCAAAAGTATATATATATATATATATTCAAATAACAAATAATTATAAGAAGATAGAATTGCTCTCCATTTTATTGAATTTTTTTTACATCTACTTAGTATATTTTTCACTTCATTAAAAAAATCATTGAAATTACACTTCGGTTACTCTATATAAATTATAACTGGAGAATATTTTGTTCGATTTTAATGTTATTATGATCTCATCGAGTTTATACAACAATCAATGATGAGAAAATTGATACACTAGATCAAGGGTATCTTTATGCGTATTTTGATGTACTTTACGTTTTATTTTTTGAATTTATTATATACATATATAATATAAATTTTGATATTTTTAAACAAAATCGAATATTACAAAATTATCATAGTATTTACATAATAACAACTCTAATATAAACCTAACCCATAAATAAATTTAATATAAAATTCTTAATATAGAATCTCAATCTCTTAATCTGTTATTTAATACGATTGCATTGGTTTTAGGGGAAGTGAGGTTTGAATAATATTTGTTATTAATGATCTTGACCCTAGTGTTTGCAGCTTGCCTTCTCACTCTATTGTCATTCTTCTTCGGCTCTTGTTGTATTTGTCTTCTTAATATCCGCAATCCCAATGACTTATTATTTTACTTCATTCAAAACCAACACTTGCGGCATAGGTTAGGATTTATGTTTCGATTATTTTATGTAGTACATTTTCATGTATATTACAAAAACACACACCAGTTAGATCTAAAAAATATATGTAAAAATAAATAATAACCTTTTTTTTATTGCTTGCACGATTGTAGTCTTAGTAACAACTACGAACCAAGTTTGACCTCTTATATCATAGTAAAATAATCAAGTTAAAATAGTTCAAATTGGGGATTCGTTTATAGGCTTATCATATATAACAATATATATTTATCTTTTAAAACATACTCTTAGAATATATGTTTGTAATTTTAAATTATACATTTTTGTCAAACAAGAGATTTAAAATCAAATCTGTCGAGAAGATGAGCAAAAACTTATCAATATTTATTTTGAAAAAAATGTATTAAGAAAATAAATAAATATGTGAAAGCTTTTAGAGCCGGTACATTTTGAAAAGAAAAATCTAAATAAATAAATAAATAAATAAATAAAAAGCACCATTAATTTGTAGGGTTGTCCACTGATGAATTGGACTGTAAAACCTGATCGGACCAAGTTTTACAGTCCGGTCAACACCCGATCCGGCCTGCTCCACGTTCCAATTATAAGTAATTTTCGGTCCAAGATCGGAAAAGCGTTTAACAGAGTTGAACCATAAATTGATAATAGAAAATGAAACTAAATCTAAAAGACTCTAACGGAAAGAGTTTAGACGGACTCGAGACGATCCAAAATTTCGGTCCGAACAAATACCAAGTCCATATTTCTGAAAAGAAAATTTTGGTCTTTTAGACCGGACCCAACACATCCTGTCTCAGTCTAGATTTATGAAAGTCTTAGTACTTCGACCGGATTCACAACAGCCGGTCCGGTTTGAAGGACCCTATTAATTTGTGTTGGCAATATCAAAGATACAAATACAGTACTAGATAAAAGTTTGACAAGTCTTGTATTGTTCTCTGAGAAAACAGCAATAAGACACGTCAATGTGCGAGACCAATCCTAACATCTTGAAGATAGAAATTTAGACGACTCTTCTCAGGGAAATTTTGCAATGGAAGAAAAACATAATAATACTCAAAACAAAAAAATGTCAACATCTGTCTATGACATGACGATGTTGAAATAGCAACAAACTAATGTAAACGTCTTGAAAAATGTTTTTGAAATTTTCTTGGGGCTATTTGTTTTCTAGACTTGTATTTTAAAATATTCGGAGTTTTATAATAAAATGTGATTTGAAAATTTGAAATTATAAGATACTATAATGAAGTATGTAGCACCCTTTCTAATTCGAAAAAAAAATCCAAATTTAGAATAAATATGAGGAAAGTAAATTCAGACTATGAAGCAACATTATTAATAATCTTCTAAATTTATATTCAATTTATGAAGAAAATTTATCAGAATATGTCAAATAGACTGTCTTTCAATAAATAAAAAAGAAAATGGTCCAAAGAGGGCTATTTTTGGGAGGTCCAAAATTTGGCCTCAAATAGGATTTCTCCTACAGCACAGTTTACAACCTCTAAACGGGTCTATTCATTCCCGTTCAATGTTCCAACTGTACAATTTAGCTTTGCTTCTCTTCCACTTCTACAATCCTACATTGTCACTGCTTGAATCCGCCATGGTGATCGTTAGCCTCCTCGCCTTCTTCGCAAAGTCGCTGCAATCGACAAAACCCGAAAAACAACTTCATTCAAAAAGCTAAATTATAGTAGTAGTTCACTTATATGTTATATAAGCCTAAAAGCTGACCTGAATGGCTCCTCTCCAATTGGCTTGGGTAAACCGGTAGTGTCTCGATAGACGACGCGGTTCAGCATCTCAGAGCCTTCTATCCCGAACATGTTAGATAGTTTAACGCAGAGTTCATCATAAGATTTCAGGAGTGACAGGTCAAGTGTTCGACCAACATCTTCGGATTCCATGAACACCTTGCATTGACCGATGTCTGATTCTGAGTCTGTTGAGTCTCGGTGATTGCTGTCGCTTTTTTGGATGGGGGAGGCGGCTTTATCAACAGAAGAGCTCAAGGACATTTGTTGTTCAGTTTGTATTTGCTTACCAAATAGAACAAATTGGCGCGTTTTGGGATCAGTGGATTTTTTTGGTGTCTGTGTTGAGCTTCCCATGGAGAGTAAGCAAGATATGTTGTCACTGCTGCTAGGCTTAGGAAGAGTTGATGAGAGGGAGTGTCGATTTGAGAATGTAGAGTTAGGATCAAATGCTGGGAAACCAGCAGGAAAAAGACCCGGGTGGAGTTTACTGAGGTGAAGATCCGGTAATGATAGACCGAATTGAGCATGCCTGGCTCCCTGCATGCCAGCAGGTGAAGTTTCGGGTAAACATCCAAACGGGTTGTTGTTCGGGTTCAAGAAGTTGCCTTGGACAGTCGACAACGGAAGTGGACTGTCCATTGGGAAATCTGGTTGCTGGGGGAATCTGAATTTCTTCCTTGGTGGTGAGAATGGAGATAAATGGATTGCTGGCATGTTTGAGACCAACTCCACCAGCCAAGGGCTTACGCGCTTCACATTTTGAAGCAAATCGGGTTCATCCCAGGTCACCTGTAAATCCAGCATTATAAGTTCTATAAGATAATAGGAAAGCAAGATTCCAATTGTTCAAGGTTGATGAGAAGCTCACATCAGCTACAGACCAAGACAATTCCAGAACAGACCATTATATGTTTTTGTGAAACTGGCCCAAATAATTTCTAGTTTTAATATCCTCAAACAAAAGACAACCTACCTTTAATGTTCTAATTAAGTAATAATTTCATCAAGAAAGAGTCAATGATAGAAAAGTCAATAAGAAACAGCAATCACAAAGCTTATCAGTATGAAGTATGAACATATAATATAGTTGAACTCGGCCAATTATGGAGTATAGGCAAGATGATTACATCAGGAAGATTAGTTTATACACGAAGAATTTTCGTTGGTGATATCTTTGAAGACATTTGTTCAGACGTAGTCTTCCTAATCAATCAATCATTGAACTTTGTTACTGAGAAAAGACTTTCTCCTAGGCATAGTTGCATAGATCATCCAATATAATTACTTCAGTAAAACCAACAAATTTAAGTAAAAAGCTGAAGCAAATAAGGTTACCTGAAGAAGTCTCCATGGCGAATCAGGCCAACGCATAGGGTCAGCGACTTGGACAGAGGAGATAGTACCCATGAACCAACTGATTCGAGATGAGTCCTCGGTTTCAAAGGGCATCTTGAACCTCATCCCTCCACACCATCGAATTTGCAGCGCGGTCTTAACATTTGCAGCCTTGACAACGAATTCTGGGGTACCAGCACGAGGATAATAGACAACCTCAAATGGCTGTCCATTAGCAGCAAAACTTGCAGCTTCAATAACAGATTCAGCTTTCACTTTCCCCTTTGTCAAAGGATTTCCACCAATAGAGTTTAAGTTGCTTCCATTACCATTTCTTGACATCCTACCATCATTCTCACGCAAGAAGGCGGAGAATCCACTGTAAGGCATTACACTAGCAGTTGGATTCCAACCGGATGAAGATTCATGCCCACCGCCAATTCCTCTCTTTGCACGTCGAATTCCAACACATAAATCTCCATTGTCAGCTCTTAAGAACACAATAGAGTCACCTGCCACAAGCTTTTTAGCATTCACAAAAGTGCTCCAACCAGTTGTGAGCAAATGACGCCTTGGTGTTCCTCTGTATATATGCCTAAACTTCCAAGGCTCACCATGAACATCCTTTGCAATGATGTTCTGAACAGGTGGATCTGCCGAGTAATCCAACCTGGGGAAAATCGTCTCAGCACAGTACCGTGGAACCGAGAATCCTCCCCCGTTATTCGCATCCGATTGGGTGAGCGTCTTTGCAAAGGAAGCTGGTTTATTGTCCTGTGAATCAGGTCCATTAACTCCTCCATCTTCATCAATGAAATCAATCTCATTGGAAGTCACAGGCATCAGCCTAATCTTAGAAAAGACTTCATCTGTATCACGATCAGCCAAATACTTAATTGCCTCAACCCTACACAAGATGTAAGGTGGAATCCTTGGGAAATTCCTGAAATCTATATTACCAGAAGCATGTTCAGCATGGCCTTGAACAAAGTAAAACACCTTGGCATTCACCGGCGGCATCTGAACCATACCGCCAGCGCAAGCATGCCATAGCTGGGAATCTAAGTAATTCTCCCCTTCTTTAATCTTCTCCTTTGGATCCATGAAAGTAATCATGGTAGAGCAAATCCACAGGCTACACAGATAACAACCTCACAGATAGACAATATCCACAACACTATCACACCACTTGATTGGCTTATCACTCAAAACTTTCTGTAAATTCAAACAAAAAAAAATGTAATCATGTCATCAGAAAATAAATTGGAGCACAGAATAGAAAATTTCGTGAAAAGAAAAGCTCAAAACCTTATAAAGCATGTCAGATTTGGAGCTTTTTTTGCACGAATTAGTTTACCCCCCCAAGAACCAAGGCGTTCGATCTAAGACCTGCAAAAGAGCATCACATAAGATCAAAATTAGCGTTGCCGACAAATTCTATTGATCGGGAACATATACGTAGAATGAAAAAAAAACTCAAATTCCTCAAACTCGATTTTCCACAAACAGAACTGGTCATCTCTCAGCTACAAATTCACAAGATCTACCAGCTCAATTCCACTCGAAACCTAAAATTCCAGCACCAAAAACACTTGGAAAACCCCCAATTACAAATCCGTACCGACAAAAGCCATCAAATTTTGTTGAACTTCACCACCAAACTGAGAAGTTGAATTGAATCATTTTTGATTTAGAAAGAGTAGGCAAATAGTGTTCGTTCAAGCACGACCACACACAGAGACTGTTAAATTAAAAATAAACAAAAAACCGGAAAGCACTTTTTCCCTCAATTCTGACAAGCAAGAGAAAGATAGGTAATGATGAAGCGGAGGTTGATTTAGCTATCTGTTTCCTAGGGATCTTTCATACCTTTTAGAAATCGGATCTGAAGAAATGAAGAAGAAGAAGAAGAAAAGCTATGGGCTGTGTGTCGTCTTCTTCGTCTACCTCCTTTCTTCCTACTTTCTCTGTACTATCAGAAGAAGATGAGAGAACAGAACAAAGATCTCTTTTAAATGGAAAAAACCAGTCAATTTTTTCACATTTTATTTTAAAAAGAATAATTAAATAAACATAACAAAAGTGATTAATTTAAAGATCGGAAAGGACCTGGTTCTGATTAAAATATTAGTTTGTTAATTCCCTTGGCTAATCGAACTTGATTGTTCATTGTTTTATCTTTTTTATGTCTGGATTTATGGAAAATATCGCGATATTTTGGGGGTCTAGTTTAACGTGATATATGAGATATTGCATGGTTGTCTGACTTGTCTCTCATGTCTGAGAGTCTTTTTCTTACACCGCAAAGCAAAACTATAAAGGGAAGTACTAAACTGAAATGGTTAAAAACTTAACTAGACCGCAGTTAACTTGTTTAACACTGTACATAAATGTTTTTATTTCCTTTTTAATAAATAGAAAATATTGTTTTACGGTTTTACCCTATCGAGCTTACGAAGAGACCGATATATAAAGAAACTGAACTTAAACACCAACATACAAACCGAGTGCACATAAATTTAACTTAACATTGATTTTTAACAATAAATAAACAATTGATGTAAATAACTTTATTATGGATTTATGAATACCCTTAGTTTTCTTCTTACAATATTTACTTTCCGATTTTACCCCAAACTTAGAACAATGCATATTTCATTTTACTTCTTTTATCTATATTACACGTGTTTGAAGAAATCTGCATTAGGTTTACACGTATGTGGTAACGTGTTACTTCCTCTGTCTGTTGGGAGATATTCCATTTTAATCTGTATCGTACTTCTTCATCATCCTCTTTGAAATTTGAGGAACCAACCATGTTCTTTAGGGTCTCCTCGTTCTTGTGTTCATCTCCAACTCTCATCCTCTTTCGTTCTTCTTGATTTCTTCAACAGGCGGTAGATATCTAGCCGTCTTCAATTTTTAGGGCTATAAATAAGTATTTGATAAAACTTGAGTTGTTACCCTAATTTGAACCATTTTATGACCAATACGTACTAAATTACATGAAAAATAACATAATAAAACATGTCAATATTCAAGGTTGACTCATTTGTACACCCCTTTTACATTTGCAAATTATTTGGAACTAGTTGAAATTATTCTATTATTATTATAATTACATGGATATGGATAAACACTAATGTAATTTTACTGAAGTAAAAATTTATAAGAATATAAATTCAAATTCTCAAATTCATCAATCAATTAACGTCTCTCGTCTTATGGGACAATTTAAGGTGATTTAAAATGAAGTCTCTCTAGATAACCAAAAATTCATTACATCGCTCTCGAATCATAATCACTGTCTTTGACATTGGCGGAGACAAATCTCCTATACCTCGCGTCTTCTTCTTTTTTTTTCTCAAAAACATTGTCACATAATTAGTCCTCGGTAATCCGAGCAAATAAAATTTTCTCTAGATGAACAGAGAAGCTTGTACAACAAATGAAGCGTATGCCAATCACTCTAATTCCAAAAATTGAAAATCCGAGTACAACAAGGCACTACATACCCATGAATATGTGCTTCGAATCTATAAAAATATTCCCAAAATCATCACATATAAGCTTAAAGGTGTGTAATGACTAATCATACCGACCCCTCCAAAAGGCCTTTGTTTAACCGATGATAAAAAAATGATGTGTTGATCGCTCAACATATTTTTCATGACTTCCGGACTAGAGAAGGCCATGAAGGATACATGATGATTTAAATTGACATGAAAAAAAAACTATGACCGCATTGTCCATATGAAACGATCATTCATTATGACCGGTCTTGAAAAATCCAGTTTCTCAAATACGTTCATCCAATGGGTAAAGCAATGTTTAAACACAATATCATATTCCATTCTAATAAATGATAAACCTTATGAACAATTATTTTATTCTAGAAGGTTAAGACAAGGTGATCATCTCTCGTACTTTTTTTTTTTACCTATGGGTTGAGGTCTTGACTAGAAACAACCAAAAACTAAGTAAACATGAAAATTTGTTGCGTTGAACTATCTTCCTATTCTCGATCTTTGGTGACAGTTTTATTATCTTCATCAAAGCAACCACGACGACAAACAACATAGTATAAAAATAAAGAAATTTGTTTGGAAATTGTCTCTAGATAGACTATCATCAAAGGGTAGTTTAGGAAAAAAAAAAACATGGTAGTCATATGCACAGTGTTCCGTGCATGCCACACCCATATAAAAATGGAAAACGCTTATTGTTCAAGTGTCATTTACATTGGATAACATTCTTCGTAATGATACCGGGCAATTTCTAAACGGCCTTTGATACCGGGAGTAAAAACCATAGACATGGTTGTTAGACTATTCAATAAATTTCATTTCCAAAGTGTGGGTCATTTGGTATTCTCTAGTGGAACATAATGATAACCAAGAACCGATGCATTTTAACAACAATAGCCCCTTGCAATAAAGGTTATATTCCTAAAGAGACCCTCAGGTCAAACTAAATTTTAACTCTTTCAAACTCGGTAATGAACAATGTCCATTTGGCTTCGTCCTAAGAGACCACAATGCTCTACTACTATATCATTTGGTAGTGATCAATGTGGTATTATCTCTATTTCTCTACTATCCTCATTGAATCTTTCGCTCTTAAAATCGGGATGAGGCAAACAATTCAACTTGGAATCGCAATGCTAAAAATTGAGGGTGATAACCTCATTGTAATTAAGTAGAATTGGAAACTCCGTGGAAAATGGATATAATTATGTACATTGTCACCTCTTCAATAGCAATATTCATTCAGGTATCTTGAGTTCATATCTATAGGAAAGTAAATGGTACGACCCGACAAAGTCACCAAGATAGCTCATTCAAACCCTATTATAATTATAAGGTTACCTCAGGAAGTGAAATTTCTCGTCCGAAAGCGTCCCTAATATGGTGCACCTTTTAAAGAGTAACTCCACTTTAACTTTTCATGATCTTGTAAAAAAAATTAACAGCTTATAGATTTGATTGTCTTTATTATAAAATTATTCAGTTTATTATCACGATCATTTATCTCTTATGTACAATTCAAAATATAATATCCAGATAAGCGTTCAATAATAATGAAAAAAAGTTACATGATATTTTGTTGCATTTTTCATAGTAAGTAATTTAAAAGAAGTAAACAATTAGGAATTCTTATACAAAAAGTCATTTAATAATTAATTATCCTTACTAATTTGCAAGTCATTAAAAACTTGTGCACAAGACCAAGACTTTTAACCTCACTTGAACCAACATTCTTCAAAGGCCTCATGTTTTCTTTGATGGAGAATTCGTTTATCTTGTTACCATTAGTCCCAACCTACTCTTGACTCACACAAGTCTTCCCTCCCTCTATACATATTCTAAACCCAAAATGCATGCTTCCATTCATTATTTTCCTTTTTACATTGTTTATGTCACTATACTTGGCTACCAACTTTATCCAAACTTTTTTAATATATACAAAAGTTGACTAATTTTATTTTTTTTTAATAACGATTCAGGAAGTATTTGATTTGAATTAAAACAATATTACCGATTTAATCAAATCAGACAAAGGTAAAATCCTAACAAAAATAAGAGGTTTTCTTCTTAAATATTTTTTTAAAAAGATAATCAATTATTTAAAAATGGAATAATCCCCTCACAAAATCCTAATAAAAATTAAGAAAATAACAAATTATATCGATCTTTTGCATTGATTTAATATTCTTATATGAAAAAGGTTAGACAATATAAAAGCAACACCGACTTTATAAAGTCAAAGGGATGTTTGATAAAATATCGCATGTTTAAGTTTGAGCATTAATTACCTAATCGTTCACCTACATACCTTATTAAGGTCTAAAAACACTACCCTAGTAACACAATTTCCCTTATAAACACGTCTTTCGGGGTTTCACCTTACTAAACACGCACTAAATATAAATAAATTGGTGGTCGGATCGGTGGCCCACCATATTTATACAAATATATTTTTGAAAAATTATTTGATAATTTTATAATTCAGTAGAATAACTTTGTTAAATAATTGGTTTCGTTGATTTTTTTTTACATTTTTATTTCAAATGATTAAGGTCATCCGTTCTCAGTTTTTATAAATATATAAAGTGGTAAAAACAAAACTAAGAGATAAAGTCGCCTAAAATTTAATTTATTAATATATAAAAATTAATATATAAAACATTATAAATTTATTATTTTTAAAAACTAAAAATATAATGTATTAAGAATGTTGATTAATTGTGTTATATGTTTATTTTCACTTTAAAATTTTATGTGTATATAATGAATACAAAATATATTAAAAAGTTTTATCAAATTGTGACTTATAAAAAAAATTGATGCATAAAATATATATGTATTATTATATTTATAATATTATGACGTTTTCTTATTCGAAAAATAGTTTATTAAAAATGAAAATCTAAATTAAAAAAAGTTATATACATATTAATTCGTAAATTTAAATTTCTACTGATTTCGCATTTTTGCATAGACATCTTTTTTTCATCACAATCTATCATTTACAATCTATCATTTACGTTATATTACATTGTTTTTTTAACCCATTGTTATTAATTAATCTCTTTTAAATTATCTTAACTACCTAAACATTTGATTTTTTCATATATGTATACTTTAGTATCAGTTTTTTTTTAAATTAAAAAATAGTTAATCAAGTAAAACTGTATATATATGATATTTATCAGAAACAATAAATCAAATGAGACTACAATTCATCTATAATTCAGTCAAATTTATCTTCTGTTCAAAATATAATATGGAGTACACCACAATGTGTATGTTAAATCAGATCACAATTTTCTAAATTTTATTTTTTTTAAAAAAATCAACAGTTTGAAAGAAATGTGGGGTTAAAAAGGACAAATAATTGTCTTAGGGACCAAAATCCAGAGTACACAAAAATTAGAGGGAAAAAAAAAGAAAGCGTGCACCTAAGAAAAATGCTATGAGAAATGGGACCCATAAAATGGCCCCAGCCAGAAGTACTAGACGTGGGGCCACTTTATTTATTTATTTATTTTTATTATACATTTTGCCAACTAAAAAATGAATTAAAAGAAGAAAATGCCAAAATAAACTTATCAGTCCCATTTATATTTCTTGGCATTTTTTGTTAATTTGTTAGCAATAATTTTCTTATTTCCTTATTTTTTGGGGTCACGGGAAGTCCTTCCAACTTGCTCAAACCTCATCGTACGGCTTTACAGACGGGATTCTTTCCTAGAGCTCCTATTTTCGATTTTTTTTTTGTTTATTTAACAATGATTAATATTAGTAACTTAAATGTAAGGCGTTGAATCTTTCTGTCATTTGTCGATACGAAACATAAGGCGATAATTATAAAAAGAAACAGTTGCTTATATAACAACTTGAATATGTCATTTCTTAAAAGATATAGAAATTAAAGGTGCATGCTTTGACATTTCGATATCCTTTCATCACCTTTGATCCATTTTTTGATTTTTATTCAATTGTTTGTTGGTTTGTTTTCTCGACGGTTGGCTTAGAAAATAAATGTCAAGTTACATCCATCTTAATTTCATATTTTTTGCAGAGTTTCTGAAAGAATTAATATTTGAATTAACTGTTGTGTTAAATTTGGATGTAAAAAAAAGGAAGATGAAAAAAAGTGAATTGGGCTTTGGTGGGGCCTAAAGAGGTGAATAAGGCCTTTTTACACGCAACAGCTTTGACAGCCACAAGACACAGGACAACAACGGCCCAAGAACACAAAATAAGGACAAACGAAATTAAAGAAAAAGATAATAACAAAAAAGAAAATCAAGAGAGCACACTGTAGGAGCTGATTCAGTGTGTGGAGGTGCACGCATTGAAAATGACCCGTCACCTACCTAAAGAAGCAGTACTGAGTGACGTGGATAACAGGGATGAACGACTTGTTGTGACGGTGTTGTGTTGTGATGTGTCCCCATCGTAGAGGATCTCTGCCGTCGATGGTAATTGGCAAATGGCAATGCAAGTTATATTTGGGCAATATATCAGTGAATATTTTTTTTGGTATTATCTAAAGTTTTTTCTCCAACTCTTTCTATATTTACATTACTTTGGTTTATATGTTTTTCCTATAAATAGACATATCATATTATTGTTTATATTCAATATTTAAATCGATTATATTATTATTCTTATAATTTTACCTTGAAGTAATTAATATTATTTAAATATTATAGTAAGATATTTAGGGGCCCACTCCAGTAGGCAGCGTGAAGAAATTGTTGTACGGGCCAAAAAGTGAGTAGGCTCTGTGTTAGGAGGTGGTTGTGAAAGGAATGTGTGTCCCCTACGTATTGAAATTGGATAATAAAGCTAAAGGGTAGGCATTTAATGGGCTTTGGATTTTTGGCCCAACAACTAATTCACCAACTTGACCCACACTTTTTAGTCTATTCACATGTGAGTATGTGACCACTGTCCAGTGTTCACTGCTACTGTTTTTCCGGTGCATTTTCTGTGCACTTTCTCCGATAATATATTTATTTCTCCGATAATCTCTTTGCATCAAACGTAACTATTTGATATCGTACACAATCAACTTTAGAGAAGGAATAAAAAGAGAAAAAAAAAGTCGTTTGGTGAATTAGCAAAACTATAAGTTTAAACAGAGAATACTAGTTAATGTTCGTTTTAATAACGAATAGTACATTTGAGTACATATAATTTGATGAACTTAAAGGTAGAATTTGATGAATTGAACAACAAGTTTTCACTAAAAATTGTTGTTATTTTTTTAGTAATAATTTTACAAACAATCAACACTAATATATAAATCCATCGGCATTGTTGATTGTTGAAGTTCAAGTAAAAAAAAAACACTAGAAAGTTCAATAACAATGATAACATTCTATCAAAAACAAAAACAAATCAATGGTTTATTGAAAATTTTGCAAAGTTTCTTTCTTCGTTATTTTGTCTTTCTATTTCCTTTCATGTGTCGAGGAAGATGAATTTAAAAACATTACTCCTTGGTCGATTTAGGGACAGTTTAAACGAACAATTTTAACATTTTAGTGTTTTGGTCGAAACGAATTGAAGGGAAAAATAAGAGATATGAAAAACGATTGATAAAATTAAGATGAACGCAACATCCTACAAATGTTCGAGAATAGATGTGTTGGATTGTAGTGTGTATATTATCAATTTTACCCTTAACTGTATTTTTAATATAATCTATATAACATATTATATAGATTATATTAAAAAGCCTTATTAGTGTTGATTGTTTAGAATATAAATAGAGGGAGGTAAATTCACCTGCTATGGTATCCAATTACTCTATAATTAGATACGCAGGTGGATTTACCTCTCTATTTTATTATTATACTTACAAATTGGATAACAAAATAACTTGTTTTAGAAAATATGATCATAAAATTTAAAAGCCTAATCGACAATGACATATTCCAACAATTTGCTTCCATTTTTGACGCGTCAAAGTTGAAAACTTAACACCACATCCATTTATCTCTTTTCCTTTGGCAACAAAACAATCTTGTAATTACAATTGTTCAAATATAGAAGCCTTATTCTCAAAGCAAACCAAAACACATAAGCCAAGCAAACTGCAATCACTTGTGTTGCAAGAACCACTAGCAAGATGGAAGATCTGCAGGTGGTGGTAGAATGCTCTCTTCCGGCGATTTTCCATTTTCGACGACAAATGCAGTCTTCAATCCCCACATTGTATGTAGCTCCAAATGGCAATGCATAAACCAAACACCTACATAACATACATGACATCAATTTAGAATCTTGGTTACTAGCCGTTATATGAGCCTAGCTAAAATAACAAACCCTAATCGTAAATTAGGGTTTTTACCTGGATTATTAGCTCTGAATCTAATAGCAGTCCAACCTCCAGTAGGAACACCAACAGTATTCCTCTCAGGAGGATCAATCAAATTATACTTCTTAGGATCATTCAAAGGATCAAAGTTTCCGGTTCCGGTCCCGACAACAAAGAAGTTATAGCCATGAAGATGAAAAGGATGAGATTCAACTGACAGAAGATTAGTATCTTGAAGAACCAACTCAACTGAGCTATTATAAGCTATCTTGCTAAGCCTTGTGCCAAGATTAGTCCTTAGATTAGCGGTCAACGGCGCGCCGGTATAGTTAAACGCCTTAGAAGGCTTATCAGGGAAATCAAGCCTAAAAACACCAGAGGTTTTAAAGTAATGTGCTTGCAAAAGAGCGGTTTTGGGCATCACGAAGGTAATATTGTTCAATGAAGCAGTCATTTGAGTTTTGTTCTTGCATTCGGAGCAAGGATTGATCCCTATTCCAATGGTGTAGAAGAGATGACGATCTACATTTTGAGGTACATTTGCTGGGTATTTTGGAGTGTTTAGGCTCTTGATCTTGCTATTGTAACTAGAAGCGAGTTTCGTGTCGTTTGGTGTAGGGAGAGTTGGGAGTTTTGGTATGATTGTGTTTGGTATTCCTTTGTATTGTAGAATGGCTGTGACTGTTCTATTGTCAACTGGGATTGGTGCGTCTTGGAATGGTGTTGCAGCCATGAAGTACCTTCCCGGTGTCTCGTTGGCCCGGACAAGGACGTTTGTCGTTTGTCCGGGTGCTATGAGTATGGTTGTAGTTTCGAAGGGCTTGGTGTAGACCGCGTCTACTTCAACGACTGTCATTGTGTGGCCAGCTATGGCGAAGAAGAGCTCGTCGTTGAGTGCAGCATTGATGATTCTTAGAAGGTAGGTTTTACCATACTCAACCTCTAAGGCAAATGTGTCTGATAAATGAACAAATATCAGAGTCATTCAGTGAGGTTTCATCCTAAAATAAAGCCAACTTTTGAAGAAGGTATTACGTTTTTCCCTTGAGCAAGGGAATAGAGGGCCAGGTTTTCCGTTGATGGTGTGGGCGTCTGAAGGTGGAGGCGGCAAACCCAACTTGTTTGATTGGCTAACAACAGTTTCAACGTCTTCGTTCCACCATTCGCCTGAAAGTTAAGATCAATGATCAAAATCACAAGATTGTCTTCTTTCTTTTTTTTTATAAAGAAAACCCCGTTATATACATGCATTAGACGACACACAATTCGAAATGATATAATTGTCTTGTTTGTCGATGTTGAGATTTTATGTCTAGTACTTACCTAGGATTATGTTGGTCTCTAAGTGAGGTTGAGGAAAAGGGAATGGAGTTCCGAGTTTAGGCATGATGACTATCGCGCCATACACGGTTGCCCTAAGCCAAAGGATGTGTGCGTGCCACCATAGGGTTCCTCGTTGATCCGTCACGTTGAACTCATATGTGTAGCTACTTCCGGTCTTGATAGGACATTGAGTTATGTAAGCCGGTCCATCCGCCCACCCGTTACGAAATTGCTTCAATCCATGCCTATAAACATGCATTGTACGTGACACATTACACATTTTTGTACATATGTAAGTTTATGTAACGTGTATAACAATATTACGTACCAATGAATTGAAATGTTGTATTGAACATTGTTGGTAACGTTTACTATAACGCGGTCACCTTCTCGTGCGTAGATCGTTGGACCCGGAAACCTCCCATTTACGGTAATAATCGGTTTAGGATGACACAATCTACTCACATTCTTCACTTCAATCTACAAGCATCAAGTAAATAATATCAAATAAAAAACCATGTTCAACGAAAATATAATTCTAACATATAAGTTCAGTAAAGTTTCATTCTATAATTGACGTGAAATACATGTCTCAATAGATCAATTCGAGAAAAACACGAAAAATGATGCAAAGAACACCAACATTAAATTGATAGTTCTTGAGGGCGGCCTCGGATTGAGTAGAAAGAAGAACAAGATGCAAGAAGATGCAAAGAGAAAAGGCATTCGAAAACCGGAAAGTAGCCATTGTTGATTACGTTGTTGTGAGATCAAGAAGTTGGAGATTCTTGTTTTATATGATAGTTTGAGTAGATTGAAGTAGTTTGAAAACAGCCCATAGCTTCAATTAGGTGAAGCAAATGCAAAGGATTCTTCAGTTTTGCTTGTTGGTTACAGAAAGCTTTGAAGCAAACCCTTGTCTTGTTTCTGGGGTATTGTTTAATATGAACAAGCTTCAAAGCAAGCAAAATTGGTAGAGACTAATTTGAGATGAAGAGTTGTTTCTTGTCTTCTAACTTACCTTTCTGTTGGATGGCATGGTAAGTAAAATGTCATTGGTGTCTTTTTCCTGACTTAATACTTATAGTAAATTACATAAAATTACCCATTAAAATTCATTTTTCAAAAACCACCCATGGAAAAGTTTTTTCTTTCAATCAACCACCCACCCCTCATTTTATTCTTAAAAATATGATGATTTATTATTTGTAAGATATATTTTAAGAATGAAAAAAAAGGTTTAGTTCCCAGGATTTCGTTTACAGAAAATCCTTTTTAAGAGGATTGGTCTGATAGAAAATGGGCTTTTGGGCCTGTTTGGACGTAAATTTGAGGCCCAATAAGATATATTTAAAGCATAAATAAAAGATTTAGTTCGATTACA
The DNA here is from genome assembly GCA_002319775.1 of Fagopyrum tataricum. Classification (NCBI taxonomy): domain Eukaryota; kingdom Viridiplantae; phylum Streptophyta; class Magnoliopsida; order Caryophyllales; family Polygonaceae; genus Fagopyrum; species Fagopyrum tataricum. Next base: position 58,030,690 of record CM008280.1, read on the forward strand.
GAAAACCGAAAAATGTGGCTGCTGGGATTCGAGCCCAGGTCTTTACGGCCACAACGTGGAATTCTAACCACTAAACTACAGCCACTTGGTGATATTAATATTTCGTGTATTAAATATGTACTAATGTAAAATAATGGGATGCTTTATATTTATTGTTTTTAATCATTTTTTTTTTAAATTACTTAAAATAATAAACAAAGGTGAATTAATGTAAGATATATAGTTGTAACTCCGTAAAAATATTTAGCATTAGGTATTTAGGCATATCAAAATTGTTTTTATTAAATATATTAAAAAAAACTTAAGCGACATTTAATAACTTGCATGAGATTTGTACTCCCTCCATTCATAAATAATTGTCTTTTTAGCTTTTTGCACACTTATTAAAAAACTTATAAAATATACTAATATATCCCTAATCATTTCTTTACCTTTTACGTTATTGAAAATCACAACTAACACAATAATAATGATTAGAAGGGTAAAAGTGTAAAGTAAGAACCAAAAAATTAAAATGACAATTATTCTTAAAAAAAAGTTCAAGACTAAAACGAAATTATTTATGAACGGAGGGAGTATATGATTTTATGCAAGTAAAATTATCATTGATATTAAGCAAACCCACAACCCAATATTCTATATAAGTTTATTGCACTCTTCACGTGTTTAAAATAAACTTTCAATCAACTTATATACTTAATTACGGATTTGTTTATCGTCGTGACAATTTCATCACTATACAAAAAATTTCAAACAAAACCACCTACCGTTTAGTCTCGAATATGCTTCTTTATTATGAAAGGTTAGAATATGACTAAACAAATTTTGTTTGTATCTTCTTTCCTAATTATGTATTCTCACTGTCTTCATTTGTCTGTGTGAATGGAGTCATTTGGGAAGTTCATACGATTGACATAGAAGTTTGTGACTGTCAACTACATTGTTATTACTTATTAGTCGTGCTCTTGATAAATATATTATATGAAGAGATAATAGACTAATCAATAGTTGGACTGCTTGATAACATTTTACATAATTCCATCCGTAGTTCCTTTAATTACGTAAGTTTTTTATTAGCAATTTTTTTTTAAACAACCTTAAGTTGTATTTGTTTGTTCATAAATACTAGTTTATAAATTACAGTTGTTTAAAAATATTATTTACTATGAATGTTTAAATAAAACACTCAAATTAACAAGAGTATATTACTAGTATTTCATAATAAAAATATCATATATTCTTTCATTAATAACAAATTAACCATGATATTTAAGGAAAATAGTTGATGTAAATTATTATGTGAACATAACTAGTTATGTACAACTAAATATAGATTAAAATATTTTTTTAATTACGACTCAAACTTCTTTTTTTTTCTTCTTTTTAAAACTCTGATTTGAACGTATATCGGATTATAATCACTTGAAAAAATAAATAGACCCGTAATCTATATGAAAGGCTTTGCTTAGCCATACAATAGAAAAGCAAATTCAATACTTCTCTACTATGACTTCGTGATAGTTTGACAACTCACTAGCAACTAAATGTGATAAATCTTTGAAGTTGACTTAATAGTCGATTAATTTAGTATGTTGAGTAAATTATTTTATAAAATTATAACATCTAAATAAGTCATCAAATAACCTCATCACGAAACACATTCTCAATCATCCTTTTTACTTTACATCTTTTCAATCACAAACATATCACCCTAAGCAACTAACCAAACAAATAAACCTCCCCGCATACAAGCCCTACCCCCAAATTAAAATAGAACGAACCTCTTTATCTTCATATTTAGTTATTTTGTCGATTTAGTTAATGTGAATAATATTTATCATTAATATACACGCTTTAAAATCTAATAAAAAAATATTTCAAGACATTTCATAAAGATAGTTTAGCCTAAAAATTATTTTTTTTAATGTAAATTAAGACGAGTTTGTTTAAAATTGCAAGAGAAAACGCGTTGAGAATACTAAATTTGAAAACCAAACGGAGGATTCTGGCTTAGTTTTGTTTTTATCATCGATCTTGTGTATTAACAAGTTATAGTTGTATTTCCCTTATAAACTCAATACACTTGAAATCTATTCTTGTACCATACCACATATATACTTATACACCAACCTAGAAACGATGTTCATTTTAAAATATTGCTTTCACAACGCAAGCGTTAATGTATATGATTTTAGTAGAGTATATAAATTACATACTTCAACAATAGGACGGGATATTAAAAAAAAACTATCTCACGTCAGATATATCTTGATTACAAGACTAGTATATAAGTTAGTCGATACTTATCCTATTGTAACTCATTGATTTATATGTTATACCCAAATTTACCGTGTAAACTATATGCCTTTAATGCGTAAAATTTCCACGTTACACTCATATCGATCTGTCAGAATTTATCATAGGCTAAAGGAGATGAATGGTGGTGATTGATTAAAGATCTATCTTGGCGCATTTGAGTAGTTGGTCGTTGGTTGTCTGCTGTTCAATCTTTCAAACCTTAACATCCAACAAGGGAGGTGACTTGTGATTATAACACATGTTTGTAAAGTAAACTCCATTGATTGAATCCACGAGTTTGTTGCCATCAAATGGACCTTTCCTACTTTCATTTCTAAACAAACATTTGTTGCCTTCCATTGGCCAATCCACAAGCTCGATCTAACTAAAACTTCAATAATTTTACAATAAAAATCAAAATTTCATTTTCAAATACGTTTTGTTGTCTATTTTACACTATTATTCCCGTGTTCAGTAATCAAATATCAATTCTAGTTAACACTATAAATAAAACATTTTAAAAAAATAATGGTTAAATCTGACTCTATTTGAATAGAAATTATTATTGAGAAATATCTCAAGAATAATGTTTTGTGGGATATCTTGAAAATTGAGAATACTAATGAACTAAAACTGAATTCGAAAATAGTATTATATGGATTTAAAATAGTATTATATGGATGGGTGATGGAAACACTATTGAAATGTGAAAATGAAATTGAACCAATGAATAACCGTAGAAAATATATATCCATTCCACCTCTAATATTAATAGTGAAGAATTAGTTAGTGAATATGTTATCAATGATCACTGGAATAAGAAAGAGGTTGAGGATAATTTAGGGCCCCTTCTTCTTAATGATGTAATAAGGAGAATTCTTACCTATCAACTTTCGGTTAATAAAATAAGGGATCAACTTTATATATATATATATATATATATATATGAAAAGCGGTTAGGTTGGACTATCTTCTTGAGCTAGTCTAATCTAAAGCATCCTTGCATATGAGAACACGAAGTTCGAGATCCTCAGAAAGATTGTGTTTAGGATCAAAATTGGGTCGTTCGGTCGACAACACAATTGATTTCTCTGAAAACATGCCTAATATGGACTTAGCTAGAGAAGCGAAAGTCTAGTCTAAAGTCGAGAATAATAATCTTGACCTCTCACAAACAACTCCACAAACCTTGGAGTCGATAATAAAAGATCAACTTTATTGGTTTTCTTATTTAAAGGGTTTGTTCTCATCTAAATCAGTTATGGAGCTCATTAACTATGGTAAAGGACTATCTTAACCTTCTAATATTTGGATATGAAACCTTCAAATCTTACCAAAAATTTAAAATTTTCTTTAGAAATTGGGAAGGAATGGTCTACCTACTATGGATAATTTAGAAAAATAAAAAATTCCAATCTTAATACAATGTAATCTATGTCAACACCCTTTTGAAACAATAGAACATATTTTCTTACAATGTTTAGAAATATTAATAATGATAAAGTTGATAGAATCTTGTCCCTTTCTTGGATGTTATGAATGAGTGCTATAATCAATTGACATTTAACGAACAAAAATTACTATTATTTTTTTGGTGAAATATTTGAACCACTAAAAATAATGAGATTTTTAACAATAAACCAATTTGTGAAGTCTCTACCCGTGCTAGTAGACATATTCAGGAATGGGATGGTGCTAATAACAAAACCTAAAATCATCCCAAAATAAATCAACAACGCAAAACTAAAATATTAAATGGACCAAATCTGACCAAGGATTTGTAAAAATCAATATTTAATGCCAAGACTACTACATACCAATATGGTAATTGTGAATTCACCTCTACCCTCTTTGATAAGGCAATAGCTTTGAAACATGACATTTTAGAAGCAATTGAGTTGGGGTATAAATTTGTTGATATTGAAGGCAATAACCTCATTATCATTAATTCGATTAAGAATATTTGGAAACCCCTGCGGGATATTGATCTTAATATCTCTAGTATCTCTATTCTACTGTCACATTTGTAGTTCTGGGTACATCATATGTTAGGGAAATCAATGGTGTGGGGAACAAAATCGTTAATTTGGGTCATGATGCTCTCTCTGTTGATGTTCATCTTCCTCTTGAACTTGTTGTTCTCATCTGTAAGGATAATTTAGGATGGTCGACGTTGAGACACTAATCAAGTTCATCTGCATTTACATTTATGACATCTAGGATAACTCTCTGAACTCTGGAGCTTCCTTCTAGATGTGACAGATGTGGTTTGAGTTGACTGGTTGTATCCTAGAAGGTTCTGGTACACAACGGGGTCGTACTCTCCGCAATTCCATCTTCTGCTAGGGCTCACTCACTGGTAACTCATAACATTACGATTTGTCTTCTCATCGTTTGAAGGTCTATCCCTACAACTATGTGCTCTTACTGAAAGAGCTCTAATACTCTTACCATGCTTGGGAAGGGTGGAGAGGTAAATGCCTTCACCTCGACCCGTTTCGGTCACTAGCCTAGTACGCGCCATCTATACAAGACAAACGACTATAATGAATACATTGTTATTTCTAAATAAAGTAATAAAACTAACTTACTATACATCCGAGGTCTGCAGAGGGGAGTGGTGGTTTCCGTACAGACTAACACATCCTGCCTATGCATGAAATTTAAATTTGAAGTTCCTTTTGTAATCTAGATCTTTTTTCGGGTTCTATTTTTTATTCACCCTTTTAGAGAATTTTTAGTGTCATTGTTGTCAACCTAGAGCTCTGATACCACGTTGTAGCACCCTGAATCCTGAGAACTCGAGATGTCACTGGCTATGACCTCACAATGAGTCATGGTCTTAGTTTGAGATTAATGATACATGAACCTTACAACAAGACACAAGTATTAAATCAATAAAATTGTTTAACTGGTAAAATATTCAATAAAGTAAATGTGTTTAACAACCATGTATAACGATGAGGAAAACCATGACATATAACAACTTAGTCTACTAAAATAAAAGTACGCCCAACCCTAATTACCGGTACGGAAACCCGGCTGACCACTCCGCTCCCGACTACTCGGCAAACACCTAACCTGCAAAGTCTATCAACACGGTATTAACTGTTAGCTAACAATTCTAACGATAAGGTGAACTAAAGACACAAACACACATAAGTAAAACGGTAAACAGATCAGCATGCACAAACAATGTCCCGGTTATTATCTTTTCATTAGGTGATTCCAATCTAATTAGTTCAACTTAATCGAGTGGCACGAAGATCCTTTAACCTTCGCCCCCGTCCCCGTAAATCAACAAAATTGGTTTTAATGCATCTCCCCGTATACTTTGTTGGACTGGTCGTGGGGAGCCTCCTAGTCGCATTCAACGCTGGACACTGATGTCACGACCCGTTATCATACACTTGGCCTTTTCCTAAAATAAAAGTGCAGTGATCTAGTCAAGTTTTAATTATTAAACAGTCAATACACACACTACCTCATCACACACTTAATATTATTACAAGTAGCTAAGCGAGTCCGATGAATTCACCTTATCTAATCCGATATCTTAGTATGCTAATCCCGATCCGTCGGTCGCAACAACGTCTAAGTATACTCGTTCTACTATTTCGTCACTTCTAGGGTAAGATATCTTGCATCTCTACCCTTATCAATCTCTAGATCCTTGGTTCTATATACCTAGATGTACATTCTGCAAAATCTCATCATTCCACACATATATTCATTTCTCACTCTAATCATTTTCTAAAATCCGCAATTTTATAACAACATTAACTTAGTGGCCTGATGACATTTACAATATCCTTAGTTTCGAACTAAGATCCTAGCATAACTTCATCAATCATTATCTGAAATATAATCATTATTTTAATTTAATGATGCGGATTTATGATTAAGATATTTTAAGGACGTTTCCGAAACGGACTAAATAGTTATAACGATTCCGAAAATAAAAGTATAATAATTCCACTACTTAGGTAACTTCAAGCATAGTGACTTAGCTCCCTCGAAAAATTACCGTTTTGTCCTCGCCGTTCCTAAAACTCCAAAGAGGGTAAACTGTTCTAAATTTACAACCGAAGTTGCAAACCTTATTTTAACCTCGAATACCTATCCTCTACTAAACCTTAAAATTTCAGAAAAAATTCTACTTCACTACAATAATCCTTCTCGAAATCCTAAAGATCCATAGGCTTCATTATCCATTCACAAAGTCTATAAAATTCCACAATTTCACCACATATAACTCATGTTCCAACCTTAGTCATCTTCGATAATTCTTAACAACTACAATCGGCCCTAACTTTGCAACCCTAGAACTTAATATCCGACCGTTGGATCATTCCCAATTTTAATACCATAAACTATATATTAATAGCTAAAACATATCCAAAAATCAACGGTAGATGAGGAGTTTAGAGTACCTAACGGTATCCTCAAAGTTGCCCGTTCAAAACTATAATTTTTGGAAACTAGCACAAGGGAACAAGAGGTCAGGGGTTCGATTCCTGACTCGTGTGTAAGACTAAGGGAGAAAAAGTGAAGTTTGGCCCATGATAACACCCGCATTGACATCGGTCTTCAAGGCAGTTAATGTCGGTCTTCAATTTTGCCATGGTAACACACGCATTGATGTCAGTCCTATTCAACGTCGGCTTCAATGCTCTATCTTCAATGCTCCAACGTAACAGTTTGAATGGAAGAAGAAGAGGTTGGCATGGGCTTAAGGAAAAAGAAGTGAAGTTTGGCCCATGTTTCCTAATTAAGAGAGAAGTTGGTCTGGTCTTTTCCAAAGGCCAGAGTATACATAAAATAGAAATGGTTGTCAGGTTCTGGGCTAGGCTTAGAAACTAGGAGGCTAAGAGTGAGACCCTAACTTAATAGAAATTCGGTAACATTTTATCGATTCGACCAATCTGATAATTCAAATCGGTTTTTGAATAAAAAAGTTTCCGGATCTTACACAAAAAAAACTACAAACAAATTCTTACCAAAAAAAACAACAAACAAAATATGGTTCAAGTGTCTAAATGTTTTTGTATATGATGTGTAAACCAAAATTCTTTTGCAAAAATTCATGTTTCTGATATGAACATTCGAAACATAGTTTGATTGACATTACGAGGTTATATTATTGAGAGAGAATGAAACAAATATTAAAAATAAATATTATTGTTGAACGTGTCGATTATTGATATGTTATAATGTTATATGGTTAGTGATGATGTGATACAGTTCCTTTATAAAAGATGTTTTTTTGAAAAAAAAAACATTTCGTGCCTTCAAATCAAGGCCCTCATTCCCACTTCACTTGTGGTCGAACTTACCAAAATTTGCTTGCATTATTTGTCCTCTAATCCTATAAATAGACACCCACTTTTTCCTCATGTAAACACTACAAATTGAATTTTGGCATGTCCATCGACTGTCACGCAATGAGCTTTCCATATATTATCACCTCTGGAATAAATAATTTTAAAAATTTTGTAGCACATAATTAGTTCAGTGTCCGTATCTCGTGCGAGTTTTACCTGAAAAAAATACTATGTTATAATTTTTATTGTTTATTAATAGTAATCTAAATAAAATTTAATTATAGATTAGAAAAATTAGAGTAATTAATACTATCTTTCTAAGAAACATGCAGTACAATAAAAAATTGATTGATTTAGGGTTTGTAATTTTAAAGCTATTCTACTTTCATTATTGTTTAATTATGAGATTTAATTTAAAATTATTTTTATTAGAATATAAATTAATTTAAATTTAGTATTTGAAGTAACCGAAAATATTATTTGATAATAATCTATTTTAAATTAATAAGATGATGTGTCGTAGTGATATACTTGATGAAAGATGATGTGGCATGTTGATTGTTTAGTAATTTTAATAAGAATTTTTTTAATAAAAGAATGAATGGCAAATCGGTAAATATATTTTTCCAAATTTGTAAATAACTCGGAAAAAAAAATCTGACGTGACATGCCTTACGATGCGAAACATAATTGCTTTTGATAATATATATAGAATATATAGATATATAGACTTGAATGAATATCCCATGGATGAAATTAGAATTTTTGTTTTACTTCATATTTCACGGGTAAAGGGTAAAATATATATATATATATTTTTTTATAAATAATAATAAAAGGAAAATTAATTCTAACTATGACAATTAAATGGTACATTATTCTTTCTTATATTCGGAAAACAATCCATGAAAATATTCATTGTATTAAAATTAAAATGTATTTAGAAAGTAAAATATCAATTAGTTAGATATTTCTTATTTTTAAATTAATAGTTTGATAGTGACTTATATGGTAAAATAACTGATTTTAGTTAATAAAAAAAATACAATGAGTCATTTGAAAAGATATAGTAAATAGTAAATGTAAAATTATAAAAAAATAACAGCGTAAACTAAAATATGAGATAATGACACGTGATTTTAATGTCTTTTGATTTAATATAGCACATAAATAAAGTAGTGACATTAATTGAACTCATATATCGTGTTCATGTTTATTTGCATAAGTGTTGTGTATATAATTAATGCTATCTTTAAAAAGATCAGAACTAGTTATATTTGATTTATTAATTTTTAGTTCATTTTTTTTATTACACTTGTATCTAAATTATATATATTCCATGGTAATACAACTTGTATAATTATTATTAATAAATTCATTCAATGATATACAATATATATTGCATCATCGTAAATATATTTTAAAATAAATAAATTGTTTCTAGCTAATATATTGACTCATGTAAGGCATGAAAACTAAACTTGTTATAATCGAAACAAAGGAATTAGAACGACCCTAATTGTAAATAGAACTATAGAAGTATAATCCATATTTTGAGAGGCAAATAATTTTGGATGTGGAGAAATTCAGAAGATTAAATAATTATCCACAAAAATGTGTTGCATGAATGGATCCTCCACTATTGTTATTGATAGGTAGCACTTCGAAGTGTTGCAATTGGTTATGAAAACAATGATGTTCATAGTATATTAGTATGTTTCTCAAGTAGAGTTGAAATTAAAAATTAAAGTCAACTCAAATGCAATACAATAATTTTCCACAATAAAATGTTTGGAAAATTCCAGATGTATTTTGTAATTTAAATTTTTTCATAGGATGTTTCTTAAACTTAATATGGAGTATACTTTTTCATCAACCATAGGTTTTCGTTCGAGATAATAAAAAGACTAATTATTATTTATTAATAATAATAATTATTATTTTTAATATTTAAATAATTTTTTAAATGAATAACTTCTATTTTGTTCTATATACAATGACAGTGATATTGAAAAAAATAAAGGTAAAAAATCATCCTATCTTTGAATATAATTTGAAAAAATATAAATATAAGGAGATCGTTTGGAATCCATGGATTTATTCTATCAAGCGATGTTTTTTTTCTTTTCTTTTTTTTATTTGGAATTTTGTTGATAGTTGCAGGTTTTTCTACTTTTATACACATATTTCAAAGAAATTTACGTAAAAATATATGAGGTTTTTATAAACTTTACTCTCAAGGTTAATAAGATTAATTTTGACAAATTTTAACCTTACATTTCTTGATAAAAGTATTTTTGGAGAAAATTCACCCTATATGTTTTTTGATGCTTAAATAATTAAAAAAGAATGAGGACGATTAATTATGAAAAATTTTCAACCAAAAATTTAGTGAAAAGTGTATTTGTATTTGCTCATCAAGTGGATGATACGCCTTCTTTTTAAACAATAATAAAATAATATATCATGTAACAAAACCTTTATTGAAACTTTTCTATCAAATTTACATCCTTACATTCATATTTATTTATATAACATATTTTCTTATTATAATTGTATCACTTCCACTTATAATTTAATTGGTAATACATACTATTAACTTTTTATAAGTTACTTTATCGCCAATTTAAATAATAGTGACTACTTTTTATTCAAACGATATTTTAATATGAGTACGAGACTCCATTTTTTTTTAAAATGAGATGAATAACCGATTATTTATCCGGGAGTTTATTTTTACATTTTAAAATATATATCTTATTTTTAATTTACATGTCCGATTAATATCAACCGCGACCCTAACTAGTATTTTTTTTTTCTTCTTAAAATGAGTTTAAACAACCAATTATTTTTGATAATATTTCACGAAATATAAAGGTAAAAAAGTTATAAATAAAATAAAAATACTACGGAGTAGTAGAGTAACCAGACTTTAGAGGGGAATATTTTGTTGATTAGCTTGTAGCTACACCAAGGGAAAAATCATAAAGTAAACATAAGTTTGAAAAAAGATGGTAAGAAAGCTACACATATTTCATAAGTTCTTAAGTAACAAATAATTTACATGCAAAAAAAAAAAAAAAAAGAATTCCCCTTGAAAATCCCATTTTCAATTCCTTCTGAAAATTTGCAACAAGCTTGCATCCTTCTTCCCCTCCATCGTCAGTCTTCTACTATCTCGAAAACTTTCCGAATTCAGCTAAGACAAACCAAACTCTTGGGTAAAGCTTACTTGATCCGCCTCCCAACATAGTTTCGTCGTCTCTCCTTTGTGACACGGTATATATTCCTGTGAAACCCAAGACAAATGATCAAGAATCTATATATGATCTATTAGTTCATATTTTTCGGGTTTAGTTATCGATTTACCTCTAATTTCATGACCAACTCTTTAGCGTTAGGGGCGGAGATTATGATATGACGCGCATTTGGACTTATGAACCCTTCTTCGACGGCTTGATCAATGAACGACAACAAAGAATTGTAGTAACCATCCACATTCAATAGTCCAACCTGCAAAATATGTTCATGTGAGGAAAAAAAAAAACAATTATTCGTGTCAATTAGAATTCTTTTTCTGTAAAATACCGGTTTTTCATGGATGCCGAGTTGAGCCCAAGCTATAACCTCAAGTAGTTCCTCAAGCGTCCCATAACCGCCTGAGTGTAGTTCCCATCAGATTAGGCATATGGAAACATGTTTTGTAAATGTTTAAGGACCTAATTGTAAATTTTCTCCTTTTGTTTCTTGTTTATATTTTTGTAGGGACAGGACTCTAGTGTACAAGTCAAAGACAAGGTACAAAACGCTGCGTTTAAGGCATTTAGTGGTTGAAGCTCAAAAGCTGATACACAAACACACAGAAAACTGAAAGGTTTTGCTGTAGTACATCAGAGTGGAAGCATGATGCTATTGCTTGCAGTGGCACAGTGGGTTAAGTGTTGATATACACAGAAAACTGAATGATTTTCTATGTGTCAAAAAAGGAAAGAAAGAGAGAAGTTAATAAAATTTGCATGAATTTAGGGGAAAAAAAGGTTATAGTAATAATAGTATTTATAGGGTTTGTTTGGTACGATTCTCATAATGGAATCAGAAATAACAAAACGTATCATAATGGGTGATTTCATTTTTCATACCCGGATTCGTGGTTTTATGGATAGGGCGAGTACTTTAAAAAACAATCCATGCCATTTTATTCCGATTTTTTAAATTTCAGTCCGATTCCTACATGTGTATCAAACGAGTCTTAGTAATCATTAACTAAAGAGTATACCATCTTTATCTCAACAAGTTGTGTATCACAAACTCTAAGAGTTTAGTGAAACTACCCATTTTTCCATGTAATGATGTTGATAGGTCAAAGCCAAAGGCTTTGAACAGTTGCTCTCTTTATCTTTGCCTATCCTTTTTTCTAGGGTTTCACACAACTTCTTCCTTACCATTATTGCCTTCACTTTAAGTGCAGTCTAGGGTCAAAATGTACTATGGATGACCATAGATGATACATAACTTCAACCAAGTTTCATACCACAACTAATCGATAATATTAATTTAGCTGATGAAATTCTTGTGGTACAAACTTACAAAGTAAACTAACCGTTTGTAAATAAACCGTTAGTTCATCTAACATTTTATACTTTTGTATTAATACTATTCATTTTATTATCAACTAAACATTCATTTTAGAAAAATTGAACCGTCGGTTCATATTTTATAAATATTTAGTTCTAATGTCGGTAAATTCGTACTAGAGGTTTATACGGTAAGTCGGTAACAACTCCCGAGGATTTTAGGTTTAAAAGGATCAAGAATGTTTTTTTTTCTAGCAATGTGGGTGGTTTCTAAGAATTTAGTGAAAGTACAGGTTAAGTGTTGCAGTGTAGGGTAATATTTGTTTAACCAAATGAGGAAAGAATATGTATAAGTGCAGTCTAGGGTCATTTTTGTTAGATAGAAATATTTAGAATATATTTATTTTTGGTTAAAAAAAAGAAAGATGAAAAATACTAAAAAAAATTAAGCAACAGACCTGGCAGAGCTATAAAAGCGTCAGAATGCTTAGCCATCTCTGCTTTCCTTTGGTGCATGTCCGCCACAGCCTTCACTTCTCCTACTGTTACACCAGTTATCTAAGGACATAAAACAAGAAGAAGAAATAAATAACTCAAAAAATCATTATTTTACAAAAATGTAATCAATTAAAGTAAATATAGAAACCCTTTTTGGAGTCATATTGCAGAAATGTAATCATAAGGCCTGCAACGAGTTGGGTAGACTTGACCCTCATAAAAAAAATTAAAAATAAAAAGATGTCGTGGATTTGTGATCGGATTTTTATATAGTTTAAATTGGAAGTTTTTAACGAGATTTTCGCGAGTTTTACGATCGTGTTTTTAAATTGATGACTACTCACCTAAGCTCCTTACTCTTGTCACTTTCCTTCCCTTCATACTTTACTCAGTTCGGCTCGTCGATGTTTATAGACTTGTCGGTTTTATTGTTGGACATTTATTGCTCCTTTGTTTTCTCCCTCTAGATTCACCTGACGTATCTAAGGTCCTGTTCGTTTTTTTTATAGATTATTCGGGGACTATAATTTTCACAATAGTTACGAATAATTCGATAATTCAAGTTGAAGAGAATAATTAAAATGGTCAGAATAATTCCAAATTTAATAAACCCACAATATTTTTTAAAATGGTGCGTTTTTGGTAAAGGGACGAGATTATTCAGAAGACTATAATCCTCACATTAATCCCAATAATTCAAGTTGAGTTGGATTTAAACCAAAAAAAAAAGTTAGAATAATCTCTCGAAACAGTCTTCTTATCTTAAATAAGTTCATAACCTCATATAACTTAGCCTACCAAACACATCCTAGTACATCGAATAGTTTCCTTTTTTATCCAAAAAAATTATAGAAAAAGCTGAGGAATGGCAGGGACTCGAGTAATGGTATGGGTAAGATCATCTCAGATTCAACAACAGAGAGGAGAGGGAAACACTACCAAAATGAAGAAGATTAACGAACAGTAATTAAAGTAAATTTATTATGGTAAAAGAAGATTAAACCCTAAATAGAATTTGATTGTTTATTTGTGATAAGAAAGAGGAGAAAAGGTAGGAGACTTTTAAGCACAGCAGACATACCTCTCGAGGCATGAGTGTCTTGGGAATAACTCTGCAAATAGACAGTAACATGACAAAATTTTAGTTGAAATTTTGATGACCACAAACACCAAAAGAATAAAGCATGCTTAATCCAATCATTATGTCTACTTAATCACATTTATTAGAAATTTCATTAAAAAAAATATAAAAATTAAAATTGAAGTGGGTAATGAGAAACTTACCCAATAACATGGCGCCCTCCATTATGAACAGCTTGAGAGACTAATCCCATTAATCCAATACTTCCTCCACCATATACAAGGTCAATGTTCCTTGACACCTTCACATAATCAAATTATATTTTTTCATCAAAATCAAATTCTGAATGAAACCCATTATAGATGACAATATTCTAAGAAAACCCAAGTTTTCAAAATCTGAAATTCATGGACTAGAGCTTGAGAAATCAAGATTTTACCAATTCTTTGCCAAGTTCAATGGCTGCTTCTTGATAGCTTGTCTTCTTGCCTTGACTGCTACCACAGAAAACACAAATTCTTCTGAATTTTGATAGCTTTGTCTCATTTTCTCCCTCCATTTTAGTTGTCTGTGTGAAATGGTGTTTTTGTTTTTGTGGTTGCTGATCAGAAATCACAAGTTTTGGTTATAAGACTTGGTTTCATATCCCCACCATTATGATACAAAAATGGAGGTTTATTAAACGTGTGCCACAAAGGAGTGCAAGTAGTAAGGATGGAGAGCACAGTCACACTTGAGTAGAGCTTCTCTTTCCTCTTACCATTCGTTTTTATAAACACATACTTCTTAGGCACGTGACTGCTTTCGCACGCTTTCCTTGCTCCAACTCACACATACTACAATTTCTATTAGCACGCTTACATCTTTTTTTTTACTTTTTTTCTTTCTCTCATTCAAATTGTTCAAATTGTAAACGCAGTGTAATGGGTGTGTTCGGTATAAAGAGATTATCAACATAAAAAAATGAATGTATTTAGTACTAGAGAATGAATAAATTTACGAAAATGAGTCGGATGGATGAGTACTAGGGTGCTAGATTTATAAAACTTTCATCTACTATGACGGGTTTGTTCAGTAAATAAATTCATAATTTTTCCATAATTCTCCATAACTTGTATACCATACATTGAAAAAATAGATGAAGATGAAAATTTATGAGTTTTCACCTTGAATAACCTTTATCCAAGTATTAAACTATTTTCAAACTAATAAAGAATAAAGTTCACATTGCTGTCTCAACTATTTCAGATATTTCGTTCAACTTTAACAATTAAGTCATAAAAGAATTGAACGAGAGGTCAACAAGATTTAAGTCATCGACCTATTTTCCTTTAATAGAGTTATGTCTACCGACTGAGATAACTATTTTTAATAAATATATATCATCTTGGTAATATATATGAGAAACCTCTATATTTTTTGGGTCCTGTTCTAATTGACTTTATAAACCGTCCTCTAAGCCAAACATGAAAGAGTGGTTCGCGCTACAAATTGAAATATTTAGATTGAATAGATTGTAGAACATTGATTTGTATGTTTTTTTGAGATTTATGAGTTATGAGTTTATATGTTGTGCTTAAACCTAATGTACGTATAAACTTGCTCATATGTATCTAGTCATGAGCAGGATCGGTCGTATACACATGTTATCAAAGCGATTAGTCTTATTGTAAAGTACTTTTATTTTCTCCTTGAAGTCATGAAGAGAAAACCAGTGTGATCAGACAAGGCAGCCGAAGGCTACTGAGTGTAACATCGAATTCCACACTTGAAGTGGGGAAGAGGGTAAATCATGCTTCCATCTTTGTATGTTGTTCTATTTTTAACTATGAAATGTTTTACCACACAGTATATTCTTTGATTCTAATTAAGAAGCCATAAAGCTACTTTTTCCCTCCTTGATACTAATTAAGAGTAGTTAAGTTATGCAAATCATCTTTTCTCATTCTGCTTAACCAGAAAGCATGGATCTGAAAATTTAAAAGGTCAAAGAAACCACTTTGCATGAAAGGATCATAATGATGAGTTATTCTAAGCTATTAAGAACCCTAGCAATCTACTATAATCATACACAAAAACATAACAAAATAACATTGAAATATTTCAAAGCAATAATAAAAAAATTACCCTGCTTTCTGTCAAAACTTCAGAATGAAGGCAACAGTCTGTTCTTTTATGATCATCAAACTGATGTTTTTTTGAATAAAAATACACCAGAAAGGGTTGAATGGTGGATTATACTTAAGTAAATGTAATTGTAAAAATAAACAGCAAAAAGGTGATTAGTGATCATATTTAAGTGAAGTAAGCTTCAAATCTGGTGATACTTTTTTGCTGTTTTACTGATCAGAAGCTAAATATGCAGATAAACTTTTTGGCTGTTTTTGTCTGTGTAAAGTAAAGCTCTGTTTGCAGATAAGCTTCTTCTCAAAGGCAAACTCAAACTCAAATGGTTTGTTTGGACAGTATGAGATGGGTTGATCATAGTTTAGTCTATTTGTTTTTGGGATCTGGGAATTCATAGGGCATGGGCAGTGATGAGAAGGGTAATTTAAGATAAAATTAATAGCATGCGCAAATTGAAGATTAAAGAAACAAATATCTAGACTTTTAGCAATGTGCATAGATCATTGAAGTGAGAAACATATAGGAGTTGATAGCTCTGTCATCTTGTAGTTTCCATAGGAAACATTTTTCTATTTTATTTTTATTACACCATTCCCTTCTCCATACCTACCTACACTTGAACAACCAACATTTTGTAATGTATTATGTCACCTAGCTACAAATTTACAACTTACTTGTCCAATGGATTTCAAAGGTCCATATTATGAACGTGTAATAGAAAAAGTTACTAGATTTGATATGTTTTTGTAATGGTAAGTCGAACTTATAAACACGCCTTTGTCATTATATCGATTATTTCATCTTAACTGACATTTATTTTATTTTAATAAATACAAATTGTTAAAGAAATTCTTAGCGTTTGGATTGAAGATGTTCTAAGTATGCAAATTTCATGCATCCCAACATTTAGGGTAAGTTGGAGGTATGAATCTTATGTAGATTGTTAGATATCTCAATCTTTACAATAGACAAATAATAGATATGATACTCCACAAATTATCCTAAAAGTTGGGATCTTTAGTGCAACTTTCCCTTCTAAATAAACCTCAAGGTCTTGGTGGGGTTGTCCCAGTAATACAGGAACTAAACCCTAATAATGTAATGCAACATATGCATATATAATATTGAAGGAATTTTCCTCAAATCCCCATTCGTTTTTCTATTGTGTTCAATTCCTTTCTAATGTTTTGTTTTGTCCTTTGTCGTCAAACTTATATGTTTTGAGATTATAAACGCATTAGCCATAAACTGATAGTGCTTAGTGATGGGAGAATGAATGGGTGTGTGCAAATAAACAAGGCGGCATGCGTGTTCAGATGTGTGATTATATAATGCACAAAACAGAGCAAGTGTGTTCTTATTATATACAATAATTTCATTTGGAATATGCAATTAGTTGACCACAACACAACTTAAACATGGGAACAAAACATGGAAAATATGAAACTTCAAACACTATGTCTTTTCTCCAGAAATTTCAGGTGCCACGTCATTCGGTTGGACCCGATAAGTGTAGAAATGTTTCGATGGGTCGTTGGTTTGAGGATGAATCTCGAATGCTTGTGAGCGTAAGTTCGCTTTAACGTGCATGACCCTCCATGTCTAAGACTCATCGGATATAAAAAGATAAATTAACATAACACAACACTAACAAATTTCGATGGGTCATTTGATGCCGTGACAACTTCTAGTGGACATCATTTAAATCAATCGACAATAGTAGTACACCTAACTTATATACTAGGATTATAGTACTTTTTAATCGATGTTGGGCTATTTTCTACTTGTATACCTCACTCAAAGTTTTTTTAATAAAGAAAAGCGGTGATACACTAGACGACACATTGTCTAATGGATCGAAAGACCAATCAATCGGCTACAGACTAAGAGTCATGAGAGAACCATAACATACAAAAAAGAGAAAAAACACATCAAAAACTTTGATCACAATGAGGCAATGAACCGATCTAGAAGGAGCACCAAAGGAAGCGCTATACAAACAAAGCGAGGAAGAAACAACAAGAACAAGTTTGTAGAAGCAGTGCAGAGAAAAACTCTTATGGACTATTGGTGGAAACCTCAAATTTGAAATCTTCTATTGATCCTTCGAATTTCGATCACCTATCCTCGACTCTTTCTCACAAACAAATTCAATGGTTCTTCCATGCAAATCTCACAATATCAAGATATATCCCATTTCATCGAACCATAGAATGTGAAACAAAGAATCTCTATTAACGATCGATTGTAATTTGTTTTTGAACAAGGGAGATTGAGCGGAGAAAGATGCGGGTTTCGCATTAAAAAAAACTGATTCGGACAATCCGAAAAAATGATTAAATTGATTCACCGCATTCAAAGTTATTGATGTTAATACGAGATATCTTCCTTTAAGCTAACAAAAATGCTTTTTAAAGCTCCTTTGAAGCTATAGACCTTTTGACTCATAGAGATGATAGGAAGGCTTTACATTCAATTTGATTGAGCACCAAGTAAACTTCAAAAACCCTAACAAATTTCACATTAGATAAAAGTTTTGTGGTGGTTATGAACCAGGTTCGATAAAACACAAATACGAATCTTGTTTTATATTTATGTCTGCATATAAGATATGTAAATAAATATCAAATCTCTCATATCTAATATTTGGTTAATGTAAATATGGGTATCAAATGACCAATAACTAATATGAAAGATCGGACAATGATATATTTTATCAAAGACTTTGGTTGTTTAACCAAATATTTCTCGCAGAAAATCATACTATCTTTTAAGATTATTCTTGTAAATACAGTGTGTGAAATTTCGGTAGGCCAATATAAATGTTGACGATAATAAATTCTCATATCTAAAGTGAAATATTTCGAGTTTAATATATAAGGTTGGTGAATTATTCTTTCGATAGTAATCAGTTTTGCAATGAACTAGTTGTACTTATGTATTGGATTTGGACCTGACACTATATATACTCGTATACATAATTTTTGTTTTACATTCCGTCTGTGTCGGACTTAAATTCAGTAAATTTGATCTTGACACAAATTACGCGTGGAGAAGTATTGTTGTGGTTGTATGTGGGTGTGTCACAAGTCATAACCAATGATTTCCAATTTTCTACCAATCACACAAACCACAACCAAGTTGTTTTGGTAGGACTCATCACCTATTTCACAAGAAAGTGATACATGACGCGATATGCAATCCTTATCACCCAATTCAAATTAACAATTAAGTGGTTTGCATCATTTACGTAACACAAAGCGGGACACTGGGACCCCTTACGATAACCCAATCACATTTCAACACTTGTAGCCATGTATTGTATCATTTTAGAAAGTCTACGGAAACAGAAAACAATGGCGATAATTTCAGTTGGATCCAAATCCGATATATAACTTTAACAAAACTATATTTTAAAACTAATAAGCAATAGAAAGAGTAGTTATTGACCTTATACACTAAACCTTTTACCTCCGTTTGGTTGTAATTTCGGAAACGAAACGAAATGGAAACGAATCTAGTCCACATATGTACTTTGTTCATGGAATCATTCCGGTTGGCTTCATGCAAAATACACTTGTTTCCTCCTACTTTGTTACCCTATAGGGTACGTATCCGAAGTTGCTACTTGTTTTTGTAAAACTAATCAAATTTTACTACAATTAGTTCAAATCACAAGAAATGATTCCCAACAACTTCATGAACAAGGGTGTACGTATGGACTAGATTCGTTTCCATTTCATTTCCGTTTCCGGAGTTTAAACCAAACGGGTCCTTAATCTCTCAACTTTAGAATTGAAATTTTTTTAAAAAAACAGTTACGTTTTGTCTTTGTGTACCGGTATGCACACGTAATGATTCGGATAGAATAAATATATAATGGACATAATTTGTAAATATTATATATGTTGTAATTCTACTAATTATATGGACTGCCGAAGTTGATTACAAACTTTTATTTATTAGCTTATTGTATTTAAAAATTAAAATTTATAAAAACCAATGTATGGGTGAATTATTTTTTTTAAAAAAGGGTTTTTAGAAAAAATATTTATTAGGAAGGTTAATATAATATATCATTTAATAATTTATCACAAATTTCTACGCGCTAAAAATCATAGACTTGCAAATACGATTGTTCAAATTTTGCCCGGACCTGAATCGACCAGACCGGAACACTTTTATTGGACTGGACCTAAACGAATATCAAGATCCGGTTCAGGTCCTAAATAGATCGGTGAACAACCCTACTCGCGAACTCTGGCCATCCGATTTATTTTTTTCCATAGTCTTCAAAAGGTTGATAAGTTTTGGTATACTAGTAAAATAAAGTTTCCAAACGAACCGTAAGGCACTCCCAAAAAGTAGGGGCACAAAGAAAGAAGCAAGAAGTCAATAAGTGAAGAAGGTCATCATTACTGAAGCCTCCTCCTAAGTGTTGGGTCAATAGAGAAGGTTCAATGATAGTCAATCAGAAATTTCAAAAAGAAACCCTACATTCAACCTTTTCTTCTTTTTGACCCACACCCATATCTTAACAATACCCTAATGGTCACCAATTCAAGCTCAAGTCTTTCTTTCGGTGGCTAAAGCCTTCAATCTAATAATGTAAACAGCAAGCAAAACTATCAAAGTGATTGTTTAATTTCTTCTTCAGAAAGGTAAGACAGTGGGCCATATCTATACCTGAAATTACCCTACCTTCAAGACTTGGAATCTTCTAAAGTATATTCAGTTTTCACTGCTACTGTAACTTTTAGGGCATGGAAAATACATAGAGCAGATCTTCCAGGGTAAAAAAGACCTTGGTTTTCCCCTCTTTTACCCTTTATAACCTTTTTACTGCTTAATTTATTAATAATTAAACAGTATGGACTAAAAAGCAAGACATAATTAAGCACTTCTTAATAGTCAAATTATAAAGCAAAAACAATATTATTCAAAACATAAAGATTCCACGACCCCACTTATACGTCTTTGACGATTATTAAATCAACATGTGATCAAAAAAATCAAAAAATGACAGAAAAACATTTGCGTATGGTGGGCAGTTAATTCGGTTACTCAAAGTCAAACTACAGTGAAAAAGAAGTCCTGTGGAGTGGGGCAATAAAGGGTAAAAAAGGAGAAATTTTGATAGACAATGTAGTAAAAAAGTTTCAGGTGATGATAGCTCGATGTTTGAATATGGACAGTAAAAAACTGATGGTGGTGACACAAAAACATTCATCACATGGTAGAAGTGGCGGTAATTATGGGGTTTGTTTACAAAATCTCAACGTTTAGATGGGTAAATTGTACGATATGTATAGAGTTAAAAGTACCATAAATAGCGCAAAAGGTAAAAGAGAATAATAGAAAGCTTGGGAAGAAGAAGAGGAATTCACGTGACTTTGTGACTGTAGATAAATAAGTCAAAGTTTGTGGGCTACAAGATGTAATTTTCTCTTAGGTACGTATACCTATCTAACAAAATACAAAATCAAGCATATAAAAAATGTAAAAAAAAAATCTTGAATATCGAAGAGAAAGTTACCTTCTATTACGTAAGTTTCACTATACTTATGGGTATAGTATATATTAGAAGGGTGAAATAAAAACGTAACGAAAATAATTTAACATAAAAAATAAAATGAAATGATTATGTTATTTTTATACTTGAGGGTGGTGCTTATTATGGAAGGAGGGGGTGAATGTGAATATCCAATCGTACACTTAACACCACATATATGTTTTGGTGGATGATCGGAACTTCACGGATTTTTATTGGTGGTCAAAGGGTCACGGGAAAAAGAATACTCTCGATTTGATGAAACGGATTAAGGAGGACGCCAATAAGCTATGGCTGATAATGAGGGATCTTAATATGATTCTTTCCTCGGTTGACAAGGAGGGTGGTTTCAATCCGGATTTTGGCGTTATGCAATTTTTTCGCAGCATGTTACATTTTTGTGGTTTGCATGAGGTTTGCTTTGAGGGGATGAGATTTATGTGGAACAACGGTCAGTTGGGTTTGAGATTGATTCATGAACGATTAGAGTGGGATTTTTCCACAATTGATTGGAACGAACGTCACAAGTTTGCCAAGTAAGTTCATTTAGAGCGGAATATGTTGGATCATGTCCCTATCATGCTCCGGATTAATGGTCTGAATGACCAGGATGGACGCCCTCGGGGCTCGAGGTCATTCCACTATGAGGCGTTCTAGTCCGAGAGTGAAATGTGCACCGAAGTTGTGCTCAACTCTTGGGTTAACCCTGACAGTCGTAATGCAGAAGCCGGAATTGTTAAATTAACAAGTGTCGCGCGGGTTTGTTAGACTAGAGCAGGGATACAATGGACAACATTACTTTGGAGCTTAGATTGGTTCGCAGAGAGCTTCAACATATCCATGCCCGATCTCGTGATCAGAGGAACATATAAGAACATAATAGAATGGATGAAAAGGAGCATGATCTTATGTGGAAGGAGGAGATAATGTGGTTCCAAAGGGCAAAACCAAACGAGTTTAAATTGGGGGGGGGGGGGGGGGGGGGGGGGTAAAACACCGCATACTTCCATAAGAAAGCTAACGGGAGAAGGCGTCGGAATAAGATTACCAAACTTATTGATGAGGATGGATTGACGTGGAGAAGTGAGGCGGGGAAAGCAAAGGTCGCTTGCGAATATTTTAAATATCTTTTTGCAACTGGGACGGATGACAACGGTAGGCTGGAACTTAGGATGACGAAGTAGGTTCCGAGTGAGCGAGGATAATGATATGTTAATTGTTAGCTCCATGCACGGAGGAGGAGATCAAGGGTCCTGATGGGTTGTTTGCCCTCTTCTTCCAAAATCACTAGGATATTGTTGGTAAGAATGTTACTAGTTTCATTACTCAGTTTTTTAATGTGCCTTCCTTCCATCCTCTTTAAATCACACCTTCATTTCACTTATCTCTCAGGTGAATAATCCTATTTGTATGCAAGATTTGCGCCCTATTATCCTTTTTAATGTTTTATAAAAATTTTTTTGCAAAGTTTCTAGCTAACAGTCTTAAAAGTGTGTTTGGAAAAGTTTCATAGCCAATGTTCAGAGTGCTTTTGTTTCTGGATGTCTTACTACTGACAATGTCTTGGCTGCCTTTGAACGTTTTCACTAAAAGACAAGGGAAGAGAAGAAGGATTGCATGGCTTTGAAACTTAATATGACAAAGGCGCGCTTATGACAAGGTGGAATGGAGTTTCTTGGAGAATAGCATAAGGAATATGTGTTTTCAAGAGAGATGGATTAATTTAAGGGTTTTTCCTCTTGGTGTCCTCAAGGTTTGGACTTATCCTCTTGGTATCCACCAAGTTTTAAAAATCCTCTTAGTACCCTCATGGTTTTATTTGTTTTCTCTTTATACTCATTCTTTATATATTACATTAAAAATTCATTATAAAATAATTAAAAAATTAATTTTAAGACTAATTTTGACCACATTAAATATTAAACTAATAAATATATAATAGAATTATATTTTTTATATTTTTTAATTAAAAAATTAAATGACAGATATTTTTTTTTAATGAAAATAAAAAGTTAATATTTTTTATTTCTGATTTAAAATAAAATATATAAAATTAAATTTAAAAAAATTAAAAATTGTTTAAGAGTCTAGAAATTTAAAATTATTGTAAATTTTTTGAAGTTCTATAATTATTTTAATTCGAAAATTTTTATTTATTTTATATTTCTAGTTTTTTAGTTTACAGGCTCTTAAATTTTTAAAAACAATTTTTTAATAAAATTTCGAATTAAAATAAATGATATAAATTAAATTCAAAAAAAAATTACTATATTTTAAAATTTCTAGCATCTTAAAAAAAATTGTTTCTAAATTTAATTTTATATATATTTTATTTAAAATCTAAGATAAAAAAATAATATTGTAATTCATGAAATAAATATTACCTTTAATTCAAAATATAAAAGTTATATATAAAAACCAAACTAGATTTTTTTTTTCAATGAGGTCATAATTAGTTTTAAATTTATTTTTCTGATTTTTTTGTTATTTTATAATGATTTTTTAATGTAATATATCAAGAATGGGTATAAAGAGAAAATAAATAAATCATGAGGGTACCAAGAGAATTTTTAAAACTTGATGGATACCAAGAGTATAAGGTCAAACCTTGAGGGCACCAAGAGGAAAAACTCTTAATTTAATTATGGGTTGCGTGTCTTCAGTTATGTTCTTGGTACTACTTGAGGGAGTTCCTACCGAGACCTTCTCCCCCCCCCCCCCCCCCCACGGGGACTTAGGCAAGGAGATCCTCTCTTCGTTCCTCTTCCTTATTCTTGTCTCATTTTCTTAGCAGAGTGAGATGCTCGGCAATCTGGCGGGTATAAGGATTGCGCCTACTGCTCCTAGGATCTCTCACCTTTTCTTTGCGAATGACAATATTATTTTTGCTAAAGAGACTTGTCAACAAAGCAGGGAAATCATTAAAATCCTCCGTATTTACGGAGATGTTTCGGGACAACAAGTGAAATTTGTAAAATCGGAACTTTCATTTAGTTCCCATGTTTCGGAGCAAAGAGGAGAGGATATTAAGGAGATTGTGGGAATATGGGAAGTTGTTAAGCATGAGAAGTATTTGGGTCTTTTCACTTTGATCGGAAAGTCAAAGAAGGTTATTTTTGCCTCTATACAAGAGAGGGTTTGAAAGAAACTTAAAGGTTGAAAAGAGATCACGTTGAGTAGAGCACGTAAATTAAGAAGTCATGTCAAAGGTTGTGATTCATGCCATTCCATCATACATTATGTCATGCTTTGAGAGTTTGAGATGGCTGGAAGGGTTTGTGATGATCTAGAAAGATTGATGAGTCAATTTAATTTGGTGGGGTCAATCGAGAACCAAAGGAAGATTCATTGGAAATCATAGAAGCACATGTGCATGGCAAAGAAGAAGGGGATATGGGTTTAGGGATATGAGGAGCTTTAACTTGGCTCTTCTCGCCAAGCAAAATTGGAGGTTGTCACGGATCCTGAATCTCTCAGTGCAAGGCTATTGAAGGCTAAATATTTCCCAAATAGCTCCTTTTTATGCTTTGGTCGGGTATCGACCTAGCTTTACTTGGCAGAGTATTATGAAAGATAGGGCTTTATTAAGTAAGGGTGTGTGTTGGAGTATTGGTAGCGGTTGTTGTCTGTCTATTTGGAACGATCACTAGTTGCCCCGACCACGTGATTTTAATCCAATTACACTTAGGGTTGACTATGTTCCGAATATGAGAGTCATTGAATTGATCGACTGGAGTGTGAGAGTGTGGAGGGAAGATTTCATTCGTGATTTATTCGAGGTTGTGGACTCGGAGGTGATATTAAAAATTCCTCTTATCAGTCATGAGATGATTGACGAGTTGTACCGGTTTTATTCTTCTAATGGACTTTTCATTGTGAAATTCGCTTACAAGCTTGCACAAGAGATGTTAGAGGCTAAGGATGGCATTGGCTCCTCTAGTACTCAAACAGGTAAAGGCCGGCAATGTTTGGAAGAAACTTTGGTTGATCAAAATGAGCCCGAGAGTGAAGGATTTCATTTGGCGGGGATGTGTTAATGTGCTTCCATATAAAGCAAACATGTCTCGTAAGATTGTTACTATAGAACCTTGGTGCTCGGTATGCGGAATGGAGGAGACGGTCATGCATGTCCTCTTTTCTTGCCCTAGATTGGCAAGAATTTGGTCCGATCTCCCTCGGATTAGTAAGAGGGGTAGGAAAGCTTGCTCTTTGCATCACTGGTTTGATTTAATTTCATCATGGGCCACTGTTGATGAACCGCAACGTTGGGCGGCTTGTCTCTACTGCATATGGGAATCCCCGCAACTCGGAGGTGTTCAGAGGCGATGCTTTGTAGGTTAATACTATATGCCTTTGTTCATAGATTGTGTACTGGTTAATTATAATGAAGCATGCCGTCTCGGAGATAAAGGTAGCAACACTATTGTTTGTTGTCAAGTTAAGTGGATTTGGTCTCCTGGTGGAGTCACCAAACTCAATTGCGATGCTGCGGTGGATGCTACGGGAAGGTTTGTGTAGGGGTTATTGTTCGTAACAATATCGGGACAGTTCTCCTGGCATCTTCTATGGCTCTCCATGGTGGTTTTTCGGTTGAGCATGCGGAGGCTGAAGCTATGAGGTGGCCTCTTCGGATGGCGAGGGATATGGGAAGGCAAAACATTTTATATATATATATATATATATATATATATATATATATATATATATATATATATATATATATATATATATATATATATATATATATATCGGATTGTTCTATTAATGTTTCTAAGCTTTCTAGTGAGATTTTTGCTCGGGGTGTCTTGGGAAGGACACTTACCGACCTCATGTGCAAGTGGTCGTTTACTCGTCGGCTTGGTAACAAGGCGGCGCACTGGTTGACTCATTGCTACCCGGCTTCTCCTATTCATTTTTGTTCTTTGCCTTTTCTTCCTCTTGTTTTGAACACAATTGTTGATTCGGATGATAATGAAGGTTGAAATTTTGTTTCTTAAAAAAAATCGCGTTTCTTTTTATTCCAATTTCTTTAACGAGTTTTAAATTTGTATAAACCAAGAGAGCCTCTAGCCAACAACCGATGGTAGAAAGCACTTCAATAGTGGCTCGACAACCTATCCTTCTCGACAAACCTTCTCTATGGTCGAACGTCTCTCTAGAATTGCCCGCGAGGATCACGATACCAAAGAATAATATGTTGATTCTAAAAATGTATTTTCAAAGTATAATAGTTTTGGTTTTTTTTTTGTTCGGTATTAGATTATGTATAATAGATTATAATACATTGTATGATTCCGGTATTATTTTTTAATATTAGATATCGTGTATTAGATTTATGACATTATAGCTATGTATATTAATGTTATTATACACAATAGTATGTACCGAAAAATAATATCAAAAATTCATTATAGTTTCTCACATCAACATTTGAGTGGAAAGATATTTTTGTAAAAATTATCTAACTTTGTCCATTCTCACATATCGACACTTTAGGGTTTCTCAAGGAGAAATGACGTTAACTAAAGTAATAATCTGGTTTACAAGATGTTTAGAAACTAAAGAAGAAAACTAGAAAAGTCTCATCATTTTCATGCAACATTGATGATGAAAAATGTAAAGGGATATTTACCATCAATAGGAGTGTTGAAAGTTTTAACTTTTTTTTACCTCTATGGAGTTCAGGCGGCAGACCAAATGGTTAATATGCTTTCTAGGATTCCATCTCCAATGGCTTTTGTAAGCACTTGAAAATGTTATTAATATGTTTATACACAAGAATTTTTTGGTGACTGCTAAAAGGGGCCATGCATGCTTGTTGCCTCCATGGAAGCTCAATTGAGTGTGATTCATCATCTATGTTTCAATAGAATCAGGTTTAAATTGAGCCTACATTTTATCAGGTTCAAATATGTCCAGTGTGGTCTACAAAATATATGTGTAAGGGGTTTGATGAGGTGTAAATCTTTTTCTACGTAAGTAGTGAGATTTATAAAAGAACAAAATCATTAACGTTTTAGATTTTAACGTATTGTGAGGGACCGATAATTTTATTAGTGTGTTCTTTGTACATATAGGAGGTCATATAAAGGAGGTGGTGCACTTGAATGAGTTGAAAAGTGATTTGTATGATCGTGCTCCTTGTTATTACGATCAGTTTAATCTTTTTAGTTTTTTTTATCAAACGTAAGATATAATTATAGAAATCACTTTGTTATATTATTCATTCTCGTTAACCGTACATGGTAAATAACGTGGATCGTAGATGAAAGGGGTGAACACACCTCAAAACTGAACAATCGTTCGTCTTGTAGTATACAAAAAGAGATTTTTGTAAAGCTATGGAAGAATTTGAAAATATGGCTGATTAGTCTAACATCAAACTGCATGTTCCTGTGCTTATATACTTTGCATGATCGTGCTCACGAAACACACGATCCCGTAATCCAGACCCACAGGTAGAGATATGGGATGCAAATTTAAAGTATTTATTTTTAAGTACAGTGGTTTTAAAGGTTATCAATTCTTACCGTAAAAGAGATTTTACGATAGTCCGATCCGAACCATATGGACCCATGATAATAGTCGAACTCGTATAGGACAGTACTTATAAGAGGATAAGAAGAGTGGCTTGGGGAGGGCCCACCATAGGAGATTGTGATAGTAGAGAAATGTTGAGGATGTCTGACTAGGCATGTGGGACCCATCAGTTGTCTACTTCTTTATTGGTTTAGCTCCACTTTTGGATCCTACCTTCCGTTTTATGTGATCTTTTGTATCCCTCCCTTGTGTATCTTTGTATGTCTATTACGTGATTGGTTAAATTTATATTATTTATTATTTTTTTTGTAAAGCAGTAAAATTTTAATTTCTATTTATTTAGCCTCAGTCAATTACATGTTAGAAATACATATATCATTATTATTACGAGAGATCTCAACTGATTTTATCTTCCCTCTTTCCCTAACAAATTTGACCGAAACAAACAAAAGCCCAACCCATGTTTCTATTCTTCAACATTAGTTGCATTATGTGTGCTATTGGTCTAAGAAACCATAGAAAAATACGTGAAATCTCTTAAATATGAAAGCTTTATATTCGCTGTTTTAATGAATTAAAAACTTTATTTTATATAAATTATATGATACAATGCATAGTGATCATGTTTATGGCTAAAATTCGAACTCTTTAAAATTTTGTCATCTTTTGATTACTTTTCAAAGATATGTATTACACAAAATTTCACAAAGTATCTAAAATTTAAAGTTGTGATATCCGTTATTCCAAAATCCAAAATAGTCTCTAAACAATTTCAGAATTTATTATTTTTTATATACTTTGGATTTTTGTACATAGACACACTGCATACATTATACAACTTGTATAAAAAAAATGTACAATTTTAAAGGGTTGGATTTGATGTTATCAAATTATAAATTTCATCCGAATTTCGTGGACTAGTTTTTGTATATATTCAAAAATGACAAAATTTTAATAAATGGATTTTATATGAGCATGGACAATGTACCTAATATAAGTTGTACAAATGAAAATTTCACAACTTTTGAGCAATAAATTGACGTTATCAAATTTTAGGGATTTTGACCGTATTTTGTGTATTATGGGTCTATAGTCTTTGGATAACTTTTATATATCAAACTTTAAGTAACATCATTTTTTCGTCGTAGACTCACTTTATACATCATAGAACTTGTATTGAAAACAAGTTGTGCAAATTTTGGAGTCTCATATTTTAACATTTTTTAATCGATTTTTGTGTATTAACCTTTGAATATATTCTATATAGGTTTATTTTTGGGGCATGTAATCACTTTATCCATCATATAATTTATATATAATTTATACGTGGATAAACTTCGTAATTTTTGAAGCAACATATTTAACAATATTAAATTTTAGAGATTTCAATTGAATTTCAAACACTCTCAGTGACCATATTATAACTCGTGAAGTACAAAAAAAAACATTGAGAAATTCTATTTGGTATCTTCGAAGTTTCAGCTTCTTCGGTTGGTGTCCATCAAATTTCATATTTTCGATTGATATCCTTATAATTTAGTATAAGTTCGTTTTGCGCCCAATCTTTGGATGACTGTTAGATTGTTAACATTTTTCCATCACCTTTCGTAATTAAAAAAGAGGAAAAGAAAGAATACAATTTTTGAAAATGGGGGAAATAAACACGATACTTTGTTTGTTTACTTTGCTACTTATCGCCAATGCTCAAGACTTATCCTTTTGGTTGCTCTCGTTTACTCCAATGTCACGATGTAGGTTAGTCTCTTCGAAATCAGGCTACTCACTAAAACCCTAATTATCTCATTACTCCTCGGCCTTTGTCTTCGAAATCAAAGTCGATTATCTTTCTGATGAAGAAGATATACTTTGAAATTATGGTCAATATGTATGCCCATTCTTTGCGCTTTAGTTTCTATTTTTATTTTGAGGAACCATAAAAGTTAATGAGATGTTTGGACTAACTCAATTTATGAATTGGGTTTATTCAATTTTTGTAGACTTTGGGGTTGATAGTGCAATGTTCGGACTGGTTCAATTTCTTCAGATGCTTGTATTGATTCATTTTCTATTTTTTGACTAATTCAATTTATTTTTTTTGCATAAGCATGGATTGATTCAGTTTATTTGTTCAATATCTGAGAGAAGCATGTTATGTTGAGCCTGATTCAGTTTTTACTCAACCGTTTCCTGTCACTTTGTTCATCTACAAGGACTTTCATTGTCATCCTTGGAAGATTTGAATTGTTTCTCACCATTGTCTTAGTGCCTGGTATTATAGCTCTTTGGTGTTCCAGAATAATGATTTAGAGCCCGTTTGATTTAAACTTCGGAAACGGAATATAAACGAATCTAGTCCATACGTACACCCTTGTTTATGAAGTTTTTGGAAATCATTCCTTGTAGTTTGAACTAATTGTAGTAAAATTTGATTAGTTTTAATACCATATAGGGTAACAAAATAGGGGAAAGCAAGTGCATTCTGCATAAAACACCCGGAATAATTGCATGAACAAGGTACACATGTGGACTAGATTCATTTTCAATCTGTTTCCGGAGTTATAGCCACACGGGGGGTTAGTTTCTAGAGTAGCGTTCAATAAATAGAAATTTAGGGTTTAAGAATGAAAGCATATTTTTGAAGAAGAAAAAGGAAATGTTGAAGAGGAGAAGTTACTTGAATTCGGCTCGAAGATCGAGCAAATCCAATAGAATTGTATTTGAGCGAGGGGATGTATCGAAGAACCAAACGTCCAAGGTTATTGCAAAGGGAAGACAAATATCGAGTTAATTATGTTAATTTATTTCTTTTCATTTTTCATTTTTATTGTTTTAAATACAACAACTGACATAAAAATATTGTAACAGACCGGAAATGACAAAACCTTGAGAGCACCAAACGGATAAATGAAATTTGTTGGTCACCAACCGAAAATGACAAAATTTTGAGAGCACCAAACAGAATTTTCCAAAAAAACTTCAAAAGTTGTCATGTGATCGTTGCAACAAAGCACTTTCCTAGTACTCTTGACGTTGTTCTTGCCAAAGCTTTGGCTAGTTTTTTCATGCGTTGCATAGACGTCTTTCTCTTACACCTATCTTGGTACAGGTTATACTAGTTGGTCTCTCTTTCACAGTTAACATGGTAGTATATAATATATATGCCCATCTTTGTTACGTCTATAAAACTTTTGACAGCTCTACCAATAGAATTTACATAACCCCCAACTTGTACTGTTGTACAGCACAAACATACCTAAACAAAGAGATTTCAGCAGTACATGTCACAGAATTTGGAATCTTGTTCCATTGTACTTCGAGTTTCACTTTACAAGACAATAGAACAGGCTTTCCAATTCTGTGACATAATATAGCAAGAACATAGCTGGTAACAAAAAACATGCCGAAATACTTTAATCAAAGAAAAACTACCATATTTAGAATGCCGGTTCATATTACAAAGATTTCATGAAAATAACTTAGCAGCTAAATACACCCATTATCATATCATCAATGTTTAGTTCCACTCAGTGACCCATCAGACAGACCCACATACTATTTGTAGCTGAAATTGGTGCTGGTAGCCTCTGTTCAGGGTCCACTGAACCACTAGACTCTTGAGACTTAGCTGTGCCGTAGGCTGTATAACAGACGACTGATCTGTCACCAACAAGAAAAGACATCATTCCACAATCTAAGTTGTAAACAATCAGAAAAATACAAAATTTGATACAAACTAGCAATTGATTAGGTGATCCTCAAATGACCAGGTGTACCTTGAAAGAGACAAAAACACAGCGCTGATAAACCACCGATTTTTTTTTAGAATTGACGCCTTGGTGGCCTTGCCTCTGCCATAGTCACCCGGATTGGCCTACCATCAAGATCCTGTGTCCCACAAAAGTATCCATTAGATTTTAGAAACTAAGCAAGCTCTATACCACATGTTTTATGAACTATAAACTACAATACATTTTAATGAAAGTTTTGTAAGGATGCATTACAATGTAGTGCGACTAACCAATACATATAATTATATTGTGTTTTACCTAAACAAGTTTGGTTGCAACTCTGAAACGGAATGAAAATGAATTAATCCATATATGTACTCTTTGTTATGAAAAGTTTTGGAACCATTCCTTGTTGTTTAAAGCAACTGGAGTAGAATTTTATTAATTTTGATGCCTATAGTGAAACAAAATGGGAGAAAGTAACCACATTTTGCATTGAAAATGAGAAAAGATTCATCCTATAGAGTAATTTATGAGTGAACAATGACATGTAAGTGGACCAGATTCGTTTTCATTCCGTTTCCGGATTTGAAACCAACAACCCCTAAATTACCAACCAATACTACATTATTGCCTTAAATGCATGACCTCCAAAGATCCTAAAAATCCAAATACCATGAAAGACGTTGTTAATACACTTACCTCCCCATCCAAGGTTTGAATTGCATTATTAACCTCCTCTGCGCTATTGTATGTTACAAATCCAAAGCCTCTGGATCTTCCACTTTCTCTATCGTATATTACCTTGGCTTCCACAACATCACCGTGACCACTGAACAACTGCTTCAAAGCTAAGTCATCAACACCCCATGAAAGATTGCCAACGTGAACCCTATAGTTACTGTCAAAACTAGATTGGCCCCTTGGAACAAAACCTTCTCTTTTTGGAGGTGGAGGCCCAGCGTTTACCCTCAGAGTTCGGCCATCAAGCACCTATTTTGTCAAATGTGCCATCAGAATAACTATATACTTTTAAGTTGAAAAGCAATATGCAAAATCAAATCAGAAATTAATGAGTTTAATCTGCAAACTAGTGTTTTTCAAAAAAA
Organism: Fagopyrum tataricum; assembly: GCA_002319775.1. Lineage (NCBI taxonomy): Eukaryota > Viridiplantae > Streptophyta > Magnoliopsida > Caryophyllales > Polygonaceae > Fagopyrum > Fagopyrum tataricum. The sequence continues at coordinate 58,063,520 of CM008280.1, forward strand.
TCAAGTAAGCAAAGCGAATGAAAAGAGCATTACATAGCCATTGAACTGTTCTTCAGCTGCTTCCACTTCCTCAATACTAGACATGGTCACAAACCCAAAGCCTCTGCTCCTTCCTGTCATTTTGTCATATATAACCTGCATGAAGTAATCATTTTCAATTCAAAAGAATGGAGATATCGCCAAGAAGAAAGTATAAAAACACAGTCACGGAAAGCACAGAAACATCCAATTCATTCTAAAACCTAGAGGCTATAGCCGTGATGATTATCACAATACACCAAAGACAATCTCCATTCATAATCGTAAGTTCATAACCACACTAGAGAAAAACTGAGAGCTATCTGAGCTTCACCACAAAATTCGCTTGTTCTTGGATAAGATTATAAAACAGAAATCAAAGGCGTTTAAGACCCCACTTGAACCTTTAAAAGCTAGAAAAATAAACTACAACAGCTTAAGCTAATAGAGATACAAAATCTATCATCTCTAGAAAGCAACGCAAAACCCTACAGAAACCCCATTGATGTCCTTAACATCCAAAACGGAGATTCTCTACAAAAGACATAGAATACACAAAAACAAACTCCTAAGGGATTCAATCACGCATATCATAGACATAATATCACTTGCAAATTATGATGAGTGGAATGAAAAATAATAAGAATTCACCTCAACCATCTCGACAGTGCCAGCGCTCTGGAACAATCCAGCAAGTTGGTTGCTATCGACACTGAATGGAAGGTTCCCAACAAAAAGCTTAAGGTCAGGAGAGAAATCAGCCTCCTCGGCATTACCGTCAGATTCGCCGGAAAACCCTCCCTCCTCCTCTTCCTCGTCATCCTCCTCTTCCTCAACCTCCGAAGAAATCGCAACGTTTCGCACAAATCTAGACGAGATGGCCTCGAAACGTTTCGCAGAGCAAAAAGCAAATGAGAAAGATAAAGGGGCGGCAGTAGCAACAGGAACGGCGTTCCTGTCGAAGGATAATGATATAGACTGGAGAGAGTGCGAGAGGGACTTCGGCTTGGATAGCGCGAAAGATGAGAGAGAAAGGGAGTATGCGGAAGCCATTGAAATGGAAGCGGAAAGCTCGAGAGAAGGAGAAGGAGAAGGATCGAGGGTTTAGGGAGACGATAAGGTTCGCCTCTGGATAAAACGAGAACGGGAACTTGATATATTTTCGTGTGGATATTTTTCAAAGGGTTAGGAAGATTTGGGTTTAACGACGTCGTTTGATAGATTACATAATAGAGACTTGCAGGTAGCAGTTAACAAGTGGAGACCAGGTAACGTATAATGGGCCGTTTCATATACGGACCAGCCCATTGGTCCCATGTTTTGCCCGAATAAACTTCACTTCACATCTACCATATAATACTTACGAGAATTTCCATATTCTTCCTAATCCTAAGTAAGTAGAAAAAGGTAGTTAGCATGCTCAGTCGAACGGATAAGAAAAGAGATCAAAGAAAGGTCAGTCTTTTCAGAAGTTAGAGACTCATCAGGATACATGATCCTAGGCGAGAACATTCAAGATGGGCCAATCCTATCTCTATGCTTCAATTCTTTCATTTCAGCGTGTAATATAACGAGAAAGATGAGCCTCGTGCTTATACGCCCGATCGTCCCTTACTTCAATGGAGATTGAGCTAAAAAGAAAGAAACCTCCCGTCTCGATCTGATGTTTGCTCTGAGGCCTCAGCCCACTCACGTGTAGCTGATCCAATCCTAGCCATAATTCCGGGATGAATCATCTAAAACAGAAGTGAATAAGACTACTTGTCGTTCTCACGTTAAGCTACCTTAACTTTTGCCACTTGGAGACATCATATTCCGCCACGTCAGATTTTGCCACGTGTCACTCTCACATTACACCGCATATTTGGTAATTTTGAAAAACAACAAAAAATAAACAATTGAGCTAAAATTTTAAATATATTATAGGTAAATTCTCAGTTCTCACGTTAATATTTTGTTTACAACTCTTTATATAGGTTGTTGATTATGTAATTTGTTTAATTAATATTGTTTGGTTATTGTTTTATTCTAACAGATTTTAGATATATTCATTCCTTCTTTTACATTACATATCATTTAAATTTATATTTATATTGTATGGATAGTAATATATCATTTATCATTGAATCAAATTAGTTTAAATTTTACAAATCTCATGTTAAGCACGAATACTAAACTAGTTTATGAGCTAATAGTGCTTTTGCATTCCATATTGGGAATTTGGGTACAATACTATTGATAATAGTATCATAAATTAAATGTATTCATATATATCATCCAATATCACCGATATTATACATTACATTTTTATTCTTCTCTATTTAATGATTTATATAATACAATTTAAATACGTATATTATGAGTTATACATAAGTATAAAAAATTTATAGAATATACAATATATATTAAATTTTTGTTATATAAATAATATGTTATATATTATATGCTTTTTATCGTAGACGACATAGAAAATAAAAAATACATAATAGTTTATAGTCTATAAGTATTATTCTATAAGAAATAGTAAGTATTTGGATATATGAGGCATTGTTAAATCAACAGTTGGGTATATGGGATGTCAGTTTAAAAGTCAAAATGAAAACTGATAATATTGTTATTTCAAACATTGGGTATTATAGGGATGATTAAATACAGATTGAAAGTAGAACGAATGATTGAAAAGTTACGTGCATATGAATAGTAGTTTAAATAAAAATGTTCTTTACTATTGTTAAATCCCTACCCATAAAGACTATAGAGCAGATGTCATGTGTTAGTGACACGGACCGCGCTTCTCAACCAATCCGGAACGTTCGGGACGCTCGTAGAAGTCTCCGGACATGGCCGGAAGACCCTAGAGAAATGCGGAACCATCTAGGCATGGCTAGAGCCTTGCGGAATATTCTAGATAAGTAGAGAAGCTTGTAAGGAGTTCTAGCCAAGAAGGATCCGGATTGTCCAAGACTTGTCCAAATCCGGAACCTTCCTAGGAGGGGTGGCCTTGGGCTATAAATAGGGAGTGCCACCCCCTCATTTGCATCATCCAAGTTCCAAACTCTCATCCAAGCATTGTAAAGCTCTCCTATAATACAAAGCTTTCTTTCCCACACAAAGCCTTCAAAGTTCTCTTAGCCATCAATCTTAAGTTCTTTCGTTGGCAACATCGGGAATAGGCTGATCTTAGCACGACAAAGGGTCGAGACAAGCTAAGAGCCGCACGGTTTGGAGTTAGGGAAAACTCAGCCCGTGACAAGTGGTATCAGAGCCAACAACGTTCCAAAGGGAGGTTTCGATGGCTAGCCAAGGAGGTGTGTCGGAAGTCGTTGATGTGAGCAAGAAAGGCAAGAAGGTCGCAAGGGATGCATCAAGGGACGTGGTGTCAAGCACGGAGGCTAGGCTGGAAAAAGTCGAGTTGGCCGTGGGCGAGATGCGGGACTCCATCTTCGACGCCAACAAGCGGGTTGATGACGTCGAATCCACGATGGAGTCCTCTATTGAGGAACTCAAGGGGGAGTTCCAAGGGGCCATGAACGTGTCCCACAAGACCCTTGCCGCAGAACATGAAGTTCTCAAGGCCAAGTTTGAGGCGCTGACCGACAAGCTGGAGACGGTCATAAGGGAGTTGGCGGCATGCAAGACAGCTATGGGGGCTGGCCTTGTCGGAGTTGCCCCACTGCAGAAAGTGGACGCACCCAAACCAACGACGTTCAAGGGAAGTCGTTCCGCCAAAGATGTAGAGAACTTCTTGTGGGGCATGGAACAATACTTCCGCGTCACGGGGATCGCGGACGAGGAAAAGAAGGTAAGTACCGCTTCTCTATATCTCGGTGATATAGCTTTATTATGGTGGCGTTGAAGGACCTGCGAGAGGACCGGAGGGACCCCAATCACCACCTGGGCCGAATTCTCGGCAGAGCTCAAGAAACAATTCTATCCCATCTATGCCGCCGACGAAGCCCGGGCCAAGCTTCGCAGGCTCACTCAAAGAGGGACCGCCCGAGAGTACGTGAAGGAGTTCTCGGAGTTAATGTTGCAGATCTCAGACATGAACGAGAAGGAAGCCTTCTTCCAATTCATGGACGGGCTTAAGCCTTGGGTAAGACAAGAGCTTCACCGACAGAAGGTTCAGACCCTTACCGAGGCCATGACCGAGGCGGACTCCCTCATTGAATTCAAAAGCCAAGACCGAAGTAACTTCTCCCGTGACAAAGGAAAAAGTGGGGGAGACCAAGGACGGGGAAGGCCACCAAGACGGGACAACGACGAGTCATCCAAAGATTCATCCAAGGACTCGTCCAAGCCAAAAGACAAGGAGCGGTACACCAAGACCGACAAGGGCAAGAGACCAGCCGAGAGGCAATCCTTGAGTTGCTTCCTATGCGGGGAGAAGCACTTGATGCGCGACTGCCCTTCAAGAAACAAGTTGAGCGCCATCATAACACGGGAGGACCCGCCCGAGGACGATAAGCTGCGACTTGGGGCCATGATGCTTAGCTCCATCAAGACTAAGCGGTTCACCAACAAAAGGGGACTTATGTTCGTAGACGCCATGGTAGGCGGCACTAAAGTAAGCGCGTTGGTAGACACCGGGGCCTCCGACATATTCATGTCTGAGGAAACATCAAAGAAGTTGGGGCTCGAGGTCACCAAGAGTCATGGATGGATCAAGACGGTGAACTCCAAGGAGGTCCCGACACTCGGGGTAGCACAAGGAGTAGAGCTATCATTTGGAGATTGGTCGGGCAAGGCCACGATTGAGGTAATCCCTCTAGACGACTACGACTTAGTCATTGGTTTAGCATTCCTCGATCGTATCAATGCTCTCCTTGTGCCATTTGCCAACTGTATATGCATCTTGGACCCCCATCACCGTTGCATCGTGCCGGTATATCGGGAAAAGGGGCTAAGTGCTAAGGTAGTCTCGGCAATTCAACTTTCCAAGGGACTAAAGCGGGAGGAACCAACATTCTTGGCAACTCTCAAGATGGACGAGACACCATCCGGGGAAGACCCGACACCAGCTGAAGTCTGCCATGTCTTGGAAGACTTCAAGGATGTTATGCCGCCCGAACTTCCAAAGAAGCTCCCACCTAAGAGGGAGGTGGATCACAAGATCGAGCTCGTATCCGATGCTCGACCACCCGCCCGAGCACCGTATCGCATGTCTCCGCTGGAGCTAGAGGAGCTAAGGAGACAACTTAAGGAATTATTGGAAGCCGGTTACATCAGACCGTCCAAGGCACCATATGGAGCACCAGTGTTATTCCAGCGGAAGCACGACGGGAGCCTACGCATGTGCATCGACTATAGGGCGCTCAACAAGCTAACCATCAAGAACAAGTACCCGATCCCGCTCATCGCAGACCTGTTCGATAGACTTGGGGAAGCTCGGCGGTTCACCAAGCTTGACTTAAGATCGGGATACTACCAAGTCAGGATCGCGGAAGGAGATGAGGAGAAGACCGCGTGTGTCACGAGATATGGGTCATACGAGTTCTTAGTCATGCCTTTCGGCTTGACAAATGCACCGGCAACATTCTGCACTCTCATGAACAAGGTACTCCAACCCTTCCTTGATCACTTTGTCGTAGTTTACTTGGACGACATTGTTATCTATAGCCGCACATTAGAGGAGCACGTGGAACACCTACGGCAAGTCTTCCAAGTACTACGTGAGCATGAGCTTTATGTCAAGAGAGAAAAATGCTCGTTCGCTCAACAAGAGGTGCCATTTTTGGGACACATAGTCGGCAAGGGACGCATACGGATGGACTCCGCCAAGATCAAGGCAATCATGGATTGGGAACCGCCGACTAAAGTAACCGAGCTTCGCTCTTTCTTGGGGCTAGCCAACTATTATCGCCGCTTCATCCATGGGTATTCGCACATCACGACTCCCTTGACAAACATGCTCAAGAAGGGGATATCTTGGGCTTGGAGCAAGGAGAGTCAAGAGGCGTTCGATCGGCTTAAGAAGGCGATGACCGAAGAGCCAGTGCTAGCCCTGCCCGACTATGGAAAGCCGTTCGAAATACACACGGACGCATCAGACTATGCCATAGGGGGAGTCCTGATGCAAGAGGGACATCCGATAGCTTTTGAGAGCCGAAAGCTTAATGACACCGAGCGGCGCTACACAGTACAAGAGAAGGAGATGACGGCCATCGTCCATTGCCTAAGGACTTGGCGTCATTATCTCCTAGGGTCCAAATTCGTGGTCAAGACAGACAATGTGGCCACGAGCTACTTCCAAAGCCAGAAGAAGCTAACACCACAAGCAAGCCAGGTGGCAAGACTTTCTTGCCGAGTTCGACTACGAGTTGGAATACAAGCCGGGCAAAGCCAACCTAGTCGCCGACGCTCTTAGTCGTAAAGCGGAGTTAGCTGCCATCAGCCGACCGATAGGGACTTTGGAAGACCGCATCAAGGAGGACCTTGATCATGACCCAACCGCCAAGAACCTAAGGGAATACGTCAAGGAGGGCAAAACAAGGCGGTTTTGGGTCGAACGGGACTTGATCTTCACCAAGGGCCAACGGCTATATGTGCCCCACTTTGGAGGATTAAGACGTGAAGTCATCAAAGATTGCCATGACTCCAAGTGGGCCGGACACCCAGGTATGCATCGTACCTTAGCTCTTGTAGAAGAAAAATATTATTGGCCGCAAATGAGGGACGACGTCGAGATATATGTCAAGACTTGTCTTGTTTGCCAACAAGACAAGGTTGAGCAACGACAACCTGCGGGACTCTTGGAACCTTTGCCAATACCGGACCATCCTTGGCAAAGCGTTAGCATGGACTTCATAGTTGGTCTACCCAAGACGGACGGATTCGGGAGTATCATGGTGGTGGTAGACCGAATCTCAAAATACGCAACCTTCATACCGGCGACAAAGGAATGCCCCGCAGAAGAGGCGGCCAAGCTGTTCATGAAGAACGTGGTCAAGTACTGGGACTTGCCACAATCCATCATTAGTGATAGAGACGGAAGGTTCACGGGGAGGTTTTGGACAGAGTTGTTCAAGATGCTCGGGTCAGACTTGAAGTTCACCACCGCCTTCCATCCTCAGACGGACGGACAAACCGAGAGGGCTAACTGCTTGCTCGAGGTCTACCTTCGGCACTATGTCAGCGCATCACAAAAGGATTGGCCGAAGTTATTGGACGTCGCTCAGTTCTCATACAATTTACAACGGAGCGAGTCTACGGGAAAGAGTCCGTTCGAGATTATCATGGGCTTCCAACCAAGTACGCCAAGTACCATCGCAACGGGATACACTGGACCAACACCAGCGGCGTACAAATTTGCCAAGGGTTGGCAAGAGGAGTTGGACTTGACGCAGGCTTGCCTTGTCAAAGCCAACAAGAGGACGAAGAAATGGGCTGACCAACACAGGAGGGACATTGAGTACCAAGTTGGGGACTTAGTCATGGTCAAGCTCCACTTCATCATGCGACACACCGGACTACACAAGGCATTGATACGGCGGTACGAGGGACCTTTCAGAGTTCTTAAGAGAATCGGGCGCACCGCCTACAAGCTCGAGTTGCCGTCCAAATTCAAGATACACCCCGTCTTCCATGTGAGTATGCTCAAGCCTTACCACCAAGACATGGAAGACCCAGCACGGGGAGACGCTCAAAGGGCGCCAATGGGAGTTCGGACTTCTTTCGACAAGGAAGTCGAGGAGATCATGTCAGATCGGGTCGTCCGCGAGAAGTATCGGCGGCCAAGACTCGAATACTTAGTGCGATGGAAGAGACTTCCTGAGGCGGAGATGACATGGGAACCGGCCGAGTCCTTGTGGCAATTCAAGGACAAGATCGAGGCATACGAGGCCAACGCGACGAGGACGTCGCGGGATTCAGTGGGGGAGGATGACACGGACCGCGCTTCTCAACCAATCCGGAAGCATCCGGAACGTTCGGGACGCTCGTAGAAGTCTCCGGACATGGCCGGAAGACCCTAGAGAAATGCGGAACCATCTAGGCATGGCTAGAGCCTTGCGGAATATTCTAGATAAGTAGAGAAGCTTGTAAGGAGTTCTAGCCAAGAAGGATCCGGATTGTCCAAGACTTGTCCAAATCCGGAACCTTTCTAGGAGGGGTGGCCTTGGGCTATAAATAGGGAGTGCCACCCCCTCATTTGCATCATCCAAGTTCCAAGCTCTCATCCAAGCATTGTAAAGCTCTCCTATAATACAAAGCTTTATTTCCCACACAAAGCCTTCAAAGTTCTCTTAGCCATCAATCTTAAGTTCTTTCGTTGGCAACATCGGGAATAGGCTGATCTTAGCACGACAAGGGGTCGAGACAAGCTAAGAGCCGCACGGTTTGGAGTTAGGGAAAACTCAGCCCGTGACATTAGTATGCACTTCCTACCCATAAAGACTATAGAGCAGATGTCATGTGTTGTATGCACATATGTTAGGATCAAGTATAACACATTAATTCTATGAGATTTCATCCTAAAATAATTAAAAATTGGATGAGTCACAAACTTTATATATTAAGTTGAAATTCTCTTTAACTTTAGAAGTTATAACTCTAATAAATATAGCAAGGTATTTTTTTAAGAAAAACATATGTTCATTTAAATTAAGCAACGAAAGTTGGCATACAAATGAAGGCACATCTTGAATTAGGTGGTTCAAAAATAAATAATGATTGGGATAAGGCTAACTCGAATATCATCAACATTAACAAACAAACATACAATGAGAAGAAGAAAAAATGGCAGAGACTTAGGCAATGATCTATTAAAATTAATTTTCACACATCTAAAATCTCTTACCGATGTGCTTTTGGCTATATCATATGTAACCACGGCGTCATCCCTTTTGCTATTGGTAAGGGAAGATGTGATGTTAACATTGTCCTTAAAGAAGAAATTTTCGCTCTAAGAGAAGGCCTCCAAAAGGCCACAACTTTAGGATTAACAATCATTGTTATCAAAGGAGGTAATTTCATGCTCATTAACGCTATCAATCAAGTTTTGGAACCGCCTTGGGAAGTAGGCATGATCATTTTCTCTATGACCTTTGGGTTCACTCAAGCTAAAGTTCAACACACTTTTAGAGGAATCAACATTGTTGCAGAAAGACTCGCATCTCTAGGCAACGACTTAGACATAGATTACGGGACTATTTCGCAAGATGTTGAAAACCTCATCCGCAAGGATCTTTAGGCCTTTCGACTTTCAGAAGTTGACCTCCTTTTCCTTTACTTTTTAATAAAAAAAGGACGCATCTTCGTCAAAGCTTCCCTCATCCCATAAGTGGTAGAGACTTGGTGAGAACATTTGCAATTGCAACTGTAAACGAGGAGAACGAAGAGTTTAGCACTAAGATCTTCTCTAGGATTTGACCTTCGTAGGTGAGTGCACATAATTGAGCGGTTATTAAGGGCCAAGCTGAGTTACTGTAAGACAATCTGAACCCTCTCTCGTCCCTATGGTTGGCCTCCAAATCCCTAAATCAAACTGTCACAGCCGCCCACCATCCAATTTAAAGGACATTCGGTATTTTCAAATTGTCTTACAGTAACTCAGCTTGGCCCTTAATAACCGCTCAATTATCGCACTCCGGCAACGTTCTCAAGATACAACGTTCTCCAAATCCCTGAAATTAACAGAAAATTTATTGAAAGGGTAGACTAATCGTTCTCAAGATACAACGACGGTGCATTCCGACAACGCTAAATCGATTTTTACATTTTTTTTAAGTAACATAACCGGAATGTCTTGTAATTTGAACTTTGTAATTTCGGTTTCATGTCCCTCACAACTCCATAGTTAAGGGGATTGTTAGACGTACCGGCGAAAATCGTTATTTGTCACCATAACTACGCACTTCACGTGCGTATTTGAGTTGTTTCCAACTACCCATATGGGGTGCGTAATAGAAGTTATATATATATAACTATTACGCAACCCATATGCGTAGTTGAGTGAGTTCTCAACTACTCACGCGAACTGCGTAGTTATGGTGACAAATAACAATTTTCGCTAGTACGTTTTGAAAAATTAATCTTAAAACTTATGAACATTATGATTCGTATATATTAGTTAAACTAATATGAGCTTATTATATTTTTATTTTAATATAATATAATTTATCTTATGTCAAAGATCTCAATTATTTTATTATAAGCCCTACTACATCATAACACATATACTATATAATACTATAACAGAAGTGAATAAGGCCACGTGTCGTCCTTACGTTAAGCCACCTCGGGTTTTGTCACTTGACGTCACCATTTTTTTTTTGTTGATAATATGAGGTAAGCAGTTAGGGAGAATTATCTCCTCGAGACTCTCCTCCCTAGAGCATCCATCCGGATGAGCTCCTCAACCCTAGGCATTGGCGAGCTGGCCGCCGCCTGATCCAAATAGCTCATATCAGCAAGCAAATCAGCAACACCGTTGACCTCTCTGAAGATATGCCTAATTTTAACCTGACAGAAACCAACTAAAATATTAGTGATGTCAGACAAAAGAAGATCGAGTTCCCAGGGGGTTTCCAAGTTTGCTTAATCGAATTAATAATCGAGAGATTATCACCCTCGATCTCAATGTTTTTAATACCCAAATTATATGTCTTAACAAGTCCCTCCCTAAGTGCACAAACTTCAGCTTGCATGACAGATATGTTGACACATTGTTCAAAGCCTAAAGAGACTATCAAAGCATCTTGATCACAAAGGATAAAGCCATAAGCTGAGTTCCCTGACATCTTCTTAGATCCGTCAAAATTAAGTTTAATGAAATCTTTTTCAGGTCTATTCCAGCAGATATTATTCATTTTCCTTCTTTGCTTATTTATCTTTTCTCACTTGGCGTCACCATATTAAGCCACGTAGGATATTTACACATGTCATTCTATAAATAAACTATATATATGGATAATTTTGATTCTCGAAGATTATTTCCAAATTTAACTTGCACTCCTTAATTACAACCTTTAATAATCTTATATTAAAAGTTAAATATTTTTTTTGTGTTATTATAGATAATTTTACGTATATTTATGAGAAATTAATATTTTTTAATTATATTGTATAATATTTTAAGTTAGACAATTTTTATTTCAATTTTTTAATGAAAAATTAGGAAATTTTTACATTTTTAGTTCTAATGATAAATTTTTTATTCACACCTATTTATATACTTGATAACCAATGCAGTTTTGATTAACGTTAAAATCTTTTATTTATACATCTTGCTATTATTTAATTTTAATTTCTTATTTTTATATTTATTTATTCCTTATTTTACATCACAAAATATATTAAATATTATTTATTTATATCAAAATTTTATTTACAATGATAAAAAAAAACCAGTTCAATTTTTACAACTCCCGTGAAAGTCACGGATACTAAACTAGTTTATAACGTAAATCACTAACCATTTACTTATTTAAATTGTGTACGTTACGTACTACTACGTAATTCCTGGGCACTAACACATGCATAGATAGAGAATAGTTACCACTTACCAAGATTAGACAGAATCGTGGCCTATGCGTTTTTCTCTTTTAAGGCTTTGTCTTTGACATATCGGTTTGATTGGCAATATGCTTTACGTTCAAAGCAACTATTACGTGCCTATTTTATAACTCTTTCAAATAATATCAATTTCTTCGTATATATTAACAACAAAATCCAAACTTAAATTAGCAGAATAATATTCAAGGAGTCCAAACTATTTTACTTAAATCAAATATTTTTATACACGTCAAATATCTTATTTTCCCATTTCACAAATATGTGAAATACTAACGTTGAAGGGCTACAAGAGTACGTGCGTCAGTACGTGTAAGTGTCACGGGCCGAGTTCTTCTTCAACTCAGACCGCGCGGCTCTTAGCTATAATGTCGCCCCCGACAAGCTAAGATCAGCCTTACTCCTCGACGCTCCTTGACTACGAGCGCTTCGTTTAGATGGCTAGGCAAACTCGGAGACTTGTCGGCAAACCTTGCCTTTATATTACTCAAAGAGAGCTGTACAAATGAGAGTTTTACAAGAGAGCTTTTGGTGGAATTTGTGGGGTGATGGAAATGAGGGGTAGCCTCCCCTATTTATAGCATTGGCCACCTCCTCTCCGGGAAGGTTCCGGAATCTATCTATCCTAGGTCATTCCGGATCCTTCCTAACTTGATCTTATCCTAAGGACTCTAGAACTTTCCCTAAGACTCTAGCTAAGTCTTCAAGGATCTTTCGAGTTCTAGAAGTATCCGCCATCTTCCGGAATATTCCGTAGCCTTCCGGAATATTCTACCATCTTCCGGAACGTTCCGCCGTGTTCCAGATTCCTCTTGAGCATTCCGGATCCTTCTTGATCGTCCCGGATCTTTCCGGAATACTCCTTGTCTTTTCGGTATGCCATCTTGACAAGATCTTCGTCTAGCATATCGCTTGGCCTTCTTCCTATGCCATTTCTTGACCTTGTCAAATGGTGTCTTAATGACGTTCCTTGCCAAGTCGTCTTGTCTTTCCGGTCTTGATATCGTCACGGAAAAGCGGTCCGTAACATAAGTTAGAGTGCTGCCATTGAAAATGTCACCATCAATCGGGCTTTATGGATAAGTATGAAACTGTCGATCCATGCTTCAATATTTTGGAATTGTCTTCTCTTTATCTTATGGCCTAGTGTTTGTACTCTTGTAATGTCGCCTAACATGATTATATTTAATATGAGAGCATATAATAAATGCTTATATAAATTATTTTGTAATACATGAGGTGAACAAAATATGATGGGCTACCATATTTCACCATCTACGTAAATTTAAGAGATAATAAAGAGTATATAATAGATTCATAAGATTATTTTTTGTTTGGAATTTTATGGAAAAAGTTTAATTATACATGTTACTAACTTAATTCTTCTTGTGTAATCTCGTTGAAAGACTTGCACTTTCGAAATGCTTTATAAGATATTAAAGTTTAGATTTCTCTGCAAAAAAATAATAAAAATATGAAAAGAGTTTCTCTAAAATAGAGAAACAAAGTTTATTTTCAAACATAAAACGATATATTGCTTAGTAATTTTTATATGATTTTTTATATAAAGGTAAGAAGATTAGGAGAGTCAGTTTTTTCAAACTAGCCGTGTTGAAGCATCATTTCGGATAAGGTCTTTAACGTCAGCTTGTATTGCATTGTCGTATGTGGTTAGGTTGTGTTCATGCAGTGCGAGTCTATCAACAACAATGTACGTTGATTTATCTGAAAATATGATGAGCACTAAAGTGTATGAATTCTGAGATCATGGAGGAGATATCTGAGATGATCATGTCCGTCTCCCACGGTGGTTTCCAAACTTGGTTGATCGAATTAATGAGCATCAAATTGTCTCTTTCAATCTCTATGGATGTAGCACCTTAACATGCAACCTTTTGTAAGCCCTTCCGAAGTGCGAAAGCTTCTGCCTCTAAAACAGAGTCGGCAATGCATCTTCCTTTTTCTATAGCTAGGGGAATTGCAAGGTTGTTCCGAATAATGTATCCAAAAGCATATTGATTCGATGAGGTTTTGTAGGCATCGAAGTTCAATTCGACATATCCTTCCCTTGGTCTTTGCCATTTGTTTTTGGTTTTTCTTCTTTGTTTCGGCCGATTGATGTTGTTCATAGTCTTTTTGAATTAGCTTTGTCCCAATCGTTAAGTGTTCTTAAGCTTTGTATTGGGCGGTAACATTCAATAAGGAAGTCAAGTATCCTAGTTTAGTGTTCTTTAAGCATGAAGCATGCCAAACCAAGCATTCAGAGGGCATATAAGACAAGTACTTGAGTTCTTGTTGACAGCAACAACAATATAGTAGTAACACGTATGGAAATGAGAGAGTATACACTCCCCAACAGACAAAAATATGAATCATAAAGGGTTGCAAATCGTTCATTTGACAAGATTACTACCAGTTATTTTAGGTTTATTCTCATAATCAAAAGGTGTTTTGCGTTGTGAGCTTGGGAGTAGAAAGTACCTGAGATTATATACGAATTCATTTGTTTGTTTCTCGGTTGTATGGTTTAGGTTATATATATAATGTGTGTTTTATTTGTGTAAATTTGTTCGTGGCATGTGTTGTAAATTTTATCCGTGTAAAATTTTACATGTGTGTTTTTGTGTATTTTATGTGTGTAAGTGTTTGTGTAAATATTATTGAGTTGTTATGTGCAATTATTTATCTCGTGTTACTTAATTTGTGCGTTACTTTACGTAAACCTTTTGTAGTTATTTGTGTAATTGTTCAATGGTATTAGTTTGTGCAAGTGTTTTTATCCCGTAAATCTTATAACAAGTTCATTTGATTTTATTTTTTTTGTGATTTTACTAACTAATCCCTTACGATAATAAATATAATTGATTAACTGTTATCCCCTTTACAAGTTAATGATAATTTATCCTTTTTTAGTAATATTTTTTTAATTTCTCTTTTCCATGGGCATGACATTTATTTAACTAAATTAGAAAATAAAAATTAAACTTAATTGGTAAGAGTAGACAACACTTTCAATTTTCTTTCTTTTTATTTGTTTTAACAATTTAAAAAATCAATTAGTAAGAATATTTTCGTATTTATACCATTTAAAAACTGAAGCCTAAAAAAACGATTAAAACTTGAAATTGAGTCACTTACCCTCCTTCTCTCTACCCTAAATTGATAATCTTTTTATTTATTCTAAAAGCTTTAAAAACGTTATTTACATCTAGTTAGAAGGTAGGCGGATAATAAGTTGCGATGCCCTTTGTACATAGCAAAACCGATCCTCCTAAAAACTACATATGAAGATTTAGGAGACACAACATTACCATGTAAAACCCGTTGCATCCTCTTGAGAATCTAGACGACCTCAGGAGCAAGAAACTCAAATGTGTCAAAGACGAACAGAAAAAACACATGTTGATTTTCAATGCAAGCCCTTTCATGCGTAGTCACCTTCGTAGAATCCGCGTTGAGGGCCGATGTACCCACAATAAAAGGCCCACTACCCAAATTGACCAGATGAGAGACCCTATCAAATCAATACAAGCATGTTTTCCACCGACCCATCCAAACACTAACACGTCCACAAGCCTTAAAGTAGATATCCCTTCCCGCGGATCAATTAAGAAGGTTACAGACGCCTATTTCTTAGCCGAAACTCCTGCTCTTCTGAACACGTCATATAAAACATCACGAACCAGATCATGCCTATATTTGAAGCCAGAAAGTTCCTTACAATTAACTGCATGCTCCCAAAATCATCAAAATCCCTCAAACAATTAGATATAGGACAAGTTACATCAGTCGGGAACAAATGAATCATAATGCGATACTTAAGGATCGTGCGATACTCAACTGAAGACATACACTGTCCAAGCCCCTTAGACAAGAAGAAAGTCTTGACTATGCATTGACTATACATAAACTAAGACTCCAAACTAAATAGACAATAAACAATTCACTGAAGATCCAAAAGAAGGACCTCACTGCCCAAAAAAAAAGCAATTTGCCACTAAATCACATTTAAACATTTAAAAAATCAAATTAAGTATAATTCAAAATGATTTTAACTTAATTCATAAATTTGCGACTTTGGACCATTAAATTTAAAGCCTGTAGCTCAGATATTTGTTTATCTAAAACTCTCACCCGAAATATTATTATATAGGACCATAATAGCTTTGTGTACTCTAATCTATTCCATTTTTAGAAAATCTTCTTTGATATATACTCCATTAAAAGATCGACACGTGGACAACTCAAAATTGCTCTTACTCAACCTCCAGCTGCCCCGGAAATCGGTACACGTGTAAACAATTAAACAACTATGCCTAAATTTCATCATTTCACGCAAAAAAAAGTCCAATTTAATAAAAACCATTATTTGCTTACGTCATTGTTGGGTGTTTTTAAAAAAAAATAAAAGATATAAAAGATGAGTAATTGATAATTTCTTTAATAAAAGATTTATTTACAAAATCTATGATTTTAATACGAGATTATGAAAGGAACTGTAAAAAGCGAGTAGGTAAATTCTTTTTTTTTTTTAAATGGTAAAGTCTTGAAAGAAATATATAACTAATATAAGTCAATGTTTAATATCACAATTTATAAGTAATATTTTTTGTAATTCAAATTTTATATGATCAATTATCCTCCTTTATAGTAATGATCTGACATTTATTAATTAATCATAAATAATAAACATATTTATCTTCTTGCTTGATTAAAAAGTATACCAAACAAATCCTAGAAATATCTTGATTTCGGTTTGGTATCTTCATATCACATTTCTTAGTAGAAATGCATGCACATACTGTCTGGACCAAAACGAACAGCTTAAACGACGTCGTAACGAGAGCCTTGGCATTTCTTTCTCCACTGGTTGCAGCCCGTTCTGAATGTGTATGTATATATATTCACAAATGATGAAGCCATAAAACCCTTTTATTTTTATTGATCGTGAGCTCCAATTTCCCTTCCCCCCCTAAAACCCACAAAAAAATCTTTCTTCATCCTCGTTTATCCGTTGATTTGGTTTCTCTCTCTACAGGAAGCTCAGTTCACTACTTTGATTTCCTTTCCATGGAAGTCTGATTGAACTTCATCCCGAATAATCGTAGGTAAAAACCGATTTCTCAAAAAGCTCAATTTCTATAGTCAATGGCATCATCTTCACTCATGTAGAGGAATAGTTCGGGTTTTTTAGATCCGCAGTTTTATCTACTTCTTTTGTCTGAGTTTACTTACTTAGGTTTTCTGGATTTGCAACTCATTTGTTTGTGAAATTGTGGTTAGTAACATGCTTTCTGGTCAATTTGCAGAATTCTATTGCTGAATTACAGGTTTGGTGCGTTTTTCAGGATGAAGTTTATGGATAATCGAATTAGGGTTTTTGCTTTGTTGTCTTTGTCGGTCGATGCTCTAGGTTTTTGTTAAATATTATTACTCTTTTGGTCATCTGGGTTTTTGTAATGACTAATGAGCTCTAGTCTGACGTATGCTGCTTCACAGATTTAGCTCTGTTCTATAGACTGTAGAGTTGCCACATGATAGATGTTTATGGTTACTGAAATGCAAATTATAATACTAAATTTTAATTATTCATGCTATGATTTTGATTCCTTGGAGTTCTTGTCTTCTGAGGTTTTAGGGTGATTAACCTTTTGACAAATACATGTTACCAAACCTAATTTTCTAGTTTTATTTCGTAACAACTGTTAGTACTTGGCCGAAAAGAATGATATGTATGAAGTGAGGTGCTTGTTGCTGTTCTAGAGTTTCTATAAATTTCCTTGTTGCATGTCTTCCACAATTTTGAGGTATTTTCCCCTTAAAATATGTCCATATAATTTGATGAAAGCTCTGATGTTATATTTGGTAACCTGGATAGTTTTTATTAGGTCGCTTTTGTCGTTTGCTGCTACGCAGAAGTGCATTATTATCGATGTTGAGGGACATTATTTTCTTAATCAGTTTCTTTTTAATGCACGCTTTCAATTTGTTACCATATTAGCTGTTGATATTTGCATTGGTATAAGGTTTGAGCTTTCTTATCATATTTTTATCAGGATGGTAATAGCAGGACAGGTTTTTTGATCCAGTTGTTCTGTTATGTATATCTGACTCTACCTTCTCTCAACAAATCATCATAAGTTCATAACTACAGAGAGGTATTTGACCACAGTCTGAAGTGCCGTTTATTGGAGTTGGCGAAGGGAAGTCACTTTATGCATTGTTTTCAAAATCGGAGTTGCTAAAAAGTTGATGAATCAGGAAGCAGATAGACTGTGGTCACTATTGAGTTTGTTACAGCGAACTTGTCTTTATCATACTGCGATTTTACTTACCCGTGAGAAGTGATTTCCCTCTGGTTTCCCTGCGGGTTAGCTGACTTTTTTCAAGTTTCGTCTTGACAATCTACAAAATGGAAGCAGAAGGCCGAAAAGCTACACATTTGCCTCATACTCTACATGGAGTTTTTCCTGCTTTATCAGCTGCACTCTTCATCTCAATGGGGTATATAGATCCAGGAAAGTGGGCTGCATGCATTGACAGTGGTGCACGATTTGGAGGAGATCTTGCTGTCTTTCTGTTTTTGTTCAATCTTGTGGCCATTTTGTGTCAGTACTTGTCAGTTCATATAGCTGTGGTCAGTGGAAAAAGTTTGGCTCAGGTGTTCCTTCTAATTCTTCAGTGTATTTTTCGTTTGTCGTCAAATAGGCTCTCTTCCAATCTTATAATTGAGGTTTATTTTTACATGACTATTTTCTCTGGAACATCACTCATCTGTTGATACATAAATGATTGTGGTATCTTCCTTTTTATGTGTCATTAGATATGCAACGTTGAGTATGACAGGTTCAACTGCATTTTTTTGGGGATTCAAGCAGAGGTCTCAATCGTTATGTCTGATCTAGCAATGGTAGAACTTAATATTCCTTATCTACCATCCTTGGCACTGCTGCTAAAATTAATGTTATCTTCCTTAGCTTCTATCTTGGGCATGATTGATGTAATTATTGTGACAGATTCTTGGTATTGCAAATGGACTTCACATGATGTTGGGGATGGACTTATTTAGTGCTGTCTTTTTGGCTGCTCTGGATGCAATTTTGTATCCACTTTTTTCCACCTTACTCGTGAGTCTCATTATTTTTTTAATGATTATTTAAAGGATTTGGGATTCTGGAACTTCTCGTCAACTAAGTACTGTGATTTTCAGGCAAACTCAAAGGCTAATGGCTTAGTCGTACACTTAGCTGGTTTAACATTTCTTTGCTGTGTTCTTGGGATGCTGCTCAGTCTACCTGAGAATTCTATTTCTCCTATTGCTGTGCCATCCAAGATAATTGGGGAGAATGCTTATGCATTGATGAGTCTTCTTGGAGCAAACATCATTCCTCACAATCTTTACCTCCATTCTTCTATTGCCCAGGTATGTTAGCAGTCTCTCTCCCCTCTTTGAATCCTTTAGTATGGGTGCTTTCATAGGTGAGATGGAGTACTGCTACCACTAGCACTCATCAAATAGTTTTGACATATTCTGGCGATCTATGTTACGTGATAATAGACTGGGTGAGATTCCAAATGTTTCATCTTATCAGAGGAGGGTGCATTGGATGCTTTCTATTGTAATTTGCTCTATGGATACTTATTTTCCATTTTTTCTCCATATGTATTTGAAAAGTATGTTTGATGCATGTTATTAAAAATGTTCTTTATGATAAAGTTGGAGTAAATTCGATGCAAAAAATCCAGCAATAACATTTCAGTTCCAGCAAACCATGACATATCTTTTTTACTTTGTAGGATCTAAATTTAGCTAACTTTTGTGTGGTTATGATTGTGATCTTGTGTTATATTTTGTTCACTTTTTGATTGAATATTTGTTTTGTAACATATTTGTTGATTATTACTTAATTCATTGATACTCTTTATGATATTTTTGTTGTTGGTGCAGAGGTTTCAGGGCTCACCTGGTGAAGCAAGAGCTCGGCAGGCTTATGATAACTTCTTTAGCATTTTTTCCATTTTCAGTATCATATTCTTTGTCAATTATGTGCTGATGAACTCGGCAGCAAACATATTCTACAGTGCCGGACTCATTCTGCCAACATTTCAGGATGCGATGTCTCTGATGGAACAGGCTAGTCTCATATTTTACCGATACTGCTCATATGTTTGAAATATTTATGATATATTATTGAACTCTTTTGTTTGTTTTATTGCAGTCATTATGGAGCCCCACAAGGCCTCTCGCCTTTCTTCTGCTTTTTTCATCCAGTCATATCAGTGGGTTATCCTGGGAAATCAGTGGAGAAGGCAGACAAACAGTATTGTATGATTTATTTGGAATAGACCTTCCTGGCTGGCTTCATCGTGTCACTGTCAGAATCTTTGCGATCATTCCTGCCTTATACTGTTTATGGTATTCAGGACCTGAAGGCATGTATCAAATGCTAATATCAACCCAGATTATGGCGGCTCTTCTTCTGCCTGCATCTGTAGTTGCCCTCTATAGAATTGCCTCCTCTGGAGAATTAATGGGTCCAAACAAGATATCTCCGATCATTGAGTTCTTCATGATGATGTCGTTCATGGCTATGATAGGATTGCAGTTAATCTTTCTCGGGGAGATGGTGTTTGGTGATAGTGCTTGGTTGGAGTATTTAAGTTGGAATATGGGCACTGCTAGTATATCGAGTCCTTATGTCATCCTCATTTTCAGTGGTTGCGCTTCTCTTTGTTTTACATGCCGGATTTTCGTAACTCCACTTAGATCTGCAGATGAAAGGTCAAAAGCTCAACAATGGAGGCGATACAGGTCACAAGGTGTGCGTGATTCTTTGGATGGAAGGCAGGAAAACAATATTGCTGGCTCTGTATGTGATGGGGAGCAGTTTAACGAAAGAGAAAAGACAGAACTATCGTCTGAGAAAGCTGTAGAGGTTCATTCAGATGCACCAGCTCCAGACTATGTTGCTGATTTGCCTGAGACAATTTTGGAGACTTATCAGGAAATTGAAGAAGTTTCTGCTGTCACGGAGTCTACTATTTCATCTGTAGGTTCTCCGGAACAAGCAACCATCCTGCCTGAGTCAATTACTGTCCCGGTCCCGGAGGTGATTGATGATTGGTCAGACACTCAGTCTGTAGCTTCCAGTGAATCAAGAGTTGGGGCGTCAGATTTGGTTGAAAAGATCCTCAGAGTAGAAGGTGAGTCTGAAGAAGCTTCAAAAGAAGTACCGGAACTTCCTCCAGTTGTGGCACCAGAAGGTCTTAGAAATCATAGTGGAAGATTGGATGAAGTTGGAAGTGGGGCCGGGAGTCTGTCAAGACTATCAGGGCTGGGCCGTGCTGCACGACGTCAACTGGCTGCTATTCTTGATGAATTTTGGGGACAGTTGTATAATTACCATGGTCAGCTTACTCAAGAAGCAATATCCAAGAAACTTGATTTGTTGGTTGGTGTTGACTCAAATTCAAAGCCGCCTCCGTCCTTAGCAAGAGCTGATTATGTTGGTCAGGATTTCGGTTCACGTTTGCAATCTGTTAGAGCCGCTGGGTCTGATTCTCTGAGGAACTCCAACTTATACGATGCTTCGATTCAGCAGAGGTTGCCTAGCAGCGCTATAGACTCAGCTTATAGTAATGCTCTTGACAACAGTGAGAAAAGGTATTCAAGTCTATGCCTCCCCCCAAGCTCTGAAGCCATGAACTATCAACCTGCGACATTACATGGCTATCAATTCCCATCTTACCTTAATCGAACAACAAAGGACAACCTACCTGCTGATTATATGAATGTTCAAAGGGAATACGCAACTATGAAAACCTCATCTCCGTCTTTGGGTGTGTATAACTTAAGAGATCCTCTTGCTTTTGGTTTGAGCCTGAGCCTGAAGCCAACAAATGGGTATAGCTCTGCGCAAATTTCTGCCTTCCAGAATCTTCCAGCATCAAGAAACAGTATGTTGCATTCTGATGGCTCTAATTATGAACTTTTCTCCCCTATACATGCCGAGATTGTAGCAAATGAAGAAAATCCCAAGAAGTATCACAGCTTGCCTGGATTTGCAACTTTGGTTGGCCGGACTACTGCTGGTCGACCCTTGCACGCGAACTTGGCATCAAGGGTAGCTCCTCCAGGGTTTGATGATTTCTCTAAAACCCTAAATCCTAAACCTTTCCCATCAAGGTCCATTTCGGGTTTAGATGCCGGGTCTCTCTGGCACAGGCAGCCATTCGAGCAGTTTGGTGTTGCCAATAACAGTAATAAGACCTTCTTTGGAGTGGAGGGTGGTGGACAAAAGAGTGTGGGCCTGGTGGAGTCGGCTACTTCAGTTGTTGATTCCGAGGTAAATTTGCTTCTATCAATGAAACACTGTATTATGAAGCTGTTGAAACTGGAAGGATCCGAGTGGCTGTTTAGACAAACTGACGGTGTGGATGAAGATCTGGTTGAACGTGTGGCTGCGAGAGAGAAATTTCTCTATGAAGCTGACTTCAAAGACTTGGGAAAACTCAATTCAGCATCCAAGGCAGATGTAAAGAATGTCATCTCCTCAGTCCCTCAATGCGGGGAAGGCTGTGTGTGGAAAGCAGAGTTGATTGTTAGCTTTGGTGTTTGGTGCATTCATCGGATTTTGGAACTATCACTTATGGAGAGCCGGCCCGAGCTTTGGGGGAAGTATACTTACGTTCTGAACCGTCTCCAGGTAACTCAGTCAATATGCACTAGTCTTTTAACTAAACTAGTTTATTGCCCTCATCTTGTGCGGACTTGTTTATTACAAAATTTATGGTATTATATTTGCAAACCTCACATCTACATTTATTAATTAGTACTTATCACGATAAGTGCTATTCATTTTGTGAAATAATCGGTTAAGATATTGATTCTCTATCGGATAATTTTTGTTTTAATTAAATATATGTAAAACTGATGTGACACGGGTGACTTGTTTATTATTTTTTATGAATTTTTTTTTATAAAAGAAAAAATGCTAATCCGTAAATATCTTGTGGCAATATTGTAAATAAATTGAAAAAAACTGAGGTGACTAGCTTTAGCATGTGACACGTGGACAAAATGCGTTCTGTTTTAGCATGTTATAATATAATAGATATCAATAGGATTTTCTGCTCTTGAAATTAATTGTCTCACCACGACTTGGATTATTTTTCCAAGTTGATATCCTCATCAGTAAAATGCGGAAAACCACCAGTTGAACTGAAATTTGTAGAAAATCACCCTTTTAAACCACACAAGTTTGACCAACCACTACCTGTCCTGTCACAAGGCTTCTGTTCAGATCTGTAAAAGATCAAATTACCCACAAAAACCTAGTAAAGGTGATGTTTAGTTTATACTGCTGTTTTCGTTAAAAATCTGTTTCTTGCACGAAACCTTTTATATACTGAATGACTCGCCTTGACAGGGTGTGATTGATCTGGCATTCAACAAGCAACGGAATCCCGTGTTCCCCTGCTTCTGTCTCCAGATTGCAGCGGCATACCAACAGAGGCTCCACCCTGTCCCAACAGCTCGGCCTCCCCATGGAAAGTTCACAACAGGCTCCATGCTTGTAGAAATAATCAAAGACGTCGAGCTAGCCATCTCAAGTCGAAAGGGTCGGTCTGGAACCACAGCTGGTGATGTAGCATTTCCCAAGGGGAAGGAGAATCTCGCCTCTGTCCTTAAACGCTACAAACGTCGTTTATCCACCAAGCCTGTCGGATACAATGGTTCGAACTCTTAAGATTAGTTGCAACCGCTTTTTCCTTCTTTTTTTTCCTGGTTGGTTGTTACTTGCAAGTTGCAATGGTGAGAATCACCAGTTAACCCACCCCCTATTAGCTATCTCATACCCCCGTGTATCATTAATCTTATACAACGGGGATGGGGAATCGAACAAGAATCAGGTATGCGCTGCCTTCCCTGCGGACTCCCAAAATGAAGGAAAGAAAGTCACAGCTTTATATGTATGTATGTATATATACCCCTTATATTTGGTGAAAGGGCCAAAAACTTTGGTCTTGTTCATATGGCAAAAACTTGGAGCTGTTTTTGGGAAACTCTTTAGTTTCTTCTGACTTTGTACATCTCATGGGTCATTGCTGCTGTTTTTTTATTTGCTCATTAAATCAGATGCAAATTTGCTTGTGGGTATGAACTATGAACCTGTCAATTTTTTCACTTGCACTTGACCAATTTGTGGCATTATCGAGGTCGGAGGTTAAAGTTGTTTAGCAGACAGAGATGAAATCCATCAACTCTAATGATCAAGGTGGAAAATTGTCAATTTTTTTATCCAATCTTTTTTATTGAGAAGTTTTTGAACCATTGAGAAACCTGAAGTTTAGAACAAATTCTGTTATTCCTTGAAATTTGATGTTTTGTACGTATGTATGTTAAGATAATTTTCTGACTCTCTTGAATTGACTACGGAAAGAATATGTCAAAAATTCTTCTATTGAGAAAAAAACATGAATTATTGAAAAAGCTTGAAACAAAATCTTTGTACTTATGTGATGTGTGTAGTCATATGTTGGGGACAATTGGTCAACAAACTAATTTACATCATGTGTATTTCTACCCATGTGCTCTCGTTCAGTCGTGACAACTGACAAGGTGATAGAGATTATGGTTTACCTAACTCATCGAATCTAATCATTTAAAATATTCGCGAGTTGTCTATAATCAAATGTTTATGCATCGAAAAAGTCATCTACGACATTAATGAAAAAAAAAAAGAGTTATCGTGCTCCGTAAATTTTTTTCGAAGGTTTGCCGAAAAAATAGAAAAATAATAAGAAGTAAGAAAATATTGTATTTTCTTGATTGGATGACCTTTGTGTTAAGTGTGTTGCTCGAATGTGGTGTGATCGATTGTTTCGGACAAGGCTATAATTACGTGCCCTTGTTTGATCGTGGTTGTATTTGAGGCCTCCGAAAATCCCTTATCTAGATTGGGGAGCGTCGTATGATCCCTGCTCCCCGGCGGCGAGATGTCGCAGTAAGTTTATCTACTCCGTGTTCTCTCAATGATTTCGTCACCTTCGAGCTTTAATCGCCCTCTTCTTTGGTTTGCCTGTTCCGTCATTTTAGGATGTTTTTGGGCTTTCTTCCTTTTCAGTTATTTTGTTGTCCCATTGTTGGTGTTCTCCTAGTTTCTTGACAGTTTGTCTAATTGCCGTTTTTCTAGCCTCTCAATATGCAAAGTGTATCTAGCATAGTCGAATCGCTAACCCTTTTATCCTAAAAAAACTCTCTTCGAAAGTCAACTCAATAAATGATACTTTTGCTGCCCTTGAACTATTACTTCATACAACTGGGTTGATATCTTCAAAAACGGTGAAGACATTGTTAAAATTGTTGCATTAATCGGCCAGTTAAGATAACTTCTACGTCTTGATGTTCCTTTTTGTAACGTTCAATGGAAAAATTGAGCATAAACTAAAAATATTTTTGATAATTTTAACTTATTTTATACAAAAGCTGGCATGATTGAAGTGAAGATATTGTGTATTTTAATTTAATGTGTAATAACTAAACATTGAATATGACAATTGATAAAATAAAATAAAATAAATAATCTGATCATTTTAAAAGTTGTAGCGTTTTGATGAAAATCAACCGGATGTTAAACAATTTAAGCACATAAATCTTATAAATAAGATCTATAAGTCACACACTATTAAGTTGACAACTCAATTAACACATATGATTGTTGATATATATATATATAGAAACAGCCTCCTCAAATGGATCCTCGTCTGGATCAACAACTAATTGTTCAGTCTCAACATCAACGCGATCTGAATATGACTGAGAAGCACATACGGAAGTTCCCTTAGTTATATATATATATATATATATATATATAAACACTTATTAGTGGGTAATTAGGGGAATTACTTATTCTTAAGGGACTAATACATTATAAAATATATATTATATAGTAAGAGTTTTTTCAAACGAGTAATTATATATGTATATATATATATATATATATATAAAATATTAAAAGATATTTTTCTTACAAATTCCATCTTGAAGGGAATTTTCTAGTTGTCATTTCTTTTTGGGTCCCAAAATTCTCACTTTTTTTAACAAAGGAAGAGAATAAAATGGAGGGAATTTTTGCAAGTCGAATGGAATGGATCAATGGAATAAAGGTGACCGCGTTACTTAGATAAGTGAACAATAAAGACATAAAATATATCATTATCGAATAATAATCAGTAATTTAGTCAATTATTATAAA
The DNA here is from genome assembly GCA_002319775.1 of Fagopyrum tataricum. Lineage (NCBI taxonomy): Eukaryota > Viridiplantae > Streptophyta > Magnoliopsida > Caryophyllales > Polygonaceae > Fagopyrum > Fagopyrum tataricum. The sequence continues at coordinate 58,089,307 of CM008280.1, forward strand.
TTATAAATCTTGCAAATATAGATCACATAGTTATTGCCTCTTGCTTTGCTATCTCGGTCTTCACTCTTCCCTGTTCTCGCCACCGACTACGCTGCAAATTGACGAACAAGGCTGATCGTAAGTTTGCTTTGCTAATCTAACTGTTTTAACCTTACTTCAGTTTACTCGTTTTGTTTCTTAAATTGTCACGATCTGTTGTTGGGTTTTTGATTTGTTACAAGATTATTGGATGTTATTGGATAGGCAGCGAAATTGGAATGCTCTAATTCAATACAATTTAAAGTTCTTGTTGCCAGTTTTAGGGCTTTTTTATCTGTTTAAAGCTGACATAGAGGGGTGATTTCGAGCTCTTGAATATATTATTAAACATTTATAATTAGCCAAGGTTTTCTTAGCTGTTAACAATTTTAGGGTTCTTCGTTTAGCATAGGTAACAAGTGTGGCTATCCAAATCTGGACCTGAATTATGTCTTGTCCCTGTTGTTGGTTGCTTAGCCAAATCTGGCTTATAGCATTATGAATAAATTGGTTGCTTAGTTGTATTGTATCCTTATGTAACTGCGTTTTGAGATTGGCCTTTGCACAACCAAACTGGAAGATGACAATTTTTTATTTTAAATCCATTTTTCTTTGAAGATGAGAAAGATGTAAAGAAGTTAAGGAGTGTATCTTGCTTAGTACTCCAGTCTCGTGCCTTGGTTAGTGAGGCGGTCGATTGCATAATACTCGGAATGATCAAGTTGGTTTACTCATTTGTCAATTTGACACTTTGACCTGTGAGAATACATAGAAGTGTTGTTAAACTGGGTCATCCAGGTCCGTCATGTCTACTACGAGGCTAAATGCATTGTTTGACCCTCCTAAGGGTGTACTGGATCTTTTAAAGGGATCGGTATATCCTGAGTGATGACCACTTTACCATTTTTATTTTCATTACTAAAAGCGCCCGTCCACATGCGCCAGAGACCGTCGCATCTCCTTCCCACCAAAAATAACTAGGTTGAATTCGTTGAACATAGAGAGGAAATGGAGAGTTGGCAACGAGAACAAAGTTAAGTAATTGCCCTTTGGGATGGATCTCTATGGGGAATTAGTTGTATGGATATTATGTAAAAATTGTGGTTGCTTGTATGGATATATACAAACTCATTTAAAATTTTGGAGTCCATGCAAATTCAATTAAAACCGGTTGCTTATAGCGATGATAGCATTTTGATTTCATTTTACTTTCAATGTGATACTTGTGTAATTTGTCAAGCTCAAGAGTATGTATTCTTCCATCATTTGTGCAGGAACTGAATCAAAGATTTGAAACATGGGTTTTGTGATTGTGATATCATTGCCATTGATCTTGTTGGTGTTGATCATAGCCTTGGCTGCTTACCTTTTTGGAAGGGCACGAGCCCGACGTCAAAGCGCCGCCCCACTGTACTACGGACCACCAGTGCCAGCTCCTCCTTTCCAAGGCCGTTCTCCAGATGATAGAAAGTCTTCACAGGTCTAGTTTTCTTGAATAAAGTATATATCTGCAATATATTCTTGTGTTTGAAGTTGTTTGTCCCAAAAAAAAGAGCAGCAAAAAAGGAATTTCAATGGAGATAAACTGCAAAATCAGTACTGGTGTTTATATATTGTTGTTTGGTGATTATATGATGAAACTCATAAGAAAAAGTTGTCTATTGCCTGAAAAAAGTAAATTATAAGCCTGAGGATTTGTAAAAGAACTCTGTTTCCTCATTTGGTTCTCGATGTTTGAGAGACTATCTAGGTCCAGTTTTCGGTCCGCCTTTTGTCTATTTCAGGCCTAGTCTGAATCGGTCCTAAAATAAAGTGTAATTTCATTGAGTAACACGTTAAGCAGACGCTCGTTTGCTCTTTGTCAGTGGCTCTTTGTGGAAAGAGCTACGGCGTATACTTAACTTTCCACAAAGAGCTATGGCGTATACTTATCTAAAGCAGACGCTCGTATACGTCATAGCTCTTTGTGGAAAATTATAACACGTCGATAAAAGGAATAAAGAGCCTAATATTGCTGTTTTTTTCACTTCTACATTCGGAATCTATGTCTTGTCAATGTTGTGTTACAATTGAGTCAAAAAAGTTCATTTTTTGATTCACCTTCAAGAATAGCTTAACTGACTTAGATCTGCAAGATTGAGTTATGATTTGTTGCATTATCTTATCATAGTGTAGAATAGATCAATTCTTCTTAGAATTTTGTAATGAATCTAAGCAATATTTGAATACTTCTGGACCAAAAGACATGTACGGCATTGTTCATATGGAATTATCATATGCTAACCTAAGATCATTAGGTACAAAACATGAAATAAAGTAAGTTGATTCCAGATTAGAGATGTAATAAAATAAGTTTCAATTGGCATTAGTCGCCTTGCTATCAGCTAAAACGTGCACCTAACAAATGTGTACTAATCCTAAGTGCTGGCCTTGTAATTGTACTTGCTCTTGCAAGTTTTTCTGTGTTTGTGATATCATTTTCAATTTAGGGATTATATTATTTGTTGAGAGCGATTGAGACACGTATTTCTTTATCTCGACAGCTCTACCCAGATAGTAAAATCGAATTGGAATTGATTGATTTTGTTGTAAGATCCTTAGTGCACGACGATATGGGCACTTCTGAATCCCACATCGGAAAGTCAGTAACCTTCACTATTCTTATTTGCTACTAGCCTTTAAGGGCATGTGCGATGTCCTACTTGCATTCCCCTAAATCTGTAACCACATGAATTTTATAATTAGATAAGGATAATATGTTTTTTTTTTCAAAAAATTTGAAACAAAAATAATCTTATAGAATATATTTATTTGAATTGAAATACCTATATTTTTTAAAAAAGTTTTAGCAATATTTTACACCATCTTAATAGAATAGCAATTATTAAAATTGATTGATTAATTTTAACTTCCTGTTAATTGATAGGTAGACATATTGGCTTAGAATTTAATGGAATTTTTTTTTTAGGTGATTCAATTCAAGAAATTTGGTTTATGAAGTGGTTTTGTTATCCCCACCGGTCCGTCTCCCACTCGCATTGCGAGTGCGTCCGGGGATTATAAACCCGACAAAATGCTTTCCGCGAAATTATTATTGTTGCTCCAAAGTTCAAATTTTGACGAATCCTATAATATGGGGCGCATTCCCATTCACCCGGAGACACAACTTTGGCGCACTAGAAATCGAATTCAACAACTAAAATTATGGGTATTGGAGTAATGTTCGAAATTTATACGAAACGGAAGGTTTCAACCCGCCTGGGAGTCACATTCTTGGTACAGCTGGATTCAGAGTGAAAATGGAGAAATTTGTTTGAGTAGTTAGCATTTATGCTTATTATTAGAAAATATAAGAATAATTAAATCTTAACAACCTTACCAAGAAACAACGAAGGTGATCTATAAAATTATATATCTATAAATCATATTTTGCTGGACTAACAATACAAATTAAACGAGGCTAACAACGTGTTTGTTGGTGATCACATAACAATTATTCAAAAAAAAATAAAAAGTGAGATGGTTTAATTTTGTATGGATAAAAAAACTTTGTTTGTAGATATGTATTGACTATTGACCCTTGAACTAAAAAAAAAAGAGAGAGGATGATGATGATGAAGCATCAATGGAGTTACTGGGCATTTTCAACTCCACTTCCATTTCACATTCACCAAACACACAACCAAATATGTGGTCACTTAGTCAGATCAAAACTTGTCCAACTTGCATTGTTTTTTTCTCCTCTCCCTATCTTCTTGGTTGGTAGAACTCTTCTTTTCTTTTCTTTTTGTTGCCCTTTGGTACATCCACCAAATCCTCTTTAGTGTTTACCAATTCCTTCAAGCAATATGATATTGTTTGTAGTTCATATCAGTTTAACATTTTTGACTCGTGACGGGAAATCTAAACCTATGGCCCGGTGTTTGTTTGGTAAATTTGAGAATTCATGATACTTCAGTAATTAAAATATAAATTATATAGGCAATTTTATAATTCATGACAACGGTGTAACTTGTCGAGGTACAAAATTCTAGAGCGGTTCATGTAAAATAAATTTTCCCGATATAAAATTACGGACATAATTGTACGTTGGTAAAACATGAATTATCATTTAATTAAGTATGAACTACACATTTAAATTTTAACAATGAGCATTACAAGATATACTAAAAGATATTTTGATCATTGAAAGTTTTTGTTAATTTTAAGTTCATATATTTTTCCTTATTAATTGGTTTTTTTTTTTGGTACTATTCTCAAAGTGAATTTATGGAACACGAGTTTTTGTTAATGGAAAGTATTACAAGTATTCGGGGATCATATTGATCGCTCCTTTTCGGTCATGTTGGTAATAATGAAATCTTTGGAAATATGAAACTCGTTGGCTGAGGGTCAAACGTCAACTCACCCAGGATTCACGTCGCTAAGTCAATTCATGCTTCGACGCCACTACCACCTCTTAGAGTTGTGTCATACTAATTTCAAACAAATCGAACAAAAAATTTGAACTAACAAAGTAATTATTACAACCTTTTCTTGTAAAAATGTATGAACAAGTAATATAAATAATTTTAACTAATAAAATAAAATTTTGAGCTAAAAGGCGACTGTATGGGGGGAAAAATGACACGTATGACGTATTAGTCTCACAACTCTCTATATTTCCGTACCGGATGTACTATACCGTACATGATGAACAATACTATATCTGAACCAATATCAATATACTTTTATATGACATGACACCCGTATTTTGCAATGTCGTCTTCATAGTTTGACGTTGTTGTTTTGGTGACGTTTCGAGTTGTTTGTCGAGGAGGGGGCGTGGATTTGTGATCGACTCCTGACGGCTCTGGTGCGAGTCCAAATCTGAGGTGTCCACAGTTGTTCCCCAGGCTTCTTATCTGTGTACTTCCTTCGAAGACAGACCGGATGCTTGCCGCTTCCTGCTGACTACATCATCATCCTACTTTCCCCTGAAGACCTCATCTGCTTTTCGGGTTTTTATGTTGCATTTTGTGTATTTCTTTTTCTTTTATTGTGGCTCCTTATGACGGTTAGTCCGTCTGCCGATTTTTTCGACCTTTCGATACACTAGACGGCGTGCCGTCTAGTGTTTTCGAACCGCTTTCCTTTATCGAAAAATAAAATAAAATAAATTTATCTAAGCCGTTAATTAAATTAATTTTGTCATAAAATAATGAGGAAATTAGAGGAAATATCCTTTTTATAAATTCTAATTGGTAAAACATGCTCTAGCCTTTTTAAACTTAAATGACTTAATTACCTTAGTGTAAATATTTGTATTATTTATGTAAAAAGAGAGAGAGAGCTAAATAGTTATATTTTATCCTTAAATAGATTTCTACCTTTAATTGATTTTACATAAAATTTAATTTTATAATTTTTATGTGAACAAAAAAATAAATAAATAAAGATATTATTTCCCTAAATAGATTTCTACATTTAATTGAGTTATAAGGTCATTTGTGTGATCAAATTGAGAGTAATTTTGGTTTTAAGAAATCGTGTAATTATAATCGAATATATTTGGTTAGTTGAATGAACTAGTGTATTTGACCGTATATATGTAATCAGATTTATCCTTCTTCTTTTTTTCATGTAGATGTGATATTAATTAAAGCTCGCAACTTCGTGTAGCTTTTCAAATTATACAGATTCAACTATTTGAGTTTAAATAGTTTGTATTTAATTTGTATTGTCAATTTTAGTTTTATGAAAATATTAGTATGTGTGTATTTTAAAATGTATTGTAGAGTTAAGATTATTTAGTTTGTGTAAATTATGTAAGTATGTTTTCGGCTTGTGTAAACAAGTCTAACATTGAAATCTTTCGTGTAGATGATTTGTGAATATAATATGTATTTTTCAAATTTTAAAATATTTTGTGTTGTTAATATTATATATTTGTGTAAGTTACACAATGTTGTGTAAGTAAATTTATATAAACAATTATAAATAGGTTAAAAATATATTTACATAATTTACACTGATAAAAACTTACACAAACTAACACGACAAAAAAATATACAAACTAACACATTCAATGAATCCGGACAAATTATTGTGTTTCATTTTGAAAAGTGGGTTAGAGAATTAATAAGGATATAATTGAATTTATAGAGAAAAAAAATGCACACTTACTTTCACGCTAATTTTTTAACCTATACAAGCGTAATTCCCGTGCAATGCACGAGATTTATCATCTCATACTACATTGATTTCTAATTACAATTCAAATATTGTATATATATGCAATGATATTTCAATTTTTCATCTTGTGTACATGCTAATTTATTCAGTTATTTAACTTTTCATATTTTATTATTCTCTTTTCAAATATATAATATAATATTATCTCATTTTAGGATCTAATACATATTAATATCTATTAATATATCTATATAATTATATGGTAGATGATTTATTACTTTTCCATCTAAAATAAATAAATAGGAATGACAGTTAAAGTTACTTACCTTGGGATCTTACCATGGTAATGTATTAAATTACTTTTATTTTATTGAATGCTCTACCGTTAGTGTAAGACTATTTTGAATTTTTCCTCACACCAACCCCCTATCTATACATATCCAACGACCACGACTTTTTCCCTACCAACCAATAAAATAAAAAAGGAAAATATTAGATTAAATTGTGACCCTATTATGTCTTGGTTGTGTGTATCTTGTGTACACCTCTATCTTTACCTACCACGGCCACATTTGCACACCCACCCACCATTACATACACTTACTTCCCTTATATAAACCCTTCAACCCAACATTAACAAAATAAGAGGAAAAAACCCCTTTAAAAAAATATCAAACTAAACCAACCCCAAAAAGAAAAAAAAATCCTCTTTCAAATTCCTCTCATTTAATCAATGGATTTGTGCATGGAGAAAAACAGTGATCCATTGAACTGGGGTGCGGCCGCGGTTTCGATGAGCGGAAGCCACCTCGACGAGGTGAAGAAGATGGTCGAGGAGTTCCGGAGGCCGGTTGTTAAGCTTGGAGGGGAAACTCTTACCATTGCCCAAGTGGCTGCTGTCGCGGCTCGTGGTGGATCGAGTGGTGGTGTTACGGTCGAGCTTTCCGAGTCGGCCCGAGCCGGTGTCAAGGCTAGTAGTGATTGGGTTATGGATAGTATGAACAAAGGGACTGATAGTTATGGTGTTACTACTGGCTTTGGTGCTACTTCTCATAGAAGAACCAAGGAAGGTGGTGCGCTTCAAAAGGAGCTCATTAGGTAATTTATTTATTTATTATATTTTATTGTGTTTGATTATGTAAGATGGTCATAATTGGTAGAGCAACTAGCACGTTAGTTAGTTGGTATATTTATTGTTGGATTAAAAAAACATTTTTATATTCTTTTTATTATTAGTTTTGGCTAATTATGTATTCAATAGTGAAAGAGATTTAGCAACAACATATAATTACCAACTAAATCAATAAAATATTCATCTTATCAACTTGAGTCCAATAAAAAAAGTTAATATTATAAATTCAGATGTGAAATTTATTTTTTAAACATTAATTTTATGACCTAACTTTTTAGAATTGCCTTCTGATCCATCTCTAATAAAAAAAATTGCACATGTTCTGCAGGTTTCTGAACGCCGGTATCTTCGGCTCCGATGGAGGCCAAACCCTACCGCAATCAACCACCAGAGCTGCCATGCTCGTCCGCATCAACACTCTCCTTCAAGGTTACTCCGGCATCCGATTCGAGATTCTCACAGCTATCTCCGCCTTCCTTAACTCCAACGTCACTCCTTGCCTTCCTCTTCGGGGAACCATCACTGCCTCCGGTGATCTCGTTCCTCTCTCCTACATCGCTGGACTTCTTACCGGACGTCCTAACTCCGTCTCTGTTTCCCCCTCTGGCGAACTCCTAACCCCCGAACAAGCCTTCAAAGCTGCCGGAATCGATGGAAGCTTCTTCGAGCTTCAGCCAAAGGAAGGTCTCGCACTCGTTAATGGAACCGCAGTCGGATCTGGACTCGCTTCAACCGTTCTCTTCGATGCGAACGTTCTCGCTCTGTTATCAGAAGTTATCTCGGCTGTTTTCGCTGAAGTTATGCAGGGGAAGCCGGAGTTTACAGATCATTTGACTCACAAACTTAAGCATCATCCTGGCCAGATCGAATCAGCTGCGATCATGGAACATATCTTGCACGGAAGCTCTTACGTCAAGTCTGCAGAGAAACTGCACGATATGGATCCTCTTCAGAAGCCAAAACAGGATCGCTACGCATTGCGAACCTCACCTCAATGGCTCGGACCTCAGATCGAAGTGATTCGTTTTGCAACGAAATCGATCGAGCGTGAGATCAATTCCGTGAACGACAATCCTTTGATCGATGTTTCCAGGAACAAAGCTCTCCATGGCGGCAACTTCCAGGTATCTAAGGTTTCCGATTCCGAATTTTGTGATGTTGAATTGAATCAAATTGAAAGCAATACTAAATTTATATTAATCCGTGTTTGTAGGGTACACCAATTGGGGTTTCCATGGATAATACTCGTCTTGCTCTGGCTGCAATCGGAAAGCTCATGTTTGCACAATTTTCAGAGCTTGTAAATGACTTTTACAACAATGGATTGCCATCCAACCTCACTGCTAGCAGAAACCCTAGCTTGGATTACGGATTCAAAGGTGCGGAAATCGCCATGGCTTCTTACTGTTCCGAGCTCCAGTTTTTGGGGAATCCAGTAACCAACCATGTCCAGAGTGCTGAGCAACACAATCAAGATGTGAACTCCTTAGGGTTGATCTCATCAAGGAAGACAGCAGAAGCTGTCGAGATCCTTAAGCTCATGTGTTCAACTTACTTGGTTGCATTATGCCAGGCCGTTGATCTAAGGCACTTGGAGGAGAACCTTAAGAGCACAGTTAAGAACACGGTTAGCCAAGTGGCGAAAAGGGTGTTAACCACCAATGCCAATGGTGAACTCCACCCATCTCGGTTCTGTGAGTTGGATCTAACCCGAGTCGTCGACAGAGAATATGTATTTGCATATGCTGATGATCCTTGCAGCTCGACGTATGTTTTGTTGCCTAAGTTAAGGCAAGTGCTTGTAGACCATGCACTGAAGAATGGGGATGGTGAGAAGAACTTGAACACATCAATCTTTCAGAAGATTGGTTTGTTCGAGGAGGAGCTCAAGGCTCGGTTGCCTAAGGAGATTGAGAATGTTAGGGCTGCATACGAGGCAGGGAACTCGACAATCCAAAATCAGATCAAGGATTGTAGGTCTTACCCATTGTACAAGTTTGTGAGGGAGGAGCTCGGAACTGATCTTTTGACAGGAGAGAAAACAAGGTCTCCTGGTGAGGAGTTTGATAAGGTGTTCACAGCTTTGTGTCAAGGGAAGATTATTGATCCTTTGTTGGAGTGTCTTAAGGAGTGGAATGGTGCTCCCCTTCCCATCTGTTAGTAGCCTTGCAAATCTGGATCCCAAACTATTTGTTTTCTTCATGATGGGTTTGAATAATCATTTTTCTTTTTGTCCAAGAAACTATGAGTGATGATCATTTATAAGTGTGTACTACTACTATATAGTTATGCTTCTAAAAAGTAAGGAGTATAACTCAGAAATTATATTATACTATGAATTTTTCATATCATATATCAGACTATCATCAAACTACATATCAGCAATATTTTGGGATCAGCATGCATAAAGCTTCCTTAACTAGAACTATGACTTCAGCTATATTTGTTTAGCTAATACTCTTATATATATGGCTTCAACAAAACTATACGGTATGCCGTATACCTATCACCTATGTGATGCAAGAAATGATATACGATAACCTTCCTGATCCTAAGAGCTGTACTACAGCTACGGGGTTGGGTCATTTACACTATATGCACATAAGACAGTTCCTCCAAAAGTTCAGATATTTGGTTTGCCGTGAAAGTCTAGACGATCAGATGGGAATGTTGTACGGAGCTGTCTGATGCTCCTCCAAATTGTAAGGCTGCGAAGAAGAACCGGCAGAAGAGCCTGATGAACAGAAATTGAGACGATGGCTATGCCTTTCGGATAGGGCTAACCCATTAAAAGGCGTAGTTGGGAAAAGATGATGGTTTTGACCATAAGGTCTCCAGCCAGCTGCAGGATTACAGAACTGATTGTATAAAGGAGGGTTTTGACCATATGATGAGCCAGCATTTTGGTTCATCATCTGAGGGAAAATAGCATATGTATTCGTCTGCATACTGTGGTTCATCAGTTGAGGGGAAAGAACATGTGCATTCATCTGCAGACCATGTTGGTTCATCAGCTGAGGGAAAAGAGCATGTGCATTCATCTGCAGACCATGTTGGTTCATCAGCTGAGGGAGAAGAACATGTGCATTCATCTGCGGACCATTGTGGTTCATCAGTTGAGGGGAAATACCGTGTGCATTCATCTGCGGACCATTTTGGTTCATCAGCTGAGGGGAAAGAGCATGTGCATTCATCTGCAGACCATTTTGGTTCATCAGCTGAGAGGAAAGCTGAATACCGTTTTGGTTTATCAGATGAGGGAAAAGATTATATGTATTCGGTTGCATACAGTTTGCTGATGGTAGGCCAGTGGACTGCACCACAGATGATAGGTTAACAATTTGGTCTATGGGACTTTCTTCTGCAAAACAAACAATTTGTTAGGTTTTTTAAAAGGGATTAACCTATTGAGTGAAATGTAATTAAGCTAGGTCTTCCATATAAATCAAGAAATAATTAAACTTTATGCACTAATGTTCCTCTAAAAATTTTGAAATTGAATTAAAAAAAATATCTTACCACTGTGTGCCAGTGACCATGCCTTGGCCAACGATATATGGGCTCTAGTTTTCTCATGATAAAGTTTAAGCTCTGCTTTCTTTTGCTCAAAATCATTCTTGGCATTCTGAAACAAGAAAACATATTTTTCGTGTATCTGTGCTAGCTCTTTCTCGCGGGAAACTGTAAGGTGCATTTCCTGCTTAGAAAAAAAAAAGAATATAATAAATCTTTCATCATTTACAGAAACATAGATGTAAAAGAAGTGGAACAAACCATATCATCAAGCATCTTCTTTGCTTCATGCCCCGCCTTGTTGATTTTTTCTAGCTCAGCTAGAAGTGGATCCAAGCTAGCATGCTGGTCGCTATTGGTACCAGAAAGCTGTGGCGGGGCATTTCCCTCCATCCCTCTAGCTGTTTGATGCAAAACCAAGTTATTATCAGTTTGCAACGAGAAAGCATCTGACCTCAATGGAGAAGCTCTAGCTGATGGTTGAATGGGGTGAGAGCAATCGCCATGTCTGACGTTATGACAGGGTGCCAAGTGTGGTTGTGCAATAGGCAGCTGTGGTAAAACACTAGAGGTATCAATGAGCTCACCCACAGGTGTTACAACAGAAGCTTCATGTAGTTCATCATCGGAGTCCACATGTATGGTTACAGTTTTATTGCATACATTGTCGTGAGAAGCGCCAATTGTATTCTGCATGTCTCCCAATATCTTAGCTCCTAATTTGGCCACAGTGATTTCTTCAGTTGGCAAAGATTGATGAAAAAACTCAATATCATCATGTGGCACAATGATTTCTACAGAGCTAGAGATTAAACCTTGAGAAACTTGCTTTTTGTCAAGAGATATCTCAACATCATGTGACAAACCCTCAACATTTTCCATGTTTGACCTTTCGCTTGGACTTGATTCTTGTAGTGGCAGCACACAACTAGATACTACAGTTGGGGAAGTAAAAATTTCGCTGTCCTCCTTGTTGTTATCAGGAACCACAGGTATGACCAAATCTTCCATAGAAACATGGTCAGGAGATATCTCAACCTCATGTGACAAATTACTATCATTTACCATGGTCAACCTTTCACCTGGACTCGATTCTTGCATAGGTGGCAGAGGACTAGATACTACAGTTGGAGACGTCTCAACTTCATGTGACAAATCATTATCATTTACCATGGTCAATCTTTCTCTTGGACTCGATTCTTGCATAGGTGACACAGAGCTGTATATTAAAGTTGAGGTAGCACATATTTCGCCATCCTCCAGGGTGTTATCTTCAGTGTCCGTAGATATGACCATCAAATCTTCCACAAGCAAACTATCAGGAGATATCTCTACATCATGTAACAATGTATTATCAGTTACCGTGTTCAAACTTTTTTTGGGACTCCAATCTATCTTTTCCCCTTCAGAATCTTCAGATAGTGTACCTGCATTGATCTCCTTCAGCAATTCAGTCTTCTTCAATGTCACTTCCTCATAAGTCCTTGCACTAAGCTGTTTGGCCTTCAAGTCACCCCAGCATTTGTCCATCTCATGAGAAAGCTCTTTCCTTTTCATCTTAAACTTCTCATCTAACTTCTTAAGCTTATTCAGTTTGGGCGATGATTCAGCATTTAGTTCAAAGATCAATTTTTTCTCCAACTGATACTCCTTCTCCAGTGATTTCCTTCTGCTTTCTCTAGTCATGATATGACCTAAGATTTCATTTTTTTGCTTATGCAAAAGTTCTTCCATCCTTCTATTGTGAGTTTCATCTACTTGCTGGATATGTTCAGAAGTGTCAGTGTGCCCATCTCTTGTCCCTCCCGGGCCCCTCTTGCTCTTCCGTAGTCTGTCTTGAAGTCTCGCAGCAGAGACGGGGACCCTCTTGCTCCTTTTAGCATTTTGATTTGCACCCTTTGACCAGCCAGATATTTCCTTATGCAGCAGAATTGTTTCTTTAAATCCACCTTCAGAACTCTCTGGTGGTCTTTCAGAATGTGGAAGTCGCCTTTTTATATGCTCTGGTTCTTTAGGCAGAAAAAGCCATTGAGGATTCTTGCAATGAAGCAGATTAGACCAGAAGACATGCGGCGGCCCTGTCAGCACGTCATCCAGTAACAGCCCCTCCAGTTCACCATGCAGCTTTACATTTCCACTGTAACCTTCACCAACCGTGTATACTTTTGAAATGACCGAGCAGCTAATACTTGGGTCGTCCACATTAGAAGACAATATAGCCGATAGCTCATCCAACATATTTTGGAATAACTCAATTCCTAATGATTTGGTTGATGTTGACTCGTCATTTGCATGGACTGCATCAACTTTATCAAACAGATACGCTACACCCCAGGCAAGAAGCGTATAAGAAGTCGCCTTACTAAAGTGTCTAGTATTGACAGCTGCACCATCCCGTGCTAAACACAAAGCTTTCTCCTCCAAACTACACACAGAATATAACCGAAACACTCTCATGTGATCATTCTGTGAGTGAAGTGCCATCTTTTGCAGGGTTCGGATATCATTTACTGGGTTCCACTCGCTGTTGAATAGAATCACAACATCCACAGATGAAAGTCTGATGCTCACAAGAGAGGAACTATATTCTGTCAGCACCACAAACCTCCCACTGGTTTTGTCATTGAAAAGATCAATCGCAGCTTGTTTTTCCTTTTGAAGGACGGAGCGTTGAGTATATATGTGTGCATAAGAATCCTGACCAAAGCTTTGACAGATAAAATCATCCAGAATATGACCAATTCCAAGAGAATTCTTCAAAGAAATAGTGGTCGTCTCACTTGTCTGTAACAATGAACAAAATTCAACTTAGAACACAATGTCAGCTTTTACAAACTAGAAAACATAGATTGTAAGAAACTCATGCATAGTGAGTTATGAAGTTCATAAGCCCATTTTCTAGAGATGCATCAAGTATTCATTCATGTCAAACCACACAAATGTTCATGTTTCTATGCACGTTTAATCTTGTCTTTTTGTAACGCAACACTATGAATTTAACTTAAAGTAATGTGATGCTCTATTTAATTTATGAAAATTAACCAAAATAACCCAAACTATCAACTTTGAAACAAAAATAATCCTAAGTCCTAACAATAAAGATCACTATTAGCTAGACACATTATCCTCTATATGCCTACAATTTCCGGTCAAAATTCCGGCCATTTTAATGATGGCATGATAGCCGGAATTCCCTATTTAGTCCCTAAACTTTCACTTTGGTTTCATTTTGGCCTATTCCTTCTTTGAACCGTTCGTAATTTCGTATATATTCCCTGAACTTAATTGCTTTTCATTTTGGTCCCTATACTTTTTATGTTTTATTTTGGTGCCTAACATTTGTACTTGTATTTCAATTTAGATCCTAATTCTTGGTTTTTGGTTCATTTTTTACAAGGGTAATTTACAAACAAACAACCATAAACTAGGGGATACTTTTCCCAAAACCACCTGTAAATTAAAAAATCATATAAAACACCCATAAATATTTGTAACGATTTCATTTATCATATTCAAGCTCATTATAAAGCAAATTAATCAAAATATACAAGAATAAATTGACATTTTTACAATATGAGTAAGCATAAAAAGGGTTTGTGGGTAATTACTTGAAATAAAAACAAACTCATGTGTGCTTTCGTGAAATTTATATACTTGAGTGGTTTTTGGAAAACTACTCTAATCACGGGGATTTTGGGAGAATGATTGGACATCGAAATGAGACATAAAGAGATCAACAGCAAAAGCTGTGAAATTATACAAAGAAAAAGTTTAGGGACCATTTTAAAACAATTCAAATATTAGGGACTATGATATATAAACATAAAAGGTCCAGGGACTAAAAAGTGAATTTTAGGTTGCCACATTTATTTATTTATTTGGTTATTTTGCCTTCAATATAATGTTATTGAATTTTGACCATCAAAATAAGAACTAATTAAGCTGTACATTCTATAATCCTATTGTATCAAATAAGTATACCACTAATACCCAACTTTTAGCACAAAGAACAAGTATGATACCTTGTACATAATAAGCACTCTCAGTCCTTGCCTTCTTATTTCAGGAAGGAATTTGCTTAGAAGTTGCAGCTTCCCACTTGCTTGTATACCAATGTTCAAAAAATCCACTGAAGGATTGCAGTCTTTGCGAAAGCTTTGCAAGCTCGAATCCAACACATATGGATGGTCACAACACTGACAAGAAACACAGATTCTTACTGTTACAAATTGAAATACATGCAAAACAAAAACTAAAACACTTGTCATTGACATACTGAGACAGCTATTTGGTTCTTTTTTTTGGGCGGGAGGAAGGGATGTAGGGTAACCCTACAAATTATAAGGAATTATCGTGAAAGTGTCTTTCTTTTGGTCACTGATGTGAAATAGGCCATAATGGTTTCCTGTCAGTCTCCTCCTGTTAAGAGTGCCGAGCCAACTCATTAAGGCACACATAGTGAATGTTCTTGCAGGTTCTGGACCATAACAACATGCTCTTTGTCGCTTCATATCTACATATCCATTTTGTTGATTAAATTGCTATTACTATACTCTTGTGGTGATTAGGAGCCTTTGACTTTTACGTACACCTCATGAACATCAAGCAGTAAAGAAAAATTCAGCATCATGTTGATAGTGTGGTTCTTAAGACACTAACCTAGTAGGCTAGTACTACCTACCTTTCTAAGAGCACCAACAACCTCTTGCAGAGGATTGGAGTTTCTTTTCGATATGTTTGAGCATAACAACCCAGCGTTTGCTATTAGTGTAGAGCAGTACTGCTCAATTTGAATCTTCGATAACTGGACAGGAACCCAGTACTCTCTGAATATCAAACTATTCAAACCCAAGGGCGAAAGAGCTTTTGTTAAAGAATCTTCTACTACTGAAGGTGACTGATCACGAGATGCGTCTACACGATCCTGCAGTTTAAATAGACATGTTCAATGGCAAGACATAATAGAAGTACATATTAAGTAGTTACCAAAAATATTCTACCTTAGGGGTAGCAGACAATATGACTATAGCAGACAATGGGTTAACTGAAAGAATGGAAGTATAACTAGGAGCACTTAGATCAACAAGTGAACCATTCATTCATGTAAGTTATGTAACAGTACTCGATATCTAACAATTATGTTATTCTTGGCACATGAAAAGGGTAGGCGATGTTCATAATCATTTTTAAAGGGCAAACTTCAACATAAGCTTTCCTTCCAGCATCTATGAGGTTAGTTTAAGAAAGAAGTTATACATTTGTATCTGATAATGAAAGTGTTGGAAGTAAGTAACATGAAAGCTAAGAAGACCATATCTTAACTTCCAAATGACTCTAATCACTAAAGCAAAATCACAAAACCTGAAGACCTGAGTCAGAGATTAAATTGTAGCAGCAAACGGGGAAAGAAAGCACACATTACAAACTTAATAATTTGTAAGAAGACAAATAAACAAGACTTACCTCATTATAGCCAACCTTCTCATCCTCCTTACTAACTGTTGACCCAACCATCTGTGGACTCCTCCTAGCTAATTCTTGATTGTAAACATCCTGGAGATAAGTTTTTTTAAACTTCCATTTATTTACACGTGCATACAGAAACAGCAGGACGTAGAGCAAAACAGATATTACAAGACTTGAGCTTGAAAAGCACAGCCGAATAGTTTGTATGACATGATTCAAGTAAAAGTAGTTCAGAAAGATAATTTAATTGTGCTACTGCTAGTAATTTAATGATAAAACTAAACATTAAGATGTAATTATACTAATCTGACAAAAAAAAATGTATTAAACTACAGCCTAATTCACACTGAAATAGAGTTAAATTAATTAACATATTAGGACTAAAGCATATGTGACTCGTGATTAATCTGAATATAGACACACTACTTTAAAAACAAGGTGAGTGTATAGAAAGAAAGGTGTCAGTTTCCATAAGAATATACTTTAGGAAGAAAATAACTCGGTTGATGAAGACTCGTTATTCCATCTGATGAAGATACGTATGATTGAGTAACTTCGGTTGCTAAATCCATCCTGCCAACAATCAAAAAGAAGAAAGGAAACTACGAATTATCTCTCACATAGAACCATAAAGTTTCAATCCTTCAAATCACAAATAAATATAGAGTCGGTCACATAACCAACTGATTTGTTCAGAAATTCTTACTTTTCTATAATGGGAATGTCGATACATCACCAAAACACCATAATCTAGCATGTATTACAAGGGGATAAATTAATTAAAGCCAATGAACCTTTGTTTCTTGCAGTTTGATTCGCAATTATGATGAGCGTTGCCTGAATCCTGCGACATATTAGAACCCCTCTTCTTTTCAGTCTCTGTAAAACCATAATAAAAAAATGTAATCAGTTCTTCCAAATAACAATAATCTTTGTTATACAAACAAGCTTTAAGTGATATAAACCCCTTACCTTTGCACATGGATACCAACATTGTTCTATATCTTCGCGCATCTACCTTGTTTTTGCCATCATCAGGACAAACTGAGTTCCACGTTTTCATAGAAATGTAACTGAAACTTTCGATTATCTGCTACGGTAATCAGACACATTACCTGGGAAAAAAAATCACTTCCGTTTGTGAGGCGAAGTACGCTGGCGGTCATCTTCCTCAAAACTGATTATTAGGGAAGAATAGTTTTCTAGGTCTTCCATTTTAAGCAAAATCAACGCAAACGACTGCAAAAAATTCAAACAAAAAATACTCAAAAAGGAGTACTTGAGGACGATCGCTTCACAACGCCAATTTCTTTGAAACTTCACCACTCCGTTGATGAAGCAAACCACGCTCGGTCGTGTTCCTCAAGAGTCGCTTTCAAGGTCAATGCGGTTTGCATTTTAGGTATATCAACGCAGAGTCTTTTCGACAAAAGTAATCCGTATTAGCGTTTGGCTTGCTGAAAAGTAGATGATTTCTTAGCTGTCATTTGCAGAAAACGGGCTTATTTCCCTAAGACCGCCATTTTTGGGCTGGGGGAAGCTTGCAAGGGCGATTATCTGTTGGAAAATGCAGTAAACGTCGTTTCGTTTCGGTAATGGTGGTGGAGGGTGAGAGTATGGACAAAAAAGCAATTCATTTCACCGCGTTAGCTAGTAGCTACTCTACAGCTTTTGCACTTTTTCCTGGTCTAAAAATACAAATAAAATAGTACACTAGAGTTCAAATGTTCAAGGAATGTTTGCACTTTTTAAGCAAAGCACAAATTTCGGGCCTCCGATCCTAATAATTTTTTATCTAAAAATCTTAAATCCCGTCCCACCAAAAATATTGCGGGATTGAATATTAGCCTTATCTTCCTCGTCCTACAAGGCTCGGCTCGTCGCGCATATATTAAAATTTAAACATAAATTAAATAATTAAATATATAAACATAAGGAGCATTGACCATCATGTAATTTTATTCTTATAAAATTAACAATTGTCCACATTCATCTACAAAGGACAAATGAAAAGTGATCTTAGTTGCGACATTATCTAAGGAGTAGGATCATTATGTAGTTTTGTTCATATATTTTATTTTGGTTGTTTATGCTTAACAAGTTAATTATGTTTTGTAAACCTTATTGCGACATTTTATTTTGATGTCTTTCGTTTTAAAGATATCAATGAATATTTGCTTTCGTAAATTTTTAATTTTAAACCGAAAAGGCAAAAACAAATTTTATATAGATCACGCGGGATTGGTCTCATCCCATCCCGGTCCCAACCGGGATACGGTCCAATGGTTTTTAGTAAAAAAACTTGATAACATGATTTATCGACCTGTTGCAGTCATGCATTTAGTTAGATTTTTCCTTTCCGCATTCATGTTTTAGCCTTAGTTTGTGTCATTTATCCTTGTTTAGTTTTACTTTGCAAGAGTAGATGTCTACACACACTATTTGTGGCTTTGTAGGTGATTTGACACATTTTGGAGCTAAAACGACGCATTTGAGGATCAAGTCTCGAAGTGGATGCATTGGAGCGAACATACGTGCACGGGAAAGGGCTAGGAACCAAGCTAAATGCATGAAGGGAACGATCAAAAAGCATCTTGGTTGAGATCCAGCCCAAAATTTCTTCCTTGAGCGTTATATTTTATCTGCGGGATTTTTCCCTTAAAATTATATTTTATTTGCGGGTTTTTTCCTTTTAGGTCCAATGTCTTTTTAGCTAGATTTTTATTATAAAAGGAAGTCTTGGATTTATTTCAAGGTGTGTTGGGAGTCGCCCAGAGTTAGCCTTAGAGGGGGAGCCGTCCTTTTCCCTTCCCTTTTTCTTCTTCTTCTTCTCCACCATTGTTCTTCTTAATTTAGATTCAAGATTCGGACTTTTATATTCAGTTTTGTTTGGAAGAGATTGTGAAGACATTGTTGATTCAAGATCTAATATAATTGAAGGTTTTCAGGCATTGAAGTTGAATAGTTTTTTTTATCTCCCTTTGTTATTTATTTATTTGTCTTTTGATATGATTGTTATTGGCTAGAACCTT
Organism: Fagopyrum tataricum; assembly: GCA_002319775.1. Classification (NCBI taxonomy): domain Eukaryota; kingdom Viridiplantae; phylum Streptophyta; class Magnoliopsida; order Caryophyllales; family Polygonaceae; genus Fagopyrum; species Fagopyrum tataricum. The sequence continues at coordinate 58,108,642 of CM008280.1, forward strand.
GTGGTTCCAAGGTTGACAATGATTTGTTTATGCCTTGGACTATGATGGATTAGATTGTGCTTTGTTTTGGCTTTGATTTGCTTGAATCCTAGTGGTTAGCTTGGACTTGAATCTAGTTAGAATCCTTCTAGCTAGTAACCTAAGTTGGAATTGAGACTTACCCGGTGATATTCCTTCTTAGATACATGAGTGATTAATCATAGGTAATAAAGGTTTATCCTTTATTGGTTGAATGTGCTTATAGATTTCTTCCTAAGTAGGGTAATACCCGAGACTTACCCGGTAATGGTTTACCTTTCCCTTAGTTTGTAATCTGGTTTGTTCAGAATTTCCTACCTCTCTACCTTGAGACTTACCCGGTAATAGGTAGTTGGTTTGGAACTAGATAGTCTTGAGACTTACCCGGTAATGGACTGTCAGCCTAGAAACGTTCATCCATGTGACTTTTCTACCATATATCTTTATGATCCTTCATGAGTCCATATGTAATAAACAATGATCTTGAACCCTTGGAATCCATTTTCTTTCCTTTAATTTGATTATCTTTGTTTTTCTTTTTGTTTTATTTGATTTTCAATCAATAGTGACAATTGATTGCGATTCCATCAAAACCCTTTCCAAAACCTTTTTGATTTTTATCCCTTAACTTTTTCAACCTCCTTTTTTTAATTGAGATCTATTCTATATTTAATCATCGTTGCATATTAATCCTCCCAGTCCCTGAGATCGACCTTGGAATACTTGTCCTACTTCGTACGATCCATACACTGTGGGTTCGTTGCTATTTAGGGAATTATTACAGATTATAAATATAAAACTATCCTGATAGAAACGGGGGGCGATCTAGATCGAGGAGAAACTCCAACTACTCCTTCTTGGTTGTTTGAGGCGGATCAAACGATAGAACTTGGTTGATGGGGCTTTAGAAATGGATGCGGAAGCGTACGGTCGATCCGATCTAGGTTGATCGAATCATCCACGAAGTGGAGCGGAATAGTTGATCCTTCAAAAGGATCCTCGAGTATGAGTTTCTTGGATCAAAGACTAGATCCAAGATAGAACTTTGAGGAGGGGGGAGAAGAGTGATGCCTAAACCAAGAAGAGGGTTTCTCTTCTCTATTCTTGGATTCAAATTAGACATGATTTACAATGAAGGCCAACACATCCTTTTATAGAGGGTGTTGCCTACTTATGGGCCAACAGGCCAACACAAGTTCATAACGAAAAACCCAAAGAGGGAAAAACCTAGAAGATAAGATCAAAACCTAAAAGATAAGATCAAGAGGAAATATTCCACAAGAATATTCCTTCTTTTATTACATAATTAATAAAGGGAAATAACTAAGGAAAATACACAAAATGGCAAGCTTCATGCCATGGCTAGACATGCCGCTTGCGGGGTCCTCTTAGCCGGATAAACGGATGACCTCGCCATCCGAGGGCATATCATTCTCCTCCTCTTGGTTGTGAAACGTCCTCGTTTGCACGGTCGGAAAAGAAAGGAGAGACATTGAGAACAAGACCCTTGACTTGAACTTTGGATGCTCATTCTCGGAACGGGCGGCTCAACTTTGTTGTCCATCAAGATCATAGTGCCATTGTCGGTGACGGCTTCAACTTTGTCGATGACGACTTCGACTTTGTCGATGACGGCGTCTTCCTTGTCCTCTTCAAAAGACTCATGATTCAATGGATTGTCAACTTGAAGTAGAGGTGTCGGTGTGGATTCTTCAATGACTTTGCCCATGGCTTCGACTTCGTCACACAAAGAGGTGACAACCAACTCACGCCTTGGTTGTGCCACCGCTTGGTGGTCCTTGGGTTTAACGGCCATCCTGTGGGCAAGACATCGGGCCATAAAAGCTTCCAACTCTTGCTTCAAGAAAACGTTTTCTCGGGTCAAAGCATCAAACTTTTGTTGTGCCTTTAAAATTCCTAGCTCACGCTTTAAAGCAACATTTTCTGCCTTGACTAAGTCATACTTCTCTTGGGGACTCAAACACCGTTGTGGGACCACTTTGACAACTTTTTCTCCATACAAACCAAACGGATCATCATCGTCATAAAACATGATGATTTATGATGCACGGCGAAGAACGATGATGAACATATGAAGAAAAACTCAAGAAAATTCAAGAACATTCAAAGAAATCTCAAGAACATTCAAAGAATATTTAAGAACATTTAAAGAAAGTTCAAGAACAATCAAAGAAAATTCAAGAACAATGAAGAACGATCAATAACAAAAGTAAAGAACTTGACCTCGATCCCGAGCTCTGATACCAAATGATAGAAACGGGGGGCGATCTAGATCGAGGAGAAACTCCAACTACTCCTTCTTGGTTGTTCGAGGCGGATCAAACGATAGAACTTGGTTGATGGGGCTTTAGAAATGGATGCGGAAGCGTACGGTCGATCCGATCTAGGTTGATCGAATCATCAACGAAGTGGAGCGGAATAGTTGATCATTCAAAAGGATCCTCGAGTATGAGTTTCTTGGATCAAAGACTAGATCCAAGATAGAACTTTGAGAATGGGGGAGAAGAGTGATGCCTAAACCAAGAAGAGGATTTCTCTTCTCTATTCTTGGATTCAAATTAGACATGATTTACAGTGAAGGCCATCACATCCTTTTATAGAGGGTGTTGCCTACTTATGGGCCAAAGGGCCAACACAAGTTCATAACGAAAAGCCCAAAAAGGGAAAACCTATAAGATAAGATCAAAACCTAAAAGATAAGATCAAGAGGGAATATTCCACAAGAATATTCATTCTTTTATTACATAATTAATAAAGGGAAATAATTAAGGAAAATACACAAAATGGCAAGCTTCATGTCATGGCTAGACATGCCGCTTGCGGGGATAAACGGATGACCTTGTCATCCGAGGACATATCATATCCCTTCCTAGTTTTGTTGTTATGTGAGTTTCTATCATTATTGATAGAGATTTATAGGTGTGTAAAGCCAGCGAACAAAACTCGAGGCCCGTCCTGGTCCCGTCCCATATATAATGGCCGGGATCGGACGTGGGATGACCTTAATCTGTCCCGTCCCGTGCCCAACGGCCAACCCCTATATATATACACACACTAAAGTTTAAAACTAATTGACAATATGAGAAATAACCCATCAACCTAACTCGGAATGTCCAACTTTTAGATGTGAAAGCGTATTATCTTAACATGCCCCAGCAAGTGCAACTAGGTTTAAGGTTAGGATTGTGAGCCGAATAAAAGTTAATAGCTCTTATATCATGTCAAAGTCCGATAAAAACGGACCATAGAGTGGGGTCGTGTGCATATGAACACGCATTTGCGTTTGACCCAAACCAAATAGAGTTTCACCCTAAAACCAATTGATAATAGGAGGAGTAACTCACCAATTTTATATATTAGGGCCAAAATGTCCCCACTTTTAGAGTGGAAACTTATTATCAACACGCTCATGCAAGTGCAACAGGATATATACCTAGGATGGCAATGGATGACCGTCACCCGATCCATCACCCAAAATTGTCCACCCACCCGATCCACCACCCCACTAAGGATCTCACCCGCATCCAATCCACCCGCATCCACCGGGTAAAGTGGGTGGATCGGGTGAGATTTCGGGTGTTCTACACCTTATTTATAAATTTGTAAAAAAAAATCAAATATTTTATTAAAAATCAAGATAATAATTAAATTCAACTAAAATTAACATAAGATTTTACATGATATAAAGTATAACACTATAATCAAGAAAGATCTAAAATAAACAAATTATAACGAACCAATAATAACAACCGAAATATATTAGGAAATAAAATATATGGTTTACTTTAATATAGTTTATATAGTACGGAAATAAAGGTAAAATATTTATAATATAAAAACTACAAATATTTAAAAATATATAATTTTAAGCGGGTGAATACAGGTCGGATGGATGATGGATCGGGTGATGGGTGGATGAAACCTTCACCCGCATCCTACCCGATCCACCACCCGCTTTCACCCGCCTATTATCGGGTTTTCACCCTTTTTCGTTAGATCGGGTGGCCGGATATCCGTCGAATACGGGTGAAATTGTCATCCCTAATATACCTAGTTGACACTTGGCCATATGTTAGGATCATGAGCCGAATATAGGCTAATTGCTCTGATACCATGCTAAAGTCCGATACAAACGGATTGTAGAGCGGGGTCGTGTGCATACGGACGCACATACGTAGGGATGACAATCACACCCGCATCCGATGAGTGTCCGAACCCCCCCCCCCCCCCCCGAAAAAACGGTTGAAAACCCGCTGACATGCGGGTGAAACTTGGGTGACGGGTGTAGCGGGTGATGGGGCGGGTCGGATACGGGTGATCGTCTCAGGACCCATCACTGGACCCACCACCCACACCCATCACCCGCATTCATCACCCATTTTATTATAACAATTTTTTATATTTTAATAACATATAAGACTTTGTCCGCACAACTAGTTTCCATGTCCGGTGAAATTTAAGGGAATATGTTTTTTGTTACATACAAAAGTATTATTACTAAAGAAGACGAGTCAAATAAAATCTGACAACTTTAGAGTGTGTTCCTAATCTTTTGTTATTTTTTCACTTTTTGGTCATTCTATGTTTTTGAAGTATGTAAGATGTTTTGGATTTATATTTTTTCCAATTATGTTAGTTGTTAAGACTCAAATCGGATTAAATTTTACATTTAATTTTAGGTTACACAATTTTAATATGTTTAAATATTTGGTTGAATACTAGTTTAAGAAAACGGGTTAAGTTTCACCCGAAAAAAACCCGATCCACCCGTTCATCAGGTGGTACGAGGAAGAGTGACAAAAGCTACGGGTCGGTGAAGATTTTAGGTGACGGAAGTGGTACTTCCACCCATCACCCGACCAATTGTCATCCCTTGACATGCACGTTAGATCCAAGCTCAAAACATAAAACCAATAGGATTTCATACTAAAACAAATTGACAATATGAGTAGCCCACCTACCTTATTAGGCTCGAAATGTCTTCGCTTTTAGATATAGAAACTTATCATCTTTACACATCCTTGCAAGTGCAACTAGGGTATAAATCTCGTTGACACTTGCCCACAAGTTAGAATCACGAGCCGAATAGAGGCTAACCACTGTAAAACCATGTTAAAGTCCGATACAACCGCACCGTAGAGCGGAGTTCGTGTGCATACGAACAATGCTCGTTAGACCCAAACTCAACAAATAAATCCAACAAAGTTTTATCCTAAAACCAATTGACAGTAGAAGGAGTAATACATCAATCTTATATACTAATGCTACTAGGCTCAGAATGTCCTCACTTTTAGATATAAAAACTTATTATCTCAACAAGTCGTTTTGTATTTTAGGTAAAATTAACATAAAACAACTAGTAAAAATCAAAAAGTTCAACAAAAAGTATTCGAGGATGATACGATGTTAGATGTGTAAAAGCGGAGTTTCAAACAATCAAATACATAATAGGTCAACCAAAGTATAATATGCACGAGCTACTAATTTGAATGAGAGATTTGAGAGTGTCGAGCGTGACACAATGTCATCTTATTACTGTAGTAAACACGTTAGTACACAATAGATGAAAAATTGTGTGCCATTGCCTACCAAGGCTTTTCAACAAATTAGACTTCGACTTAAAAGATCGATATGTTTACCATCAATCTTTTCATTAGATTTATATTATGACTTGGTTCATAAAATTTTTGACTCGTCGAAATCGTCCACTCTGTCAACTTTTAAAACATTTTAAAAGTTCAATTAAAAATTTAGACCGACTTATAAATAAAACGAATTTGATTATCAAAAATTATCTTGTTCGGATAAAATAATATTATACTATTCTTTTCTTGACTGAACTAGTTTAGTGCCACATCCTTAATCGGATATTTTTTTTATATATGATTAGATTTTATTATGAGAGTAATTTACTATTTATATTTTTTCTAAATGTATATGTATGTTAGAACACTAGATCAACGATCCACAAAATAATCAGCACACAAGACAAAATTATAGGTCAATAAAATAGTAAATTACAGGTCAACAAAATAGTAAGCACACAAAACTATAAGTAAAACTATTAGACGTACAAAATAATGATGTGGAAGTAACAATATTTAACGTTACAATGAGGTTTTCTATAATCGGTGGAAAAAAAAAAAAAAAAACTAATGAATTTTAACAGAGTTAGTCCGGGCTTAAAAAAAACGATTTTAATAATAATAATAATAAGACAATAGTCACAATAATATGCTTCTCCTCGTTCCCCTTTCCCCTTTCAATCAAAGCCCTAATTCCTCAATCCGATCAATTCACAAATCTCCATTTCCGAATCTCCGATCTCATCCTCTTCACAATCTGACGATTAGCAGCAAACAAATCGAACAACCCATTGAGAAGCAGAATACGAATTTAAAATGGATACTGGTGGTGGAGGAAACAACTCCGGCGAAGATTCACCGTCGTTGCTGGAGCACAGCACCGCCGGCCAGATTCTCCGGCGAACCACTGCTTCCTTCTTCCGCCTCCTTCCCACATTATTCCTCCTCTCCCTCCTTCTATTCTTCTTCCACTCCTTCGTCGAGAACGGAAGTGTTTTCCTCACAACCTTTATCGATCGAGACCCGTCGTTCAGATCCCTACTCTCCAGACTCGATATAGCCGGAAAGAATCCTCATTCATCGTCGGAATCACCCTCTATTGGTGGAGCAGGTCACGCCTATGGTCCCGCTCGTCGCCGCCGGCCTTTTCTTCACCTTACACGTGTGGGGACTCTTGACGATGATTTCTTCTCTGGTGACGATGACAATGATAGACCCATCTTCGGGAACTATCGTAAGGCTCAGGTCAATGGTAGCTTCCTTACTTTATCTGATTTTAATTCCAGAATGGGATTTTCTGATTTTGTGGTTGACAATGGGGTTAAGTATCATGAGGTGGTGAAGACTGGTGTCTCTTTTAAATTAGATGATAGGAGTAACGAGGATGATGAGATTGATAGTGGGAAGAACACGACTGCTGGTGTGATAGGGGAGGAGAGGGCGAATGGTGACGAAGATGGTATTGTGGACTTGAGATTCTTTGTTGCTGGATTGGAGCTAGGGCGAAGGGATGCAGCTATTTTGTTTTTCCTCGTTAGTGTCCTATCTACAGCTTATGGATGGGTGCTGCTTGGGTTTGTGATCACATATTCATGGGTGCTGGGAATAGTGTTTGTCTCTGTTGTGAATGATTTACTGAGAAGACACGTTTCATTGCTGGCGAGTATGTTTTCCGGCTCGAAATTAGGGCTTAAAAGGCTCTCTGGTTTTATACTGATGAGATGGGCGGTTAGGGATGCATTGACACAAATCCTTGGATTGTGGTTCTTTGGTGAGATTGAAGATCAGTACTCGTTTTTCAAACTGTTTTTGAGGTTAAAGCTGATGCCTTTCTCAATCACTTTGCCTTGGATAGGAGGATATCATAAGGAGGTTTCAGGGTTTTTGATCGCGTGGTTTTTTATGGATACTCTTGTCTCCTTTGTTTTCGCGGTCGATTCTTGGGTTACTATAGTCAATGAAAGGAGGAGCGGGAGAGAAATTGTGAAGGAAGGATGTAATTTGCTGGCTACAATGTTATATCCAGCTGTTCAGCTTAAGTGTTTGGAAGTTATTCTATGCGGACCGTTTCTGGGATGGGGATTAGCTCATATCTGCAGGAGATCAATTGTTCTGATATTCCAGTCATTGATTGAGGTCTATTTCATGGTGGCATGGTTGATATATTACTTTGTGGCTAGAAATAAGGACGCTAGTTTATACGGGAGAACATTCGCCAGGAGAGAATTGGAAGGATTAATTTGAAGTGTATGATGATAAGGATGAGAGCCAAGGTTCAAACTTATCAGCGAGCTTGAGTGCCGAGAGTGCGGCATCCTGCACCACTTTCTGTCTACTTTACCGGGCCTAGGGAAAATATATTGGCTCTTCATTGTTTGGTACAATCACCAGCAATGTGTTGTATGTATGGCGCACCCTGTACCTGAGGCTAGATACATCTTGTGTATATCTTCAGGAAATTTGGTTTATGTGTATATTTTCCTGCAAACCGTTATTTATCTTGCAGCAACCATGTTATAACAGTGTCTTACTTTGCATATTTTTTTAATAGATATGAATCCTTTTGATACCATTCTAGTTTCTTATTTTATGATTCAAACATAACTATTGATATTATGTTTTGGCAGCTCTATAGCTATCTTCCATTGTTTCTCCATAGTGTGTATATTGTGTATATTTTGATTCCTTGTTTCTTGTTTTATGATTCAAACATAACTATTGGCTAAACCGTTTGCTTCCTATGTCAACATCATCTCAATCTTTGTGTCCCTAGAATTGCTTGTATTTCTCTTATGATCCTCACCTTCCCACTGCTGGCATCTCTTTGGTGAGGTGAAACACTCACAGACTGTTTTGCATTAATCAGCTTACAGAAACCTACAAGAATTCAAATGGTTTTCTTGTATGAGATATGCAGCAGACTGGACTAAAAGTGCGGCTTTGCTACTAGATGGAAGATGAGCTGTTGCATGAACTATAAGTTTCAACCCTGTGGCTCAGTCTATTATATTATTGACAATTTCTTTGCTGTTTTTGCTGTGAGATGTTGCAGCTGGCAATTAAAAAAACTTGCACCTCCCATTGAAGAGACGTGGTTGCCTATTTCCTTGTGTTTAAGCAAAACCCTTGTTGCATTTTCAATCCTTCATTTTATTTTCTCACTGGGCACTGCCAACTAATTGTTAAAATAGCCACTGCTTACTCTTTACTGTATTCAGTAAAGTGTGAGCTAGCCTTATGTTACTGAATGCTGAGTTGCATTGGAGTTCAGATCATGCAAACATGGTTTTTTCTCTAGGGAGAATAATGAAAGTTTGATTATCATAGTATAACATAATTATTTGAGCCCCTGTAACTATGATTATTCAAACACATGCTCTTTTGTTTATCTAGACTGCTTCTGTTCAGTTCTTCTCTCATTGTTAGAAACTCTTATTCATATTGACCTACATCGTTTGTCTTCTCTCATTGTACTCTTCAGCTGGAGTTTGAATTATATTTGGTAGTCTTTGATGGCTTATCGACTTCATATCTTCTTTTGGGAGTACACATTATTGGATGTTCTTTAGGTGATATCGTTCTCTATTTCAGTTATTTTACCTTGCAGGAGGAACCTGTTCCTCTGAAACCTGGCATTGCTGTAGCACTGTAAAAATTCACGCGAGGAGATTGTGAAATTTCAGTTAAACAATGACATTTGTAGTATTTGCAAGATCTACTTCGTAAGTATTGGCTACACTTTTCCCTCGTTTCATTGTCTTTTGGAACCCTCTCTTTCCTTTTTATTTTTTTCCCGATGTCAATGAATTTGTGGTTTTACTTGTTTGATTTTGATAATCATCTTTGCAGCTAACTTCGGATTTTCTTTACTTTTGGGTTTGGTGAGAACATTTTAACCTATTTATTGATGATTGTGAATACTTACTCAAGCTGGAAAAATATTTCATCAGTATTTTTTTCCCCCTATTCTGCAAAAACTGCAAAAGAAAAACCAATATTCATGAAATAACTGTTTTGGTGGCTATATTATGCAGTATATACCCTTGATCTAGTGAGCAACCTTACTAAACAATGGTTATGGTGGAAAAAGTGCAGCAAAAAAGTCAATAGCTTTTGATGCAATTTGATTTCTAGCCCATCTGTATCCATCAAGATCTGAACAGAATTAAAGGCTTTTCTTGGGAACAAGTGACATTGATGTTAATAGCTCACAAAGGGCAATAGAAAATAGGAATACGTGTGGGTGAGTGCGGTTGCGGGGACAGTACTACCAAGTATGTGCTGGTACGAACATTATTCCATTTAATACTTAAAAGTTATTTACAAATATATAGAAAGATATGGAATTTGCTTTATTTGGGGTTAGATTATCTTGACAGTATAATGCCTTGTAAAAATCTGAAGAGCCATGAATGTATTATTACAACTTCAATGTCTGAAATTTTTACTTAACATCAGAATTTGATCTTCAAAGACATTGAGCTCTTGTAGTAGAATAATGCTGCCATTGTTATCACACTGTAATAAATCTTGAGTTAAAGAATGACATGTATAGTATTTGTAAGATCTGCTTGGTAAGTATTGATTTCCTTTTCCACTCGTTTCAGTTGTCTTTTCGGAATCTGTTGCTATAAATGAGACTGCACAAGCGCCCATTACTTGTCACATGGCTCTTCTGTTCAGTCATTTTTGGAAGCTTCTCTTTCTTTTCTTTGTCTATTTGATTTGCATATGTTAGCTTGTAAAGAGACTTGCTTGAAAGCTGACTGTAATAATCTGTGGTTTTACTTGCGGGACAGTCATCTCTTTGCATTACAACCTGTTAGATTCTCTAGGAAAAGAAACAACACATAGATCTATAGTTACAAGACTGAGCCAAGCAAGCAGTAAAGACTCAAACAGACGACATACGGGTCTAGTGGACATATTCTAATAGAATAACTGCATTACAAAATTCTATGGAATTTGATGCTATTTTAATTCTAACCCATCTCAATCCCTACAAATCTGCATATATTTTAGGCGTTTCTTGGGAACAAGAGACATTGATGTCAATATACCTTCTCAAGAGCAATATTTTAATCATACATAAAAAGAAAACATATAGAATTTGCTTTAGTTGGGGTTAGATGATCTAAACAGTAAAATGCCTTGCAAAAATTTGAAGAGCTATCCATTTTCTGAAGTGTTACTTTCGTGTACTTGCAGAATATGCTTTACTTTCTAATGCTTATCCACATAAATCTCAATTAAGACTTAATTTCTCATTTTTTGTAATTAGAATGTCACTGCAAAACTATGCATTTGACATCCACACGTGATTACTGTTCTTGCTGAACTATCTTTGCCATGATACTGAACTGAAGTATTGCATTATTATACAATTATTTGGTTGGTAGTTACAACTTACAACAATTGTTAGGACTATTCATAACATTCTCTTCATATTTGTTCAAAATAGGATAGCTTAAATGAAAACTTTCCCAATCTAAACAAAGATTTAAAATAACAAAAACAACATCCAACTGAATCCATCAAAGGAAGACTCGAATTCTCCTGTCTCGAGACGAGCTAGCACACCGAATGACATCCAAGAACATATTTTCATCACAGGGAATACAAAGCTTGGAGTTTGCAGTATAACCCAATTCGTCGCGAGCTTGATCAAGAAGAGCAATAAACAAAGGGTGTTTAAGAAGAGTAATCTTGATCACATATCTCTTTAGATTTTCTCCAACATACACTACCATATGCCCTTTAGGCACATCTTTTGGAATGCTCTCATTGCTTTTGTTGCTTATTTTCTCTAGTTGATGCAAGCATGGCCAAAGAGTGTAAGACCATGGACAACACATGAGCTCGTCGCAAACCTCAGAAGTCGAAGGTAAAGCTCTAGTCTCCATCTTCTTCCATTTGCTTTCACATGCCTTGATGAACTTTCCCTTGTGAAGAAGCTTCATTGTTCTTTGACTTCTTTGTATGTGAGTTTTTTTGTAGTGTAGAAAGAGTGATGGACAAGATAGGTTTTGAGTTATGGAAAACATGGAATCTGAATTTAGGAGTTGGTTGTATATATAGTATCTTTGAGGCTGGCTGTTTTGAATGCTTTAAAATGATGGGATAAGAGAGAGAAAGAGTTGTGTTACCTTTAATGGCAGCTGGTGATGTGACTTTGCTCAAGAGAAACATGGATTCTTAAGTTAGTTTTTAAGTGGTGTTTAAAGTAAGAGTAGGCATACACTAGTTGACCATGAGCATAATAGATAACTGGTTTATCCTAATTTGTTTGCATGATAAATGGATTAAGTTATAATATTTAGTGTTCTACAATGATATGCTCATCCTAGTCATTAGGAGCTAATCTAAATCAAGATAAAGGGATCATTATGTTGTTTTGATTCACTCTCCTAACTCCAAACTGGTTTATCCTAATTTGTTTAAATCATAATAAATGGATTAAGTTATAATATTTAGTGTTTTACAATGCTATGTTCATCCTAGTCATTAGGAGCTAATCTAAATCAAGATTCGATCTTGTTGCTAAATGATAACCTGTTACGAATTGAATGCAATTAATGAGAGAGAAAAAAAACACGAGAAGTTATAACCCAGTTCATCCGAATATGATTTTCCAATAATTTAAACCCTAATATGTCATAATCCAACAAATCATAGTTTTTAGGGAGGTTTCTTGATTATAGAACAAATATGGTCCGTGTATTATAAGCTGTGATTGCCCATTTGTTCGTACATATTGTATACTTTGATACGAACTTGTACGAGCCATGCATTACCATGATTGTACATTATGGTATCCTTTTTACACAATCTTGTAAAGTCTTGAAGGTGATTTGATGATGCAATTTATTTATTTATTTATTTTCTTCTTTTGAATGATCTTGAAGAAAAATAAGACCCCACAAAAGAGGGGAGTTTTGTATTAGGGTGTGGGGGAGGATTGGGGATGGAAAAAGATAAGATATGCAAAGTGGGCATTGAGATAAGTTTTCTTGGGTGAAGTGCTATGTCCACTTTGGTCTTAAATGCAGTACTTTTGAAGATATAATATACCAATATGTTGATACTATATGTTTATCATTAGATTTTATTCACTTTTTTTAGCAATTTTCAGTGGCAGCCCTTGGCAAATCGTCCATGTGATTAAAATGGCCATGTAATGTTGTCATCTTCCTCCTTCTAGAGTTTTACTGATCGAAGACTCATATAATATGAAAATGGACCCGTTTAAAAATCACTAGTTTATCAGAGTTGAAGTCGAAAGTTATTGATAACTGATGTTAAAGACGAAATTCGTTGGGTAGATAAAATAGGTAGTTGATTGAACTTATTTTTTGATATTTGATGGATTTGGGAGAAAGAAGATAGGTTACTAACATTGATATAAGTGTAAAATTATGATTTTTTTTTAATTATTATAATGTAAATTTGGTAGGGTTATATTATTCAATAAACTTCAAAAAGATATATAAGTTTCCTGTAGCTTATAAAGTTATATAAATTTATTTATTTATTTTGGACTTTTAAGATTCAACATCCAAACACACCCGAAAATCAGTCAAGACTCACATAAAAGCTTAAACTCGCTGACATAGCTCAAGCTTTTCCGGTTGTGAATTTCATCCACTTGACTAAAATCCACGATAAATCCAAAAGCAATGGATCAACTAACAAGACTTGCGAAACGAGTTAACCGGGTTTATGGAGCTCTTTGTGGCAGTAAGTTTCGTGTTGTAACAAATTGTTAACTTTGTTTATTATTTACTTTCTTTGTCTCATTGTGATTTGCTTTGCTGGAAATCAACTTGAGCCTGCATGCATATTTTATCATGCTAATTGGATATGCTTAAGATAAGTATCATAACTTATGACAAAATTGTACGTATAGTAGTAGATTTGAATGTGTACGAGAACCGTACTTATAGAACCCCATAAAGATTGCACTGAAACCCTGATTTTGGATTTAGATTTCTGACCACAAGCAAATTTTAATGGAGCTTTGACCCATACTTTTTTCACTGCCCAAAACTGACACAACAAGAAGAGAGGGAGAAGAAGAACATCCTGATGGCAGTGACATTTTCTTAAATTACATCAATGTCTGTGCATATTATGGGGAATTGCACAAAATAGCCCAACCTTTGAATGTTGTAGTTGTGAAATCAACCAGATTTGTGGAGGCTTAGGTGATAGGATCGGGCCTACACGTAAAACCACACATGATCTTCGACCTGTCGAAATTTAACATGTGTCGAAACAGTTTAATATTGAGTCTTGATTTATTAGACTTCTCGGACTAAAGACATTTGATGATAATCTTTGAACTTAGGATGTTACCTCACTATATACTTATATATATATATATATATATATATATATATATATATATATATATATATATATATATATATATATATATATATATATATATATATATATATATATATATATATATATACTTGAACTGCAATGAAATTTCACATAGATGATATTTAGGATAATTTAGTAATCTTATAGACCCAGTAATAAGAGCTATTTTCATTTTTTTTATAAGATTAATTTTCTCAGCCACCAATGTTGTAGTTCTTTTGTTTCTTCTTTTTGCCGTATGATCAATGGAATTTAGGTTATTGTTCATTATGTATATACATTTTAGCATATGATTTGTGTTGTTTATAATTAGAAGTTTATTGTAAGCTAGCCATTACACGTGTGACGTGATACTATTATATGTGGCTCAAATATAATATTTGCTCGACTAATATTATGTTATTCCAACCAATATGTAGTGGACCGCCAAACTGTGATAATTGGATTTTGAAAATTATAATCATTTTTGGTTGACTTTTCCACTAAAATATCTATTAAACAATTCTAACCAGTTGCAAAATAATGTGGTACTTTATCGAATGCTATAAATGCAATAAAATTCCTTTCAAAAAAAAGATTAATATAGTCATAATATTACTTATAATAAAATTTTAATTATGATATGAAAATGGGAGGCATTTTTTTATTATTTATAAATTTGTTTTTCAAATAAGTAATTTTTAAATTTATAACAGTTCCCACATATATAGAACTTTTTTTTAAAAAAAAACAAACATAATACACTGGTTATTTTAAAAAAAGGTTACTATAAATCCACACATAATTTTACTATATGAGTCACACCCAAAATGTGTTTTGGGATGGGCACACTTAGAGATGTGATTTTAGTACCCAATCGAACCGCTTTTTGTACGGTTTGGTTCGTACCCGGACCGATAAAGTCCAATTTAGGGTCCTTGTACATGTCTTTTTGGTTCACGATGTGTTTCTGGTCTAAGATCGTCAAAAAAGTCGGTGGATTTGATTGAACCATAAATATATTAAATGTAAAGGTAAAAATGTAAATTCTAAAACTCTACATTTGTTCACTAACTAAATCCGGATAGTTTTGTTACTTTATACCTTACGAATTAACACAAGAGCCCTTGCAAATAAAATCTGGTACCATGTCTATTTATAGTCCGAAATTTGTTATAATTTCGGACCGGAATCGGATACATAACTCTACGCCCACTTATCACTTATAACACGCCTTTTCTTATGAATTTAGAAAGATTAAAGAAAGAGGTGAATCTAGTAAATTTGTGTAATTTTTTTTTAGATAATCCATAATTCACTGTTTACTATAATTAGTTATTTTGAAAATAAAACTCCTAAACACTAAAAATGGCACTTATCAAGAAACGTAGGTAGGGTAATTACTAGCTCTAAGCATGCGAGGTGACGGCCGCCGCCAGGTGGTACACTAGATTAGTCACTTGCTAATCATAAGCTTTAATGATATAATTATTATCATTGTTTTGAGCAACGTGGTCAAAATTGTTTAGCTAAGCAACTGAATCTACCTCTCATTAATCAGTTGCCTCTTCTTTTCTCTCTCCTCTTAGTCTTTGGAAGTTTGATTATGCAATCTTCTTCAATGATTTGCTATGTTCAATTCAACGTTTTAAGAATCTCTACAACATTGAATTCAACTTTTTCAAGACAATGATTAATAACTTTCACTATTTTGAATCTTTGATACTGTTTTAAAAGGTAGCAATCTTTAAAATTTTATAAAATTACCTTAGTTTTTGAAGGGAACAATATATTGAACGTGTTCGATCAAATACTGTTCGAGTACAGTATTCGGATATTCTTGTTAAAAACCTCTTCGTCTTCTTCCGTAGAAAGGACTTTTATGAGTGTTACGTGAAATAACGAAATTTTATTAAATAAGAAAGAAACTACGCATATTATAGCGATTTCTCTAATATTGATTGTTGTTTAAAAAAATTTTTTATTGAGGAGTTTCAGATTACAAATAAATATTGATAATTCAAAGTCACATGTAGTATTATAATATATAAATTACCGAAACCCTAAGGATAATATTTGACAACCAAATATTCGACAAATCGTAAATGACCAATAACATACGGTCCACATGGTCACCGACGCTCCAAAGGGACGACGTCAGTTTCGAATCCGAACAAGGAAAATTCATTCTTTGAAATGTATCATTCAAGACATATCAATAACGAATGTATTTGCTACTTGATTAGCCGATTTGGCTATAAAACATAAATCGAAATATAGAAAGTATATGGTAAGTATACTCTTAATTGCCTAATATCATCTATGATGTTGTATGCTTTAACGACAGACCGGGAGTGTTTCGACTATCACAAAGAGAAAAACCCTATCTATATACCGGTATTATGTTAATCTATTAATCGCACATATTTTTAGTACAAATAGAAAAAGAAACACATATACCAGTAGGTGTAAGTCTGTTCATCTGAACCGCACTAGATCGACCCGGACTGAAATAGTACACTTTGGTTGATCTAGATCAATTATCCAGAACCTGTCCAAGTCAATTTCGAACCGGCCACTGGTTGACTAAAACCGGAATAAGATTTTTTTTTTAATTTTTTTTTTTGGATGAAAATGGACCAATAGGACCGAATAGTACACCTTGGTTGAACCTAGATCGATTATCTCCGGGTCGACCTTGAACCGGCTAAAATAGTCTTTACTTTTAATGGGCTTACCAGTCCCAAGAAGTAGAATTTCTCATAATACAAATCAAGTATGAAAATGAAGACAAATAATGTAAAAATCGGATCTTTAGAGCTTGAACTGGATGTTTAGAGATTGATTGCATATATGGACCAAATTCATCCGCGTTGGCAATGCATATGTGAAGAAAAAGGCAAACCAGAGGGCTAAAGAAGTTAATTACAGTTATCTTTATGTCCCCTCATAAATTGCCAATTCATAAATTCCATGAACTAAACTATAAACTGAATATAAATATGATGTGAATATACGAAACTTAGATATTTATTTGTTTCTTTCTCCATTGAAACCAAACAACCTACAAATGCATGCATATACAAATGCATTTGAATGTTCGGTTACGTATAACAGCTAAGATCCTAAGATGATTGATGAAGATTGAATTGAAAACAACATGTTGAGATTATCCGAATCGGTGTACAAGTACCCGTTTGAGCGGATGAAAATGGATCGAATGAGGGAGGGACGAAGAGAGAATGGACAGTGGCCCTAAGTTTTCATGGGGATTGAAGCTATGTACGGAACATGAATTGCATGTGAATGAGGGGCCTCTTTTATATTATTATTGGGAGAGACAGCTGGTTGGTGTAAGGTATGATCCCTACTGCACACACTCCTCCTCACCGGTCATTTATCGGTCCGTTTGGATCGGAGACGACTTACTTAAACTTACGAATAATTAAAATCAGATATAGTATATAGGATGATGTACTTTAGGGTTGTTATAAAAATCGAATCACATAGACTTGGTCATATTGTGTTCAGGCTTGCATTGCTTACTTATTAAACAAGTCGGGTGTAAACAAAACTTTAGGAATTCAACTCGATTTTAAACGAACTAGAGACAAACGTGTTAATTTATACATCCTACAACTCGTATGGATTCTAACTAATTGAACACGGGCATTTTAAAACTAGGCTCGAATAACAACTTTATGCACAACCTATTTTTTATATCAATTAATTTTAGGATAAAAATCTTACTGAATAGACTTATACATATTTGTACACCGAGTATATGTATTAGCGAGGTTTAATCTTTTTTTTTCTTTTTAAATAAAAAAATGTGATCTATATGAATTTTCGCTATTTTAGAATAATAAACTAGTTCATTACCCGCATAAGGTGCGGGTTTTACTTATATATAAAATATTATATTACAATTTTTACGTATTATATATAAAATATTACGTGAAGTGCTTATATATAAAATATTATATTACAATTTTCGCTATTTTTCTATAGCTATTTTACGTGAAGTGCAATATAGAATTGCTTGAGTTAGGGCGTGAAATTTTTAAAACTATTCTACCATTATTGTTTAACAATGAGATTGAGTTTAAAACTGTTTTTGTTAGAATATAAATTAATTTAAATTTAGTAATTGTAGTAATCGTAAAATTTTTTTTGATGATGATCTATTTTAGATTAATAAGGTGAGGTGTCATGAATATATACCTAATAAAAACTGATGTAGTCGGTGACCGTTTAGTAATTTTAATAATATTTTTTTATAAAAGAATTAGTGGCAAATTGGTAAATATAGGATGATAAATCTATAAATAACTCAAAAAAATATCTTAAGATATGTAAAATTATGAGGCTGATTTTAGTAATATATATATATATATATATATATATATATATATATATATATATATATATATATATATATATAAAAGCCGAAGTCAAAAACTATATATTAAAGTTGTGTTTAATATTGTTGTTTATTAGTTATTTAGAGCTTTGAAATATGAAAATTAGTAAGATAATAAGATTTAAAAATTTGTCGGTTTTGGGTCTTGATTTAGTTTATTTACCGAGTATAAGTAAAATCGAAATAAATAAGTTTTGCTATTCAAAATTCAAGTGAGATAACATATAAGTTGTGATATTTTTATTGTTTTTTTTGCATTGCGTAGGGTCAGTGTTCCGTCTTCTTCCCACGTGCATCCTACCGTACTTTTTGAGTGTGGGCTTTTTTTAGCCTTTTAGGTTTCTTATTAAAATTTTTAGCTGTCATTGTATGTCATATTATAAAAAATAATACTCAGTTTATGTATAAAATAATATAAACTGAGTATTAAGTTGATGTATATATGTGAAAATACAACTCAGTATTTAGTTGACGTATATTTTGTGAAAATATGTATAATAATGAAAAAGTTATAATGTGAATCAGTTTCTAGAAATAAAAATTATTTATTTTATAAAAAATGCATCCATTCTCAGCTAAATTTCTCAGTACATATTATCCATCGTTGAAAATTGAAATGAACCAAGTTTGTGTTCTTATTTCCATTATATGCAATAAATTTATTATTTTCCCATAATTTTGTACAAACGATATACAATTACAATGTCATAATTTCATAAATATGTTGGAATTACCGTGTGAATTTGTTAGTTGATTCAGAATTTACGAATTAATTAGTTAATCATTAGATGTACAATTACAATAAGTATATCTAGTAGTATCTACGTTACATCAGGATTTTATAAGGAGTTTAGTCGTTTTACTTGTATCCAAGGTAATGAAAGTTTGTTCCCGTTGAAATTGTTTTACTCCAGTTCGTGTTGGGCTTAATCGTAACGAAGGCCCAATTTAGTTTTGGGCCTAATATTGCTAACTAGACCCAAAAGGCTCAGATATCTCCGCAAAGTATCATTCTAGCGGCCCAGATTCATAATAGTCAATTGACACCACTAAATTTAGCAATTACTTGTCCTGATCATGTTTTGAATAGGTCCTAAAACAATGTTGGAAATTCCACGTCATATATATATGTATACACACATGACCTAGAGAGTAGGATGCATTGGTTAATTAACACTTAACACAGGTAATTGGTAGGCCCAAAAGGTTGCAATTGGACATGACAGTAATTATTTCAGTGATTACTGATTAATTAGGGAGAGACACGTTTCAAAACCCTAGATGATCCGAGTAAACTACATAAGATACCGTAGTAAAAGCCGTTAAAAGTTGACCCGACCCGACGAACCCGAACTTGCTCCGAAAATTTTGAAAAAGAGAATCTCAGAACCGACCCGCTTGAAACCGATTTAACCCGAAGTAATTTATGACCCGAAGTAACCCGAACCCGACCTGACCCAAAGTAACCCGATTAACCCGACCAAACAACCCGATAGTCCGAAGTAAACCGACACGAATGAACCCGAACCCGACATGACCCGAAGTAACCCGATTAACCCGACTTGAACAACCTGAAGTAATTTTGATTTTTACTTATGATTTACAAATTCCCGATTTCATATACAAGTATTGAAGTATACATATTGCATAATACGCAATATACTTATATATGCAATAAGTATATATGATGACGTTTTTTATTATTAACTTTTTATCATGTTAGAGATAAGATGTGTTAAAGTCTTATAAATAAATTTCAATTAAAAAAAAACTTGTATCAACTATACATTTTTCACTTTCATTTGGATTAAATTATGTAACTAATTGATTATGAGAAGTGCTCGGAGAAAATTGATCAAAGATCAAACCGATCCGACTAAAGTCGTTTTTAGATACCATATATTTAGAATATTGATCAAACGAATCAAATGAATATCCATGGATTATTATCCAATTCGGAAAAAGACGATTAATTTTATTATACATTTAAAAAAATAGAAAAAACATATATGGATCGGTCAGATTATATATTTGGATCAAATAGATCAGTCGGATATCCAGATCCGGTTAAAATCATGGAGAGACACGTTTCATTCGATCCGTTTGATCAATATTCTAAAATATGGTATATAAAAACGACTTTAGTCGGATCGGTTTGATCAATTTTCTCTGAGTGCTTCTCCGAGCACTTCTCATAGCCAATTAGTTACATAACTTAATCCAAATGAAAGTAAAAAATATATAGTTGATACAAGTTTTTTTTATTGAAATTTATTCTAAAATATGGTATCTAAAAGGGCAGTAATTATTTTAGTGATTACTTAATAATCAAAAATAATTACATGGAGAGACACGTTTCAAAACCCTAGATGATCCGAGTAAATTACATAGTAAGTGTCCTTTTAACGTAATTTAGAATGAATTTATTTTTTGGGGATTGTTAGACGTACCGACGAAAATCACTATTTATCACCATACTATACACTTCGCGTGTGTAGTTGAGTTATTTTTAACTACGCATATGACGTGCGTAGGTAGAGATCATGGGGAAAAAAATGAAAAAAATAAACTGAGCCCTTGAAGTACATAGTTATGGTGATAAATAATAATTTTCGTCGGTACGTTTAAAAACCACGTATTTTTACTTCAACCATCTACCTAATTCTTCACCCGAAGAAGTAATGCTATAATGTGATCATCTAACATTGACCATTTAAGCTTATTTATTTATTTTGGTTATTATTTATTTTATTTATATAGTTTTTAGTTTTTTTGTGGGACATATTAACTTTTTTTTGGATATGTTTAATTTAGTTTTAGTGTTTAGGGTTGTGGCTCAAAATGAGTAATTTTTTAGGCAGTAGAAATTTGATTTATAAACCGAATTGCTAAGAGCACGTCCGTTTGACATTGTACATTTCAAGTTTTCAACGCATGCTAACTATGGTCAAAATTATTTTTTTCAGTAAAATTTCCTCTTATTCGAAGTTCAAATCTTCAGTGCAATCGGTATGTGTTGAAGAAGTTATTTTTTGAACGTAGAGTTGTGTTGTGCGGTTTATAAATTGTTCATCAAACCTTGTTTGACAAGATTTCCAAGAGATTTGGAGTCGTGATTAATATACCCCCATCAATCAATCATTCATTCCAATCCATTTCTTATTTGTTCATCTCACAAAGTTCAAACCTAATGTTCATTATTTTCTCGGATTTTTCCTAGGGTTTTAATTTCAATTGTTTGTTTCTGTATTTTGGATGCTTACGAAAATGTCAAACCCTAGAATACCATGATCTCTATTTCAATTTTATTACTTTTACGTATTTTACTTGCTTCTCATGATCGATTGTAAGGACCATATACTGATTCCATTCTCTATCCTTGTTCAAATTGATCTCTCTAACAACCAATTAAGTCTTTAAATTCTGACGAGAGATCAACTGCACCCTCTCTACTACTCATTACTCAACACGCCAACATTCTGGGTACTTTGTGAAGTTCAGTTGCTTGAGTGTTTGCCGGCTTCGGCGAATCTTGACGGTGGTGATGACAATGTAAGGTGGACGAGCAGTGTTGTGTGGACTGTGGACTAACATCATGTACAAAGTACAAGGGCATATTTGTCTTCTGTCGGAAACGGAAACTTTTCGATTATCTTATCTTATCTATCTATATACTATATACTAAAGCAGCCCGTGAACTTACACGTGGCGCAGTCTGGTGAATCCTTTTATACGTGGCATAGTCTAGTGAATCCACGTCATAAAATTTACACGTGTCAATTTTTTGTAAATTCAGGTCCTACCATGTTAAAACAATTATTTAAAACATTTGGTTTACGAATTTTAACTAATTTATTTTATATACCGAGTCTTCAAATTTTGTTAATATACGTAAAACTTTCTACCAAATCTTTTTCACCAAACCTGCCAAATAAATTAATAAGCCATTTTACTAATTTATTTTATATATTATTCTTCATATATTTTTGTTAATATACGGATAATTTTTCACAAAATCTTTTTCACCAAATCATTTTGATTAACAAATTTTAATGATTTATTTTAATCCGGGTCCCACAATGTTAAAAAATTATTTTAAATATTTAATTTACGAATTTATTTTAAATATTTTATTAACTAATTTATTATTAATCCCTCATATTATTAATTGACATTAATATTTTATCAACTTACAATTTTTAATTGTCAACTGAACTTATATATACTTTTTAAAATTTATTTATTTTAAATTTAATCTTATTTTTCTTACGTATATTTTTCAACTCAACGTTGATTTTTCACAACTTATAAACTTTATTATTTATTTAAACTTTTAAAGATCTTAATATTTTTTTAATTTGTATTTTAATTTTCATGAACTTTTTCTTTTCTTTTTTCTGAAACTTATAAACTTTTTTCCTTCTAAAATCAGTTTTTTTAAACGTCTTAAAAAATATTTCTTCATTTTTTTAAAATAAAGAAAACTTAAGAATTAAAAAAATCGTTTTTTATAATAATATTTTTTATTTTTAAAAAATTCAATTTTAATATTATATGAAAATAATTTCAGATATTTTAAAATAATTTTGTATAAAAACTCATAAATTTCATATTAAAAATATATGAAAAAAAAAATAAAATAATTTTCCAAAAAAAATAATTTCGATTTAAAAAATATATATATATCGAATTTTTAAAAATAAATCAAATACTTAAATAATATTTTTTTTCATTTACACTATGTAAAAAAATCAAGGGAAAAACTCCGGGAAAAAAATCAATAAAGTTTCGATTTTTTTATAATAAAATTTAAAAATATTTTAATTGATTTATAACTTTTAACATATTAATTATCGTCTAACCCGTGCAGGGCACGGGTATTAAAACTAGTATATATTAAAGCGGACGCACTTTTTGCCACGGGTCGCCGCTAGAAATTTCCGTCCGTCAAAAATATCTTAAATACGTAATTTAAATCAAGATTTAATATTCAGAATTTTGAAAAAACAAAACAAATCATATAACAAAATAAATAAAAAAGATTTTGTAATCTATATTTCGTTAAAATTGGGTTCAAAATTTTCAGCAAAGCATATCTCTAATTTATTTTAATAATTAATTTTAAAACTCAAATTTTGATTTAAGGAAATTGAAACAAAATATATGATCTTTTATTTATTTTGTAACTTTTTACGTTAGTCGAACAAATTCATATTATCTACTTATAACACTTTTTTTGAATGAAACTTAAAATTTGGATTCATCCAACTTTAAAAAATAAATAGATTTGAAAACTATTTTTTGAAATCATAATTATAAATTGAGCTTGACGTTTAAAACAAAACTAGTGTATTACCCGTGCCGTGCTTAGCATGGAATTCGATAAATTTTATTTTTAATATATTTCATTGAGTTTTTATGCATAAAATATTATATTGTCTTAACATAAAATAGTTATATATTATTTTTATAATAAATAAATAAATAAATATATATATGAAATAATATTGTAACCAAATTAAATAGTGTATATAGGAAATTTATTTTGTAATATGATTTATTAATTTCTAAGTAAAATTTCGGGTCTATATACATATAGTAATATTTGGAAATCAACTAAGTTCTTATTGTGATTAACTTTATTAGTTATATAATTGGTCCAATTGGTTGACTCAATTCTAAGACAACAAAATAGTAAAATATTAAAGTAAATAATACTCATTTAGTAACCCATCTTGATGAAATAGTGTGAGTATAAGAGTAGAAAATAATTTATTTATAAACAAAAAAAAGTATTTGTTAAACATTCATATATTGTTTAAATTAATTAGGTAAGTATGATTTATGGATAAGAAATTAAAAATTAGAAATTTAAAATTGTCGTTATACTTTTCTTGAAGTAAAAAAGAAATCAAATGCAAATAATTTTATGCAATTGGTTGACTCAAATTTTTTTTATATCAAAATCAACTATATAAGATTCTAAAATTTAAGATCTGCATACCGATTATCTAGTTGCTCAAATCTTCATTGTCTGTTAGCATTATTTTCTTTTTAATAATCAACAAAATATATAAGATAAAAAAATTTAATTAAAACTTTTAGAGGCTTGAGGTTAAATGTTGAAATGACACGTGGCAGTTAGCAATTTTCTGCGTGACAAGTGGCAAAGAGTGCTACTCCTATAATATATATAAGATTTCATTCTCTCTTCTTTTTTTTAAAAGTATAACATAGAATTAGTTAGTACATTTTTAATTAAATTAAAGAATCTATTTTGAAAAACATATTATATTATTGATCTTAGATAAATAATTTATAAATTAAAATATTTCATATTATTATCTACTATAATAACTTTTACAAATTGAAATTTAAAATTATTTTTTTAAAAAAAGTTGTACTTTGTTTAGTTAATTTGATTTTAAAATACAAGCCCGCACAAAGTACGGGTATTACACTAGTATGTATTAAAGGAGAGACCTTCTTTTGATATTCAAATTTTAATAGTTTGTTAATCCGTAAATAAAATCTGATAATCTTTTCATCACTATTTAAATTATATATATATTTTTTGGCAAGATTTGTTTTATATTATATAAATATAAATTGAATTTGTTACCGTATTATATGTATAATAAAAGATAATTAATTTTATAATGAATAAGTAATATTATATTTTAAAAAATTTATTTTTATTTAAATATTTAAAATAAATATTAAATCACACCCCGTGCACTACACGGGGTAATACATTAGTAATCTTACTAAACACGGCTACACAATTTTTTTTGTTAAGAAAATCCATTTCTAAGAAAAACTATTTTTAAACCACTATTGCAAGTTTGCAACATCAAACCATAACCACACCAACAAAACTAGTTTTACTGATTACACTCTTATTTCATTATCTCATAAATTTAAGTTTATTATTACAAGAATTCATACTTTTCATGTATTTGATTTTTTTTAGTCACCAACATTTTATTTAAAAATTTGAACACATGGTTTATATTTTACTAACTAACCATATATATTTTTAAATGTTTAGTTTGTTTTTCGTATTTCCCTATCCAAATGATACATTGTATCTAAACAACTCCCATATTTTGTAAATGCTTAGTTTATTATTATTATTTTTTATAAAAAAAAAATCATGTTTTTACTATTATTAAAAAATTAGAATATTATAAATAATCTAAATCGATGATTTAAGAAAATAATTTAACAATATTAACGGTGAGGTTAATATGACGGTCTAAAATTACTTTCATATTAATACTTGACATTTATAATATTTTATTAGAAGGAATTTGCGAGTAATAATTTTCCACTTAATCAAGTGGGTAGGAATTAGTTACCTCTCAAACTTATCCACAATAGTAATTTCCCCCCTAATTTTTCGGTGACTTTTAATCCAAAGTTATTTATCTTTTTTCTACAAAACAAGGGCTTTGAAGTTTGAACACACTTTTGATATTTTGATTTATTTTTAAAAGTATACTTACACGCCGAGTATGTTAATATATAGGTTTAAATTGAGAAGTTATAAATATATGTCATTTTATTTTACATTTGTTCCTTTTTTATATTCTAAAAGCTTATTTAGTTGCATTAAGATATCATTTATTGGAATCAAAATTTGTTTTATTAGAAAAATATATTTTTGTAGGATCCTAATATTTATATATTTCACATAATGTGAGGTTTAAAATTTTCGGAATACTTTTCCCATCAATGTAATGATATATGATGAGAGATCTAATAAAGCCAAATTAGTTAATTAATTATTAAATTTTCTTTCAAAAGAAAAGAAAATCAGCAATTACAAAGCATCGACGAAGGTGGGCAATAATGTTTGACTTTTAGCTAATGCAATTTCCACTTACGAAGTGGGATTTCCCTATTTATTGTGGTAATAATGTCCTAATTACTACTATTAAACATGATTATTAATTATTAATCCGCAAAATAGATAGTATGTGATTAGTGATCTTTCTAGATGTACCAGTAATTTCTTTATAATTACGTCGGTCATATGTGCATCAAACGTAGTTGGAGCCGAGTTTTAGCTGACAAGAGCCGATGTTTTTTGGAATTTTTTTGTTGAACCATGTGTTTGAGGCCGAAGTAGAAGTCTATGGCGCATTTGGGTCCTAGTTGAAGCCGGATTCAGTTTTAAAAATCCAACCGTTGTCGTAACAAAATACACTCCCCATACGCTAGTTGACTTATACTTTCGGGGTCCATACACGTAATTGACTTCTACCATAGGGAGTTAAATTCGTAGTTGACTTCACACCTCAATTACAAAGTTGACTTCTACTTTAAGAGGTAAACACGTAGTTGACTTCTACTTTAAGAGTCAAATACATAGTTGACTTTTACTTCGACCATACACGCGTATTTTAACAAAAATGACAAAAAGAGTCAACTCATATTGAATCAAACTCGACTCCAACACATAGTTATGACCAAACCCGAACATAACAAAAAAAAAGGAGGAGGAAATATACAGTAGTTACAATGTCAAATAGAAAAATAACAGACAATCTAACACCTTTCATTTAATTTATCTAAAATATTTTGTGGTCTCTCATCTCCATAAATGATAAACAACCTTATGATAAATCGTTGGTGGAGTTTTGGCCCCTATTGTCTGCAAATCATGACGATGTAACCATTTTCTACAACACCCCACCAAACCACTAATAAGCTTTATTCACATGCATTAATCTTTTAATTTTCTAACCCGTAACTTGTAATGCTCAATTTTAAGCTTTCATTATAAACACTATACATTCCAATTACATGTGTATCATGTACATATATAGATTCAGGATCAATGCATGAAAGTAGACATTATATAAAAATGCGACTTCTAAAATTTGGAAATTAGGTCCTAATTTATATATTTTTGATAATGTAATAATTGTTTCTCAATATTGACTTATAAAAAAAAATCTTTTTTAACGTCGAGTTAGAAGGTGGCGGGCAACAAGTTGCGCCGCTATCCCTTTATAGATAGTAAAACCGATTCTCTTAAAAACTACGTCTAAAGACCTGGAAAACAGAATATTACCATGTAAGACCCGTTGTACCCTCTTGAGAATCTCGACATCGGGCGCAAGAAACTCAAACGTGTCAAAAGAGAATGGAAGAAACGTATGTTGGTTTTCAATGCAAACCCTTTTATGCTTAGCCACCTTCGCAAAAGCCGCGTTGAGGGTCGCTTTACCCACAACAAAAGGCCCGTTACCCAAACTGACCAGAGGAGAGACCCCGTCAAATCAATACAAGCATGTTTTCCACCGACACATCCAAACACTAACACGTATGCCAACCTCAAAGTAGATCTCCCTTCCCGCGGATCAGTTAAGAAAGTCGTAGGTGCCTCATTCTTAGCCGAAAATACTGCTCTCCTAAACATGTCACATAAACATCACGAACTAGATCATGCCGATATTTGAAGCCATGAATTTCTCTACAATGAACTACATACTTCCCAAAAGCATTTAAATCCCTCCGACAATGAGACATAGGACAAGTCGCACCAGCCGGAAACATAGGAATCATAAGGCGATACTTAAGGATCGTGCGATACTCAATTGAAGACATACACTATTCAAGCCCCTCAATGGGTATGGCAAGAAGGAAGTGTTGACTATGCGCTGACTGCAAACACTTAAAAATCGTTATCTCTCTAGATGTCAAACCAAAAGTCACTTCCATTGCTTGCACCGTTTTACATAAAAGAACACTCGCCAAAGTATGTTGGGCTTTAAGGAGACGGTGTTCTTGATAGTAGACCCAGAAAGATCGAAACTAAGAATTGAAGTCTGAAGATTGTCCAACGCTGAAAAAAAAATCAAAGTTCATATCAACTACTCCACTGTTCCGCAAGATATGGTTTTGAAGGATTCAAGTTTAGGCCTTGGAGGCCACAAAACCAAAAGAAGAAGTCTTCATTATTGAGTATAAACCAAGCCCTCCAAACCGAATCGACAAAAAAACAAGCCGTCATTAAAGATCCAAAAAAAAGACCAACACAATTTAGATCGAAGATTGTCCTAATTGATCATAAGTTTTAGATCACTTAACCCAAATTTATAAAACCTCAATATACTGACACATTGTACATATATATCTAGAAATCTATATACCTAATTATAATATAGTTAGAAGATTTTTTTTTATCATACTTATGGATTTATATGAAAATTTTACTTTTCTTGATTATATCAAATATTTTATAATAAAATTTTGATATAATAATATTATTTATCATTTAGTCACACTTATTAAATAATTATCAACCATCTCAATAAAATTATTATAATAAAATAATTCTATACAATAATTTTATTCAGTCAACAATTTTATATGAGTTTTTTCTATTTATAATTAACTTAAGTTCGAACTGTTTACTGATCTAATTGTAGAATATAGTTGATTAATATATATATACTATCTAGTTATTTATTATAAAATATTTTATAGTGCTTAAGTATCAAAATAATTTTCTTAAAAAAATTATTAAACTTAAATATTAATATATGTTTATAATACACATTAAAAAACCGTTAATATATTTTAGTAGTTTCTAGAGAAAGATGATAAAAGCAAGTGAACCGGGTTTTGTTGCTCTATATTAAAGGAAGGTAGTCGTTATGCTTCTTCCCCACAACTACAAGGCTACAATTCTACAGACACAAATTTCTCAAGTTCCATACGACCCTAACAAGTAAATATATATCATTTATACTTTATTTTTATTTGTTCATTTTTTTTTTAAATATGCTTATTTGCTTGATTCTTGTAAATAACTTGATTATTTTTTATGGCAGAAAGAAAGTTCGATCTTGTACTTACGTGTATAGATCAAGATGAAGCTCTCAATTCGTTATTTGCTCGTCTTCTATATCATCGTTGTGGTAGTAATGGCTGCGAAAATCGACACGTGCGCAGCCACATCAAGGCGAGGTCTCTTAGGGGGTAAAGCTGATCACGTGGCATATCCAGATCAGGATAGCGGAACCGACAACCACCATAACATCCCACGACAGTACTACGATGATTGGGGTTCCGGTCCTCCAGGCCCCACCAGCGGAGATAGCGGCGGCGATGGCACTGGTTGAAAAGTTATACGTACGTACTAAAACATGCATATATATACTATATACAATATAGTATATATACCGTCGCCATGTATCATACGTACAGTAGTACGTCTTATGTTGTTCAGTGTTGCGAAAATGATAGAATCTTGTAATTTTATGAATGTTTTTAGTGTGTTTGTTTTGAAATCTGTACTCGTACAAATATATTTTTGTGCGTAACTTCATGCATGTTTAGAGTACGTATACCTACGTACGTTCAGTATGTGTACGTGTGTAATAATGGAGTATATCCGTCGTAATACCTCAAATTATAACGAGGTGATTAATATATGATGGAGGATTTTCTGAACAACTGTAATCAGGTGTGACTTGTATCGGCTATAAGATGTACATGATGTTGAATCTTAATTATGAACAAGTGTATAATGTCATGCTAAACAGGGCTGTAGATGTGATTTGACTCTTTTTTAGGGGTGTTATACGAGTTGAGTATTGGTATGTTCAAGTTCAGTTCTTTTATGAACGATTCATATATGAAACTAAATTTTAAACGAGCTTCAGATATATTATCAATAAGGTGTATTGATTATTTAAGTTATTAGGTTGGTTAAACTTTCAATGAATAAATCAGATTGGACTATCAATCCACAAACCCATCTTTCGCCTAAACCCTAAACACTAGTTCGGCCGCCGTCCACCGCCGCTCACCCCTCAGTTGTCATCATTCATCATGTCTGCTCTTACTTACGAATCTCCCAATTATCTTTATCCATTTGATCACATGGCCAACAAATTATAATTTGTTCAATTCTTCTTGTCAACAAGAATCGTGCAGATTGGTCAATTGCTAATACTCATGCTTTTGTTGCTAAACGAAAGCCTGATATCATCAACGATACCGAGGAATCTGATGCGAAATCGGAGAACCATCAGCATTGGATCAACATCAATTTCATGCTTCAAGGATGGATTATGGTGGCTATTGATCCAAAGTCTTCGTAAATCGGTTAGTTATTGTGCCTCTCCATATCTATTATGGAAGACATCAAACAAAGGTTTAATGCAGGTAATGGTCCTAGGGTTGTGAAAGGGAAGCAAAAAAAGTCAAGAAACTATGGGATAAAATTGCATCCCATCAAACCATGTGTCGTTGTTCTTGCTCTTCCAGTAACAAACTCAAAGCTAGAGAGGAAGAATAGGTTCATAGTTTCTCATTGGTTTAGATGGTGATCGTTATGCTTCACCCATATATGTTGTCTTTTCAGCCAAAGGTTCTCGACCTTCTACAAAGCCCAACAAATGCAAGTTATTTTGTGATCACTCTATTAGTTATGTTAATATCATATCAAAAAAATTTAAAATATGTTTTTTTTGTTGAGAAAATAAACGAGTACAAGTAATTTAGTTGATATGCTATGCTAGCCTTATAGTGTTTTAGCCAAACGAGTCAAACATTGACATGCTGAAACTCGAAACGAGCTTATCATATCGAGTCTAAATTTAAAAGAGCTTTAAAATGTTTCATATTTGACTCGTTGATAAAAGTGAATGAGCCCAAGACGAGCCCGAGCCGTATAACCTTCCTAATAATTTGGCTGATTATCAAAATGTGGAATCTTATTTCATCTTTACATAATTTCTCTAACCTACAAAGAATGCGACATTTACATGGAACGTCACCCTGCAATGTAATGTGACATTTACATGCTCGTCAACAACAACAATGACAGCAAAAGTTAGCAATCTCTAAATACCCAAACAACATACAGATTACAAAGAAATATGCAAATGAAATAAAAAAAATGATCCTGTACATGTATATAATTTCCCCGTTTTGTTTTCATGTGTGTTCAGATCCGGCACATCCTAATTTCTAGCTCTCTTTTTTCTCTTTAACTTTCTGCACTAAATGTAAGATAAATAGCTGGTTTAAGCAATTGGATTCTTCCTCCTTAATTCATTTTGCCCATTCTTGTCTTTCTTGTTTGTGAACTGATAATGCCAGCAAGAATCCCAGAAATATTCAGCTCATTTCTTCTGGAAAGTCACCATCAAGAAGAAAGCGAGAAAGCGGCTAGCAATTCCGGCTAGTACTAGACACAGCAAACAGAAATGCCAGTTAGTCAGATCATACCCGTATTGCGTTAATGACCCACATCGCGTGATCAGCCACACCCCATAGTACCTGTTTCAGGTAATGCACATTAGTTATGAGATAATTGTCAAGATTTTGTATCTGTTAATCATAAAATGAAATTTAGGAACATACTTTTCTGCATTTGATATGACAAAAGCCTCCAGTGCCCATTTTGAATAGGTAACCTTTCCAATCTGATAAGCCATCCCACTGTCTTTTTCCTGATTTGCTATGAGCGTCAAAACAACAGGAAGAAGCACTGACCACTGCAACACAAGTACTCAACAGTGTTTAACAAAAGAAAAATACTGTAAGAAAAATAATGATCAGTGTTTATGAGTGTTACTTACAAGTTGAGCTTGACCAGCATCAAGGTAGACAGCAAGTGCATAACCAATACCGGTAACGCAATAAACAAGGCAAACTAAGATAATGTAATTGTCTCCAAAGCTTGATCTGGGATTGTTGAAGAAGTAAAACATGGATAGGTAAACCAAAGGCTTAAAAAGCGTGTTCAGCATATCGGTTGTATCCTTGGCAAGGAAATATGCCAAACTGCTCATTCCGGCTGCACTCTCTCTCCAATACTCCAACTTGTCCAATGAGAATGATCTCAAAGCTGCAATCTTGCACAAGAGAGCTGCCAATATCATTGTAAGTGAAAATTAATGAGCTTGAAAAACAAAACACCACAAAGGCTCAAGAGCTGAATATTTTTTATATTACATCTAAAAAAGTGAAATTGAAGAACTTTCCTATTTATACAAAAGAATTAAGAAACCGTGAATTGAAGATCAAAGTTTGGGATGTGGCACTTACAGACAGCTATGACGGTGTAAGTGTAACCAAGGGATCCAAACGACTCATCGCTCACTTTAGCAAGAGTTCCTAAGCAGGCTCCGGCTAGTAGCAATATCAGATAGTCCACTGCTTGGGATTCGGCTTCTCGTAGCCTCTGCTTGAGAACCCTGAAAATTAGTCTCTAGTTAGCACAACATACATACAAAAATATACCAAAGAAATTACGCAATATTATTGGCCATA
The DNA here is from genome assembly GCA_002319775.1 of Fagopyrum tataricum. Lineage (NCBI taxonomy): Eukaryota > Viridiplantae > Streptophyta > Magnoliopsida > Caryophyllales > Polygonaceae > Fagopyrum > Fagopyrum tataricum. Next base: position 58,141,357 of record CM008280.1, read on the forward strand.
AAACGTGCTTCTATAAAACTTGTATTATGCATCCAAACGAGGCTTCTTTTTTTTCCCCATTATTTTGAACAAAAACATTTTTTTTCATTTCTTCTAATGCTTTGAAACAGGTATAGTATAATCTATTACTAGTTTTTTATTATACTGCACCAATTAAGGACATTTAGAGCATATACCTCCCAAGGAAGCATCTGTACTGCCTAAGCACACCTGGAGTTACTCTTTCTGACCTGTCGACCTCATTCACAAAGTTATGCATCACTGCATCACACTTCTGTCTAGTACTAGATTTCATATCCTGCAAAAGATCTCTAACAAAAGAGTTCTCAGCAGCTTTATCACTGCCATGGGATGAGCCGCTAGGAGACGAGGAATTTTGATCACAAAGGTGCAACATATCTGAGGGTACTGCATATCCGTTATGAAGCATCCATTTAACAGGGAGCTGCTCCCGTGTGACATTGCAATTCGTTTTAGTAATACCCTCAAGAATGTCAATGAAATGGTCAGGAGGATTAACCCGATCAGGAACAAGGATACCAAGGCCAGCAAAGTACTCTTCAACTTTCTTCACTGATCCATGGTACACAGTAATGCCTCCTTTTGCAAGAAGAATTAGATCATCGAACATCTTAAACAGCGAGTAGCTGATGAACAGGACATAAAAATGAATAAGAAAATGATTCTTACTTAACTGATGGTATTTCCAATGAAAAAAGCAAAGACTAGTTATTGTAGATTCTAGCAAAATTACCTAGGTTGGTGAATGACCATGCAAACATTTACCCCTTCCAAAGCTTCACGTCGAAGTGCCCTAAGAAGCAGGAGGGAGGATGAGCTGTCCAAACCAGATGTGGGCTCATCTAAAATCAATAGTGAAGGCTCCATTACCATCTCTAGACCAACATTTACTCGCTTTCTTTGACCTCCAGAGATTCCTCTCTTTTCAACTGTGCCAACTAAAGAGTCACGAATCGCTTGTAATCCTAATGACTCAATCACTCTCTCAATGACAAGAACCCTTTCTGCCGTTGGCATATCAGCAGGTAGTCTGAAAATTGCAGGAGAGGAAGGAAAAAAAGTATGTCCTTCAAAATGGTCAGGAAAAAGGAAATTGGTTCCTCTTTTCTATCTTTATGTTTCTTGCATGTCAGAAATCTTGAAAGTTTAACAATATGCCAAGGTATGGCTGATGAAGCATGTCTTGAAAGATCTAAACTCCATTCTCATAAGTGAAGTGTAAATAAACTAACACTGAAAAGTACTGTATTTGTTAGTTGAAGAATAAAAACTACACATTACACCAACGAGAATGGAGTGGTATAGTGTTTTGGACATTGACAATGAAACCGGTTATAGCTAATGTAAAAGTATGCACAGATCAGGCGAGAAGTAGAAAGTAACGAATACCTGCAACGTGCACTGAATACCAGATTTTCCTCCACCGTCAAGTTGCCATGGACAATATCATCTTGAGGGACAAAACCAATGATCCTTTTGTAAGAGCGAATTGATTCGTCCTTGCCGTTGATAAGAATTTGTCCTTCCACATGGCAACCGGTAATTTTTCCTGTAAGAGCTGAAAGAAAAGTAGTCTTTCCAGCTCCTGAGGGACCCATTACAGCTGAAACGCGGCCAGGCATAATTTTTCCAGAAACAGATCGCATAATTTTGATGTTCTTCCCTTTCAAGGTGAGGGTTAGATCTTTGAAAGCAACCTCCAACAAGGGTCTTTTACTTACTTCAACGTCTTGAGCCATTGAGATGACACCAGAGAATGTCATATTCTTGTTTTCCTCTTGCATGGCTTTCTCCTTTTCTAACTGTCCATATGCATACTTGAAGATTTGACTCTTAGTATGCAGCTCTTTGGCTTTAGGGGCTTGTTTTTTGATGTTTTTATCTCCAATATCCAAGTTGAAACCTAGATTACCATCAGGATTGTCTTCTATGTCTTGCATCATCTTTTTCAGGTCACTTGGTTCCTTTTTCTTTGATTTTGAATCAGAAGATGATGCACTGCCCGCCGGGCTGGGAGAAGAAGATTTCTGCTTTGAAAATGTGCGTGATAGCTGTTCTTGCAAGCCCACTGCACGCTTTCTTGCACCATCTTTAGCAGATTTCCATCTTTCACGGGCTTGCGCAGTTTCTCTTGCGCTCCTTATAGCACGTTCCCTGGATCTGGCCAGCCGTTTCTCCCGAGTAGTAAGAACGTGGTCAGAGCAATTATACACAATAAGTAGAGCCACAGTCATCACAATCTACAATGACAGTTCAGTAACACGCTCAAACACTGCCTTTCATAGTAAAATTAAAATGTCTTCAATCATAATATATTATCTAAAATCAAAAGTATTTTGAAAGGAAGGGGTATCAGGAAAATGTACGCATGCTATCTTAACAAAAAAACTGAGTACTTACAACAAGTAAGAGTCCGTATGCTGTAATATTTTGATTCACGGTATTTGCCTTACACTTAGCCAACTTAAAACATGCTGTAAATAGGAACAGCCAAGTGTCAGTACTGGGAAGAAAAAAAGACAGACTATCATTAAACCCAGGGTAATGTCAGATGTAATGTGCTATTAGCAAGATCATTCATATCCATAAAAAATCCCCTTTTTCCCTTCCCATTTTACAAACAACCCAGACTTTATCCGTCTTTCCATTTGAGTTGATCTTATCTTGAAAATCAACTCCAATAACACCTTTCACTCGATTCACCCTCTAAGAAAATGTTCAGGGGAGTACTAATGAATGCATCAAATGAGGTTAAATAATTGGTCAACATATTGCTTCCTATTAGACCATGTCAACTATTTTATGAAATAGAACAAATAGAAAGCTTCATGCTTAAGCACATACGTGATTCATCCGTGGAACCCAATCTGCAAAAGTACCTGGTATTTCAAGGAGAAATCAAATTTGACATGTCATTACTCACTTATTGAGAGAAAGAGCTATGCTAAAGAAATTAAAAAAGAAAATCATCAGTTCTAGGTCAAATTTCAATACCCTTCACCGCAATCTTTTTTCATTGTTGAAGATGGACAGTATGACCCTGGAGAACAGAATAACTCAGCACCACTTGTAACATCAGCCCAAATATCCGCCCCACCACAACCATGATCTGGCATATCAGGAGGAATTTGGTATGCGTATCTGTAAAAATTTAGTTTTCTCCAACAGTAAGAATGAAATAAATTGGAGGCAATAAATAACTAGGATAGCGAAACAGCAGAACTTACGGAGTGCATGCACCGGTGGATTCATTGAGCTTCGACATTGGACAATAAGCACCTAATGGACAAGCTACAATAAGTAGCACATACAAAACAATAATTAGTGATAACATTCAATATTGAAATATATCATTAACCTTTGGTTCAAAAAAGAAACATTCAAATAATTTTACTGAAAGGCATTTTAGAGCATAAAACTTGTGTTATTAAACAAGCCCTTAATGAACCAGGAATTTCCTTCACCAGAGGTTCAGCACTAATGAACTTACGCATCATACAGGTAATGCCCTTTGGGCAGAAGAAGCCTTCACAACATGGATGACATTCTTGAGTTCTGGAAGGAATATTATTCCGATCCTTTAAATTAATCTTCTGGTCTCCAGTGTTACAAGCCCATCCGGGTTCACACCCATCGTTCCATGAGGACAAATTACAGTTCTTGTTTGGTTTCAAGTAGTTGGCAAACTTGCTCCCAGTCTGCATGAAATTGGCGAAATAGAAATTGACTTCTGCTGCTGTACATACTCGCTTTGCAAGATCTGTTAGACCAAACTCATCTAAATAAGCAAATCCTCTTTTAACAGGTGAAATGCGTATCAAAAGAAAACGCTCAGGTGCAAAATCAAATATGAATCCTTATTCAGTTTATTGCTAGGATGATGCTCATCATCATATTCTCTTTGAACAAATTGATGAGAAATGACAAGATGAGCAAGTCAAGCTCCTACCTTTTTGCTTGCCCATGCATCTAGTCAAAAAACTCAGATCCGTCGAAAAGTTAAAAGCTTTGTTCCATTCAGCCTCCCTACATTCAGAATTCTACATATAAGTAATGCTTTTCAAATGTGTCCAAAATATATTAGAAGGGGGAAGGATACAAAACAAGCAAGATCATTATCAAAGTGTATCACCACACCAGTTTTTATTGTATCAAAGAACAAAAACAATGCCTAATCCCTCTGCTTTCCCTCCTCACTTGCAAGTCTTGCAATGTGGAAGTGGAATCAACATCGATTGTGAATTTAGATCCCAAAATAACAGGTGCTTTCAACTCGCAACAAATCACAAGATAGAACAATCCAGACAACTATACACCCTAGGGAAATTCTACAAGCAGGTAAGCTACGATAAGGGCACAGTCAATGAAATTACAAAAAACAAAGAGTAAACTATGAATCGATGTATAATAGAACAACACATACACATCAGAAATGCAGTAACCGAGATTTTTTCTGATATCAGGGCCAAAAATGGCGGTGAAACTGGACATTTGTTTGTACAAAATCTGTGTAACAATCTTGACAGCAGCAGGGGTGTCGCCCTTGTTATTATTCAAAGTATCTGTTTCATCTTGTTGACACCTTACTTGCAACAAAAACCCCAAAATCAGAAACACCCACAACGCATTAGGTGTAACCCTCCTGTCTACCCTCATTCTCAATTTGCAATGCTTGATTTCACCCTAATCTTCTCCAAATCATATCGCAGTTCAATAACTATAATTTTTGTCCAATCATTTAACCTTAAGAGAATAGATTTGCATTACAATCGGCAATATGGGTACCGAATTGTAACAACTCCTATCCCTAATTCCTTTCCTTTGAGTGAATTGGTTGTTTGGGGTCGACAATTTGGGGATGTGGGGCAAAGTTCGAAAGATAGAAGGAAAAGAGGACGAAGAGGAATGAGGGATTGAAGGTGGTAGATTGCGGGGAAGCATGATTTTGGGGAAACTGGGTAGCCATGGGAGGTTGAGAGAGCTTCCTGGTTTTTTGGAGGGTGAAGAGAAAGACATGCCTACTTTCAATAACAACGACATGATCCGTTTTGCTTTTGGGGTGAGTTTGCTTATATATGAGGGTGCGGGGACTGATCGATCCTAAATTCTAATGTAAATAACTTTTTTTTAAAGGAAAATATGAAAATTTCAGAATAGCATGCAAATTGATGATTGACGGGTAAGTTTGGCGCAAAGATGCGTAACTAATAACGTTTCCAAAGGGTGGGACTTATACAAATTACATGAATACAAATACGTTGATAATCTTGTTATAATTTACGAAATATATCTCTAAAGCATTTTACGTTAGTCTGAATCTACGATGTACGGAAACTTCTAGATAATTCCGTTTCTCGTGTCCTCCCGTGTCGGAAACTTCTCGGACACAGTCAAAATAACAAGGACACGGTCCAGACAAGTTTCCAACATCGGGAATGAATCGGACACATTCAAACCATGATCACGAACGACGGTTCAAGGTGAGATCAAAGAGGATACAAAAGAGATGAACAAGACAATAACTGTTACCTTTTGTTTTCTTCGTTTGAATTCAAGATGAATATGACATTAATGACTATTATCTCAATATTACTTAACGCAATCAATATTCTTATTTATCAATATATGCATCTCTTCTTATTATATATAAATTTCTCTTCACAAGAGCTTTAAAATGATATATTATATATATATTTTCGCCGTGTCTCCGTTTACTACGATTTTTAGGATTATCGTTTTCCCGTTTTTCGCCGTGTCCGTTTTCTATATGTGTGTCCGTTTCCGTGTGACATATTTCTGAATACAATTTTTTTTATTTGAATTCATAAAGTAAACTGATGAGTTTGATGTCTTCTTTCATTCTAATAATTTAATATCTTATATTCAAAAATAAGTTCTGAAAAACGATTAGTACTCGTGTAAAAACATGAACGTGTGAAATTATAATCAATCATTCTCCTATAAAGTTCTTTTTGTGTTATTTTAAGGATTTGATCGGTAATAAATGAGGTAAAATGTTAAATTTCTCAATTCTCACTATCACAATAATCACAAAAAAGCTAATCAGAAATCCTTAATTTGGGCCAAATGATTACATATATGCTCTTGTGACAAAGAAAAAGTGGGAATCTTTGAACTTTCTGTGTAGACGCGTGGAAATTTCTGACGATAAAAACAGGGACATTTGAGGTCAGATGACCTGGTCAGACCTTAACAAGGTGGGTCCCTCTCATTCAAACCGTGGACTAGAGAGAAACTTTGGTTGCCTCATGCTCAATTCATATATATTTATAAGAGAAATCCAAGCTGGCTAGACGGAAATCTTGCTGCAAAAGAATGATAATAATTAAAATCTTACTGACTTTATAGCTGCTTTGTGTGGACTTTCCCGTCATATTTTGATTTGGTCTTCTACAAGACTACAACCTTTTTATGTAGGTTGCTTCTTGGCAGATGAGCGATTCACCCAAAAAGGTTTTTTTTTTATTCATCTTTAGATTCGTTATCGTCTGTGATCTCCCATCTTATTATCCTCTACTGCAATTGTGTTCTTCAGTTTATTGCTTACCCAGATTTACAGGTTTGTTTTAGTTTCCGTGGCCTTATGTATCACTGTATCAGCAGCTTCAGTTGAATGCTCATTTCGTTCTTGTTGCTTTGATTACTTTCTGGTTCATGAACTGTATTGCAATTTGAGATTGTGGGTAGCTGAGATTAACCTTATTTGAAAATTTTAGTGGGAATTGGAGAGTTCTACAGACATCTCATTTCAAAGTTAGGGTTTATTTAGGTTTTTAACTTAGTCAAGAGCTTCTAGGTCATCAGGGATTTAGGGTTAACTTTGTGGATATGCGGCTGATTGATGGTTTCTGCTAAAAATTAGGGTTAACTTTGTGGATTTAATTCTGTACAGTTTTTGTGTGGTTCTGAACATATTTATAGTATTAGGGTTCCTACTGATCTAAAATTTCAGCATATCTTAAGATTATTGTTAGCTTCTTTGTCTTTTTATGTTCTTTACCTTTTGTTCATCCTCTGATCAGCAGCCTTCGGAATTGGTCGGTGATATGGGTTGTTTGCTGTTCCAAAGCGGAGTAAAGAAGGATTTAACTAAGAATACTAAATTAGTATCATTACAATCATCAGATTCCAATCTAGCCGACTTCAACAGATCCGGGTCTGAGCTGAACTCTCAGACTGTTTCAGATACAAGCACAGAATCTTCTACGAGAAATGCCCTCTCTTTCTCTAGTATGTCACAAAGATCCAGCAACCTTAGAGTGTTCAATTTTCAGGAAGTTAAGAGTGCTACTAAAGCATTTAGCCGCTCTGGCAGGCTTGGAGAAGGCGGGTTTGGGTGCGTTTATAAGGGTGTAATTAAGAATTTAGATGACCCGACTCTCAAGCAAGACGTTGCTATAAAGCAACTCGGCAAAAGAGGCTTGCAGGTTAGCTTTTCTGTCATGGATTCTATATTGTTTTTGTTTACAGTATGAATAGTATGTCACTGAAGTGAAATAAGTGTTGCCAAGCATCAGTTTTTTTTGAAATGCAGCTTAGACTACAATAATAAAGTTTGCATTTTACAACAATTGTTGCCCCTAATCTAGGACTGTTTGATCCTTGTCTCTTTCTGTTTAGGGTCATAAAGAATGGGTGACAGAAGTGAATCTGCTTGGTGTGATTGAGCATTCAAACCTCGTCAAGCTACTGGGTTATTGTGCAGATGATGATGAAAGAGGAATTCAAAGGTTGTTGATTTACGAGTACATGCCCAATGGAAGCGTGGAGGATCACTTATCTTCTCGCTCACGTACAGTTCTGTCATGGTCCATGAGACTCAGAATTGCCCAAGACGCCGCTCGTGGCTTGGCTTATCTTCATGAAGGAATGGATTTTCAGGTGAAGTATGCAAACACACATGTTTTATGATGCAACTGTTATGGTTTATACTACATTTTAGTGTAAGTGGTGTTTGGACCAAACCGTTCAGCATAACTTGTATCTAGGGATGTGCATTTCCGGATATCTGATCAAATATTTTTTTTATATAAGTCCGATCCGAGAGTACCCGGATATCTGACAATTCTATCCGGATCGGATTCGTATTTTTCGGATTCATATTTTTCCGGATCAGATCATCGGATTCACGGATCGGATATTTTTGCTCACCCCTACTCGTATGCTCCTCTTGTTCTTTCTCTCTGACTCTGATAAGCCTTCCCTTATTCTTATTTCAGATTATTTTCCGCGACTTCAAGTCTTCAAACATACTCCTAGACGAGCAATGGAAAGCGAAGCTATCAGATTTTGGATTTGCAAGGTTTGGTCCTCTAGAGGGAGAGAGCCATGTAACCACCGCGGTATGTACATAAAATAAACTCAAAAAAGTTGATTTGCCAACCCAAACATTTTATAATCTGATAAGTCTAGCTCATCATCAGGTGGTGGGTACATTTGGATACGCGGCCCCTGAGTACATCCGAACAGGGCGACTCACAGCCAAGAGTGATGTATGGAGTTACGGCGTCTTTCTCTATGAACTCATCACAGGCAGGAGACCCATAGACAAAAACTTGCCCAAGAGTGAGCAAAAGCTCTTGCAATGGGTAAAGCCTTATTTATCTCACAAGAAGAAGTTTGAGCTCATTGTGGATCCAAGGCTTGGGAAAAATTATCCAATAAAAAATGTTCACAAGTTATCAATCATTGCAAACCGGTGCTTAACTTCTCATCACAAGTCACGGCCAAAGATGAGCGAGGTCTTACAAATGGTGAGTGAACTTGTGGATTCATCAGCAGGAAGCCCTGAGGTGATTATAAGGAATCCAAGAGAATTCGAGGAAGAGAATAATGGTAAGAGGAGAAGGTTTTTGGATTTAATGAGCAGAGAAAACGGATGTTTTGCGCATATTTGGAGACCCAAATTCGCCAAAATTTGCTGAATTTGATTGATGGTACAGTGTTTGTAAGAGTATAAATGAGGTTGGATGGTGAGTGTAATCAAGCTCCTACCCTTTCATGTAATAAGATACATTGTTGTATAAGTTGTTGAATGTAACAATTTGTAGTTTTGAGCATTGGAGAGTAATGAAGAAGCCAAAACAAAATTGAACCAAACATTCAAAAGGTTACCTCAATTGTCAAGTCACTCCACTACACGTTTCATTGTTTTAAAACGTTTCATTGTGCTGAATATTCTAGTTAAATTAGCATAAATGGAATAGATAAGTCGATAGGTGATTTCGGTAAGTTGAGTTTTGAAGACTTTTTTTAGAAGGAAAATAATTAAAATAATAAAAATGGACAACTGGACCCTTGCGTTGCACATGGTACCAAGAACATCTCTGAGATCTAGCCGCCGATCCACGAATCCTTTTCACTGCTCATCCCGTTGTATTAGAGTATGCATATCGGTAGTTCTTGACACTAATCTCCACTGCCACATAGGAGAGATAAAAAAAAATTGATAAGGCTTTTTTTAATATACTGCAAGATCCAGTTGAAATCTCTGTAACAGTAATACATGTATCCCTAACATGTGATTGACTGAGGCTAAATAAATAGGAATTAAAGTTTTACTGCTTTACGAGAAAAATAATAAACAATATAAATTCAACCAATCAAGGGATACAAGGATATACAAGGGGGATACCGAAGATCTTGACCGTACAAGACATGTTCTAATACAATCTTAAGGTGGGACCCTTCTTGTTTTCCTTTTATTTTACTTTTATTTTACTTTTCATTTTGTAGTTTACATATTTTAAATGATATTAAGATTATAACTTTATATATATATAGAAAATAATTATATTCATCTATAAATATCTGTTTTATTTATCTGTTTTATATATGTTTCTGTCATTTGAAAAATTGAAATAAATGTACATCTTAAACTCATTTGTATAGCACACATTTAATAATATTTAAAAATTGTGTTATAGACTTTCATTTTATATATATATATATATATATATATATATATATATATATATATATATATATATATATATATATATATATATATATATATATTCTAGTTTCAAAAATTTTCATATTATTTTATCTATAAACTTATTGATACAATACAAATTTATAAAAATTAGTGTTTAAATTAATTTATGTAATTGTTTTAGTTTTTGTAGTCAATATTTTACCTAAATTTATATTTGAAACTATCTTATTTAATATTGAATTATAAGATATAATATTTAGTGTATATTTATTTAATATAATTAGTTTATAGTTTTATTGATAAAACAAATAAAAGAAAATAATATATAATATGCCTGGTAAGAACAAGTAATATGTTCTATTGATGTGGGTATTATTTGAATTGTATTCTTAAGATGATGTGACAGAGAGAGAAAGGTTAAAAAGTGGGTTAAGATTGATGTTGTTGTTCTCTAATATGAGTACTCTTACAAGGACATAATTACCTCTTAATCTTAGTTATGAGTGTCAAGCAATTAGACCCAAATGCATCCCGTTGTATTACGAGGACATAATTATTAACTATAAAAGAATTATTTCTAATAACCCCAGTAGAATTCTCTTATAATTATATATTTTTACAAAATCTATAAAATAAATTTCCTATATTTAAATTTAAAATAAACAAAATCAATTTTTTAACACCGTAAAAGGTATTTTTAATTGGGCTAAAAAATTGAAAAGAAGGGGGAAAAGGAACAAATTAAAATTTTACGATTATTTTAATAATAACAACTTGGGTTAAATTGGAAAGTAGACCCTTTTTGTATAAATGAAAACTAAGTAGGCTCCTTTTTATATCAATAGACAAATTAGGCCCTATTTACTTATCTTTAAAGATTAAATGAAAGGCCAAATTAGGAATATGAAATTACTTAAGTCAAGCCCAATTGGTTTAATGAAAGCTCAAAATCAATTGTTTTAATGAAGGCCCAAATGTTTTAATAAAAGCTCAAGTCAATTGGTTTAATGAAGGGCCAAGTGTTTTAATAAAAGCCCAATTGTTTTAATAAAGGTTACATCCAATACACAAGCTTCAGACAAGACCCGATACACAAGCTTCGGACAGGGCCCGATACACAAGCTTCGGACAGGGCCCAATACACAAGCTTCGGACAGGTCCCGGTACACAAGCTTCGGACAGGGCCCGATACACAAGCTTCGGACAGGGCCCGATACACAAGCTTCGGACAGGTCCCGATACACAAGCTTCGGACAGGTCCCGATACACAAGCTTCGGACAGGTCCCGATACACAAGCTTCGGACAGGTCCCGATACACAAGCTTCGGACAGGGCCGGATACACAAGCTTCGGACAGGGCCCGATACACAAGCATCGGACAGGGCCCAATACACAAGCCTACGCTCGGACCCAATACACAAGCCTACGCTCGGTCCCAATACACAAGCCTACGGCCGAACCCAATACACAAGCCTACGTCCGGACCCAATACACAAGCATAGGACAGGGCCCAATACACAAGCCTACGCTCAGACCCAATACACAAGCCTACGATCAGACCCAATACACAATCCTACGTCCCAAACCCAATACACAAGCCTACGTCCCGGACCCAATACACAAACATAGGACAACGCCCAATACAAAATATTAATAAATCTTATAGTTATTGGGTTTCGAACTTTGGATGAGAGAATCTCCCTCCCACCCTTACATCAACTGGAGTGATTGAACTTGTGTATCCCACCCTTAATTAAAGAGAGCTTACGCCCGGACCCAATACACAAGCCTACGCCTGGACCCAATACACAAAGCATAGGATAGGGCCCAATACACAAGCATAGGATAGGGCCCAATGCACAAGCCTACGTCCCGGACCCAATACACAAGCCTATGACAGGGCTCAATACAAAATATTAATAAATCTTATAGTTATTGGGTTTCGAACTCTAGATGAGAGGTTCTCCCTCCCACCCTTACATCAACTAGAGTGATTGAACTTGTGTATTTCATTATTGCTTTTTTGTAATGTTATACTTAAAACCGAATATTAATACACAATGTTAATACACACTTCGGTCGTTTACAAAAGTCCATCGTTTACACATAGTCGAGTTACACAAGTCTAAGCCAATTCGAGTTACACAAGTCCAAGGTCCGCCGAGTTACACAGTCCAAGGTCCGCCGATTTAAACAAGTTCAAGGTCCGTCGAGTTACACAAGTCCAATGTCCGCCGAGTTACACAAGTCCAATGTCCGTCGAGTTACACAAGTCCAATGTCCGTCGAGTTACACAAGTCCAATCTCCGTCGAGTTACGCAAATCCAAGATCCTTTGAGTTACACAAGTCCAAGGTACGTCGAGTTACACAAGTTTTTGTCATTTTCTTTAAATATAAACTCAATTCTAAGTAAACACGAGTTTTAAAATGCTTTACTAATCCAATGATGCCAAGTAATCAATCATCTCAAGTGACAATGGATGGCCAACACCATGATCATATGATATTCACAACAAAATTTGACAACATACAAAGATCCCACTATATACATATAACAAACCGTTTTCTTTGCTGCTCCTACTCTTATGATCAAGAATTCCGAAACTCATCTCATCATATACAATTCAACCTTCTAAGTAAGATAAGTTAAAAACAAACATTACAATTAATGTAAATGCCATTACATTGAATGCCCAAATACACCAATGACGAAGCAGAGTCACACTGGAACACAGTAAAGTTAAAACAAACTAAAAGAGTCATCAAGGCTCAGGGTGACAAAACTTGGTGCAAAAGCAGCGACGTTAGAAACCTCTGCATCGGCCGTTGGAGAAGGCCTCATTCCGGAAAAAAGGGTGCGGTTATGATCCGAAAACACGTCCTCTGAATCCGTGGCTAAGTGACTAGCAAACCCTCTTCTTCCCCTCTACGCCCTTCACCGTCTCATCACCTATAATTAATTAAGTAAATGTAACTAATTAAATTGCACATGAAATTGTACATAAACATGAATTAATTAAAATTAAGCCTTTATAATGGATGGCCCAAGACTTATGTCCAACCCTAGGGGCTTGTGACACAATAAGCTTTATACTGGACTCGGGACATTGGGGCATAAGCTAATGATTAATGAAAATTGAAGGGATAAGTTGAAGATTTTAGGTCTGGAAATTAAACAGAGGATTTTGACCGTATAGCAAAGCCGGCTTACTTGAATTCCACCAATACTTGTGTTTAAGCCAACACTTTCGAAAGGGCCGACAACAGGTCTATCTCCAATGCCAATAACTATATGCATGTAGAAAAAACCCTATTTGTTGTTTAGATACTATGGATGTATTTTAGTGTCCCTATGACTCTACGAGATTAAACAGTTCGAACAACGTGGTAAGACAAGAATGTCTCCAATCTTTAAATTGTGAGCATCACGCAACTTGTCCCAACCCGATGTGAGATAAGCCTGATCTTTCCCGGTCTTCCTGTGCCTCAAATTAACAATCCAGACTCGCTCTTTTTGGTCAATCACTGTCACATCACACCATCTCTTTGCAAGGTTGTTCTCTCTTGTAAAATCAATTGGTATAAGCTGCAAAAAAAAAACACCAAATCAATTACATACATATTTTCATTTTCAAAACATACTAAATAAAACTCATTTGATTTGAGAGAAATAGCTTCTTCTTCTTTTCGAGAATGAAATAGCAATTTTTTTTTTGAGAGAAATAGCATTTGATATTAGCCATGATCGAGAATATGATGCCAAGAAGCAAGATCACATAGAACGAGCTGTCTAATGGGATTATGATGAATAAGATACAATTGCGGTACTCTGATGGGGCAAAACATACTTTAGCAAGTCAGTTTAATACGTTTTGTTGCGTTAGCATACTTGCGGTACTCTGATGGGGTACGAGTTCCTTAGCAAAGAAACCATGACAATAGTTGAAGTCAAGTTGTCGAGGATTGAACTGAGAAAAAATGTCACAAAACTAATCTGCAATAATTATTTACATTTAGCAAAATCATGATGATATATCATGCGTATAACTAAGCTGTCATAATTGAACTTTGATTTTTGTCTAGGGTACATAAGCTATTAATTCCATATTAAGCATGCATTTTGTGGGGTAAAATGTAAATTAGTGGAATAAGAGTTTGTGATCCTTCATATGCATTTTGAAACAAAAGCAACGTACATGGAAAAAGAAGAAATAAAGCATAAAAAAGATATTGCACTCACCACCCAAATTCCAAACAGCAAGGTCCTGCAAAAAGATAGTTGATTCAGAATATTTTTAAATCACAAATATCTCTTGTGATGAACTAATGATTAATAAAAATTGAAGGGATGAAGTTGAAGATTAAGCCTTTTCATATCTTCAACTCAATGATATATTACAAGAATTCTCACCGAACAGACACATATTACATAATTCTCATTTCAACAGACCATATACATAATTCTCCTTTCACCATGCAGACTCATATACATGTGGATAGACTCGTATACATGTATATAGAAGTGAATGCATACATACGGGTCACAAAAGCAAGTGTAGGTTATAATTTGCATTTAGATCAAAATTCAAATGACTCGTTTCCCTGATCAATCATGATTAGTACTAATTGAAAGCTTATAGCTAGTCACAAATGATTATACCACTGAAGTTGATGGCAAATGAATATGTCTATTCATTATGTAGTATATGTCTTTTGTGTGAAGTCTATGCAAGTATGACATTGTCTTCTATATGCAACATTTGCATAATCATAATCCTACATGTATGCTAATAACACAAGTATATTTATTATAACTTGGTATGCTTATATAACCAAAACCATTCAACATAGATCAAATATTAGAAATTAAAAACCACACAAGAAAACAACGAGAAAATTACCAAAAGTCTAAGAGTAAACAACATTAATGTAGGATAATGATATGGTTACAAGTTCATGGGTTGAACCACCAGAGGAATTTCAGATCAATGAACGCAAACCAAGCTCTCCGCCAATAGGGATTGATGGCAAGGACAACAAAGAAGGATATCAACACGGTGACAGAAAACATACCGAAGCTCCAAAGGAATACTTGCATGTCAAACGAACAAACGCTAGTGTTGCCGTGGGGCCGGGTAACCTTGCCCCAAATGCACCTGTAGTGGGGGCCCTTCTTCTTCGTTCGCCTTGTAAATGTACGCCATACGCTTCTCCCTGGTACCATGAGACCTCGTCCTTGGTGTTGACTCCTTCGATCTAGATCAAGGAAGTGCTCGGTTACTGGTTCGACTTCGATCTCTTGTACCTCAGGATTGAACCCCTCACGTACAGCCTAACACGCTCTCATTCACGGCCCTTCACCATTTTTGGTTGTTTTCGCTGCGTTTCGGGGTTCGGCGTACGAGAAACTCAGTAAATGGCATATTTTTATCCGATTAAGAGGCGATAATTCTGGTAATGGAGGCGGAGGCGGAGACGATGGTTGTAGATCCATGGAGGCAAGCGGCGGTTTTGATTCATGGAGGCACGGAGATTAGGTTTAGAGAAGGAAATGGAATTTTTTAGATGAATGCAGATTTCCAATTATACTCTTGTACTTAATTATTTTGAGATTTAAAAACTTACTTGATTTTTTAGTTACCCAAAAAAATTTTATTAACTCATTTTTCTTTTAACAACTTTAGATAGTGTTAAAGAAATAAAGGGTAAGATTTATCATAATTTTTTCATTTTATGGTAGTTTTTATAAAGAAAATTGGTGTTTACCTTTCCTTATGATAATGGGCCATTTGCCTTTTTAAGCCTTCAAAAAGTAGGGAATATTAAACTTACACGTATATACATAAGATTTCTTGTTTATGAGGAAATCTTTCTGTAAGATCATTAAAAAAAAAAAAGTTTTTATTTATGAAGCAGCCAATTTGGCGACTAACTTTTTCCAAAATCCAAAATAAATGTCAAATGGCTAGATTTATTATTTATTAATTTTCATTTTATGGTAGTGTTTATGACTTTTATCTCAAGAAGAAAAATTGTCTCTTCTAGTAAAATAGTATGCGTTTTGGGTGGGTGACAGTGATGCATAAATTTGGAATCCACGTTTCATTATCATGCATACGTCTATGATAAATACACACTAGCAAACCATATTAAAAAGGAAAAAAATATAAGATTAATAATCTCTAATTTAAAATGCTTTATGTCTATTCATGAACATAAACCATTTAATTATATTTCAACACTCTTAAGTAACTATTAATTTGTTTTTAAAACTAGTGGATAGTACACCGGATAAGTCTTACAAAAAAAACAAAAAGGTTTTCTTATAATTTATAAACTTTGGTGTTCATACATGAACAGGGACGATATGAGTAAACAAAGGGGGGCAACTTGAGGACAGCAGGCCCATGATTACTCTTTGGTAGCTGGCATTGCAGACTTTAGGAAGAATTTCACCATGAAACGCTCAGTTTTTGGCCACTCTCTACCCTAGGAAGAAGCCTCCTGCGCAGACTTTCACCTCACTCCCCTTCTTCTTGCTCCTCCTTTCTCCTCTACTCACTAATCGACAACCTCCGCCTTCCTTCTTCAGTTCTTCATCTCTGTACAACAGCCAACTCCACAAGTAGTAGCAGGTCGGCCATCCTTCCTCTGACCAGCGGGATAACTCTCCCTATTCTTCCCCAGTCGAGCACACAAGAGCAGGAAGCAGCATTTAGGAACATCCTACCTCGTCCAGGTTCGAACTGAAGAGGTAACTTGAATCTTAGCCTTCATGGCAACCTATGAACCAAGTACAACGACTATTCTCTTCTCCCTCTCGTTCTATGCAAGCCTCAAATACTAACAACTCTCTATACCCACACAGGTGCTTGGAATCGAGCTCTAGATCTGCGACCTGGATGCCCAGATTTCCAGTGTTCAATCAACCGAATAGCCGACTTTGAACACAGTTTTAGGTATGCTAAACCTATCTTTACTGGTTGGATTTTTAGTATGTTATATTCGATATTATGTAGTCTGCCATGTTAAAAGTTGAGAATGATCCATCGGTCATATCGGAAATTACGAGCTTCCAAAGTTAAAGAAAACTCAGTTTATGGATATACATATTAGGATTGTGACATTTGAGATTTTGTATAAATTTGTGTTTTTAGCTTTTAGGAGTTTCGATGCTTCTAGTACATTGTACTCATGACTTAGTATGTATAGGTTTTATTTCGGAATTTTAGAGAACGTTTGACGTGGTTAAATCAAGGTTAAAGTATTGAGTTATCTAGGTGACGTTTAATCTTTACTTTAATGGTTTTCTCCTTTCATCGGATGTTAGGGAATCTTTAGAACTCATTCAGGATCGTTTAATGGATAATAGATGTGGTTGGACGTTTTCCGGAAGTTTAGAGACTCGTTTGACCGTTTTAGAATTGTAAGGAAATTCGAGTCAAAAACGTAATTTCCTTAAAAAGTTAGAGTTTTCCCTAGAGCATTTGAATACACCTCACACCCGTTATGGAACTTTTAGGGTTGTGAGATGTTGTTGGACCATAGTGAGGGTCTTAGACCCGTTTTGAGAACTTTCCGGAATTATAGTAAAATTAAGGGCGTTTTAGTAATTTTCGGAAAAGTTAGAGTTTTACCGATCGTTCCTTCCAACGACTTCTCATTGGTTAGCATGTATTGCTAAAGTGGTGATTGTTGAGATCATGTACGGACGTTAGTTCGGATGCTTAGACATTTCCGTTTTCACCAAGTAGTTGAGATCACGTACGGACGGATTGAGATTTTAGCGAGTTTGGATATCGGACCAGTTCAGGTAAGTCGTATGACTTACTTAGCCAACTATTCTTTGTGTTAGCATTTGTTGCTAAGAGGTGATTATTGAGTGTTTAATAATTATAACTTGACTAGGACGATGTTACCTTTTATTAGACTCAAGTGTATGAATAACGAGTCGTAGCAACACTGTCCATTCTCTGCCTATAGATTTTTATAGGTGTGGTTGGACGTTTATTGAACTGGATTCTACGTATACATATTATATATGTTCGAATATTTATAAAATCAAAATACATAAACTTAAAATTTATTTTTATTTTTTAAAAAATAAATTTATCTGTATTAGGATATTACTTGTCAAAATAAAATATTTATTGAGAACCAAAACGAAATTAAATAATAGATATTTTTTTTTGAAAGGGAATTAAATAATAGAGATTTGTATGCGGCGCATTTGGAATTTTGACATGATTCGACCTTTTGATTTCCGCCGTTTAAGAAGGTTTAATAGTTAATACGACTATTAATAATACCAAATGGCACTAATTACAACCAATATTCCTCATGGGTAAAATCGACAATGCACATCTGGAAAGGTTTCGTGCTTCGCACTCTCAGTACCACTGCCCAAAATCACTCAATTTCCAGCGTCGGATTGTATGATCGTCAAAAAGATTCTCTAAGACCAACGGTGCATGATGCATCTCTCTCCACATGGCCTTGTGTCTTATAACTATATATAAGAGCACCCAAATCCACCACTCGGATTTCTCTCTCACAAATCGCTGTTTTTGTTTTGTAATCTTTCGCTCTCTTCCAGTTGATGAAATTGTTGGGTTCTTCAAGTGGTTCGAGCATCTTCAATCGATTGCGAGGTGGTTGTTTTCTCGACTGTGTCTTTGTTTTCAGTTTTTCAATTGGATTTGATCGATCATACGGCGTTAATTGTTTAAATTGATTTTTGCTTGGTTGAAAATTGTTTTGTTTATCGATTGTCTATTGATGTTCTCACTGTCGATTTGTAGTTATAAATTCTCGTGAATGCTAGCTTAGAAAGGAT
The DNA here is from genome assembly GCA_002319775.1 of Fagopyrum tataricum. Taxonomy (NCBI): domain Eukaryota; kingdom Viridiplantae; phylum Streptophyta; class Magnoliopsida; order Caryophyllales; family Polygonaceae; genus Fagopyrum; species Fagopyrum tataricum. Next base: position 58,160,173 of record CM008280.1, read on the forward strand.
TAAATGATCAATTCTGGATTTGTTCGAATGTTTAATTTGTTGTTTCTATTTCAATCAATTGTTTAATTTCTCTTTTGTGGATTGCTTAGGGTTTCTATTGACGATTAGGACTTTAGCTTGTCTGATTGTTCTCTTTCCACTTCTGTTGAATATTGCGGCTGAAAATTTTCAGTTTTGATATTATAATAAGCTACTTTACATGTTTTACAATGGGAAGTTTAGTATATAGTTTACTTCTGAAATCGGGAAGAAATTTCATTTGGCAGCTGGAATTGGTTATTTTGGTGTTAATATAGGGATGATGTGTATCAGATGGTATGCAGTTACTAATTTTCTTCTGCCTATGAGCAAACAAAATGATGTTAGTTGATGATGTGTCCATTGTTGCTTGTGCTTTGCTTTGAGAAACTTCAAGAAACTATTGGTTGTTGAAACCTTTCCTGTTTTATGCAGGAAGTTGTTTTTATCATCGCTCTTACCTCTAGGCTTTTTGGTTTGGATTAAATAACTGGATGCTAATTTTGTGGTGCTACATGGTGTGTTCGAGTTTTCATTTTTCGTCTGGTCTCATGACATGGATATCTTTGGTACACTTAATAAGGTCATACTATGGATCAATGTTGTTTTTGTTGGTACATTTTGAATTGATTTATGTGTGGGAATTGATTAATTCATTTGTTGTTTGTTATGTATTGGTGGGTACATGATAATCAGTGAAGGAGCTAAGAACTCCTGGAGGGTTTGTTGGTGGTAGTTTTTGTACTATCATAAATTTCCAAGCTAGTGGTTATTCATAACTATTTTAGATCTTCCATGATCTATCTAGGGGGGAATGTTACAATCGATAGATGAAGAGAAATAGGCTGCAAGAAGCGGTTATTCACACTGATTATTTTTTAGCGTTTTAGATTTTTTTGGTATGCTATAACTTCGATTGTATTGATGTCAACAGATTTTTACTCTATAAATCAAGAAGATGACAACATTTGAGCAAGATCAGGATCATGGAAACCGATGGAGTAGTATATTTGATTTTGACTCATTTTTTGGTCCAACTAGTTTCTGTGCTCATAATAATCAGGCCGGTGGGTGTATATATCATAATCAATATCCGGAAGGTTATCTCTATGGTGAAAGGCACTGTAGTTACGTGGAAAACAATGAGTTGAGTCAAGACCAGACTCTTCAAGATTTTTCAAGGTTAGCAGTTGAAGAAGGACCAAAGTCTTCATGTGTAGAGGAAAATCAACTTCATACATCTCAACCTCCTGTAAACTGGATGAATGCACCATATACAAACTATTGGCCTGGTTCTGACCTAATACTTTTGTCTTGACCCTGCAATTTATTTTGTGACTGTATTATCTTACTGTTTCTGTTATCAACTTTTGTAGCTCATGAAACAGCTGAAAAAGTCGTTGATGATGACGACGATGCCTCTACGTCGTGTTCTAGTCTTGGGGAAAGGTCGTATGATGGTGAAGAATATTCCTCTTACCTGGAGCTGACAGATGACTCTTCTATTGATGGAGAGCTAGGCAAAAGGTTAAACCAAATGATTCCTGTGCCTGTAAGTGATTATTCCGGAGACCTATGCTTTTGCTTCTTTTTTGTTTTTGTTTTGGTGAAAAGGGTGTAACTTGAGTTGTGAAATTTGAATTAGGATTACATACTTTCTTGATCCATCATTATTCTCTCCCATAAAATCATTATCTCAACCCCCAAAACTACATCAATCACTATTGTTGTGGATAAATCCATTGTTGCATATGTAAGGTTGTGTACAGTAAACATGCTCATAATGTAGGTGAAGCTGATAGGGTTATTAATGCGTCCACAAAAAATAACTCATAAACAGATCATTTGTTGTGCTACATTTCGGACTTAAACTCAGTGAAACATCTTGAAGTTCAGTTTGACGTAGATCTGAAGTTCCACACCTAAATAAATTGTGTCATGGGTTGTAATGCATAAGCACATGTTTACAACCACTAGTAAGACTAGTGGAAATACTGAATGTCACTGATTCAAAATATTCACTTTAGGGTACTAACAAATTCATGTCCTTTTGCAATTTTAAGGGTGTGGTGTTATACATGATTAGGACATGTTAGTCATTGTAATGTACTTTTGTTCATAACCTGATTTTTTTGCATACACAATCTAATGTAAAAAGTAACGAATTTCACAGCATGTTCCTAGAATAAATGGAGACATACCTTCAGTTGATGAAGCAACTTCAGATCATCAAAGGCTGTTAGATAGGTAACATTACTATCACCAACGGTCATCATTCGTCAATCTCTACCATTGAAATAAATGTTTTTTTTCACCTACTTACCCTTTAGATGCATGTAATAGGGATTACTTGGTATGCATAAATGCCAAACTTCATAAGTGAAAGAGTTTTAATCTTTTCCCTTCCTTATAGACCCTTCTCTTTCTGCCGTGAATTCAAATCTTGTACTATTTCCTTTTCTTTCACTTTCTTTTTCTTGAATTTGTATTATCTTAAGATATACTCCTTAATCTGTGAAGTGTCTTTCTGCTGATTTTTGTTGAAATGTCTTGACTTCTAACCCAAACATCATTACTAATCCAAATATTCTTTGTTGTGCTGCTAACGACATACAATTCCTTCTGGTTGAAGAAAAATTTCTTCCATAAGAAGTGCTATAGTATTGAAATGAATGAATGACTCATAGCATGAGAAAGAAGTGTTCATTTGGCTCTCTCTTTTTTTTCCTGCTACCGCTTCAGTTTGTTATCATGTCATCATCATGTGTTCCTTGCAAATTTTATTAAATGAAAGGTGTGCAAGGTATTGAGCTTGTCTGCCTGCATGCTGATTATGTACTGCATACTCATGAGCATGTCTATTTGGGTCTATACAATAGCTTATAGTGTATAATTGTATACATATCATCTTTTAGACTCCAGGTATATGATTTGGTTGAGCGCAAGGTTCAAGGAGATGGAAATTGTCAGGTAAGTTGATTTTTGCTCCAAACTTTGTGTAATTTGGATTCCTAATATTTAGTTTGTGTGCCTCATGAGCCATAATGTTGATAACAAGATGGACAAATAATTCTTTGAACTTGTTATCTAGTTTTGGGGTCGTGTGAATATACTGGAATATTTCATTTGTTGCTTATGATCTATTCAGTTGGTACAATTCTGCATATATGTATTTGCATGGGCTAAGGAAGTTATGACAATCGTGCTTTCAGAAATTTATGTTGATATATATGCCTTATTTTCAAAGATCTCCAACTGCAATCAGTGGTGATTTTATTTCACACCCGTAAATAATTAAATTGTGCAATCTTGAATCCGAAACAAGTCGGATTAGTTGTTATTTTTAGATCTTGAGATTTGAAAAAAGGGATGTAGGGTTGTAGGCGACTCAATATTCCTATATTGCTCAATCTACTCATGACTATAATATTCGTCACATTTAGTTTTGCTGGAACTTGGTAAAATTAACATTTCATGTTTGTAAGGAATGGATGTCGATGTATACTAAGAATGACTCAACTGTGCATAGTTTCTCTTCTAAAAATTTATTGAACATACAAGATTATTGGAAATTTAAGTGTTTATCATATTTTCGGGCTACTTGGCGGTTTGGGTTGTGTTGATTTTTTTTTTCCCACGTTTGTATTTTTGTCACTAATGCATACTTTATCTTTCAGTTTCGTGCGTTGTCGGATCAGTTTTATCGCTCTCCTGAGCATCACAAGTTTGTGAGGCAACAGGTGGTCACTCAGGTTTGTTTGTCTAGCAATACTTTCTCAGTCGTCGTGCAAAAAGAATCTCATATTATTTTATTCTTTCATTATTCTTTCTTTTAAGTTGTAACTTTTGTATATTTGCAGCTCAAATCCAACCGAGAAGCCTACAAGGGATATGTTCCTATGGAGTACGATGAATATTTGGAGAGAATATCCAAGTATTTTCCTCAATTTATAGAGATCTTTGTTAGTTTATTCCATTTTATGCATTATCTATTGGTTTGATGTATTGCTTATGCTGATAAAAAGAATTCTCTATACAGAGTTGGCGAGTGGGGAGATCATGTAACTTTGCAAGCTGCCGCTGACTCTGTACGTTCACCAATTTATCGCTTTTCCATTAATCTATTACCTTCTGCTAGATTAATATAAACCTTTTGGAGCTTTTCACGTTTTTTGTTAATGTTACATGTTGGTTATACTCTAGACTTAGCAAAAATAAAAATAAATGTTTCCTTGATTAAATCTAGTATTACTACATCTATACCCCATAATAATCCACCAAAAATACTAAAGTATAATTTGTTTATATTTTAGTTGCAGCTCCATTTTCCCATGGCTATGGAAGTGTGTTTATACCCATATCTAGAGATTTTCTATAAAATTGAAGAAGTTAATTAACTTTTTGTTGGAAGTTGGCCTTGTGACCAAAATATTTGCATTTTTTTCGAATGTCAATATGTTCTGAGTATAAATGCCATTATTTTTGGTGTGCAGTATGGTGTAAAGATATTCGTGATAACTTCATTCAAGGACACTTGTTATATTGAGATCGTTCCAAAGGTTGAAAGGTCAAAACGAAGTATGTCTTTTTCATTTTGGTTTTACACTTCTCAAATGATGTTCTTTTGTGTTTGGAACTTGGAAGCGTGCTTAAAACATTTTTCATTTAAAATCAGCATATTTTACTGTTTGAGCCCGAAGTTTTTCAACATGAAATAGCATTAAAATGCGCTGCAAAAGCCAAAAGACAACCAAAGTCCTTGTATGTTTCCTTTTTGGTTTATATTTTCCTTGTCATTTGTGTTGTTGCAGTAATCTTTCTGAGCTTTTGGGCAGAAGTGCACTACAACTCAATTTATCCATATGGAGGTAAAACTAATCCATGTTTGCATCTTTGATTACATTAAAGCCTCATTTGGTACAATTCTCATGGAATTTAGTAACAGTTTCGTTATCTCTTAAACCGATTCCCGTGTTTGGTACAATTCTCATAGCAAAAAGGTATCGTAGTAAGCCATTTTATGGAATTAAGGATTTCAGTGTTTTCCATTTTTGAAGTTTTTCATGACTTTGATTCATTTCAACTTGTCTTTTCAAATATTGTGTTTAGGTCATTGATTGATTATTGGCAAATTGGTTCATCAACCATTATTTTATAAAATCAATGTATTTCTACCCAAATCTTTAATTTATAATTTTAGCCAAATACCATGATTCAGGAATCAGATTAGGTCATTTTTCATTATATTCTTATTCCTTTTCCAACTCGATTCCTGCACATCAAACGAGCCCTAAGAGTCTGGTGCATGTATAAGGATCATCATTATATGGGTACCACATATCAAATTGTTATAATTCAGGCATAAACAAACACTGGACTCAGAATTGATTGGTGTGTTAGTTATTTCTGATTGTGTTTGCAGAATCTCCTCCTGGTGAATTTAGCAGGAAGAAGAAAAAATGGTGGCAGTTCAGGCATAAACACTAGACTCAGCATCCCCATGAACTTGATGCGGTTGTATATATAATTATCTCGGAACAAGGACTTTTTACACCATATTTTTCATTGAATTTGTTCCTTTTTTGTTGAAAAATAAAATAAAATTTGACCTCCTTAATTTAGTGCCTTAGAGCTTCTTGGATCATGAATAATTGTAATCCCATGAGTCTCAAATTTTGTAAGACACTAATACATGTCACTTTGGTCATTTTTTCATATCATCGACAAGTATGTACACACATGTTGCTTTACTCCCATTATAGTACTGTGGTATAACCGGTTTTTGTAAGCCGACGATTTTGGTTTGCCTAAAGCGCATAGCCGCATACACAATACTCATCCAGACTGGCTCCACTTTGGTGGTTTATAAGAGTATAAATTTCACACAAAAAATGTGCCCTCTAATCTGATTGTCGGGTTGAGCTGACACTGTAGGTGGGTTCTTTTTTTTTTTTTTTTTTTTTTTTGTGTGGCTTTGCCCCCTATAATTACTCTAGTTTAAAAAATCACACAAAAATTTTAATCTAAAAAAGAGTTGTAGGGAAAGATAAACTTAACCGTTCCATTATGATTTAATATAAGTAAGGTCCACTTTATTTTAGGTGAAGTTTTTTCCTCCAATTTTACCGTAGCTACACCCAAGTGAAACCGTTCACTTGTACGAGAAAAGCAAGATAAAAATAAATAAAGCTTATATTTTCCCAATTGTAAAAATAATCTAGTGCATATAGAGGAGGGGAAGGGAATCTTACATGTACAACGATAAAAATGACAAATATACATTTTCAACGCAAGTCGAATGCGTTGAAGCTCAGAATGTAGTCGTTGGTTTCAAACGTTGCCCAATAACTATTATTCTATCCGTTGAAATATATCCGTTGGGATATCCGGTGTTTGAAAATACGGCCATAAGTTTGACTGTACATATCCCGCTTGTTTCGTATTTTACCTCTCAAAGTTCCGATAAATGTTAGTGAAGATGACGGCATATGAAGACGAAATCATGTTTCCATTCGACCATAACAAATAGAATAATTCCGCTGAATTTGTTTCTCACTTCCAAGTAAGTTTGTGATTTTTATATTCTGATTTTGTTAATAATTGTTAGTAAGTTTGTTATTTTAGTATTTTTCGGAAATTCGGAAATAGTCATTTTTGTATACAAAATATTAGTTGTTAGTATCCGGAAATATTAGTTTTCTTAGATAGACATTAATAGTAGGTAATTTGTTTGAAAAAGGGACTCCTGGACTATTCACCTAATGAGGCTGATACCGATTATTCAGCTATGTCGGAGCTTCACCGGTTTTTCCATATATGATACAGAGAACCTAATCAATTGGACTCAGTTCATTGCGAGGACTAAGAATATGGTGTTTGTAAAAAAATCTTCATGGCTAAATATTAAAGGTATGTGCACGTTTCGCTTGACATGCGAACGGTTTGGGCACCGTATGAGAAAGAAAGACGTTAATCCGGAGGATGATGCATCTAGTAGTCGAGAAACTAAGTCGAGGAAGATCGGGTGTCCGTTTGAGTTAGAGGGCAGTCAAAGTGCTCATGGTAAATCGACTTTGAGGGTAATTTGTGGAGTTCGTATGTATGGCCTCTCTAAGCGATTGAGGAGACATTTATTCGTCGCTCGGATGACACCCGCAAAGTATTGGAAGGTGTGTTGTGAACTTGGGTTGGGTTTAAAACTGAAAGATGTATTGGAAACCTTGAAGCTGGATGACCCACATAACGTCAAATGTACCTACATATTTATAATACTAGATTGAAGATGAGGATGGAGCTTTTAGAAGGTTGGGGTTCAATCAACAAGCACTCCATTTGCTTCAACAAAGAGATTACTATGTCCACGTTAGAAAATGTCCTTAAATGGATGAAATAGCCGGTTTGTTGATCTCTCATCCGGGTTCTAGGCATATGTTGAACCTATTTATGTACGTCATTTGTATTGACTCAACATACAAGACAAACGAGTAAGATCTTATCATTGAAGTTAACTATATTATTATTATTATTCATGATATTTGTAATTTGGTGAAGTGATATCAAAAATTTTCATTTTATGGGTACAAAATGCCTTTCCGTGAGATTGTTGGGGTCACTAGCACCAAGTTGACGTTTGTTATCGCCTTTTTGTTTTTGGCAAAGGAGAACGCCGGGTTTCTATGAGTAGGATTTTAAAGAGGCTTCGATATTTATGCAACAACAAAATCTCGGGTGTTATTGTAACTGATCGAGAGTTGGGCCTCATCAAAGCACTAGGTACCATGTTTCCTGATGTGAAACTCATGTTATGCCCTCAATTTGATTGTCGGGTTGAGCTTGTAGGCGGGTTCACAATTTTTTGGTGGGGTTTACTCCCTATAATTACTCTTAGTTTAAACAATCTTATACAAAAATTAAATTTCTATCCATTCATTAATACAAAATTTTAAATCTAAATTAGATTTGTAGAGAAGATAAACTTAACCGTTCCATTATAATTTAATATAAGTAAGGTTCACCTTATTTTACGTAAAGTTTTTTCCCTACAATTTTATCGTAGCTAGACCCGTTCACTTATACAAGAAAAGCAAGAAAGGAAAATTTAATAAAGGCTATATGTTCCCAATTGTAAATATAACCTAGTGCATATATAGAGGAGGGAAATTTTATATGCACGACGATAAAATTGACAAACGCACATTTTTAACGCATACCGACTGCATTGAAGTTCAGAATATAGTCGTTGGTTTCGAATGTAGCCCAACGGCTATAATTCTATCCGCTGAAATATATTTGTTGGGATATCCGGTGTTTATAAATACGGTCATACGTTTGATTGTACGTATCCCGTTTGTTTCGTATCTTACCTCTCAAAGTTCCAATAAACGTTAATGAAGATGGCGCCATATGAAGACGAAATCACGTTTTCATTCGACCATAACAAATATAACAATCTCGCTGAGTTTATTTCTCACTTCCAAGTAAGTTTGTGATTTTTATATTTTGATTTTGTTAACAACTATTACTAAGTTTGTTATTTTAGTATTTTTCCAAAAATTCAGAAATAGTCATTTTCGTATACGAAATATTAGTTGTAAGTATCCCGGAAATACTAGTTTTCTTAGATAGACATTAATAGTATGTAATTTGTTTGAAATTGGGACTTCCGGACTATTGCATTCATTCGTCGGTCGGTTGACACCCGCACAATATCGGAAGGTGTGTAGTGAACTTGGGTCGGGTTTAAAATCAAAAGATGTATTGAAAACCCTGAGGTTGGATGACCCACACAATGTCACATGTATCCGACAAATTTTTAATGCCGATTGAAGATGAGGATGGAGATTGCAGAAGGTTGGGGTTCAATTCAACTAACGCTCCATTTTCTTCGGCAAATAGATTTCTATGTCCACATTAGAAAATGTCTTGAAACGGATGAAATAGCCGGTTTGTTCATTTAATGACCCACAAAACAACAGGTCAACGACCCATATATCGGATATTAATCCGTTATAAATAAAAATTATACCCCATAAAACAATAGGTCAACGATATAACAACCACATAACGGATATTAATCCATTATTGATAAAAAAAATATACATATATATACTTCAACTTAGCCAAAAGGCCAAGAAATGTGTGATTGGTTTAATATTCAAATCCTATATTTATACATGTTCTCAAACTATTAGTCTTAATTATAATTGATAATTGATGTAGTAAAGAAAAATATGGCCAGAAAATATATGATTTGTTTAATCTTCAAAGCATATTTAACCCACAAAATAGTAGGTCAACGACCCATATAACGGATATTAATCCGTTATTAATAAAAATTATACTTCAACTTAGCCAAAAGGCCAAGAAATGTGTGATTTGTTTAAACTTCACACCCTGTATTTATACATGTTATCAAACTATCAATCATACTTATAATCGATGTGGGATAGTAAAACTGAAAATATTTAACGACCCACAAAACAAGGAAATTATACTTTTTTTTTGGTAAGAACAAGGAAATTATACTTGAATATAGCCAAAAGGCCAAAAAAATATATGTTTGTTTAATCTTCAAAACCTATTTTGACCAACAAAACAGTAGATTAAAGACCTATATAACTACTCACATAATGGACCAAGAAATGTGTCATTTGTTTAATTTTCAAATCCTCTATTTATACAGGTTCTCAAACTATCAGCCTTATTTATAATCGATGTGAGATAACAAAGTTCATGAAAAGTAACGTAAAATCGTTCCAAAAAATTGTGTAATTTAAATTTAAAATATTTGATGGCTAAAACTAATTATTTTTTTTACCAATATAAATTTTTAGATAAAATTTTACGCTAGATACAAGATGGTCCGAGATCTTGCTACTTGCTAGCTAATTTTTATGATTTTTTGTTTTATTTTTGAATTAGTAAAAGAAGATTTTATGTCTTAATTAGTTATTTAGAAGAAGAAAAAATTAATCTTACAAAAATTTGTGAGACACCACAGCCTTAGTGTCGTCTGCTTTAGTATAGGTATATAGATTTGTTAATTATAATTTAGATTTATCTTATAAATATTCTTGTAACCGAAAAAGATAATTTGAGATATTATTATAAGGTCGTCATTATTCATTTAATCATGTTGTTTACCTAATATTTTACAGGCCTAAGATATCTCCTAACTAAAATTTATCACCGTATGTATCCAATTCTCTCTATAATTAAACCGTGATTAATCTAATTTATGTTCAAAATAGGGTTGCTACGCAGAGATGAAATATTAGTGAAGAGATGTAGCTTATCTTCTAGCATGGGAGGAGGATATACGTTCTATAAAACATTGTGGAAACAAAATCTAGTGTTGATGGTCAAGAAGTTTTTTACAGGAGCATGTAGAGATGTATTTACCTTGTAAGAACAATCTCTATCAACGTAAAGTAACAATGGATAGCGTGTGTGAACTTTGTGATGGAGTAGAATCACAAGTGCATGCTTTTTACTGCGGTGCATGAAATGTTTTTGAAGTATGGGTCACGATAGTTTTGTTACTGCATCAACTATCCCGGTGGACATTGCTCATTAGCTGGGCTTCATTCTAAGAGACCATAACGCATCGACTGTGACCAATGTGACAGTATCTCTTTCATCCTTAGTTGAAGTATACGCACGTAGAAGCGAGTTATTGAAATCTATACAACATGGAATCACGAGACTAGAAAATGAGGGAGATAACCTCATTATAGTCAACTGGAGTAATCAAATATGAAAACCTCTTTGAAAATTAACTTAATTATGTCTTATATCATCTATTTATTGATTGGTTTTGTCCTGTTATCGTGTATCCATACTTTCATGTAAGTGAGTGGTGTGACCTACAAACTTGTTAAAATTGTTCATTAAGTCATGTATGTTGTTGTCATAAGTTTACCTTGTGAAGTGGAAATTTTCAACCAAAATGATTCTTAGGATGGTGTAATTTCAGAAAATGACCTCGTTTATTCATCTATCCCATCTTGTAAAAAAAAAATATTTTTGTAATTTCTTTTTTTACCGCTTTATAATTTAATATAAATTACCGATTGACAATAAACAAACCCACAATTATCATATATTTAAAAGAACTGAATAATTTATTTACACTTTCACACATAGGGATCGGACACTCAAATGGATACGTGAAACCTGAACAAAATCGGTCAATAAGTAGGTGACGTCATACATAATTAAATCAATTTTCAAGAGATTTTTATACTTTTAGTAAAGTGGATGATATGATCAACAAACTCGTCACAATTGTTATGTTTTGCAAATTTACAACTAGGGGTGGCAATTTCACCTGCACCCGATAGATAGTCGAATCACCCGAACCTTAAACGCGGTTGAAAATCCGAAAAAGTCGGGTGATGGGTGAAGGTATTTCACCTGTCACCCAACCAGATACACCCGAAGTATCTTGAATTTTGTGTATTTAGTCATAAAATTCACAAAGAATATGACAATTTTATTGTTATTTACGTTATAATATTATATTTTGAATAGTTTTTATTTTAAATATATATATTATTGGTTTTGAACATACTAGTTTTGTACTGTATGTGCAAAAATACTTTGAAAATACATTATTAATTGACAATACTCATACATTTTCATCACCCGCGGATAAACACGAACCACCCGGTCACCCGACGGGTGATGGGTGGTTAAATCCGATATGATTAATGGGTGGGTGAAGTAAGTGGTTCACCTACCCATCACCCGACCCATTGACATCCTTTTATTTAGCTCACGAAAGCAAAAAAATTTATTAGAAATTCAATAAATAACCTCATTTACTATCTATTCCGTCTTGTAACAAAAGTTATTTGTGTAAATTTTAATTTTCCTTTTTAGCGTTTTATAATTTCATGCAAAGTATCGATCGACAATAAACCCACAAGGCTACAATTATCATACATTTAAAGCAACCAAATGAGTTATGTACGACTTCTTACACATACGAACATCGAACACTCGAAGCTCAAACCAGCCACCAATAAACTAAACAAAAGACAACAAATTATTACGACTCTAAAAGAAAAAAGACAAATAAAACTAGAAAGAAAGCAAAAAAAAAAAGAAGGACGCAAACTCTCGAAATTGCAAAGACAGACCATACCAAACTTTTCGGTTTTTATTTTTGTTTAATCTCTACAGTTCCTAATCTACTGCGTCCCGAGCGTCTGTTCTTCAATCATCCTCTGCTCAGCCTCATTGGCGGCCGCCGGCTGAAGCAGCAGCGTCGTGAACGGCATATGACCTCCGGAGAAGTCCATTTCCCAATTCTCAGTCAAACTCTCAAAGCCACCGCCATGAGCAGCTGACACATTGACTGGATTCAGAGCATTTGTTGCTGGATCAACCCCATGGCCGGTGGCAGCAATGATTGAGGGCTCAGCATGACGAAGAAGCCAATCGATTGTCTCGCCGTCGGTCTTGTGTCCGAGCTCCCTAGTCAGCTGGAAGATCCGAGCAGCGCATAGTGGTGGAATTCGGACTCTCCGGCCACGTCCCTCGACCTTGCTGTGCCTGTCTTTGCCGATACGGCGGATCGCCGGTGGTGGATAGTGAGCAGTGATGGTGGCGGTTGCTTGGAGCTGGGGGAGCGGGAATTGGTTTTCTGACGAGTTCGGGAGTAAAAGATGGTTGTTGTTGGTGGTGGAAAAGTCCGGCGAGTTTTCCGATGATGAACCCATTTTGGTGGGCCTGATTTTGTTGTGGGACTAGAGAGAGAGGAAAGCGATTTGTAGGGTTTGAGAGGGGAAAGATAGGGAGAGGGTTGGGTTAAATATTGACCCCACAGGGCACACAGCTGAGGTTTTTCTACTGTCAGGTGTGGGGTCCTCTCGTCTGGGCCTTGCGGGCCCGTACATGATAATCTGGGCCTCATAAATTACAAAAAATCGCACAAGAATGTTAAGTTTTTTAAGAAATAGCCAATAGGATTCAAAGTTGAGTTTATAAGAGACATTCCCTCCTACATTAGTCTTTAATCAAATAATGTCCGATATCAAAAAGACATCACCTTCAGGTGTTTATATATATTGGTAATTTTATTTATTAGGATGATCGAACACAAGAAGTGATCGTCAGGAGTTTTTTGCAATGGATATGAAACATTGTAACATCTAGATAGTAGACAAACGAATTGAAAGGTACGAAATCGGACTACGAAAAGGGGCAAGGGAACACCTAGTTTAAGGTGAGTTTGGGTGATTTTATAAAATAATATAAAAGTTGGCGAATTTTTTATAAATAAGTACAAGTGACGGTCATGAGGGTAAAGATAAGATTCTTGGATTTGGGTCCCACGGGCCACGAGGCCCACGACCCTCTTCTCCGGCTTGATTCACCAGTAAATGATGTCACTCAGTCCCTCTAAATCTCTAATGATGTATTTTAATATTAAAAGAAAAGGAAAAAGAAAAAGACAAGAGTAAACGCCTGAAGAGCATTTTCATGAGGCACGGTCACATTATACATCATACACGTTACAAACATTTGAAAAGGTTGCGTGATCATGCAAGTGGTAAATATCCAATAGCCGCGAGGGCAAATTTGTCAAATATACTGCAATGAAACAATGGTTAGTTGCGTTGTAGGTTGCAAAACGTTGGGTCTTGATGATGATTTTATGTATGTAAATTTGTATTTAAAGTAATATGGATTTGGTATACAAAGAAATGTTTGAATTATGTATTTTCTTAAGTAGAAATAGCATTAAATTATCCATGAATAAACTTTATTTAATCAGTTTTTTTTGGCGTTCTAACTATTTTCATATACGATATACGGGTACACGACACACAATAAATAATAACGACACTTTGTCGTTTTCGATTGATGTAAGGTAGTTAGTGCAATTATGTCAATTTAATTGTAACGGTTTGGTGATATGGATAATAGTTATTAGTTCGTTTATAACGATTTTTAATGCCCACTTAATTTTAACGTTTTTTACCTTATGATTCGGATGTCATAAAAGTGTGGGTTATGAGTTCGTTTATAACGATTTAGCGTAAATTTAGTTTTAGTGGTTTTTACTCTAAAATGACATTCTATGAATTATTTATCATTGTTAATATGTTTTAGTACCGGTAAAAAAAGCTTTATTGAATCTTGCATTTTCTTAAGTAGAAATAGTACTAAACCGTGTGCGCTTCATTTAGTCATTGGTTCGGAATTTATGTTGTCGAGAATGCATTTTTTGTCATTTTTTTTATTTTTGCTAGGTAATTAGTACAATAACGTCAATTCAATTATAATGCTATTGTAATATAGATATTGATTATGAGTTCGTTTATAACGATAGCTTCAATTCAATTATAAAGGTTTTGTAATATAGATATTGATCACGAGTTCGTTTATAACGTTTTAACGTCAATTTAATTATAAGGATTTTGTAATATAGATATTGATTATGAGTTCGTTTGTTGAACGTCAACTTAATTTAAATTACCTTATGATTCAAAAAATTTGAATGTCATAAAAAGTATTTATTATGAATTAACATCAATTTAATTTTATCAGTTTTTTCTCTAAAAGGACATGCAATGATTTTATTTTTATTATTGCTTATTGGTTTTTGGGATTGTTCGATATGTCTACCATGGTTAAACGTCAGATTTACGCCCTTTCTTGAATTGGTGCCTATAGTGGAATGAATGGAAAGCCATGAAAAAGGATAACGGATTGACTGACCGCAATTGATAACTTTGATTCTCTCCTTTCAGTTATCCAGTTTGGATTCACATTGAGAATTCCATTTATACCCTTCTCTTGCCCTTCAAATTACATTTTCTCTCTCTTGTACATATTTTGGGCCGGTATCCACTAGCTGGCTTTATTATAATGGGCCTGAAATGAAGCCCATAGCGTCAGGGCAGCTAATGTATGTGTACAGTCTAAATTAAACATTTATAGGTGGAAAAATAAATATAGATAACAGTAAGTCAGTAACAGGGTTATGCATAGTTGATATGTATTGAATGACACATTTACATACTTAGAGATTGAGACATCAGGTGAAGTTCCTCTCATCTAGAGGTCCGCAGGGGAATTCAAGTTTCATATATTTCGTCGTCGGAGTGAGAGGAACGAATTCCTCTCATCGTCTCATCGGGATGGGGGTCATCCTGCGTCTGATTCGAGTTTTTTTTTTTCTTATTTTTTTTTTCATATTCCACACAACAATATGGATTTTTCTGGTTGTTTTCACAAGTTATAAGTTCACTTGTCCGAGTGCGAAAAATTATTGTTTTAATCATCGAATCGATCATTGAGAAAGTATTAAACAACCTTTAAATAAAATAACTTTTTTAAAATAATTTTATCCTTATTAGTTTTTACCACTCTTTTTCACCAATAAAATGAATATTATATTATATATATATTTAATAAAAATAACTTACAAAAAGCTATTCTCATATCTCTTAATTATTAACTTTTTTTCAAACGACATTTAAATTTGGTACTATCTAAATATTGAAACTATATTTTTTTCGCGAAGCACAGTTGAAGGTACGAACTTACGCAGACATGCATGCAACTTAATGGAATAATACGTATAATATATCACATATATAATTAAGTGGGACCATTAACCAAAAATCAAACCATGCATACATGATGTAAATAGGACCCTCATTTTTCGTATATAAATATACAGCACATTCACATATCTAAAAGAAGATCGAGAAAAGAAAAAAAAACACTACCTATATTTCACCCTTACTGTATATCCAACTTCTTTCCTCTCCATTTCTCCGGCGACGGTGCAGTGGCCATGGCGGTGGTCGGTTGCAGAATGCAGGCGGCGGAGCAGCCGGGAAATACAGCGAAGGATAAAAGCGGAAATAAGTTACCAGCGAAAGGGCAAAACGGTAATGATGAAAATATAAGTGGTAGGAAGTCATTTGGAGATAAGTGTAGAAGTGCAGTGAAGAAGCAGAGAGCAAAGCTTTACATTGTTCATCGTTGCGTTACTATTCTTCTTTGTTGGCATGACAATAGCTAATTACTATCATCGTATTAGCTAGTTTCATTTTATTAGCTTTATGAAATAATGTATTTTTCCTTGATTATTATATATTATTCTTTTATCTTTTTTTTCCTTTCATTTTTTTGTATGTGTAATGCATGACAGTAGCTGTAATATATCCAGCTGATGTTGTATTGTTTGTTCTTGCTCTACTATTGATAAATTCGATTTCTAGTCTCAAATTTAGTTTATTTATTACTATTATTTGCATATTTTTACCGTCTTTTTGTGCTATAAAACGTGGTTGTGAGTCAATTTGACAAGCACTCTTGTATTATGATTTAGTTTAATTCAACACATAATCTTCGATTTTGATGATGGGTGTGTTCAACAGATTTTTACTCAAGAGGTTAAGAAAAAAAAAAAGAAAAGAAGATTTAAACATTAAATTTAAATATTTTCAGATTAATCCTCAAATAATTCGAAGGCGGCCGATATGCATTTGAATTGATGATTTTCTTCTTAAAAATATATATGTAACCTCGTGTGAAAACTGAAAAGGATTACCACCATGCACATCGGTCCGTGTTGAACGGTCGAATAAAAAATGTTAATATCATTTGCTTACGCTATGAATAATTTATATAGCTTATAGACAAATAAATTTTATATTCAAATTAATTAAATATTTAAATATAAATATAGAGGGGCATATGGTTGGATTCAAAACCGAGACTTAAAATGTAATTTAATTGTGTTACTTTAAATATAATTCAATTATAATATATATATATATATATATATATATATATATATATATATATATATACTTGTTAAAAAAGGGCTATGAAGTATGGAATGTATACAACAAGTCAAATATAATAATATTTTTATATAGTCATAAACGTTTTGAACTTAAAATAAGTGAAAGAAGACGTTTCTACTGACTTGATTGCATCACATGTAACGCACTTAATTTCGAGCACATATTATTGTAAGACATAAAGCATAGATATAACCATGTCATACGTGACTTTCTGGCTCATATTCATTATTATAAGATGTAGAATTTAATGAATGCATATTGGTTTTCTGGAAAACATTTAGCCCCGTTTGATTTGAAATCCGGAGATAAAAACAGACTGGAAACGAATTTAGTATATATATATCATTATTTATTTATATAATTTAATTTACATGATGTTGGACCGAAATAAATAACACAAACAACATTCGGATCGGAAACAAATTTATTACACAAAAATATATATTTTTTTATCAAAAAAACATCCAAACCGGACTGCAATAAAATAAAATAAATTAAAAAACAAATATTTATTGCAAAAACTAAAAAAATTAAAAATTAAATATTGTTATTAAATATGTAACCAATATATATGATTTTTTAAATATATAAATTTAAATTAATTAAATAAAATTAATTAAATTCCGGTCCGATCCGATCTTTTCCGGTCAGGAATTTTCAAAAATCTTAAACTGGGTACCGGACCGGTCCAGTTTTCCAGTCGGATACAGTTTTGCACCGTCCTAATATATCCATGTGAAAATAGCTACACTTAAATATGATTAAATTTTGGTAAAATAGATGTTTTCATAAAAAAAATTTTTTTATTATAAATCATTTTACATGTAAACATATTTCACAATATCTTTCTACTAGAAAAGTTTATTTATCAAAATCAATCAAAATTCAAATAATAAAAAGAAGAAGCCATTTAAAGTGTTCTGATTAAATCTTGATATATTTTTTTCTGACATCCTCCATGAAGCCATGCCGAGTTTTGATGATCAATACTTGTATGATTCACACATACAAAGTGATAATAATTTAAAAAAATTATAAATATTTCTCGCATATAAAAAAGATTAATTAAAAATCTAGAGTATGCATCAATCAATAATGCATTCTACCAAAATATAAAAGGTTCAATAATGTAAAAATACACTATTAAGTAAGTCCAAAGTATGATGGAAGACGTCAATTCAGGATAAAGCCACAAAAAAAGGTTCGTGTTATCAGAAAATCAGACAGCACCTACCGCAATCATATATCATCTAAATTTGGATAGAAATTATTTCCATTTCTGTCATTTACAGAATTGTAAATATAATTTATGTTTAAAAAAAACCAGTGTAATCTTATGCGGTACTTTTTTTTGAAAGGAAAAGTTATATTTATAAACAAAGAATATTGTGTAATCTTATGCGGTATTAGGTATACTAATAAACTATTCACTATATTTATAAACAAAGAAAAGTTATATTTTATTGAGAAGATTTAGATTGTAAAAAAAATTGAAAAACAGTCTTTTTAAACATTGTGTTTTTTTATAAAATTATTTTGTTTGCAGCTTTTAAAAATAAAATAATCTCTTATAATATAAATTATAAAATTAAATCCACATACTTATTTTCTAATGAAATGTAAAGTAGTTGACCGAAGTACCCTTAACTATTGTAATAAATTAATTAAAAAATTTATATGATATAAAATCCATTTTATTGCAAAAAAAATATCTTTTTTTATAGTGTGTTCTTAAACAAAAATATATATTATTAAATAAGGTGATTTTTATTTTAAAAAAAGTTATTTATATATTCTTTTTGGAAACACAATTTTTTTTAAAAAACTTTATTATAAAGAAGTATCTAAAAATAAATAATTTTTAATTAGTTAATTGAGGATATTTTAGTCAAATAACTTGATATTTCTCCAAAAAATATTATCGTCGGTTCAATTTGATGATTTATATTATAGAAGATAATTTATTTAAAAATTTGAAATTTTAAAATGTAGTATTTAAAAAAAAACTCTTACGATAAAGATAAAATATAAGAAATTATACACATCTATAAACCATAGATAATACTGTACGCATAAATAATGAGACTTAACAGAAAATCTATTACTATAAAGTTAATTCCGTAGCCTTATATATAGGTATCCAAATAATAATTGGGTCCGAGAAATTATGAGTGTCTATTAATTTGTATATTTAGGGACATTTTGTTTGGGATTTGTGGAACATCAACCTAAATAATATATGATCTAAAAATCTAAAGCATCCATGTCACTTGAAAAGAGACAGCTTTAAAATAATTATGGATATTAAATATGAATTATACTCCGTAGTAAGTACTAAGTTTATATGAACTCCTAACAGCCTGGACTAATAAATTAATTATACCTAGGACTTGTTTAGAATCTCCTGAGAATCATTTTTAACAAGTCGTAATATTATTGAATTAATAAAAAAAATTATGTTTATTTAGAGTTTATAATTGAATTTTAGAGGCATTTTAACACACCAAAATTATATAATTAATTTTCATTTTTTTTCTTGCCTTTCTCGTTTCTATTTCCCCTTTTAAAACTAAACGGACTCGTAGTATATTAAAATCTTTTCCGTTAGTTTAGATGTCGTGTATTATAAAATAATCATACGGAATTGAAAGTTAAAAAAATAAATTATGTAATATTACTAAAACGTAATAGAAAAACTATGTACAATTAAGATTGATATTTGTCCAAACATAACTCGTATAAAAATATTATATTGATTATAATACTTCTATTATACATGTGTTTTGCATCCAAATATGTATCTGAAAAAATTACACGTTTTTCCCGACTCACTCCAAATAGGTAAACCAAATTTACGCGCTTTTCTCTCAAAAAAATGTAAATTTAATATACATTGAAATCGAAGAATGCAATGTAAATTTAATATACATTGAAATCGAAGAATGCATTTTGTGATTAAGGATTCAAAGATATTTGGAATTGTCCTTTTTTATCGTAATCACTACAAAATCTCCAATAAACATACGACATTGTGTTTAATTATTAGACTTATGTGTTGGGCTTATGTGTAGTGTCTATGTACACTCTATAATCACAATCTCCAATCTATAGTCTTTTGAAGGAGGCTTTAGAATGGTCATTCTAGTAAGTTCATATTACGATCTGCATTATATTTATGAAGAATGAGATGTTTGACCACTTTATCCATGTGTCAAATATAGGTTTTTTTTTTGTTTTCCTAATCGAATTTATGGATGTATATTCATACATCTAAGGAGGACACACTGATCTTATATATTAAACTCACACGATCAATTGATAGTCTCTTGTATTTTAAACCTATATTACAAAAGTAATTCATTCGATCTAAACCCATTTTTATGGTCCATTGAGCAAGGAAAGAACGTTTAGTCTAGTCATCCCTTCTTACAAACTTAAATATAGACCGGATAAGAAGAGAATGAGATTTTAGATCCTTTATCTGAATGTTAATTAGAAAAGAAATTACATGGAAAATTGAGGTAGCTACCGACACATATGTTTATTTGGGAGTTTGATGAAAGTGGAGTGAGCTTAAAGGAGAAAGGGTAAGCACATGATGATCATCGAGATGAAAAGACAAGAAGAGATTCCTTTTCCGTGGGGAAAATTATCAAAGTAGGGACAACAATGTATGTGTACGTGCGTCGTGCTTGGTGCTTCGTGCGTGGTAGATATTAAATCAATCAATGTTTCCAAACTTTCCATCTGAACTTGATCGATCCTGCAGCCGCCCCTCGTGCGGCCTATTCATCTCTACAAAACTTCGGATACTTCTACTTCTTCTTCTTTTTTTCTTTTTATTTTAACAATTACTATTACTTTAATTACCATAATGTGATGAAATATCTTGATCCACGATTTGTGAAATAATATATTTAGGTTTTTAGAAAAATAAATAATTAACGAATAATCACTTAAAATTATTAAATTGAAAATCTCACTTCTATTTTTTTTTAATTGACCAGCTTAATAACTAAATCCGAATTTTTAATTTTTTTAATTTTTTTTATTGAGTAATGGACCGTCAATTTATTTTTCTTTATATATAAATCGAGGATTAAACTACGTAAGTCGGTGGTTGTCTGTGTAAAGTCATCTTCCAAATACTATTATAAATGGCAGCCAAAATTGACTTTTACTAGTGACCATAACCCAATAGGGAAATTTAAATCATTACAATTATTAACCATTTTCGACCTCAAAATTCATTTGCCTCCATAATTACAGGATAATACAGTGGATATATAGATTTTTTGGGGGGAGGTTTTACATGGAGAGGACGAGGAGAGCTATAAGTTCAAAATAAATAACGAAAATTATTTAAAGAAAATCGGTGAGATGTTATATATGTGGTACAATATAATGAACAAAATAAGGTAGTTTATTTTTTATCAACATAAAGTTCATTTTTTAAAAAAAGGTGTAGCATAAAGCGTTTTATTAGATTTTAAGTTAATTAAAAAATATATATATTTTATTGTGTGAATTTGCAAATATTCGCACCTCTTTCTTCCTGGAAGTATAGAGAAGCAAAACTCGATCATTATTCAATCTACTTTGACAATAGTCTTCTCTTCTAAACTTTTCGGTATTTGCAACAATTGAATAAAGGATATTCACCTAAAAGAGGAAGGGTGGATTCATTGCGCAAATTAAAACTTTGATCAAATTATCTTGATAATTATGATAATACGTGTACGACCAAACACGTTAGAATCAATGTATGGATTATTTACACTTTCACTAATTATATTCTTTCAAGTTGTTGGACATTTTTTAAAAAAAATGTTTAGAACAAAAGTAAAATGTTTTATTCTCTGAATTGTAAAGATTAAGTGACCGTTTGGTGGGGTGATGGAATGAAAATGGAATGGAATCGGTTAAGGGGAAGGAATGAAAATGAAAATAATTAGATTACTTTTATGTGTAAAAAGACCTCTAAACAAACACAATTTTTGATTGATTCGGAATCATTCCGTTACCGAAAATCATTCCGTTAAGTATATATGTTTGTTCTAGCACTCGAAAATCCATTTTATTTCAAAGGCACGAGAGGGGTGCATATAAAGTTGTCATTTTTATAAGTTTGTTACACAATTTGTGTTTGAAACGTCCATATTAATGTTTAGTTCTTTTTTTTAGAGGATAATTCATTCTTATATGAAGATGTGGTTTTTTTAAAAATGTATAGTTTTTTTTATAGGTATTTTTTATAAAAATTAATCACAATTATCTCTATATTTCTTTTATATAATATCACACTATTCTCTTCGCTCCTCTCCATAAAAACGCTTCTCACGGAACTCACCTCTCTATTCTATACATATACAAAATATGAACTTGTTGGGATTGATTTTATGGAATTAGGAACAAGAATAAAATATTTTAATACTTATATTAATAAAATTTGAAATGTCTTTAGAAATAAGTGATTATAATTTTATTAACAAATGGGTATGTTTGGTTGAGTTTAGACTATTTTATAGGATTATAAATTCTAAATATACTTTTCACCCATTCAATCTTCAAATAACACTATCTATTGATGCCCATTTTATTCAATCCTTGTTGTATCTTGAGCTTGTGTATTTGTATTCACGAAACTTAGGAATTCTGACTGGCTTGCAGAGTTGTAGCCTAACACTAATGGTGAGTTGCTGACTCGCCGGCAAGCTAACGAGAAAAGTCTTTCTGATTTGAAAGCGCAGGTTTGGATGGACTTTATACTCATGGGTCCATACACCATAGCCCAGTTGAAGAGAACGTGCACCTCTGACAATTTTCTTTTTTTTCCTTTCCAATTATTTCTTGTTTGGGGTGAAACATACAGTCATTTTAGGTAAGTGGGTCCAACTTGAGTGATCTTCGTCTTTATTTTCAGTTTGTTTGTTTCATGCAATCGGTTTGCCTGTTTCATCTTCGATGACCTTAACTTTTATTTGTTCATTTGTGACGTGCTTCAATGTTTTTCCTATTGTTGTTGCTCCTTTGTCATATGATGTATAGTTTTTTAAAAAATTTTTTATCTTTGGATACATTAGAGATGTCTAGGGTATTCAAATCATTTTATTTTAAACAAAATCCTCAAATTAGCAACCATTTTAACTCCATATAGACCAAGATGTATGTTTTTTTACAACGGAAAGAAATTCAATATATTGATGCCTAACATGTCAAAAGGCCATAAGAAATAGCGAATGGATAAACCCAAAATCAAGAAAATATCAAAAGAAAAAAGAATGAATGGAAACACAATGGACAATAATTTAAGGAAGCACCAAACAAGCAAAACGACACAGAACAATGAGAAGTCGAGAACAGGTCACTAGAAGCAGTGCAAAGTAAGAATTTCAAGAACCAACGTCAGATTCCAGTGGAAAACATCATATTAGACTCTTTCAGATTTCGACCCCCCCCCCCCCCCCCCCCCCGTCAACTTCTTTTCACGACCAAATACCACCTATCTTCCTCGCAAAAAGACCTACACGACCTATCTTCCTCACAACACCACCTATCCTCGACTCTTCATGACAAAATTCCACCCAACTTCCAAACAAAGCTCACAACAAGACATGCCCCCAAAGATGTGTTTGATTTTGTTCTTATAAAACAATGTACAATCCTTTTAGTTTCGGGTTTGGAGAAACTTACGTTTTGTGGAGATTTAGATAAAAACATCTTTCCGAGACTGAAAGTAGAAAATGGGCTGCATGTGAAAGCCCATAACCATTTGCCCAGGTCCAAGCCCAATTAGAATGATAGTAGATTGGAAAGTCCAAAGCCAAAGTAGAGCAAATCGAAGAAAAAGGGCAACAGAAATAAATTAGGAAGCAAATACAGTTTAGATTTCCTTTGTCCTAGTCCTCCAACAATGTTACATAAGACATAATTGAAGGAACATTGTGTGCAGTGGGCAAGTAAAAACCATAAAAATAATTCTGGCAAGTATTGAAAACTGTTTCTTAAAAATGAAAACAGAATAAGTGCTAGAAAATGGTTCGATATCTTGACCAGGTGAACCAAATCAAGTGCACAATAGACTAACCATAAGCATAATTAATTGTAGAGGTCATCTTCATCAGCTCCACCTGCAGAGGCTGCAAAAGGTTGAGACCCTGCTGCACCACCAGCAGCTCCGCTAGCTTCAGAGAATCGGAACTCACTACCGAACCCTCGGGATTGCTGCAATGTCTGAGCAAAAGCCTGGTACTTACGAATGTCAGCGTCGCTCACACTCCTACGAGCGTATTTCATTGACTCTTCGAAATGTGCAGCTCTGATTTCAGACACTTCATCCTCCATGTCCTCTTCCATTGCCTCTGGGTTTTCACTTCTTCTCTTCTCCTTCTCAATGTCCTGCAAATTGCCAAAAAAGATTCCATGAGTTATCATATGAGTACACAAATCACATCAACTCAATCACTCAAGGTGAGATCAAGCAGATAACACTGATGTTTAGGTTCACATTTTGTACCAATAATGCTATTTTTCCTGATAGTAAGCGAGATTACCTTCTCAATGTTTTCTCTGATAGCATATTTGCAAGCACGCTGACAGATTTCGGTAATATCAGCACCACTGAAGCCCTGGGTGTACTTGGCAAGAGCTCTGAGATCTACATCCTTTGCAATAGGAGACTTCCTTAGGTTGGCCTTGAAGATTTGTAGACGGGACTCCTCGTCGGGGAGAGGGATGTAGATTAGCTGGTCAAGACGACCAGGACGGAGGAGAGCAGGATCAATAATATCAGGTCTGTTGGTGGCACCAATAATAAAGACGGTTTTCTTGGCAGACATGCCATCCATTTCAGTCAAAAGTTGATTAAGAACCCTATCGGCTGCACCACCTGCATCACCTTGACTACTGCCTCTCTGCATTTAATGAATTGACAAATGAATAAGAGCACAAATAAAGGCTGTAAACAAAGACAATGAGGCTATTCAGTTCAACTTGAAAGAATGAGGCTCAGATCATACCTGTGTGGCAATTGAGTCAAGCTCGTCAAAGAATAAAACACAAGGAGCAGATCCACGAGCCTTGTCAAAAATCTCTCTGACATTGGCTTCACTCTCTCCAAACCACATGGTGAGCAATTCAGGTCCCTTGATACTGATGAAATTTGCCTGACATTCATTGGCGATGGCCTTGGCAAGCAGAGTTTTACCACATCCAGGAGGGCCGTAAAACAAAACACCCTTCGAGGGAGACATTCCGAACTTTTCAAACTTCTCAGGATGTTCCACGGGATATTGTACAGTCTGGTGTAGAACAACAACAACAACAAAAATCAGTTTCAAAGTTCACAAATATGTATAGAATTAACAGTTGATACTGCAAGAATTCTGTTGAGCAAATTACCTCTTGAAGCTCTCTCTTGACGTTCTCAAGACCACCGATGTCATTCCATGAAACGTTGGGCACTTCAACAACCTGCAAAATAACCGAATTATTAGAAGAGCTGAAATGGAAGCACAAAGTACCTAGTGGCAAATAAATGAAGCAAATTATCTCACAGTTTCACGCAAAGCAGAAGGATTGCTTTGTCCCAAAGCAGTCGAGAAGTGTTCATTAGAAACTGCCATGGAGTTCAAAATCTCTGCATCAATGGTGTCATCTTCTAGATCAATGACATCCATCTTCTCTCTGATGCACTGCAGTGCAGCTTCAGTGCACAAAGCAGCCAAATCAGCACCAACGTACCCATGTGTCTCCTTGCAGATCTTTTCCAAATCAACCTGGTACAGGTGAAAATAGAAAACAATCAATAATCTACTAAACAACAAAATAGGGAGATTTCGTACAGAAGAGTAAAACATACATCTTCAGCAAGCTTCATGTTCTTCGTGTGAATACGAAGAATCTCAAGTCTTCCAACTTCATCCGGAACACCAATATCTATCTCCCTGTCAAACCTTCCAAACCTTCTCAAAGCAGGGTCGATGCTGTTGGGGCGATTGGTGGCACCCATAACAATGACATGAGCTCGGGACTTAAGCCCGTCCATTAGTGTCAATAGCTGGGAGACAATTCTCCTCTCAACCTCACCATTTGTCTTCTCTCTCTTAGGAGCAATGGAATCAATTTCGTCAATGAAGATGATAGATGGGGCATTCTTCTCTGCTTCCTCAAATGCCTTCCGGAGATTACTTTCACTCTCTCCGGCCAACTTTGACATAATTTCTGGTCCGTTAATGCAGAAGAAGAAAGCACCAGTTTCATTTGCCACGGCTCTTGCTATCAAGGTCTTACCAGAACCAGGAGGTCCGTACAGCAGAATTCCTTTTGGAGGCTTCACTCCAATTGATTTGAACAGCTGTGGGTGCCTCAACGGTAACTCCACCAGCTCACGAATCTGGGCCATTTGTTTCCTAACTCCACCAACATCATCATAACCAACCTCGTCCAATCTGTTTTCATCCTCTCTTTTCACAGGTTCCCCTTCGCAGAAGATCTCAGTATCCGGGGCAACAACACAGTATTCAGCAGGATCCGTCTCAATAACTTTAAATTCAATGCTTCTCATTCCTCCTCTCACAAGGAAAAGATCACCCTTGCGCAGAGGACGATAAGCCTCCAGGAAATAAGCTGAATAATTGAAGACAGACATGATTTAGTCATCCTATATACAGAAAGAAAGCTAAGCAAGCTATATAAAGGGTGTTTATATGTGAGCCGTGTTTCATTAAAAAAAGATCAGGTTAAATAAGCATCTGCATTAGGTTCTGTGAAGAAACATGAATAATTTTCTTAGATGTAATGTCCCTCAAAAACAAAAAGGTTTAGTCAATTCCCAATTCAAACAACCTCAGCTTACTTTCATGGTACTCCTCTAGTTGTTTGAAACAATCATTTCTGCTGAACACATCAGAAAAGGCATAAGCAGTTGCAAGCAATGAACTAAGAAAGACATCTTACGCTTCAAGTAAGCATCAAAGAGATTTCCAGTAACACCCTCGATAGTGTCATCAATTGGAAGAATGTGCACTCGCTTCCCATATTTGACATCTGGGCATTGGTGAACAGACACCACATCACCAAGTCTAACCCTCAAATTGGATCTCACAACCTTGTTCATCCGGATCTTTGGTTCATCACAAGTTTCATCAGCAAGAGCAATGCAGATTGTATCTTTCCTTTTCTTCCCCTGCAGACAGGTAATTTAAACAAAAGAAAGAAATTAAAAGTTAAATAACTTCAATATAAAAAAAGCAAAAAAAAAAATTGATGTTTGTCGTTGAATATTTCAGTACTGTGTTACATAGTCATGGTTACAAGCAATTAGAAATTCAATAGCTTTAAAATACTCCACACAGCTAAACCTCGAAACAGGCTATATTTAGAACATTCCAAGTTCAGTTAGCATAATTGCAATCAGAGCATCAGAAAACCAGATCTTCTATCACTCTAAGGTCAAAATTTCACGCCAATATACCAAACGAAACAAGTAATAGAAGATCTGGCTTCACCAAACCCTAGAAATAGCCTAATTGCTCAAATGACAAACTACATAGCATTCCACTCATTATAGGACTACTCTTTAAATCCAATACCTTAATCAAAACAGTGTCCCCGCGGAAAAGCTGAAGTTTCTCCATGGTATCAGGATGCATACAAACGACCGAATTGTCATCGTTGACGGCCTCGTCGACGACAAGGCGATTTGGCGACTTCTTACGCTCAAGTATCGCGGTGCTATAATCCCTCTTTGTCCCCTTACTGAACAGATCATCAAAGCCAAAAACAAATTAAAACTGGTAACACAAATTCGAAACAATGTATAGAGAAAACCATGAGATCTGAAAATTTGCATATAACAAGTAAGTGTATGGATAGAGAAATTACGAATCAGATGATTCAGGCTTGTCCGCCATGACTGGTGCAGAGCAGATCAGAAGATTTTGTGAAGAGAGATGTTAGAGAGAGAAAGGGTAGACGACGAGCAAGGAATTGTGAGAGATCAGGGAGGGTTGGAAGGGATTAAGGGCTTCTTCTTGCTTGCTTAAAAAGAAATGTTTTGTTTTTCTCTTTTCCTTTCCTCCTATCGTTGGGCCTATCTGTGTATAATATACATTAATAACCAGCTTACTCTTTTTATCCAAAAATAAATAAATTGATAAACAATAATTTTGTGTAATGTTATTTTTTTTAAAAAAATTTTGGTAACTGGGACGGAGAATACTAAGACTCATCCATGCAAATATATAAACAAAAAAGCTTTTACAAATGACTAGACTTTAGGTCGCTACGCAATCGATAGATATGACGAATTCGGGTTGTCCAGTTTTTACTAATGGAGTCTTGACACCTAGATACCAGACTGAAGAGAGAGTGATTAACCGGGATAAATCACGACTGATAAGATTAACCACGAGTTCCGCGTCCAATTCAATAAGGACCCTCCTAAAACCCTTCTCCCAAGCAAGATAAAATCCCATGAAAAGATCCCAAAGCTCTGTCATCGGCAGATTCGGCACCGTGCAAAACCCAATGTTGAAAGAAAATTCGCAAATCCATTGGCCATAACAATCATGGAGAACTCCACAGGCAAAAGCACCCACGTCCAAGCCGCGAACCGCACCTTCGGTATTGAGCTTAATCCAATCAAAACCAGGAGTCTTCCAAGCAACATGTCGCCACTCCTTGCAGATTGAGCTCACATTTGAACTGAGAACGGGAGAATGTCAAAATAGTAGCCTTAGTTTGCATAGCAATGAAAGCCGTGCGGTTACCAGGTGGAACAATACACCGGAAGACAATGGCATTTCTCCATTTCTAGCACCACCAAATCGAAAACCGCGAAACAGATGTTCCAGGGAATTGAGTCGGCCAACGGTTCCGATGCCTTTAAGTTAAACAATAGCCAACTATTGCCGCTAAGAGCAAAAAAGTCACCGGTAATTTCAACAAGCAAAAGATTACTCTAGATTGATGAAGGACATGCACAATCGCGGAGGAGATGGATGATAGTTTCTTCAATGGTCCCGCACAACAGGCATGTATGAGTGGGAGACAAGTCGTCTGAAACGTTCCGTATTCGTCAGAACCTTCCCATGAGCCATACTCCAGAGAAACGTTTGGATTCTTTCCGCAACATTCAAACGCCAAATAGATCGAAACAACAAAGCCAACTCAGGAGTCAGGAATAATAGGAGACGAACCGCAAACCAACCTAGCACCTAACGTGGAAGAATACAAACCGTTGGACTCCCATTTCCATGAAATACAGTCTGGTATATCCAATAATTCCTTGAGCGAAACCCATCCACCAATGTCAAAGCCTGCATTGGGAGTAAAGGCCCAAGTCGATTCTAATCCCAACCAGACCCTCCGATCCAATAATCCGAGACTTTACCAGACCAACAAAAGCCCATGGGAACATTGGAAATAAGATCGATCAAAGGTTGATCCCCGCACCAAAAATCCGTCCAAAATCTAGCCGTCTGACCATTATACACAACCCACTGGATGCCTTTGAGAAGAACATCGTGTTTAGCCCATATAATGCCTCTCAAAATGAGTGATGCACAATTGTGATTAGAGCAGTCAAGAAATCACCTAAAGTCTGCAATACCATACTTGGAAGCAAGAAGTCTAACCAACTTGAACCGCCATGCAAGTTTTCCTAAGGCGGCCGTGTTAGCGTTTGCAGTCGCCCTAATGCCCAATCTTCCCTTGTGCTTAGGCCTACAAATTCGGTCAAATTCTTTACAAGTCTCCACTGGAAGTTTCACGACACGAATGATATAATCCGGTAGAGCACACATAACCGATTACACGAGGGTAAGCCTACCCGCAAAACTCAACAGACTCCTCTTCCACGTTGATAACCTATTACGGACCTTATCCACAAGAAACTTGAAGTCGCTTTAGTAACACGAGTTTGAAAAATTAGGTATCCCAAATACTTACCAAACTCATGAACGATAGGCAATCCAACGGCTGCCTATATATTGCTTCCCAAACCTCCGATGACGTTAGGAGAGACCGTGAGATGTGACTTTGATAAGTTAACCTTCAAACCCGAGTAAGAGCAAAAATTCTCCAAGCAATCTTTAATCCGATTGACATTATAAATTGAAGCCTCGTAAAATAAGACAATGTCGTCCACAAAGAAGACGTGTGAGAATCCCGGGCAGTCTCTCTTAACCCAAATGGGTTTCCAAACACCTTCATCAACAAGACCCTGAATAGCGTAACTCAAACATTCTAGACATAGAACAAAGAGGTAGGGGACAAAGGGTCCTAACACCTCGCGTCAAAATAAAAGTGTTGGTCATCTCCCTATTCCACATAACTCTCATAGAATAGGAACGAATACAAGCCGAAATCCACTTTCTCCATTCAACGGGTAATTCTATTAACTCACAAATTTCATCAATGAAATCCCATGAAAGACGATCGTAGGCTTTCTCTAAATCGATCTTAATCATCATCCATTTACGGCAAGATTTCTTATTCGAAATAGAATGTAGTAGCTCCTGAACCAAGACGACATTGTCTTCGATCATTCTCCCTAGGATAAAGTTGTTTTGCAAAGGATTGACAAGGTAATCCATGATGGGTCGAAGCCTAGTAACCATTAAATTCGAGACGAGTTTATAGATCACGTTACACAGCCTAATGGCCTGAATTTAGTCATTTAGACACGTGCTCCAGATTAGAGCCTTTTGGAGTCAACGAGATGAGAGTCAAATAAGAGCGGGAGGCATGATACTAGAGGAGAAAAACTCGCGGACACAACTCAATACCTTATGATTGACCGAATCCCAACATGTGTGGAAAAAATTGCGTCATCTTTACCCGGTGCTTTAAGAGGGACCATGGAAAGAGGCAACTCTTAATTTCCGAATCGAAGAATGGTGTGTAGAGACGATCCATATCTGACTAAAGTAGTACATGAAAGTTAGAAACATAAGAACCTTCCCTAGCGATCCAAGGATGCTCATGAGAGAAAAGACGATGAAAATAAGACAGGTCATTCTGTTTCAGTTGGGCAACATTAGAAATCCAAACTCCCTCATCATTCATGATACTATCCATATGATTATGCATTCGACGAATTAAAGTGCTCGTATGGAAAAAACGCGGTGTTTCTATCACCATCCACCAAAAACTTATATCTGGAATTTTGTAACCAAAGAGTCTCTTCTTAATCAAGTACCGCTTCAAGCTCAAGTTGTAACTCGGAATGAAGATTCAACAAACCTTGTGAAAGATGAGATTCAATCTTGGTTTAGATTATCAACAAACGATCAAGGAGAGCTTTTTTTTCTTTAGTTCAATTCTACAAAGTTTTCAATATTCCATCTGAGAAGCTTCGATTTAAGTAAGAAGAGAGCCTTACAAATATCATTATTCGTAGACGAAGCCCAACAAGTGCCGGCAAATATAAAAAAAACTCCTCCAAACACAACACAAGCGTCGCTTAATGCCTAATGTTACACTTTTATATGAAACATGCACAAAATATGTTTCACTTTGGAAACACTACCCCCATGGTGCATGTAAGACCTTACTCTCAACTGGTGACAATCACGTATGTTATTTTGTTGTTACACAAATGATGAAACCTCTTTAAATCTCACTAACATTGATCTTTTTTCTCGTGTTCCATGAGTACAAAAGTAATCGCGAATGTTTTCTTTATGCTCGTGATGCCGACGATATCCAACAACAACATATTACATCTAAAAATAATACAAATGAACGATTTAACTACAAGTGATGTACAAAAAATAGATGTTGTTTGAAACAAAGTGAAAACAATTATACTTAATCATTTGATCTTATACATTGAGTGATTTGAGTCCATGATAAAAACATAAGAAATCATGTTGAGCAAATGTTTGGAATATAGATGTGAGATAAAGAAATCAACCACCTCATTGGAGACCGGATATCTATGCTCCCGTGCTCACAAAGTATTCACGCTCCTTCAAACGTATGAAATTCTTGTATAATGACCCTCTTCCTTCGACTTGTTCCACCCTTATCTTGAAATCGGTAGTGTACATGTTTTGGATGGTTGTGACATTTTTGGGGTTGTCTGATTGCACGAATTTTAGAATATGTCTTGGTTTCAACTCCGACCCCAATTCACACTCCAACTTTCGATATTGTGTGGAGTTAATTGTCCGACATATGCATACTCCTTAGCACCATGTGAATTATCAATGATGTGGTTGTGTACTCCGGCCACATACAACATTCAATGTCCATTTTTGGCATTCAATTTGTGTTCTCTCGAGTTCAAACTTATACCCGAACCTCTTCGACTTCTTTTTCCTTCTAGTTTTTGGTACATGATCAAGCTCAATATAATTTTCCTTTATAGGTGTTCGATGCATATCACATGCCAAACGAAAGATACGGAACACCCCTCTATCTAACCATGATTCTTTTGTTACCACAGTTCGCCACAAACCGAGCCTAACCCACCGGGTTATCTCTATCGTGAAAAAAGCTGTCCAACTCAAACTTGGATCAAAATCAGTTTTGATATCATGAGAATATTGCATAAGATCCTTATATAATTGAAATAAAGTATTAATTATAATACTTTTGGTTTTCTATGCTAACATGTATAAAACTATAATGAAAAAAAGAAAATATTAAACTTGTTAAATGAAATAGTAAACTTGATTGGAGAACCGTGACAATTTCCTCCGGATCAATGCAATTCTTTTCTTCAAACGGAACCGTCGGATTCAACATTGGTTTCTTCGTATGACAACACTTTAAGAGAAAATCGGATTGGAGATGCAAAAAGTAACTTGAGTTGACATGTGCAAATACTTCCAATTCTGCAACTGATATAAAATGCAAAGTTTGAATCAACGGTTAGAATTATGACCGTTGGAGCAATGTTCGAAATTTTCATTAGACTCGTTGGATCCAGAAATCCCATTAATATTACGAGTTAATTTGATTTGGATAATTAGCGACCCAAAAAGTTTATACAACAATATTTTGCTCAAAAGGATACAACATTTAATTAAAAAAGTAAATTTAAAAACTCGATTTTTTTTATGAAAATGAGATTCTCTCCCTTTATTTATATTTGTTCAATCTATCTTACTTTTAACCCATTAAGATATCTTACTATTGTTTAATAAAATATATAAAGAATATAATTTTGTCAAAAAGATAAAAAAACAAAAACAAAAACAAATGAGTGATGCATATTAAAATATTGCTAAATGGACGTAGAGTAAACGTTTTTAAAAAAGATATATTTTAAAAAAGAATGTCAGGGAGATATATTTTAATTCTAAAATTTGAATTCATGAAGTACTAATTATCTTAAAATAATATTTGTCTTGTTTAGGTTATGTTCGTGAATTATAAATAATATTTTGTTACATTTATCTTTTACTGCATTTTTGTAATAAAGTAAGATGTCATTCAAAGGAGTGAAGGACGAAGCCGTGGTCTCATTTTACTTGGGCCAAAGGCACATATGGGCCGAAAAATGGGTCCGGAATGCACTCTCTAACAGTTTTTAAAAAATTAGGGTAAAAAGGTAATTTGATTTACTGTAGATAAGAGTTTCGACAAACTGGAACTAAGCAGCGCTCTCTTATCCAGCAAATCCAGAATCGACTCGAGGGCTTCGAGCTTCGAAGAGACGATAATGGACAAATTCTTCAACAGCGCTTACAGAGGAGATCCAGGAGTTCCACACTCAGGTCCTGATCGTTTTGTCAATGTCTGGATTGGCTCGGTCGCCTTCTCCGTCTTGTCTCATTTCAATCCCTACATGTGGCAACTCACCAACCAACAAAAGTCCGTTTCTTCTTCCGCTCTTCTGTAAATTGTATAGTATTAATTGATTTTGAGTTTCTCTGGTCAAATTTGTGGTTGTTTTCTCAAATAGGATTGCAATTGCGCTGTTTAGAATTTCAGAATCCGACTATTTATTTGTTGCTATGTAAATTGAGGCTGCTAATCGTGGAGTTAGGTTATTGAAATGTGAGATGATGTTTAAAAGAGACCGTCGCCGGATTTATGCTACCGTTTGCAAACTTTTGATTGCTCCTTTGTGTCTTATCATACTTAGTACATGTGCCATGTCTCTTGCTTTTGAATTTATCTCATCAAATTTGTGTTTTCTCACCTTTAAAAGCTTGATTCTAAGCTGTTTAGTGTTTTTTTTTTGCTTCGGAAGCTGACTATTTGTGTTTTACTCTGCCAATCGAGGCTGCAAATTGGGGAATTTGGTCATGGGAAAGTGAGATGATGTAAAAAAGTTATCTTTTTTTATGTGATTGCTGGAATTATGTTACCCAATGCTACATTTTGGTTATGCCTTTGATATAATGTGAAGTGCTCCATTGGTGAGTTATTACTGTTGCTTATTCTAGTCTCCTCTCAGTAGTTCACCGATCTGACCAAACTTTCAATTATTACTCTATTATAACATTTTTCATTCTCCTGGAAACTCATTCTTTTATGTGAATCATTTGGATTTTGTTTGGCTAAGAATTGTATTTTAGAGTCAGATTCATATTTTCCCCTTGTTACACGTCATACCCTATATTTTTTGCCAAGCTGTTGAGATAGTTGAATCTTGTAAAGTTTGTCAAGGAAGCTGTTGCAAAAATTAGACAGACACCATCATATATTGTTTTGACTGCCATGTATTCTCTCCATGGCATCTAGCCAAGGTGGTTATACGGCCAGCTTCCAAAAGAAACATAAGGATCCTACCAGGTTTTTCTGCATTGGCAGTGTGCAGCTGAGAAGTATTATGGATCTCACATTTTATGAAGTACTCGTGCTTATATAACTTTGAGTGTTGCATTTGTGATAGAGGAATGGCGTTCTTAACAAAATTTCCTTTGCTAAATCTTGTTGCAAACCATTTCTGTTGTAATAGAGAAGAAACTATGAATGATATTGCCACAACTGTGTGTACAATCTTGAAGGTTCTCCCTTTTAATTGCTGTTTCTACAATCTTGACTGTTCTCCCTTTTAATTGTTGGTTCTACAATCTTGACTTCATATGCTTATTTTCGTCACGGGATTCTCATTTTTGAGATGTTATTTCTGCAGCTGGCATGACAAAGCTATGTTGTATGAACATTACCATTGGAAGAAAGCAATGGCTCAGAAGAAACCATATAATTTCAAGGTAGGTGTTTTGTCAAGTTTCACCCTAAATAGAATCGACACTAGAGTAGTGACTATTGACTAATGAGTTAGAAGAGATTGAATGTCTTACCTAGCTTCTTCTCTTGTTAATGCAGTGGAACCAGATGGATAATGAGGTTCGAGAATCATACTACATGAATTGGCCCGTCTACTTCCCATAAACAGTAAATTCATATCTTGGTCATACTTGAACTATTTGAATGGGAAGCTGCTGAATTTTACTGACGTTGCATTTTGTTTCCGTTACAGTTGATATAATCAGGAATCTCCCTTTCTTAATGATGAAACATTTAGTTATGTGCTCATATTTCTGTTCACATGAAATGGTTTTACCGGAATTAGTATCATTTCAAGGTTGCTCCACAGGATGAGCAAATTACATTTTTTTTGTTCGTATGAACTGGTTTGTGGTTTGGCCTAAAGCTTGAACTATAGGATGGAAAAAAGAAAAACATATTCTGAACAAATTTCTTTGAAAATCACTTGCAAAACATTGATTTAATAGGACCATTTAGCTGTCTGTATTCTGTAAATGTCTTCTACAATGGAAAATGAATATAGAGTTTCAGACTTTATTTGTTCCACTAAGACAAAGGGTAAAATATGATTTCTCTTAGCAATCTTTAGAGCCATAAAAAGAAGGCAATTAGCTTAATCTGTCAATAAGTACTTGATACAAATGAATAAAAGAATCGAATTCTTGAATTTTGTTACTCTTTTTCTTTTTTTACATGCCTTCCACCAATATCTTCTGCAACTCATGAGGTGAACAAGGAACGACTAGCAAACCTTGGTGCTTAAACCCGAACTCATCAGAAGCTTTGTCAAGAAGCCTCAGAAACCTCGGATTCTTGAGGTGTTGCAGTCCCACAACAAACCGTTTTGTCCCCTCCTGATTTCCAGCTTGAACCGCGAAATACCCTTCCTTTACATCATTTGGAATGCACCCATCTTCTTGTACTGAGCCATTGAGTTTGGGTTGGACACGATGGAACAGCGTAACATGCCTCTTAAGCTTCATTTTCACCATGCTCATAACTTTTCCTCCCTGCATTGTTTTTCAGAATTGCTTGAATCCCTATGTCTAACAAACTAGTTGTGAGTATTTAGATGAGATTTGAGGTGGGTTTTTATAAAGAAAGTGGTATGAGTATGATGGTTTAATGAAGGTTCCAAGAGAGTTGAAACACGTAAAGACTGATCATTAAATGCTGTTTGACCCTTTTGAAGAATGGTCTTTCTTCTGACGCGGTCTTGTACTGTATAGACAAGAACTTGTCCACCGCTTGCATAATTACTTTGGTTTTGCACAAGATAAGGATGAAATTTATATGGTGATTTTACTCAATTATTGGAGTGGATTGGGTACATTTTGGGGATATTGGTCCACTTGAGAAGCTTCATAGAACCTTTCACCTTTCTAGTATCAATCAATCTTCTTGTTAATGAAAGAGAGTTTGTGACTTAGCTGAATTTGGACACTCAAATTGAAAAGAGTGATTAATGGGTCATTAAGACAAATCCCACCTTACTTAAATGATCAATATTGTCTATATTCTTTTCATCCTTATATGTATACGGATAAGTTGCCAGGTGTGTTTTGTGCTCTTTTATCTCTTTCGAAACTCTGTGTTTCATAGGCTATCGGATGGTAATTTCCGGTTCAGTTCAGGCCGTAAGCTATAAACTTTATGAACGTGTGAATTGGATAATAGTTATTCATTTTGTGTTTGATTGTTAATTTTTGTTAAAATTAAAACTATGAGATGATCTCAATGTTGTTTTATACTTGTTTAATTAGATTAGCATGAATATGTAAAATGAATAATCATGTTTGGATCTTAACCCTTAATCTAGAATTACTAGGATCACATATGCAGTTCGGTGCAGGACAATCGTAATTTTCTATTCGGGGAACTACCAAAAAATGGCACAAATACATATAGTTAGAAGTATAATTGACATTCAACATAGAAAATAAAGGTTTATGTATATGTAATCAAATCTCATGAAAAAAATGTGTAAATTACGACATTTGGACACATAAACGGGGAAAAGAAGGAAAGTGATGGAACTGACTTGTACGTAAAGGAAAAAGAAAGAAAAGAAGGCCAATTTGGAGGGTTCACGACTTCACGTGACAACACTAGAACATGCATATATGCTGTAAAGAAAATTGAATAGGCTTTGTCAGTTGATTAGGAGTAGAGTTGGATACTTTTCTGGTGATTCTCATATTGATCTTTCATCCTCCATTATTGTTGAGACTTGATATTATTGTTTCACGTCGACTGTACAAATATCTAAGTTTAAGGTCTACTCTTTTTTTCTTTGCCTCCTTCTATTTTCTTAATTGTCATTGATTATAGATCTATTTTAGGATAATATGTGTGATTATGTCAGTGGGGCTCATTGGATGTGTGTCCTCCTGCCGTTGAACCTATCAAATTATAAAAATTAACGTGGTATTAGAGTTAGGTTCATGTGGCTCCGTTTCCCTTACTTCAGGTTAGCTATAAGGAAGAGATTCGGAAGCCGCTGAAAAAAAGTGAGCGAACTATAAAAGAAATTGAGATGGTAAAAACCGGGCGAAGAAAACGCCAATATAAACTCACAAATTTTTTTGAGTCTAGTATATAAGTCTAAGAAATTCTCTTGTTATCCATCGGTTTTAGATCGAACCCGTGATGTCCAATTGATTTTAGATTGAACCCGTGAACATCACATAGTTAGACCCGTCAAATTATAAAAAATAACATTTATAAAACAAGGTTCGGATGGAAACGCATGGTGCAAGAATCTTAAGTTGTAATGTTACTTCATACAAGCATTTACCAGATTATCTGGATCCAAATTCCAAACCATCCAGTCACTTCACTTCTCTTTGAAAAACAATTATATTTTTGTTTTGATTTTATTAAAATACTAGTTTTGGCTTAAAAATTATGTCAATTATTCACTGTCTATCCCACAATCAGTGTTATTCTAAAATGCTTGATTAATATTATGAACCCTCGGATTTGTAATATTCGTTCAACTATTGAACATGCTCTTTTGTTGGTCGAATACGCGTAGGGTTGAAGGCTTTTGTAGTGACTTTCATTCGAACCATACATTAAAAAAGAAGGTTAGTAAAAAGACAGGCTCAAGAATCTTAGTTGTACGTAACTACGTATAAAGCAGTGGCTGGGGGAATAGACTTTAAGGTAGTGAGTTGGGTAAAAAGAAAACCGGAAGTTCTCCGCTTTCAATCCATGGAAAAAAAATAATCTAGAAGTTCATTTGGAGATATATCGAAGGATTTCTGTTGACAAATAAACAAATAATTTGGTGATAGGATAACAATACGAAATGTAGTAAGGAAACCCATACGATAATATTTGACGCTCAAGTATGAAACTGAAATAAACAGTTCCGAGTCTGGAGACAATGTTGTTCCCTTCATACTTTGAGAAGATTTGTCTCCATCAGCTCTGATTGAATATGCAAAGTGTGACATTCAAGACATATCAATTTAAAGTACGACAATATTATATACCAATTAACAAAGGTCCAGTTTTCCACAACTATATGCGATATCTCGTAAATTCATTATCAATTAATTTAGGGTATCAAGTTGTGATTTGTTTTACGTAATACATATAACTAGAGAATGAAATGTTCTTATATCGATATAATTAAGGATAACGAGTTTTATGACATAGAGAATAAAATGTTCTTATATAGTTAATAAAGTATAACAAGGCTTGAGTCGGTGTATTTTGCCAACTCTCATTCTAAAATTTCCGACTACTTCCCATTTTGCTCTACAATTCCTACACCTAGAAGAAAGATCTAAAGCTAATCACGGGGGTACATATTCCAACTTTTGTGGGAGAACTAGATTCCATATTAACTTTCCCATTTTGCCCCTATCATGACATGCCCTATAAATATGAAGGCTTCAAATCGAATATTAGAACTTGACACGAACAGAGAGACATAGAGAATGTCTGGGTTTACAAATGGGAGAAAGGAAGCGTCAAAAACGAGAGTCTTCATGAGAATCGATCTCATGGACATGATGCGCGATTATTGGGACCGATCTTGGAAGTTTCCATGTCCTTGTGGTCATGGGACGTTCTTTGTTAAAGATCAAGAAGTTCAATGTTTTAAGGAGAAGGATAATCTACTCTTTTGCCATGGATGTACTCGACATGTTTTTCTTGATGTTCCTCGAGAGTATTGTCCGCCCCGAACCTTTGCCGGTCAAGATCTTGGCAAGTATCGCCACTACCGTCGTTAATGAATCTCCGAGCTTTATTGAAAATATGTGTATGTTTGCTTTGTTAAGTGTCATTGTCTAGTTGTGCTTTACTCATTGTTATACAAGAGAATAGTAATATATGCTATAGTGTATACTAGCCTTGTAATTTCAGTGTTAAATTTTTATCAATAATATAACGTCGTCGTCTTATATTTCTAGCCGACATTTATCTCTATCATTGGTCGAGTTATGTGTTGAGTTTAACGGGTAAATTATAATATAATGTGGGATCCACCTTTTATCGCATATTTTAGACACTAGCCCTTCATGTAAGTGTTATATTTCTAGCAAATAACATAAATTATTATATCATGGTTAAACCGCCTAACGTAATACAAAATCACCGTTATTAGGGTGATTTGATTATAATGTCTTCTATGGTAATATAACTTTAGAGCTTGTTCTCTTAAATAAACTTATAACAAAATATGATTTTTAAGTATTTTTTTTAGTACAAAAATAGTACAAAGCAAATTTGTTACAAAAAATATACATAGTTATTGATTAAGGAAATATAAATGTATGGATATTTTTTGTTTATTTTTTTTTGGTAGAAGATGGCTCAAGGCCTTATTGAAACGAAACCAAATTATAAACGCATCATGCGTGGGAAACTAACTCCCCGCATATCGTCCAGAATAATACGACCTACATTAGTGTGCAACTCCTTAAAAATGTGTAAACCAACGTGTATGTTGAAAAAGCGCATCCGCTGTTCTGTTATCCTCTCTAAAAATATATTCTTTGTTTATAAATAGTATAAAAAATGGATTAGTAATATTAATATAATGAGAAGTCTTTGGCCATTTACGTTATAACGGGTGCAAAATTACGTTATCACGGGTGTAAAGTGAATTTTTTTTTTTCCTTCTATACACGAGAATCTAAGTGGAAATTTTATCCACATTTCATGAATGATTGAGATTCTATGACTAAATTTTAATTAGTGGAAGTAGACGGTGATTCAAATTTTTGCACGTTACTGTAAATAGGGGTGCAATTCGAATCGAAAGAGCCGATCATTTGACACGGTCAAGCTTGGCTCATTAATAAACGAACCGTGTCCGAGTTCAGTATACGAGCTTTAAAATGTGTTCATACTCGGCTCGTTTAGAAAGTGAACGAACTCGAGCCGAGATTTGACGAGCCCGAATAGCTCGATTAAAATAATGTTTTCATAGTTTTGTTTTAGCCGAACGATTCGCGCTTTACCCGAACGAGCCGAACATTGACATGCTCAAGCTCGACTTATTTATAAACAAGCCGAACCTAAGTTTTATACGAGCTTTAAAATATATTCAAATTCGGCTCGTTTAAAAAATAAACGAGTTTGAGTCGAACTTTTATCGAGTCGGTGCGAGTAATTTGTCTTATATTACAGCCTAACTGTAAAAGATAGAAAAGAACGGTGAAGTTTGACTCTGATACAAATCTAGAAACTAGGCCGATATTTGGGCCGTATTTACACTGGGCCATAAATTTGGGCCGAACTCCATACTACAGCCCAATTTAGGTTTGGGCCTGACCCATTAAACAATTGTCTTCTCCCTGGCCCACGAGTTTCCTGTTCTCAGTACGTTTTGATACAAAGTGTGTAGAATTCAAGATCGTGATTATGAGTCTACGACAACTGAGACAAATATTTTCAAATTCAATCTTTTCATCTTATTATAGGTCATTCCTATAACCCTATTGCTGGTGGGACTGTGGGAGATAAGATAACTAGGTCAAAACCAGCAACAAATCTCTCTCCTGTAAACTTTGTATCTCTATATTGCTTGTAATTCCCTATTTTCTTCCTAACTAACACGTAACCTTTTGTTTAAAAAAACCAGCAACAAATCAGAGGTACAATATCATTATTTTTTATTCTGATTTTTTTTTTGTCAAAATGACTCAAATTAAAAAGAAAAAACAATAATGTTTTTGTCTGATTATATGGGATTTATATTATCACCGTTAATAATCTAAAAATAACTATTAGTCAAGGTCGATTAATTAGACCTACTAACAATAAAAATCTTTCGTCTACAAATAAGAATCCCAAGACACTGATCTCATTTTCAAGGTAAAGATGTTTTGTTGTAACACCCACAATTACACATTAACTTTTTTGGATCCGGTGATGGTTTTTTACCCATATTTCATCTATTTTTCTTTCAAATCAACAAAACTATTTTAAAGGAAGGCATTAAATAATCAATATATCTACAATACCCATCGGAACTCAAGAGCGGAAGCAAAGATTCAAAGCTATAGGATTATTCGTTCTTTCGAGGATATTAAATTGTAGAGCCTAACCACAAAATCGATCTATAATGATACTAAACATGAGAAAGTAATATATTCAACCCACCTTCTTATTGATTTGATTTTAACTGCCGTATCGTTGAAGACGAGTTCACTTTTCTCCGTTAGCTTTCCGGTGCAAAACACATTTTACTTTGATGCAAGCGCGAGGAAGGGGGACAAAAGTAGAGCTACTTTTGCTTCACATTATTATAATATTTACTGGCCCAACAAAATATTCTCAAGCCCATCCAAATCCTAGCCCACCAACTCAAATGATATGCTTGTTTGGTTTTTTTTTTTCTTTTTTTTTTTGAGAAAACATAAATTCATTTATGAGGATCATCCTCCACCAAAACATTGCATAGTTCAATTGGCATAGAAGAGCTAGACATAAAATGAATAGAGAACTCGGACACACAATTCCGAGCCAATGAGTAACCTTATTACCACTTCGCCGAGTAAACGACCATTTGCAATCGTCGAAGCCCCGAGATCTGCGTCGTATCTCCTCAATTGTTAATTATCTTTTATATGCGCTGGGTTATGCACGTCAAAGTGAACCTTAAGACTAGTTGACATAAAACCTTAAGGCCGGCTTAGCCAAACAGGCGGATCCGGATCGACTCTGCTTTAATACCATGTTAATTTATCTTTGTACGGGTCTAAGACATGGAAGGTTATGCACATCAAAGTGAACCTTACACACAAACATTCGAGATTCCATCGTAAAACCAATTGACAATAGGATGAGTAACCTATAGATTCACTTATTTCGTATCGTCGACGTGGGACACATTTCTACCCTCAACATCAATCAAATCACCCAAAGGGCCATAATCACGTGCATCCGAACATAGCTTAGACGAGTCAGACTCACACATAATCTTTCCCCACCACTTTTTACTAGCCATACTCAAAGCCCATAAGATTGCTTCCCCTTCAACGTACTTAACCACCCTACATCCTGCAAGACGCATCGAAGAAGCAAGCAAAGTTCGTCCGTCGCAATCCGGAGCCACCACTTCCACTCTACACCTATCCGCAGGTTTGACAAAAGCTTCACAGTTTATCGTGATCCAACCCTCCGAAAGCCGAATCCAAACAATAGTTCGATTGATCTCCCTGGAAGCTCCCTTGTCGAAATTGAAGAATTCATGTAGCAAAACCATAGCCTCATCACTGATCTGCATTGCTTTCCATGGCCTGCCTTAAAAAAACTCGCTATTTGTAGCCTTCCAAATGCACCAAATCAATGCCGAAGCTAGCCTTCCAAATGCACCAAATCAATGCCGAAGCCAGGAATTTTATAAGAATGGACGAGATTTAAAATTATATAATAAAAATCTATAAAGTTTTGAATTATAATATATATATATAATATTTAAACCATTAATTATAACAAACACCGAATAGTATAATTAACATAGCAAAGTTC
The DNA here is from genome assembly GCA_002319775.1 of Fagopyrum tataricum. Lineage (NCBI taxonomy): Eukaryota > Viridiplantae > Streptophyta > Magnoliopsida > Caryophyllales > Polygonaceae > Fagopyrum > Fagopyrum tataricum. The sequence goes on from CM008280.1 coordinate 58,203,255, forward strand.
TCGATAACATAATCTATATCACCAATTACTATTGAAAGGGTCGTGAATTTGTGATCGATTTTTGATGACTCTTCTTCGAGTTTGTATCGAAGGTGCCAACAATTGTTCAAAAGACTTCTTTTCCTATGCACTTTTTACATGTAATTGACATGTTCTTCTTTCCCTTGAAGAGCTCTTTACTTCCCGGATTTCCTCTTGTACTTTTGTGTATTTCATGTTTTTTCGTTTGTTCTATTTTTTTCCCACAATGGTTAGTCTGTTTGCTGATTATTTCGGTCTTTCGATCCATCAGACGACATATCATCTAGAGTATCTAGTGTATCAAACCGATTTACTTTCTAAAAAAATCATGAAAAAGTATAAAGTACAATATTTGGCAGGACATAAACGGGAAAAGAAAAAAATCGAAGGAACCGACTTGACGGAAGATTCAACTGTTCAACATGATTTAAAAAGGCCTTTCATATTTCTACCATGGTTATGAGGGTGGAAGTGGGTATTTATATGGGTAAACGGGTGGAATAATGTGACTTGTAAGGAGTGTGTGATTGATTGATTTGTGTTTAATGGGTGGAAGTAAGAATGGGGTTTAAAAATTGGGCAAAAATTGTAAATTCGAGGTTGTACGTAAATAAAAAGAAAGAAAAAGAAGGGACCAAATTTGGAAGGTATGATTCAACACTTGAACTCTAAAAAAAAAAAATGCTCTACAGAAATATAAAGAGATAATTCAGTTGTTTTACGTGGGATAATAAGTATGCAGGCAAAATTATATCAGAAGATATTAAGTATGCACGTATAAATAATTTTTTTTATTTTTTTCCCCTCCCTTCCTCTTTCTTCTCGTTCTCTCTCTAGATTAACGCCCTCTTCGTCACCCGTCGCCCATTTCTTCGTCTCCTCTCTATCCTCGCTTCATGGATCTTCCTCTACCTTTTCCGCCCCGCTGATTGTGGTTCTCTTCGGCCGCATCTTCTCCGATCGTGAAACCTAGGGCTTCTACTCCTCCTCACTATTAGGGTTTTTTTGGGATTCAGGGAAGTAAATGGTAATGCAAGTGTTGAGAGAGTAACTCCGACTGCTTTAGAGCAGAAACTAGAGGAGATCAATGGGGTGGATGAAGTGTGTATCAATGTTTTTCCTGATTGCGAAGAACTGATTCTTCCGTCTATTCCCAATGGAATGAACTCAAATTGCGGGTTTACAGACAAGCCTAATTTGGGTGAGCTTGCTTAATTCTTCATTTTGTAATTGTCTCCATTTGATTGGAAAACTTTGCGTTTTTATGATTAGTAAATTTGATGCATTACCTATGAAATTCTGTTCTTCTGTGAAAGCAGACACTTTTCTCGGGTAATTTGCTCTGAGTCTCTTACTGTAAAATTTTCAATGCAGGCACTTCTTCATTCTGTTCCTTTTGGAAAGATGATAGTTCTTGATCTCTTTGCTGATGTCAAACCTGTATGGAAAAATTCTTCTCAATTTTACGGCACCCCATATGTCTGGTAAGCAATACTCCTGCCTCATGTTAAACATTTATAAATGGCTGGTCTATATACCTTATTTTTCGATGTAAAATTTATGAAGAAACACATTGGAGCGTCATCCTTTAAATTTATGAGTGGTGTCTGGGTTTTTAGCTTAGCCTTTAAATTTATGAGCGTCATCCTTTAAACACATTGGAAAGATGATATTGATTTTCTGCCTTGTGTGATAGTGTAATTGCTTTTTACAGCTGAGCCGCCAAATTCTCTCATTCTCAGTCTATTAGTGAGGCAGTTAAGCTATAGTGACTGAAATTCCTCTAAGCAGTTTTGGTAGAAGTTTGATGGACTGCTTTAGCTTCTTGCTTTTGTTGGTATGAATTGCATACTTTATTTTAACCATTGTGATGATTTTGGCGTATTCTCGTATGTGAGTTATGTTGCAGGTTTACCTCTTCTAACGGACTTTGTTGTCAATTTTTTTGTTACACTAATGTTCTGGTTAAATGTTACCTTGTAATCTTTCTCAAGGCATGTTACTTTAATGTGTAGAATATAACAGTTGTTCATCTGTCAGTCATACTCCCAGTAATCGAGAGCCAAGTAAGCATCACTTCACAGTTACTTCATTAGGTCAGTTCTCTCAATTTTTTTCTATTGTCTCTTAATGTGTAGGATATAGCAGTTGTTTGTAGTACTTAATTGACATCTGCTAGCATTTTTTTAAGTTCATCAATAAGAAACTGACAAAAGTAAAATCGAAATGACATAAAACTATGACAGTCCCTCTCTATATTGTACATGACAAAGTAAAATCTAAAATATGTCCAATGTTGTATTTCTGTCATATACCAAGACGTGAGTAGGTATTTATAAAACATTGCACAGTCATTTTATGCAAACTGAGATCTTTTAGTGCTTGTTCGACAAACAGTTTTTGTTTTCATGCAGCCGATTAATTCCTTTTTGAGTGATGAAAATGAAGATCAAGCTCAACACGATAAAGATAGTTTGACTGGAGAGACATCTTTAGTAGACACGTCCTCCAGAAGTACACAAAACAAAAGATCATATTCTCGGACATCAGCAATACCTGTTGTTTCACGTTCATCTGCAAAAACTCCAGCTTCTAGTGTTACAAGGAGAAAATTGCAACCTGAAAACCCTCTCGCTCAGTCAGTTCCCAGCCTATCGGGTTTCAAGAAAGAAAACGCCAAGCCTTCCACAACAAGTAGTAGCAAAGGGGCAAGGCATCCAAAAGTAGGAAACTATTCTCATAGCAAGAGTACTAGTGAAGAATTGCCCTCCTTTCAAGAGGAAAAACCACGGCGACCTCAACATGTCAGGAAAAGCTCAGCTAATCCATTAGAGATAAATGATTTCTCATTCCTAAGCTCTGAGACCATAGAACACGAGGACAATTACTAAAGAAGTATGGAGTCCTTTGAAAATGAAGATAAAGAGTTGATCAACACTGCAAACGGAGATGCTACAGGTTTAGGTTTTCAATTCCAACAAGAAACCTCGGATTTTGAAGCTTCTGTAGACTCACCAATCGGAAGTCCTGCATACTGGAATCGATCAGATTCAGATGCAGCAGCTAGAATGAGAAAGATGTGGGGTGCAGCTCAAAAACCCAATGTTGCTTCTGACTATTCTCATAGTCAATCGCAACGCAAAGATGTAGCGAAAGGCTTGAAACGTTTCTTGAACTTTGGAAGGAAGAACCATAAGGGTGCTGACAGCCTAGCTGATTGGGCTTCTGTGACCACATCTGATGGAGACGATGACACCGAAGATGGAAGAGGTTATTCTGCTAATAGGTCATCAGATGATCTCAGAAAGTCGAGAATGGGCTTCTCACACTACCATCCTTCCGATGACGGGTTTAGTGAAACCGACTCTTTCAGTGAGCAAGGTCAGTTCTCTCAAACTATGCTTAAATGCCGTTTTAATATCTAGACTTCGGATGAACCCTGATAATGTTGTTCTGCTTATAGACATCTTAAAGAAACCATTCTTCTTGTTCTCAACATTCCGAAGCAAGGGAAGTGACTCGAAGCCTAGATAAATCATCACCTTCAACTGGAATATAATTCGTCTTGCAAAGCTTCTTGAATGTGTTCAATATCATGGTCGCAACACAACACAAATGTAAATCACTGAGAAATATGTACAGTGGATCATGCAATACAACCAAAAGATGTTGATATACTTGCAAGATTCATAGATATCTTCACACACGTGAACTGGGGGAGGAAATCATTTCATTGAGATGTAGCCATTCTGTAGGTCGGCTAGTTTTGAAGTTTCATGTTGTATATTGGTACAATCAAACAACAGCCAAACAGGCCAAAATCTGTTGTTTTCTTCAGCCTGAAGAGCATTATATGTATCCTTCGTTAGATCATTGATATGTGATAATAAGCCAACTTTTTTTTTGTACTAAGGTATGTCAGCGGAATCCCGTTATTTTGTTTGGTTGAATATAACTTCTAAAATATTGATGATTATCACTAAAAATCTAACTTTGTAACCAGTTAATAATTTATTATTACTAAAAATCCTGAATAAAATCTTATGCCTTGGTCATGTCCAATATTATAAAATTTCAATATTTTATAGTTACATGTATTAGTACACTTTTATTATAATATTTGGGTAACCGAAGTGAAGTTGGATATAGAACGTTGGGTATTAAAATCGGGTAACAACGAAGTTGGTAACATAAGTGAATTTGGATGTAGAACGTTGGGTATTAAAATCGGGTAACAACGAAGTTAGGTAACATAAGTGAATTTGGTTAACAAAGTTGGGTAACAGAGTATACGTTGGGTAACAAAGTTGGGTAACAAGGTTGGGTAACAGGGTTGGATAACATAGTTGGGTAACAGAGTATAACGTTGGGTAACAGGGTTGGGTAACAGAGTTGGGTAACAGAGTTGGGTAACAGAGTATAACGTTGGATCCCTTCACAAATAGAAAATGTATAGTTAGTGTTTCTATAAAATTTTGCCTCCGCACTTTGTTTCCTTGATAAAAAACCACACACATAGCATTTTCGTCCAAATATAAATAGGCATTGTCACGTTTTAATTAAAAAAATATTTACCATTATTTGTTCTCAAAGAGAAGTGAAGTGACTACATAATTCCATGTTAGAGTTTAGATAAAGTCAAAAAGTTCGTGCTAACAACAATTGGATATTTGGATGGTTTGGAATTTGGATCCATCTCACAAATACAAAGCACCATTACAACTTAAAGATTCTTGTGTCATGTTTGTCCACATACGCTAACCTTGTTTTTCCACATGTCGTTCTGTTTAAAATTGGTTGACAATAGTAGAAGTATATATTAGACTTAGGATACGTTTAATTTGTAGTTTATTTTTGTTTTATTTAGTTTATAAATTTTTAGTTTAATTTTTGTACGTGTTTTTTTGAAAATTAATTTAATTTTCTATGGATTTATTCGGATTTATAAACCACTCAAAAAATAAATTTATCCGAACAACATTATTTTTACTTAGATGGATTTATTTTTAACATGCGCGTGAGCCACGAACAAAGTGTGAAAAAATTGAACAGGCATACAAGCCGTAAATTCGAAAATTTAGAAACCTTCGTCAACAATATGTTTAACTTACTTATTTTTCCTCAAAATTAAAACGATATACTTCAATGTCAAAGTGATGAAAAAAATGATCATGATTAACATGCATGGGAACGTATATAACTATTTATAATGATCATGATTAACATGCATGGGAACGTGTATATATATATATATATATATATATATATATATATATATATATATATATATATATATATATATATATATATATGCATAAGGCCAACGTGGTAGTAAAAATGCATGAAAATGTAGGATATGCATGCACGTACCTACGCCGCTACGCGTGGGCTCAAAGGCTTTTCTACTGACTTTCATTCCAAGCAATACCATGCATACATTATAGAAGAAGGTTAGTAAATAGTAACTACACAGTCGCAAGAATCTTACTTATATGTACGAAAGTGGCCGGGGGAATAAACTTTAAGGTAGTGAGTTGCCCAAGTGTTGTGGAAAATACGAGGTATAACAATCATCCAATGAATAGTAAACAACACATTTTTAACATGTTTAATTTTCCGACACCTATGCGTACGTATTATCGCTAAATATAATTGATGTCATAAATTCATAACCAAATTAATCTTAGGTTTCGAGTTATATATCAATAATAAAAAAATAACGAGCCTAATTAAAATCATAAGTTAATTTTCATATTATCACGTTTTATTCTAAAATTCCGGTCACCGCTATTTCTAACATCGATGGTTTTGAAACCCAAAAATAATACTTGAACTCAAGTTATCATCATGGCTCAAACAATTATGAGGATGACGTTGCCCCCTTTAGACCCAAGTGAGTTGAGGAATCGTATCCCTTAACCCCTAATCAATAAAAATAATCGATAATAAAAGATATCGTAACGAGTATTTTATATAATATATATCAGTGAATTGATGATCAACCTTAAATGAATTCTCACGTGTTTTATATGTAAGACAAAATTTATGATTTATAATAACTACTTGCCAAAAGAATACACACTTTTTACCGCCTCTTATTCTAAAATTCCAACCACTTTCCATCTAAAGCTAATCTCATAGATACATATTTCAACTTTTGAGGGAGAACCATATTCCATACTAAATTTCCCATTTCACCAATACCATGACATGGTATAAATATGCATGAAATCCTGAATGAAGACCTCAAACGGAATTGTAGACGCTTGATAGTGAAACTAGACACAAAGAGAATGTCCGGGATTAGAAAGGGGAGAGAGGAAGCATCGAAAACAAGAGCGTTTATGAGAATCGATCTCACAGATATGATATGCGACTATTGGAACCGGATGTGGAAGTTTCCATGTCCTTGTGGTGATGGAACATTCTTTGTTAAAGATCAAGAAGTTCATTGTTTAAAGGAGAAGGATAATCTACTCTTTTGCGATGGATGTAGTCGACATGTCTTTCTCGATATTCCTCGAGAGTACTACCCGCTCCGAACCGTTGTTAGCCATGATCCTGGCAACTATCGCCGCTACCGTCGTTCAACGAACCTCCAAGCTTCATGTTTCAATGAAAATATGTAGTATGTTTACTTTGTTATTTGTTAAGTATAATCGTCTAGTTCTTTGTTAAAGATTATTTATTTTAGTTGTACTCAATCCGACATTGTCATTTTAATGAATTTTAATTCAACATCGTCGTTTAGATGGTTTAAATGAGTTAGCTGATTACCCAAAATGAAGTAAAACGGACGCAACCTGGTTCAATATTAATACGAAATTGGATCCCTTCTTTTTTATTTCATGGGAAAGACTTTGCCCTTTCCTCCTCGTTCGAGCTCTTCTCACCGTTTCTTGACATCAAATGTTGCTTACCAGAGACCCACCTAGCTACACAGAAAACAAATATAAGTCTGGGTCATCTTTAAATTGAAAAGGGGTTCTCTGTCCACGCATTGTACCAAGCCATATTTGTATTTGGGATCTAGCCCATCCTCAACTCGCTTGCCATACAAGTTTCGTCTTTCTTTCTAGACCCCTTTCTCAGTTTTTTTCGGAGTACAAGGTATAGCTTACAACCCATTCTTATCGGACTACAACCCCAAAAAAAAAATAAAAAAAAAAAAAAAATTGGCTCACAGCCTCATAATCCTTTCATAGTTGAATCGCCGTCAAAAATTAAATTTCAAAGGCTTTCTTTTTACCCCTATAAACTATTCTTCATAGATAGGACTAGTCTAACCAAAACATTTCTAGTTATCGCCTACAAATGCTTAACTGGTTATTTCTACAAGGTATTCGGACTACCTAACTTCTTCGCTCTCCTAATTTCTTGCCTTAAAAGTGTTAAATATTGATAGTTAGTTTTTGGAACATTAGAGTAATGGATCGGAGTAACCTCTGGACAAACCTCGATGCAGTTTGTAAAATCCACAAGATTAAAATTATAGCCCTTGCTGAAACCAAATATGAAAAACCACCTAATGATTGCCTATGGAAATCAGCAGGATTCGACAACATGACGTATTGCCCTGCTATTGGTAGGGCGGGAGGTTTATGCCTCTCATGGAAATTTTACCAACTAAGTAATCAAACAATTAGCATCATTCACAAAGATGATCGATTCATTTGTATCGAATTTATTTGTAAAAACTCAAATAACAAAATGAATATCATTTTCGCTTACACCCCTCCACAAGAAGCTTAAAAAAACCAATTATGGAACTCAATTTCTTCGTTTATTCAAGAATCCGCACTCCCTTTTATCTTGTTGGGCAATCTTAACGAAATTCAACAACATTCGGAAAAACTTGGAGGGGCAATAACAAACTCAAATAGATTTAACAGTTTACATAATTTTAAGAATTCATGTATTATGAAAGACTTTCAAACTACTAGCAATAGCTTTACGTGGAAAAAAAGACGGGATGACCCGAATAACATCTTTGAAAAATTAGATTGTGTACTAGTGAATAATCAAATTTTACAATGGTACCCAAATTTAAAAACTAAAAGCACGCATTCACTATTTCGGATTACTGCCAAATTTCTTTGGAGATAGAAGGTTCGACGATATTTACACCACATTCGTTCAAATTCGAAATGATGTGGACTAAACCGAAATCTTTTGAGAATATTATTAAACAAACTTGGCGATCCAACTTTAATGGAAATAGAATGTTCAATCTTACAAGGAAAACCCAACTAATGAAAACAAAAGCAAAAGAGTGGAACAAAACTAATTTCGGTAATATTTTCAAGCAATTGAAAGACGTTGAGTCGAAATTACAAGAAATTCAAAGTAATTCAACTAGCCCGTTGACCCAAAACTACGAAAACATCCAAAGGAATCTCCTAACGAAACAAAAACAACTAGTCTCTTTTCACCAAAGATATTGGAGACAAAGATCAAAAAACATTCATTTGAAAAATATAGACACAAATTCCAAATATTTCCACCGCATTGCTATTGGAAGAAGAAATCGAAAACATATAAAAAAGTTTACAACCAGAATGGGAGCGGTTCTTATCTTTGAGTCCGAGATCAGATTAGAAGTAAAAAAAAGAATTCCAAAATAAAATTTCTAAAACTCCAATAGACCAATCTACTCTCAATGAGAAACTACAACTCATCAAAAATAAAGTAAGCTTTGAGGACAACCTACTCCTAACAAAACCTTCTAATAATGAAGAAATTAGAAATGCAACTTTCGATATTGGATGTGGTAAATCTCCCGGGCCATATGGTATGCCGGCTTGCTTTTATCAAAAATACTGGCATATTGTGGGAACGGATGTATCCAAAGTAGTGAAAAGCTTTTTCAGAAGTACAAAAATGCTAAAACAAATCAACCATACTTTTTATAACTATGATCCCTAAAACGGATAATCCAATATCAATCAACCATTTTAGACCTATATGCCTTTGCTCAACAATCTACAAAATCATAGCTAAAATTTTAATAAAAAGAATGGAATCCATCATGCCTAAACTCATCCATCATCTTCAAGGAACTTTTGTGGCTAATAGGTCTATTCATTACAGTATCCTCATTGCCCATGGAATTTTCTACTCTTTTCGTTCCAAAAAGAGTAAAGAAGGATGGACAACCATTAAATTTGTACACTTAAAAAGTTTGGTTTCAATGATAAATTCGTTGGATGGGTTAAGGAATGTATCTCTACAGTCTCTTTTTATGTCCTTGTAAATAACGGACCAACAAAGCAATTCTTTCATGAGAAAGACTTAATACCTCTTTATTTTGAGAGCGGAAATTCTTGCACAAATACTCCAAGACGACTGCAATAAATACGATAGCCATATTTGATTCTCTTTTTGTAGACAAGCAACACCTATCCCCTTCCTAGCCTTCGCTGATGATATGATCATTATTGTTAAAGCAAATGTTGCATCTTGTCTAAGAGTAAAGCAAATCCTGGAAATTACTGCTCTATATCGGGACAAATTTTTTTTTTTTTTTTTTTCCAGAAATCGGTTTTTCAAACAACAAGAAACACCAACGATAATAATATAAACCAATTAAAAAATGCTCTAAATATGTTTCATACTACATCTCTTGATCATAATTAGAAGCACTACACGTTTTTATCTTTGTTTTGCATGTATAAATCATGTTACCTTTGTCCTAGATTTAGTTCTTGCTTGGGGACAAACAAGGATAAGTATGGGGTATTTTGATAACATGATTTATCGACCTGTTTTAGTCATGCATTTAGGTAGATTTTCCCATTCCGCATTCATGTGTTAGCCTTACTTTGTGCCATTTATGCTTGTTTAGTTCTACTTTGCAAGAATAGATGTCTACACACACTATTTGTGGCTTTGTAGGTGATTTAGCACATTATGGAGCTAAAACGACGTATTTGAGGATCAAGCCTCGAAGTGGATGCATTGGAGCAAGTATGCGTGCACTAGAAAGGGCTAGAAATCAAGCTAAAGGCATGAAGGAACGACCAAGGAGTCATCTCGGTCGAGATTGGGAAATCTCGGTCCGTGATGGAGGCTATTGTTCAACATCTCGGTCGGCATCTCGGACCGAGATCCATGGAAGACTGACTGAGATCCCATGACGTTGAAGATCGAAGAAGAAATCTCGGCCCCGACGGTGATTGATCTCGGCCAAGATTTTCCCCGAGTGTTATGTTTCGTTTACGGGCTTTTTCCTTTTTGTCCCAATGTCTTTTAGCTAGGTTTTGTGTATAAAAGGAAGCCTTGGATTCATTCCAAGGAGTGTTCGATTTAGGGTCACCTGTGTTCAAGGGGTTCGTTAATTAGTTCCAATTTCATTCTTTTCAGACCTAAGGAGGAGTCTTCTCCTACCTTTCTTCTTCTTTGCTCTATGTTTACTATTGTTGGATCTGTTAGTTAGATTTAGGAAAGATTCAGGCTTTTGTTCTTTATTCAGTTCAGATGCGTTGTGTGATACTGGATTTCTTTGTTTTGTTGGTTTTCAAGATATTCAAGCTGATTACTTTCTTCATTATCTTTTCTTATTTCAGTTTTATGCATTCTTTAATTGAATTGATTTAAGTTTTCATTATGAATATTGTTGGCTAGAAAGTTTTGTGGTTCCAAGGTAGTTAGAGATTTGTTTATACCTTGGACGATGATGGATTAATTGTGCCTTTAATTGATTATTAAATCGCTTTAAATCCTATGGAATGGTTTGAATTTCATCAGGTTTAGAAATAGTATAAACTAGCAAACTAAGTTGGAATTGATTCGTAACTGTGACATTCCTTCTTAGATACATAACAAAACTTGTTCCTAAGTAATAAAGGTTGAGCCCTTACTGGATTGAATGTGCCATTATTCCTTCTCTAAGGCAAGTAATTCCTGAGACGTAACGGTAAAGGGTTATTTGATCCTTAATTAAGTAATAAGATTTCTATAAGGTTTCTCTCTCTTTACCTTGAGACGTAACGGTAATAGGTAATTAGGAATTGGAAATATATGTTCTTGAGACGTAACTGTAATAGAACATTAGATGAGAAACGTTCATATATCCCTGTAGCTTTTCAACCATATATGCCGCTTGAGAAATATCCTGAGTCCATATGATGAATAATGATCTTAAATCCTTGGAACTACTTTTCTTTCATATATATATATATTTGTTTGTTTGTTTTATTTGTTTTATATGATTTTCAATCAATATTGACGAATTAATTGCGAATCTGCGAACCCTTCTCTCAACCATTTGATTTTTTCTTCCTCTTCTTCTCCAATCTTTTCCTTATTTTAGATTTATACTATATTAGATCAGCTTTCGAAATCTTCTATCATAGTCCATGTGATCGACCTTAGAATACTTGCTTTACTACGATCGATCCATACATTGTGGTTTCGCTGCATTTAGAGTATTTTATTACAAGTTATAAATTTAAAGCAGACCGTTGTTTTACTATCATGTGAGTTTCTATCATTATTGATAGGGATTTATAAGGGGTAGAACCAGCGAATAACTACCTCTAGGAGTAGACCACAAACTAACCGCTTTTCAATTTCAAAAAAAAAAGAAGGTCATATGAATATTTGTGATTTTGCATAAACTTAAATAAAATTATAATTCTTATTATGGTTTTTTTTTAATGATTTTGTTTTGTTTTAACTATCTATGAATTGTATCCTAATATCATTTTTTTAAAGATATAAAATCTTACATATATGTAAAAGAGACTAAAAAAACCAATCTATAATCTCTGTCACTAAACTCCTATTCTTAGTAAAATCAAAAAAAAATCACGAATAATAGTTTTCAATTGCTAAAAGCTACTTTAATATATCATAATTATTAGTTTGCGATTAACCATTGAGTTGTCAAATATTTTCCTAATTTACATATTTCGGTGGTTCAATGTGTTTATATGTTATTAAATTTGATAATTGAAGACATTATCATTTTGGTTTATAATATTTTAAATTGGTCAATATATTTACAAACTACCACTTGGGTAAGCACTTATCTTTCTTTTACATATATTTTACTAATATTATTTTTTAAAGTAAGTTAGAGCAAACCTAGCCTGTTTCTAAATCCTTGCGTAATTTATAGTAAAAAATTATTATAAATATTTGTCCTTTATACAATACCAACTTATTTAAAAATACTATTATGAACATGTGTTCATTAAAACATTTGTGCTCTTTTATAAAACAAATATATTATATTAAAAAGTGAACCTTCGTTTATTTAAACAAGACTAACTTATATTAAATTATTATAATAAAAAATTTTTATTTAAACATTTGTTCTTTCCTAAAACAAATATCTTACAAAAAATATTGTATTAACTTGAGGACGTTAAAGTATACTTGTATTTGTAGTATTATCACAAATAGTTAATTTATCAAAATAAAATAAAATAATGTATTTTAAAACAAAATAACAACTTATAATCATATTTAAAAAAACCAATGTCTTAACAATGAACGGTAATTATCACTTGTTTAAATAAGTTTTGTCTTTAATATCATATTGACTAGTCCGAGATTACCCGACTTCCAACCCGAACATATTGACCCAACTTTAATCCGGTTGACTCGTACCAATTGACACTTCTACATAAACGATTAAAACATCGAAGTAATCCGATCTAAAATGACCTGAAAACTGAACTAAACCGATACATTATGACCAAAGATTTGAGACTACTTGAAACCCATTCCAACCCAAACATTGGAACCCGACCGAAACCGACCCGGTACATACCGTTTTAAAACCAAGCTTGTTTTGAACTCGACCGGCTTCCAACCCAGGCATGTTATGACCTGATCCTGATCTGTTAGCCCGTTTGACACCATTTTTAAGAACCAAAGATATATACCCGATATCTCGTTTCGATCCGAACTACTGTACCCGACTCAAACCGACCCGACCCGACCTGACCCGAGACAACCCGCTTTTAAAATCAAGCCTATTTTGAACCCGACTTGATTTCACCTTGTGCTTGTTATGTCCCGACCAGACCCGTTAGCCTATTTTACACCACTTTTAAGAGCCGAAGATACCCAAAAACTCATTTCAACCCGAACAATTGATACCCGACCTAAACCGACCCGAGACAGCCCACTTTAAAACCATGCATTTTTTGAATCCGACCTGATTTCAACCCGGATCTGTTATGACCCAACCCGGACCCGACTTGTTAGCCCAGTTTGACACCTTTAGATATTAGACTGAATGACACCTCTTGTTAGACGGAATTGCCTATATATGTGATCGACAATGAAAGATAACAAGTGTAACATATAGGATAGGTGAACTGTTGATCAATTTTAAGTTAATTCTCACATGTTTTATATGTAAGAAAAAAATTCTGATTTGTAAACACTTTTTACCACTTATTCTAAAATTCAGACCACTTTCCATTTTGGTCTCCAATTCGTGCACCTAGAGAAAAATATAAAGCTAATCTACGTATTACGACTTTAGAGGGAGAACTAGATTCCATATTAACTTTACCCATTTTGCCTCTACCATGACATGCACTATAAATATGAAGCCATGTAATGGAGGCCTTAAATCAAATTATCGAGCTTGACACGAACTGAGAGACATAGAGAATGTCCGGGTTTATAAAGGAGAGAAAGGAAGCGTCGAAAACAAGAGCGTTCATGAGAATCGATCTCAGGGACATGATATGCGACTATTGGAATAAGTCGTGGAAATTTCCTTGTCCTTGTGGTGATGGAACGTTCTTTGTTAAAGTTCAAGAAGTTGAATGTTTCAATGAGAAGGATAATCTACTCTTATGTGATGGATGTGGTCGACATGTCTTTCTCGATATTCCTCGAGAATACTATCCGCTCCAATCCCTTGCCAGCCACGATCTTAACAATTATCGTCGCTACCGTCGTTCAGCGAATCTCCAAGCTTCACATTTCAATGAAAATATGTAGTATGCTTAATTTGTTAAGTGTCATTGTCTAGTTCTTTGTTAAAGATTATTTATTTTAATTGTACTCAATCCGACATTGCTTTTAAGAAATTTTAATTCCGACATCGTTTAGATATAATCCAATTTAATTAAAGCGGACTCAACCTAATTCAATATTAATACAAAATTGGATCCCTTCTTTTTATTTCACGAGAAAGAATTTGCAATTTGAAGACAAACAATAGTACTATGACATGGTCCTTATTCTTGATTTTTTGTACCACTTTTATTCATGCCTTCCCTCTTCATTTTTTCATGCAACAACAACAACCTCACTACTGTTCTTCTTCTTCTTCTTCTTAACAAGCACCCAAAAGAGACCCACCTAGCTTCAGAGAAGACAAATGTAACTCTTCATTCCCATTCCTTCTTCTTGAGTCATATATCTTCAAATTGAAAGGGACTCTCTGTCCACGCAGATTGGAACTTGGCGGAGTAGCTACTCGCCCACGCCTTGCAACCACGCCATATTCGTTTTCGGGGTTGAGCCCATCCTCAACTCGGTTGCCACACGAGTTTCCCCTCTTCCTAGACCCCTTGCTCAGTTTTCTTCAGAGTACAAGGGTCAAGGGGATATAGCCTACTATGCGTCGATTAAGGTCATGTGATTATTATTATTTTTTTATGATTTTGTATAAACTTAAAGAAGATTATAATTCTTATTATGAATTTGTTTTGTTTTAACTATCTATAAATTGAATACTAATGTATCAATTTTAAAATCTTGCGTACACGTAAACAAATATTTCCTAATTCTTATGTTTCGATATTGATGTTTTATTCAATGTATTTATATGTTATACAATTTGATTAGTTGAAGAATTTATCTTGTTAGTTTATAATATTTCAAATTCGTCAATATATAAAAACTAAAGGTATAAATTTATTTGGTTAATTGAAAACTTTCGAAATCCTATCTCAACAATGTTTAAATATATATATTTGACGATTAAAAAAATAACTTTTTATTATAGTATTTAAGATTTGATCCATAATTTTTTGTTAATGTTTTTTGTTAGAATTAATGTGTGTATTTTCATGTAAAAGAGAGGAAGAAAGAGAGCTGAAGGAATGAGAATAAGCTTTCTTGTTATTAACTGAATGTTGTATGAATGGATTTATACATCATCTGTATATGCACTAGCTACTCCCACGCCTTGTATGAATGGATTTAAATCTGTTTAAGCAATTAGGGAAGGAGAGTCAGATCCATTAAGAAGAATTCCATGACCAACTATTACTTCGAGGTATCGAAGGGTGTGATGAAGGGCATGTAAATGGGATGTACTCATGTACAAGGAGCTTGCCTAAACCTGACGTAAACGTTGAACTGTAAAATACAAGTCAGGTCTTGTAAGGAAATTTAATTTTTCAACCAGAAGGATCAGATAGTGGATCACCAATGTCTGGCAATAATTTGAAGTTGATAGACAAGGTGTACATGTGATCTTGTCATCTAGAAGAAGGGCATCATGAAGCAATCAAGAGTGAATAAAAAATTCTTTGAGACAAGACTACACCAACAGGGACATACTAATCTCCATAAGCTCCCCACCCTTACCAAGCTCTTCTCTTAGAACATTGTCCAAAATAGTACGTGCATTCTCTGCAAAGCACGTGATGAAATTGAAGCTCACCTCTGGATCAACTGCCAATTCACCTCTCTTGTTCTTAATATCATCCTCTGCCAGCTTCGTATCCTTGACAAACACATCTCCCTCCATGCTTGGCTCGAATGGCTTCATTCCACCAAGGATCACAACTCATTCATCCACCAAGTCAGAGCCTCTAGTTTTACCGCCTTCGTTTACCACACTAGGAAGACCAGAAACAAGGCCATTTTCAATAACAAAACAACCAAAGCCACTGATTGTGCTCACAACATCACCAACTTTGTCAAGCAACATACCAATGTTAACTGGAACAAGAGAACCACATACTCCATCTCATGGGCTAAAATGCTTGGAATTTGCTTAGATAAATCTGTTCCTCCTCCTTACTTAATTGCTTCTTGTTTTTCACCATTCCCACTGAACTTAATTATCTAGTGATACCTGATCTAAATCCCCCCCTTTCTATAATACGTAACTTTTTTAAAAAAAAATGTAGAACGTTTATTTTGTTAAGTGTCATTGTCTAGTTGTGCTTTATGCATACAAGAGAATAGTAACATTTACCCTCCGTTTGGTTGTAACTCCGGAAACGGAAACGGAATGGAAACGAATCTAACCCACATATGTATCTTGTTCATGAAATCATTCCGGTTGATTTCATGCAAAATGCACTTGTTTTTCCCTACTTTGTTACCCTATAGGGTATTAAAACTAATCAAATTCTACTATAATTAGTTCAAATCACAAGAAATGATTCCAAACAACTTTATGAACAAGGGTGTACGTATGAACTAGATTCGTTTCCATTCCGTTTCCGTTTTCGGAGTTAAAACCAAACGAGCCCTTAGTGTATGCTAGGCTTGTAATCGGTGTAAAATTTTCACCCATTAATAAACGACGTGGTGCTGTAATTCTGGCCAACATTTATATCCATATTTTCGTCGAAGTTGTGTTGAATTATACGAGTAATTTATTATATAAGGGCGATCGAGGTCCAATTTCTATCACATTTTTTACACACTAACCCCTTCACATACATGTTATATTTCTAGCAAACAACGTAAATCATAAAATCATGTTAAGCTGCAAAATGTCATACACCACCGTCATTAGTGTAATTTGGATGAATTGCGTTTTATGGTAAGATAATTTAGTATTTGGCCTTTTAATTAAACTTACAGCAAAATATTTTATATTATATATATTACAAAGCAAGTTTTTTTACAAAAATATACCGAGTTAGTACTTAAGAAAGTATATGAATGTCTGTATATCCTTTGTTTATATTACTACAAAAAAATCAAGAAAATTGTGTGAACGGAAAAAAGAAAGAAACTGAAGGACCCGACTTGACGGAAAATTCAACATGATTTAAAAATGGGGCAAAGTTTGTAAGTTGAATGTTATACGTAAAGTAAAAATAAAGAAAAGAAGGAACCCAATTCGGAGGGTCCATGATTCAACCCGTGAACATGCATATATATGCTCTAAAGAAAAATAAAATAGGAATTTGTCACATTTAATAAATAAATAATATATATCATTGTTTTCAAAGAGAAGTGAAGTGACTGTATATAATTCCATGTTAGAGTTCAGATTAAGTCAAAAAGTTCGTGCTAACGAATTGGATGGTTTGGAATTTGGACCCATCTCATAAATATATACAAAGCCAACATTTCGCTCACATTTTTGCATGCTAACCTTGTTTTTCACAAGTCGATCCATTGGTTCATTTAAAATGTATAGACCATAGTATAAGTATTATTGGTATTCAAAGATAGAGGCAGAGAATATTTTAATATCTTACAATTAAATGAATAACGATATTATCTTGTTATATTAAAAAGTATATATTTTATTTTTATTTTTTATAATATTTTTTATGTTCTTAATATTCTCTTGTAACCCTATAAATAGGGAATAATAATATCAATACATTGGGTGGTTTTATCCTATCATAAATCTTTCATGGTATCAGAGCAGTTCGATCTCTGTTATCCTGACTTATCAGTTTGTCGACCTTAAAGAACTAATTGCGGGTATGGACATGATAACAGTCCGTCCGATTGGGCTAGCCGACCTTAAGGCATGCTGTCAACTTATCGACGTCTAAATCTACCATTGTCACCTATTGACTAGTGATCCAATCAATCTACTAATGCCACCGATCTACTGGTGGTTTATCGACCAGCTACGTGTGGTATTACCACTCTACTGGTGTCCTTGTTGTTGACGGAGATAATGAGATGTTTCAGTCTTCAGCGTAGTTTGCGTACCACGCTTTGACTGCGGGGGAGTATTGGAAGATAAAGAAGAGAATATTTTAATATCTTGTTATTAAATGAATAACGATATTATCTCGTTACATTAGAAAGTATATATTTTATCTTCATCTTTTATAATATTTCTTATGTTCTTAATATTCTCTTGTAACCCTATAAATAGAAAATAATAATATCAATATATTGGGTAGTTTTATCCCACCATAAATCTTTCAACTGGACTTAAGTGCAAGATTGACGTAGTTTGTCCCATGAGCCCAAATACATAAGCAAGGATCATCCTAAAATGGAACTAAAATTTATTGACCCCAAGAAAGTAAACCTTAAATATATATATATATATATATATATATATATATATATATATATATATATATATACTAAACTTAATATAGCCGACGTGAAACAAATATCTCAATGCCGACAATAACGTAGGAATTAACGAGTTGTGATACCTGTAACTCTTTTTTAATAATTATAGATATTAAAAAAGAAAAAAAATGATATTATTAAAATAATAATTGTCAATAATGATCATGATCAACATGCATGGCAATTTATATATGCATAATGCATTTATAGGGCCAACGTGGTGGAAAAATATGCATGAGAATGTAGTATATGCATGCACCTACGCCGCTACGCGTGGGGCTCAAGGCTTTTCTACTGACTTCCATTCGAATTAACCATGGATACGTCATACAAGAAGGTTAGTAAACAGTAAATGCACAGTCGCACGAATCGTAGAAGAAAAATCTAAAGCTAATCCCATAGACATATAACAACTTTTGATGGAGAACTGGATTCCATTTAACCAATTCCATTTTGGCCCTACCATGACATGCACTATAAATATGAAGTCATAAAATGAAGACCTCAAATTGAATTATCGAGCTTGATACGAACTGAGAGACATAGAGAATGTCTGGGTTAACAAAGGGGAGAAAGGAAGCGTCGAAAACAAGAGTCTTCATGAGAATCGATCTCATGGACATGATATGTGACTATTGGAACCGGTCATGGAAGTTTCCATGTCCTTGTGGTGATGGGACATTCTTTGTGAAAGATCAAGAAGTTCAAAATTTCAAGGAGAAGGATAATCTACTCTTCTGCGATGGATGTAGTCGATATGTCTTTCTCGATATTCCTCGAGAGTACTACCCGCTCCAATCCCTTGCTGGCCAAGATCTTGGCAACTATCGTCGCTACCGTCGTTCAATGAATCTCCAAGCTTCATGTTTCAATGAAAATATGTAGTAGGTTTACTTTGTTAAGTTGTTAAGTGTGATTATTTATTTTAATTGTACACAATCCGACATTGCCGTTTTAATAAATTTTAATTCCGACGTCATTGTTTAGATGGTTTGAATGAGTTTGCTAATAACCAAGTCATCTAGAGTGGACTCAACATTGTTCAATATTAATGCAAAATTGGATCCTTTGTTATTCCATGGAAAAGACTTTTCCATTTGAAGACAAACAATAGTATATGACATGACTGTGTTTTTTCGTAAAATTACCTTCAAATATAACGAGCGAGAAAACCCTTTTTTCCCTCTTATTCAAGGCACCTCACGCGCTATGTACTAAACCCTTGAGTTGCCTTGTTCACTGGCTTCTGCCGCCACGCCACGCCACCCTGCCTCCGGCCTCCCGCCTTTCCAAGCCCACGGGGAGGACTAAGCGTCCCTATCTTCCCATCCCCCTCTCTTAGACAAACACTTGTTTCCAAACCTAATCATGTTGTCTCCTCCCTACAAAAATCAAAAACTTTTGGAACTCACTAATCCAAACATTCTTATTACCCCTTCATCTTCATCCAGTCCCGTCGACTGTGTTCCGGATGACCTTATCACGTCCAATAATTCCAGGCTTCTCAAAACCTCTTGCTATCCCTCAAGCCTCTCACCTTCCTTGATGAAACTTGTTGATCCTTCCCCCTCTGTCCTTAAACCCAAAGAACCCCACCTTGCCCAAGAAATCAATCCCTCTACTGCCCCAATCATCTCCACCAATCCGGCTGTTGGAGAGGACTCCCAATCATCCCACCATACGACTACTATTTCGAGTGTTTGTAACACTCCCTCTTCGAGCCTTGCCCCGCTGGAAGACTTCCCTAGCTACTTTACCTACAACTTTTAACTCAACTCTCAATGCAAATCCTCCCTCCAACTCCACCTTCGCCCATAAGTTTTCGTCATACAAGACTGTTGTTGGGTCCAGACATGCTATCCTTGGTCCAACGCCTCTTAGTTTTACCCCGGGCCTCGTTAATGTCGTTGTTCCCTTCTTAGAGAGCAAAATATATGATCTTGTGGCTAAATGGAAGCTCTCCATTGTTGGGGGACCTGTTGGGTCCAGACATGCTATCCTTGGTCCAATTCCTCTTAGTTTTACCCCGGGCCTCGTTAATGGCGTTGTTCCCTTCTTAGAGAGTGAAATCTATGATCTTGTGGCTACATGGCAGCTCTCCCTTGTTGGGGGACCTATTGGTGTATATATATCATTCAAAGCCATGGAATGCTTCGTTAACTCCTCTTGGACAAATGTCTCGCCCCAAAGATTCTGCTTAACAAGGGTGGCATCTTCATTTTTCAGTTTAATAATGAGAATGACCTTAACCATATTCTGCAAACTGGACCGTGGATGATGAATAGTTTTTACCCGCTTATCCTAAAGCGTTGGGTGCCCGGAATGATGATTGATCTTAGTTGCATTGCCGATATCCCGGTCTGGGCGAACCTGCCTGAGCGTGATGTTCGTTTCTGGTCTAACCGAATGCTTTCACGCATAGCCACGGTTTTGGGAAAACCCATACTCTGATCACCTTTATACCAATCAAGATCGCTTATCGTTCGCCAGGGTTTTTATCAACATCTCAACCGATCAAGAAATTCTCCAGGAGATCACTCTCATCGTTAGCAATGGGGAGACCATCCATCAAGATGTTATCTACCCTTGGTTTCCGGTTCACTTCCTTTGCTGCAAGAAATATGTGCACTATTGTGCTTCAAATTCCAACCCCGCTACTAGGCCTAACTTACCGGTTCAAATTCCACCCCCTAAACCCTCTCACCAACAACGTCCTCTAAACTGCAATCATTTGGGCCCCTTCCCAAACCTCTAGAATCCCGAAAAACCCTTAAATCCGTTACCCAAACACTTTTAATACCTTCCCCCATTCCATGGGCATCAATTCTACCAATCAATATGTTTTCCCTTTTTCATGTTCTCACTCTCGAAGAAACTTTTATAACTTACGCTACACAAAACTACTCTAGTTTCCACGCAATCAATCTTTCGAACCCACCTATCTACTCGGTTCTACAAATACCTCTTGTCTCTCAATCTCCTAAAACCCACTCTGGCTATGATGTGCAATCTGAGCCTTTGCAACCCTCTGCTTCTCCTCCTGGTGCCACCAACACCGAAAACTCTACACCCAATGACAAGTGTCTCATTCCCTGAACCGATAACCTTCCTAATGAATAACCTATCTATCACTACCTGGAACATTCGAGGGTTCGGATCTTATCCCAAACAAGGCTCTATCAGTGGACTCATTAAGGCCTTTAATCTTAACGCCATTGCTATCCTTGAGACTCGTCTTCCTCCACAAAAAAACCCTTATATTGCTAAACGGCTACCTTCTTGGAATTGAACCACACTTTTAACTACTCTCACCATCATAATTTCTGTATTTGGCTTTGGTTGAACCTTGTGACCATCAGTCTTCACCCTATTCTTTTGACTGACCAATTCATCCACTCCAGCATCACAAATAAAAACAACCACTCTACTTTTGTTGCAAACTTCATCTATGCCTTTAACGAAGAGGAACATAGAATTTCTCTTTGAAACCATATGCTCTTTATTAGCCTTACTATCACTGAACCTTGGAAGCGATCTTAATGTGGTCAGATTCCCTAGTGAAAAAATAAATGACACCTATGGTAACCCCTCGATTGACATCTCTAACCTTGTTGTTAAATGGAATCTATCCCTTATTGGAAGAACTATTTGAGCAAAAATCTCTTTCAAAACCATGAAGTACTTTGTTAATTCCTTATTGGCTAACAAAATCTTCCCCAAATATCATACTCATGAAACCTGGTATTTTTTTCTTTCAATTTGAAAATGAGAATAACCTCAACCTCATTCTTCAATAAGGCTTATGGACGAGGAACAACCTCTACTAGCTTATTCTTAAACATTGGTCTCTAGGAATGGTGCTTGATCTAAGTTGCCTCGGTGACATTCCTCTATGGGTTAACTTCCAGACCTTGATGTTCGGTTCTAGTCTGACCACATGCTAGCTCACATTGCCTATGCCATAGATGAACTGACGAAAGTAGCAACAACAATAGCAAGGGCATAGTTTCTCGATTCACCCGTTTTGTGTAGTGTTTTCATACAGGGAGTGGAGAATGTATAAGACTCAGAAATCACCCCAAGATTGAAAGATCGATAACAAGGAAGGATTTTTAGGTGTAGTGTTTTTCAATTGCGACAATTCAGATGGAGGCTTTAGCATTGTATTTTCATTTGTGAAGAAGGCTTTTCTGAGTCTAACAACGATGGACGGCTAAGGAAAAGGGTGATGGTTAGGGGTTGGGGTTTCTGGGTTTTGGGAGAGGAAGACAAGCGTGTGACCAACGCGTTCGTTTTTGGGTTGATGGGTTTCGACATAGCTTTCAAATTAGTTTTGAAGTCGAAAAGACTCGTATAATTTACCATATCAATTAAAAGATTATCTATTTTAATTTTACTCAAATTGAAATTACTATTTTATTAAGTTTTGATCATTATATGTAGTTAAAAGAAGAGATACAAAATTGAAATGAATTTCCTTGTGTCTGTCAATCTTATTTGTAGATCGTGATTTAGATTAGAAATTTTAATCACTAGGATTAAATTTCAAAGAGTTTATATTTTAATCACTTATATTCTTATCCAAATTTGTACGAACTTCAAATAATAATAAGATAGATATATTATCATGCTAAAAACTCAATATTATGCACGGCAAATTTTAAAATTACTTATTTCAAAACATGAAACAAAAACTCAAAACTTTTTATCAACTCTTAATCTAACCTCTTACCCTAACATGTTTATACGAATTCACACATGTTTTATATGTAAGACAAATTTATGATTTATAAACACTTTCCACCACCGCTTAATCTAACCTCTTAACCTAACATGTTTATACGAATTCACACATGTTTTATATGTAAGACAAATTTATGATTTATAAACACTTTTCACACCTCTTATTCTAAAACTCCCACCACTTTCAATTGTGCTCTCCGATCCCTGCACTTAAATAAAAATCTAAAGCTTTTTTCATAGATACATATTCCAACTTTTAAGGGAGAACTAGATTCCACTTTAAATTTCCCATTTTACTCCTACCATGACATGGTACTATGAATATGAAGTCACGAATGAAGACCTCAAACCAAATTGTCGACCCTGATAGTAAAACTAGACACAAAGAGAATGTTTGGAATTACGAATGGGAGAAAGGAAGCGTCGAAAATAAGAGCGTTCATGAAAATTGATCTTATGGACATGATATGCGACTATTGGGATCAGTCCTGGAAGTTTCCATGTCCTTGTGGTCATGGAACGTTCTTTGTTAAGGATCAGGAAATTCAGTGTTTAAGGTAGAAGGATAATCAACTATTTTGTCATGGATGTAGTCGACACATCTTTCTCGATGTTCCTCGAGATCATTGCCCGCCCCCGCCCAGAATCTTTGCCGGCCAAGATCTTAGCAACTATCGTCGTTAATGAGTCTCCAAGCTTCGGTGTAATAAAATATATAGTATGATTATTTTGTTAAGTTTCATTGTCTAGTTGTGCTCCATGCATACAAGAGAATATTAACATATAGTGTATACTAGCCTTGTAATTCGGTTTAAAATCTTCACCCATAATAAAGCGACGTCGTGTTTCTAGCTAAAATTTGTAGTCATATTCTCGTCGGAATTATGTGTGGAGTTAAAAGGATAATTTATAATTCAAGGCCGATATCCACCATCTATCGCCATTTTTTACACACTAATCCCTTCATAAGCCTGCTATATTTCTAACAAACAACGTAAATTATAAGATCATGGTTAAACCACAAACCGTCATACAGAACTACCGTTATTAGGGTGATTTATACAAATAACGTTTTATGGTAAGATAATTTTAGTATTTGGCCTTTCAAATAAACTTATAGCAAAATATACTCTAAATATTTTTAGTACAAAACAAGTTTTTATAAAAAAATATATAGAGAAAATTCGTTTGGTACTCTTGAGGTTTTGTCTTTTTCGGTTGGTGTCCACATAATTTTTTTTTCATTTGGTGCCCTTAAAGTTTGGTTTTATTCCGGTCCATGCTCAATTTAATTAAACTGTCAGTTTGTAAACTAAAAATAGGAAATAAAGAGGGAAAGAAAGTCTTCCTTGGAAAAAAAGAAAGATCACTTTGCTGGAATCGCCGTCGCCCTAGCCCTTCGCCGACGCCCTACGCCATCACCCTATCCCTGGGCCCTCACCCTCTCTTAGCCCCTTTTCGAAAACATTGGAGAATGATTCAGCATAGCGTTTTTTATTCGGACCTAATGTTCGTCAGCCAGTAGGAACTGAGCTCCAAATTACTAACACTAAAACATGTTTATTGGAAGGGTTATGTTTGGATGTAGTGGTCCTAGTGGATGAATTGCAAGTGCATAATGCCATTAATTTGCCAAAAATAGAACATCTGTATAAGTACAACTTTCTTCACTCCTCATGTAGCCATCACTCAGTGCAACATCATCGTTTTAGAAAAGGATGGTCCCTGTAAAAGAGTAGCAAACCTTCATATATGACCATACTGTTAAAATATACCATCGGATTTCAATAGTTAATACTCGATTACTCAGACTTAATACCAACAAGGAAGCTATATATGCCTAACAAACTGGGTTTTTTTATTGCACTTGTCTGGATTTCACTTGTACATATATGAGTGTATTTGCCTTTAGTTGCCTTCTACGTATAAATGGTTTATGATGTGCTTGCCCTCGGTTTCAAATATGTGTTGTTTGCAAGTGTTGTTATAAATTTATGCTCTTATATATGGATATCAGCAAAGTATTGTTTGTTAATTGTTAGTGCTGTCAGGAAACTTATCTCTATAACCTAAGGGCTCGTTTGGTATTGCTAGGAATCATTCCCGGTAACGGAATAATTTCGAATCAATCATAAACTATGTTTGTTTAGAGGTCTTTTTACGCATAAACTAACCTAATTATTTCCATTTCCATTCCTTACCCTTAACCGATTTCATTCCGTTTCCATTCCATCACTCCAACCAAACGGATACTTAAGTATCTTGATTTTTTTCACTTATGACAGCACACACCAACACTTAATTGATTAGTGATTACTAGCCTCTATCTATTTATCCTAAATATCTTGATATTTATCCTTATCCCTATCTTGAGTAGCCTTTTGAAAAATGCCTTCACTTATACTAAGTTTGGTCATCTATAAACAATCGAAGAAGGTTGTCTTAATGGGAGGAATCTAGTCTATTAACAGGATATGGCAGGAAAGGAACAATAAACAAGGAAGTGCATTCCAAAACAAGCATTTTGTGCACTGAACCATTATCTAAATTAGTGTTATCAAAGTGGAGTATGTGCAATCTACTGATAAAGGTTTGCCATTATTAGGTAATTAAGGCATCTTTTAACAAAATTGCAATAGTTGGATTTCCAATATTTATAGGTTGGCTCTTTGTTTGGGATATATAGCTTTCTATGTTGGTATTAAGTCTGAGTAATCGAGTATTGACTATTGAGTATTGAGATCCTGTGGTTTCTTTTAAAAAAGTATAATGTTGCTGCACTTACTAATGGCTACTTGAGGAGGGGGAAGAAGCTTGTACTTCTTGTATAATAGTTCTATTTTCGGCAAATTAATGGCATGACTGGTTATAGACTTGCCATTCAGTCACTAGATCCAAACGCAAACTTCAAATAGACATGTTTATCGTTGATAATTTGGAGCCCCAATTCCAACTAACTAACAAACATTAGGTCTGAATAAATACACTACCCCGACCATGTCTATATCAATAAGTCAATAATAGGAACTTGAGGCAACAGTTACAACCTAAAGTAGAACTATGATGAATCATGATGGGATTTATTCGAAGAGTGGATAAGACGGCGAAGGGCGACGACAAGGTCGTCCGCAATGGCGAAGGGAGAGGGCAGATTTCCAGCAAAGAATTACTTTTCCTTTTTTTCTCTTTATTTTCTCTTTAATGAGAATGGGCAATAACCGGAATAAAACCCAACCCTGAGGATACCAAACGGAAAAATAAAAATTTTGTGGTCACCGACCGAAAAAGACGAAATTTCGAGGACACCAAACGAAATTTCTCAAAAATATACCTAGTTATTACGTACGAAAATATATAAATTTATTTATGATACCACAAAAAATACCACTTAAGCTTCATCTTCACCATGTTCATAACTTTTCCTCCCTAGGTTGTTTCTGATCATAGGAAGACTGTTTTTCAGAATTGTTTGAATCCCTATGTCGTACAAACTAGTGGCATAAGTATGGTTTACTGAAGGATCCAAGAGAGTTTAAACACGTAAAGACCAATTATTAAATTAATGTTGTTTGACCCTTTTGAAGAACCGCGTGTCTTTTTACACGGACTTACTTAGCTAACTATCTAAATAATAGTCTAAGTGGTATGTTCTTTGATTGTTAATAATAATTTGAGTACGATGATGTTAGTTTGCTATAAGATCCAAGTATATGTTTATATGATCGAGTACGTCTTGATATTTAAATTACTCCGATCATGGTATATGAGGAGGATTTCTCGAACTAGTTCGTCATATATAAAGGATGATCTAAGAGTAAATTCACCTATATGCTATTGTGAAGAGATTGAGGAATGTAGGCTCTTCTTTTCTTTCTTTTTTTCACGATGTGTATAAAATTATGAACTAAAATTACAAAGAGACATAACAAATAAGGTAAATATTGTTCATTTATTTTACACTCAACTAAGTTTTATACTTTAGATCCGCCATTGGACTCATAGATATATGATGATATGCACTAGGGGTGTACAACGGATCGATACTATCCAAACACCTGGATATCCGAATAGAAACTTTCATCAAACTCTCGATACGGATCCAATCCATATCCGGCTAGATATCCGACAAAATTTTCCGGATCAGATAATTATCTACGGATATTGCGCTTAACACGCCCCGGAGACGCTCCGAGCGCCCCCCAACTTCACCAAATTCTGATAAAGTTATCCGGTCGATCCATTTGGTCCAAATTCCAAAATATAGTATCCGAAAATAATTATATAATTAAGGAAAATTCCGCTTAGTGTCCTCGAGATTTCGTCTTTTGCTATTGGTGACCACAAAATTTCACTTTTACATTTGATTTTCTTTAAGATTTGTTTTATTCTGCTCCATGCTCATTCTTAACAAACTTGGGTAAAATTGATAAGTGTGTAGATAAGGAAACAAAGTGTGTAGGCAAAATTTTATAGAAACACTAACTATGCACTTTTTATTTGCGAAGGGATCCAACGTTATACTCTGTTACCCAACCCTGTTACCCAACTTTGTTACCCAACCTTATTACCCAACCTTGTTACCCAACATTATACTCTGTTACCCAACTTTGTTACCTAAATTTACTTATGTTATCCAACTTCGTTGTTACCCGATTTTAATACCCAACGTTCTACATCCAAATTCACTTATGTTACCCAACTTCGTTGTTACCCGATTTTAAATGCCAACGTTCTACATCCAAATTCACTTATGTTACCCAACTTTGTTGTTACCCGATTTTAATACCCAACGTTCTACGTCCAAATTCACTTATGTTACCCAACTTCGTTGTTACCCGATTTTATTACCCAACGTTCTACGTCCAAATTCACTTATGTCACCCAACTTCGTTGTTACCCGATTTTAATATCCAACGTTTTACATTAAAATTCACTTATGTTACCCAACTTCGTTGTTACCTGATTTTAATACTCAACGTTCTTGATGTGGACAACCCCGTCGCGTTGCTTTTTGCAACGGCCGTGCGACGGCATAATGCCGTCACAAACGACCTCTTTCCATGTAAAAAAAAAGACTTTATAACGCGGATATCAACGTCCGGGTTATAAAATCTATTATTTTCTATAGGAAAAAAAAGCAAAAAAGTGAGAAAACTGCTGTTACACATTTTTTCAATCCTCTTTCAGCGCTCTGTTTAGCTTCTGCAACTTTTTTTATTTCTTCAAACACACGATCGTTCTACGTGAAACATTAATAATTTAAAATTCATATTAGATATATCATTTGTGGATACATACAAAGTATATAAGGTATTACAATATATACTTTTTTCCCTATGATTTATAATCTCTAAAACACAACTGTCTAAACAAAAGAGGTTGGCTCCGTGTAGTACATGCTCCTGCAATAGGTCATTTTTTACTTCCACACCATGCCACAACACTTGCTCCTATATCCATGGCCATCACCAAATTTTTAATTAAAGGATTTCTCAAAAGATGAAAAAACACATTAAAACACTTATATAAAAAGATACTTCCTTATAATCTATATCATTCTCTGAAGAAGGTGTTTATCTATAATTCATACCCTTCTCTAAAACTAAGTTCATATATACTAGGAGAAATGAAAAATATATACAAGAAATTTAAAAGGTGTGGAAGATTGGTTTAGTATTTACTTCTCAGCTTTGAGAATTAATTTATTAAAGATATATAAGACATGAAGCAATAACTCACAATAACTATATAACCTTAATAACAAGATTGATGCACTATTGCCTATTGATCAAGTTTCCAAGCCAAAGAATATAATACAAAGTCTTAACACATGAAAAAGTGGTCTTGAACTAGGAATTGACCTGTCGAAATTGCGCTTCTCAGCCTTGGTAAAATATCAACAACAACATTGCGGGGTTCTTCAAGTTATATACCGTGACACTGAGATTTGAAATAATAATTTATAGTAACTATTTGAATTGGATAGAGTCCAACGTTGAGATTGACTTGAAAACAAATTAAGCACACTCTAATTCAAATTTTCTAAACTTACAACTTGCAATTGACTTGCAAACAATTAAGCAAACTAATACAAATTTTATCAATCCCAACCATTTTCACAAGCTACGATGTTAGTGTTTTTGCATCACAACCTCTATACAGTTCTATTAAACTTAACTTTTAGGTTTCATTAGTTAATAACTTTTCTCCTTTTAGATTACTAATTAACAATATTTAGAGTTCAAATGGTTTACCTAAATACGATAGTCGAAGACACCAATATAATATCATAACACTAAACAAATCAATCAAGGATATACCTTCTGCATCAGAAAGCCAGCAACAGAAGGCTTCAAATACTTGGCCACACCTTCAGTTGAGGCATGGGCTCTGTGTGTTGTACCAAAAGCATCGTTCACATACACATCTGCAAGAGAAGCCAATTTCTTTGCGAACTCTGGGTCATTCTTCTCCTCTTCCTTGTAAAACCTGACATTCTCGAGGAGCAAAACACCTCCTTCAGGAAGTTCAGCAACCAACTTCTCAGCTTCTGTCCCAATGCAGTCGTTTGCCATTTTAACCTACAAAATAAATATTCTCGTGAATGTGGTCCATAAGCAAATAAGCTAGGCAAGTACATACTAATGATGTGATAAAGATTCAAATACCTGAACCCCGAGAAGATCAGATAGCCTTGACACAAGTGGCGTCAAACTGTATTTGGGTGTTACACCCTTGGGACGTCCCTGTATCACAACCAACACTTTTAAGTAAATAATTTCCAGCATGAGTCATGGTAAAGGTACGTGAATTGATGACAATATCACAAGAAAATGTATGGGAGCCATTAAAAAAGTCAAACGAGACATTTTTCACGAGCAAATCCTAGCATCATTCAAACAAGTTCGGTAGATTTGAATAAATTTCCCCTTTTTAATCACAAATAATAGAGCTCAATAGCATATATTGCAATAAAACCACAGAATCTCAACAAATTCAACCGTCATGAAAAATCAAGTTTACAGACGTCCAAACTGTAGCAAAGATAAACCCTAGAAAGAGAATTTCATGAATGAACTGAAAAAGAAGCAAACAAACTTGATTCCAAACCAAAATCATACCTTCGAAACACGTTTACTGCTCCGATATTGCATCATCCGATGCCATCCAACCATCACCACGACTCCAAAGAGCATCCCCATCACCATTCCAGAGATTAACACCATGGTTTCTCCTAATTCCTTCCTCAAACCTCAAGGTTCAACACTGATCAAATTGTGAGAGAGCGAAGGAGACGAGCGAAGATGAAAAATTGGGCGACGAGCGAAGACGAATCTCCAAAATCGCCACAAATCGCTAGCGGAGAAGAGAGCCGAGAAGAGATAGGTGAGAGAGCGAGAAAAGTTAAAAAAATTAAAAAAAAATCTATATATACCTACATACTTAATATCTATTAAATTTTAGCCTACATATTTAATGTACCTAATAAAAAAATCATTATTAGCTCATTTATCTCAACAAACTTTCAGTTTTTATTAATTTATGCAAGTTAATACTAAAAAAAGGAAGGTAAAAATATTGAGGTTACCTTTTATTGTTCCATATCTGCAAGATTTGAATTGCTCAGTAGAAGTTTATTGACTTTTTTTTTGTCAACTGAAAATTGTGTGAATCCAAAGAGAATGAGATATATACTTTCGCCATTCTTGAGACTAATTCGAGCATAGTGCAAGAACAAATTGATTTCAAATAGTTTAATGTTTTTCGTCTATTTGAATTTGAATTCTGAGGTCAAATCCGATCATTTGTTCTTTCATTGTTGAGGAAGAAAATTTAAGATACTAACTATAGTTTTTGAGTTCAATGTAGCCATGGATATCTATGCATCAAAACTGTATCATCTCTCAATTTAACTGAAAACTAACACTCTCACTGTAAGATAGAGTGAAAGTTAAGATATCTATATGTTTGCCTAGTTTTACCACCCTTACCCCTATCAAAAATAGATAGAAATTTACAGGGATAACAAACCGAGCAATCTCTGCTTCAAACTTATAACTCACAATATCTACTCTAAATTGTAGCGAACCCATAATTGTATGGATCAATTGCAATAATGAGCAAGTGATCCAAGGTCGATCTCAGGGACTAAGTTAGATGAAAGTGAAAATGATCTAATATAGTATAAATCTAAAAACAAGAAAAAGGTTGAAAAAGAAAGGGAAATAAATCCGAAAAGTTTTAAAGGATGTGATGGATTCGCAATCAATTATCAGAATTGATTGAAAATCAAATAAGAAACAAATAAAAACAAACAATGAATATATGAAAAGAAATGCAGTTTTAGGGACTTAAGATCATTATTTATACATATTGGACTCAGGATGTTGGATTCTCACAGGGCATACATATAAGGTTGAGAGCTCAGGATGAATGTTTCTTAAATCTATGTTCTTTTACAGTGACGTCTCATGAACATAAAGGTCCGCAGCCTAATACCTATTATTTTCAAGGTATGAGGGATAAATAAATAAATAAATAAATAAATAAATAAACCTTATTCTTTCAATCAAGGAAATACGATAACTCTTTATAGTTACGTCTCAGGAATTATTGCCTTAAAGGAAGGAATAATGACACATTCCATCCAATAAAGGTTAAGCCTTTATTACCTAGGAACAAGTTCTCTTATCTATCTAAATAGGAATATCTCAATTACGACTCAATTCCTACTTAGGTTAAAGTGATTTAGATTGAGTCTAAACTTGCAAAAACCAAATCTTTTCATAGGATTTAAAGCAATTTATACTACCTATTATAAAGAACAAATCAATCCATCATAGTCCAATGTATAAACAATTCTCTAACTACCTTGGAACCACATAAGGTTTCTAGCCAACAATATTCATATCAAAACCTGAATTCAAAATGATAAAGGAAAGCAATTGATTTAAATAAGAAAAACGAATGAAGACAGTACTCAGCTTTATTGAATCTCAAAAACAATTGTCTTCCACTTGCAAATCTCAAACAAAACTCTAAACAAACTGAAAAGACTAGATCTTCCTCTAACAAATCTAAAATCTAACAATGGTGAAAATGAATGGAGAAGAAAGGTACAGAAGAATTCTCCTTTCTAAACTAACCTAAACTAACTTTCTCTGACTAACCAAGCTCTCCATTTCAGTTTCGGAACCCTACTTTTATAACCTAAAACCCGTCGAAAGACGTGGCATGGGCTGAAAGTCCGAAATAAAATAAAATCCGACGCTCAGGGAAGAATCTCGGTCTGGATCTCGGCCAAGATGGGTTAATGTCGGGGCCGTTATTTCGACTTCATACTTCAGCATCATGAGATCTAGGTCTGGTCACCCGAGATCTCGGTCGAGATGATGACCGAGATTTTACAACAGAAATTCCAAACCTCGACCGAGGTATGTGGATCTCGGTCGAGATGCTCTTCAACTCGGGTACTTCATCTTGTTTGCTCCAAATTCGTCATCTTCTCATTTCCTATGCTCGTATGACTGCTCCTAAGCATCCACTCCGAGGCTTGATCCTCAAATGCATCGTTTTAGCTCTAAAACACGTCAAACACCTACAAAGACACCAAAAGTGTGTGTAGACATTTATACTTGCAAAGACACCAAAAAAAACTACATAAATACTCTAATAAACTAGGTCGATAAATCATGTTATCAAAATACATCAAAACTCAAAGTTGTTAACCTGATTTTATGATTTCTGAAATGAAGATGTCAAACTTTTATCTCACAATTTCATGTTCGAATTCTCAACCAATCCAATTTCCATGCATAAATTCATCTTTCTCATTCTAAATATATAAATTATAAGCAACAACTCAAAGTTGTTTAAGACCGTGTTCCAACAAAGAGGAGCGAGGAGAATTGATGTCAATGGCACGTAGAGTGAAGGGCGATGTTGAAGACTAAATTCTCCAGGCTAATCGAGAGCAACAGCAAAGACTAGATTCTTCTTGCGAATCGATAGAGACGACCAGATTCTCCAAGCTAAAGGATTGTGTTGGAACGTCTAAACCAAAGGAATGAGTGCATGTACTGCCAATCTTTTCCCTTTTCAAATTAATACCTTGAAAATAACAAAAATTAATAGTTTGTTGAGAATGGCTAGAACTTGAATAATACAAGACCTCCGGAGCAACAAACAAAATACAAAAAATTTATAGTCATCAAATGAAAAAGGCGAAATCTCAAGGACACAAAATAAAATTTTTCTATAATTAAGTATTAATGACAATAATAATTATATAATTATTTAAGTTTTCTTTAACTTCTGAAATTTCAGTTAATTTATAATAGTAAATAATTATGATAGATGAAAATAGTGTAATATTATTTGGACGGCCCAAAATAACAAAAGAGACGGTGGAATCGGGTTTTGCATGTGCTCCGTACGCATGCGAAGTTTGCATGCGCATAGCATCATGTGCCTTATGAGGCGCATGCTAGGGCGCATGCACAATCCACGTACGCCCCAAGAGTTCTCAATTTGAATATGGCCAGTAGATGAGAACTCTTGCTTCATGAGGCGCATTGTTATTTTTGGTCCCGGGTGCATGCGAAGTCCGTATTTTTATGCAAATGTAAAAAATTGTACACCAAATAGTAATCTCGTAATAAAATAACTAAAAATAATATTTTTAAAATAATAATTATTAATAATCATCATGATTAAGGGCATGTTTGGCGATCAATATCTAGATATCAAGATAATGATATCAAGACACGGGTACGAGGTATCAATATATTATTATGAGATTGATGTATGATATCTTTATTTTGGAGAGGAAGAATAGAAGAGAGGGGGAAAAAAAGATATATGATATCACTAGCTAGTTTTTTGAGTATATAAAATATATATTAGGAGTATATTAAGATATTAATTTGATATCTATGTACATGTATATTAATCATAGGTATGAGTTTTTTTTTTATGTTGATACTCAAATCTGATATCTAAATACGGATATCGAACAAGCCCTAACATACATGGAACGTATATATACATGTATAGGGTCGGCCAAATAATGCATGAAAATGTAGTATTTATGCATGCACCTCCGGCGCTCCGCCACGCGTGGGGCTGAAAGCTTTTATAGTGACTTTCATTCGAAGCATGCATGGATACCTTATAAAAGAAGTAACAATTAGTAAATACACAGTACGTAGCAAGAATCTTAGTTGTATGTACAAAACACTAAAACAGTGGCTGTGGGAATAAACTTTAAGGTTGTGAGTTGGGCAAAAGAAAGATGGAAGTTCTCTCATTTGAATCCACAAAAAGTCGAAAAGTGTAGAATTAGATATGCTTTTTAGGAAATGTAAAATGTGTCTTATTACGAAGGAAAGGTACAATATATTAACATGTTTCGTTTTTCAACACCAGTACGTATTATCAATAAATATGATTGATATCATAAATTCATAATCAAATTGATCTTATATATATGACATGAAGAATGAAATGTTCTCAGTGATAGATTTCGTTGGATCATATATGACGTGGGGGTCCATCGCACGTCCGAGCGCATATGCGCGTTGGGCCCAAGCCCAGCACATAAGCCCGATGAGGTTTCATCCTAAAACCAATTGGCAATAAGAATAGTAGCCCACCAAGCTTATATACTAGACTTGTTATCCCAATATTGTCGATGTGGGAACCATAATCATAATCCTCCACACGCCCCCTCAAGTGCAACCGCTGGTTCGGTTGACACTTGACGAAATGCCTTAAGGCCGGCTAGCCCAACCGGACGGACTATCATTGTCCATGTCCGCAATTTGAGTCTTAAGGCCGACAAGGCCGACAAACCCAATAAGCCAGAACCTGCTCTGATACTATGATAGATTTCGTTGGATCAGAATGGACGTGGGAGTTAATCGCACGTCCGAGCGCATATGCGCGTTGGGCCCAAGTCCAGCACACAAGTCCAACAGGATTCCATCCTAAAACCAATTGGCAATAGGAGGAGTAGCCCACCAAGCTTATATACTAGACTTGTTATCCAAAATTGTAGATGCAGAACCATAATCATAATCTTCCACAATCAGTAATAACGAATAACGAGCTTAGGATCGTAAGTTACTTTTCATACTGTCACATTTTATTTTAAAATTCCGACCACTTCTTGATAATTAGTAGTGATAGTAATGAAACCCAAAAAATAACACTTGAGCTCAAGTATCATACTGGCTCAAAAGATATCATCCAAGAAGATTTGTATGCGATATACATCTCAGTTACATCAAGTAATTCACAGTGGAATCTGCATTTCTGAATGTAAAATTTTACGGTTCTTGTATTTCTGATGGTGAGAAAGAGCCATCTAGGTTGAGAAGGAGAGGCGGAAATGTTGGGTACGATGGAGATAGCGAGGTTTATGTTTTTTCTTTTCTTTAGTTTGTTATCATTTTGTTTTATTTCTCTTTTAACTTCGGGATTGTTAGACGTACCGGTGAAAATTACTATTTGTAATCAAAACTACGCATTTCGCGTGCGTAGTTAGAGTCCAGAAAAAATATTTAAAAAATTGAACAAAGTGAACTACGCACCTGGGGAGCGTAGTAGGAGTAGGGAAGGGGGGGGAAAAATTAACTACTACTACGCACCCCAAGTGCGTAGTTGATGAATTCTCAACTACGCACGCGAAGTGCGTAGTTACGGTGACGAATAGCAATTTTCGCCGGTACGTTTAAAAATCACGTTAACTTCAAACGCTTCTTTAATGGAGTTGGGCATTTTATGGACACCACAAAAATTTAAGGATCCCATCCTAACTTTAAAAAAACATTTGGGTAAAATTCAAAAAACCCTAAACCACAAGGACACCATCCGGAATATCCCAAATTTTAATTTTACTTAATCCGACATATTTTCATTTTATTAAAGGGTAAATTGGCTAACTAACACTCTTTAATAATAATTTGTATTGGTTGTCCCCCTCGCAAAAACCATAGAGTATTTATCCACTAATTTCGTTTCTTCACTTCTCAATCTCCCTCTAACTTTGTCTCTAACTACGAAGGTGATACATAATTAAATCGTTGGGAAGAACAACCGTTCACTTTGGTTATTGAAAGTGAACACTTCATCTAATACTCTTTATTAAATTGTAATCAATATAACTAAAAGAAGAAAACCTATCATTGAAATGAATTTCCTTTGTTTTTTAATCTTTTGTGGGTCGTGATTTAGATTATAAATTTTAATCTCTAGAAATAAATTTCACAAATCTTAATATTTTAAGCACTTATATTCTAATTAAAATTTATCCGGACATTAAATAATAATGAATTAGATGTATTATTATGGTAATAACTCAATCTTACGTCTCCAACAAAGTTTCAAAAATTACTTATTTTCAAAACATGAAATAAAAACTCAAAACTTGCATAGTGGTGGTGTTCATGTATACTAGTTTGTTTAGGAAATTTGTAATAAAATATGTTTAAACACTTTTTACCACCTTTTATTCTCACATGTTTTATATGAATTCTCACATGTTTTATTTTTAAGACAAAATCTATGATTTATAAACATTTTTTACCACCTCTTATTATAAAACTCCAACCACTTTCAATTTTGTCTCCGATCCTTACACCTAGAAGAAAAATCTAAAGCTAATCTCATAGTTGAGAACTAGATTCCATATTAACTTTCCCATTTTGCCCTTACCATGAGATGTACTATAAATATGAATTCATGAATTGAAGACCTCAAACATCAAACCAAATTGTCGAGCTTGATAGTGAAACTAGACACACAAAGAATGTCCGGTATTACAAAGGGGAGAAAGGAAGCGTCGAAAACAAGAGCGTTCATGAGAATCGATCTCGTGGACATGATATGCGACTATTGGGACCGTTCATGGAAGTTTCCATGTCCTTGTGGTCATGGAACGTTCTTTGTTAAGGATCAAGAAGTTCATTGTTTAAGGGAGAAGGATAATCTACTATTTTGCCATGGATGTAGTAGACACGTCTTTCTCGATGTTCCTCGAGAATATTGCCCGCCCCCGCCCCGAACTCTTGCCGGCCAAGATCTTGGCAACTATCGTCGCTACCGTCGTTAATGAGTCTTCAAGCTTCGGCGTATTAATGTTTCAATGAAAACATGTAGTATGTTTACTTTGTTAAGTATCGTTGTCTAGTTGTCCTTTATGCATACAAGAGAATAGTAACATATAAACATATATTGTATACTACCCTCGTAATTTGGTGTAAAATTTTCACCTATAATAAAATAATTTTGTGCTATATTTCCATCCGTTGTCCATAATTTCGTCGGAGTTATATATTTAGTTAAATGGGTAATTTATAATATAAGGTTGAGATCCACCATTTTACATACTAACTTCTTCGCTTACGCGTTATATTTCTAGCACACAACATAAATCATAAGATCATAGTTAAACCGCAAAATGGTTTACAAAACTTATAGCAAAATATACTCCTTAAATATTTTTAATACAAAGCAAGTTATTATACAAAAATATACCTAGTTATTACTTAAGAAAATATATAAATGTCTGTATTCCTTTATTTAAAATACTACAAAAAAAATATTGATTAGTAATATAATGAGAAATCTTCGGCCATTTATTTAGTATGATAAGTCATAAAGGGTCATTTTTGTGCAAAATTACGTAATCACGGGTGTAAAGTGAAGTTTTTTTTCTTTATAAGAAAATCTCAGTGAAAATGGCAGTATTTGTCCACATTTCATGAATTATTGAGATTCTATAATTAAATTTATAATTAGTGGAAGTAGACAGTGCTTCAAGTTTTTGCACATTCTTGTAAACAATAGAAAAGAATCGTGACTTCGACTCTATCGAATCTGATCAAAATCTGTGAAGTGGGCCGATATTTGGGCCGTAACTACATGGGGCAAATAAAACGGGCCGAACTCCGTACCACAGCCCAATTTAGGTTTGGGCCTGGCCCATTTAACCATTGTCCTCCCCCTGGGCCATAGCTTTCCTGCTCTCAGTACGTTATGATACAAAGTGTGTAGAATTCAAAATGGTGATAATGACAACAGAGACAAATATGTATCAAATTCAACTCTTTCATCTTCTAGGTCCTTCTTATAACCCTGTTGCTGGTTGGACTGCGGGAGATAAGATAACCGGGTCAAACCAACAACGCATTAAGTGCCCGTTTAGTTGGAGTGGTAGAATGAAAACGGAATGAAATCGGTTAAGGGGAAAGAATGAAAATGAAATTGATTAGATTACTTTCATGTGTAAAAAGACCTCTAAACAAACATAGTTTTTGATTGATTCGGAATCATTCCGTTACCGGGAATGATTTCTAGCGATACCAAACGAGCCCTAAAGTTCCAGGATTGATTCAATATAAACAAACTTAGTGCCCGTTTGGTTGGAGCGATGGAATGGAAACGGAATGGAATCGGTTAAGAGAAAGGAATGGAAATGGAAATGATTTGGTTAGTTTCATGTGTACAAAAAAACCTCTATACAAACATAGTTTTTTATTGATTCAAAATCATTTCGTTACAAGAAATGATTCCTAGCGATACCAAACGAGCCCTTAGAGCATTTCCAGCCCATATATCAATTCTAAATTTTTAAGTGACTTTCTATTCTTTTCTACTATTGAATACATACATAAATTTATTTTACTTAATCTAAAAACTCTTCTATATATATTTTTTAGTTTAAACTAAATGATTTAATCGTTCTCAATACCCATGTAGAAGAAATAAGCCCAATATAATTGAATGAAAGAATAAGAACTTAGGCATGATATATTTATTTCAAAGAAACTTATATCCACTAATTAGTAGTATTAGTTCTTCCCATTTCTGACATTTATTTTATTTTTTAAAATACGTAAATAAACTTTCAATATCTCTAATGATATTAAGATGAATAAATAAAAATTATCGTAGGACCCGTGGGTTGAAATAAGTCATAAACACGAAAAGTTTTACAAACTTCACGTGGGGTTGAATTGTGTAGAAAGTCATGAATCTTGATTTTGTTAAGTTAATTGTGTCAATAAAATACAAACATGATCCTCAACGCCACATTTTCTTGTCTGGCTGCTCCCTCTTTACTAGTATTTATTATATTAGGGGTTGATTACCTGTATCATAACAATGCACTAATAAACATATTGAGTTTAAATCATTATACAAACAAATGGGAAAACGTTTAATAAGTGTAAATCCATTCATCTATTTCATGTACATTTTTTTAAAAATTAAGGTTTATAATTTGTATTACTAAGATTTATGTTAAAACTTAAAAGAAACAGTCTTTGTATTCCAAAGAATTTTCTTACCTAGACAAAATAGGCAAAGTAATATCTAACCTACTCTCCACTTAACGAAATTTACATATCACTAATCAGTCTTCTACACGTATCCTTTCAGATAGGTTAGTTATGCAAATCTTAACAGATAGATAATCGGTCATATCAAAGACCACACAGTGAAGGGGAAAAAAAGAAGAAAAAAAAGAAGCCATAAAAACATAATAAATTTTTTCGAATATCTATTGTTTCATCTTCACGATTTATTTGGTGAATTTTAATTTAATGTTTTATTTTTTTTTTTGTAAAATTATGTTTCTCACTTATCTTGTTACCTGACAAATTTTAGCATTAACACTCTTTCAAAAATAAAATTTCTAGCCATATTTAGTAACCATTAATCCGAGCTAATAATTTATAGACTTATTTCCACAAATTTTTTTAAAATAAATGCATGAAATCCTTCATGTCTTGTTTTTAGTCATAGATTTACTTGTGCTTCTTTGCGATCTCTTTCGACTTGGTAGGATCGCGGATTGTGTGATTGAATCCTAAAAGTTATGTTTCGACAGTAATTTTCTCGGCTTTCATCTTGTATACTTCTTATAACGTCGGATGTTGTACTCTTCGTTTTACATTGACTGTCTCGTTCTCCTTTCCTTTGAAAATCTTCTTACTTCAAGACCTACTTGATATACTTTTTTTTTTTTTTTATATTTATGTTCAATTCCTCACTTTCAACCAAAAATTCAAATTTCTATATCACCTGTCGTAACAAATATAATTATTCCTTGAAAATCTAAAAATCATTTTGTCACAAATTATTTTATGGACTTTCAAAACCTATACCTAAAAGACATTTTATTAAAAAAGTAAAAGTAAAAGTAATTCAGAAAAGTATAGTAAATGTGAAACTAAGGATATTTTTGACACACAAAATTAGTAGTAGTAAGTTGCAATGTAATTAGAGGAAGGCGGGCGCCCATAAATCAAGATTTTGGACCAACCGCATTGATTAACGGTCCCCTCGCCGGCCACTCTCCACGTCTGGCTGATGTGTTCGCCCCACAAAGTCACCCTTATTTTCCGGCGGCTTAACAATACAAATTTAAATAACGCAAAATGCTTCTTACAACAACCCTTAAATACGGTGAATCAACATAAAATCACCACTTAATTTTCAAAATTAACAAAATTATCCATAAGTTTGGTTTTTTATTCATAAACAATCACTTTGTTTAAAAAAGCTTGGAATGAATATAATCTAACGTTTTCAAAAAGCTATGACAATTGAAAAGAGTGTTATTTACATTGAGTTAGAATTATCTGATATTGGAGATCGTTGTAGTGCAATAATACAAATGCAATCGGAGACTGCGGCGTAGAAAATTATTTAAGAAGCAAATTTTTTTACCTACACTAGCGTAGAATTCAACCCTAATAATCTTGCGCAAACTCAAAGAGTGAATATTATCGGCATAAAAAAAAATTAAACATCGTGCATATAGCTTTTTAGATTAAAACTTTTTTTAATTTAAAAAAAATTGTTGCTTGTATCTATCATTAATTGTCTGATTCATAAATTGTATTTAATGATTGAATCATATTGTTATATTGAAAAGTAATATACATTATAGGGTATGAGAATTATGAAATTCGCCATCATTTTATTTTGTACAATTTCAGAATTTATGATATTTGTGGGGGGCAAAAACTAATTTAGGGTGATTTTCTGTAATTTTCCACCTAAACAAAGATGTTTCTCGTTCCTTAAAAATAAAGCGGAAACCCGTTTCCCACATGCGACAATCGAAATAAACCTCGCATACGTCTCCCACCGCCGCATGTATCATGCATGTATGTATGGACTAATCTCATGCACAATATCATAACCATGAAATGGAGCCATGTTGACATCATAAACATTTTTATATTTATTTTGCCTTTTTCGTAGAGGTGGATTACGGAAAAAGCCAAAATGGGGATCCAAGTCATAGCTGAGTCAGCTACCATCTGAAAGGAAAACCTCTCTCACTTCAAGAGCTCAGATCGTGGGACCCACTTTTTATTCCACGTCAGATTGCTGAGTAACAACTGACACCGACGATTTAACCTCTTTGATTAGTATTATATTCTAGCATTTTCATTTTTAAGTCCAAAAATAATTTCATTAATCTGCTCCCCTTAGTTGAAACAACTGTCACCTGCTGATTCACAAAGGAAACGACCAACTGTAAAACGGTGGTTTAGGTTATGGATTTTGTTATTTAATTACTACTTTTGATCTAGCTTAAGTGCTAATTAGTCGTTCATAAGTACAATTTGTTGAGACCCTCTTTTCTATTGTCTTAGTATAAAAATTTGTGTAGACTTTTGTGCGGATTCACCGGGTCATTGAACATATAAGACCCGAGATCTTATGGATGTTGTCTCATGTTAATCATACACGTAGAAATTTTTCAGGAGGTCGGCTATTTTGAAATTGCGAGCACATTCATAAATCAGGTTTAGCTCAAACTTATTTGTCTCCGGCCAATCTACCATTGAAAAAGATCGAATTTTTGTTGACAATATAAATCAACATGACATTAAAGCTAGTTGTTGAATGAGATGTGAAACCC
This sequence comes from Fagopyrum tataricum, assembly GCA_002319775.1. NCBI lineage: Eukaryota > Viridiplantae > Streptophyta > Magnoliopsida > Caryophyllales > Polygonaceae > Fagopyrum > Fagopyrum tataricum. The sequence continues at coordinate 58,245,235 of CM008280.1, forward strand.
GTCGGGATACAAATGTGGATGAATTATGAAGAAATTGAAATGTTGATCATAAGAAAATGAGTTAAGCGTTAACCTAAAATAAAGCCTAACATATATACAATATTCTTGATTGTTTCTCATATTATCAATCGATTATAACCCGTAAGTTTTTGTATGGACTCACGAAATATATAAGCACCCTTCATGTTATTGGACCCGCCATATATAAAATCAACGAGTATAATCAATCATGCTATGATAAAAATGCCCGTTAGTAAATTTAAAAATATTCCACATTTTACAATTCAATATTTTGTGATAAAACTTGAGTAGTTTATATGTCTAGATTTATAAATTATAATGCATGTCCACTCATACTCGAATGAAACAATATAAATATATTGATTGTCACTTAAAATATATAATATATAGCTAATAAATATCATTTCGATCAATGCAACGTTGGGGAAGGAGCCAAATCACAGATATACATATATAGGTGGATCTATTAGGTGGATTAGTCAAGAGATTTATGGGTTTTGGTAGGTGTATTATCACAATTTACAATTCAATTTAGTGTTTCTGGTGATCCATTATCTCCAATAATGAAATTGATCCCTCAAAGCAACAAATTATTAGGTAATTAAGATTGGATTGTGGTGTATATTAATGCTATGTGACTTCATAAAATTTGTCTTCATTTCTCTCTAAACAAAATCTTTCATAATCATAATTGTGAATTTCATTGGTGACCATTCTTCTCAATTCATGCATAATTTTCCCATAATTGTTTCTTATAATTTATATTATTAAAAAAATATATTATAATATATCTTTATATTATTTGAATTAGAAATAGCGGCGGAATTGAAATGAAATAAGAATTATATATATATATATATATATATATATATATATATATATATAAAAGAGTAGATATTACAAAAGAAGAGGTAGGTAGATCAACTTGTCATGTGGTTTTGAATTTTTTGATGAATTTTAAACTGAAATAAGTCTAATTAAAATTAGGAAGAAAAATGTCAAATTCAAGAGCTTTAAAGATTGTGGATAGCGGTGTTGAAGCTTGTGCAGTGTGACATATGCAGATACGCAAGCAATGCCTTATCTTCAGAAAATGAGTCCAAATGATAATCTGTTTCTTTGTCCTCTATAAATGATTAAGGTTTCGTTTTTTAAATTTTAAGTTTATTTCTGAAAACTAGTTTATTGAATCGAAGTAAAGTTTATTGCATAATTAAAATAATTAGTTGATAAAATAAATTTAAGTTTTTATGAGAAGGAATGACAATTTTACCCGCAATTAGTGGTTGTTCGAAAATCCAAACCACTTGAATGATCGAAAATCCGATAAAATGTGGTTGGAATGTGGGTGATGGTTAATCGGTTGATGATTCGGTTACGGTTTAGGGTGACTATATTAAAAACGATCATCCGAACCACCACCCGAACAATCACCTAACCCACGTTCACCCGAACTTTAATTAAATTAAGATAAGATAATATACAATAAAATAAAATAAACATTTAATTTTTACAAATTCTAAGATTCTAACCCCCTAATATCTAGTTTACTCAAGTTACGCAAGAATACTCCCACGCCTCCGGTTCACACTTTCAAACAGTAAACCTTAAGTCGCAAACTCGTATGCTACGCAACCAATGCTACCACGCCTCCACATTCTTGAGCCCTTTATGTTGTTTAATGCCGAGTTGTTGTCTGATGAGTTGCTAAGTTATTGAGTTGTTGAGTTGATGCGAGTTGTTGAGTGTTGCTAAATTGTTGAGTTATTGAGATGTTGAGAGTTGTTGAGGTGTTGTTTGATTTGCTGAATGTTGTTTGTTAAACGTTGAATTGTTATTTACTTGTAGTTTTTTTAATTCATGACTACCATTGTTACGAGTTGTTGAATTATTGTATACGGCTCGTTTAACAATTACAACTGTTGTTTTTTATTTATTTATTTATGACTACCATAGCTGCATTTTTCAAAAAAATAAAAAATGATCGAGTAATTACAATTTAATAGCTTAATTTATCGGTTGAATCCGAAAAAAACCCGACCCACTTAATCAACCGCAATTATGATTTAGGGTGAAGGGGAGCTTGGTAGGTGATAGTCCGAGTAAACGGATTTTCAGTTCGATTCGATTGATGGGAGTGATACAACCCCTGTATTAACCATTTACATCCCTATTTATAAGTTGAAATAAATTCTGTAAATTTAGTTTCTGAAACACTGAACGCCTAAATTTAGTTTTTATAATCTTTACGAACTAATTACTAAGATTTATAAGTCCCGAGGGTTTCAAACAGAGCCTAATATGATCACAGTTTCACCAAGTTTACCTAATTCTTTTTTACCTTTTCTTTTCCTTTTTTCCAAAATTTACTGGAAGGTTCTGATAGGCTTTCATTGTCTCATTGTCTCATTGTCTGTGTCCATGGGATTGGATAAACAATAGTTTCAATAACCCTATGATACCACCAGCTTAGACAATGGATATGCGAAATAATACTTCGGTAATTCTCAATATATTCATCTATTTTATGCACTCGTCTCTGACTATGTAGCAGATTACGTGATAAGGGTTTTTCTAATTACATTGCTGACTTCTAAAATTAAAGTTATGATCAATCTGGTTCCTTCACTCAATTCCGTAGGTCTGACTTTGAAATGGAATATATTTGCTAGTTTGCCGATCTGCAAAATCAGAGTTTCATTTTTATAACCCATATGCCAAACCAACTTATATTACTAGATTTGTTTGTAAAACCAACTTCTAAAATATATATATATAAATTTCTATATCTATACTTTCTTTTTTTTATAATTATATCTAACGATTTTTAATTTTTAGATGATTGATCCGAGCTTTATAATTTTTCAAAATATATCATTTGACTATCCATAAATTGCTTTTAAGTATAATATTTTAAAAAAAAATTACGATAAATTATTAAGGTGTCCAAAAATATGCCCTCAAATAACATTTTAACAAAAATATAAAAAAATTAAAATTCAAGGATACTATTCGAACTTTCTCATGATTTTATATCACAATACTTTATATATGCCTTAATTAAACCTTTATACAGGAGGGAGAAAGACGTACGTTTAAGCTAAGTATTTAGTTGTGGAAGAGTTTCAAGTAACTAATAAACTCAGGTTATTCATGTGAAATTTATGTTCAATTGTTAGGTACGAACTCCAAAAGCATGAAACATATACGTAAACTCTTAGTGTTCTATCACTTTGAATGACGTGTGACTAAACATACAGACATGCACATAATGCTATTCTATCACTATACGTACTCAATTTGTATGTCACAATGTACAATAATTGCAAACATTTAGTTAATCCCTAAACTCCGATGTTTTAGCATTTAAATAGAAATGCATGCTTGACAAAGTTTTTATTACAAAAGTTAGCCACATAATCCACATTTATATATGTCTAAGTCAAGCAACCAGAATTGTGGCATACGAGTGTAAATAAACGTGAGGTTTAAACCAATTAGATAAACATTAGGTTTCTTCGTATAACTAACCGGTTACATGATAACTTTACCGACTTTACATACTAAGTTCCGCAATCTCTTAATTCTACATGAAAGAACTTTCTTATCTCAACATTATACACACTTTTCATTACATTTCGCATTTTTCTCATCTCTGAAAGGTTTCGTTGGGCCATTTTGTTATTTCATTATCGCTTGTACCCTTTCCCGTTATTTTTCTGTTGAACATGTTTGTGACATTACGTTGAGGGTGCTCCTCTTCACAAACTAACTCGATATCAATTTATTTGATATCTTTCAATCTATAAATAAAAAAAAATAATAATAAAAACTCACGTAATCACCTATAAATCGAGAATGAAAAAGGTAGCCTATCCCAACTCCGAGTTACCCTATGCAGGCTATGCATGAGTCCATTTGTGTGAAAGGGTTGAACATGATTAAAAAAAATCCCATAATTTTCATCCTCTATAAATCCTTTCACCTAATGACCCGTATCATTAAGAACTTTCACATAATATCAACATGGGTATACCTAGGGTAGGAATAATACCTTCATTGTAACTATATATGAACAACAAAGGGGTTAGGTTAAGATATGTTTTGTGGACATTTTGGGCCAAATTGTCAACTAAGAAGGAAGAGAAATGCATCTCAAATTGTCCACTTTGCTATCATGTATAGAAAGATAGATCAAGATTGAACCATAAAAGAAAGTGACTTTGGCAGAAAGGAATGCACTTTGTCTTAATTGATGATGTGAACATTGAATTGCTAGACGAGGGTCCCTATCTATTTCTCTCACAAATCAACTCATAGGCCTAACATCATATTAGCTTTGATAGACAAATCTTACCCGATCTTAGCTTAGCGACCTCAGATTTTTACCTATATGTCTAGGTTATAGGATACATGTAGCTACTAAGCAAAATTATAAAGTTGTGTATTTTTAGAGCCTACACAAACAAAATCGTATGCGGTAGGGGCCTCCTTCGCAGACGTAAAAGTCCGCCCGAAGCCTCACCCGGATTACCTATATGCAAGGCCTTACACCTGAATTTTAAGCTCGGTTTAAACCACGTCAGAAAAAGAAAAAGAAAAAAAGAAGGTTGATTTTGTCCTGTTGGAATATATATATATATAATATTTAATTTAATTTAATTGGTGTGTGAATATTATGTCAAAAAAATTTCCATTAACTTAAAACTAGTTAATATTTGTATATAAACAATTTACTCCGTACAACATAAACCAATTCCAAAAAAATCTGAATCTCGATTTTTGTGAAAGTCCTTCCATAATCCTAGCACGATATTTATGTCAAACAACAAGGAACTCCTTTTTTTTTTTTGGTAATGGTAAATTCGGAGACCATCCGGTTCGATCGGCTTAGCCGCTCTACGTCCGGATCGGGTAGAAAGTCGTGGCCCATTGCTGGGGGATACCCTCCCAATATCAATTTTTCCATACATGCCGCTACGAGGATTCGAACTCGAATCTCCAAGCTAAACACTTAAGGAGCCTAGCACCACATCTCACTATACCAACTGAGTATTGGTACAACGAGGAACTCCTAAAACCATTAAAGGAGGAGGAAGTCGAAGTAGCCTTGTTTGATATATGTGGAGGATTATGGTTCTGACGTCGATAATATTGAAATAACAAGTTTAGTATATAAGGTTGGTGGGTTACTTCTCATATTGTCAACTGATTTAGGATGGAACCCTGATGGGCTTGTGTGTTGGACTTGAGCCCAACGTACATATGCGTTAGGACGTGCAATGAACCCCACAACAATTATGACCCAACAAAATCTATCAATATGTATCCGATCAAAGCACAAGGATCTGATGGCTCACCGGCATTGTTTTATCAAAAGTATTGGAACACATTTGGTTATGATATTACAAAGCTTATTATCGGATTATTTGAAGGTGCTCCCTTTCCTCCTTTATTTAATGATACGTTTATATCTCTGATTTCAAAAATTAATAATCCCACTTGTATGCAAATATTTCGGCCTATTAGTCTCTGTAATGTAATTTACAAGATCTTTGCTAAAGTCCTTGTAAATATATAAACTTAAAAGGTGCTTGGAAAAGTAATTTCTGACTCCAAGAGCGCCTTTGTTCCGGGGCGCTTATTTTACTTCCAATGTCATTACAGCTTTTGAAAACTTTCATTACATGAAGTACAAAGAAGGTAAGCAAGGATACATGACACTTAAGTTAGACATGGCAAAAACTTACAACAAAGTTGAAAGGATATCTCCGGAGTAGCTTGAGTGCAATGGGTTTTGATGGGAGATGGATTAAACTGATGATGAAGTTTGTTTTTTCGGTGTCTTTTTCTGTTCTGATGGATGGGGTGTCAACGGAGTCTTTTATTCTAAATAGAGGGTTGCGACAAGGAGATCCTCTTTCTCCTTTTTTGTTTTTGATTTGTGCGGAAGGTTTAACCAATATGATCAAAGATGTGGAAGTTAATGGGAGCCTAGAGGGAGTCAAGATTGCGCCTTCGGCTCCTCAGATCACTCATTTATTTTTTGTTGATGATAATGTGATTTTTGCTAAAGCATCTTGTCAACAAAACGATCTAATTGTCAAGATACTACGAGATTATGAAGTTGTTTAAGGTCAACAAGTGAGTCTTGAAAAATAAGAGGTTACTTAATTTTTAGCAGTAATGTCAAGGAGGAAAGACGAGATCATATTCAGGTTATATTGGGCATCCGGGAAGTTAGCTAGCACGAGAGGTATTTCGGTCTACCGAATTTGGTGGGAGATCTAACAAGATCATTTTTGCTAATATCATAGAATGAGTTTGGAAGAAGATAAAAAGATGGAAGGAAGCCTATTTGAGCAGGGCCGGTAAGGAGGTACTTCTAAAATCGTTGATACAAGCCATCCCGACCTATACTATGTCTTGCTTCGAGATGTCTTTGGGGGTTTGTGATGACATTGAGAAGTTAATGAGTAACTTTTGGTTGGGATCTAGCGAAGGAAAAAGAAGGATTCATTATGTGCTTGATTACTAAAGGCTCGGCATTTCCCTTCCGAAACTTTAATTAATGTGCATGTTGGCTATAGACTAGTTACACTTGGAAAAGTCTTTAAGGGGTAGAGAGCTTTTTAATAAAGGTCTATGTTGGAATGTGGGAAGTGGTAGTTCTTTGTCGGTGTGGAATGATCAATGGATCCTGCAACCTTCGATGTTTCGTCCAATTATCATACCCGTTGAACTGGATCCGGGGTTGCGGATTATTGATTTAATTGATTGGACACATGGGACTTGGAGGGAGGAAGTGATTGACGATACTTTCAATGAGGTTGATCGGGAAACCATCTAGAATATTCCTTTGGTTAGTTGTGAGTGTGAGATATACTGGTATTTTTCAACAAACGGTGAATTCAATGTAAACTCGGCCTTTTATATGGCTACTTCTTGTTATGATGTGTCGATTTCTGGCATGTTTTCATCGCGGTTGGGACTGTGGAGCAGAATTTGGAAGACATATATGATACCAAGAGTTAAAGAGTTAGCTTGGAGAGTTTGTACAAAATCAATATCTTGCAAATCGAATCTGGTACAACGTCATGTTGATATTGAGTCATGGTGCGACTTGTGTGGCCAGATTGAAACCACACTCCACGTTATCGCTACTTGCCCATTTACTTCCGCTGCTTGGGATCCATTTCCTACTCTGAAATGTCGAGCATGGAAAGAGAATGAAATGAAATAATGGGCCTTCATGTAACACCCCAAATTGTGAGAACTCGGGGCGTCACGGGTTCCTTAAATGTTAGTTTTGTGACTTAAGATGTAAGTTTGAATATACCTCACACCCATTATGGACTTTTTAGTGTTGTGAGTTGTTGTTGGACATAGTGAGGGTCTTAGACCCGTTTTGGGCACTTTTTGGAATTATAGAAAAGTTAGGGGCGTTTTGGTAATTTTGGTAAAAGTTAAGGTTTTGGCCGTTCTTTCTTTCTAGAACTTCCCGTTTGGTCTTCTTAGAGGTTAGTTTATATGCTTAGACGTTTTCGTTTTCACCACATAGTTGAGATCACGTTCGGTCGGATCGGGTTTATAGCGAGTTTGGATATCGGACCAGTTCAGGTAAGTCGTGTGACTTACTTAGCCGTTATTCTTTGTATTATCATGTATTGCTAAAGTGGTGTGTGTGTGTGTGTGTTGGGTGTTTATTAATTATAACTTGACTAGAATGACGTTACCTTTTATTAGACCCAAGTGTATGCATAACGGGTCATAGCATCACTGCTCATTCTATGCCTAGAGATTGGGAGGTTCCCTGTGACGAGGTCATCTCGGTATACAATGAGATGCATAAGACCCACTCCGGTTGGTACATGAAATGGGTGAGTTTCGGAAGATTCTCGTGCTACAAAATAAGTTGAACTAATAGAAGTGAATAACCTAGCAAAGATAATAAAACGGTTTGAGTGCAGCATGTTGATCTGTTTACTTTCCGTTTTATATGTGATTGTGCTTTAGTATACGTTCTAATTCTTGGATTAGTTAGCTAACTGTTTTATACCTTCTTATGCTAGACGCACAACAGGTTAGGGCCGCTGCTGAGTGATCCGGACTTGGTGGTCAGCCTGGTTCCCGTACGAGGTAGTCGGGACGTTGAGTTTTCTTTATTTGCATGAGACTAGACTCGCTTCTTTCTTTTGGACTCTAGATCTTGTTGAGACGGCTGACTTTATTGTCGCCAATCTAGGGTCGGGACCCACTGTGAGGTCTTAACACGTGACGCCCCGAGTTCTCAGATTTTGGGGTGTTACACTTCACGAGGTATGAAGTTCTCTCTGATAGACAGGCGGCGATGGATGATATTAGCTTGGACGAAGTGGAAAGCAAGAAACAAGAATTTTTGAGAGTTCATTTGTCTCGGTGAAGGTGGTTGGAAAAAAGGCTAGTGAGTTATTTCAGGAGGTAGTTATCAGCTTTGTACTTACTGGTGGTTTGAGAAAGATAAATGACACAAGGAAAGAGGTTGGATGGAAGAAGCCAAGTCCACGAGTAATCAAGATAAATTGTGATGCTTTAAATGATGGGAGTACGGGGATTGGTGTCATTGCTCAGAATAGCCTGGGAATACCGGTTGTGGCAGCAACGAGAAGCCTCAAAAGCCAAACTTCGGTGATCTTGGTGGAGGGAATGGCCTTGCATTAGGCAATTGGATTCGCGATATCGAAAGTTTAGAAGAGGATAGTCTGCGAATCTGATTCGGAGACTTTGTCAAGCTTTAAGGGATGGTTTAGTGCACAGAGGTACGGCCGGAGCTTTTCTTGTTTCAATAAGGAAGAAGATGACCTTCTTTGAGAATTGCAGATGGAGCTTCGTCCGCATAAGCAATAAGCGGCCTACTGATTGACTTGCAAAATTTGGACCAATTTCTTTAGTTTTTTTTTTAAAATTCTTGTTCGTAAAACTGGGTAACTCGATTTTCCAGGATGATTATGAATAGAAGGGTGTTTTACTAAAAAAAAGCTACGAGGAGAAAAAATAACCAAGAGTAACTCATTTTTCCTTTTATTATTTAGTATGTTTTCATTCTTCCTTTTTATTTGTTTAAACTAAAAGAAATTTTGTTTAAAACAAATAAATTGTGAAAAATATTCTTATTAATGCCAAACATAGTAAATAAAGAAAGGTATAAGACGGTATTTAGCAATATAGTTTTAGGGATTTTTTAGACCGGTGACTCCCAGCAAATAACCAATACGAGTAACTCATTTTTCCTTTTAATATTTTCTATGTTTTTAATTTTTCTTTTTTTTTAATTTTTTTAAACTAAAAGAAATTTTGTTTACAAAAAAATTGTGAAAATATTCTTATTAATGTCAACATAGTAAATAAAGAAAGGGATAAGATGGTATTTAGGGATTTTTTAAAACGGGGACTCCCAGCAAATCATGTATATACTTAGTTTTAAATAATTAGAATTGTAATGTGGTTCTAAAATAGATTTCAAAAGATTTTCACATATGATTTTTAAATTCAAAAATTAAAATTTTCATGTGGTTCTAAGAATTCAGATTTTCATGTGGTTCTTCTATTTGTTCTTTCTTCTACTCTTTCGAATCTGCAAATTAAAATTCCTTCTTCGTATCATATATACATTCAAGTGTCAAAATCATTCCATTTTCATAGGCTAGATATGACAAAATGAACTTGTTCATTAATATAATATATCATTTAATTTCTTAACTTGAACTCGTAAGTATAAATGCTTATATAATCGATAGCAATATGATACATATATAAAAACAATCATCTTGCATGCTGTTGTTAATTACTTTAATAATTTAGCAATACGTAGGATATATTCATGCATATATTTAAGCGTGGCTCTTGCATGTACGTAGTGATTGGGCCACTTTTATATGACAACAACCATTCTTAGGTGGAATGTCAACTTGCCCTATAATTAAAAAATACATATTTTTTTTTGGTCGAACCCCATAATCAATATTAAACTTCATTAGTTTAGGTAATTTTTAAATTTATATTGCATATTTTATTTTTAAAATATTTGGTTAAAATTTGAATCAATTGGTCGTTTGATGTTATTGATCCCTTAGAGATTCCATAGGTCATTTTCTTTTCTTGCTTTTCGATTATCATTAAGTGAACTACTTAATAAATCATAAAAAAAAACAATTTAGAAATCGTATCAACAAAATCATTAAATACAATACGATCGTATACTGAGATGTGACTACGATTCACATCAGCTTCACACATTTTTCTTAAAATTTGATAATTTTTTTACACAAAAACTTATAATTTCGAGATTTTAACACGCATTCTCAATACACGTCATTTATACGATTATCTAGCACAGCCCTTTTAACTATCAACACTCGCTCTAAATTGTTTCACCGTTTCAGAGTGTGTAAAGGTCGTTTTGGAGTAGCTTGAAATGCCAAAAATACATATATGACTAGGCACGAGAAGAACATTAATAATTAAATATTATATCCAATTTATAATATTAGTTTCTGCAGTACTCGATCAATACGACGTCTTGAGGTGAACTAAAATAAATAAATAAAAAATTAACATGCACGGTGATTAATTAAAAAAAAAAACAACAATCAAAAAACGGCATGATATAGGGCAATTGAGATTATTAGGTGTTATGCTGTTTATTAAAATATATAATATTTTATTACATGTAATTTTAGTGCAATACTATATTCTGAATGTAAGTATTCAAATAATAATTTTAATTAAATCTATTAGATATATTATAAAACTTTCTTTATAAATAAAATGTGTTATGTATTTAAATAACCTCTAATTTCCTGGAAAAACCCTTAAAATGAACAAAGGTGACTTTTTCCTTGCAACATTTATATCAATTAAAATTTGAAATTTATATATATTTTAATTGACATCAAATTAATATTATTCGATGCTTTATTGCTAGGCTCCAAAGACTAAATATTGATCTTAATTTCTCACACGCATGGACCACCCTTTCGATCTTAATTTGTATAATGTTGCCCGAAGATTCTCAAATTATCTAGACACCACTCATGTCATCCACCAAATTAATAAATATTTTTTCTACAATTAAAATAAACAAATTATTTATTTTAATAAAACGCTTGAATTGACGATGACATGTTAATGAGCTTGTGGTAACCCGGATTTTTGATTTCGCATTAGGTTTTCTTCGAATTTTGGGATAAATGAGCGTTGATATATGTATATAAATAATTGCTTATTTAGAAAATCAATCCTTTTAATGAATCATTTCACGTGTTTTACATATACATATATCTAAAATGGAGGGAAATTTATTTTTATATGAAATAGGAGAAAACATTCACTATAATAATAAATTCTATAACGAATAATGACATGCGGACTAATGATGCACAAACATCTCTAGAAGGTGGCATGTTTCGTGTCCCTCCGTGTCGGACACGGATACATGGCTAGGACACGGTCAAATATGACCCAACACGGTCAAGACACGTTTCAGAGGTAGGACACGGCGAGGGCATGGGAAGGACATGTCTAGGACACGGCGATGACACATATTGTGACCAGTCAAGACACCGTGAATGAAAGTTTATCCTATTTTTTAATGTTAAAAAATAGCAAATTTTTAAAAAAGAAATTAAAGAAAAATTTTGGTTAACCGTAATATTTCTTCTCTCTCATTTTCTTGCACTAAGCCAAGTCCCATGCCATATGGCCACCTACGATATTGTGGTTGCCGGAAGCATGCCACCAATCTTCTTCCTGCTCCTCTTGTTCCACCGATTGTCTCTCTTCTCCATTCTTATTGTGATTTCATAAATTGATTTTGAACATTTGGTTATTAATTTCCTGCATAATATTTATTTGTAGAATGTTGAGTGTGTTATTTTAATTCTTTTACTTTTTTTAATTAAAAATTTTATAACTATTTTTCTTGATTGATTATGTTGTTCGGTTGTTGTTAATTTGCAAAATATTCGTTTTTCAATTTTGAAACTAAATATGCTTATTTTTATGGTTTGTAAGAGTGAAAATAGTTGTTTTCAAGCTTTTGTTTTCATGTTATTTTTTTTATTTACTCATATATCATCAGGTTTTTCACATAAATGTACCTCATTATGATATGTGAATTCTATATTTAATTATTTTAAAATAATATATTATTCGTTTTTTTCGCCGTATCCCTGTTTGTTATGTTTTTGAGGATTATCGCTTTCCCGTTTTTCGCCTTGTCCGTACATCATAGCATGCAGATAGTTAGATTCGTTTTCGTTTTCAGATTTAAATTAAATGCCCTCTAAACTTATACATGACTTACTAGGTTTGATAATTAAGTGATATTCCACTTTCAATATAGCTGAAAAAAGAGCGGCGTGGAAATACACGTCTCAGCCAAAGAATAGTTGACAATCATGAATTTTCGTAATAGCGGACCTTACATTACATGTGGTATTAACAATTGACATACGACTCGCATAAAATATCAATACAGACAATTTTATACATTACGTAGTGACAAACATTAACAACTTGACGTAGCATATAACCTTCACTATATGTTGAAAAGGAGAAATTTCCTTTTTTTTAATAATTTTTGGCCTTTTTTTTTTGTCAAAATTAATGATAATATACGATTACATTGAATAAATAGTACATCCTTTTCTTTTTATTTAAAGCGTGTATAAAGACCTTTTGAAATGATTAAGATCTAATTTGGCTTTTTATAACATATAATTTAATGGTGAGTGTATCGAACAAATTATTCAAAATTAATTCTAATAATTGTTCTAGATTGCTTTTTTTTTTGTCCCCTTAACTAACGTGATCGAATATACTTTTTTTTATACCAAAAACAAACACTTGGAATATACTTTGCTCCGAGATTATTGCTGATAAAGTAGGATTTGTTTAAGTAAACTTAAAACATTACAAAAATTAACAATGTAAGACATTTTAACCTTCTACAATTTTTTAGTAAGTATTAAAAAGATAAATGAATAAAAACTAATTTTATATTTTTACTAGTTTTACCACTTATTATCATTCTTCACAATTAAAATGAAGTATAAATAAGTAAAAAAATAATTACTTAATTAATAATAATTTTTTTAAGTCGTGATTTAACATCTATAAAATAAATAAATAAATGTCTTATATACGAGCATATTTTAAACACTAAATGTCTTATATTTGATAGAAGGTGTATATTATATTATATTATATTATATTATATTATATTATATTATATATATATATATATATATATCAGAAACTATGTTGCGTAAAAATAAGAACATATTTAAATATAAGTGAAATAAATGTATATTATAGGGATATTATAGGGAAATTTGGGAGAAGTTTGAGTTTTAAGTTAGGAATTTGTATAGTGGTTGTAAAATTGACGGGGTAATTAAACTGTTATTCTTTATTCATTTAGTTTTTGCTTTGTAGAAAGACCATTCATCGTTATTCTTTACGATAAGCTATGTATTTTAGACTAAGTATCAAGATTACATATTTAAAATTAAGCGGATTTCAGTTTTTCTTTTTTTCTTTTTTTTCGAAAAATTTAAAAGCATAAGTAGTAGAGAACCAACCTCTTTATTCTTCCTCCAGTAAATTTAATTTTGTGTTGAATATGAATTTTCAAATACTTATGTTAGTTATTGCTTTATAAGGTCGTCATTATTTAGGTCATTTGGCTCCAATTTAATAAATTGAATAAATGTTTTGGAGGTGTAGTATTGTAGCTATTGATTGCTAACGAAATTAAGGGATTTTTTTAGAAAAACTCAATTGTCGACCCAAAATTTATAGAAACTCCATCTCTTACATGTCGTTGAAGGCCTTTGTTTAAATTATTTGGTTCATAGGAGTTTCATTTGTAGGTTGTTGTTTGTATTTTGGAATCTTGTTAAACTAGTGTCACACTGCTTCTTAGGTTTACAAAACTAATCATCAGCAACATATACGAAAACCCTCCAAAACTTCGAACTCATAAAACTATAATAATATCAAACCTAATGTTTGTCTTCGAGACCTAAAACATATTTAAGCCTCGTTAAGCTCTCTACAATTAGGGCGATTCGAATTCATAATACTTTTGAATTTAAAAAGATCAAATGAAAACATGGCTGACAACCACAAGATCGACCACAAACCACTAAAGGACTATATAAAGAAAAACACAAATCCTCCTAAAAAGAAACAATAATTGGGAAGAACCATCAATCCCATTTATCCAACTTAACTTTAACGGATGAAAACTTAATATGTCAAAGAGATGTCATATCCATTGGAACAGGATAATCAAAAATCAAAACCAAATGTTTAAATATTAGGTCTCTAAAATACAATAAATAAATAAATAAATAAAATAATTAAACCTCAAAATTAAAAACATCATTTTTAATGGGGTAATCTCGTTGTCATCAATGTTATTAAAGACTCGTGACATTGCTCTTGGAAAATGAAAATTTTGATTACAAACCTCCTTATTGACGTGAATAAATTGAAATCAGTTCTTGGTTTATATTATAAGAGAAATCAACGAAGTTACTAATATGTTTATCTCCCTAGACACCTTCTTATGCCGCTTAACAGATCATAAAAAATGTTATAGGATCAGCTACGACTTGAATGTACCTTTTGTGCAGATCATGAAAAATGTTCTAGGAAGAGCTTACGACTTGAATGTACGTAGTTCTTTCAAATGCCTTTCCTTCCTGAAAAAAAGGATTTTTTTTTACAATTGTTTTATACAGGTTATCGGTGTTCAATTCCTCAAAAAAAAGAGAATTTTTTATTCATTTGTTTTAAATAGGATATCGGTGATTGAACACCGAACTAAAAAACAAATGACATCAAATCCTCAGCATTATTGTGAGCCACTTAATTGACTTAATAATCTATATACCAGCAACAAAAATGATGAGTCATACACTCATTATCCATAATGATTCTTTAAAAAAAAAGAATCTATAATGAAAACGTTACTATTATAAGTGACTTTTAACAAAGAATGCAAAACTATTTAGAAAATTGATCATATTTTTAGGAAGCTCAAAATTGGCATATTATTACATAATACTCCATTAAAGAAGTAACAAATTGAGCCCACCCCAATTAAGCTAAACCGTTGTAAGAGTTTAGCTAAACCAAAAAGAACTATTATCTCTATAGTATCATAATCCTTCATTTGTTCTTATACTAATCTCTCATATATATATATATATATATATATATATATATATATATATATATATTAAGTAGCCATATATTTATATACAATTTTCAATCTTCATTGCCCTGTTCTTGATCACATCACTGAGCAAGCATTTGGGTTCTCGTCACTGAACATTTGGGGTGGAGGCTGGTGCACATAAAACGGTCCAGGCATATACTGCTGTTGCGGGTATCCGTATGGGTATTGAGGCGGTGCGTTCATGTGTTGCTGCCCTTGCCAATACTCAGAAACGTATCCGTTCTCGGATGATTGATAAGGGTTATAAGAGTATGATCCATAACCGTGTGACGGATATCCGTAATGCTCCATTTTGTTCACTATCTCAACCTTTGAAACATTTTGCTCCACTGATTTTTCGGATACCGGTTTTCCATCACCTTCTGTTTTGGCCGGTTTTGACTCCTCCTTGCCTTTCTTATCTCCTCCGTCACCACCACCTTCCTTCGGCTTTTTATCACCTCCGTCGTCTTTCTTGGCTGGTGGTGGAACGATGTCAACTGGCCTCTTCAACTTGGCACTTAGATAGGGCAACATCTCTTTCATGTCCATTGTGCCATTAACTGTGATTAGGTCCTTTGCTAGGTCCACCTTTACATCATCCACCCCTGCCATGTATAAATTCGTACTAAAACTTCTTAGATCAATTATTCGTGCAACTTACAACCAATAGAAATTGGTTTACATGATGCTTAGCTGCTCATGATCATGGCAATTCTATCATATCTATTAAATGTATAAACTTTAAGTATCCAAAATCATCATTCAATCCAATCATAAAAAACAAGAAAACGAACCAAAACAAAGGTAAATTTTGCTATAATGTAGATTCTGACCTTCATATTTCTTGACGATTTTTTCTATCTTATAGGCACAGCCATCACAGTGGACTTTAGTCTTCAACACAACTGAAACTACAGGAGGAGGCTGCAAGCAATAATTACCAAATCAAAATCACTAATCAACATATAATCTTCACCTTAAAAACCCAATTAAACAAATGAAATCTAGTTAATTTACCTTCTTCTCTTCAGTCTTTTTGGTTTCCTCTGCTTTTTTCTCCGGTTTCTCTTCGGGTTTTTTCTCTTCTGGTTTTTTCTCATCGGGTTTTTTAGCATCACCAGCTGGGGCAGGGGCAGGGGCAGCGGCAGGAGTGTCGGCAACTTCCTTGTCCTTCTTGGGGGGTTGGGGAGAAACCAACTCCACCTTCTTCTTAATCTTCTCTTCCACTCTTTGTTTCACAGTTGCAGGGTTCACTTTTCCTACCACGGTCACTTTGTTGTTTGCAAAATCTGTCTTCACGCTCTCCACACCTTCAATCACCAATAACATACCGCAAACTTTCAAACACTAGCAACTAAAACTGAAAAATGTGGATCTTAGGCCTGACCAAAGGATATCGTAGAAAATGATTCATTATAATTAATTATATGTACTACTGTAGACATTATACATACACGATACAACTCTATCTACCAAAACCATGATACAACTTTATACTGCTTTTTGAAGCAAGAAAGGGCTACTTTTATGCTTTTCAAAGCAATAGAAAGTAGAAAGGCAGTAATTGACCAAATATATAACTTTGACCTGTATATTCAGTGAATCCGATTAGTAATATATATGCAATTGATCTCGAATCTTCTAAACTAAATTCATGAATTTCATTTCAACAATACGTAAAGACTAGAGGTGAATATCCAGTAGTTTATGACTATGAGAAATTAACTTTAAGAATATTTTGGCGGTTAATTATGAATAATCAACAGTAATGCAGATCCGTTCGAATCGTAGTCGCCAATATTCACTGTAAACAAGCCAGAATCAAATTCGGAACACGAAATCAGAGAAAATTAAGGGAATTTCGAAGTGTTTTCAGAAAGCAACTCAAACAGAAACGGGAATTTTGTTTTTTTACCGTTTAAGTGCTTGAGATTCTTCTTGACTTTTTGAGCACATCCTTCGCAATGCAAGTCCACCTTAAGCACCACCGTCACAGCACCAGTGTCGGCACCGCCGCTCTTCTTCTCTACTTCGCTCTTCTCCGGCTCTTTCTGCATACAAGAAACAGCAAGGGCAGCAGATTAATTAGCAACAGATTCTTCATAGGGAACGAATTGGATGAACTATGATGGAAATCGGAATGGGAATCTATCGACTGACCTCACCCATTTGAATTTGCAGGGGTTAGGTTTTCCAATTTGTTAGAGTTAGGTTGGTTGGAGGAGGAAATTGGGAATTGAGAAGGTCGAGTTTGGGAAATATATAGAAAGAGAAGTTTGTTAAGTTTGGAAATATTTGGAATTATATTATTTAATTTAATTTGATAATTTAATTGCATTAAATATGGCATGTATGTATGATGATGAACGTGGTGATGATCATGATATGGATACGGGGTTTGGGTTGATGCTTCTGGATGCCGTCACATTGGACCACCAAACTTGTCTGCATCTCACCTATGATGTTTTCATTACAAGTATTTTTTTTAATAAAAAATTGCAATCAGTTGTATTTGATAGAAATATAGAATTATTGCATGCATCTGGGGTTTCATTAATCCGTAACCGACGTATACTCGATCATTCCACCGGTAATTTAGGATAAAAACTCGTTTAAGGCGAGAGAAAACGGGTGATCGGAGAAACGCGTGATGGACCTACAAGGTCCACGTGGACGTTTCTTTCACCCGTCATTTTAGTATTTAACCCATCAAACACACTAATTCGATTTGTATCCCACGTGTTATATGTATATTTTAAACTTTATATTATATACTTTACTTTATATAACCCATATTAGAGCAATGTTAACATAAACATGATATTAGGTCTAATTTGACGTTATTTCTTGCTAGATACAAATATTTTCCTTAATTTTCATTAGAATTTTGTGTATATTACACACTACAAAATTCATCCATTGGTCGTAGAAAAATATAAACTACAAAAATATTTAAAAAATGAAGAAAGTATATAATCTTAATCTAACTATATTTAATGCTCAAAATTTACTTAACTTTTATGGAGTTTTTGTCCTTTCTCTGGACAACTTCAACCGGAGCCACAGTCCATATACACCATTAATGTTATTGATGTTAGTGATGTATTGACATGAAGTATCTTTAAGTAGAATCTATAGATATATTTTCTATTTTACTAAAATATTTAATTATCTAATTTAAAGATTATATTCGTGAATTAAAGACCTATATCACAATTTTGGTTCATAATTTTCCTCCGATAATGTCTAGTAAATTTCTTTTCTCCATTTAGGGATGGATAGCCAGTTTGTAATTAAAATAATTACTCATAGTAAAATTTCTCCCAATTTTATTTCCTTGTAAAACACCAAATATATCAATTACTACCTTACTTTAAATCACACGACAAAAATCCTAATAACTATTAACTTAAATAACCAAATTCGTTGTTTATACAAAGGTGTTAATCATCATAATATGGTATAAGCGCTAAAGAAGAAAATCCAAACTTATTTTGTCATAACTCATACGCATATAATAATAATTTGCATTAAAAATATATTAGAGGTAAATCATTTATTAAATGATGTGTAGTGGCCCCTTTGTCGAAGAGCCTTTCAAATTAAAATTCGACCTCTCAGTCTACTAAAAATTACGGTCAGTATCAATTAATTTAATTATAAGTCCAATTATAACCTTCCAAGTAAAAAAAAGGTCAATATTAATTTGTACAAATTTGACTATATTCCAATAAATTTTAATAAAAAATTGATATTACGTAGTGGAAGTCTGCAGAGCCCTTATTTAATGTGAAGAGGATAAGTGATGACGATATTGGTAGACTGTGGCGGCTTAGTACTTCCAAAAGGTGATGAATGAAATAATTTTGTGATATAATTTATATTTTTATTAATCACCATTAGGTAGTTAAAGTACGTAGTGTATTTTTGTAAAGTATTGGGGTTAGGCTCATCGTTTGAAACGTGCAGAGCTTACTTGTCTTAAGAAGCACCTAAGTGGCTAATTAAAAAGGTAATTTTAGTTAATAAACTGAAGGAACGAGTTGTCTGTAGTCTAAAGTCGTAGATTTGGGCCTCCAAACTTCAAATGAGGGAAAAAGACCAAAATTATACATTTGGGCTAACCAAGCCCAATTTGGGGGGAAATCAATCTATTCTCTTATTGGGCTAACGAAGCCCAATTTTATACATTTCGGCAGTAAGGTAGATACTAAAATTTTATTCATATTCTGTGATTTATAATATAATTGGTTATGATTTTATAAGGTTCTAGCTCATAAAAGTACCGATTCATATATTATAAATAGTAAAAATCTGTGATAAACCTGCTCGTACTTTACTAAAGTAGGTAGTAATGTACCTCAATCTTTTCCAAAGTACAAAATAGAAATCTCTTTCCGCTTGGTGTTCGTTCGGAGCTTATGGTGCTTTGGGAACGTCCACCGTTGGATTGCTACAAGATCAATTGTGATGATGCTAGTACTATTTCGGGAGCTTCCTCGGCAGCTGGTTTGATTAGGAATTCTACTTAGGGCTGCACACATCTGGACTTGGCCGGAAAACCAGACCAGACCAGGCCGGAAATTACGGTCTGGTCCGGTCATGCACTGTAACTGTAAAATTCCAGTCCGGTCCGGTCCATGATATTACGGTCCGGTCCGGTCCGGACCATAATTTATACTTTTTATTCCATATATAAAAATATTTTTATATTTTTATTTTTTGAAAAAAAAAAATCAATACGGTCCGGTCCGGTCCTTTGGTTTATGATCCGGACCGTTTGAACAACCCTAATTCTACTGGAAAATGGAGGCGGGGTTTTGGAGTCAACCGCGGGACTTGTTTGATTCCGATGCCCGAGTTATGGGGTATTGTGTATGGTTTAGAGCAAGCTTGGAATCTTGGCATTCGCTCGATTGTTGTGGAGACAGATTCCAAACTTGCTTCTAAACTTATTGTACAACACCCTCTCCTCCCCCGTAACCATCCTCTTGCTAGTATGATATTTTGATGCCATGACTTTTTCAGTAGACCTGGATCACCCAGGTTCGTCATGTGTTCTGTGAGACTAATAGGGCAGCGGATTACTTAGCTTCTTTTTCATTAACTCTGTTTTTGGATATATATTGATTAACCCGTCAGAGGGTGTTAAAGATATTCTAGTTGACGATGTAAGGGGGTCGGGCTATCCCCGCTTGCGTGCTACTTAGCCTCTTTTTCTTTTTTTTTTCCTAATCTATTCACTTAGATTAGGGTTTTGTTTTCATCTTCGTCTCTAATGAACCAAACATGTATGTCTAAGTTTGAATTTGTCTTTATTAATTGTAACACCTCGTAAAATTGTCATCCTATATCATTTGAATGGGGATTGGTGATTAACTTATAAGGATGGGTTGCTACTCATGTTAACAAGAATTCTTCTTTTCCAGTTGTAGAGTGAGGAAATAACTCTGGAGTTAATCGTGCTCGAGTGGGAGCAATTTTAGGATGAGTGACCTCCTGGAAAGTTTTCCGCACGAGCATGGCTGACATGGGGACAACGTCCCTAAGACCTCGGGTCTTACAGATGGTATATGAGTTAACCCTGAGTTACGAGTGTGCTTGCCCTAGTAGGCGGTCACTCGGCTCGGTGGACGGTCCTTAATTGTGTCTGACATGGACGTCATGAGTTTAAGTGAGGGAGATTGTAACACCCCGTAAAATTGTCATCCCGCATCATTTGAATGGGGATTTGTGATTAACTTATATGGATAAGTTGCTACTCATGTCAACAAGAATTCTTCTTTTCTGGTGGTAGAGTGAGGAAAAATAACTCTAGAGTTAAGCGTGCTCGTGCGAGAGCAATTTCAAGATGGGTGACCTCATGAGAAGTTTTCCGCACGAGCATGGTTGGAATGGGACATCGTCCCTAAAAATTGGGCCTTACATTAATAGTGCACAATGTTAAGTCTAATTAAAACGGACGTAGAGCGGGGTTGTGTGCATACGAGCGCACAAGCGGTTTAGGCTCAAGTCTAACACATAAGTATGTGGGATTTATCGTAAAATCAATTGACAATATGGGAGGTAATCCACCAATCATATATACTAGACTCGCAATCTTCTCACTTTAAATGTGAAAACTTATTATCTGCAACACGCTCCCGCAAGTGTAACTAGGGTACAATCCTAATTAATACTTGTCCACATGTTGGAATTACAAATAGATTAGAGACTAACCGCGTTGATACTATGTTAAAGTCCAACACAAACAAATTGTAGAACATGCGCGGTAGGCTCAAGCTCAGAGTATTAGTATAGTGAACATTCGTTATAAAGTCAATTGACAATAGGAAAAGTAGTATTTCTATAGTGAAAATTTATAACGAAAATTTTAGATAAATAATCGTATATCAAATGTGTATTGGATCCAAATCTAAGTAAATAACTCAATGGAAATTTCACTTATCATAAAATAATAAATAGTCCGCATACCTCCTAATATTTGTGAGATTATACGTTTGTGTATTATCGTAGTGAGATATTTCAATGTTCAAAATGACGAGACTTGCTCGATCCAGCCGGTGAATCCAATTCAACTCGATCAACCTCAATACACCAAGAATCTTCTTTCAACAAGATTTGATTCTCGAATCGAACTCACTCAACAAGTAGCTACTGAAAGCAAACTTTAGGGAACTTGATACTCATCCACTTGTGAGTCCAACAACTCTTCCCAATTGGGACGATATTAACTAAATCCGTAAGTTGTCACCACGTGCCACGTGGCCCACAACAGTATTCATCATTTAAATCATCAACCATAACCGCATATAACATAGTAATACAGTATCATTTGGACCCTTTAGACATTAAGTGAGAAAACACGATGAAGAATCTTACTTCCAGCTACTCCAAACATAGTACCCACTCTTCTTAATGAAACACGTGGAGATGACTATGATAAGTCAGGTGGGCAAACCTTACGTGGACGTTTATAAGTGGGTGCAACTAATATCTTCACGTGCCTTTGATTTCTTATCCAAAATGGGCCAAAACGCGACGTTTTTCCAATGGTCGTCTCGCTTCGGCTATATATATCGCAACTTTGCTAAACCTAACTTGTACAAGTGTATTGGAAGAAGTGTAGGTGGCATTATTTGTCTGCATTTGCACCTGCACCTATACCTTAAGCATCCATGTCGAGGTTGAGGTGCAAGTGTATTTGCAGGCAAATCATCGTTACCTCATGGGCTCTCGATCATAAGTCCTCGTTTGCTAACAAACATCTCTTGCCCTAGTTTATGCTATGTTTTATCCATTATGGTTACTTGTCTGGTATGTATTTGACCGTCTAACTCATGTTGTATTGCTTTAATTTTATATCCAACGTATTTATATATTGGTCTTTGCTTTCTGTCAAAGTCCGACTGTTTGTATCGTAGATGTGCATCTTTGTCAGAAGCAAGACGAGGCTGGGAGGATAGTCAGGACGCAACCCACTTTGATTCAAAAAAAAGGGCAAAGGATGGTCGTGGATCAGCAAATTGAGCTACGCGAAAGCGGTTGACCTAATGCGTACCCCTTTTCTTGCTTGTTGGCAAACGGCTTTCTTTTATAGTTGCAACCAAAAACGAGCACACATATGCGTTCGGTCCAAGTCTACCACATGAACCCGGTGAAGTTTCATCCTAGAACAAATTGACAATATGAGGAGTAGTACACCGACCTTATATACTAGGTTTGAAATTTCCCCAACTTTCGATGTAGGAACTCATTATCTCCAACACGCGCCCGGAAGTTCAACTAGGATATAGATCGGGTTGACACTTGTCCACATCTTAGTATTGCGAGCCAAATAGAGGTTAAACGCTCTGATACTATGTCTCGACATGTGTATTTTATCCTTGTGCAGGAGCAAGCTAAGAGTTGGAAATGGGTGTACACTTCCGATTAATTTAGACATCCGAAAATATACAGGGGGCTATAAAGCATTTTGGATGGTGGACGGGTAAAATTCACGTGTTGGGGACAGGCCACCACCCGATCATGGCACACCTATCTCGTTCCACCCGATAAACAAGGTTCCTAAAAATTATTAACATGCGTACAAACTAATATCTCTTTCTTTCATATTATTGTCCTTTACATTGATTGACGGACTCCAGTTAAGGAATTGAAACACTTTGTTGCTCCTCCCCATCGATCACCGTCGTCTGTCACTCCATTTATGCCGTTCAAATTGAATCTGTGATCCGGGTCTCTAACTTTCTCCTCGATCTCCTTAGGTCTCAATGGCGGAGCCATAAGTTTTTATCAGCGGGGCTGAACAAATGTCCTTAAAATTTTTTTTTTACTCATATATTAAAAGCAAATAGCTATAAGAAAAAAAAATACTTAAAATTTAAACCGAAATTAATGACCTAGAGAGTTGAATCAAAGGTTAGTTAAACCGACAAATATTGTAGTGAGGAATTGCTAAGTTGGTATGCTGATTAGTTAGTATGGATTTTTAAGAAAAAAAAAGTTAATATAGATTTAAGGTTAGTTAAATAGGTTAATTTTTCAGTAAAAATGTATTGGATTGGGCTTTAATTTGTATAAAATAAACCCAGATTTGTTGGATAATTAAAAAGTAAAAAGTAATATGTTTTACATTGCCGTGTCTTTCTTCTTCTCCTTCATTCTTCATTCTACATTCCTCTCCTTCATGAGTTCGTTTCATTTTCTATCTTCGGTTCTTCATTCGTCATTCGTCTCCTCGATCCCATCCCTACTTCAGTATTCCCTATTCTTGGTCGCCGGAAGGTCAACAGGGGCAGTGACCCCTCCATAACCCTAACTCCGCAAGTTTGACTTAGTCTTGCACCGATCATCGTCATTTTGTATATTTTCATCTCTTTTCATGTTTTTTCCCATCTTTCGGATTATTTCGGCTTTTCATTTCACCGTTATATCACGGTGATCGAGTCTCTTATCTTTTTTTTTGTAAAAAAAAATGTTTGAATTTAAAATTTTACATTATTTTTATATAAATCAATGTTGTTTTGTTATTATTTAAAATTTATTGTATTTATTTGCATCATTGTAATTTATATTAACGGATTTCACGGAGATGTAATGTTGGTAGGGCTGGGCACAAATTCCGCAAATCCCGGGCCCGTCCCGTTCTCGGTGGTTTTTCATCTAAAAATTATAAATACCGTCCCGTCCTGTCTCACTAAAAATGATGCGGGACGGGATATGGGCCTTACCTTTCTCGTCCCGCAAGGCTCGTCCCGTCCCGGTCCCATCCCGATACCGGTGGTGTTTCATCTAAAAATTTTAAATCCCGTCCCACCAAAAATGATGCGGGATGGGATATGGGCTTTGCCTTCCTCGTCCCGCATATATTAAAATTTAAATATAAATTAAATAATTAATTATATAAACCTAAGGGGTAGTGATCATTATGTAATTTTGTTATTATAAATTAACAATTGTCTAAATTCATCTACAAATGGCGGAAGAAAATTAAACTCAATTACGACATTGTTTAAGGAGTAGTGATAATTATAATTTTGTTCTTATATTTTATTTTGGATGTTTAGACTTGACAAGTTAATTATGTTTTGTAAACCTTGTTGCGGCATTCTATTTTGATGTCTTTCGTTTTAAGGATACCAATGAATATTTGTTTTCATAAATTGTTAATTTTAAACCGAAAGGGCGAAATTTTTTTTATATAGATCATGCGGAATTAGTCCCGTCCCATCTTGTCCCGTCCCGGTCCCAACCAGGATAGGGCCCGATGGTTTTTAGTAAAAGAACTCAAGGTCCGTCCCGATCCCGTCCCATATACAATGACCGGGATGGGACGTGGGATGGCCTTAATCCATCCCGTCCCATGCCTAGCCCTAAATGTTGGATAATATTAAATGAAATAATAATTTTGTGTTATTTTAAATGTAAATTTATTTTATATTTTTGAGAGTCTATAAACAAAATTTATTGAACACCGGTTTATTTTTCTCTACGAGTTATGAGTTATGGTTGACATGTGAACGGTTAGGCGATGAATAAATCTTTGAAAACCATTTTTATAGATTAGAACATATATATAAAAACCAAAATAACTCTATAAAAATAAACATCTCACACCGAAGTGACCGAACCCCCTTAAGATCAAGTATTCAAGGGAAAAGGAAAATAATTTATTGAGAAAAGCCGAACAAAAATATGATAAAAATAAAATTTCAGCGCATCGAAAAGACAAAGTGAAAAATGCAAAAATATCTTCATTTGTAAAAGATGAATTTGTGGCCCTTAGGCACGACATTCAAATGGGGGGCTGCTGTTGTTGACGAAGAGTATGAGGAGTCTAGCTGCTTATTGTGTTTCAAATGGAGGGGTGAGATGGAGAAGACTCGACTGCTGCTGCATCTGGAACCTGTGACTGGGAGAACACTGAAGCATGCATGGCTGCTTGTTCAGCTCGCGAGTAGGAGTAGAAGACGTTTGCTATTGGGTTTGGATGGTAAAGAAGAGTTCGTCTGTTTGTTTTTATCTCCATACCAATTGTAGGAGGAAAACTTGGTATGCGGGGAAGAAATTATAGCTTGTGGTTGCTTCATAATGGAGAGGGAGAGGGACACATCTACTGGTTGGAGAAGAAGAAGAGATGGGTAATTAGCAAGGTAATAAAAAGCAAAGGACTGAAGGTAAGGCTTCCCTAGACAGCCGGCTAGGACAAGGCAAGAAGGTAGGAATGGGTGAGTTTAGGGGTATGTGAATTTTTAATTTTTTGTGGAATTGTAATTCGGAGGATTATATTCGACTCCATACTGGACCTTCGTTTTTTTGCCGAAGTCCGTATTAGGCATGTTTTTAGAAAAATAACGGTGTTTCTGATCGATTGACCCATTTGCAAATATCGACCTCTAACACCAATTTTTGTAAATATTCCGAACTTCGTGTTCTCATCCGCAAAGATGTTTTAGGGTGGACTACCTCGAGGAGGTAGACCAATCTATTTACTTCCCATTTTAAAAAAAATAGTGTCAAGAATTCAAACCGGGTTAGGTTCGGTTTAACCCGATTGACTCGCATCAGATCATTGAAATTAAAAGTTTTCGGGTATTAAACCAATTACATTATATTATTAGAGGTTAGATGACAAATTTGTAAATATAAAAAATGTGGTGGTAATTTTGTAATTTTTAAAAGGTGCGGTAATATTTTTTAAAAAAAAATCTAATTAACACTTTTTTAGTTAAAAATGTACGTACAATGCATTCAAACTTTAAATTATTTTTACTAATGGTTCGTACCTTTTATGAGAAAAAAGTTGTTATAATTACTTTGAACTAATATTAATAAAACACAATGTTTGAACTAATAAAACACAATATTTGAACTAATGATATCCAACATTTAAACCAATATTAATATACTATAAAAATTCAATATTTTAATTATAATATTTGACATGCCAAAAATTTTATATTATCAATTCATAATAAAGTTATAGTTACGATCTATTCCCGTAAAAATGAATGAACCATTAGTACAAATAATTTAAACTAATATAATTTAACGAGTTGGACAAAAAAATAGAACAAAACAAGTGTTTGTCGGAAAAAAATCAACACATTTTTCTAAAATTACGAAATTGCTACCGTAACTTTTTAAAATTACAAGATTGTCACAACTCTTTTATAATATTGTATAATTGATGAAAATGTCCAGACCATTGGATGAAATTAATTATAGATCAATATTACTCCATAATTCATTATCATATGTATGCTCTTTACTTTATTTTTGTACCCAACATATCCAAATAAAATTTCTTTGTATAAAACCTAAGGTCGTTATACACCCTATTTTACAATTGGACTTGGTCCATTAAGGAGGTGTAAGCTCGAGGCCCATTACTAGTTATCAAGACGTCGTCGTTTGGTTTGTATTGACTATTCATTCTCGACTTCTGTCAAAATGGGCAAGCCCCTAAACCTAGCGCCTCCACTTCGATTTGACGAAGAGGCGAAGTCTGCAGAGATCTAACCATGGGAGGGAAGTGTCCGCACAGGAAAGTGAGTAAGAGAAGATACTCCCACAAAACGAAACGCCGTTCCAAGTTCCTGATCAAAGGAGATGATGCAGTTTACGATGATCTTCAAAAGGGAGAAGAAAGAAAACCCTTGCCTTTCGACGAGGATTTACCCGGCATGGGACAATATTACTGTATGCATTGCGATCGATACTTTTCCAGTGTCGACGTCAGAGATGAGCACTTCAAGTCCAAACGCCATAGGAAGCGGTACGTATGAGAGTTTTCAATTTTTTTTCTTAGCTTTGAATTGTTAACTGCTTGTTAGTTTGATGTTTGGAGTACCAATAGTTAGGGCTTCAAGGAGCAGAATAATAAATCCCGGACAAAATTAATCGATGTTTGATACATTTACCTTATTCTGCTCTAGGGTGTCCAAGCATCGAGGTTGGTTGATTGATCTTAGCTCTGAGGTAGAGAACTAGGTTTAATTGCTGGATGAAGTATTTGAATTCAGGGACTTTATGAACATAAATCATCCTGTCATACAACTGACGTTGAGAGTGTTACAGACTATAGTCAAAATTGGTAGTTGTTCATGAGCGTGTGTTGCATGTATGTTTAAAATCTGGGAAACATATTACTGTCATCTAAAGATCGGGCTTTAATTACCAGTATCCTCCCTTTAGTTGTGAGATTCTGTAAATTCATCATTTTTTTAATCAGTGAGGCCGGGTTCCTCTGTTGCGTGTTGATGTCTCATTGAGTGATATCTTGACAAATTCATTATCAACTTATAATTCGCTGTGCATGAAGTCAACAAGTTGGATGTCAAATAATATTTTCTCAATTTGCTGGTTTAAATGCTCGATGAGAAATCTTGATTCAGGAATTGAACGAACAGAATAACCAATTCTCAGAGTTATTCTTTTCAAAGAATGGAAGTAGAGTGTGTTACAGACTCTGATCTAAATTAGTGGTGGGTTCATGAGCGTGCTGCATATTTGTTCAAAGTTTAGGAAACATAAAATCAGTTGAAGAACATCTTTTTAATAATTCTCTTGCCTGATTTGTGTGATCTACAAGCTTTTTTTTCTTCTGAATATACATCATGAAAGTACAACTCAATGTGCACGAATTCGAAAAGCCCAATGTTGTATGATTTACAAAGCTTTTGTTAATGCAGTGTGAAGCAGATGAATGGACCTGCACCACACACTCAAATTGATGCTGATTTAGCTGCTGGCATGGGGATGCCTGATAATGGTCCTAAGTTAATGCAAATGTAACAGCTCTTGCTTTGTTCTTTTAATTTAACAATTCCTGTTTTTATTTTTCTTTCACAGAGATATAAGACTTTATCATGTTTGTAAGAATTTGTTACCGGGGAATCAAGTAATATAGTTTAGTTCTACTTCAAAACATTGTTGCATTCTTTTTCCTACCATTTTTGCTCAGGCTCATACTGTAACCTGAAAACGGGAACATACCAAGAATTGCTCATCCTGATAGTCAAGCATTATAAGCTCAGCTAGGGTAGCTCCTTGTGCCGAATAGTTGGTCAGTTCTGGTCTGTTTGGCCCGGGTCAAGACACCAACACAAAATGGAACAAGTGAATTCGGTAAGACTGAACCTGACTGACCCTAGTTATTAGGCTCGGTCCTAGTGAATTTGGAATTAAGGTTTAGTGTCTGGTTGGGTCGACTCTAGACGATGACCTGATTTGCTCATCTAGTAAGTGATCACATCAGTGAATTATTTAGATCATTTGTTTAAATTTCTCTTCTTTTTTCCGTTGTTTTCGCCTAGGTTTTATTTTTAAATGTATACCCGAAATTTTGTTCACTCTTGGATCGTGTAGACATTGGTTAATACTTAACTAAATATATACTAACACATTATGACATGTCATAATAATAGTTGCCTTTGATGTATTAACACAGGAGTAGGATGGGTCTGTAATGAGAAGACAAGTTTTGATGGGTGAAAGGCTGCTATAGAAGGTATAAAACTAAACCTAAATAGGAAAAGGTCAAACCTTGATGGGTGAAAGGCCTGTAATAGAAATAGAGCTATGTCATTTACATAGGTAAATTTTTACGATCCAACCAATGTAAGAGGTTGCCGGCGGGTTGCCTCCTCAACACTGGTGCGTTCGTATAATTGGCTTTTGCCTCAGTTCCAAGTTTTTGGTTTCTGACTATGGGATGCATAAGACTTCTGCCTCAATTTCAAGTTTTTTGGTTTCTGACTATGGGATGCAATCGTATTGCGAGCGGCAACACGCTTTTAGTGAGCTTCGGCCGAAGCTCATTGCGGTTAGAATCATGACCTTCGGCCTATGTGAGCACCCTTGTAAATTGTAATGAACTACAGCCTTGGTGCATAGAAGGAATCAAATTATTTGGGTAAATAGCAATCCCAACCTAATATGATAAGGAAGATGTACAAGTCCGAGGGTC
The DNA here is from genome assembly GCA_002319775.1 of Fagopyrum tataricum. Taxonomy (NCBI): domain Eukaryota; kingdom Viridiplantae; phylum Streptophyta; class Magnoliopsida; order Caryophyllales; family Polygonaceae; genus Fagopyrum; species Fagopyrum tataricum. Next base: position 58,275,000 of record CM008280.1, read on the forward strand.
ATAGTAAAAGACAATTTTAGAAAACCCAAGTTCCAAACGCCTTTTAAGGCGAAACTAAATGGCGTAATTTAGGAATCAAATTCTGCATGAGGTTGGGGGCACACAATGATGTGAGTGATTACCAACAATAAAAACTAGAGAAGGGGAAAAAAAAAAGCTGTGGCATCACATCACCATGGCGATTGTTTGTCAACTTATCGGACTTTTAACGCTCCATACTTATCTGGATTTTTGAATCATAATTCTATTTTAAAAAAAATAGGATATAAAAAAAAAATAAAGTTATACTTTCTCTCCCGTTAAAATCCTCTCTCGATTCCACTAGGTTGTGTGGTCAATTTATCATAATCTCAAGAGTTGTAACTCTCACGACAAAGAAACAGCATCGAATAATTTGCTCCCTTTTTACCCTTTTTCTTCATCCCAAGAACAAAGCAAAAGCTTTCTGATATTTGATCATCAGCTTCTCCACGGCTTCATCAATCATCAATTTCTGCACGCTATGAGATTATAAAGTTGCATCCTTGATATTCCTTTTAATGTTCATACAAGGCTTCAATCACATGTACACAGTCCAGTGTTAAAGATTCTTCAGATGAATTTAGAACGAAATAATAATAACATATATATATACTGTAAACCCGCTAAAGATTAGAGACTCTTCACATACATAATGCTGTGTTATACAATAACACCACAGTCAAAAATCAAGAATTTCAATGAAACAAGAAAAGATCATCAAATGGGTATCATCATCATCATATATCTATAGTATACTCATATATCAGTCATCTTTCTTGTTTCCCTGATGAACTCGAGCCTGCAGTATTCGCCATTCCGACAGCCTGACCCTGCGTAAACCTCTGCAACTGAATCATCCTCCCGTAAATCCCATCTGGATTATTCTTCAGCAAATGTGAATGAGATCCTTGTTCAGCTACTTTCCCATCATCAATCACAGCAATCACGTGTGCATTTCTGATTGTCGAAAGCCTATGAGCAACCACGATTGTTGTTCTACCTGAGCAAGCTCGATCAAGTGCTTCTTGAACTGATCTCTCCGATTCAGCATCGAGTGCACTTGTGGCTTCATCAAGTAACATTATCTCCGCTTTTCTTATAAGCGCTCTTGCTAAGGCAATCCTTTGTTTTTGACCTCCTGATAGCTGAACACCTCGCTCGCCTACGTACGTCTTGTATCCGTCTGGCATTGATGATATGAACTTATGCGCGTTTGCTAATGTTGCTGCTTCGATTATCTCGGATTCTGTAGCTGATTCGTGTCCGTATGCTATGTTTTCGTAGATAGTAGTCGAGAATAGACACGGCTCTTGTGGGACTATAGCAATGTGTTGTCTTAATGACTTGAGATTGTATTTTCTTATGTCTTTCCCGTCTATCATGACTCGTCCAGACGACGGGTCATAGAATCTCTGAACGAGTGCAATGACTGAGCTTTTTCCGCATCCACTGGGGCCCACTAGCGCGAGTGTCTTCCCTGCTCTCGCTCGTAAGCTGAGGTCTCGAAAGATTGCTATGTCGGGGCGTGAAGGGTAGGAGAAGTCAATGTGTTTGATCTCGATTTCACCTCGGAGTCTTTCGGGTGGTGGAGTTGAATCCGGATCATCTGGGTCAATCTCGGTTTTCCTATCGAGCAACTCGAATACTGACTTCATTGCTCGGCCGCCTTTGATGAAGTCAGGGGCGAGAGTGAGTGTTTCAGCAGCACGTTGGCGGAAACCATGAGAACCATAAAGACTCTGATTGTCTTGGAGAAATCGGAAATGCCGTGTTTTACGAGCCATGATGCGTACCAAAGACCAAGAGCGTAGGAGGCGTGGAGTGCGAATTGAGCTATTCCGTATCCACTTCCTGCTATCTGTCCTTTCCAGAAGCAACGTTTTAATGGAGCTTCAGATTGGAGCGAATAGGTTAACGATTTTCACCTCTGAATTGAATGCTGCTACGGTTCTTAGATTCGAGACTGCCTCTCCTGCTAGCTGTGTTGCTTTCGCATGTGCTGCTTCAAGATCTCCAGAGAAACCTTTAAGAAACATTTTCTGTTAACAAAATTAGGAATTCTTGGTTAGTTTGAAGTCTCAATTCAATCAAAACAGAAAATATAATACTATAATTTTATAGAAGCTAGCTGACCTGCAAAACAGTAGCAGCCACAACAACAGGGAAGACAGCAATGAGAACAAGAGCAAGGCGCCATTGCAAGACGAATCCAGCAGTGCAAGCGACGAGCATCAGTGCTGAGTTTTGCATAATCACTGAGATTCTGTCTCCGATGGCTGATCTGACATTGTTGGCATCCAATGCCAGCCTGGCAGCCACACGGGCGCTTTCGTTTTCTTCTTGATCAAACCAAGCCATCTCATTTTTAAGAACAGCTGTCAGCATTTTCTCTCTAACTCGCTTTGTGAGATTCTCTCCTACAATATCCCAAAATGAGTGTTGTAGAGTGTTGAAGATGAGTGCAGCTGATGAGACTCCTATTAGAAGGTAGCAGTATTTCGCGATTTCTCTGATCATGAAAGCGTGGTTGGGATTGTAGTAGACGCTGAGGACAGCACTAAGGACGTAGGCAAAGAACGCGCTAAGGGACCACAGATGATTGACCCTATGGAACCGGCTAAAGCATATTTCCATTCAGGTGAATTCATCTTGGCTAGACGCCAAAAGGAACTTGCTTGCTCCTTGAATGCCAGCTTCTCTAGCCGGTAATTGGGATGGTTGGCGTCAAGAGATAGACTGAAGTCTGAGGTTGAGAAATCAGACAGTCGACGTGAGTAAGGTGATCTTCCATAGGAGGAGTTTCGTGCTATGATTGGCGAGCTCACGAGTTCCTTGCACTTGATGGCCTAATGGAGAACCACAATAGAATTCAAAATATCATTCAACAATATAAGGATTTGTAATAAACCCAAAGAAAGCAATGAGTGTACCTGGCACTACTCTTTCTTGCATTGCTCATAGCAGTTTCATGTGCAGCCTTCTTGCATACGAATAAGCTTTGCATATACACTGTTTTCGCCTTTGGCCATCAGGTCATCATGTGTACCAATTTCAGACACACTTCCCTGCTGAAGAACAGCACGAGATCAGCCTTACGAATGGTAGACAGACGGTGGGCAATAACAAGAGTTGTCCTTCCTATCATGAACCGATCAAGCGCTTCTTGAACAAGCTTCTCTGATTCAGCATCCAATGCACTTGTTGCCTCGTCTAAAAGCAATATTGCAGGGTTCTTCAGCATCGCCCTTGCTATTGCTATTCTCTGTTTCTGTCCTCCTGATAGCTGCAATCCTCTTTTCCCTACCTATCATTTCCCAATTAATTTATGTTATTAACCTAGTTATTATGGTCCAGAATCTTAGATTTGTTGAATATCTCAGGTTCTAACGCCTCAAATGAATACATTATTGGTATCGGTATATTCATGATCAAGAATGATTTTAAAAACCTATTTTTTTTATTTATTATTCAAGTTCACATGCCTGGTCATTGGCACTGGTCTACCACCACAGTATATGTATGTATATATAAAGAAAGTATGAAATGCTTGAATAGTTTATACTTTATACTGCCCTTGTTTTATGAAATGAACAGGAAAAAATAACTTGGTATTAATGTCTGCACATGCAACTGTTTTGACTGGATTTTCTTTAAATGTATGACCAAACAAGTTGCCAAACTTTTGACTTTCGACAACCAATGCAAAACGTTAGGTTTTGTTTGACCAACACATGAAACACTGAACCCTTAAACTAACAGTATTGTTTAGTACCTTTCAAAAATGCTAATCAGAAAGGAAAATTTCTATCAATAGAATTATGTTCAGCTGACCTGAGTATCGAATCCGTCTGGGAGCTTAACGATGAACGAATGCGCGTTTGCAACTCTTGCTGCCTCTTCTATTTCCACTAAGGTGGCATCTGGTCTGCCTAAGAGGATGTTTTCTTTAATGCTGGTTGCAAACAAGGCAGGCTCTTGGCTTACAAGTCCTATTTGTTGCCTTAGCCATTTTAGCTTTAGTGTCTTTATGTCATGCCCGTCGAGTGAAATCTCTCCTGTTGTCATCATCAATGTCGGAATTAGGGGGGGGAAAAAAAAAATCATTTTCAGGCAAAAACATGTTCACATGCCTTCCATGAGAAGAGCATATGATCCAATTCCTAAAATAACACAATGCAATTGAACTGAACCACTTTCGAGAATTCGAATTCAGCAGTTGGGTGATTTGATGTACCTGAAATTGGCTCATAGAATCTCTCAATTAAGGAGACGACAGTGCTCTTCCCAGAGCCACTACTTCCGACTAAAGCTATTGTCTTCCCAGCAGGCACTGATAATGTGAAATTGTTGAGGACTTTCAAATCTGGCCTTGATGGGTATGAGAAATCAACACTCTTTAGTTCAACTTGTCCTGTTACAGATTCCAATTCCAACCCTGATTCATTGTTCCTGTCAATGCTCGGTTTATGATCGATTATCTGATATATCTTTGCAGCTGCAACCCTAGCTTTAGCAAATGCACCTATGCTCGGCACTGATTGCCCCAAAGACCTAAACACAATTTAAACACTAGTTTTAGCAACCTCAATATATGATAATGGTGTTAGGGATCAGAGCAACTTACAGTCCACCTATCATGACAGCAAACATAGTGGAAATTGCAAGTCCTCCATTTGTATAGTGATGCCTAACGAGATAGCCTCCATACCATAGAAGCAAAGCATAGCAACAGAATACAGTGAAGTAAGTTCCTCCTAAACCTAATCCCTTTGATAAACCACACTTGTAACCAAGCTTCTGGACAACTCCTAACGCGGATGAGTATGATTGTAAAGCTCTCGATTCGCCCACAAACGCGAACACAACTCGAATTTGAGACAGTCTGTATATTCAGGAAGCAAATTAGATTTAGGGTTAAAAAGTTCAATTGAAGATTCTAAAATTATCTCTGCGTATCACCCTGTTCGACGATATTCCGGCTTGTGACAGACCTTCTTGGCTCTTGGTTGTGAGCTTTGATAGAGTTGCAGTGTGAATTCCTCCAATTATAGCAATTAATGGAACACAGCCAGAGTTACCAGTGCTAATTGCCAAACAGCAGTGAAACCAACCACAAATCCGGATACAAATGTCGCCATGTAATGAATGAAATTCCCCAACTGAACCAATACAAAACATAATGTAAGAATTGAATGCAAGGGCAGACGGATTTTTTAGCCAAAATTAATAGAATATGTGTTTTTTTTGTTGTGGGGTATTTAGTATTCACTTTTCACCTTCTCACTAATGGCGTCTTGAACCATAACAGCATCGGTGTTAATGGCAAAAACGACGTCGGATGTTCGAACTTCAGTATCGAAGTATTGAATGTCTTGGTTTATTGCTGCTTCTAGGTACCTTATCCTCATTTTTGTTGATTGCCTCTCTCTCCAGTCCACATCCAACAAGAAATTTCTGGAAATACAAGACACAAATTTGTTTAGCAATCACAAAGATGACAGCTTTAGGGAAAAAAGTGATTTCTACCTGCCCATGAAGAAGCCCAAATTGCAGCACCACAACAAGAAAGTAAAAAGCATACTGCAATAGCAAAGAAGATGAAAGATTAAGAAGAAATTTAACCAAAATTAACCTATATCTATTTTGATTGATATGTACCTTCAATACTTCTTGCATCATCTGTCTGGGTCATTAGCATATGACCCAAAAGAATTAACTAGATCAGCAAAGAATCTGAGGAAAAAGAGCAAAGCACAACCATGAACAAAAGCACCCAAAGAACCAATCACCATCAAAATGCAATCAAGCCCATCTGCAAATCTGAAGAGCTCTTTAAACGCAACTGGTTTTGGAGCATTATCCTTTGGCTTCTCACCACCATTAGCAACATCATTTGCATCTTTCACTTTGCTTCCATTATCAGAATCATCCATCTCGTTCTCCCTGTTTCGCCCTTGTTTTCACTTTTTTCTGTTCTTCCCTCTTCTGTACTTTTTGTAGGTGTTGATGTGGATTGTTCAGTTGCAAGGAGCTCAAGACCTTGCATTTCAGACCATCTCCACTGCTCAACTGTGTTTATTTCCTTCAAATCTTGTGACATCTCACAGAAGAAGAAACAAGCTTGTATCCCTCCTCTTCCCCTTATTTATAAACAAATCAGAATAAAAATAAAAAAAGGAAATTCAATTTAAGAAAAGATAAAATAAACCACCTCCCCACCACCAATCCCTCTCAACTGGTTTTCATTTCCTTTTTCTCTAATATTTTTGGGTTTTACAGTTTAACTCCTACTAATTCCCTAACCATCAGTAACATCATCAATTCATCATCCCTTGAGGAACAAAACAGAGGATGAGGAACTGACGACTTGTTTTCTTCTTTACAGTTGTTTGCTTGGTTGTGTAAAACAACAGAAAATGACAGTTCAGTAAGCTGAAAAACACGCCAATGGAAGGTAAAGTTTCCGACAGAAAAAACTGTTCAAGGAGTGTGAAGGTTTGGGGGATTTTGACCAAAAGTCTGATTGATTCCAATTGGGAAAAAAGTGGCCAAAGATCTGATTTTTAGCATAAGGTAAAGTTTTATTCCTCTGTTTTCTCTGTTTTTCTGATTTCAGCTAGCTAAATCTGTAATCTCTCATTTTTGTTGCTAACAAATTAACATAACAAACAAGTCTTCCTTTAATAAAAAATAAATAAAAAAAACTGTAATAAATTCTCAATGTTAAAGAATATAACTATTACTTTGCCTATTTCCTTTTTTCTCCTGAAAATAAAGGTGATATTTTAATAATTAAAAAAAATAAACACACTCTAAATAGAACAAAAAATAAATTAGGGATCCTCGCCCTAATCCCTAGTTGTCCCAGTAAACCGGCGCTTTTCCCTACTGAATTCTACAATATATTATACTATTTATAATTTTGAATTATGTGATGGGATAATTAATAAATTTAGAATCTTATGATGTGTTGAATGCATACCCCTACTATGATGAAATACACATTATATCACATAACATTTAAATAAGTAGATAGTGAAAAACTTATAATCACAAAAAAAAAAAAAAAGATTCATTTATACCAACAAATAATAATTACATTATATTGCATTTAAGTTGAAATGTAATTGCTAATAGGCATCTCTGTATCTTATAGTTAAAAATATGAAATATGAAAGTTGTCAGCAAATCCTTCTCCAAATCTGCTGATTCATATGTGACAGCAAATACTTAAGGTGTTATGCACTAAAAAAAAAACTTTTAATTTATTTAATTTTTTGAAAAAAGGGTCTGAGTCTCTGAGGTTGAAGAAAATTAGCAGTTAGTATTAGGGCAGAAGCATCCAATTAAGAGGAATTTAGGATTAATTAAGTAGGCATCGTCAGAAAGTGCAGGTGATTAAAACTTTTAATTTTATAAAATACAAATATAATTATTAAAAAAAAAGGTGATTGCATTATTTTTCTTCTCTTTTCAGTGATCAGAAGGCACTTTAATCACGCCGTTGTTGGAATCTTATTGAAATTAAAGAGCTAAAAATGGTTGATTACCTGTAGCAGCTATAATGGTTAACAACTCTCTGGTTTTTTAATTATTGTTTGCAGTGAAAATGATGGAGTAAAAACGGTCCCAAAGTGTAAAGCGCTAGTAATTTTTTATTCTTTTTTACTGAGAGGGATGTGTTTGGTTAATGATAATGACATTTGTTTTTTCTTATCCCAACTTCGTTTAAAATTGGAATTTAAAGAACCATCTAATCCTAAACCAAAACTTTTACCCTCCGTTTGGTCGTAACTCCGGAAACGGAAACGGAATAAAAACGAATCTAGTCCACATATATACCTTGTTCATGGAATCATTCCGGTTAGTTTTATGTAAAATGCACTTATTTCCCCCTACTTTGTTACCCTATAAGGTATTAAAGCTAATCAGATTTTACTACAATTAGTTCAAACCACAAGGAATGATTCCCAACAACTTCATGAATAAAGGTGTATGTATTGACTAAATTTGTTTCCATTCTATTTCCGTTTCCAGAGTTTAAACCAAACGGGCCCTTAGAAGATATAGTTTATTATAATATGCTATTTTTAAAAATGTCATGATTATTATGGTTTATTATAATATGCTTTTTAGAACATTATTTTCATAAATTTTTATATTATATATGTGAAATTTTTTAACAAGTTAACCAAAATAATTGATCTAATAAAAAAAATATGTTAATCAAAAAGATATGTGTCTCGTATCAATTTAATCATTATTATGGAGTTTAATTGTGTAGATTTTCCTTTTTTTTGTTGTTGTTTTGGAGTGCATTTGGTTTGAATTTTGGTTTTTATTGTTACGTTCAGCGAACTATTTAATTTATAATGCACATAATATGTTGACATGCCAACGGTTGTTGACAATGATATCGCATAAACAAACAGTTCGCTAATTAGCTTGTTTTATTTTGATGTACGTGAGTGTGTGACTCTATGACACCCCGTCAACGGGCGCTATCGCATGCTAAAACTCTTGAGAGCGATGACCTCTCTTTCTAGAACACGAGTTGCTCTTTATGACAAACAAAATGTTGTTTCCTCTCCCTACTTAACCTAATTACATAGTAAGTACATAAAATGTGCCGGGTTTAAATGAACTCGAGTCATAACTCAATGACCGAATTAAGAGAAACAAAAACCATGCAGTAAACTTACATTTTTATACAAAGATAAGGTTCGATTCATTCTAAAATCACTTCTAATTCTCTATAGTAACAACAACAAGCCCGTCTAGCTCTTACAACTCCTTACCGTAGCGGATACTGCGATTTTCAGGTCGTGAGGTGGGGAGTGTGAACGGGGTGGAGATGGTTGGACAAATGGGGAAGGGTTTTAAATGTTTATACAAAGTTGTACACTACCACTGCATTTACGTATGTGTGCAAGTAAGTGTAAACATTGACTTTGATTTCAGAGACATCTTCATCAGCTTCCAATTATTAACTCAGGTTATTTTTTACTTTTTATCAGTTAATTAATCGTTAATCAGGGGAGTCATTTACTCTCTGTTTAATACATGCGCATAGAATGTGCGTACGTGAATTTGGTAACTAAATCTAACAACTACTTCATATAGGTCGAATATGTCTGAAAGTAAATGTCGTTTCAAATCTTTACGCCTAACTAAGTGTAAAATTTAACGATTTTCCAAAAATTATTTATATATCTTATATATACCTCGGCGAGGATTTTTTATATATCCATATGTCAATCACTGGCTTGTTTGAGATTTTTAACTTTCTATTTTTAAGAAAAAGTTGATACATAATAAATAAAAAATATGTTGACGGTCTTTCATTGTTTTTTTTTTTGATAAAACGTGCCGCTAAAATGGTATTAAATTTTAAAAAAATCGGAAACATTACATACGAGTCATACAGAGAAAAGACACCCCGCGAAAATCATATGAACGAAGTATTAATAGAACATGTGGGGGGAGAAGCAAGCCGGTGCTTTCCAACTCCAAACGAGACAACGAAATTGGCAAGCGATTTTGCAACCTTATTACCTTATCTAAAAACATGGCCGAGATTGAGAGACCAATCCCGAGAAACCAAGCGTTGTCATTTTAATACCAGGCTAAACAAAGGGTGAGCACATTGTGTAACATCTCAGAAAATTGTCATCCCAACAAAAATTCTTCTTTTCTAGTGGTAGAGTGAAGACAAATAACTTTGGAGTTAAGCGTGCTCGTGCGGAAGCAATTCCAGGATGAATGACCTTCTCAGAAGTTTCTGCGCGTGCATTGTTAGCATTGGGACAACGTCCCTAAGACCCCGGGTCTTATGGATGTATCAGAGCTAGCCCTGAATTACGAGTGTGTTTGCCCTAATATGTGGTCACTCAGCTCGGTGGGCGGTCCTTGGTCTGACGGGGTGTTAGGAGTTTAAGTGGGAGAGATTGTAACATCTCGGAAAATCGTCATCCCAACAAAAAATCTTCTTTTGTAGTGGTAGAGTGAAGACAAATAACTTTGGAGTTAAGCGTGCTCGTGTGGGAGCAATTCCAGGATGGGTGACCTCCTAAGAAGTTTATGCGCGTGCATTGTTAGCATGGGGACAACGTCCCTAAGACCTCAGGTCGTACACAATGAACCCCTTTGTTGATGAGCTCCATAGCTAGTAACGAATCCATCTCCACTTCAACCATACAGAAACCAGCTCTCATGTCAACTCCACCTCGTGAATAAAACCCATAGCTCAGCCTCCGGTGCACTAGCACTTCCAACATTGGTCACCACACCATGGATCCACCTACCCTGATCATCCCGAATCACTGCCCCAGTCGTAGCAAGCCCCTCCAGCCCCTTCAAAGCACCATTTGTATTAACTTTCACCCAAGTCCTTCTCAATAAGGACCACCAAACATTTATCTCTTCATCTTTAATTGTTTTTTTTGGTAAATCTTAGCCGCTCTACGTCCGGATCGGGTAGAAAGTCGTGGCCCATTAATTGGGATACCCTCCCAATATCAATTTTTCCATATATGCCGCCAGGAGGATTCGAACTCGAATCTCCAAACTAAACACTTAAAGGAGCCTAACACTATATCCCACTAGACCAACTGAGTATTAGTATCATCTTCTTTTTGTTTTGATTAGAAGGAGATTCGGTGTCTCCGGCGCATCTAGTCGCGCTTATTATTAATAAGAAAAATGGCTAAGTAGTCATCAAACGGGGGATAGCCTGACCCTAACATCGGAATTAATAATATTCACTACTCCCTCAGGAGGGTCAATCAAAACATGAAAATCAATGTCAAAATGAAAAGCAAAATTGGTGAGGTAATCAGCCACGCAATTAGCTTCCCTAAAAATATGTCGAGCATGGATAATCCATTCTCTTTTCATTAAGTCTTGGCAACGGTGTACCAGACTGGATAGTGGGTGACAACTCGGAACGTTCTTGTGTATGAGATTTATAGAAGGAGGGAATCCGTTTCTAGTATTACCTGCCTTGCTCCATACTCCCAAGCAATTTCGAGTCCATGTGCGATACCCCATAGTTCAGCCATTGGTACCGTACATGTTCCGAGATTGCAAACGAAACCTTTTTGCCACTCACCCTGATTATTTCTAACAATCCCTGTTGCTGCCGCTCTTCCATTCCTCTTGACCGAGCCATCTGTGTTGACTTTGATCCAACCCGAGTTTGGTTTGGTCCAGGCAATTAAATGTGTAGTTGGGCTTACTTTTTCTTTGAGCTTTATCCTGTCCTTCCACGCCTTTGCATAATTTTGACAATTCTCAATTATAATCTTGTGTGTGGTCTCTTTTCTCCTTTGAACACATAATTATTTCTCCATTTTCAGCATTGCCACAAATCTTCTGAAAAAACATATTGCCATAATATATTTGAATTGAAAAGAAAAGAGGAAGATATGTTACCTCTAAACCAAGTTGCGAACGGGACGTTGAAGAAATTGTTTCCAAAAAAGCTAGCTCCAAGTTTCCTCCACATCTGATTCACCTCCAAACAATCTCGAAGCATATGCTCTAGCGTTTCAACCTCTTCTGAGCAAAAACGGCAAGAACTGTCCCTGCTAATGTGTCTAGATTTTGCCCGTTAGAGAGGCAACCACCTTTGCCCATGCAAAATAACGGATTTTTTCCTGTGTTTGCAAGCGCCATATACTCTGGTAGATTGACCAGTTAGAACTCTGAATATCTCCGCTCTTAGTTAACATCAAACTTGCAGATTTTACAGTGTATTGACCAGAGGTGGAACCTTTCCAGCTTAGGGTATCTTGTTGACCCTCAAACACTCTCATTGCTACCAGTTGGAGTAGAATCGATGTAGGCAAAAATTCATTTAATTGTACTATCAACAACATGTTGATAGTTCATAATTACTCATGCGTTGACGATCCGGAATTGTATTGTTAACGGACCGAGGCCATAATTTACACTGTCAACCTCCATTGTCGGTCCTTACACTATACAAAACCGTTAGACATTAAGAAAAAATATTATTATTCTTAATTAGTGGTTATAAACTAGTAAAAAGTATGTGGTTAGATTTTCATATTTATGATTCAACTTGGTTAGTTAAAAATTAGGCTTTAATATAAAGACTTATTGATGATTAAGAGTCTGTTTTATTTCCTTAAATTAGTTTTAAATAAAACTTATTTAATAATTTTGTTCCTGTTGAGGAATGACTTAAGATTAAACTACACAAGGTTTTTCCTTGAACGAAATACAGTTCTACCTGATGAATATAAAAACAATCTTGTCGATTAATGGATATATATGTACATATATATATGATTAAACAAAATATTTGGCTTGTATTTATTCCTAACTAAACATAGAGGATTAGGTGATTAATGATATGGTTAGTTAGTTGTGAAATGACAGGTTCCATGCTTATATTCTTAAATATTTGGAGTTAGGGGCCTAAAAAAGAGAATGTTATGATACTATATAATCTAGTCTCTTTTGCGTCAATTTGGCTTATTTATGTCTATATTTAATGATTTGTATTATTGTATACACCTAAGAGTATACTATTATCAACCATAACATAGAGAATCAATGCTTAATTAATCCAGTATAACAAAGTTATATAAACTTCAAAATTGTTCATGATATTTGTTGAGGTGTGTGGGAATGTCCTACATCGATAATATGATATTACGTGAACCTAGCATATAAGTTTTAGGGCTACTGACTTACTTCTTTTATTGTTAATTGTTCTAGGATGGAACCCGAAGTCTTGTTTGTGTGAGTTCACTTGTGGCGTGTATCCCCTTCACGTCTTAGACCCGTCGGATATGAAAATATAAAATCTAACATGGTTCAGAGCTAAGGTCAGTGCGAGTCACGATATCTTGTGTTTGGGTTGTAATTAGAATATATGATATCCGCCCGTTTGACTTAGCCGGTCTTATGGTTTTGTGTTAAGTGTCAACTAGTTCAGGATAGTTGTACTTGAGGGGGTGTTGAGATGTGTATATGATACTATGTGAATCTAACGTATAAGAATTTAGAATTACTCCTATTCAATTAATTGTATGATGAAATTCCGTAGACTTGTACGTAGATTCACTTCTGTCGTGAACCCTCCACATAAGTCCATATTAATAATTTTTATAATAAATAGGGTTATAGATTAGAAATCAGATTCCTAATCGAACCGACCGAGTCAAAGCTAGACAATGAGAAAAAACCCTAATTTTAGAGTAAACCAAGTAAACTCTCACCCTCATTTGAAGGTAATTATGAGTGGTATTGTCATTATGTTAATGTTGGGGGTGACCCCATTTTCAACTCCTTCCCACTTTGAAAATAATTCATTTAAAATCCCATAAAGAAAGAAAATAATTGAAAATTGGCACAAAGCAAAACCAACACTCAAGTGCCCACCTTGAAAAATCTATCACAAAATAATAATATTAAGTAAAATAAATAGCATGTACACAAATAATCATGTGACCATCACCCTCATTATGCCCTTCCATTGTCTTTTCTTGTATTAATTCTATTTTTTTCTGAAACAAATTTCGAATTCTTTCTCTTCTAATTCTCTGATATTAGGTTTTGGCAAAAAGAGAAGAAAAAAAAGGTTAAAGTATGTGTTTTGGAAATCCATTTTTTAAAAATTATGAAAAAATAAAAGGCTGGGAGCTCTAGTTTATGATAATTTATGAAAATTTAAACTATTATTATTTCATGAATCTTACAAAACTTACATTAACAATTTTTAATTATCGGAAGGAGTTCAACACACAAGACAAGTCACGAGTGTCGAAAGACAATAAAAATATTCGAGAAATCAGCCGTTACTATAAGAGAAAAAGAAGAAGAAGAAGAAGAAGAAATAAAAAAAGACAAATACTGACGAGAATCATGAGATCTTGAATTAAAAACACCCAATCAAAGAGAAATGTATGATAATAAAGTAGACCAGGTGAAAATGAAAACTCTCAAGGACTCACTGAACACCTGATCAAAAATAAGGACATGATAACAAATTAACAAGTAGACCAAGTGAACATGAAAACTCTCAAGGAACACTTATCCTCATACTTTGAACTCTCTCAAATGTCTTTAAATTTAGATCACTTGTCCACAAAATCTCAAGTTTGAACATATATTACAAATTGAACCTTAAAACAAATTCTTTTTTTTGAAATTCACAATTACGTGTACTCTAATAAATTTCGTCATTACAAACACTGGTCAAACTTATCAAAAAAAACTAAGTTCGTTTAATAAACTATTATGTTTCAACTGCCTTATAAGCTCTAATTATCAACAAGATTCTACTCCAATAAACCCTTATTTCCAAAAAAAAAAAAAAAATTCATTTATGAGTAAGCTCTAATTATCCATAATAACCATAGATTTTAAAAGGCCGGTGATAATCTAAGATCTATGATCAGATGTGATGATCGTACGATAACCATCCCATCGTGGTCGATCCGACGGCTGTAAATGGTGGTATATACCAAATGTTAGTACAGTACGTCACGATCTTATAATATAAGTGGCATGTGAAATTATACGATATACGTACTACGGTAGGGCCCGCCTAAATTATTTCTCCTATCACTGCAAATTATTTTGAGCGTGTCGAAAAACACTCGTAAAAAAAAGATGACATATATGTCGTTCCATCTATATAACTTTAATTTCACTCATTACACTTAATTTTCTCCTATCACTGCAAATTATTTATATATCTAAATACAGAGACATTTGGAAAGAGGGAAAAAAAAAAAAAAGTTGTGTAAATTTGCAAAATTAAACACAAAATCATAGATAATGAGCTTGGTGATAATGTAATGGAATATTTAATAGTCATATTGTAAATGAGTGATGCATGTGAAAGAATTAAATAAATTAAGGTCATAATATATATAGTTAAAAAGAATGATAATGTTTAGTTGTTAGGAGCAAGAAAAATTGATTGGCTTGGGGGTCAAATATGTCTGAGCAGTGAACAACAAGTGTAAGACAATTAGGGATTAGGATAATAGGTGTAGGGGCACCTTGTTCATTTTTTGTTTCACTAAAGTCCAACAATTATTATTAATTTCATATATTTGCCACTAATCTTAGGTAATTGCTACTTTTATCTTCATTAAGCTACCTTAGCTTCTATTTAATTCACCAATGGCCCATATGGAACAAAATTCCTATGATGTTGCCACCCTATTTGGAAGCCAATTGTGGTATTGCTTGCTTTCAATTGCTTATATGTATATATTGTTAATTATTAACAAGGCTCTAACTTATATCATAATTCAAATTAATAGGGACAACCTACCCAAAAAAAATAAATAATATACTAATGTGATCAACTTAGTTTATAGCATATAGGGTTATGGTTATCGTATATACTTATTATTAGATAACTAGGGATGACAATGGGTCGGGTGATGGGTGGATGTAACACTTCCGTCACCCGAACGTCACCTAAAAATTTCACCCGACTCTTCACCCGATCCGTAACTTCGTCACCCTTATTTGTAGGGTGAACGGGTGGATCGGTTTTTTTTCAGATGAAATTTAACCCGTTTTTTTATTAAGTATTCAACCACAAATTTGAACCAAATAAAATTATGTAAGCTATAACTAAATATAAAATTTAATTCAATTTAAGGCTCAACTAACATGGCTGGAAAAAAATAAAATCCGAAACATTTTACATGCCTTCACAACATATAATGAACCAAAAGTGAAAAAATAACAAAAGATTATGAACACGCTCTACAATTCTGTCACAATCACCCTAATTTTCTGCTATTTCCCGGCACTACTTACCCAAACAAGATGAACCAGGGTTTCCTTTCCCTTTTTTTTTTCTCACAAAAAGAAGATTCAAACTATGATTAAAATTACATTATATATATATATATATATATATATATATATATATTATATATATATATATATATACTCCATAACTAATCACATAGTCCTACTTACTGCATTATTAAGACGGATTAGTGGAGAAAAGAATCTTACTAAAAATGCCCTCATCGGAACCTCTTTTTTGCGAAATATCAGCTTTTAATCTTTCTTAATTGCACAAATTAACACCTTTCCTTCTGTCTTTCGCTACTCATTTAGCTGTTAATCCACATTTTAAGAAGAACACACATTTTGGTGAATGCCATCTCAATATCGTACTTATGTTGGTGTTACGTTTCAATTATTGATTTTGTTCTCCTTAGTTTGTAATTATGTATTTTTTTTTCTTGTTAATGTGTAACATTCCGTAAAATTTCAGGATTGTCGCCTGTTGAGAAGTTTCTATACGAACATGATTGACATAGGACAACGTCCCTAAGATCTCAGGTCTTACAGATGGTCACTTACCAATTACCTCATGAAAAATTTCTACGAGCATGATTGGAAAGAATTTAATTGAGACTCTAAGGTAAGGTTTAAATTTTCACAATAATTGAACCAATTTATTTTTATTATAAATGTATTAATTTTTAAATTTAATATATATACTTTCTAAATTGAGACCCGTCTATCCAGAGCCGGACTCAACGGATATGTGCTAAGTCCAACCTAAAAAACATGGATAAAGTTTTATAAAAAATTCGACCGAGCCGAAATTGACCCGGGTCTATGTCAAGCTTTAAGCTTTTTAGTTAAAAATAAATATTTATTTATTTTCTTTTCGAAAGAAGAATTTAATTGAGAAGAGTTGTACGGACATAAAAGTGGGCCAGTCTAAACTCGTAAGCCATTAATACTTAGGTTTTCCTCTAACACACGCATGCTTCTTTTTGTCAATTACTCATGTTTTCTTCATATATTTCTTTACTTGTTTGAATTGCTAATCATCAACTCCAAATGCCTATCCTTTTTAATATGTATGGTTCAAAATTTATATCCTCTTTTTAATCTTCAAATATCCGTACATGTTATGAATAATCAAACCTAGGGTCTAACTTAACGTTTACCCCCTAAATCAAGGTACGTATACCTAAAAACGATATTTACGAGTGAACCTTAAATCATAGATTTTATGTCAAATACATGATAGATCGAGTTCTCGTAAATTAGTGTTGAATGTTAAACAATTGAGAAATATTAAACAAAATCGATAACAATAAATATTTTCACAAATCACTTAACTTAATTTGTTAGCAGACTGTGTAAGTAAGTTCATGCGGTTTAAATTTCAAAAAAATGTCATATTATTATTTTACTATATCATTTCTAATATAATAATATCAAAGTCGACTAACATGTACTTCATTAGAACCCTATAGTTGGAAACATATACTTTCATAACATGCACATTATATATATTGGAGTTTTAATATATAGTTGGAAGAAAGTGTGCTTTTAATTGGGAAATTTATTTTCTATCAAATGTGACCCAATAATTAAAACATTATTTAGTAAAAATTTTGGGATATTTCAAGACTTAATATGTATGATTACCCGACCAAGGTTTGGTGAAAATAATGGGGATCACATGGTAGTGGTGAGAATCCAAAAGCTTTTATTGTGAAAGTGATATTATTAGAGGAAAAGGATGGGAGAAAACAAGATAAAATGCACCACCATAACATTTTTGAGATTATTTCCATAATAATTCCCATTCTTAATTGATCATTTGCAGCCCATGTGGTACATTTGTACTAGACAATCCATTTAATAGTTTTATTAATTAAAAACATTGTAATTCTAATATGTAGGTTAAGTATTTTGATTAAGAAAAAAAAGACATTGTATTGGAACTATATATGGGTGAGCAAAAAATAGTTATCCGGCTTAGCAGATTCAATAACCCGAAGATCCGAATTAAAAATATCCGTTAATTGGTGATCTGAATTTAATTCGGAAGAATTTCAGATCACTAAGTTGGATACAAATCGGATTTTGAGAAACAATACGACTCGAAAAGATTTATCCAACTGATCTGGTAATAATTATTCGGATTGGACATCCAAATATCTCCGACTCGAACTTGAATCAACATTTATATAAACATAACATATTGGATATCGAGCTTTATCGATCTGGTTACACGCCCCTGAATTGGAACTACATAAATTAATCTTGATTGAGATACAAGATTGAGAGAAATGGATCAAAATTATATATAAATAATATAGCAAGTCCTTGTACAAAGTTGGTAAACTAACTACTAAGTGGTGTTACAATTGGTGGCAAACAGAAAGTGACATAATGATAGGAAAAGTTTCATAATTTGAGTTTGATGTGGCGATGGAGACAACAAAGGGTACATAGTAGCCATATTGCAAGGGTAAGAGATGGGTGATATCATAATAATAATTATATAGACCGGTGGATATATTTTCTTGTTTACTTACACTTATTTCGTACAAAATAAAAAAAAATTATTTATTTAGATAAATAATATTATATTCATTGGTAAATGTGAATGAAAATGAAGTGGTTACATTGACACATTTGAATTAGGACAATTTTGTAGTGCATGATGCATGTAAGGCCCCAATTATGAAAAAGAAAAACAAAAAGATGAAGTCTTTGAAAGCAAATGGGTAAGGGGGGGTTAATGTGAAATAGTGGTAGGGAGAGTTGAAAAGGGGAGAGTATTTGTATGATATATAGAGTTTGTCAATGGGGTTTGTAGTATGGTGGTGGCATACAAACAAAACAAAAGATGGAGTTTTTGAAGGAAAGAGAAGGTGGGTGTGCATGTGAAACTCCATTATTGAGCTTGTGGGGAGCATTGCATATATGTTCAACTCTATGTCCCATCAACCATCTTCTTTTCTTCTTCTTCTTCGTCTTTACCATTTTTATTCTAAGATTATTACATCGTTTAGTCGGTCATTTGGAATAAAAATAGAAAATTTCAAAAGGCACAAAATATTTATAAAAAAACACCTAAACTAATTAAATGGACAAAATTCGATTTAATTTACTTATCTTAAAAAAATTTTGGACTAATTTCTTTCCCAAAACAAGTGAAAAAATGGGATCTATAGTTGCATACTTGCATGGCTAGATCTTCAAGGTTTATAGGGTTGGCAAGATCTTACTATTAGAATTTTCGGTCCAAACCGTGAAGAATTAGAGACATAGAGCCCATTTTATTTCATTAATTTGAATTATTTATATAAATGATAAATAATCTTATCGTCTAATTAAGATAAAGAAAAAACAATAAACTAACATAAAATAGATAATATATTAACAAATCTTAATATATCTATTACCAAATAAGTATATATATCCATTAACACAAACCTAAACCTTAAACCCTAATTTATTAAGACATGTTAGTTGGATCCTAAGCTCTTTTAGATACATAAGTTGTGCAAATATTAGGTTTTTTCAGTTGTAGCTTCGGTTTATTTAGTTTAGTTTAGTTGTAGGGTGAGTACAAAGCAATCTTTTCTTTTTTCTTTTTTTTTTGAAAATGGAAAGCGGTTAGATCGGTCTACCTCCTCGAGGTAGTCCAACCTAAAGCATCCTTGCGGATGAGAACACGAAGTTCGGGATCTTCAGAAAAATTGGTGTTGGGGGTCGAGATTCCCAAGTGGGTCAATCGGTCAGCAACACAGTTGATTTCTCTGAAAACATGCCTAATACGTACCTCGTCAAAAAAACGAAGGTCAAGTCTGGAGTCGGATATAATCATCCCGATCTCCCAAGGACTACTGCACAAACCTTGGGTGCCTTGATCACACACAAATTTGTCACCTTCAATTTCAATCTTTTTAATTTGTAACATGATAGCCTCTTGAAGGCCGGATTTAAGAGCAAATGTTTCAGCTTTGATAACTGAGTTGAAATTATTTTGTTTTGTGTCGAGGCTAAATAACCTCTCCATTTTGGTTTCGAATCACAAAACTAATTTTAATTCCCGAATTGAGTTTTGATCCATCAAAGTTAAGTTTAAAGCAATCTTTTTGTTGATGACGAGTAGAAAGCAATCTCTTTAGATAATGGGGACCCTATCAAATAAGTCAAACTGAGAGTAATGTATGCCTGATAAAGGAGAGGCATTGCACAAACCTATACTATAAAAGTTCATCTTTTTTGTATCTATACCACTTGGCTCAATTCATATTTATGTTATTTCATTTCATTATTGCCTTTGGAAACCTACTGCTAAAATAAAATAAAATAAAAAATTTAAAATTTTTTTATAAAGAAGATTTTATTTCTTAGGAATGATCTGTGCTATATGGCTACAACAATTGAAAACAAGGAGGTGAATGTCATGGATTCATGGGCCTTAGTAGGCCTGTTTAAGATCAGAAGAAGTTGGGCTTACAGCCCAAATTGTTTTTGGAGTATGTTGTACATTTTGGGCCTTGAAGTGATACAAGTAACATTGTTTACAAAAGACTCCAGAGATTTGAAGGGCTTAGATAGGCCCAAACGGCCCAAAGTAAAGTCGGCCCAAATTGCTTTGGAGTTTGTTGTACATTTTGGGCCTTGAAGTGAGACAAGTAACATTTTTACAAAAGATTCCAGAGATTTGAAGGGCTTAGTTAGGCCCCAAACGGCCCAAGTTAAGGTCTAGCCCAAGTTATTTCTGAAACGCAAGCCCATTATCGTTTCATACATGTGATTCATTATTTTATTTTATTTTAAGGGAAATAACGTAATTTATTCAAGCTAGTATGCCTTGTGAGTAACATTGATCGATTGAACCGTTTAGATATCCATACTTTACGATCAAAATATATATCTCAAATTCTCATTGTAGAATGTAGAGTAACATTGATCATAAAAACAAGACAACCTAAAAATTCCTACAAAAAATTGGGATGGACTTGCCCCCACAAAACATATATATTAGATATCTCTGCTCTGACAAAAAAAAACTTTATACTGATTTTTCTCATATTTTTAATAAATATATAGATTCTAAAAACTATTGAAATAAAGTTATTGAATCCTAAATCATATTAATAAAGTTATTGAATCCTAAATCATATCTAAAATAAACATTCTAATGTGGTGGTTAATTTATTTGGTCCTTATAAGTCAAAATGTTGGAACTAACTAGTAAAGAGATGGATGCCCAATTGCCCACCCTAAGTTAATTAATTTGTATTTCTTTAATTTATTTTTCTTATCTTTGCTCGTCCGTTGGAACAGTTATGCCCTATATTCGAATTTAATGTTTGGTATTCATTTTTTAATATGATAAATAGTTTTTTTTTTTTTTTTTTTTTGTAACATCTTCACTATAATTCGGATTTGGGTCCATTCAGTCTTTTAGGGTTAACAATGAAAAAAACGATAAATTTTCATAATTCTCTCGTAATTCCCGTAATTAGTGTAGGGTTTAAAGAATATCATAATTCTTATATTGTTGATTCTCACAAGTCCCGTGATGACTGAACACACCCAAAACTAAAATATTTGATGAAGGTAAATTAGCAATTGTGGTTGTATAAGTGTATGAGCCTAGTCCGATAAAAAAATAAAATAAAATTGTATGAGCCTATGGGGACACGGACGGAATTGAGGTCACTCCACATCTCATCTGATATTACATGAGACGAGATTGGGATGGGTCTTGTATTTTTTAGTTGAATTTTGTCGGGCCTTATCCTAGCTGGATTGGGCAAGACCAATCCCGCTTGATTCTTATGAATATTTATAGTGTTTAAACTTTACGATTTACACACAAATATTCGTGTACTTCATGCTTAAAACGAAAGACAATAAATTAAATTTGAAATAATCCATAATAACGTATTGGATAATTTCCACAAAATGTATTTGAATTTAGTTTAAAATTTTAAAATAAAATAGTCCAAACCTTAACGAATCATATATTTAGGCCATTTAACTATTTGTCAATTTGGGTCTTCCTTTTATAAGTTTTTAAAAAAATATATAACTAATGTTTTGGGCTTGAGATTCAATTTTATCTATACATTAGTTTAAAATTTTATAATATATGGGACGGGTCTAGCGGGATGAAGAATTCAAGACCTGTATCGGATAATTTTTTGTTGAATGGGTTCGGAACGCTAGGTTTCAATAATATCCCGGCGGGATCGGGACGAGATTTGTGTCCACCTCTACATGAGCCTCTTAAAATTAGGGTATAAGGTTGTTATACGAAGCAAATCAGTTGAGTATTGACACACTCAAACTCGACTAGTTCGAGTTGAGTAAAAACTTATTAAAAGTATAAAAAATATATTTATATTTGATTTATTTAGAAAGTTAACAAACTCAATTTTTTTCTAGCGGAACCCAAATATTTTGTCCTTATAAGAACCCTACTTGAAATATTTCCTATACACAGAAGAAAGTAGAGGGTGACCACTCACAAGTCACAATTATTGACAATCTACCCTTCACCAAAAAATGTCATTTCCGTACGTTTAGACAAAATCTAATATCCTCAAGCATATTCACATACACACCATTTGGATTACTACTAATTATTTAATTAAGAAGATTGACATTAGCTGACAAATTAAGACCCAAATAATCAAATTTTTCCACGAAAGCAAACAATAGGATGAAGAGGTCAATGCATTCATTTTTCAACCATATGCTCTCTTTTTTTGTATTTGTAGGGACTTTTGGGGGGGGGGGGGGGGGGAGAAAGAAAAATTAAATTATTTTAAATAAACAATTCATTTATCTAAACAAAAAGAAAAAAACACCACTTTTGAAACCAGCTGTTTTTCTGCCTAAGGCACTATACTATATAATTAGTCTTTTATTATAGCGCAAATTTGGAGGTATTTTGGGTGGAATGATTCAAATGGTATTTCAGGAACTGATGAAAATAAGGGTATGTTTGGTTAGCAGGTGGAATTAAAATGGAATTGAAATAATTAAAAAAAAATAAATGAAATTGAATTAATTGATTAAGTTATTTTTGTGTGCTAAAATACCTCTAAAAATTTCATTTTTTTGTTAAATAAACATGATTTTCTTAATTCATTTGGTAATCTTTTGTTTATAGGAGTGATTCTTAACAATTTTAAACGGGCCTTATAATATTTTTTTTGAAAGCTAAGTATTAGGTAAGGTTTATTGTAGGATCAATTTATGACGATTTCCATTAATTATATGTATGAAAGGGTAACTTCACAAGATAGTCATGAATTTTTAGTAATTTCACATAATTTCTCAAGTTTTTTTTTTTAAAATTACATAGTGTTGTCTAATTGAGATACGTAATTTATCGAGTCTCATTTTGTTAATAATGGGAAAAAACATCAAATTGATGGGTTTTTCTTTGGGTAATTTATACATACATTCGGTGAATTAAAAGTAGTCAAGTGTTTTAAATTTTAGTTATAAGATTTATATATTAATATAGTTTTTTAAAAAGATTTTATCTATGTGTTAAACTTTATATTACATTCCTTTTATCTAATAATTTATAAATTAGACCACCTACATAACCATTATAACCAAAATAACAATAATAAAAAGTTGTCATTATATCAAAGTCAATTAAAAATTAAAAATGTATTTCATTCCTAAATTTGACATTTACATAAAAAAAATAACTTTACTATTATTTACAAGATAATAAACAGAGTTGTCGATCGTGTAACCTACCTCGACAACTTGACTGCATTAATCGAATGCCTAATCTTCACGAGATGAAATTTTTAACCGTAAAATATATCATCAAACGATTATATCTTAAGCTGATTCAGTCTAACCGTTTTCTAATATATATATATATATATATATAATCCTCCAAACAAAGCCTTGAAATCAAGGGATAAGCTTCAAAATTTGTTCCCTGGATTTCTTAATAGCAACTTGACTCCACAAATCAAGCTTTTCTTTGTCTCACATGCCCTCATCATGTGGTCATGAGTGATTCTTACTTGGCTCACCTATATCAGAAAACAAGATCAATCAAATTTTTGTCATTAAAACATCATTATTTTAATGCACCTTTTTAAACCAAATATTGGACCACTCCCCTTTGTTGGGATATCTCTCCATTATCAAAGTGTTCACATCAATTGTACAAACTTTTTTAATCAAATCTTTAGCTTGTTATTCAACTTAGCCTCTATTTTTATATTTTCTCTTATATAGATTACTCCCTCAATAATTGGAAATTATTTAAGAACAATAACAATAATTGGATGAAGATTAGCATAATTTAGAGGTATACCCTTTATCATAACATCAAGATAATGCAATTAGCTAGAAAGATCCAAGCTAAGCTTCATTATATTGCTTACATATATAAATTGATATAACCATAAATATGAACCTAGTTCTTATAACTAGTCAAAGGTAACATACAAGAAAGGAAGAAGTGAAGGACAATAAAAGTAAAAAAAAAAAGAGTTGGAAAAAAGGGATGTATCATAATTTCCATGGTATTATATGATCTCCATGATAATAAAAAAAATTACTAAAAAGAGTCATTTCTTTTCTTCTGGGTTACAGATTTGAACTATCTGGAAAATTGTACTTTAAAAAGAATATGCATCATTTCCAAAAAAGAAATGTACAGAAGAGAAAGAAGACTTAGGAGGTCTTTAACCAATTACTATATAATACTGTCCCAAAATAATAATCATAATAATAATAATTCTAATATTTCCCATCACATCTCATCAAGAACCAAACCCTTTTCTCTAACTTGAAAATTTCAAACCCCTTCTTAGTTACAATACAAATCTTCTAAAAAAAAAGAAGAAGAAGATGATGATTTGGCCCACAATCACCATCAATAGTACATCATAGCTCTTTCTCCAGTCTTATTTTTTCATCAAAGTAATTAAAGCTACTGCAATTGTTAAAATC
The DNA here is from genome assembly GCA_002319775.1 of Fagopyrum tataricum. NCBI lineage: Eukaryota > Viridiplantae > Streptophyta > Magnoliopsida > Caryophyllales > Polygonaceae > Fagopyrum > Fagopyrum tataricum. Next base: position 58,299,804 of record CM008280.1, read on the forward strand.
ACCATTAATTGGAGTAGTACTATTAGTACTAATCAGCTGCTTAATCTCCTCTAAACCATAATCCATTTCCGGATTAGTTGCTGCAGTTTCTTCCCAAATCCAAGACTCGGTAGTGTTGTTATTATTCTGGGTTTTCCCAAACACCATTTTTTTGATCTTCTCCTTCCATTGATGACCCATTATAGAAATAGCTTCCATCCGAAGAGCTGCAGCTGGGTTCTGGTGCACCACCAAACACAAGATAATTACTCTGAATAGGGTTTTGAATGAAGGTTGAAGATGATGAATTGGTCAAGAGAGTGGGGTGATCAAATCCAGTGAAGGAAAAGGTAGAAGAAGGGGCATTATAGTAATTAGACCCACTTTTGTAGGATGGTGATGATGATAGGGCAGGAGAAACAATCAGTGGAGATTGTGAAATAGGGTTATTATAGCCTAAGTTTGTGGATTTTATCATCCTGTGATGAGACAACTCAGATTTCTTGTTGCTGTTATAATTGGCCATGCCCATCAGTTTCTTCTTTAGCTTTGTGTTCCAATAGTTCTTGATATCATTGTCTGTTCTTCCTGGTAGCTGTGCTGCTATGATTGACCATCTGCACAAAATCATAGAAGATATATTTAAGATAAAAAGATCTCAACTTTTAAGCTTTATACAAACTTCTTGGTACCTAGCATGCATTCTGTCTAGTTCCATTAAGCATTATTTGCTCATGTTAGAATAAAGATCTCAGCTTTATATGAGATTTTGCAGTTCAGCAGAAAAAAACAAAGTTAAAAAATGATCTCTCCACTGGTAGCATGCATGCAATTGCACCAATTTTTTCTCTCTTTATATTCAATTATTGAATAAATAATCTAGTTTTGTCTGACTGATCTCTCCACTAATCCTCCTCTATAATCCCCCCAAAAAAGTGAAGAAGCAAGGAGGAAGGTACTGGTTTTGTCTTTGTGTTCTCTTGGGATAAGTATTAGAACTTGCAAAAAAAAATTTAAAAAATAGTAAAAGATTATTACCTGCTTCCAATGGTAGCATAGAGACTACAGATGATCCTATCTTCATCTCTGAGAATTCTCCATGTTTAATGTTAGGCCTTAAGTAGTTTAACCACCTTAATCTGCAGCTTTTTCCACATCTCTTGAGACCTATATACATATAAGGATTGAACATCAAATCATGAAATAAACCCTAAAAAAAGAAAGACAAAGAATTGAGATAATTGCTTACCAGCTTTTTGAGGAAGAGCAATCCAATTTCCACCGGTGCCATACTTGTCAATGTACTCTTTCAGTTGTGCATCTTCTTCAGGAGACCATGGCCCTTTCTTCACATTTGCTTTATCACAGCAAGGAGCTCTTCCCATGATCTTTAAGTGAGTTAGGTTCTCTAAATCTTGATCTTCTTGGAAATATCTTCAGCAACTGAAAGGGTTAATGGGGATTTGGGTTCTTTCTTCTCTTTCAGAAAGTTAATGGTGTTTGGAGTTTGATGTGTGTGAGGGAGGTGGTAGTGGTGGTGACCCTTTGATTTGTATAGGGGATACTTTATTTATATTATGTCAATTTTCATGTATTTATTTATGATATAATTTAATATATGTATAGTATAGAGAGAGAAAGATTGACAAGAAGTCAAAAACTTGAAAGTAAAGCAGCTTCAACATAACCCAAAATTCAAATCACCTGTTTTTTTCAAGACAGAAGGGCACACCGAGTACTTTGTTCCATTTTTTGGATATATATATATATATATATATATATATATATATATATATATATATATATATATATATATATATATATATATATATATATATATATATATATATATATATAACCGAGTACTTTGTTCCATTTTTTGGATTATATATATATACATAAAAGTTTAGGATAGAATCAATGTTACAATAAATGGGTGGAGACATCTGTGAGATGTTTCGATCTAAATTTATTATGATTGTTCGATAAAATTTGTTATATTGATGGGTTGTTCATCTCAATGAATAAACAGCAAAAGTGGCGCAAATTGCAGACGAGAACACAAAGTTAAGGATCGTTAAAAAAATTTGGTGTTGGATTTTAAAATTCTCAAATGAGTAAATTTGTCAACAACACAATTGATTTTTCTGAAGGTTTGTCTACTCTGAACTTCATCAAATAAACCAAAATTCAATTTAAAGTCAGATATAATCATCTCGACTTCAAACAAACAACTTCAAAAATCTTATAAAAATGTGTTGATCATACACAAATTTTATCACCTTAAAAATATCTAGATGATACACAAATTAGCGCCTTAGATTTTGTCATAATTGTAACTTGTCTTCAAATGAAATCTTATTTCCTGATAAACATTCTTATAGTATTCCTTTCATTCACATCACTAAAGATTAGTGATTAGAGATAAAAGCTACCTCAAGGAACTTTCCATCATAAATAATTCTCCATCCCATCTATATATCTATACGAAATCTCTACCTATTCTCATTCTTTGACTATGCCTCATTCCATTTCACTTCCTTCTTAATTCAACTCTTACAAAAAGGAATCCAAAGTTTGAAACTTTATCATATGCTTAAGATTAAAGATTATATGAGACTCAAAATTTGCCCAAAACATATTAAGATTATAAAACGAAAATGAACAACTATATATATGAACACCCAATATATATGTACATTATTTACTCACAAGAGATTAACTTTTGGCATATATAGATACAAAATAATAAAAATATAGAAAGTCGTGAGATGATTGTAGCAAGCATGCTTGTAGACATATTTCTAATGTTTTCATAGAAACATACACATTTTCATTAATTAATCCACTACTTTTAAAATAGCAAATTAAATACATATTTTACTAAAATATTCGGTTTTTATGATATTATATTTTTTTTTACTCCTTATGTAATCCTTTTTTCTGCACATGGTTTTTTACAATTAAGGTGCATGGCAAAATATAAGGATAAGTATTAATAATAAATGAAGTCTTGATTGTAATTATAGTCATGTGTTGGTAGTATAAATTTATCCAAAGCCGTAGAACAATTGGCTTCCTCGAAGTTATATTCTGCTTCTTCTTCTTCTGGGAAGGTCAGTATAATTGAAAGAATAAGCAAAAGAGTTCGGACGTTGTCAAACTATGATGTGTGGCTACGATTGTTTGGTCGGATAAACTATATTATATAATTAAATTATTTAATTATCACTTAATTAAGGTGATGTATAATGCCATGTACGTAGCCTCATAGGCTGGACGACTGATAGTATGTAGTATCTAGTATGTACGTATAATTGCCTCTTCTATTTTTTATTTTTTTTTTTTTCATCAATACAAAGATTTTGTAATTAGGGCAAATTACATAAAAACCGCCCTTAAATTGCAATACTACACGATATAAATCATCCTTATAAGTCTTTTGTCATCAAAGTCACACCCCTGACCAAAATTTTCTTAAAATCTCAAACGTCAAACCCATTTAAATTATTTACTTTTCGCTTATCGATACGATTGTTGTACGAGCCGAATGAACCGAACATTGACATGCTCAAGTTCAGTTCGTATATAAACGAGTCGAGTCCGAGCAGCCTAAATTTTAAACTTGTTCTGAAAATTTCGTGGATTCGGCTCGTTTAATAAGTGAATGAGACACGTCCATATAGTAATATAAAGTCCTATAGTAATGTTGTTTAATTTTAGTTTCAAACGAGTCGAGCTTTATATATCCGAACGACCCGAACATTGACATGCTCAAGCTAAGCTCGCTTATAAACGAACCTAAAATTCTATACAATTTTTATAATATGTTCATATTCGACATGTTTAAAAAGTGAAGAGCTCGAGTTGAGCTTATTTAATTTTTACGAATCAGATCCGAATAACTTATCTCATTTAACAACCTTACTTATCGAGATAAACTTCATAGTTGCATGAACATTTTATTTTGCTAATATATAAACAACGATATCCATCTACCTTTTGTTTCTTGATCTTATATATAAGGAACTTGTTAGTGTGTGACTTTTCTAATTAACAAATAAATTTTAAGGTCTCTTTTGTGTAAAATTACAATTTAAGTGTGTTTTATTGAAAAAGTATATATTTTAAAGGTGAATTTGTGCAATTTACCCTTATAATTAAGTTAAACCTAATTAATTAGAAACCCAACCACATGTATTTATCTACTTAATTGGTCATTATTTATCTTCAATTTCTCTATCCACCATTTATTAACTAATACGTTGTTGTGTATAAAAATTAAAAAAGCTAACTACCAGTACGTAGTATTTATTTTATTAATTTATTCATTGTCAAGGCTAAATTATTTGTAAAACACTCGTTAAATTAATCTTCCATAATAATGTGGAAAAAATCCTTTGCAGAAAACAACAACCATAAGAAACAAAATCAAGGAATTATAAATATATTGGTACGTATGTAAGTTTTTGGTGCATAAGTATATCAAAATTGACCTTGATGTAACAATGTAATATTCTTGCTTTGGTATGATTTGAGACTTTGTAGGCTCTTGATTAAAAATATATATTTTAGTTTATTAAGAAATTTATATTAAAAAAATATATAAAAATGTACGATAGTAGTTGAGTTTATTCTATTGAGTAGCTTTAATCCTGTAAACTTTTTATGAATCCTCCCATTGTAGCTAGAAAAACACTAAAATTATCACACAAAAAAAAATTCTAAGGGAATTAAAATTCAGTTATTGAATTTTTTAAAAATCCTTTTAAATTTGTATCATATCTTATCGTATTTGTTTTTTTAAATTAGTATGAAATTTATTTCTCATTATATATACTTGTTAAAGAAGTAAAATGGTATAGTATGTTTATTTTGTTACAAAAAATAATTTTAGAATATATATATACATATATATAATTTTGAAATAACAATATATAATTATTTTTGTATACCTCACACAAATACACAATTGATTTTTTTTTTTTGTTATTGCCCAGATAACTGATTACACATTATAGTTAAATGAATCGGTTGAGTAAAGTATGAAGTAAAATTGATACATTTGATTAAAAAAGTCGGAAAAAAATCTTAAAAGATGTATGAAATATAAGAAAGAAAAGTAATTCAATAAAAAGAAGGAAAAATTTTGAACAAAAAATTAAAAAAAAAACATACATATATAATATTTTACGGGTCATTAACAACATCAATAGAGAGATTTTATTAAGAAGTTCAAATTACAAATACCATCGGTGTTTGAACATCTTTGTCCACCACCCCAAACTCGCTAAACGGACAACAATCCCCCATTTCAAGCCCAGAAGCAACACTCTCGGAACCCCGAGCGAGACCGATATATGCTCAACCTCTTAACCAACTCCGTGAGACTAGACCTTCGAAACATACCTACTGATTCCGAGAAATGACATTGCGGAAAGGTATTTCATTGTCAAGGTTTGAAATTGAGACCACCGATAAGAATCGATTTGAATTTAACCCAACCAAATAAAGAATGAGTTGAAAAATCAAGGGGTAAAAAAACAAACAAGTGAGAATTAAGCAAATAATTCAAAAAAAATATGTCAAAACTATAATATTAATCAACCAATTTGTCATCTTACTAGATATGCATAGATGTCAAATAATTCATAATAATTACTAACTTTTAACATTGACTTTATCATTAGAAAACATGTGATTTTCATACCATTAGTGGTTAAACTAAAGTCTTTGCCTCATTGGTACCCACCAAATCACTTGTGTAATTGTGCTTAGTTTTATCCTAATTAGCTATTATGCTCTTAACCCAAATATGAATTTGCTTCCAAAAGCAAAAATATATGTTCCAAAAGAAAAGAAAAAAAGAGATAGTTCCACACATAGCAAAAGGTGGCCTAGTTCGTTATACCCAACACTCTAAGTCGTTCCAAATAGCATTAAAAAACATACTATCGAGGCCCTAATTGATACGCATATGATTCGCACATATAAATATATTCCAAAAATTAAAATTATATAATATAAATATTTATAAGTTTTCTAGGCAAAAGGTAGATATAGCGCGTGCGAGGGGGCTACTGCAATTTAAAGATTAATTTTTATATATTTTTGTGGACTTAGTAAATATTTTGACTGTTGAAGGTCTTAATAGTAGATTAATTTAATATTTATAATTCCCTTAGCTTATTGGGGTCCAGTGAATATAATAATATGATTAGATTTAGGTTTATTGTAAGAGAGCCTTGATCTAACTAAGTTGATTTTCGATCTTTGCTTTGATATTTGGTGCTTTTATGTCTTGAAAGAAATGGTGATGAGTGTTGACTTATGCCACTCTACCCCAGAAAAGTCATGGCAAAATGTAAGTATTGAATCTTTTTTTTTTTTTAATGAAAAAATGTAGTTCATTTATTAGTTATTACTAGTATTTATATCTAAATATCAATATATGTCCGATATCGATATTTTTATTTTTTAATCAAATTATTTATTTTTATTCAAATAATCTATATTTTTCCATCGAGTTAGAAGGTAGTGAATAATAAGGTTCGTCGCTACCCTTTTATGGGTAGCAAATCGATCCTCCTAAAAACTACGTCTGAAGACCTGAGAGACACAACATTACCATGAAGACCCGTTGCACCCATTTGAGAATCTCGACGGCATCAGACGCAAGAAACTCAAACGTGTCAAAAGCGAATAGAAGTAAGACATGTTGGTTTCAATGCAAGCTCTTTCATGCTTTAGCCACATTCGGAGGTCGCGTTGATGCCGCTTTACCCACAACAAAAGGTACCCAAACTGACAAGAGGAAAGACCCCGTCAAATCAATACAAGCATGTTTTCCACCGACCCATCCAAACACTAACACGTCGCCGGCCTCAAAGTAGATCTCCTTCCCGAATCAATTAAGAAGGTCACAAGCGTCTCCTTCTTAGCCGAAACTCATGCTCTCCTAAACACATCACATAAAACATCACGAACCAGATCATGCCTATATTTGAAGCCATTTATAGAGTTCTTTACAATGAACTGCATGCTCCCTAAAAGCATCTAAATATCCGACAATTAGACATAGGACAAGTCGCACCATCCAGAAACAAAGGAATCATAAGGCGATACTTAAGGACCGTGCAATACTCAAATGGAGACATATTGTAACACCCCAAATTCTGAGAACTCGGGACGCCACGGACTAGGACCTCATAATGGGTCCCGACCCTAGATCGACAACAATCTCACCGGATCTGTTACAATGCACAACATAAGGAAAAAAAATAAAGTCTAAATACGCATGGTAGTAATAAAAGTATAGGAACAAGGTCAGCCGAAACAACAAGTACTAGAATCGAAGAAAGAGAAAGAGTCTAGTCTCAAAAAACAAGAAACCCAAATACCACGTACGGGAACCTAGGTGACCACTAACTCCCTGTTAGCTAACTATTCAAGGTATTATAAAGTACGCTAAAGCACAAACACATGTAATAGCGGAAAGTAAACAAATCAACATGCTGCACTCACACCGTTTTATTATCCTTATAGAGTGATTCACTTCTTAGTTCAACTAATTTTGTAGCACGAGGATCTCCCGAACCTCGCCTCTTCCCGTATACCAATCGGAGTGGATCTGATGCCACCTCATTATATACCGATATGGGACGGTCGTAGAAAACTCCCAGTAGACAGAGTTTGGGTGATGCTACGACCGTTATTCATACACTTGGGTCTAATAAAATAGTAACGTCGTATATGATCTCATCATCCTAGTAATACATGCTAACACAATGAAAAACTGGCTAAGTAAGTCATAAGACTTGCCGGCACTAGTCCGGAGTCCAACTAACGATAAGTCCCGGTTCACTCGTATATGATCTCATCAACCTGATTATAATGGAAACGCCTCAATAATAAAAAACTAGCATCTAGGAAGCTCTAAGAAGCTTATAGACCGATATGGAAAGTTTTAGAAAGGAAGAACGAGAAAACACTAACTTTTAAGGAAATAACGGTTTTAACCGAATTTCCATAAAATTCTAAAACAGTCAAACGAGTCTCTAAAGTCTAAACTTCCGAATAAAGTATAACCACTTATTATGTATGTTAAACAATCCTAAACGAGTTCGAAAGTTACGGTTTTTGAATGAAATGAAAAAGAATAATAACTCCGTTTTTTTGGGGTGGGAAGGGGTACAACACATAGCCCATTTGTTATCTTTTATTTAAGTGGTTCACTACATCATATTATCAGGAGGCGAGGGTCGAAAACCGCTCGTGCCATCTGATAATATGATGTAGTATGAATCTCTTAAATAAAGATAATAAATTAGCTATGTGTAAAATCATTCTTATGTGTTTATTCTCTTTCATTGTTATGACCGACTGGTTCTTTTTATTTTCTTCTTTATCATGACTATTTAATTGCATAAAAATGTTATTCGATTTTTATTTGTGTCTTGTTGTAAGATCCAGTGAAATTATTGTCAAGTTAGGATCGAGACCATTGTGAGGTTCTAACCGTAGCATCCCGAGTTCCTAGAATTTGGGAGTTATAACTAAACGTGTCCACAATCTCGTAGTAATGAATAAAGGAACTCGAGTTTGTCAAAATTTGCCACCGCCAAGCTACCAAAGCACGGTACCAAACATAACATTCCATTCCACACATTAATAATTACTCCGTATTTTTTTATATTAAATGATAGTTTAAACTAGTTAGTATTTACTATAGGAAGATACTCAATCACATAAATAGTGAAAAGGTACGTAAGGTGTTTAAAATTTTCCTTGTTTTTTTATAAAGGAAAGTCGTTCGATGCACTAGGCGGCACACCGTCTAATGGATCGAAAGGCTGATCAAATCGGCAGACGGATTAACTGTCATGAGGGAACTAGAATATACAAAAAAACACATCAAAAAGAACTTCGATCACAACAAGCCGATCAATAATAAGGATCAATGGAAGCGCCAGACAAGCAAAGAGAGGAAAAAAACAACAAACAACAAGTTCGTTGAAGAAGTGCAGAGTACGACTCCCAAGGACAACGGTTAAAACCTTAAATTTGAACTCTTCTTTTGAGCCATTAGATTTTGATCACCTATCATCGCTCCTTTCTCAAAAACAAATTCTAATGCTTCTTCAAACGGAGTTCTCAACATCAAGACGTACCTGAAAACATCGGATCATATAACGTGAAGCAAATAACCATTATGATGTTCAATGCTACAATGGTCGTCGAGCTTTTTTAATTGAAGGACTCATGTTGTGGTGGTCCAAGGGAATTGTTCTTCAGGGTTTGAAGAAAGGATGTTTGGTTATGGCAATGAGCTTTTGGGCTCTCAATCACCAACATGACTCAAGTTATTTCTTACATGTGTAATTTCACATTATCCTTATTGATAAGTTTTATAAATGCAATTATGAAATTTAAAGTTTTTAACGCTTAGATTAACGTGGTTTTAAACGTACCGGTAGAAATTGTTATTTGACACGTAACTACGCACTTCGCGTGCGTAGTTGAGAACTCACTCAACTACATACTTGGAGTGCGTAGTAGTAGTTAATATTACCATTTTTTTTCTTACTTCTACTACGCACGCCAAGTGCGTAGTTCAATTTTTTCATATTTTTTTTTTTTCTCGACTCCAACTACGCAACTCATATGGGTAGTCGGAAACCAATCAACTACGCACGCAAAGTGCGTAGTTATGGTGAGAAATAGTAATTTTCGCCGGTATGTCTAATAATCCCCTAGATTAAAACAAGAAAATCAAAACTTGAGCCTCTAAGTTGTAATTAAAGTTGTTAAGGTCAATTTGAACGGAGCCAAAAGTTTCCAAAAGGGATGGAGGTCAAACATTAAGCTTTTTGATTCCATCGGAGATAAGTGCCAACGTTGAGCCTTTAATACTACCGAAGCAATAACCTTCAGCAAATGAAACAATGCTTCCTTTTTTCTTTCTTTTCTTTTTTTTTTTCTAGCAAAAATTCATAGAGCACCAAAAAGATGTAGTTAGAATAAGCTTCACAAGTTCACCCAACTTCAGATGAATTTAGGTTAGTGCTTTTCATCACAAATTTGGGATTTGTGAGCCGATGACCCACCTTTTTTTTATTTATAGCTAGCCGAAGTCTTTTGAAGAACATAAGAAATTGGTAGAAGGAGATTTAAGAAAGCAAACGATTGTTGTTTGAGAAAATAAAAGAGGGATATTTCTTTCATGTATAACTCGTTTTGAGAACAAGGTGGAAGAAGGGTTTAGATAGATCAATAAGTTATTATATTAGTGTTTTTCAGTAGATAAATGGTCCTTCTTCCACCTCAACATCATCTTGATTCCTATGAAATATTCTCCAAAACAAACACTACGCTTTGACATATCAAAGTTTTAGCTCAGAACCGAAAAAAGTTTATGTGGACTGAGAACCCTCACAGGCTCGGAACTTCTGTTAAAACGGGATTGAAAGATTTGGGGTCGAAGGATTTTGAGGTGAAGAAGGAATCATTTCCATTGGCCTGGTTGGCCACCCTCGCAGGCTCGCAGCTTCCGTTCAAAAAGCGCTAGCGCCGGCCATTTCAAGAAACGAATGGGAGATTTGTTATTCGTTAGTAGCCATGGTGTTGACGGGAGTTCATCCCATAAAATTTCCAATATTGTTTCCTAACAAAAAACACATTAAAATACTTTAATTACATTTACCAGGTAATTAAACTAAAACACAAGACAGAAAATCGTCATTTGAGGAAAGAAAAAATCGATCAAGCCATAAAAAAAGAGAGGATATAATTAAATAATTAAGCCACCAATAGGCAATCATAGGGTTGTTGAACCTTTTAATTTCCAACAGTAGGAATATTCTCGATTTACATAATATAAAATTGTATATTCCAATAAATTCTAGCTATTATTTTCTTTAACAAAATTATGAAACCTTATTTTTCTAAATATATAGTTTTCATCCAAAACTAAAGATTTATCCGTAACTTGACTGTTAGTTTGTATGTTCTTTTATACAAGTTTTTTATTTTAAGTTTTTTTAATCACAAATTAAAGTATAACATATGATAGTTTACTGATAAAATTGTTTAACAAACAAAAGTTTATGGAAATTATATTTCAACTTAAAAATCAAATGCTGACCGTTTAATTGATGGATGAAAATTTGTCCTTACATATAAATGGATTTATTCAACTAGTTATTACAAATCATCCAATAAGAAGATAATTTAATTAATTATGTGGGTAAGATTATTCCCTTTTTCTTATGTGGTGAAATAATGGGTGTTGGTTGCTTACCTAATAACAACAACAATATGCTCATATGTACTTGCTCGAATTGACAAAATGGTCTCTATATAGATAGTTTATTTTACCTAATAACAATTAATCACAAGTTATTAGTTAACACACAATATTTACATGTAATACTATTTTACGATGGTGACATCCCGTGTTTTTCTGAACCCCTTTTCGTTCACGTTTTTCACAAAAGTTCTTAAATCAATGATAACATTTTTATTCCATATATATCGATATGTTACGATAAATTGTCCTACATCGATAACATACGATAGATAAGTCCATTATAGTTACTCCTTTTATTATTAATCGTTTTTAAAATGATATTTTATAATATTGTAGGCGAGTTCATCTAGTGTGCACCTATAAGTTGTTGGTCCTAAAAATTTTGGTTGTCATTCAAACTAAAAATTTTGGTTCACAATAGTAGACATTACAAGTATTATCAATACTTAAACTTTGTAGAAATAGAATTTTATCTACCATTTCATTTATCATTTGTATTTTCAAAACAATATTTTCTCTATTCTATATAACTCTCTACATTCTACCAATTTTATTTATTTATTTTGAAAATGGAAAGCGGTTAGATTGGACTATTCCAACCTAAAGCATCCTTGTGGATGAGAACACGAAGTTCGGATCTTCTCAGAAAAATTGGGTGTTGGGTGTCGAGATTTCCAAATGGGTCAATCGGTCAACAACACAATTGATTTTTCTGAAAATATGCTTAATTAATACGGACCTTGTCAAAGAAATGAAGATCCAGTATGGAATTGGATATAATTATCTCGACCTCTCACGGACGGCTCCATAAACCTTGAAATACCTTGATTACACACATATTATCACATTCAATTTGGTTATATATAGTTCTGATGGTTATAGTTCAAGAAGCAATTTGTTTCTTGTATTCCAACTACTCGATGAATTGCCTTTATGGAATGTATGAGATTTGATCCGAAGGTGAGGTGAGGTTTCAAATGTCGGCTCCTCTTAAACCGTTATTAAAGCTTGACAATGGGGTTTGACCCATTGTAGTGGGTATTCTATAGAGAAGGTTGGTGTCTAAAGTAGCCATAAATGGAGTGTGTAAAGATATGAGAGAATATCTTGGAGATTTTCAGTTTGGAATCGGTTTTCAGGTGGTGTAGAGGGCTATTCTGCACAATGCTAATAGGTTTCTAAACGAGTGTTATGACAACGGTTCCTTGGCTACGTTGATAGTGGATTTCTCTAATGCCTTCAACCTGGTTGACAAGACTGTTTTCCTTAGGGAGGTTAGAGAGATCTCCGTTTAACCCTTTATGGGTTGATTTCTTGTAAATATGGACAGGCTGCTCGGTTATACATTGGAGATAGATATATTTGGTCGGATACCGGTGTGCAACAAGTGGACCCTTTGGGGCCAATCCTTTTTTCTCTCGTCTTGTGCCCGCTTCTTCATAGGATCAGGGACAATTGCAAGTCTCTTCTTCACGCATGGTATCTTGATGATGGTACGATTATTGGCCGGTTTGTGGAGGTGGTTAGAGCTCTTGATATCACTCGACAGTTTGGTCCGGGTTTAGGGTTTGAGTTGAATGTTTGAAACACTGAGCTCTTTTGGCCTTCGTGTGATGGGTCGAAACTTAGAGATGGGTTTTTCTCACATGACTTTGCAAGGTCGGTGATTGGTGTTAAGTTCTTGGTGGGACAATGAGTTGAGACGTCGGGTTTGTTAGAGAGCTTGTCATGAAGAGAGTGATTAAGGCAAATTGAGTTGATGTATCTTCTTCCCAGTTGAGGGACCCGTAAAGTGAGCTTCTCCTGCTTCGTTCTTGTATGGGTGTTTCTAAGATGTATTTTTGCTTGAGGACTTGTCATCCGGAGCATTGAGAGAGTGCATCAACTTATTTTGATGATGGGCTTCATGTATTGGTCGAGGATATTTTGGTGTGTTGGGCCCTTTTTTGGGATCTTCAGTAACAGCTTGCTTCTTTGCCTATTGGGTTGAAGACCTTGGGCTATACTTTGTTCTGGAGGCTTCTTCATTTGCTTTTGTGGCCTCCAGGGCCTAGTTTTGGGCCCTTCAAGATCACATTTTGCGGAGCAATGGAGTTGTGGATATGAGCTTTGAGTTTTATGGAGTTTTGGGCAATCTTCAGGCTTTTATTCATGATTTTGATCTTTCTGTTTTTGCTGACAAGAATATTTCCCCCTCTAAAGTCCAATGTTTTGACGGGTGCTCTTTTCGGTAAGATTGTACAAGAGATGAAAGTTGCTTTCGATTTGACCCATAGACAAAAAGCGGTGTTTAAGTCTCAACAGTCACTGCATAACCAAGATTTTCTTCTTGTCATACCCATTGATGGGCTTGGACAGTGTATGTCCCGGTTGAGTATTGCTCGGTCCATAAGTATCGCCTAATGATTCCACTTTATCCGGTTGATGGGATGTGTCTTATGCCTAGTTGTCGAAGGGTTTTTAGATGCTTTTGGGAGCATGTTGTTCATTGTAAATAGTTTTCTGACTTCAAATATAGGCATGATTTGGTCCGTGATGTTTTGTGCGACATGTTTAGGAGAGAGGAGTTTCGTTTAAGAAGGAGACGCATGTGACCTTCTTGACCAATACACGTGAGGGAAGGTCTACGTTGAGGCCGGCGGATGTCTTAGTGTTTGGATGTGTGGGTGGAAAACATGCTTGTATTGATTTGAAAATATCCCCACTAATTTGTCTGGACAACGGGCTTTTTGTTGTGGGTAAGATGGCGCTTAATGCAGCATCTGCTAAGGTAACTAAACATGAGAGGGCTTGTATCGAAAACATCATGTGTTTCTTCTGTTCACTTTGACCCTTTAAGTTTTCTTGCGTCCGATGTTGTTGATATTTTCAAGAGGATATAACGGGTTTTGCACGATAATATTATACCTCATAGGTCATCAAATATTGATTTTAGTAGAATTAATATTGCAATTTAAAAATGATTTACTTCACAGCTTATTCGCTGTCTTTCTTATAACTCGATGAAAAAAATATTTATATATATAACCAATGAATTAGTGTATTAAATATTTAAAAAGGAAGAATTCACTACACATTATGGTCATATTTCGCACCCAACTATTGAGAATTTGAGACCAATATTAACTTTGTTTTTGGTATCAATTATGACCAACAAATTAAATATAATCTCTATGGTCGAAGTGGCTGCTCACTTTTTGATTTGTTCTAAATTAAGGCCCTACAAATTACTTAACTACCCCTTTCTCTCAGTGGACTTAAGAACCTTAGAATTTTCTTGACAGCCGCCTAATACTACTCAATCGTCTTCTTATAATTAAATAGGTGTTGAACAATTCACCATAGAACCTCCATTTTCAATTCTATGGAGTACAAATTCATATTTACAAGTAACATTCATTGTATAGGTGCCTATAAATTTCAATCAATCAACCATAGATACTTGCTATGGTGAGGTGCTATTAATCACGTAGGCTAAGGTGAAATTAATCCCCGGTATCTATCTAGATATCGGCTTTTTTGTTGAATTTGATAATTTAACTGCGAACATTCGGCTGATTAAGATTCTATAATTTGGTATCCAAGAATAACTTTAACTAGATCGGATATAGTTATATGTGGATATACGCTTGATTCATTTGATTGGAATGACTTTAGTCTTTTACGGCTCAAAAAATGACTTTAGCCAGATATAGATATCTGAATAACTCATTTGATCCGGATATATTTTTCCTATGCTTTGTATTTCATAAAATTATACAAAAAGTATTTAAAAGCTACACAACATAATCCAAATAAAAGTGAGAAACATATAGATTTTAGGTCCATTTGATAATATAAGATTACATAGATGAAGCTAAGATGAAGATAATTATTTAAATGAAGAATTATGAAATTGTTTAAACGAATGAGTATGAAAATAAGTGAAATGAGGGTTTTATAAAATGAATATGATCGTGGGTAAAATTACGAAAAAATACGTGTTAAATTTTATTGTATACGAAATAGATGAAGAAAGAGTATATGTAAAAATAATATTTTATTCCCAATAATCCTTATCAAATAAGTTTAATAAAATTATAAAATTCTCATAATCTAATTTCTTTAATCTCCATAATTAACTCTTTTCATTCACTACTTTTTCTTACCAAACAAATTAAGAGAATTATTTCTCCCTCTTAATTCCCATAATCATAATCTCTTTAATTTTTACCGATACCAAACGGAGGCAATATAAATAATTAGGAATATCAAAATACAATATAGTTAGAAATTGAGAATAAAAAAAAAAGTAAAAATTTATCATTGATAAGTTTGAACTTTTGAGTATGAAAAAAACTTATAAATATTAAACCGTATTATTGAAAGATTATCGAAGTCAATAATTTTTTTCTAAAATAAAAAATAAATTAATTGTATTTTTGTTTAAAAATATTATGAATGATAATTTTAAAAAAACAATATTTATAAAAATTACAATAAATGAAAAACTTTTTAATTTCTAAAATGAAAACCTTGTAACATATATCCGGTTTCAATATTTCATTACGTGATTACGTGAGACCGATCTTATAACAAAATTATTACTAAGAAAAAGCTACTAAAATTATAGCTATTATAATCATCAATAATTATAATAATGATAAATTTATCTTTAAGAGTTTAATCCTTCTTATCTTTGACACGATAAAGTCGAACTTAGAAAAATGTTACTGTAGAATTATAGTATGTAAATATATTCACTTGTATAGCAAGCCATAAGTTGAAATTAATTTTTTATTTTAAAAATAAGTAAATTTGTAGGTTAAAGTAAAGAAATTTAATTAAATCCTATTTGAACCAAGTTATTTGTATCATGTTTTAAATAATTCTATTTAGACTATAAATTATTGTGTAAAAAACCACGTAAATTATAATTATCATATTACTTATCATAATCATCAATTGGGTTGCCGGAGAATTACCGCCATGAATAACCTTTGATTATGCGTGTAGATTTTTCCCAATTTGTCGTTGATTTATGATTTTTCACAAGCAAAATGATTATCACAAGCATGACACGTTTTTGTATCTTGTCTTTTGCAAAAGTTAAAATTAATTTCTAAATATAGGTATTCATGCTTTATTTTTTGATTGATAAGGTTCTTAATTTTGTATGCAATGTAAAAAAGTGTATATACTTTGTATTCAATGCAATAATACAAATTACAAGAGGCATGAGTTGATCGAGGAAATTATGGATATACATGCGACGTAAAAATACACGACACAAGTTCAACATAACATATTTTCAAATAAATCGAATATGAAATATTTCGACTTCGTGTGAAAAAAAAACCCCTCTCGTGATTGATTGCTTTTAAAATGAGTTAAATATATATAAACATTGGATAATATTCGATCAGACTTGACTTATTTTACAAACGAGTTGAACATGAACATTTCAAATCTCTGGTCATCTGGTTGAAATATATAACAACGTAAAATTGTTATATAAGTCGAGTTACTCAATCTTAGCTCGGGCTGGCTTAGAAAAAACTTGGCTCATTCTCAGTCGCTTTCTTAATGGGTGGAATATGAAAGCATGTTAAATTTAGACCCGCTCCGAATTTTGATCGTTTAAGAACAAGTTGAACACGAGTATAACAAATATCTTCTCGAATAAAAAATATATGAACATATTTTTCAAATGATTCGAATATGAGGCAAGTAGGCAACTAACTCGAGCTTTACAAGAAGAAAAAACTCAGCTCGACCTCACTCACTTTCTTAAAGGCCGAAAATGAACACATTTTAAAATTTTAGACTTGTCTCGAACTTTGATCGTTTATGAACAACATAAAGTTGAATATGTGCACAAAAAATATCGGTTTGTTCGGCTCAATAAGGAATCGAATATGAACATATTTTAAACGAATAAATGAAGAGTAACTCGAATTCGACATGAAAAAAGCTTGGTTCGAGCTTGTTTACATTTTAAAATAGTAAAAAATGAAGATATTTTTAAGCATGATATAATTTAGAATTGAATTATTTATAAGCGAGTTTAACATGATCATGTTAAAACTTGACTCATTCAGCTTGAATAACATTGTAGTAGTTATATAGAAGCTATTTAAACTCAACTCGGACCTTGCTTAAAAAAAGTTCCTTTCAAACTCGTTCACTCACCTAATAAGCAAACTATGAACACATATTTACATTTAGACTCGGTTCAAACTTAAATTGTTTATGATGGAGCGAAATATAAATACAAGAAAACTTAACTTGATCGGCTCGAATAAGGACTCTACCTTTACCCTATATTTTGTCTATTAAAACTCTTTAAATAACACATTGACCTACGAAACACACATAGGACAATCTCACATATAAATATCTATTTTACTTTTCGATTCCGATTCATAAATTTCTTAATCTAAACCAATCTTATTCAATAAATTGATATGTCATTATTTCACTGAAAAAGTGCATGACAATTCATTTGCTTGCTAGCTGGATTTGCGAATAATAGAGGTTTGATCAAGCGAAAACACGGCAAGCCAAAGATCAATATAACTATAAAGACCAATATAAATGATGAAAGGACAAGGATTGTGCATGCATGGTGATCGAACCAAGTGAACGGTCACGATTCAATCTCGTAACTTGATAATACTACAATAATAAAAAGTATAAAACGAAGCGTATGAGATCGAAGTAGTTGAGCATGAACCAGTGACTCAGTGAGTGGCAGTTATGTAGTTTCGAGGAATATGAAGGGCGAATATTCAACGCAACTGAGATACTGATGAGTTTGAAGATCAGTGGCAGTTTGAAGAAGAGCAATGGATCGAAACGTGGCAAAAGAGTATGGCTCCTCTGCGGGAAGTTCCAATTGTTTAATCCTGAACCTGCGAATCTCTCTGTTGGTTGATTGATTGGTTTGGGAGTTTTGATCAGCTGTGATTGTCTGGATTATGGTAGACTTTTTTTGTTGTTGTTGTTGGTGTGTGTTTGATTAGTGAAGTAAATGAATGACGAGAGAGATGATCTTTTTGGTGTTTTTGTGTTGTGTTATGTGTATCAGTGTATTGTGGGGGCTCGGCTATTTTCATGGCTGTCTGATCAGTCAATCATCTCTGAGATTCATTTTTACTCAGCCTCTTGTTTTTACCGCACGGCGCACGTAACATTTCTTAATTCCACGCTCTGCTAACTCTCTTGACCATCTTTTTTACTCGTCTATGTGTTGGAATTTTAGAGTATATATATGTACAAAGTTTGATCGTGTGTTCTCGGATCTTGATTTCTTGTAATTGTCCGTCTTAAAACACTGATTACGAACTTAATATATTCCATCAGTTTGTTTTAACATGCTTCAAAACAATTAGTTAAGTGTCGAACCGTCAGATTGAGACGAATCATGGTACTTAAAGGATATATGGGTGAAAAAGTTTTTGATTATTAACAAATATTTAGTTTAATAATTTATTTTTAGAATAAAATCTCATTATAAGTAGGTATTATGATACACTTAATGGCCGTGTGGACCGGATACTCGCATGAAAATTGAGAACAATTTTCAATTATTTGAAAACAATACAATCCAATTTTTAGAAAATGTAAATCAATCTTCTTAAGAAACTTCAACCATTTTCAAAATCTAATGAAATAGTTTTATAAGGAAATATGAACCATTTTAATTTCTAGGTGAGCATCTATTTTGAATGACATCCCCCACATATATAAATGATCAATCAAACTTATTCGGCCGTTAAATTCATTAGCTCTAACGTCGAGCGTAGAGACCATACATATGTGTCTCATAAGATGCATGTGATGAATATACATATGTACGTCTACAACGTGCATATGTGCATCTCACGAGACACACATGCCTAACATGAACTATGAATTTAGTCCATAAATCTGAATTAAATTAACGATTTATCTATATATATATATATTCCTTACTTAACTCGTTTTCACGTACTCTTTCTCCACCTGGTGTTGACAAACCCTTGCATTGGATGAGATATACATGCACTACGATGAGGAAGATGATTGGGCATTTTATGAGGAAGATGATATATTTCAATATCAATAAGACAATAAACGATTGTAATTGTACAAAATTGAATACAACAAAGATGGTAAAAGAAGGGAGTTTACACGTGCGGTGTCAGCTATACATATATGTTTTCGATATATTGAAGCAAATCAATCCTAGGTAGCTATATAGTATACATATGTGTGTACTTATCCTATTCATATAGCGCAATCTCCCGATTGAAGTAATATATATGAGTACAAGTCTATGGAATAAATGTGATCTTTTGCTTTAGAATTTGGATTCGGAGCCTTTGTTTCACATCTTTCCGACAATCTCTTACTTTCTAGTCTCCTATACATACGTGCGCTGTCCATTGCACTACAGACTACAGTCTACATTCACTTTGTCTGGACATCAAAAATCTTGAATAAGAGATTAGTTAGCAAGAGCTTAAATTCATAAACACACTTACAACTATAGATATATGCACTAAAATATGTTTTTAGACCATCGTAATGAAAAAGAAAAACTCATAATTAGGTAGAGTATTAACCCTCGTTTCTCTACCACTCTGAAAACGAAATAAAAACAAAATAAAAACGAATTCAGTTGATACTCTACTTCATTTTGAAATCATTCCTTGATTTCAAGTAATTTGATTAAATTTTAATATCCTATGGAGAAACAAATGGGTAAAGAATCACATTTTACATTGAAGATGAAAGAACGTTCAATATAAAGGTTATATTAATGACTCTCTTACCTCTTGTTTGATTGTATTAAGTGGAAATAAAACGAATCTAGTTCGTGAATGGGTAGGATAGGATGTGATAAATTTTGAATTTTACAGGCAAGAAAAATGGGAAAGGAATGCTTAATATGAAAAAGACTATCAAAATTATAACTTTTATAAATAAATAGTGACATTGAAATTAACTATATTCGTTTTATTTTTCTTAGTTTCAACCAAATAAGTCTTAACGTGAGCTCAGTAGTTGAGTAGATGAAATGATTCCCAAAGCCCAAATTTGGCTCAAGCCAAAATTTACGGCCCACAACAATATTTTATATTTAGCCCAAATTTACGGCCAAATTTGTCTCCGCTGGATGGGATGTGAAATTTGATGGAATAGTGTTACTAAATTGTTAATACCAACCTTTTGGAATAGTTGCAAAAGACACCCGATAGGATACTAAAATTTTATAATGTATCCAATTTTTTTGAGATGAGTAGCGAGTAACAACATCCCCTTTGTATTGTCCATACTTTACAATTTTCAGATATCATGACAGTTATATAAATTTTAGGGTAAGTTCTGTAATTACTCAAAAGTAGGGTTTCTTGGTGCAATTTATTTCCACTAAAGCCAAAAGATGAACGCAGGATCTGCCTACACATTCACCAGAAAATTTCACAGTTTTTCCCAAATTGTCTGGTTAGAAAAATTTTAGTCAAGATCAGATGCTTGGGATTCTCTCTCGAGCTCGACTCGTTCTTTGTCAATGGCAACCTCTGCTATCTCTTTCTTTCCCTCTATTACTTCCATCTCCCTCTCTTCTCCCCGTCGTCTTCCTCTTTCCATCGCTTGTTCCGCTTCCGCCGGGAAATCCAGGTACAATTCTTTCATGTTTAAGGTTTTCCCTAGCTGGAATTTTCACATGTACTATTTTTCCCAGGATTTTTAGTTTGATTTTTTTTCGTAGGAAGCTAGTGAGCGATGCGGATCTATGCAAGCGGCTCCGTGACTTTGTTTCGTCTGTTGGATTGCCCGACGGTCATGCTCCCTCTACCAAAGAGCTCGCAGCCCACGGAAGGTTTGTTTGTTTTTAAAATTCGTTGTTCTGGTTGAATTTTGATTTTTTGATACTAAGTACTCTTAGTCTTAAGAGTATATAATTCGACTTCTTGATTAGTATGTTTCATCTTGTCTGCCTTAAGTACCTTTTTGCCCATCAAAACGAGGTAGAATGTATGTTTAGATGATATAGACATCTGAGAACTCTCTTGAAAGCTTGTCAGTGGACCTTATCGAGTGATTCCGATCATGTTCTTCAGATTCATTAATGAAGTAAAAGCGTTTCTTTTATGTGGTGCTGCACATAAACGGAAACTGTTTGAAAGCCGAATTTTGTGTTTCCATATTGTAGGAAGGATCTTGCTAACATTGTAAGAAGGAGAGGACATAAAGCAGTCAAAGAGCTCCTTGCAAACTCTACTGAATCAACTAACAAGTCTGATACAGAGTGTTGCTTAACTGAAGGGAAGAATTTGGTTCGTAGTTTTGAAGATGATGCAACAGGTCAAATTTCCCATCCAATAACATGTCTGGATTTATAGTGTGAAATTACCCCTTACCGATTGATGTCTTACTTGAAAAAGGTGAGGTAAAGGATCTCACTCAAGAAGCATTGAACACAATGGAAGGTGTTTCTAGCCTTGTGAATGAATCCAAAAATAAATTTGGGTCACCAAATGGTTCATCCATGGAAGAGAAGGTAGAGAAGTTTCTCAGATATGGAAGCTTTGATTTGGACATCTTTGAAGGTAAACTAAAGTTGAACAAAAAATTGCTTCCAATATCTATAGTTTACTGTTGTGCTGTGTAATACTTGGAAACCTTACATTACATGGAATGATTTTGAAAAATTGAAGTGGCATACAAAAAGGGCTGTTGCCTATCAGTCCTTTTGTTTCTACTGTCTCTCTAGCGGCGATCCAGTCTTCTGTCGATCTTACTAACAATGAGCTATTTTGTTCCTGTACATCTTAAAGCATGATGATTGTTCTACTTTGCAATTTCACGTTGTTAATAATAATGCTTATATTTGTGTTTGCCATTTCTTGAATCTCAGATGGTATTGGTCACAACTTGTGGGTGACTGATGCTGTAGGAAGGAGAGAATATATATAGAGTACAACTGGATCCAATTCAGCAATCCAGGACCAAAATGATTCTAGTGTATCCAGTGACAAAAAAGAAACTTTGATGTTGAATGGAACTGCAGTGATGTCTAAACCTTTTGCCAACCCTATACCGGAAAAAAATCAAATGAGGTTTTCTCTATCTACCATTTGCTGTGCTTTTACTATTTTTAATTTCCGTTTGAGGAATGTCAATGCTCAGATGTGAAATAGTTGCTTCCTTTTTCACAAATTTTTTATAGTACTTTATACATGGGCGTGATGAAGTCACAAAGAATGGGTTACATTCTCTCGATTCTTTATTGCTTTAAGTTGGCATTAATATTCCATGGACCGCAGTATGAGTCCAAAAGTTGACTCGGTTGCATTATAGGAATTCTATACTTTACCTGTCCAAATTGACGTGTCCAAGTGTGTAGGTATAAGGTGGCTTCTACAAAGAGTTGATAAAAACAGTGTTCCACATAAATTTTCTTTACAGTACATATCTTAATATCTTATTGTTTAGTAAAAAACATTTTATTCTGCTTATTGTTCCAGAAGCCCAAAGAACTTCATTTACTTTAGTTCTACTGTCTTTCTATGCAATTAAGTGATTTGGAATATACTCAATTAGTTGATATTGTTTGGATCCCCTGAATTTATGTAGGGATAATGACACACCTATTGAGTCTCGAGCTGATTCTGCTTTTGGCAGAGACATGGATCTTGAGGTTTAATGCATGTTACCTACATAATTTGTTCATATCATTGACTCAGCCTCAGCTATAACATATTTTGTTGTTTACATTCAGACGAGTGAAAAGGAGAACCAAAATGAAGTTGGATGCCTCAAAGATATACTTGTAATATCTCAAAATCTTTAACAAGTAGGCACATCTACTTTTTTATACCCTTAGGTTTACCTATAGTTTTTTTTTTGGTTACATTTGTAGCAACAAAAGGAGCTTGAATTGTCTCAATTGAGGGAGCTGATTGAGAAGGAAAAGGTACTTGACATTTCGGCTGAGCTGTATGTAAAAAAAAAGTTTCATTGACCTAAAGATTGTTATCTGACTGTCTTTGTTGTTAAGTTGATACTCTAAATCACGCGATGAATTGGGTGCTGTTTCTGTTTTTCTGACCTCTGATTCCCCCACCCAACAAAAAGTAGTTTATGAGCTGTATTGATGAAGCGGTCATTCTAAGTTTATATTTTTGTGCTTAATTATGTTAGTTTTTAGGGTGCATAGTTGGTGTTATTCCATAGGTTGAAGGCTTTTGATCATATTCAATAGCTTAAAACATATTTCATGCTATGAAAGCCTGTTACCAGAATGACTAGTAATCTGTATAATCATATGTGATCCAGCATGGTGCTCGATTAGAACTAATGCACTCTCAACTCTTCTGTCTTATGCGTTATGATCATGGATATCCTTTGAGTTTGAGCTCATCTTTCATTGTATATAGGTCTGGTGAAACTGAAATGAACAGAAATATGCTTTAATTGTATGGCTTGTGAACCTAGAGTTGGTGAAAATGTTTAGAACTGGGTGATGTTTGGCACGTCCTTATACATCTATTGATAAAGAGTTGAGGATTTTCACTTGTTCTGTTCTCACATTCTGCTCACAACTATACTACATTTGGTCATCATAAATTCCCATTTGCAATAGATACTCTTATGTGCAATATGAATATTATATTTGTATTGTATGTGTAAGCAGTGGAAAACTTACCGACAATGATTAGCTAATTTGATTATATAAAATAACATTATGATTTGTTTATAACTTTTAATGCAGGAAGCTCTGTTGACTTTGCAAAGTAAGGCAGAAGAAGAAATTAAAAATGCTAAAGAACTGATGTCTCAGATGGATGAAGAACTATTAGCTGCTGAAGAAAGTCTTGCAGGACTTACAGAGGTATTTGTTTGTGCCATTTTTTTTTTCATCCTATCTTTCTTTCATCGTCTTATTTTTCTAATTTCCTGTTCTTGTTGCTTCTTTCCTTATGTTCTTTTTTACTTCTTTTTTATCTTTTGACAATATTTTAGCCTTTGTGTACTTGACTGTCCAAATTACATCAAGGAAGATTTAGAGATGAATCATAATAGAAGATATATCATATAGTTCACCTGTTTTCATGTGATCATTGGACTTTGAATTTGATTGTCTGTTTAGGTACCTTATTGGTCCCTCTTATTCGCTAATTGCGTGATCAGAGTTTTTATCCTTGATGAACTGATATTCTAACAATAAGTTTGAATGCTTCTATTGAGATATCAGGTCCAAATTCAGTACTCGGGAGAAGCTCAAGTAGTAGAAATAGCAGGTAGCTTCAACGGGTGGCATCAACCAATTAAAATGGACCCACACCCAGATACTGGAAAAGACCACATCAAATCAAGGTTTCGGTATCTTCTATTATTTAATTTAGGTATCAGAAAGGAAGAAACTAAGGAAAACATAGCTTACAGTATCAGTAAAAAATTAAATTTGTGAAGCTTCTAGTATCACTTGTTTTTGCTTGTCTAACTGATATTCTGATATTTTGTTCGGATGTTTTGTGGTCTGAGCCTCTAGATGAACTGAACCTTCATGTCTCTCTCTTTCCTTGCATCTACCTCATTTACCGTCTGTAACATGCGAATTCTGTCATGATTTTGCCAGGAATCCTAGGCTCTGGTGTACATCATTGTGGCTCTATCCTGGGGAATATGAGGTGTGAATACCTAGTTTTTACATCCAAGTGGACTTGTACAATATTATGTGAAATAATTTGTTACTGCTGTCATAATTTCTTTCTAACGAGCTTTATATGGTCTGTCCGTCAAGGATATTACTTTCTCTCCATCCCATACCTCATTACATCTGTCAAGCAAGCATCTTAGTTTCATCATTCACTTCACAGTGAATCTGATTTCACGCTGCTTTGCAGATCAAATTTATTGTAGATGGGGAGTGGAAGGTTGATCCGAGAGAGAGTAAGTACCACAAGCGGAATGCAGAATAACATACTCCGAGTTGATGGGTAGTATTGGTCTAGTGGAAAAGGAAAACCTACACCAAGGTAGTGTGACATCCTTACTATTTACATGTGCCAAACGATTGGTTCTCTCGTGAAGCTCTCGTTTGCCCTTATTTGGGTCTGGTCACTCTGGTGTTGCTCGAGAGCCCGTAGTTCCAGTATCCATATGAGATAGCAAGATGTGGGTCAGATATCATATACCCATATCTATGTTTGGTATATTTTGATATTGACGTCAAGCTAAATGTGGTATTTGGTATGTTCAAAAGATATGAAATCTGATGTCAAGAGTCCTATTTTGATATTCCCAAAGTATTAGTATAGGAAAGATCACTCATATTCATATCTCATGTCGATACTCATATCCATACCTTATATATCTTTAAGGTACTGAATGCATTTTTAGAGTTTAGGAGGGATGGATGTTATTGCCATATAGATCTTGTTTGATTGTCTCTCTCAAGTTAGTATTCATCTCAGTATGTGGAAGAATGCTGATAACTATGCTAACTATATTTGCAGGTACGTTGTGGTTGAGACTCAGAATTCAAGAACACAAACGCGAAGGATCTCGTTCGGGAATCAGATAAAGATGTCTTTGGTGCACTCATGGTAAAATGGTTCACAATGACATCAACAATTTTGCTAATAGTTTTGATTCACACATGCAAATGGTGATGTTAGTATCTCTTGACAGGTAAGTAATCCAACCTTTGTTAACTCAAAAGCTTTGTACAGTTAAACACAAATAACTGAACCCTGTTCTACATATGTCTACTCTTCTTTATTTGGATGAAGACATTTTAATACTTTCTTGATTAGTGATTACTAATACTCCCCATTTCAAAATAGTTGTCTATCTAGGCCTAAATTCTTGCTTCAGAATATTTGTATATCTAGAGATAATTAATACAAAACTTTCTTATGATGAATACAACTCATTTATGCTTGCAGTTTCAAAATTGTTTCTATTATGCGGGCTTATTTCAAAATATTACCAGTGAATTAGTTAATTAATTCAAATTCTTTGGTCTTTTTTCTTTGAAAAATAATTGAATGTTAACTTAATTGGAATAAGGATTGGTTAGTTGGAAAATATATATAGGAAGTGGTAAATAAGAGTTGATTTTGTGTAATTTACTGTAAATATAATCTCAAATTTTGTGGTCTAGCCTTTGGTAAACTATTAAAATTAACAACCGGTGAAGTAAAACTTAATTTCAAGAAATAAAGCTTAAAAGTAATCTATATTGGGTCAGTATAGGAAGGATAATGAGTCTCGGGGTGGTAGGTGAATGGACCATAACCCCGACTCATATCTAAAATCTTTTATCAACCTGTTATACACCGGTTGTTTTTGTCGCCATAACTGATCCTTTGGTTGGATGGGTAGATCAGTTTTTGTGGATGAAACAATAGCATTTTTTTTAATATTTAATATCAACCAAACTTTAAAAAATGGTACAAACTTATAAGATAAAAATCAAATAAATCATTCAATCCAGCTAAATGACATAAAACGACAAATACTTGTGTGAAAACAGCAAATACTTGTGTGAAAACAACATATAGTCAAGTAGTCTTGTGAAAAAATGACATATATTTGCTGATTTGGTTTGATTTCTCGTACATATTAGATAGTCGATCTAGACTACTTGAAAAACATATAATAAATAGAAATATAAAATATATAAATCTACGGTATTAAACGGGGTAGACGCAGATCTGATGATAGATTGACCGGTGATCAAAGCTCTCAATGTGTTCTTATTTAACCTGAACCATCACCCAAAACTGATCCACTCAATTTCTTTGATTGTTTAGTTTGATTCTAGTAATCGTTGTCCTGTGGCAAAATCTAATTAGATCTTATGATATTGAGATTTCACTTATAGTTACGTTAGGCATGCCCATATGATTTATCAATAAAAAATACCAAGATTGTAATTCCGCTCGAGTGTGGAATAAAGTCAGTCATTAATTTTTTTATTTTTTTATTTTTCATTTATTTTTTAATTTCGGTTTTTGAGCTCAACCGCGGAATTAATTAACTGAACTTTGGTTTCAGAACCTGAGTGTGGATTGATTAAAACCAATTACGAAATTAATTAAATTTAATTTCGTTTTCGCATCCCGAGTACGTAATAAATTAAAATTAATTTCGCTTTCGATCCAAATACGAGGTTAATTAAACTCAATTTCGCTTTCGCACATCAAGTACGAAATTAATTGAACACTTCTGGTGCAAAATTAGAGAGACGAATAAAGAAAATGTACGAGTTTGTTTAAGATCGACGTTACCGTATATTTTTCCAACAGTTGAAAAGGTCAGTATAATATGTTAAAAAAAAAAAAATCAATATTAGATTTAACTTATATATGTATGGGTAGATTTGGCATGTTCACAAGGTTTTGTTTGAATCGGTCTTATTTAAATCATCCAAATCTGTTAACATGTAATACATGCACGTTCACTACGGGATAGCTATTCAACACACTGTATAATAACGGTTAAAGTACAACACGGGGGTGTAAGAGCGTTCATGCACGTAAGCTCCTCACATAAACTTGGTGATATTTTTATCCAAAATTAATTAACAATAAGAAATGGGAGTTAGTATCCAACAATATTGTACATTAGATTCAAAATCTCATATATATATATATATATATATAAACCATTCCTTTATAGTTTGCCCACAAGTTAGAATTGACATGATTAGGCTAACTGTTCTAATTCCATAATAATGCTGCATAATTGGTGGAAAATAACCACCATTTGTGCATTATCAAACTCTCGTAGTCAAAGTGTAGGGACCAATGGTGAAAACAGAAACACATAAAGCATGCACGAAGATATAAATAAACGACTATAGTGACTTTGCCGGATAACTGATGATGTGTTTTGTTTGATCGATGCCGATTTGAGTTATTTGATTCAGATGAGCCGGAATGGTGTGCTGATGACTGTTGTTTGATTTACGAAATCGATGTTATATAAATAACAATGTCATGTTTACGTCTACACAAGCCGGATTGGTGTATTGATAAAACGTGTGAATTGATTGATTTGATCAAAAGTGCCGCTAACAAAGCTATGACATTACGTTAAAGTCCGAGTTAAAATCGTGTGCATACAAACGCATTATAAGTATAATGTACATATCGAATTTATCACATAAGTTTTTTAACTTAAAATAATATGATTGTCGTTCCAATCAAACTGATAGACATGTACCATTGCATGCCACGAGTGTGTATGGGCTGTAATATATACACCCAATTTCTATTTCCTAACAAATTCAGCAATCATTGGTTGATTTTCCAATTTTTGTTCTTTTTCCTATTTTTTGTGAAATTACAGATTTCAGCCACAACTTTATATATTTCACAAACTTATCCAAACTGATAAACTTGATTTAATTTATGGACTTTACGTGGTACTCGCTACCATAATCTACTAACTACATTATGAATAATAAATTTTGTATGATCACATGCCCACCATGCTCCGTAATTAAGAAAATTAGAATGAGAGAGTTTTGACCATTACCTGGACGTAATATCACTGGACCTCCGGTGTTCTTGTAGCTTCCGGCTTTCTAGGGGTTGCTAATCCTCAACCAGGACTACCTTAGCCAAGCACAGCAGCACATATCTGTTTCGTTTCCTACCTCAGACCGTAGTCTCTCACTCAAATCTCTCTTTTATGAGGATGGAGGAAATGTAATCAACAAAATAGATTATTCAAAACATAGATTTCAATTAAGTAGCTTTCCCTGACTTAAAAACAAACTTTTATTGAATTTGAGAGAGGATTACAAGCACTCAAACACACTGGAAATTAAAGACTTGACTCACTTCAAACACTTCAAGCTAGAAAGATCCATCGAAGTGTTTTGATCTTAGAGAGAGGAGGAACCACTTCTCTGTAAGCTCAAAATCGTTTCTCTTCTCTTTCTAGTTTTTGGTATTTTCTCACTCTTAGACTCTATGGCTTTCGATGCCTTACAATGACTCACAAGGGGGTCTTATTTATAGAGGCGGAGAGGCATTGGATGCCTTTGCTCTATTACCATTTTACCCCCGACACATACTAGTGACTCTGACTCACTCACATGGCTAACAGTGCCAACGTTCAATAATTCAAAAAGAAAAAGAAAAGGCTGAAAGAAAGTGACAGACTCTGACACAGCACTCACGAGATTCCTTCAGGCTTGTGATGATGATGTTCTTGACTAATCCATGCAATTATTGATATTGTACATTCCTTCTTCTCCGATATTGTTTTCGTAATCACTTTCGCAATCCTCATTAATGGCATCATAAATGTTCTTAGCATATTCTTCATCCCAACTTAAGAGGGTGTCGTAGAAAGTATCTTGACATTTTGAAGACATGAATGTTCCCAACTCTAAATCCTTTATGTAGTCTGAAATTGAATCTGAGGACTTGATGGCTTCTGAGAAATCTGGTCGTAAGACTTCAGGAATTATCACCGTAGTGAAACCAATTTTGAATATAGTACTATTCTTCTCTTTCATGTGTTGCTTAATATATTCATAGATGTAGAAAAACCCGGTTTCTCTGGCTTGGATATGATCTTTAATGGTAGGTTGAGTCACAAAGATTGGATCTTGAGAGAACTGATCTGTATGTGTTCTGAATATGATTAAGTAATGTGGTGCCCTTTATCTTCCTCCTTCAACCTCCATAACTGCTGGGTGAATATAATAAAATAGGGGTCCAGGTCCTTTCCATTTCTTGGCTCTGTTGAACACATAGTTTTGGAATTTTGTAAAATGCTTTCTAAGTGGACTCCACGGTGTTGGAAGGCTTCCGAATAGACCTTGACACATCCCATAATCCCAAGCATATAGAATGTCTTCTTCTCTAGTTGGGTTTGATGGTAAACTTAATCCCTTCATCCCAGATCTATTGAATCCGTGTGCCATGGTACTCCATTCATGTAAATGTAACGCCCGGAATTTTATTAATTTTATTCTCACCGGACTTGTTGTAGTTTATCCGTAGGCCTGAGATGCGAGTGCCGGGATTTATTCCTAAGAAAATCCCGAGCCGACTCGTCGTTTTTCCTCTTTTTCCGCGTTCCGACCCTTCGTTCCGGGTTAAAAAAACAAAGGGTCGTTTCCGACCCCTCGTTCCGTGGGGAGGGACAAGAGGTCAGTTGACCCCTTGGTCCCCTCACCCCTTTTGTCAGCCAAAGTCTACCCTCTCTCTCCATTGGATCACTTTGCACGTTACACTCCATCTCTTCACTCTCTTCTCTTTCCTTCTCATCTCTTCTCCATGGCTGCTTGAGGATCCAAATTGTGGAACTGCAGAAGAAGATCACAGGTTGTTGGTAAGTTCTTCCCTCTTCCTTCCCTCTCTTCCTTCCTGCTCTTACCCTCCTTCTTCCTTCCTCCTTCATCCATGGCCATGGATGAAGCTTGGAGAGGTTTTCACTCAACCCTTGTGCATGTCTAGGTTCTTAGCTCGTTTAGATCAAGGAGAGGTGCCTAAGACCCGTGGAGAGTGTTTGGAGAAGATCCAACAAGAGAAGAAGGACTTTGGAGCCAAGGATCCAAAGTCGAAGACGACGTTCTGCGCAGAACCCGTGGGGCGGCTCAACAGGACCGCGGGAGCGGCCAGCCGCAGGGGCGGACCAACAGGCCGCGGGTGCGGCTCAGCACGCCGCGGGCGCGGCTCGGCACGGCCGCAGGGGCGGCGGCAAACACTTAGCTCGGCGCAGCGGACGGCCGCGGTGCGGCGTGACTCGGGCGCGGGCGGCGGCAGACGGCCGCGGGTGCGGCGTGACTCGGGCGCGGGTGCGGCTCCTGGAAGGCGACGCAGTCCTCCGCGGGTGCGGCTCCTTGTTCCGCGGGGGCGGCTCCTGCGTCCGCAGGGGGCGCCGGCTTGACTCCGCGGGTGCGGTTTCGGCAACAGTAGGTCCCTCCTCTCCTTTCCTCTTCGTTCCTTCCTTAGTATTGATGTTGGATCTTGTTAGTAGCATGCCTAGGATGGATCTAGAGTAGCTTGGAATGCCACTTAGTGGTTGTGAACCTAGGAGCCCTTAAGGCTCGATGTAAGTGATGGATATGAGCATGTGAGCATGATGGACCTTCTAGGCTAACTTGTGCTCTTTGGTTGAGGATTACTCTTGTGGAATTATGGACTGTTGTGGGCTGTTACATGTGTTGAGAGTGTGATGAATACTTGGTACCTAGGATGCATTCCTAGTTTGAGGGTTAGGTGATCTTGCATAGATCACTAGAGTGAAGTCTAAGACTTCTTGAGTGTGAGTATGTATTGATATGCATATCTCTTGTGAGCAGGTTGTGGGCTTCCTCCTTAAGGAAGCAAGAGTGTGGTGACTTGAGTGTGGTGACGAGGTAAGTCTCCGGACTTACTTAGCTCGTATTTTACGTATTAGCATTGATGTGTGCTTGGTGGTGTGTATTTTATGTTCTTGTTATAACATCTAAACCGGTAAATAGGACCACCGACCTTATATTATGTTTGACCCAAGTGTATGATAACGTGCGGTGACAATCTGCCTGACTTGGCGTTAGTCTAGGAGATTCTCGGCGACTAGACCGGCGGGTGATATGGTCGGGTGCATCCGTACCATTCTTTTCCGGTAAGTAGGGATCGAGGCGAGATCACGGTGGTCTCGTGTCACAACCGAAGTTGAATTAGAACGGGATATGACTAAGTAATAAAAAGATAATAAACGGGACTTGCGTATTTTATGATGTGTGATATGTATGTGTTTGTGCCTTCACCGCTTTTCTAATGCTTAGAATATGAGCTAACGGTTTTAAAACCGTTTGTGTAGATGACTTGCAGGTTAGGGATGCCGCCGAGTGAGGTGGAGGAGTGGACAACCGGGGTCTCCGTACATTATAGGACGGGGACGTTTTTGGGTTATGTTTCATGTTGTTTGGTTGGGGAATGTTGTTGTACGTTTTAGACTTTCGTATCGGGGTGGTGTTGTTTTGAGGACTCGGCTGAGTTTCCACTTTGTATTTGTTACATTTCGTTTCCATATGCATTAAAAACGGTTTTTAGTTTTGGCCTTTATTTGTGCCTTGTCAAGCTAAGGGTCGGGACCCATTGTGAGGTCTCGGCACCCAAGCTAAGGGTCGGGACCCATTGTGAGGTCTCGCCCGTAGCGAGTCCCGCGGATTTGGGGTGTTACAAAAGTGGTATCAGAGCCCTAGGTTGACAACAATGGCACTCGCAATCTTTTTAAAGGCCGAATGAGGAATAAACAGAACCCACACGGGTTCTGACTTTTCGTTTTCAAAATCATGTGCATGAGTCGGGTTTGGGTTAGAATGTACGGGACCACCACTCCTTCCGCAAACCTCGGCGACATAGATCTCTGGATTAGAAGTATGTATTATATTATTATATAGTTATTATTGTATGACCTTAGGATGTTTTGGGCTTGTATGCCTTGATGTGTATTGTGACATATTTACCTTATGTTTTTTTAGAAGTTTATCATACGAATTCATAAGTATACCTAATTATACTTAAGTAAACGTCATACGCTATTAATAGCACGTACGAGAGCTACCGCTTACGTAGGACCCGCCAGGGGTAGACCCCTCTTTCTCCTACCGTCCCGAGACGGGTAGGAAGACCTCCAGGCGCGAGAGGTCGGGGACATATCCCCATTGCGGACGCCAGTTGTGGATCCACCAGTAGTAAGGTTCCGTAGAGGACGTCGCCGAGAGCATCGTTCCCGAGGCGGGATAGGACCGTTGGGAGGTCCGGGGCGCAGAGTTCTCCATCTGCCAGACCAGGGAGCATCCATTGGAGCTACCGTGTTTGAGGACTACGTACGACAAGAACAATGGAGATAACAAACTTAAGTTCTTCAAGAAGACGCGTGGACAACTAAAGATGCGAATCAAGGAGGAGATGGGTGCATTCTAACAAGGTTAAAGTCGGTGTTCCATCACGAGAAGTGAAGCTTTCCTTAGACGCTCCTAAGCTTTGGAGTCAAGATGAGAACGTGATCGAACCAAGTGTGAAAGATGTAAGATACCGTAAGTTAAGCTTACGAGGTACCATTAAGTGAAGAGTCAACATTACGAGAGTTATGAGAAGAATGGCAAGGTGGGGATTTACGCGGAGTTGACCGGTTTCTGCATGACGATAAGGCGAAGAAACGCCAAAAAGGAGGAGTAGGTAAAATGATGATCCTAAGAAGATGAGAGCAACACGTGATGCTAACTAACGTTAGAGATTTTGAGAAGACGCACTTACAAGATATCATGAAGCGCGGTTAAGCCTATGAAGGCGAGTCATGTGACTCAACAACGCCGAGAAGGGTATATTTATCTCGCTGAAGGAAAAGGAAGCGTGGAATGAAGAATGAGTTAACGGAGTTTAAGGTACCCGAGGGTAGCCTTCATGAGAATGGTAACATGGAAGCATATAAAGAATGGTAAGTCATTGACATGTGAGAAGGTCAGTTATTAACTAATTGGTGACAACGAGAACGCGCATGTGCGGGTGGTCTATGGATGAGTGTGGGGGGAGAGTAACCAGGTTGTGGATCATAAAGGAACGGTAACAAACTTAGAATTATCTTAAACTCTTGATTTGAAGTTGTTATGGAGAACACCAGTTTGCGGAAAGAGAGACGGTTATCTCCATTTGTACATCGATTACAATGAGCCGAACAAGATTTACAATGAAGAACAAGTACCCCCTTACCACGTATAGATGACTACTCGACCGGTTGCAAGGGTCGGTGGTCTCTTCTAAAATTGAGTTAAGGTTTGATTGTCACGAGTTGTAGTGATTCCATATGGGCTTACTAATGCCCGAATAAGACATTTTGGTCTACTCTCGAAGAAGAAAGAAGTTGTATGACCAGTTGTCTCGGATGACAACCCCCGAAGGATGTGAAAGAAGTTACAAGTTTTCTTGGATGTGCTGATCATTACCGGATTTGTGAGAGATTCTCCAAGTAACACCATCTATGGCTAACCTACTCCGGATGACGATGAAGTATTGAGTGGGACGAAAATGGACAATGAGTTGTTGAGTTAAGAGGAGATTCATTGGTGCAACTGTTTTGAAATTGCCTCGAGGTATGATCGGTTTGAAGTGTACAAGTGATTCTTCAAGACATGGTCTTGATTGAGTATTGAGAGACGATGTAAAAGTTATAGCATACATGTCTCTTTGGAGAAGCAGTGTGAAGCAAAGTATTTCCTTCATTACTTAGAACTTGCCACAAGAATTGAGGAACGTAACATCAAAGTGTGGTTTGACAAGAACAAAGCCAACGGTGTAAATTGGAAGTTTTGA
This sequence comes from Fagopyrum tataricum, assembly GCA_002319775.1. Classification (NCBI taxonomy): domain Eukaryota; kingdom Viridiplantae; phylum Streptophyta; class Magnoliopsida; order Caryophyllales; family Polygonaceae; genus Fagopyrum; species Fagopyrum tataricum. The sequence goes on from CM008280.1 coordinate 58,334,397, forward strand.
TTTTTTTTTGTTAGAGACAAGCAAAGGAGAAACATAATGGAAATGTTGTAGTGATAAAGACCCAAGGAGGAAGTTGAGTTTCCGATACATCGGACCTTTTTGAGATCTTAGCGCAAGTTGGAAAGTGTTTTACCGGCTGGCATGGCCGCCGAGAGTAGAGGGTGTCATGGTTGACCCGGCGAAGATAGAGTCCGTTTCTTCATGGCCGCCTCCTAGGACGGTCAAGGAGGTGCGCAGTTTCTTGGGCTCAGCGGGATACTACCGCCGTTTTGTTGAGGGTTTCTCCGTGATTGCACGACCGCTCACTTCCTTGCTGAGGAAGTCTACCATGTTCGTTCTGGTCCGAGCCTTGTCAACGCAGCTTCGAGAGCTGAAGAGGAGGTTGACCTCCGCTCTTGGTTTAGTGCAGCTTGAGGGCGTAGAGGATTTTGTAGTGTATAGTGACGCCTCCAAGCTAGGATTGGGTGCGTTTTGATGTAGAGAAGGGTTATTGCGTACGCTTCTCGGCAGCTGAAGCCGTACGAGGAGAATTACCCTACCCATGATATTGAGCTAGCGGCAATGATTCATGCCCTGAAGATCTGGCGACATTACTTGTACGGGACTACGTGCCAGATCTTCACAGACCATAAGAGTCTGAAGTATATATTCACTCTGCGGAAGTTGAATAACCGCCAGAGGAGATGGTTGGAGCTGATTAAGGACTTTGACTTGGAGATTTTATACCATTCCGGAAGGCGAACGTAGTCGCCGATGCTTTGAGTAGGAGGACACCTCGAGAGGAGCTATAGCCCGGCTTACGGTTCAACCTCAACTGTAGAGGATTTGATTGATTTGGAGTTGGATATCCGTTCCCGGGATATCCGGTTCCCGGGTACGGACTGTTGGATGTCCGGAGAGATCCTGCAGAAGCAGGAGAAATGTCCCATTTTGATGAGGATCCGGGACAGGATGTCCGAGGAGAGGCACCGCAGTTTATCACGGGAGCAGACGGGCTACTGAGACGTCAGGGACATATTTGTGTACCGTCGGATCAGGAGCTGAGAGAGCGGATTTTGCATGAGGCCCATTCCACACCTTACTCAGTGTACCCAGGCGCGAGTAAGAATGTACTAGGACATTAGGAGATCTTATTGGTGGGGCGGGCTCAAGCCCGATATAGCTAGATATGTGGCCCGATGCGCGACCTGCCAGCAGGTCAAGATCGACCACCAGAGACCCGGAGGAGAGCTTCACCCACTGCCCGTGCCGCAGTGGAAGTGGGAGGACATATCAATGGATTTCGTTACCGGTATAAGACGAGTAGGAGCTTGGACGCGATATGGGTGGTAGTAGACCGGTTGACGAAGACCGCACGTTTCATTCCTATACGGGAAACGTGGCCGGTGAGTCGTTTAGCCGAGGAGGTTACCCGACAGATTGTGAGGTTACATGGAGTCCGAGGACCATCATCTCGGACAGGGACGGGCGTTTTACCTCGAGGTTCTGGCAGCAGGTACACGCCGCCCTAGGTTCGAGTCTCCATTTCACCACAACATACCATCCTCAGACCGACGGCCAGTCCGAGCGGACTATTCAGACATTGGAGGATATGCTACGAGCATGTGTATTAGATTGGGGACAAGTATGACCAGATCACCTCCGTTGGTCGAGTTTTCGTATAATAACAGCTGGCACGCGTCGATTGGGATGGCACATATGAGGCATTGTATGGGCGGAGATGCCGTACTCCTTATGTTGGGACGAGCCGGGAGCTCTAGCGTGGTAGCTCCAGATCAGGTACGGGACGACATGGCGAGAGTTGCTTTGATCCGAGAGAGGATGTTGGCTGCGCAGAGCCGCCAAAGGTCGTATGCGGATAGGAGACGTAGACCTCTCGAGTTCAGAGTAGGAGCCAGGTGTGGTTGAGGGTATCACCGACGCGGGCGTCAGGCGATTCGGCATTAAGGGGAAGCTAAGCCCCGATATGTCGGACCATTCGAGATCTTGGAGAGAGTCGGTGAGGTGGCGTACCGGTTAGCACTGCACCGCGGTTGGAGGGTATACACCCGGTCTTTCATGTCTCTCAGTTGAGAGAGTACATACATGACCCGAGACACACCATCAGTCACGAGGACCTAGTGGTCGAGCCGGACCATACTTTTGCAGAGCACCCAATAGCGGTCTTAGAGAGTACGAGATGCCTTCGATCGAAGGAGATACCGATGTTGAGGATTCAGTGGTCGAGGCGAGGAGCCGATGAGGCTACATGGGAGACGGAGGATAGTATCCGGAGGAACTATCCGAGTTTTATGCAGACATAGTGACATCGATAGGACCGTCAGGTTAGTTCCGAGATCTTCCTTGATTGCTTATTATGCTATGTGTTTTGTTGAGTTATGAGTACCTTGCGAGGTCTTTATGTGATGCTTTATGTAGACTTGGATTAGAGCCAATAGTTAACGGTTTATGAGTTCCACGTGGTTTCGAGACGGGTTGGTCCGAGAGTGTTGGGTTTAGCAAGTTTCGGGACGAAACTTGTTTTTAGGGGGGTTAGTTGTAACGCCCGAATTTTATTAGTTTTATTCCGGACTTGGAGCACCTTGTAGTTTATCCGTAGGCCCGAGATGCCGAGTGCCGGGATTTATTCCTAAGAAAATCCCGAGCCGACTCGTCTTTTTTTTCCTTTTTCCGCGTTTCGACCCTTCGTTCCGGTTAAAAAATAACATAGGGTCGTTTCCGACCCTCGTTCCGTGGGGAGAGACAAGAGGTCAGCTGACCCCTTGGTCCCCTCACCCCTTTTTGTCAGCCAAAGTCTACCCTCTCTCCTCCCTTGGATCCTTTGCACGTTACACTCCTTTCACTCCATCTCTTCACTCTTCTCTTTCCTTCTCATCTCTTCTCCATGACTGCTTGAGGATCCAAATTGTGGAACTGCATAAGAAGATCACAGGCTGTTGGTAAGCTCTTCCCTCTTCCCTTCCCTCTCTTCCTTCCTGCTCTTACCCTCCTTCTTCCTTCCTCCTTCATCCATGGCCATGGATGAAGCTTGGAGAGGTTTTTCACTCAACCCTTGTGCATGTCTAGGTTCTTAGCTCGTTTAGATCAAGGAGAGGTGCCTAAGACCCGTGAGAGTGTTTGGAGAAGATCAACAAGAGAAGGACTTTGGAGCCAAGGATCCAAAGTCGAAGACGACGTTCTGCGCTGAACCCGCGAGGGCGGCTCAACAGGACGAAGCTGCCAGCCGCAGGTAGAGGTGTCAAACGGGGCTAACGGGTCGGGTTTGGGTCGGGTCCTAACAAGCTCGGGTTGAAACGGGTCGGGTCAAAAAAGGCTTGGTTATTAATCGGGTGTTTCGGGTCGGGTCGGTTTGGGCTGGGTATCATTTGTTTCGGGTTAAAAACGGGTTATCGGGTAGTTGGTTCCGGTCATAACGGGACGGGTCGAAATCGGGTCGGTTATAACAGGCACGGGTTGAAACGGGTCGGGTTAAAACAAGCTCACATTTTTATCGGCCTGTTTCGGGTCGGGTCGGTTTGGGTCGGGTATTAATTATCGGGTCTATGCGGGTCAATCGGGTTGGAATCGGGTCATTTTTATGTTTGGGTTGGGTCGAAACCAGATCGGTTTGCGTAACATCTTGATTCGGGTCAATTTATGTTCGGTTCGGTCGAAACCGGATCGGATTGCCTAACATATTGATTCAAGTCAATTTATGTTCGGGTTTGTGTAATTTTATTCTAAAATTTATACAAAGATATTAATTTGATAAAAGATGAAATAAAAGTTGTGTTGTTTACTTGTTTTAAACTTTTGATGGTGTATTAGTGTTCATTTTCTTTATAAAAATGTAATAGTAAATCAAAGACATGCGTAATAAATAATAATAACAATAATGATTTCCGAATCGGATAATAATCCGTGGAATTCAGTCGATCTATTTGATCCATATTCGAAAATATGGTATCTAAAAACGACTTTACTCGGATCGATAATTATCCACATAAATGTCTGATCGGAATGATTTTAACCTGATCTGTTTAATTGAATATGAATTTAACCGGATATGGATATCCGACTGATCCGTCTGATCAAAATATCTAATATGACCGACTAATCAATCCATTTGATCCATATATGCTTTTCCTATTTTGTTTGTTATAAAATGTAAAATAAAATCTATCATCTTTTGCTGAATCGGATAATAATCCGTGGAATTCGGTCGATCTATTTGATCCATATTCGAAAATATGGTATCTAAAAACAATTTTAGTCAGATCGGGTAATTATCCACATAGATGTTTAATCAATTGATCGGAATGGTTTTAGCCCAATCTGTTTGATTGCATATGAATTTAACCGGATATGGATATCCGACTGATCCGTCTGATCAAAATATCTAATGATCCACCTATATGCTTGATCGGAATGATTAAAGCCCGATCAGTTTGATTGAGTATGAATTTAATTAACCGGGTATGGATATCCGACTGATTCATGATCGAAATATCTAATGATTAGATATTTCGTTTGATTAGATTAACCGACTTTCGTTTGATTGAAATGACTTTAACCGGATCTGGATATCTGACTTATTTATATTATGGATTATGTAATATGCAATTATATACTTATATTATAAATTTATATTATGGTTTAATGAGTTATTAGTAAACCATAAGTTAAAATCAAAAGTTATTCTAATGAGTTAAAATTGTCTTTACATTACATTTATCGTGTGGGAGTTGAAGAATGTATGGATATGGATTATTTAATATATATTATTTATTTATGTATATAAGACAATATAGTAAATAAAAAAATTATCTTTAAAATGTATATTCCTAAAAATTATAGTTATTACGCGACACCGACTCGTAGTTAAATTTTAAAAAAGTATAATATTAAACATCTAGATACCCGAATACATTATAATTTCAAAAAGTATATATTCTTAAAATTTATATTAATAATTTGTTATATTGTACAAAATAATCGGATATCCACACACATTATAATTTTAAACATCCGGATTTACTCAAAATAGTCGGATATTCATAACTCTTATATATCGGATACCCGAATTTTCGGATATCCGTGTCTAAAATATCCGGATACCCGTATTTCCGGATTTACTCAAAATAATTGGAGTTAACAATCTAATGAGATGATAAATAGTGATGTGTTATTTAGGTTGAATTTGTATAATCGATGTATCAATGTAATCTAAAATTTATGTTAATAATTTGTTTATTCTCTTAATAAATCATGAAAATAATTATCAATTTAACTCAAAAGTATCAATTTAATCTAAAATACCCTATTTGTATAAATTTACGGGGTTATCGAGTCATTTAAGGTCGGGTTACTTTGGGCTACCGGGTCATTCGGGTCGGTTACTTTTGGTCGGGTTAACTTCTTCGGGTCGGGTTATTTCGGTCGGGTCGGTTACTTCGGGTTAGTCATTCGGGTCGGGTTACTTCGGGTCATAAATTCCTTCGGGTTAAATCGGTTTCAAGCGGTCAGTTCCGAGAATTCTCTTTTTCAAAATTTTCGGGCCAGGTCGGATTCGGGTTCGGGTTCTTCGGGTCGGGTTCGCGGTCGGACCAACTTTTGACAGCTCTAGCCGTAGGGGCGGCCCAGCAGGCCGCGCGGCGCGGCTCGCACGGCCGCAAGGGCGGCGGCAGACACTTGGCTCGGGCGCAGCGGACGGCCGCGAGTGCGGCGTGACTCGGGCGCGGTGCGGCTCCTGGCAGGCGACGCAGTCCTCCGCGGGTGCGGCTCCTTGTTCCGCGGGGCAACTCCTGTGTCCGCAGGGGGCGCCGGCTTGACTCGCGGCTGCGGTTTCGGCAACAGCAGGTCCCTCCTCTCCTTTCCTCTTCGTTCCTTCCTTAGTATTGATGTTGGATCTTGTTAGTAGCATGCCTAGGATGGATCTAGAGTAGCTTGGAATGCCACTTAGTGGTTGTGAACCTAGGAGCCCTTAAGGCTCGATGTAAGCGATGGATATGAGCATGTGAGCATGATGGACCTTCTAGGCTAACTTCTGCCTCTTTGGTGAGGATTACTCTTGTGGAATTATGGACTGTTGTGGGTTGTTGCATGTGTTGAGAGTGTGATGAATACTTGGTACCTAGGATGCATTCCTAGTTTGAGGGTTAGGTGATCTTGCATAGATCACTAGAGTGAAGTCTAAGACTTCTTGAGTATGAGTATGTATTGATATGCATATCTCTTGTGAGCAGGTTGTGGGCTTCCTCCTTAAGGAAGCAAGAGTGTGGTGACTTGAGTGTGGTGACGAGGTAAGTCTCCGGACTTACTTAGCTCGTATTTTACGTATTAGCATTGATGTGTGCTTGGTGTGTTGTGTTTATGTTCTTGTTATAACATCTAAACCGGTAAATAGGACCACCGACCTTATATTATTGTTTGGCTCAAGTGTATGATAACGGGCGGTGACAATCTGCTTGACTCAGCGTTAGTCTAGGGAGATTCTCGGCGACTAGCCCGGCGGGTGATATGGTCGGGCGTGCATCCGTACCATTATTTTCCGGTAAGTAGGGACCGAGGCAAGATCACGGTGGTCTCGTGTCAGAACCGAAGTTGAATTAGAACGGGATATGACTAAGTAATAAAAAGATAATAAACGGGACTTGCGTGTTTTATGATGTGTGATATGTATGTGTTTGTGCCTTCACCGCTTTTCTAATGCTTAGAATATGAGCTAACGATTTTAAACCGTTTGTTTAGATGACTTGCAAGTTAGGGAGGCCGCCGAGTGAGGTGGAGGAGTGGACAGCCGGGGTCTCCGTACATTATAGGACGGGGACGTTTTTGGGTTATGTTTCATGTCGTTTGGTTGGGGAATGTTGTTGTACGTTTTAGACTTTCGTATCGGGGTGGTGTTGTTTTGAGGACTCGGCTGAGTTTCCACTTTGTATTTGTTACATTTTGTTTCCATATGGCAATTAAAAAACGGTTTTTTAGTTTTCGCCTTTATTTGTACCTTGTTGGAAAGGTCCGGTGAAATTGTTGTCAAGCTAAGGGTCGGGACCCATTGTGAGGTCTCGCCCGTAGCACCCCAAGTCCCGCGGATTTGGGGTGTTATAGTAAATATCGTAGTATGGACATTCAGTATTGCTCATCACATAAGTATACCAACTAGGAAACTCTTTATACTTCCAGTAGCCTCTCATCTTTTCTTGAATATCAAAAGGAATGCAAAGCATGAACTTAACTATCTCTAGTTCCAGAATTCTCCGAGTCATTCTGTCGCAAGATAGGATTAAACCATTTCGAGATCTTTTTTCTGAGAATTTTTGCATAAGATTAACATAATAATAACTAAGAGGAGAAACCCATCTTAGATGATAATCAGTTTCTTCTTTATATTTTTTTTTGTCTGCCTCCTCTATTGGCATCAAGAGAGCAGACCGTACCATTTCGTCCAACTCGTCTTTTTCGTTTGTTGTCCATTGGGATTTGGTATAGTTTTCCAATTATCGTTTTTCCTTTCGACTGCTGGAGGATGCCATCGGTTGCTTGGGAAGACTCATACGCAAGCTCTCGAGTTAGGCTATCTGCCAAAGAGTTTTTTTGATCCCTGCACATGTTCAATGTCAAAGGAATATTAATTAAGTGTGAGTTGCCAACGCAGGAGCCTCCCTTACGCTTTCATGTTACTCAGATTATTACGAACAAAACCTAATATTCCTTTACAATCCGTTCTAATAGTGAAATGTTTTGGAGCAAGAAAAATTATAAACTTATCTATCCCTTTTAGGATAGCAAGTATTTCTTTCTCCATAGTGGTGTAATTGCATTCGGCTTTATTGAAACTTCCATTACTATACCTGTAGAGCTTATTATCTTTTTTAATTTTTAAGATAGCTCCCCAATGATAGTTACTTGCATCAGTTTCAAGTACTAGATCATCATCCGCATTGGGTAAAGTTAAAACTGGTAACTTCTTACAACGTTTTTTAAGATCTTGAACTATCCGAGTGTCCAGATTGGTCCAAGTCCAAGTTTGTTCCTTCTTAAGCTTAACTTGTAGAGGTTTTCTAAGCTTAGCTAAATCCTTGATAAAGTCTGAAGCATATGTGAGACATCCTAGAAACCTCTCTAGTTGCTTTCTATCTTCTATTTTATCTGGAAAATTTTCTATCTTTTCTAGAACATGTTCTTGCAATACTATTTCTCCACCTTTTATTTTTAACCCAGGAAACTCTATTTCTTGTTCTACGTAGATGCATTTCTTTTGTCCTAAGATGATGCCATGATTTATGCATTTTTGCGTTACAGCCTTAAGGTCATGCATATATTGTTCTAGTGTTTTAGAGAAGATTAAGATATCATCTATATAAACCAGACAACAATGTTTTAGGTTTTCAAAAATCTTATCCATTCTCCTTTGAAATATCTGAGGTGCATTTTTTAGTCCAAGGGCATAACTAACCATTCATAATGTCCCTGAGGTGCACTAAACGTTGTTAACGGAATACTATCTTTATCCATCTTAACTTGCCAATATCCACTTTTGCAGTCCATTTTAGAGAACCAAGTGGCTCCTTGGATTCTATTAAATAAGACTGTTTTATTAGGGATATAATAGTCATCAAAGACAGTATTATCGTTTAACTTTTTATAGTTGATCACCATTCTAGCTTTACCTCTTTTTTCCTCAGCATGATTTCTAACCATAAATGTAAGACTAGAATGGGGACTCTTACTTTCTCTAATCAGATTTTTCTTAAGTAATTCATCTATTTGTTCCTTAAATTCTTGTTGGTCTTTATAGGTATAAACCATCTGCTTGACTCTAATGACCGTCTTTGGTTCTTTTAACTCTATGTAGCAAATGATTTATCCTTGTCCCAAAATTTTAAAGGATTTTCAGAATATAACTATTTGCATAATTCTTTCTGTTGTTCTAAGATTTGTTCTTTAAGAGTTACTTCATTTATAGAAAGTGCAAATTCTTTTTGAGTAGGAACAATATATTCCTCACCACGCTTACTGCGCGTAAATTCAATATTTTGATGAGTATAGACTTCTTTCATCTTTTTTACCTGAGCTTTTTCTCCATTAATAGTAAATATTATTTCATCTAAGCTTTGAGTACATGGAGAATATAGTCTTTGGAAGTTATTCCTATTATCATATCATGTGATGTTTGTTCAGTAGCCCAAATTATAGGAATTAAACATGGATAACCTCCTAGCATGATGGGTAAGTCTTGAATAACTTCAGAATGTGTCATGATGCTATTATCGGCTATCCTAACCTGAATTGGTTTAGATGCATTTTTCCACATGAATGCAGGAAATAAAATTTTCTTCCCAAAGCAAACAGAACAACCACTATCAACAAATGCACATAAATCATAATTATTAAAACCTTCAATGCATATCGTGATAGGAATGTAAATGCTATTTGGATTAGTAATCGTTAAGCATTCTTCAATTTGTAAATTAATCTCTTCATCATCTTCAAAGACAGGTTGACTAATTATTTTTGTTTTATAACCTATTAGCCTTTTAGAGCTTGAAGCTTCTCCTTGGGGTTGGGGTACATTAATTTGACTACTAGTTCCTGGTCCTTCCAGATTTGGTCTATAGTTAGTTCCAATGCTTCCTAGATCTATACTATGTCTAGCAGGTTCCCTAATAGTTTTTCCCAAATTATTATCTTCTAATTTTCTATTTAGGGCTGCTAGTAAACTGACACTTTCACCATCTACTTTAAAGGAAGGTTCTTCTCTAGACTCTCTATTTGGAATACTTACTTGATTTTGTGAAGGCAAGCTGAATGAACTCCGCCTATAACTCTGACTTCTTGATAGACTTCTATTTATTGGAGGTGGATGAGAATTCGTATGAATTTTTCCTTCTTCATCAATAGTTAAAATTCTTCCTTGGTTAGGAGTAGAAGGATTTTCGAAGGCATTGATCCATATTGTCTTTAAACTTATTTGGTCTGGTCTTACTTTGACTGGTACAACTTTTTTCCCTGGGCCGACTACTTCATATTTATTTGCCTCTACCATTCTAATCCTTTCAGGTGGGTTGGTAGTATTTTCTAATTTATAAATGACCTTCCATTTAAGTTGTAAAGTACAAGTTCCTTTGTGCATACTAATTCCTTCAGTTAACAATTTTAGTGCTAAAAATTTATGAGCAAACTGATCTTCTAGACTTACGTAATAATTGGGTCTACACACCCAAGATACTAGTCCTTGACTTAGATTGCATATTACTCCACTAATAGTTTGATCACTAAATTTTTTGTGCCTAGTGTCACAAACAAAATTAATGCAATGCACATTCTTACCAAAGTCTTGTAATGGAGTAATGATGACCTGAATTGCACAAACATAAATGTACTTATATTTTTTGTCTTTGTTATGTTTTTGAATATTTTTCCAATTAATTAGGTTTATTTCAGTGGCTTGATTTTCATTATTTTTTACTACGATATCTCCAGCCATTTCTTCACATACGAACTTTGAGAATACTGGAAAGAACTGTTTTTTAAAGAACTGTTCTTTAGCAATGATTGGGAATTCAACCCTTGACCTATGCATTTTTTCCATTTGTTCCTCGTCGATGGAAGTATCAGCTTCTTGCAATTGAGCTAGAGTAGTTGTTTCTCCTGAAGAAAACATTTCTTCCATTTTTCTTTGAGCTTCATTTTCATCTTCTCTCATCATTTCACATACTTCTTCATATTCTGAACTTTCAGATTCCTCATCTTCCTCTACTACTTCTACAATTCCCTTGTTATTATTTAAAGCTAGATCAAGAGCTTCTTCTTCTGTTATTTCAATATAATCTAAGCTTCCTAATGCTTCAGCTAGCTTATTGTTCTTTCTATTTTTACATTCATTAGCATAATGTCCTATTTTTCCGCATGCCCAACATTTGCAACTCTTTTTCTTCTCAGGACAATAAGAAGCTTTCCTAAAAAACCTTCTTTTCTTAACAAAGGGTTTTCCATAATATTTTTCCTGATATTTTTCACCTCTTTGTTTATTAAAGCTTTTCTTTCTATAATACTTCCTTCCATAACCGTTTTTCTGGTTATCTCTTTTGTTACATCCCCATTCTCCAGGAATATCCCAACAATTTAGAAATTGTTGTTTCATATGTTGAGTTCCCTTAACTTCTCGACATTTTTTCTCAACCCATTTTCTAATGAATCTTAATCTATTTCCTAGGGTGTCCCTTGAGTTATATTTTTCTATCCATTCTTGATACCCTTCACTAATTTCTTCATTTATGGGTTTAGGGAGTTTATCGAATAACATTTGGAGATTAATTGCATTTTCTCTCACCTTATAGTAATAATACTCGTATTCTGAAAGATAATTTTCTAAATATCTCATATTACAAATTTCAAGAGTATTTAATTTTCTTTGCCATTCGATTAATTTTTTCTCTTTATCATCTCTGTCCCCAATAAACTCATATTCTAAGGCTTTGCAGAATTGCCTAAACATGACATATGGTGGTTCTACTGCTCTTAAGGTTTCTTTAGTTTCTTCATCGATTCCTTCATACCAATCTGCCACAATTCCATACAGACTACGCTCAATGTAATTTAGGAAATTTGCAGATCTCCATTCAGGATTCATGTTTAAGACACTCATCATACTTTTCTTCCAAAAGTCTAGTACATCTTCTCGGTTTCTTACCCCATCTAGGCTAAGTTTATATCCGGTTTCACTTATGGGTTCAAGTAGGAGTTCTCTTTTATTAGGTCTATGATTTGGCATAATCCTAACTCCAAACTTAGCTGTTTTTTCTAAAAATTTTCTGGGTCTTAGGCTAGTGTTTTGTTGACTCGTGGACCCTTGTTCATATTCTCTATAACAAGATCTAGTAGCCTTGTTAACTTCTTGTTCTGGGATTATTTCTTCTTCTACTTCATTAACGTATACAACTCTTTTTCCCATCTTTTTATCTAGTTTTCTTTTAACTTCACTTAAGGTATAGTCTCTAGGTCTTTTAGTTTAATTAAGCCCATTTGTTGATACATTTCTTCTTCATCAGTGTAGTAACCAGATTCTTCACTACTAAAAGAACTCATTTCTTGGTCAGACATATCAAGCGTCTCCTTGATTTTCTGGCTCTTCTTCGACTTCTTCTTTTGTTTCTAGCTTTTTAGTTAAACTTGGTACCGAAAATTTATTTTGTAGATTTTCGTTTTGGAATGGATACTTATAAGGAAAACCGACAGGTTTTTTGGTTTGAGGGTTTAGACTAGTTGTTGCTCCAAGGTGTCGGATCTCGTTTGTAATTAAAAGAACTAATTTTAGATTTTCTTCTTTTATAGCTAATAAGGTAGCAGATATTTCTTCACGATATTTAGCAACACTTGATCGCAAGTGTTGTAAACTTACTTTTAAATCTGCAATATCGTCGACTATAGTATTTAAAATAGCTTCGTGATGACCTTGTCTAGTATTTAAATGTTTTGCATGTGGAGCGGTTTTATGTGGACAATTTTCGGAAACCTCCAGTTTTAATTAATTTTTTGGATTTTCTATTAATTTTTTAAGTTTACTTAGCTACTTGGCTCTGATACCAAATGACAGGATCACACAGAAACACACAAAAAGTACAAAATACGATTTAAAATACAAACAAGGATATAAATGCAAATTATTATAAATTAGATACCTCTAATATAAATTCTAGAAAGTTGTGGGTAAAACGAAAAAATAGAAAAAGTAGATTAGATGGGATTGATGTGATTGATGGAATAAATAAGGCATGTATATATAATGGGTGGTGTGTATTTATGCAATTACAGGGAAAAAAAAATGTCGACACTTGACTTTCATCAACAGTGGTACGTACGTATACCGGCAGGTGTCTTATCGATCATTTATATGTTTTTAATTGTGGTTTGTGTTTACATGAGAGTTATTTCTTATTTAAAAATTGTAAAATTAGTTTTAAAATAATTGTAAAAATACTGTAATACATATACATATAAATATTTCTTAACTTTTATATTATACGTTAAATAATGTTTAATATATGCATCTCAAAGAAATTTCGTCAGTATTTAATTTGTTTGCATATCTTTATAATTACACTATTACAGTGCAAAACACATGCATCTCAAAGAAAAAGTAAGTTAAATATTAGAATATTAAAGAAGAAATGATTACAATCTAACAACGAATGATTACAATCTAATAACGATTTATCTTATTAAGATGAATGTACGAAGGTGTGAAAATGATAACTTTATACATTATCATCTCACTTGGTGTCTTGGTGGGTCACCGGGATTAATTTTAGTTTTCGGCCATTTTTAAATGCATTTTATAAGTAACGATTAGTTTTCCAAATTGGACATTTTTACGTGTTTTTGTTGTAAAGTAGTCAATGTACAATCGATATTATATATCTAGAGACTAAATATATATACTTTAATTGAAAAAATCAATTATTTTTAAGTAAAAATGTGAGTTTTGATGGTTACGTTCTAGATATATTTATTAGACGAATATGAATAAGATAACAAACATACTTATAATTAGATAGTTAAACTCGTGTTAGATATGAACCTTAAGATTTTGTGTCTTCACTCGTGTTAGATATAAACTTTAAGATTTTGTGTCCTTATTCTTGTTGAGTTTGTTAGTTGTTTGACTATAATTGAGAGTTGTGGGTTAGTTAAACTTTTTGTGTTTAGCAAAAACGAATTGCCCCTTTTATTATCTGATAAAAATTTAATTTAAAAAGTAATTAATAAAAGGGATAAAACGGAATCATATCTAGTTATTAGAAACCTAGCCAATTCTGAAACCCTAAACAATCCATTTTGAAACCCCAGCCCATTTCGAAAATGCTCGAAACCGCTGAGAGGAACTGCTTGGAATGAACTGTTGCTTAGTCGAGAGGTGCGCGGTAGTCCAGAAGGCGGCTCGAGAGGAATGCTCGGGTGGTGGAAGTTCTTATACCCAAGAATATAGTTAAAAATTATAACTCTTCTATTTATAAATAAATAAGAGAGGCCTAGTTCTTATAAGCAACAATCATTTTCGTTATTTCAGGTATAAATTTAATCACTTTATCTTAAAAATAAAGTTTTCATTGTTGTGTCTCAAATCATTCAATTTTTAAGAGTTCAACACAATTATATATAAGTGATATATTGGTAGTTTTATCATATCAATTCATTATGTCATAAGCTATGTATTGCAAATAATAAAAAAAATGATTTTTTTGTATATTTTTATTACCGTATACAAGTTTCAAATAGTTTATTAACAAAAATTAGTACAAAGCAATAACAATATGAACTAGTTAATGATAAATATGTTTAACCAACTAATCTTATAAATATACTTATTATTTTTGTAATGTCGATGTTAAAACTTTTATTCGTACTCAGACATATATCACAATTCACAACTTTATGATTGATAAGCTGATTGGATTGGGTGAGTTTTGACTAGGACTTCATTTCACATGTGTATACGAGCTACCCATATCAAAACATAGAGTAAGAACGCAGGAAGATGCAATAGACAAAAATCTTATTAGTCAAACGTTATTAAAAAAACGTGGTACCTAGGTGTAAATAACATTTAATTTCTATTATATCATTCATATGAGCACTTAATAAATAAAATAAATACTCAACTGTATACGTGTCCATTTACCAAATCAATTTAATAATGTTGACAACCAAAAACGTCGACGTCATAACTCGTTGGCTATATAAAGCTTTCAAAATGTTTCACTTCCCCCACACCTCACTCATTACACATCACAACTCTTGAGTGAAAACAATGGCGAACCCTTTACGTCTTACAACCCTAAATCACATCTCAATTGTATGCCGTTGTTTGAAGAAGTCCATGGACTTCTACCAAAACGTGCTCGGTTTCGTCCCGATTCAAAGACCTAGTTCTTTTGATTTCGAAGGCGCTTGGTAATACTCTAGACAACGTTACATATATGTTTTCTTATAATGTATGTGTTATGTTTAATTTGGTGAATGTGTTGCAGGCTCTTCAATTTTGGGTTTGGAATCCATCTTTTACAATCGGATAACCCGGAAAACATGCCGCCGATAAGTGACATTAACCCTAAAGATAACCACATATCTTTTCAAGTAAAATTCCATCATTTCCTTTATCTCATTTGCATTATGTTACATTAGTTTTGCGTAATGTTTACCTTGTTTATGATACTTTTGTAGTGTGAGAGCATGTCTAACGTGGAAAAGCGGTTACATGATATGAAAATTGGATTTGTGACGAGCCGAGTTGAAGAAGGAGGAATCCAGGTCGACCAAATCTTCTTTCATGACCCAGATGGCATGATGATCGAAGTATGCAACTGTGACGTTCTTCCGGTCATCCCCATTGGAAACAGTTCAACAACTGGATCATGCTCACGGGTAACCGGATTGTACGAGTGTCAACAACCCTATTCTCCCAGGATGTGCCAATAATGCATTGGATCAAGGCTTCCTTCTTTGCCTTCCACGGATAACCTACAACGTATCCCTTCTGTGCTTAGTAGTTTGGCTAAGTAATCGAATATGTTCTACACATTTATTGTTTGAACTATAAAGAGACTAGAGATAGTTTTGATCGTGATATTGTATTGTTAGTTTTCTATGACTTCACATTGTTTCCTGAATAATTATACTTACGATGTGTGATAACTAAATTGCATGCAAGGGACCTTGATACACATATGTCTGCACCTCCGATTCAAATTTGGCACATATACCCTAACAATTTATTATTAAGAAGATATTCTTATTGAAATAGAAAAATCCCTATAACTAAAAATAAAAACACGTGGAAGCCGGTGGTAATTAAGCGTGGTTGTCCGGGGATTTCCCATGCGTTTTTTGCCGATGATATCGTTTTATTTGAGGAAGCCTCCGTAGAGAAAATCAACATTATAAAAGTGTTTAGAGACTTCTGCTTGGCCTCGGGAGAAAGTGTAAGCTTCACTAAATCTAAACCTTTTGTTACCCCTATAATGTCATTGGATCTTTTAGTCGGAGCATCAAATGCAAGGCGGCTGCTGGGCTACCAATTTCTTCTGACTTTGGTACCTATCTCGGAATGCCGATCCTACAGTCTCGGGTAAAAAGTAGCGACTTCAGCTTCATTCTTGACAAAACCAGACAAAGCCTAGCTGTTTGGAAAGGGAGGACCCTTAGCTTTGTCGGAAGGCTAACCTTAGTGAAGTTTGTGCTTAACGCAATCCCCGCGTACGTGATAAGAGTATTTAAGGTACCGATGGCGGTGTGCGCAGAACTAGACAAGCTATGCATAAATTTTCTTTGGAATGGAGTTGATGATCACTCGCATATGCACCTTCTCGTGTGGGACGCAATGTATAGACCATTAGACGAAGGTGGAATAGGGATCCGGAAGATACGGGAGATCAACATTGCTTTGCTCGGGAAACTTACATGGAGATTGATGCAAGAGAATGAGAAACCGTGGGCGACGATTATCTCCAAGAAGTATGGCATAAGAAACGCAAGGGAGCTTCTCGATGTGTCTCCTCAAAAACAGGGATCCCTCATATTAAGGGGTATTTTATGGGCTAAGGAGCTTCTCATGAAGAAAGGTACACAATGGATTGTTTATGATGGTAAGTCTACCCGTTTTTGGACGGACCAATGGTGTTGTGACGTGCCACTTGTGGATATGATTATCTCGGCACCGATGAATAGGTCTTGGAGCGGGGCCGTCAAAGACTATTGGATCGAGGGCTTGGGTTGGGATTGACATCAATTCTCGGACCATCTTCCTATTGACGCCCTCCTAAAAATTGCTAACGTAAGGCTGAACCCCGATCTGAATCAGCCGGACGTGCTGACTTGGAAGCATGGACCGAGTGGCTTCTAATCCACGGCGACAACAATGTCATACATTCGCCCTAATATTGTACTCGATAATACGGATGCCCAGCTGTTTCACATCATTTGGAAGGCGGAGGTTCCGCAAAGAATGAGAACTTTTATGTGGTTATTGATTCACGGGAAGTTGATGACGACAAATCATGAGAGGAAAAGACGTCACATGACGGATGATGATAGATGCTCGTTGTGTAAGGACCAAGTTGAAACGTTATTACATCTCTTCAGAGACTGTGCACATGCGACGAGAATTTGGGAAGGCTTCATTCCGACTGCAATTGCGGGGGAATTCTTCTCTTCGAATGAAAAACAATGGGTCCTATTTAATCTTACTAGCGACGTGATGCATGATCATAACACACCATGGAAAATATGGTTTATTGTTGGTGTTGGCGGTGGAGGATTGAGTGGGTCTACAGATGTACTCATCCTCCGCAGGACAAGAGCATTTTCATCTCTAACCAGGCTAGCTCCATGCAAGCTGCAACAGCTAGAAAAATTGCCGTAAGGGAAACAATGAATAAGACCTCGTTTTAGGTCAGGTGGACGCCTCCTCAAGAGGGTTACTACAAACTGAACACGGATGGTGCCGTCAACTCGGAAACCGGTGGTGCTACTACCGGAGGTTTGATTAGGGATTGCAATGGCCAATGGGTTGGTGGATTCAGTTTTAACATTGGAATTTGCACTATTCCTATGGCGGAGTTGTGGAGACTATGTTCAGGGCTCTATTTGGCTTGAAATTTGGGATATCGTAACATTCAGGTCGAAATTGACTCCAAGCTTGTGGTGTTGTTGGTTAAGAAATATGTCCCACCAAATCACCACCTCTTCAGTCTGGTATCGAGGTGTCAAGACTTCCTCAGTAGAGATTGGAATATCCAATTTCACCACATCTATCGGGAAGCAAATGTAGCGGCCGATTTTATTGCTTCTTTTGCGTTTTTCATTACCGCTTGGCTATCATTTTCTTGGTGACCCTCCGGCAGGACTTTGTTCGATTATTAATGCGATTGCACAAGGTGTGGCGAACCTTAGGCTTATTCCTTGTTAGCCTTTTTCTCATGTTGTTCAAAATAATTAAGACGGATATTTAGGTATTACCGTCACTTTTACAAAAAGAAAAAAAAACATTTTAGTTTTGCAAAAGCACGGACCATAGAGAAGGATTAGGCTTTCGACATATATGCAACTTATTTTTTCAATGTATATTTTATTACTTGAGTTTGAAAATTTTAAGTTTCTGAGATTTCGAAATTATGGTTTAGGCTCTCAGAATTTAATTTGATTAATATAATGCATATTTTTTCAATGTATATTTTATGGTTTAGGCTCTCAGAATTGGATTTCGAAATCTAGCTTTAGAACTCGAAAATAAGTTCATGCATATGATTCAAATGATGTCGTTAGGGCGTTTGTAAATGTATGATTAAAAATTTATGGCTTTTGGGAAAAAAAGAACACGGAAAATAAGTTAGCCGTAATCATTTCACTCGAAGTGCATCACCAACTTCTCTGCAAAACTAGGACTTATAACAAATCCAAGCAATCTCGAATGACCATTATTCTGTGAGCATCCGTCCTTGACATCCGCCAAGAAAGCGTATTTCCTAATGAGTGCCCCAATCGATCTCTCATGGCATATTGCCTTCACCAACAAAAACTATGTGGCTAAACACAACAATCTTGTCCGCAATTTATGTCAGTAATGATATCCCATGCACTCGTTTTTCCTCTTTTCATATATTTTTTTTTTCGAATTTTATATATTTTAGTAAGACTCATCTATTGGGTTGTGAAAAAGCTCAATAAAACATGACCATATAATCAAAGGTCTCAATATAATTATTAAATATTTCCAATTAACACCGAGAGACTTTAGCAGGGAAATAAAAATGATTCTATGTAATTTCCAAATCAACGCTTACTTCTCTATTTTCTTATTTTACGTACCAAAATTTAACCTTCCACTAGTTTATTTATGAAAGTTCATGTTTATATCATCCTCTTATTTTCTTTTTTCTTCGACCCAAAGATACTTTACGTTTGTTCTCTGAGATTTCATCATCATAGTCATGTACTCGAACAAAAGGACTAGACAATACTTTTTAATAGTTTGATTTTCAGATTTTTAGGCTTGAAAATATTCAGAATTTTAATATCTACATTTTCAATTTAGGACATGAACTCACTATGTGTATTGCATAACTAGCTTGTACAGATAGAAAATTTCAATTTTCGTAGCATCTTATTTGACGTTCTCCGTTTTTAGAGTTATTGTCCGAATTTCGCATATTTTACTAAAATAAATTAAAATTAAATAACTCCCTGTAT
Source organism: Fagopyrum tataricum (assembly GCA_002319775.1). Lineage (NCBI taxonomy): Eukaryota > Viridiplantae > Streptophyta > Magnoliopsida > Caryophyllales > Polygonaceae > Fagopyrum > Fagopyrum tataricum. The sequence continues at coordinate 58,353,624 of CM008280.1, forward strand.
ACATCATATAATTTGTATAGAAAAACATTTTGCAACATATGTTAAAATTTTAAAAATATATACATCACATAACTTGTAGATTTTGCTCTTATTTTGACGTTCTCGACTTTTGTAGATTTTGCTCTAATTTAGTGTAGCCTTTGAACAATTTCAAACAATAATAAATTTTAATTAAAAGGATTTTTGGGCATGAAATCACTATATACATGTTATGTATAGAAAAATATTTTACTATGTTTGAAGAATCGTGGCGTTGTCAATTTTTTTGAGATGATGCATTTGAAAAGTTTGAAAAAGTAAGTTTTATATAATTGAGTTTTTAGGAATGAAGTCAATTTGCGTATGTAGTAGTATATCTGTACATAACTAAAGCTTCACAATTTCTAGGAAGAGGCGTGATGCATTTAGACTATTTAGTTTCTTGACATATAATCATGCGCACCGATTTGAATGGGAATCGTAGAATTCAAGGCAAATAAGATGGTATATGTTCTCTGATTTTACACCCCCCGTAAACAACTATCAAAAGAGATAGAAAACTACAGGATAACAAAATTAGGAAGGATATTTTTATATTTTATAACCTGTAATAGTTCCCTAAATAGCAACAATGTATTCTAGGGGAATAAAAAGAACCCACATTGTATGGATCGTACGAAGTAGGACAAGTATTCCACGGGAATAAAAAGAACTTAACTTTAAAAAATGGAAACCTTCAATCTTGACAAATCTCGACTCAACAATGTCTTCTCAACAAAACTGAATATGAAAGTCTGAATCTTTAACCTAAACTAATGAAGAACAAAGGAGAAGAAAAAGGGAAGAGGAAGGAGATGGCTCCCCCCTCTAGGGTAAACTTTGGGCGACTCCCAGCACAAAAGACGGACCCTTAGAAATAACCTAGAACTTCCCTTTTATAGCCAACAACCTTCCAAAGGACGGGTTGAGCCAAAACTAATCTAAAAATAAAATAAAATCGTCGCACAGGAAATCTCGGGCAGAAATCTCGGCCGAGATCAGGCCTGTCGGGACCGAGATTTGGCAACAGAACGCTCAGCGCATCGGGACTTTGGAATCTCGGTTGAGATCAACAAATCTCGGACGAGATCAGACCATCTCGGCCCGAGATCCATGGATCTCGGTCGAGATCAGGACCATCTCGGTCTGGTCTGACCGAGATTGAGCCATCTCGGGCCGAGATCAGGCTATCTTGGTCCGAGATTCCGTCTTCTTCGTTCCTTCGCGCCTTTAGCTCGATTCCTGGTCCTTTCCCGCACACGTATGCTCGCTCCAATGCGTCCACTTCGAGGCTTGATCCTCAAATACGTCGTTTTAGCTTCAAAATGTGTCAAATCACTTACAAAGCCACAAATAGTGTGTGTAGACATCTATTCTTGCAAAGTAGAACTAAACAAGCATAAATGGCACAAACTAAGGCTAAAACATGAATGCGGAAAGGAGAAATCTAACTAAATGCATGAATGCAACAGGTCGATAAATCATGTTATCGATCAGTATTCAAACGAGTATCATCAATTTCGGGGTCAACGTCTCTACGGTCCTGAGTTTTGAAGGGACCAAGGGACGGGAGTCGGAGATCGCTTGTCCCACCGTCCCAATAGCTATGACGGTCATGATAACGGCGGCCAAAGTAGTTCTTGATATCGGCAGCCAAAGTAATTTCTGATACCCGCGACCAAAGTAATTTCTGATACGGAGGCCAAAGTCGTTTTTGATTTCGGCGGCCAAAGTCGTTTATGATATCAGCGGGCAAAGTCGTTTCTGATACCGGCTGCCAATGTAATTTCTGATACCTGCGGCCAATATCAATTCTGATGTCGGCTTCCCAAGTCTTTTATGATATCGGTGGCCAAAGTAATTTCTGATATCGCGACGGAAATGAAATGCCGGTTTAAGATTGTCGGCCATAGACATCTTCTTATTGCACTCGACCGACTCAAAACTCCAACAACTACACACCACAAACAATAATAGTACGTGGATCATCTTCTTTTTGTGATTGAACATGACAAAAAGCAAGATCGACAACCACAAACCCAACGAAGGACGGCATGTAATTTCGATGATTCAAAGATGAACTGTCACAAGATTTAAAAATATAAGAAAAAAGAAAACAGTCACTTAAGTTTTATAGGAGTATTAGAAAAGTCATACCTTGATGCATATGAGTACATGAGCACTACATACTTTAACTGTGCCTTAAAAACTCTAAAGAAGACCGGAGTATACTCTTCCAGGCCTTTTTGACGCAAGAGTCAAAAGACCGAATGGACCAACCTCGCCTGGTACCATTGAACCCCTAATGGCACAGAGGTCTTGTGCATTAGGCCACTTTGGGTTAAATGGTTCTGCTTTGTCCAAGCTGGAGGATAGGTTGAAGAAAACTTCAACATCATCCTGCAATACATGATTGAGAATCAAGTCATCCATCTATCTAATTTGGATTCAAAAGTCTTAGATTGTGAACCTGAGATGTTGTTAGTCCATTGACTTGAATATGTTGTCTACTACCAAGTACTTGGTTGAACAATATAACTTTGTTGCTTCTTAGAGTATCAACTCTTTAACAGGCCATTGGATAAGTTGTCTCCCGTTTGGATCAAGCCAAACTTTTCTTAGAATGGGCTGATAGCAAAAAATAAAATAAAATAAAAATCAGTGTGTTGTATATTTCTTATAATGAACTAAAGATACATATACACATATATATATATATATATATATATATATATATATATATATATATATATATATATATATATATATATATATATATATATATATAAAATGGACTTACATAAACACTAGCCCTTCCTTTAGCTTTATCCATCGAAACATAATCAGACTCATTTGTCACCCCACCAAGACCCTCCGGTGCTTCTTGTTGTCATAGAAGACTTTGGAAGCGTAAAAGTTTCCATAGTCATACCTTAACCCATCCAGCTATCAACAGTTGTGTTGTCCGGGACATATACATCCCTTCTATCATCATACGATTCGACAGTATAATAGTCGTATCGTGTAGGGTCAAGGCTCACCTTGAGGACGTGCTTCACGCCATGTCCTTTGGCGGAAGTCTCCAAACCCCTTCTCCTGCGCAGAGCCACCAGAAAGAAATCCGGGCACTCCCAGTTTCCGTTTCCATCGGAAGACTGCAGAGGGTGCTTGGCCTTGAACCAAGTCTTGAATCCCTGCTCTTGTACATATACGCCATCCCTGTCGTATTCCTCTTGTTTCCGCCCACTAGTACGTGCCAGTGCTCGTTGCTCAACCACACGGTTGTTGGATTCCGGAAACAACTCGCATTTACGTCTTTGCTAGGGGTGATAACCGGATTGAAATCCGGTTTCACCCACTCTCTCAGGTAGGGATCTGATAGGTCTGCTTGGTAGGCTATGTTTTGTATATTTCTCTTACACTATGTATATATTTTCAATCTACTCCTATTTAATTGTTCTTAGGAGTAAATGTTTTTTTAATCATTTTGTTGAAGATTTGTCAACCCTCAGTAAACTCATACGAACGATTCACTATGTGTGCACACCCTATCACATTGTATATATGTTTTCAATTTGCTCGTATTTAGATGTTTTTGTAGGAGTAAATGTTTACTGCTATAAAAAAGGTCAAATACGTCGGATATTGTGAACTACATGCCCGGATTACATCCGGCGTAAAGGTTAGAGATGTATTTGCCCTCATACTATATACCCCGGGCGTTCATTTTTTATATCCGACGTGTTTGCTTACTGAGTTGTGAAGGGACCAAGGGACAGGAGTCGGAGATCGCTTGTCCCGGCGTTCCAATAGCTATGGCGGTCATGATACCGGCGGCCAAAGTAGTTCTTGATACCGCAACCAAAGTAATTTCTGATACCCGCAGCCAAAGTAATTTATGATACCGCGGCCAAAGTCGTTTCTGATTTCGGCGGCCAAAGTCGTTTATGATATCGAAGGACAAGTAATTTCTGATACCGACAGCCAACGTAATTTCTGATGTCGGCTGCCAAAGTCGTTTCTGATATCGGTGGACAAAGTAATTTCTGATACCGCGACGGAAATGAAATGCCGGTTTAAGATCGTCGGCCATGGACATTTTCTTATTGCACTCGACCGACTCAAAACTCCAACTACTACACACCACAAACGATAATAATATGTTGATCATCTTCTTTTTGTGATTGAACATGACAAAAAGCAAGATCCCAATGGTAAGTTACTCTAATTCATTACCTCTTCCTATTGACATGAAGAAATATCAAGCCGTAAACAACAAAGCATAAGTTATCAACTGCACAATTTTTATAATGTCGTACATATTGGTTGTACGCATTATTTCGTCAATATTAAAAGAAGAGAATCTAATAAAATATGTAGATGTGATTTGAACCATAGACAATGTGATGCCTTCAAGAACTTGAATGTGCATGAAGACATTTAAAAAGGTCAAAGGTTCACTTACATGATTAATTTCCTGATACAACAGAGCACTCACTAGGGCTCAATTTTTTTCATGAAGAAGATTGAAGGGGGGAGAAGAAAAGATTTGAGTGTAAAGCATATTTTAAAACACTATTGAAAAGAAGAATATCACGGCCTTATACTCAAGTCTCAAACGCCACATTTTTAACTATCCTCAATATTACTAAACAAAATAAATAATCCGGATATTATACATATTTAAAGCGCCCGGAGTATTTGTTGAATTTTAGTTATCTTATAATCCAGATTTCTGTATATCCGCCACATATAGTCTTTAAAAGATTGTGTCCGGGATATTTTAACGAGGTATATTCATAATTTTGTAGTAGTAATTTTAGAAGTAGCTGCAATGGTTTCTAAAGGGCAACTTAATATTTGATATAACAAAAAAGGACAAAATTCGATTATAAAATTTGTGAGGGTTGAAGCGGGTGCTAGGTCTAATAGGATCCGATGATGAAGGTTTCATCCATTACCCGATCTAACATCCAATTACCACTACTACTTAATTGACATTATACCTCAATATATCCCGGGTGTATATTTACCAGGTAAAACCCCTACCAAAAGTGTAAAAGAAATAATTGTAGCTTTACACACCGGGTATTATCATATATGGGCTATTAAATCATCAAAAAGTATAATATACATGAAAATAAGATGTACGCTCTCATTTTGAAAGTCAAATATCTCGGATAAAAATAATTTCCTCCTGCCTTAATTTCTCCTCGTCCCTTTCTTTGCCTTCTCGCTCAAACCCACATCTGCTTCCAATCACAATAACCTAATTTCCCCTTCTTCGCTCCTTGTTCCTTCGTCTTCTTCCAATCGAACCCATTCACCTCCTCCATAGTTTCTTCTTCGGCCCATACCCGGAGCTCTTTCATTTCCATCACAAGAGCCCTACTTTTTTCGAACGTGGATTTTCGTGATCGATTGCAAGGAGATATACAATGAAGATGTGAGATATTTGAGGGATAATATGAGAGGCACGAAGCATAAGACAAGAAAATAGTGTGGAATGGTTTGACGCTTAAACAGATGAGACGACCGCGATGCATTTTCATGATCCGACAGTCATATATTCAACTCGTGTTGCTTCAAGATTTAAATATCTAGTTGATAATTGCTTTAGGATTTTGAAGTTAGTTCATGTAGACTAATATTGATTTCTTCACGTGCATGCTGGATAATTACTTGAGAAATGCTTGTCAACTTTTAATGATCATAAGATGGTTGTGGATTTGTCTGCATAATATCTAGTTGCATATGTAATTTACCAAATTAGTTAGATTCTACAATTTGACTTCAATGTCCTATTTTTCATGTAAAGTTTGTTAACTTCCGAAGTAGTGACCCTCATTCAGTTCTTAAGTTTTCTTTTTGTAGAGTTTGTTGATGAGCGTAAGTTTTATAATTTGACCTCAACCCGAGATAGATATTTTAATTTCCAAAACCGGCAGCGTTACCGGATGTTGATCGAACTAAAATTTATTTAGTTAACGATTGGGCCATTTTGGGCCGAAATCTGACTCAAGCCGGGCTTGTCCCTTTTTCTTACCCTTGGGCCGGATCCAAAGCTACCTTTCTTTCTTGTTGGGCCAGACCCACTGCTTTCCTTCTTGTTGGGCGGAGCAAGGCTGAAGCCTTCTTCCCTTCTTTTCTTTCCTGGCAAACCGGAGGCGGTTACTTCCAACTCAGGAGCAAGCAACCACGTAAGCTTCAAATGTCTCCCTTGTGGAATACTGATTTTGAGCTTCAAATGTCTCCCTTGTGGAATGTAGGAGCATAAGTCAAATTGATGAAGTTATACGTGATGTTGAGTTGTCATTTTCTTCAATTCTAGGGCAGATCAGTAGCATAATATTTCTGATGAGCTAGCAAGGGAATCATTGATGTAAACTGATGGAAAATCACTGATGACAGATGAAGCCACGTCAAGATCCCCTGAAAATAAGGAGTCGAAAGATTTGGTTATCATTGATGAAAGATTGAGTTATCAATCAGAATTCCAGTTGTATGGTATTTGAATACATGTGTTGTGTTGATATGATGTCTCGTGGATAGATTATGGTCCGGGGTCGTTAATTGTAACTTCTTTTGAAACTAATCGTTGTAAGCAAGTCTTTTGTTGTCTGTGTGCAATTATGTTAATGTGTTGTTTTCAGGCTGATTTTTCAGGACAGTTGTTCAGCTGTCATGTTTTGAAATGTTGTTTTGAGATAATACTAACTACATGCAATGTTTTCTTTATTTTATCGTGCTTCTTGTTACAAGGTCCTATTTGTGAAGTTGTTGTCAGACTAACTGATGGGACCCCATGTGTGGTCTTTAGCCTAGTGACGTCTTGAGTTATTAACAACTCGTGTCGTTACACAAAGTTCTCGAACCAACTAATCTTCAACATCGTTCACACCAGCCTGACTAAACTCGATTAGTCACCCATCATTGGACCCGCCTCTAACCCAAAATAAAAACAATCCGGCCAATACAAACCGCCTGACTTGTCTGGTTGACATTACCACATACCCGACAATATAAAATAATTCGTTAAAAAAAATGACATCTAGATTAGGCCATAGATATAAGTCTCAAAATCTATTAGTTTGAGTTGAAGAAAAATGCTCAAACTTCCCATGAATTTCATCCCGTATAAACCCATAAATCATGTACAACAAACACATTAATCTACTATATATAATAACAAAGCACTAAGTAAATATTGTCACTTGTTGCTATCACGTTAAGCCACCTCAAATTTTTCCACGTGTCCTCCATACGATAAGCCACATATTATTTCGTCATGTGTCATCTCTAAGTTGTGCTACTTCATTTTTACTTTTTTTTTCAAAATTTTATTTATGAAGATGATATAAACTTATTCCATTTAAAAACGAAATTGATCTTATGTGATTTTGAATCAATTATAACTTTATATGATTATATTGGCTTAAGTAATTTTCTTTCTAGGACTACCATTTTACCTTATGTCATCTTAATATTATGGTATATGATCTTATGTTTTCTTTATTTTATCGTGCTTCTTGTTGCAAGGTCTTATTTGTAAAGTTGTTGTCAGACTAACTAATGAGATCAACTGTGTGGTCCTTAGCCTAGTGACGTCTTGAGTTATTAAAAACTCGAGTCGGTACAAATATACAATTACCAAATCTTGTGAATTTTTACTTTCTAAAAGTATATAACTGTAATAACCGGAAAATTTTGAAATTTAACTAATTATCCCATCAAGTTTTTTTATGAATTAATTTGTGGAATCGAATCGAATAATTCAATATAAACCGACTCCAATCTTAAGCCTTGCATCGAATCCGAAACCAAGCTCGTTCCAACTTGTTCCCAGCCCAATTGATCATGACTGTTTTGCTTGTCAACTCGGCCCACCGTTCTTCTTTGCAACCGGCCCACCAGCCTTTTTACCCTCTTCTTTCCCCGGGCCCATCTCCCTGTAATACGTCCCTTGGCCCACCTCCCTCTGAAATGATCTCAACCTATAAGCAATTTCTGCAACGTTCTCTCTCCAAATAAACACGATCGGCGTAGAGTAACGGCCGATGATTGAATGCTACCGTAACGACGACATTGAAAGCTAGAGAACAAGACTTGCAGACCATAGTTACTCGACCGTTCAGTTTTTGAACACCACGCTAGAGAGCTCGATACTCAAAAGCGAACCCTCGGCGACGAAGCGATCTATCGCTGCCCAGCGAAACCCTTGAGGCCGAGAGATTCGCCGACGTGAGAAGCAATTCGGCACTTGTGGGAAGTGGGAGCGCCAGTTGTCTTCTTCCTCCCTGCTCTTCCGGGACGTAGATCGGCCGTTCACGGTTGCCGCACGCTCCAGAGACCTCTCACCTCCGAAGACTGTCGACCGACCGATACCACCTCGACCCACTCCTCTGCACTCGAGCTTTCGACCATCACTCGACTCCTCTGCAGACCACCTCGACCACCGCCGAAGATACCCGCCTCTTCTCGACCTGTTAGACCGTCGATCTCCGTCGCTACACCTTGCCAGCAGTCCACCACGTTCTCGCCGGCGTGCTCGAACCACTCCTGTGCAACTACTCTGCCGCCCTTCCATCACGGCGTTCCGTTGTCTTCAAACCCACCATCGTAGGTACGTCGTCCCTTCAGTTAGTACCTTGGTCAAATGCAGTTGATGCGATGAAGAAATGAAAAACATGTGGTGTGCAGGTTACGAAGTGAGACCAAGCACGTGGAGAGCGGCCTGCTTGACTGAGGGGACACATGTTCCACGAGACTCGATTTTCCAACCGGATAACCTTAACGTGAACCGCTACTTGATACCGAACCAGTCTGATTAGAACCGAAATCTATTTCTTTCCGTAAAGTTTGTTTCATTAGAAGTAAACGTGAAATTTTTATATAATAAATTGGTTACTGCGTGGGTAGTATAATAGTAGGTCAGTGGAGAGTAATTTTGGAATAAGTGGATGATGCGGAACTAGATGGAAAAGTAGAGATGACGTTTGGAACGGAACTAAAGGGAAATGACCGGAGAAGTTAAGATAGTAACAAGTTGAAAAACGACATAATAGTGAATCCAGCTCGCGAATTATAAGTGAAAAAGATATTGTATTATGAGAGATATGTATAGAAATAGAAACCCCAACCTAAGTTAGCGGATTCGAGCAAGTGTATGTAGGCCAAGGACCGGAATGGAATAAGAATAAAGAATAGAAGAACTAATTAGTGATACAAGACTTCCGAATATGTATACTTTACTGGAATGTTTAATCGATGTTAAAAGAACGCGAATGGATGTGTAGGTCCCTCAACCGATATGTTAAAGAAGATCAGGATAAGGAGCTAGACGATATACCTGATTGTTAGAATGATAAGTTGAATGAAATTTGGGATTGGAATGATTCTAAGAGTGAGTAAATCATTGGAACAGGATAATCAGATCTTTAGTTGGCAAGATCGCGAGACTTTGAGACTAGTACCGTTAAGGTGAGTTCGTAGGACTCACTTAGTTACTGTTTAATACAGGGTGTGCATTTGAGTGGTGTGTTATATTCATGTGAAATAAAATGAACGGATTAGATCACGGTACTTTGTTTGTTAAGTAAGGCACAAGTGTATGATAACGTGCCGTAACCGTCGGTCCGGGCTGATGGTGCCGGAGGATTGCCCCGCGACCAGTCCAGTAGGTATACGGGAAGAGGTACATACACCAACCCTACTGGTTTACGGGGACGGGGGCAAGAGTCGGGAGACTCTTGCCCCCGTTGTAATATTTTAATATTTGTGTCTTGTTGTAAGGTCCGTTGTGATTGTTGTCAAAATAAGGCCGGAATTCACTGTGAGGTCTTAACCAGTAACGCTCCGAATTCTCCTAATTTTAGGGTGTTACGATAACATAAATTAATGTAGCTCATGTTTCCTAATTTTACATGATATTATTCGAACAATATGGTCAAAAATAATCCGATAACCCAAACATCGACAAAATATGGTCTTATACTTTACAACTTTCGGCCAACAATAAAATTTTTAACCAACTTACATCAATCCAAGTGAACCCGATTGACCATAGTCCCGACATCAATCCAATTGACGATAAACCAAAAATGAAATAACACATACAAAACATTGTTTAATATGTTTTTGAATTGCATCTTATCTTATACAAACTATGAAGTACTACCTATGTTGCATGGAAACGGACACGGATACGGGAAACGGACACGGCGAGAAACGTGGAAGCGGCAATCATAAAAATCGTAGGAAACGGGGACACGACAAAAAGGTATAAATAATATATCATTTTGAAGTTCTTGCGAAGAGAAATTTATATATGATAGAAGAGATGCATATATGATACAACCAATGACACATGAATGCGTCATTAGTTGTAGAAGTATTGATAAATAAGAATAATGATTGCGTTAAGTGATATTGAGGTAGTAGTCATGAACGTCTTATTTAACCTGAATTCGAAAAAATAAACAAAAATATAGTGGTCATGGATGTCTTGTTCATCTCTTTTGAATTCCTCTTTGATCCCACATTGAACCATCATTTATGATCATGATTTGGATGTGTCCGGTCCATTCCCGGTGTTGGAAATGTGTCTTGACCGTGTCCTCGCTATTTTGACCGTGTCCGAGAAGTTTCCGGAAGCTTCCAAGTTTCCGACACGGGAGGACACGGGAAATGGCACTCTCTAGAAGTGTCCGTGCATCATAGAGTACTACTATGGAAATTAAGTAACATTCTAAGTCTAATTCATAAAGAGTGATGTTATTCGGGCGGCCGAAAACTACTAACGGGACAAGGCGGAAGAAGATTTCGAATACGCCAAGACTTGGGGCAGATGCGGAATCCACTTCTACCAGATTTTTTTTTCGGGGAAAAAAAATGAAGGTGGAAGCGGATCTCGCATCCGTCCCATATTTAGCCTCATTTGCCTTCACATTATTGGGGTGGTTAATAATAAAAAAAATTTAAAAAATCAAAAATATAGGGTGGAAGCGCATTCCACATTCGCGCCATATTTGCCTTGACATTATTAGGGCGGATGTAGAATCTGCTTTCGCCCCAGCTTAGGATGGATGTAGAATTCACTTCCGCCCCAGTTTAGAACGGAAGTGGAATCCGCATACGTAGTCGCGTTAGTAATTTTCGTCCGCGTGAATAGTAACTTTGTTCATATGTATAATCCCATATCACAGCAGGTACATTAACCATATCTTTTGATTTTAGAAATAATATTTCATTTCAGATTATACATGATAAAATATTAATAAATTAAAATAATTCTATTATTGTAAATTTTGCAAGATACTTGATTTTTAGAGATAAGTCTCGATCACCTATCTTCTCCTATAAAAGTCAACATGTGAGTCAAATTTTACATCCACTCACACATAAAAAGATATAATCTTGTCTTTCACTCACCCAATAACATGCAACAAAAGCTCGTATTTCTCATATATTTGGTTCTTATTGCCTCGGTTTTCGTCTCCGGCGATGACCTCATTACAACGACCTGCAAAAGGACACCGGACGTCCAGATCTGTGAGTCCTCTCTCCGATCGGACCCCCGAAGCTCAACAACCGATACGATTGGACTTATTTACATCATAATCGATGTTGTTAAATCAAAATTCACTGATTCACTCGCCTATGTTAATCAGTTGATGAAGGAGTCTCCCCCACCGATCAAGATGTATGCGCTGAAGAAATGTGCGCGCGTTTTTAATGTTGTTATTGACGATAACGTGACGGTTGCGAAAGAAGCAGTAGCCGATGGCAACCCTAAATTTGGTACCAACGCGATGCGTGATTCTGCTGTCGAAGCCCGTGTTTGCCAAGACGGTGTTGGGGGTTCTAGTAAAAGTGAAGAACACGTTGATGGAGCTATAACAGAGTTGATTCAACGCACGATGCTTCTTAACAAGCTCTCCGGTGTGGATGCTTCTTAACAAGCTCTCCGGTGTAGCTGCATCTATGATAAGTGTTCTTGAATAGTGTCCATTTATATGAAATATGAATTAATAAAATCTTGACAATATTGTTATTTATTCTCTCCAAGTCTTTTTCATTCTTAAGATTTTGTTTTAACTTTATATGCCGATTGACATTATTATTACCACAATATCGAACAATATAAAAATATTTAGTTTCAAAAACCGACATGCATTTCCGGGCATTTCCGGGCATATATATATATATACTCGCTCTACTATCTTACCGTTGATCCAATTGCTTTCGGGGCGAAAATAAAACGCCGGTTTAAGATCGTCGGCTGAATCAAAACCAAAACTACCACACACCACAAAGAATATTAATATGTGGATCATCTTCTTTTTTTAATTGAATAGCACAACAAGCAAGCTAGCTAGATGTTTTTGTTTGTGATTAAATATCACACCCAGTGGTTTATATAGAGAGAGTTGATGCTTAGTGGTTTAGCCAATTACACAAACTTTCTTTCTAATTATTTTGTTTATTTTATAGTTTTGAGTTGCTTTTATTAACTTCATCAATTATCCTACACACTCCTATAAATATCTAATATTGAAAGTGATTCTCTCCTAAAATTATGTTGATTGACGTACAATGTTATTTAAAATTTTTATATATTTTCTTCGTCAATGCATGTGACCTAGATATAGCTTCAATTCACAAGCTAAATCGGAATGAGTAACATTGTTACTTAAATATATGCATGTAACATAAAAAGTGCTAATCTACTGTATAATAATAAAACATGAGTGAATAATGTCAGTTGTCGTCCTCACGCTAAGCCACCTAAGCTTTTGTCAATTGGTGACACCATATTACACCACGTCGTATTTTGCTAAGTGTCATTCTCATCTTAATTCGCATATTTGGTAATTTTAATTATGAAAGATTGTTTCCAGTTTTAACTTGCTTACTTTATCTTCACACAAATATTTATTTTAAACAATAGACAAAAATAAACTATTGAGCTAAATATTTAGATATATTATAGAAAATATCTATATTTCTTAATTATAGTGGATAATATTCCTTAATTATATATTTTTATTTAATATTTCACATTCTTTAGTTGTAATGATTAATATTTTTATTTACAACTCTTTACACAGATAGTTAATTATGTAATTTATTTTTAATTTATAGTTTTGTTATTGTTTCATTCTAAATCAGTTATTATTTTTTAGATATATTTATTTCTTCTTTTACATTACATATTATTTAAAATTATTACTTTTGTATAACTAACGATAATTTATTTATAATTCAAAATTTTTAGATCAAAATTTTACAAATCTCGTGCAAGACACAAGTACTAAACTAGTTTTTTCCCATTTAGTTGATGAGGCTTTGTCACTAGTTAGTGGGTTATACGATCACACAATGTCATACAAACTTTCTTATAATTTTTTTTTTTTTTTTTGGGTTTTGGGTTACTTATATTAAGTTCATCAATTATCCTACACATACTCTTCTAAATAAAAATGATTCTCTACTGAAATGTTGATTGACAATCTCGTATTAAATTTTTATATATTTTCTTAGATAAAGATCGATTCCTGGGATAGGAAGTATATCATATTGTTGTATTATTGAGTACTTCATTTTAATTATTGAATAATCATGCTTTACAACACATCATATTTTGATTAGATCAACCTTAAATTTTATTAGGTTCATAACCACAATATGATATACTTCCTATCCCGTGATTTTAATACTTTTTTTTTATTTATAAAATTAGTATCTAAAGTTTATATAATCATATATCAATCTTATAAAGAATACGATCAAATTTAATACGTTATAGTAAAACACTAGTTTCAATGTCGGGTTAATTATTGATTAGTTCGAACCCGATCCAACCCTAAGCCGTAACTTCAAAATTCCCAAAGCAAAAAGTTTTCCTCTCCGTACTGTTTATGGTGATGGTTAATATCAACACAATTATCTCTCATGAAGCACGATTGTTTAATCAATTGTCAAAATTAACATGAGACAATGATCGTATTAAGCACTCGTTTGATATATGCGTAGAAATCGGATTGGAACTAAAAGAACGGAACAGAATTAGGAATGACCTAATCCGATTCCTGAATCGTGGTATTTGATTAAGAATATAAATTAAAATTTCGGGTTAAAATACATTAATTTTTATAAATAATGGTTGATTCAGACTAACTTATTCAAGTATATAGTGAGACTAGGAGATTATCCACGACTAACTTATTCAGGTATATAGTAAGATGTATACGATTCACTCCTAATAGAGACGAGGGTCGAAGACCGCTCATATCACGGATGGGTTGATCATAATGTATATGATCTATTGAAGCTAATAATGAATGTTACTTGAAAGATCCCGTAAAACTGTTTGTAATAGGACAGCGGTTAACCTTATGAAAAAGTTGCATTCACCATAACAAATTCCATACTTGATCATTATTCCTCAAAATTTGTGGGTAAAAACTAGGATCCTATCTTATTTCCACCTTCCATCAAATTCGATTTGACCGTTGAAATTATTTGTTTTAAACTCTATGATGATCTACCAAGAACATCCTACCACATGTAAAAAAAATTGAATTGTAAAACATGGATATATTCTATCCGAATTAAGGTCTTGTTTGGTATCATATGGGAATTTTGGGATTTTTTTTTAGATTTTTGAAGATGGAGATTGTTGGGATTATTGGAGATTCTTGTAGATGGAGATTATTAGGGATTGATAATTTTGGGGGTTTGGTATAGGTTTATTGAGATAGATTGTTAGGATATGAAAGGCATGAAAATCGAACAATCTCCTTCAATCTCCTAGAATTTTAATTTTTCAAGATTGTTTTTTTAGAGATTATGTTGCAAAAAGAATCTAAATGAAAAATACAATCTTGTATATCTGAAAAGAATCTAAATAAATATCCAAGAATACAATACCAAACAGGCACTAAGGCTCAAAGTTGACTATTTAAATACTAATCCGAAAAATTTACAAGTGTCTCGCTTGCACAACTCATATATCTCAATCCAACCGTTAAATCTTCATAAAATTATATTAAACAATGTTATGCCAATTATAACATATCTAAAAATGAGCGGTTAAAGTTGATATTTGATTACTTAAATGGACTCCCATAATAGGTCGTCTCCATTGTGTAAAACATATATTTTTGTATCCAACTTCTACCGTCTTTATCTATTGGTTCAACAGTTGGATCCAGCCAAACTTAGGTATGTTTAATATGATATGTCAACTACAATATAATCGAAAATCGATCATAAATAATTAGTCTAAGATACCAAAAATAGATCCCGACTACAATATAGTCGAAGCAACTCTAGTGCTGTGCTTGCTCAGGTTCGACTGGGAGGAGGGGAGCTGTTTGCTTTAAATTGAAAGCAAACATAATGGGAAGAATGTGAAAGCTGAGCAACTTCCATTGCAAGCTCATGTAGCAGGTGGTGAGTTCCAATTTGAATAGGAAGCCAAATTATCAAACGTTCTAAATTCAGTATCAACCAAGTCATCCAAAAATAAACCAAAAATACCAAACGTTTCAAATCCAATATCAACAAAATTATTCAAATACCAACCAAATGTTCCAAATACAATGTTCCCAAAATAACCAATCAACATGCATTGAAGTTGGATTTAAAACTCACGTGGTTTTGTCCATTAAGTTTGAACTTCAACGCAGTCAGGTGCAGCATGCTCATGATCGTTTCATCCAATGTTTAAAAGACTCACGGTCATGTTATATGGAGCACGGTCGTGTATATCATCATTCCAGCACAAGGCCGCATGGTTAATTGATATTCTCACTCTTTATCGTAAGTCGTTCATTTTATTTTTAAGTACTACGCGACCAAATCGCTACATTACATGTCAGGAATTCTCTTGCTTCGTTAGCTTTTAACTTTTCGTTAGGTTTTCATGTATTACTTGACCCTCCTGAGGGTGTTTTCTTATGGTTGAATCACGATGTTAGGGGTCGGGCTATCTCCCGTTTTATGACTACTTAGCCTTTTTTCTTATTTAATAAAAGCGCATCCTTAACCAAAAAAAAATCAAACATAATTGCTAAATTACAAAGCGGCCGATACTAGTATTAAATGGTTGACGCACACTAACATGACCCCCAAGTCCCAATTAAATTGTAACCGCATGAAAATTTGGGATTCCAATCATCCAATTTTAATTTGTAACCCTTTAAAAATATGAGATTCCGTGTTTTTTAAACCATAGCCGTTTCAAACAAGTCAACGCGACGTTCACTTCTAACGGAACCATTAACACCGCGTTGGCAAGAGCGACTGAGCGAGCCTCGACAGCAGAATCACGCATCGCGTCCTCACCAAACATAGGGTCGCCTTGAGCCACCGCTGATTACGCAACCTTCACGTCGGCATCGATAACAACTCTGAAAGTACGTACACAATTATGCCCACCGTGATCGGCGGCGGCGACTCCTTCATCAATTGAACAACGTAGCTGAGTGAATCGGTGAATCTCAAATTCACAACATCAATTATAATATTGATAAGCCCTGTCCTAGAATATACAATACCTTGATATCTCTATTTTCTTCTTGCTAAAATAAAGGCTATTTATGAGAGTTGAATTCGCACACGGGATACAAATAGTCATAAATAATAATTAAAAAAATAAGAAGCAAGTTTCTCATGTGTGAAAGGGTAAAATAAAAAATTTATATTTCTGATTTTTGTTATCTATTTATATCAACGTATAATCTGCTACAGTAAACTTGACTATTAATACTCGAATATTTTAATTGAAAGTTCATTTATAATATATTTCTCTTTATAAAATGTAACGTCATATATGTTTTGAAATCCATGAAGTAACGCACTTTAAACATTCGGTTAGAAAAATGCGTAAGACATGTTAGGCTCTTTTAAAAAAAAAAAATTGTGTAAAACATGTTAACTTAAGACATGTTAGATTTGACGAAGGAAATTCAATATATCATAATTTTTGGAGTGCTATTAGCCTATTATACTTAAAATGTTAGAATATTGGTAAAATAATATTGATGATTAAGGATATAATCCACATTTTTTTGAAGAAACATGACATTGATCATCAAAAGTAGCTTTGCACAAATCAGAATTCGGGAAGTTGGATTTTTTAGAAAAATTTATCTATTTTTTTGTTGGACTCGGTCAGAATCCAGAATTCGGGTCTAAGATCTTGTCTATACCTGATAAAGTCGAGTTTGGGGCGGATTGACAAAATTTATATATATATATTTTTTTTAAAAGTTTCATATTAAATATAAAAAATATTATTCATTAAATAAATTGTTAAATGGCTGCGGATACTATATATATTTATAAATTAGACTTTTGGACTGGACTTTCCAACCTAGCCGGATATGGTCCATATGGACCATACGTAGTGCCCCGAGCTTTCAGACCTGACCGGACCTGGTGTATCTACACCCACCCGACCCGACTTTACCCGGATCTAATTAGAAGTAGCTAAAGGTACTTTATAAAGGGACAAACAATTATTGGATTTGGTAAAGTTCACTCAATGATTAATTGTAACCGCGTTGATCAATTTTGATTATATTGGAAAATTGTTGGAATACATTAGTAGATAGACGATAATTCTTGGGAGAAAAGCTGAAATCTTATGATAATCTTCTTTTCTTCTTCTTCTTCTTTTTTTTTTTTTTTTTTTTTTTTTTTTTTTTTGTATTTTCTGAAAAAGTTGAACGAATAACTTAGTTTGAAAGTTCAACTTAACATAGATTTCAATGTTTTACCCATCAAATTAACGAATGGTCAAATTTGAGATGCCATATTAATTACAAAAATGATTAGTTATTCATTACTCATAACGTTATCAACAAAATTTAATTACGTGTACAATTATATAGTTATTTCATTTGATAGAGACATTCTCCTGTCCTGTGCCCCTTTGTTTGTTGGTGTTAGGCGATGGAATTCAATCACATCAAATTAAAAATTCTTCTCAATTAATGATTATATAGCAACATTTTTTAGAATTGGTAGATTATAATATTTTTATATTTTCGTAGGATTGTAAATGAATGTTATTTAAAAAACTAAATAATTTTAATCATAAAATATTAAGCTATAGATATATTATTAAATTGTAAAATATTAACGATATTCTGCTTTTGTCGTTATTATATTTATAAAAAAAAGAAGTCCATTTTAGGGTAATATATTCCACTTATTTCATAAATATATCCCGTGATTTATCTATGGTGGACACGAAAGTATATATACATCAATTTTTTGAACGTATGCGGAATGTGATTGTGACATTGTAATAATGAAAATATTATCATAGCACTACAATTTGGAAAGCAAGTGGATGCATGGACAGCATAATTTATTACATATGGATAATAAATAGAACATAAATATATTAAATATTTGCGTATTCTATTTGTCAACAAATTGATCATCTTCTCATTCAATTCTTTTAGGTTGCATTTATGACATATTTCTTGATTTTTCTCTTAAAATGTTATTTTTATTTATGTATTTTCATTTTGTTTTAAAACGTTTTTTTACTAAAAAATATGGTTCCAAATTGTGTAATTTGACAATAATTATAATAAATTTCAGGGAATAAACGAATTACCAGAGAGTGAAAAACTGAAAGTACATAATTATAACCTTCTATATACATATGCAAACTATATTTATAAACTATGACTATGATGCACAATGATCATCATACACACGATATTCAAAACTTGTAATCACTTTGATATAACAAAGTACCTAATTCGAACCCAAAAAGGGGAAATATCAAAGCAACAAGCTGGCAAAGCTTTTCTCTTGAGTACAGATTCAACAAAGTAGGCTTATGTTTGGATAATAAGCCTAAAATTTGAAGTTTCAATAGTTTTTAGAAACTTAAACTTAAATCCTAATAACCCTTTCCTTGTAAACTAAGCTTATAGCCAAACACAGCCTTGAATCGACTTTTCATTAACAAATTCATTTGCGCTTACCGGTTGACTTGCTAGCTTTCTTTGAACCAAAGCCGCCACAAAACCCACAAGCCGCCACCTTTGGAGATGGTGGATCTTCTAACTCCGGCACCTTCATAGTTTTGTATGCCTGTGCCGGAGTTTTTCGACCGCCGTTCGATTTGCTTCTCTTGAGTTGCTCATCGCCGGTTTTTTCTTGTTTAGTGTTGTTTGATTCTGTAGATAACCCTTGTTCTTGTTCTTGTTTCTGTTGTTGCTCTTGTTGTTGTTGCTGTTTGTCGAGTTCTGCTAAGAACTTATCGTCCCAAACCGATCCTGATGAACCTTGTCTTCTGAAGGATATTGCCGACCTCTGCAAACCAGCCATGGCCGTACTTTCTCTCTCTATTGTTGTCTCTGGAGAATTCTAGTGATGGGGAAATTTTTGCAGGGTGGGTATATATATATATGGATGAGGGAGGGGAAGGTTGACGATGGTAAATTGGTATTTGAAAAGAAAAGGAAAAAGACATTTATTGTGGTGGGCGATTGTTTAATAACAAAAAATGGAAATTTTCTGGCGTATTTTGATTTTTTTAAATTATGTCCAAATAAATTTTAGTTTTTAAATAGTATCTTAAACTTTAGATTTGTTGAATATATTCTTTTATTATCCATAAACTAATATTTTTATTAAAAAAATTATTCAAAAATTTATTTACCTTTAAATTTCTATTAACAATATCGAACAAATAGTAATAATAATGATCTTTTTCCCTTATAATTTTATATTATGTATGGTAGAATATTCCAAAAAATATATAAAACTCGAAGACAACGTACGAAAACTGGAAAAAAAAAACTTGTGGACATAGTCCGTAAAAGTTTAAAATATAAGGGCACAATAAAGAATTTCGCCTGATAATGTAACAAGAGGTTTTGATGAGTATGTATATATTAAATGAAGGGGGTGACCAATTCAAGTCTAAGTAGTGGAAATTTTCAGCATAATATAATAATACAAGTATGGTAGATGACCAAAGTTTTTTATGTTGCGGTGGTGACTGGGAAGTGTAAAGTTTATGTTGGAAAGTCTTTAGTCTTTACAGTAAGATTGTTAGTAACCCAGACTTGCAGGATAATCATAATACAAGTTGTTGTATATTTGCTAGTCATTGTTTGAAATGTTTTATAGGACGATTTTCAAATTCTTTGGTCAAAGTGGAGAAGTTTTTTTAGGGTTTCACAAATATGAATCTGAAATTTTATGTGGGATCTGTTTGTATTCACATAAAATAAATAAAAAAAACTCATATCTCTCTTCTTTTAATATGTTCAAAAAAACTAACACTATCACATACTCTATATTAGTGTTTTATTTTAATATTTAAAAATTTTAATTTTAATTTTTTTTAAAAAATAAAAATAGGTTAGATTGGTCTACCTCCTCCAGGTAGTCCAACTTAAAACATCTTTGCGGATGATTTCTCTGAAAACATGCCTAATAGGCTAATACGAACTTCGTCAAAGAAACGAAGGTGTAGTCTGGAGTAGGATATAATCATTGCAACCTCTCAAGGACAGCTCCACAAACCTTAGATTGTCATGACCATACACAGATTGTCACCTTCAATTTGGATCTTTTTTAATTTGTAGCCTGATAGCCTCTTGTAAACCAGATTTAAGAACAAAAGCTTCAACTTTATAACCGAGTTGAATTTTTTATTTTTTTTGCATCGAGGCTAACAACATCACCATTGTGATTCCAAATCACAAAACCAGTAGATTTGATTCCCGAATCGAGTTTAGATCAATCAAAGTTAAGTTAAAAAAAACAAGTTTTGGTTTATCCCATTTCATAATGTGTTTTTCCTTTTGATAGAGTTACAATTCTTTGGTTGTTGTTTAATGTTGTAATTGTCCTTAGTTTTCCAGTTCTTGAATTAGTTTTTGAATGAAAATAAGAACATTATTCTCAGTGCCCATAAGTTCATTATTAAAGATAATTTTGTTCCTAAAAAACTAGATATTCCACCATATATTTGCGAGGCACACAAACTTATTTGTTTCAATTTTGTTTTTTATTTCTCGTAGGAGGTCATGAATTTTTTTTATTTTTATTTTGGAGGCTAATTTTGTTAATTTCGGTAAGAATTTTTCGATCGACTTTGGCAATGATTTGTTTAGTGCAAGGACATTCTATGAACAGGTGGAGCAAGTCCTTAAGGTAATGGTTGCATAATTCACAGTATCTTGTTACGACAAATCTTCTTTCATCAAGTTTTGTTTTTGTTGGAATTCCGTCATTAGAAAATTTTCAAATAAAGTTTTTAATTTTGGGTTGTGTACCCAGTTTTCATATCCATTCACAAGGATAGTTAGGTTGGATATTGGACTCCTCCTCAATCATGCCGGAAATCGATTTTTAGAAAACCAGCCATTTTTACTACATATGTGGTATAATGTGTATTAAATTTCGTTCTTGGGTATGATTATTTCCTTTATCTTTTTCCTAATCTCTGGGTTAAAGATATTTTGTAGCTCGTTATCGATTTTGTTGAGTCGTTTATGAAGTGACTAGCTTTGATATTAGTATTAATTTGATTGGTGTTTTGGACCATTTTTATAAGTGGTATCCTTATTACCCAATTATCATGTCAAAAGTTAATGGTTTTCCCATTTCCGATCTGCTAGATAATACATTTTTTTTTGAATTCGGTTTTAAGTTTTATAAGGTTATTCCATTGCCACGACGTTAATCCTTTCTTTTGATAATGTAAAATGTTATGATTTTTCAAGCGTTTTCGTTGATAATTTTAACCTATATTAGTGTTTTATTGTTTCTTTCTAGAACTCTTTCTTTGAAGAAAAATCTTTTTAAATTTATCTCTTCTTCACGTTATCATTCATAAACTAAAGCATATCAAACAAAAACATCGGATATCAATCTTATATACCTTGATACCTGATATTCCAATATTGAGATATACATACCAAACCTAACTAGAGAAATTCAATCTACAGTTTATATGAGAAAGCAGAGCGAACCTACAAATAATTTTTCAATTTCTCCCTCTGGCTTTTATTATTGGCAAAGCAAAGCGAACCCACATATTTATGAGTTTATTCCAGCATATAGAGAGTTAGGGGTAGTCTTTAGTATAGTTGGTCAAACCGCGGTTCAGTTGAACTACCAGGTTCTGCTATATGGCATACAATTTTCAACTTTAATTTAATTAAGGTGGTTGCATTTAATGTCAAAAGGTACAGACAATCTACTCCAATTTGGTGATTTAGGTAAGACAAGTGATTTTGGTACAATTGGACTTTCTGTAGCTAACATTTAGGGATATTCATGTAAGAACACACAAGCAACTGAACAACCATATGTACACGTACATGGGAGAGGAAAACAAGGGTTCATCTACAACAACTATGATCACCTAAGGTCACCCGAAGCTCCCGAGGAGCAGAAACCCGGACAAACAGAAACATGTATTCTTATGTAAATGTATGACACATACGATGTTTCTGGTGACGGTATTGTTTTCGTTATCCCTTTTTCATGTAACAACATCAGATAACCAGCAATCAATAGTAAAGCAAGCCAAGCTTGACACTCATAGAAACAAATGAGTATTGATAGTCAATAGAACATAGACTTTGATATGGATTAGAAGCTAATCTACACACTAAAACATAGCCTCAAATTGTAGAGTTTAGAAAGTTTTTATAGGCGAACCTTGAGATTTTAGAGGGCCAGTAAGATGGAAAATGATCAAGCTGAAGAACTTCCATCATTCTTAACCTTCTTCTTGTCTTTCAGAATTTCATTCAAGGGTTTGGGACCCTCGAAGCCTACAGACTTGATATGGGCTGAACGTCCAGTTGAATCTTCTTTTGGTCTATACTTTTCTTCTTTAATCTGGGCAAGGCTCTTCGGTCCACTAAACGAGATGGTGTTCTCGTATTCACATTTTCTTCCTGAGAAAGTTGTTCTTTGAACACTGGGAGGAAACTTCTGCTTCTGTATTTATGATGATATTGCCTATTAAGCTGTGAGTTCCAAACTTCGCGTCTCTGATCAGGAATAACAACCGCAGACTTCTGCATGGGCCACCTAAAACCGCTTCTTTCAAAATTTAATGCCAATCTTCCATGAAAATTCTGGCTTGGAATTCTCCTCTGAGGCCTTCCCCGTCTTTCTTTGAATCTCACTGGCAGATTGCACCTCTTGAAAGCAAATCTTGTTTCATGCTTTTCCAAATGGTCATCAAGGAATCTCCGCTTAGTCAAGTGCTCTCGAAGGTCTTCATCATATCGTCCACCAGAAGTCCACCCCACATTCATAACCTTCCTCTTTTGAGATAGGATGTGATTTACTCCTCTATGCCCATCGGAATAACCAACAATGTCAATTATATCCTCATCATCTGAATCATAAACAGGTTCACGTACCCTCAATACCCTCTGATCCTGGTAACTGTGATCCATGATTATATTCTTGACGTCTTCAGCGTTTCTAACATAACAATCTTCATAAATCGTGTACTCTTCTTGATCATCTACATCAGCAATAGCTTCAGCTCTTCTTTCGACTAGAACATCCAAATCTGGGGATGATACCCACAACTCATCTTGAACAACATTGTCAATTTTCTCCTATGAGAATTGTTCAGAACATATACTAGGATCACTTTTTATGACATCAGGAGATGGGTTCAAGGACTCTGATGTCACCATGGTTGTCTCTTCATACTCAAATTCTGAACAATGTGGGGAGTTTCTCCGTTCTAAAGTGCTTGATATGTCTGCAAGCTTTTTCTGAGGCAATTCTTTGGCAGTTTTCACGAACCTTTTCAGCACAGCAGAGAATTTCTCGGGTGGATCTAGCACGGGCTCAGTTCTGGAAGGAACCTTAGCAAGTAACATTTTAATAGGTAGCTTATCACTCAGTTCATCAGGTATGATATGATTGGATGATTCTGGAGGAATCTTATCATCCACAGGAGCAGTATGAACAACTGCAGAATCTTTCTCCTGGTTCAAGCCTGATAGATCTTCAGGACCGTGCAGAAAAGGGCATTTGTCACCTTTATTGCAAAAATATTTATTGAAGTAGAAGTAGCAAGGAACACTGTTCTTTCTTGGAGGGCAAGAAGAATCATTGAGCAGAAGTTCAGCTTCAGTTGGTGCATTGATAAGCATGTCCACAGGCTGCAGGAAGGGAACATCAAGAAGGATTACACAGTGCAGAATTTTTAGCATTACTGAATCCTCAAAATAATCTCTAGAGCATCAATTGAACTTTTAAAGACAACACTTTTCACATCAATTAACCTAAAAACGGAGGAAATTGTTGCTAAACATTAAGTTGCCACTGTAAAATTATCAGCATCATCAATTTTAGATTTTTTTATGGTTAGAAACAATTTAAGCTTATGTGCACTCCTTTCCATGATAATTTAGGGCAAACTCAGCAACTTTACAAGCCATGCCATTTCCCGAATATTTTTTTCAGATTATTCATTTCCTTCCATATAGTTAATAAAGTAAAGAGAAGTCAAATTTCAGTTGCAACTAAAATGAAATATTTTACATTACAAAAATTGCTTATTGACCCACCTTCGAAAGAGGGTTGTATACTTTATCATAGTGCTACTACCAGTACAACATTGACATGATTGAAATCATCTTTACTCAGCAAATGTCAAGCAACACTTTAAGCAACAGATCGACAAAACATAGTGTAATATATTAGGTCATCACTCATCAGTAACAAAGCAATCAATGAGCCTCTGTGCTATGATTCAATTTAAATATGAGAGTTGTAGTTAAGTTAGTCTATCATAGTTTGAAGGAAACAACTTCCATGGAAATGTTAAAGTTAAAACAAGAAACAAATAACAAAAGGAAAGCCTGTAGAAAAAAAAAAGCAAACCCACAGGATGTCGAAAACCACAGGATGGATTGAGACACTCTCCAGATAACCAGTACCAGCAATCCCTTGGATTCAACCTTGCCATTTCACTATGCCGATACTCGCACTCTACCCCCTGAGTTACCAAAATTTTTCATCAAATTAGATAAATTCCAAGCATAGAAATCCACATATCCAACAAATCGTTTGAACAATCAAACGCACAAGAAATTCACAAAAACAAAAAAAAAACTCTGATTAATTCACGTCAAAATTTGACGAACATTCGAACGATCAAATATTTTCGCAAGGAACAGTCACGAGAAACAATAATCTCCATAGATTCACGAATCCTTCAACATAACTTGCGAAAAAATCAAATTAAAGTGAAAACCTAACAGAAAGCATAATAAATATCGATACGACTCGAAAGTAAAGAAAAAGAGACAAGAATTAACAATAAACAGTGGCATCGAAGAGAATTAGCGGTTTGAGAGCGAGAACCTTCTTGCAAGTGAAAGGAGAAGCCAAGAAATAAACACAATCTGTGTTGCGTTTGAGCAATTCGTCGTCCATATTATTCATCTACGAATTGATGGAAGAAGAAAAATTAGGGTTAATTAACCAAAAACAAAAAGGAGTGAAGAAATGAAGGGAAATTCATCTACATTGGGAGATTTCATTCATACCGGCGATGAGAGAGAGTTGCGTCTTACAGTCAGTAGCTGAAGAAGAAGGATGCCATTAATGTTGCTGTGACTCAAGACTGTTACGGTTTTCGTTTCTCTGTTTGAACGTGCACTGCCACATGACTCTATGACATGACATAAGCTCCGTTTTTTTCTGTTCATCTTTTCATAAATTACAAAAAATCACCCTTAAAATAGTAAACTTTATAGAAAACATTCCTGAATTTAAAGATTATAATACTTTATACATACATTATATTTTCTTTCTTTTAACAACTACAAAACACGGAAACCTCTAGACAATGCCGTTTTTCCGTGTCCTTTGTGTCGTAAACTTGGAAGCTTCCGTAAATTTTTCGGACACGGTCAAAATAGTGAGGACATGGTCAAAACACTTTTCCAACATCAGGAACAGATCGGACACATCCAAATCATGGTCTTGGATGACGGCTCAATGTGACTCAATGTGGGCTACAAAAGAGATAGAACAAGACATTCATAACTAATACATTTCATGTTGTTATTTGGAATTTAAGATTGTACAACACATTCAATCTACTTATGTCTCTCAATACTTCTACAACTAATGAAACATTCATGTATCCTTAATTATATTATGTTATCTTTTTCTTGTTTATAAATTCTCCTCACAGGAGCTTTAAAAGGATATATTATTTAATTATTCTCGCCTTGTCCTGTATTCTACGACTTTTATGATTATCGCTTCACAAGAGCTTTAAAAGGATATATTAATTATATTTTCTCGTCGTGTTCTGTATTCTACGACTTTTATGATTATTGCTTCTCCATTTCTTGCCGTGTCTGTTTCCCATACTCGTGTGTTTCCGTGCAACATAATTTAACAATCATCAAACACACTTTTCATGCTTATAGAGTAAGTGTAACCTTCACTTTATTTTTTTTAATTTATCATAATAAATTCTACTTGCAATTATTTATTTTTTTATTTTTAATCATAAACAGAGTCGTGAATGATTATTTATAGGGTGAAATGGGAGACTATGCTCTTTTTGTAGTGATGAGCACTAAGTAGGCTTCTTTTCATATCAATTGACAAACTAGGCCCTATTTACTATCTTTAAAGATTAGGATCCGTTTGGCTCGTCCAAGCTTATTGGAGCTGAAGCTGAAGCTGAAACTAAAGCTGAAACAAGTAGCTGACTGAACTAGCTGGTTTATTTTGATAAGCTTGTCGAGCGTTTGAAAACTACGAGCTTATCGAAGCTGATACAAACATAAAATTACGAAAAAGAGCTTCATCAATATTATTTTTAATTTTACTTTTTCTAAATATTAAATAGAGATTGTAGCTATACAATGTTATTCTACAACGATAATTTGTAATATGTCTAATTTAATTATGAAAATTTTATTTTAATATTGTATGTTGGTTTATTAAGCTTAATTTATTAGTTTTTTTTTTTCAAAGATAAATTTAAAATCATGTTTAACAATATTATTTTCACCTTAAAACAATTCATTTTTTTTTAAAAAAAAAGGTTCCACCTACATAGTATAAATGACATCACAAAATTATATTTATCATCAACATTATAAAAACATAACTAAAAAATAAAGAACAATGATATCAACGATAAATTCACAAATAAAATAGTATTGAAGCTTCATGGTTGTGACATTGGCAATTTGTGACATTGCACATCTATAACACATAAATTATAAAGAACATAAATTCCACAACTAACTAGGAAGGCATTACAAATTCTCAGAGTTGGATACTTCATTATGTAGTAATACAAAAACATCAATTTGAACTAGATACATATACAGATTGCAAATTGAAATGGTGGAGCATATTTCCGGTTAATTAAACAGTTGAATAGATGAAGCATGTTTATGACAACTATAAAATCACATCTGTTCAGGGATTCAATTCCCATCCTCTCCACTGCTCTAGCTTGAGGTTACCATACGCTCTTGACTGAAGGGCTTGCTTTTTTTCATTTTCTGTCATGTTTCTGGCTTGACAATAAGATTGAGCATGTTTGACAGTATTTGCTGGCTTGAATTTTGGTAGTTATCGAGTTGTTGATGCATACTCATCGATCTGCTATTTGATAGCATTTTCCAACATTTGTAGACAGTTCATGATTTGTAAACAAAATTAATTTCCTTCATTTGTAGACATTTTACGATCATAAGCTGAAGCAAAATATTGGCCAACAGCTTAACACTACATTATTTGACAAAACTGAACATCAAACATATTAGAATTAGACAACAATTTATAAATACACAACAATATATCATTACTTTGGAATAATTTAAATAAAATATCTTATTTCATAGTTGATTGACTATAATTATTATTATACTCATATAATAGAAAGGATAAGAGCTAAATAGTTATAATAATAGAGAAAACTAAGTATCACAAATTAGGAAACAACAAACTAAAAATCACATATTTAGGAGAGGATATTTATAATACATGGATAAAAGCTAAATTAGGTATACATTGGTTTATATTTTTAATTAGAGGAGATAATCGATATATCATTAGTAAGAAAGGAAACCAAATATCCTAGATTTAGGAGAGAATATCTCACTCTTTTGTGAACCTGCAACTTCCTGAATCTTTTTTTTTTTATGGATGAAGCTTGCTTCTTTTGGAGCTATAATTTGTGCTTAATCCTGAATTTCACCAATTACGTTTAATGGTTGTTCATATAAATCTATTTTCAACTGCAATGCATTGTAGCATACATTCAAGCACCACTTCACTTCTATTGCAATGCATTTGGAGCACAATGTATCTGACTACAATCAACACAGTAAAAAAAATACACATAATCTATGAAGCTTGGCTATCCAAAAATTTGAGGAGAGATCTGAATTCAACAGCAAATAATTCTATGTTTGGTTAGACAGCAAACAACAATGTTCAGAACTGAAATATCTTCCAATTTAACAAGAACTGAATTCCCATTACTCATAATTCACCTCTAAAAGCATAAAATTCAGTCATTTTTTATCCTTGCAATAGCCAAATTCGATTTCATGGTGCACATAACCAAAAATAGAGAAAAATCGAAGGAGAACATAAAAATAAGAGAGGAAAATATAACTGGTCATTCATTTATCCTTGCAGGAGCCCAATCCGATTTCATGGTTCAAATCACGAAAATTAATTAGTTCTTCTACAAGTTAGACCTAATATGGAATGAATTGAAACTAAGAGATGAATAAAATGAGAGAGACGAATGAGATAAACCTATATGAAGACTTTGAGTCGAACAATCAAAACTGAGAGATAAATAATTGAATAAAATGAAGGAATCGAAGGTTTACCTTGAATCGGGGTCGAAATCGAGATGAAGAATCGAAATTAAGTGTGTTTGCTAGAAGTTGAGAAGAAATCCATGTCGAAGAGGTGAGTTTCTGTTCCACCTTTGAGGCCAACGGGGCAAGAAATGGGATGAGAAGGCAAAAAATAGAAGGGTATTTTGAGAATAAATATTGCCATCAGCTCCATCAGCTCCCAAAAGCTTGCCATGGGGAGCTGATGGAAATCCCTATTTTATCAGCTTCCATAAGCTACCAATAACATCATCAGCTTTCATAATCTGTGTCTCCCAAACACTGTTATACACTCTACAGTAATTCCTTCAGCCTCCATAAGCTGCTTCAGCTTGCATAAGCTGGTTCCCAAACGGGGCCTAAATGAAAGGGCAAATTAGGAATATTAAATTACTTAAGCCCAAATCTAATTTGTTTAATGAAAGCTAAGCCCAATTGTTTTAATAAAGGCCCAATTATTTTAATAAAAGCTCAAGCCCAATTGGTTTAATGAAGGCTCAAGTATTTTAATAAAAGCTCAAGCTCAAGCTCAATTGGTTTAATGAAAGCTCAATTGTTTTAATAAAGGTTACGCCCGATACACAAGCTTCAGACAGGGCCCGAGACACAAGCTTCGGACAGGGCCCGACACACAAGCTTCGGACAGGCCCCTACACACAAGCTTCGGACAGGCCCCGAAACACAAGCTTCGGACAAGCCCCGACCCACAAGCTTCGGACAGGCCCCGACACACAAGCTTCGGACATGGCCCGACACACAAGCTTCGGACATGGCCCGACACAAGCTTCGGACAGGGCCCGATACACAAGCTTCGGACAGGGCCCCGATACACAAGCTTCAGACAGGGCCCGATACACAAGCTTCGGACAGAGCCCCGATACACAAGCTTCAGACAGGGCCCGATACACAAGCTTCGGACAGGGCCCGTTACACAAGTTTCGGACAGAGCCCGATACACAAGCTTCGGACATGACCCAGTACACAAGCTTCGGACAGGGCCCGACACACAAGCTTCGGACAGGGCCCGACACACAAGTTTCGGACAAGGCCCGACACACAAGCCTAGGACATGGCCCATTACACAAGCCTATGAAAGAGTCCAATACACAAGCCTAGGACAAGGCCCAATACACAAGCTTAGACCCAATACTTAGAGAGAAGAACCTTCTGATTGAAGAGGTAATCGATTCATTGATTTTCTCTTTATGGTAATGCATGGTTCTAGCCATTTCTTTTCTCTTTAAGAGTATTCTACCGTTTCTCCATCATTTTGATACTTTGTACTCATCTCCAAGAGAACTTCATTCTTCAGTATGAGGCTGTTGAATAAAAGCCGAATTTGCTTCAACAACATTAGTCTTGAACTCTTGTTCCCTGGGTATAATGTACATTCTCATTTTGAGTAGGTATATTTCTTTTCAAGCTTTTGGGTCACGCATGAGGGACTGCTGATGCTAAATGTTGCATTTAGCGATTAGATCATATCTCTTGTAGGATGCTTTTGTATCAATTATCTCACATTACATAGATGAATATCTTTTGAGCGGTAACACAACATTTGTATGTGGTTGTTAATCCAAGGCGTGCACATGATTGGTTTCGTTGGTTTATTTTGTCACTACACTTTTTAGCACATGTTAAATATTCAATAGTTTTTTTCTTAAGAAGTACGGTTCTTAGGTACCTCACTCTCCGCTTCATCTGATCTCTATCTCTTGAAACCATTCCCCCAATCACTCAAGCCAGTTGAGGGATTGAGGTATAGCTCGTGGACAACGAGTAGCTGTTGTTGGCTGACTGATCCAACATGCCTGAGTTACTGGCTCGAGTTTGGTAATAAAACGCCGGATTCTTGGGAACAGGCAGGGAGACCGAAACGTTGCTGAGCATCAGAACCACAGTTGACATGGTTGGCCTAGCTTCGATGTCTTCTTGCACGCACAACAAACCCAGATGAATGCATCATTTAACCTCACTCATTGAATACGTGCCTTTTCTCAAGCTCGGATCCTTCAACTCCTCGCCCTGCTTCTCTTTCCAATTTTTCCAGGCTTAATTTCACATAGATATGCCATCCAGTTTGTAAGGTGATGATCAAGATTAAATGATTCAAATTGATTGCTTACAAAGCTAACAAGATTATCTACATAGCCTGAGAGTGAAAATCATTTATTTTCTTTCCGATTATGATCTCCAGGACCAGTATACCGAAGCTATATACATCAGATTTCACTGAAAATTCCCCGCGATATGCATACTTCGGAGCCATGTAACCACTACAAAAATATTGCAATTCCAGATGAAAAGTAGTTGTTTCAAGAAGCATCATATATCAGGAAGACTAGATGTGAGGTCATTAACTCACTATGTTCTCACAACTCTATTTGTGTTGCCCTGTGACTGTTCTATACCAAAAATCTTGGCCATACCAAAATCTGAAAATTTTGGAACCATATGGGAGTCTAATAAAACGTTATTGGGTTTGAGGTCGCGGTGTATGATTTTGAGCCTTGAATCTTCATGGAGATACAACATTCCTCGAGCGATTCCAGCCATGATTTTGTAGCGAGTTGTCCAATCTAATTGTACTTTTTTCTCACGATCTGCATGTTATATATATTGGCATCTGAAAAGTTCCAAGATCCATCTACTGAAATTAATTGCTCAAGGAAAAGATGGGATGTTACCGAATAAAAAGTAATCCAAGTTTATGTATGGGTTTATTTATGATTTTCGGTATGCTGTTGCAGGACAAAGCATTGGTTGCACTAGCTATTACAGACAAGAAAAGACAGTATGTTGTTGCAGAGAAGTACCTTGAAGATGTGTTGCAGTCAGCTCTTTCAACTAGCAATTAATAGACACCGTGTATGCAACTGCGGTACTTTGTGTTAATATTGTAGCATCATGTGTGTTTTTTGTTCAGATTACTCTACATCAATACAACATTCATCTTCTCAAACCCAAATTATGGAATAATTTCATAACATATACAATCCAACAACATAATGACTAATCACTATAATAATAACACATTGTGATTCATTTTAAAAATGATCACTTAATAAACATAATTAGAAGCTTAAATTTTGAGTTCAATAGAAACTTCAAATGCCACTGTCATTCTTTAGAGCCAAAGCAACTACAATTCCTCCGGCTTTTAGACTCAGCAAAAAACAGTTTTCAGATTTAATGATATGGGGTGATCTTTTAATGGTACAAGTGAGCAAATATACTTTAACATAAAAAAACAACTTACTTGGAGTTTAAGGTTGAACTTCCGGTTTCTAAATTTCCTACATGACACCAACACAATAAATTAGTTTTAAACATCAAACTATTTCAATATGGAATCACAAGTAAAATATGATAGTAATAAATCAGAAAGTCGGATTAGATCGATTATAAGGCACACAGTAAACACAATATTAGGGAATCCCCACCCATCTGACACCCTTATATACAGTAGTTAGTATTCCTCGTTCTCAACAGATTCAATTGCATCAAAATACTCCGGTCAATCATTCGTTAATTCTTCGATCAAGAACCCTGACCAAGCTCACAAAAACTACAATCGTACACTTGGAAACTAGCTATTATAGAAAAACCCTAATCATACACAGGACAGGGACAAAATTAACAGACAAGCAATCAACGATTATCTCTTAGAACATAACTCCCAAATACTACATACCAAATCGACAACCAAATCGAAAATGAATCGAGATCGAAAGTGAGATGAATCAGTAAATTACTCTAGTAGGAGAAGGATTAGACTTGGAATCGGCATAGTTCCGAGGCTTGAGAGAAGTAGAACCGCCAGTACCGCCTCCCAAGAGAGGATCAGAGGATCGACAAGGAAGTCCGACAGGGCGAATAGGCTGGAAACCGTAGTGGAGCTTAAGAATCGCTGAATTGAGAGCGAATATGGCGGTGTACATTTATATTTTACTTTACCACTTAAGCCCTTTAAATTAAATGTTTTTTGAGTTAAAAATTTATCAAAAATGAGGAGAGGCCTTTTTTGTATTAGTAATATAAAAAAGACCTTATAAACTCAATATTCTCTTATTTATACCAAAGTTATATTTTATAAAAACAAAATAATACTTTTACACAAGGATCATTTATTCATTTAAACCAAACCAATGGTAATTTATGAGTAGCTTGGGATACGAATAATTTATATGAAGAAAAAAATGCCCTATGAGTCATAGCTCCTGTTTTTGGATGATGTAGAACATTACGGATCTTTTACAAGCAACAACAAAAAAATATGCATATGATTTCTCCACCGGAAATTACTGATTCTCCTTACTGTGTACATAGGTACAAGGCTACAAGCTCTATGTGCTACAAGTAGAAGCTTAAGATGACCCGAATCTAAAGACAGCTCTCCTTCGAAACAATATGAGATTCGCCGATACTTAGAAGGGGAGGATTCGTCGAAGCTGATGAGTGATGAGAGAGAAGGAACATAAGATTCTCTAAACCATGCAAATATTAGTAAAGCACAGTCTTCAAAGAGATCATATTCTAGAGCAAATGCAGTTGACAACACTCACCAGGAGGACAGACAATCAACAAACAGTAGAGTTCCATGCTTAATTACAAACAAAGAAAACGAATCTAGCATATACCGTACTACTGTAGCTCGGTTTTCATTTTGTGCAGAAGATTAGAGGAAGGTCTATTAGCTTGCTATACTCTAGTAATCTAGCATGAATTTTATAAAGGGCTCAAATTAGTGTATCAAACATCCTAGAAAAGATTTTTTATAAGATGTTTCAGCATAAACTGAAATGGAAATGTTAAAGGGACAACAGAAGAAGAGACACTAGAAAGACTAGGAAAACAAATAATGAACTCGCCAAAAAGTAAACGTGAACGTACCAGAGAAAGAGACTTCTTTAAGAACTGGACACAGGCTACACAGCTGCAGCTGCATAGATATGCATTTTCAAATATAGATGCGTTTGTGTCCTCTTCCTTAACTAGTTACCGCCTATGATCTATATACAGTATTTCTAAGAAGATTTCTTCATAAGATGTTGCAGCATCATAGCTCGAGTTTTACCATCAGGTACAAGGCCAATCTCCTTCATTTTCGTGTAAAGCCGTTCGGCTGCATCAAATTTTCCTCTAAGGCACATTCCTTGGATGACGGCATTGTAAAGTGACACATTACATGTCAACTGCCATGCACACAAATGCACAACAGTAAGGAGTTAAAACGACAAATATATAATTCATATATATCTTTTGTAGCATATCATTTGTTATTCAAGGACTTTGTTAGTGTATCAAGATATTCGGTAGTCATATCAAACAATCCTAATCGAAACTACATTTTGGGTGCTCAATGCATGTGAATTTTCCATATCTTTAGTAACACAGAGAGAGGAGGAAACAAGCTTTTTAGAACAAAAAGTGATGTAGGGATATTCGCAGGAAATAAGCGAAAGAAATGGGAATTAGCTCCAGATGAAGGAAGCTGTATGGCAAGCCCTCAGGCTGTGAAAGAAGGGTATTTGTACCTTACATTAGATCATCAAATATTCATGTGTATTTTTTTTGTTCCTGATTTTCGTTCTATCAAAGCATGTATAATTTCTCAAAGCATATGCTAACTTGGCCACAAATGAAACTGCTGCACGATTTCATAAAGAAGCCAAAAAGAACAGGTCGAAGTCGATATGAATTACAGCTTCGAAAATAATAATGATAGCTTAAATGAACAACAAGTTAGCAGAGAAGCTTACCTTGAGGATTGCCTCCACTTCATACCACAAAGATCCCCAAATGCAACTTCTAGCAAGTGACAAATAAGTAAAAGTGTCCGCTGGACACTTCTGATGCACCATGTGCTCAAAAACTTGCAGCGCGATCTTTGGCTTCCTAGCCACCTCACAAGTGCCAATTACAAGGTTGAATGATGTAGTTGTTGCAACCAACCCAGAATGTTCCATCAGCCACAAAATTTGAATGCTTTTGTCCCATAACCTAAGCCTCTGACAGCACATCAAGGCGGTATTATACAATTCCGTGTTTAATTCAACTCCCGCTTCTGTTCTTATCCTGTGGAAAAGCTGAAGAGCAGAGGCATATTGATCGGAAAAGTACAAAGCACCAAGCAGTGCATTCCATGTATGTGAATCAGGAGTATGGTTGAAGAGTTTCATTTGATTGTAAACTCTAAAAGCTGTTTCTACCCTTCCACATCTCCCAAGTAAGTTGATCAGAGCATTGAAAGCTATCAAATTAGGCTTCAGCTCACTCGCCAGCATATTTTCATATACACTCATTGCCAAGTCCCACTTCCCCTCCTTTGTACAAGCACCAATTATAGCGTGCATAGAATCCACACTTGGTATTACTCCGTTTTGCAGCATCTCGCTATAAGCAGCAATGGAGAGCTCATACTGGCCACATCGGACAAAAGTACATATCAATATATTATAAGTAACAGCGGTGCCTACATGCCCATTTTCCTTCATAATCAACCAAACCCTCTCGACTTGAAACCAGTCATTTTCCTTAGCACAAAGAGAGATTATAGTATTGTAAACAACAACATCAAAAACCTTTTGATGGTCATTTTCCCTTACTGTTTCTATAAACATTTTCATTGTTTCATCACTGCCCCGGGATTTTGCAACCGCTTTAAACATCATGCTAAAAGTGTGCCCTGAAATAACCCTGGTATTCCTCATGTACTCAAAAACTCCTAATGCATCATCAAGTTTGTCACTCCTCAAGAGAGAAGCCAAAAGTGAGTTGCATGCATGCAAGTTTGGTTTAAGCCTAAAAATTTCCATGGACTTGAATAACTCCAACGCACTGGTCAACTTGTTGGATCGACTAAGCTCCAGAATCTGCTTGGATAAGACCTCTTCATTTTGTTCCTCTAAATAGCGGAACTTTACATCACTTCCTTTCTCAATCACTGATGGAAAATAACCAGAATTTCCAAATTCAACATCATGACCTGTAACTAAATTTGTTTTAGACGAAGGTTTATCTTCCTCATGATCGATCACTGCCTCTTTGGAACCCAAATCTTCAACATGACATTCGGCACCAAGTGTAACCAAGAGATTATTAGCGAAGAAACAAGAGATTCTAGGAGAACAAGTTTGGAAACCTACCAAAGAGAGCGTCTGGTGATTCGTTTTTAAATAAATAGTCCTCTTATTCCTTGAAAACCTGCTACTATAAGCACGTTTTTCAATCACTGGGATCCCGGTACCCTTGTTACAGTTGCAAGGGCAGTGCTGGCAAGCGAATTCTTGTTCAGTAATCTAGCACAGCACACAAAAAGTCACATTAACAAATCAAATCCCTTTGAAAATTATGCAGTTAAAAAGAGAGCAAAAATAAGCAGTTTATCTCGTGGGTAAAAGCAAAAGGAGGAAAGGGATAGCTCATTAGACAGGTGAGAGGGCTGCAGATTATACCACAGTGGTCTTCTTCTGAGGATGGTTAGCTGAATTTAAGTATTACCAGATTCGAAAACAATTTCTTATTCCAATAAGAATGAAACTAAAAAATGTCCCTATGATCTTCAATTTCAAACACGGTAACCCATATTTGGTATACCAGATCATAGCCCTTTCAACATTGAAATAGTAATGTAGAACCCCGATTTCAAATATATATATATATATATATATATATATATATATATATATATATATATATATATATATATATATATATATATATATATATACTGAGATTATAAACTTCAGGTTGTATTAAGTATAAACACTACAGGGAACCAATAATTTTTTTGCAGTAAAGCAATTTGATACAAGGAAAATCACAAGAAGGTCGACATCATGAAAGAAATAATGTTAATTTAGAGAAGGAGATAGGGGTAAAATGAACGTACCCTGCCAATTGAAGTTACAACAAGCGAATAAGGTCTCAAATGATGGACTCTTGAGCCCCTGAAACTCCTGTGATTGTCAAGATGTTTGAATTTGTCCCTGAATTCGAACGATTGAGTAGAATTTAGAGAGCTAGGTATAGGTAAATAGCTCAGAGGGAGAACCAAACATGAGGAAGAACTCATGCGACCGTCAACAGGCTGAAGACAGCAGTTGTTGGTCGCAAACGATGCCGTTGCCATTGATAGAGTGTGAAGAAGGGAAAGGCGAAGACAGCAAATCAAGGACGATTTGACGGCTTTCGTCGCTGCGAGGAAGAGACTGAGTTAGAGATATTTTGCGCCATTAGCGAGTCGCCGAGTTTGGATGTCCGATACTATTCTTATGGAATTTTCGTCTCATATCACTCAATTCTTAGAAATCATACTTGAAGTCTAATAACTTTTAATAATGTAAATAGACCCATTTTCTTACTCGAGTTCAGAAAATACCCAATTATTTTATCGACTCTTTAATTTCCGTCAGGTATCATACATCTTTGCAAAGCTCCCGCTTATCATGAAAAGGCCAACCATATTGATATATTGATGTTAGGTTTCATTAAGATGGTGAACGTTGACAAGTTTACATATTGCGGGAATTTTTTTTGCATATCTATTAAGTTCATTGATATATAACAACCTCATGGATTGATGAAGGATTAGAGAACCTATCAACTATTGACATTTGATAGATGTGGTCCTAGTTTAGGAGTGGACTTGAACAAATCCAGGCCGGTCCGCGCGGCCCGTCCATCCGCCAAAAAATATGAGTATGGATAAGCATTTTAGTCCGGCTCGGATGTTTAGATTTAGCCCACGAGTTGGCCCATGGACCGGCCCATATATATAATTGATAAATTGCATATATATATAAATAATAATTATAATATAGTTATAATAATAATTCTAATTATATATAACCAAAATTCCTTATAAAAATAATAAATCGTTGCCGTAAGAGAGGAATTTGGATACTATTTTTATATTCTAAAAAATATATATAAGTCACTCCTGAGCGCTAACCCTAAAAGTGAAATTTTAATACTAATTCCAATCACGGACAGCCTGCCCGGTAGTCCGTCCGGGATTA
This sequence comes from Fagopyrum tataricum, assembly GCA_002319775.1. Taxonomy (NCBI): domain Eukaryota; kingdom Viridiplantae; phylum Streptophyta; class Magnoliopsida; order Caryophyllales; family Polygonaceae; genus Fagopyrum; species Fagopyrum tataricum. Next base: position 58,391,587 of record CM008280.1, read on the forward strand.
TACGTGGGTGGGCACGGCATGGCCCAACCCAGGGATTTTCGGTAGGAATTAAAAATTGGTTCGGCCTGAGTCCAAATTTGTTCACGTCTATTTAGGAGGGCATATTGTTTTATGGACTGGTATTATGGTTACATTCATGATTCAACTTTATTCTAACTAGTATATTATTGCTATTAAATAAGTATAAAATGTAAATCTTTGTGTTTAGACTGTATAGGACTTGTTGGATAATATTTTAAAGACACTTATAAATTATAATACCAAGTATGTAACTTATAATGTCCCTAACACATTAACATGCTAATCGGTTAACGTGTGTTATTATGTGATATTAACTCAATTTAGAGGCTTATATATCTGATATTTGTTATATCCGGTAAGTTGGGCTAGATGGGCTTCTTAGGCCAAAGAGTTTGGTCATGTCAGATGGGTTATCTGAAAGCTAACCCTATATGCTAGTTCACAGGTCAAAGTTGCAATGAGTATTGTCATTGTTCATACACATACCCTCAAACCTGAGTGCTTGGTGAGAAAAGAGAAGAGAGATCGAGGGAAAAAGCAAAGATCTTATGCGATCCTTGTCGAAGGCAGTATACGAAAATACGAGGTTTTGTTCGTGTTAAAGAACATCATCCTCCTGAAATCCAGAGAGTAGAGTTTTACCGAACCGAGTCACCAAATCGGTTGTATTTGGATCTTTCTCTTTGTTTACAAACAAGATCGTTGTATATATGTGTTTTGTTAGCCAAACCTTTTACTAATTTAGTTATCACATAGATTGAATGTAAATCTTATCAAAAAAGCACATTTTCAGAGTGTTAATCATTGGACATGAATTAAGCAATGTACTTGAGAAATGGATTATTATTTCAATCTAAATACTCTTCATCAATAGGCCTGTATAACTATTATTTGAGGCGCACATAAGCACGCACTACAAATCAAACTTAACCAACGAGTAAAGTTGGTAACAAACCAAACCGATCGAAGAACATACATAAGAAGATGAATAGACAACGTAACATATGAATTATTTTGCAGAGAAATAAACCGGAAAGAAACCGAAATCACTCGTAGGAATGGAGGTAATAGTTGACGAGCTGGTCGCAGACAGCGAGGGTATGGTCCATGCGGAAGCCGAGGTTGTTGGCATGGCGGTCCGGGGAGGCGACACCGTTGTTGTTGGTAACGACGACGCTGGACTTGGACCTGCCTGGGTCGGGGATGTTGCAATGGGTCCAGGGGCTGCTCAGTAACTTGGCCTCACAGATGTCGTCGCCGTGGTCCTTGTCGACCTTGATGGCGTACCGCCCTTGTTCGTCGGTAACACCGTCCACTTTGTACTCCACGCTCAGATCGTCCCTTCCCAAACACTGGATTCTCACCTTCGCTTCTGCAATTATCCACTTCATTCATTAATACTCCTTCCTATCTGAATCATCTGATACTGATCGTTTTCGATCCAATCTTTACCCTTGTAATATTTAACTAGCCAATATATATTAAGGGTCCGTTTGGTTTCACTTTCGGAAACAGAATTGGAATGGAAACGTATCTAGTCAATATGTACCCTTGTTCATGAAGTTTTGGGGAATCGGTTTGAATTAATTGTAATACAAACCACATTCCGGAATTATTCCATGAACAAGATACCAATGTGGACTAGATTCATTTTCATTCCGTTTCCGGAATTACAACCAAACGGGAGTAAATATATTCTAGTTTTTATTAAAAACATATTAATTTTTATTCATTATATACAGAGAGAGAGGAGAAAATCTGTGATGGATCCGGCCCGAGCCCGGGAATCTTCCGGTATAGTTTGCAGGTAACAAAATATAAGTGTTACTTTGTATAGAACTATAGAAGGGTGGGTTATCTAGGTAGCTTATGGAGAGTTGGGTATATTTAAATATTTAACATATAAATTTATAAGAAAAGAGTGGGGTTACCAGGAATATAAGTGGTGACATTGGTCTCGAAGCCACATTGGCAAGTGTCACAGTAGACCCTTCCGTGGACGGTGAATGTTTCGGCGGCGGAAGTGATCGCCATCAAGGCAGCCAGGGCCAATGCAGCCAATAAAAACGATTTAGTATGCATCACCTACGTAGACAGGAAATATCTTCTTGTTTGTGATCTAATATTCTAATGTGCTTGGATGGAGTGAGGGTTGGTTTCTACATATGCATATATATTATATATAGTGCCGTCGTCGGTGATCCATCAGATTCACATGCATGCGCAGTCGGCGGGAGAATTTAATGATCGAATTGTATAGGAGAAAGAAGGTCCATATATATAATATATTATTTGGTAAAAATGTCATTGGGATCCATTATCATGTGATTCAGTCCTTCTGTAGTGAAGGCGGCGGGAGAGACGGATCTGCATCTTAAATATAGGATTTGAATGCAAAACGATGCGTTTGGTAATTAATTAGGATGCAGTGAAGGCGGCGCCTCCTCCGTTGCCGGCCAAACCCACACTCATCACTTGCTTTCGCCCAGGCACTCCTGTAAAGCAAGAAACCAAAGAGTGAAGAAGAAGCTAAAATCCTCGAGTACTGCGGAAACCTGCATTATATGACCGAGTTCTCTTGAGTAACGAAAAAGCCGAATCTGTTGACAACAACATTGGATGATTTTCACTATACTTGTCCTTGAGTCCAATCTCTAGTCTTGTTTCCTGATTCATGTTTTATCAATCCAGGAGGTCCACATACTGAACAGTACTCGAAAAGAAGAATCGAAAAAACAAGATGTTGGCGGAACTGTGCCTTAGAGAAGGGTTGCAAGTGTATCCTTTCCACTCCTTTGATGGTTTGTCCACAGTGTAGTATACCTGAATTCATTTCCGCAATTGGGATGATTAGCGGCTAACAGAAGGTAAAATTATTACCATAAGGATCGGATGACTTGAAGAAAGTATCTCAAGCTTTTGTTTTAGCAGAAAATCATCTGATAAACATTAGCATACACCAGTGATACCTGAAATTATATCAAGCAAACAGTATATCATGGAACAAGGCTGGAGAAAAAAATTTTTTTCAATATAAATGCACAAAATTCAGATTAAGCACAGTAGGCAAGTTTTAGTTTTTCTTTTGTCTTGTCATGTGTGTGTGTTTGTCGTTCTCAGTACATCTCAACCTCCAGACCCAAATTATACAGGATTATACTGGGATGATGATGATGATGATGATAATTAATAGTATGAGACCATTCTAATATGTTTCTTCATATTTGGAGTATACTTCAGCTTTTCATTTCATCTACAGGAGATCATTTTAAGGATAAGGTGGTTATACCCTTTAACTTCAAGCACATCCCCTGGTTTCAGCTTTGCAAAATGTGATAATGGGAGTATACATCAAGTCTGATGACAAAAAAACATGCTTAATGGCAAATAGCGTGAAGAAATGATTACTGCATTATTCATTTTACAAACAATATCTGTGACACAAGACCACATAGCATCACAGACAGATAAAATTGTGAAATGGGGAATCCAGAAAATATGTAATACAACATTCAACTTGATCACACATGGTTAATGGCGACATAATATACGCTAAATATTCTTTAGATGCAAATATTAGAACACCATATTCAATAACGAGAAGTGAAGAACGCAAAGACTGAAGATTCAGAAAATGTGTCCTCCTAAGAAGCAAAGTATACATACCTAGGGAGAAAATAAATTCGAGTGTCAAGACCCAACTTGTCATTTGGATAAAAACAGAACCTACAACAATGAAGGAGAACCTGAACATTTGTGTCATGGATGACTTTTCAGTCTCATAGAGTCTAAATCCAATCCATTACTCCGGGTTTGGAGCTGCAGATGGTGCACATAATCCATTAGCAACCTTAAGCAAGCGCGTCATAGATAAACCATTTACTAAACCCACAATGTTATAATGTCATAGTGAGTGAACAAGTTTAGAGACCCTAGATACGCACCATTTTTTGCACCAGCTCCTCTTGGTGGTGCATCTAGATGAGCCTGCAACCATAAAGAGCCCAAACACAACTAAGCACCTATATTGCACGGAAAAGGATGAGGAAACGGATACATAAATGATAGGAAAACGTGATAGTTGCTATAGTTTGACATGAGTATTTGTGTTTCCCTGTGTCCATGTTTCCGAGTTCACCTAGGAAACAAAAAGGGGAAATGTAGCACCTTTGGAGTTTCCATGCTATACTGCTAAGCACTCAACCACCGAGTTCAATATTCACAATCTCTCTTACTGACCCACAAGGCCACAATCAAATTCAAATCAACAAACGTAGTGTTCCATAGGAGGACACTATTAACAAGCTAATCTAAATTAACCCACATTATCCCATGTCAAATTGAAAAATTCACCACATCTACCAACCCTAGCAATCATGATCAAACAATCAAACATAACCAAATAAAATAAACCTCAAATGTAAATACTCATGTCAATAACTTGTCAAGATTTTTGACTTAATTTCCAAGGTTTTTAAAAAAATTTCAAGGTTGATCAGGTGCCCCAGGATGCTCAAGTTAACATATACACTTGGGAAGAAAAATGTACTTTTATCTTGAATTAATAATGTAATTAACACAAAAGATGTTAACAAATCACGATCCATCAGCTTCAAAAAATATAGCTTCCTGCTACATTATTCCAAAAGCTTTCGTCTTTGGACAAAGAAGGAATAAAAAATTGATTAGGTGAAACATCCCTTACAACTGCTTAAGCCAGTCATTAAGCAAGTAATTAAGTGTTTCTCGACACTAATAACACTTCATTTCATTCCATGCCAACACAGTTAAAATTCAAATATCGACCTCTGTAATTTTAACTCTGTTTTTCATTTGATAAAACAAGCAGGTAAACGATTTATGTTCACAAACTCAAATTTGCAAAATATCGCAAGAGCTTTGTGACCCATAAAATCCTCACAATGAAACTCACGGCTACAACTGCAAGAGGGGCCACGTGTCTGAACGCAATTAGTCCAAGTTGTCATCTTCTAGAAGCTGCAGGAGTGAAGTGAATCCTGGGGAATAATTAGCAATGACTATAAGTCCGTAAGCTTCTCATGGTACTCCTGACATCATCAAAATGGTAATTGGCATTCAATGATCTAGACAAAAACTTCATGTCTTTCGTGCATTCATTTAATTGGACAAAACAGTAGTCCAAAATATAATCACACAAACATCAGTTCATTAGACATGACATGACTCGAATAAGACATAAGAAGACAAAAGCTCAAAATGCAATCAAACTGAATTAGTCGCTATATTTTCATATCCTGACTGGTTAAATATCTGTGATTAAAATTTGTGTTTATGATGAATTTTGTCCATACTTACAACTAGCGTATAATAACTCGACAGGAAGGCAAGTAAGAGTAGCCATCGAAAGCTTTTTACAGTGGCAGTGGTGGGCTCAAAAAGCCTGGCGTTTCATATGCCCATGCCCACCATGTGCCATCCTTGTAAGATTTGTCAGAATATGATTGCCTGATGGAAAAAAGATATATTAAATTTAATTAGAAAATATACCCAAGTGAGGCCCATATGATCCTTGTCTTGTTATATGGTTGGTTGGTCTTGAGTCTTCACCTTCACTATTTTTGGTATAATATTACTCTTAAATTCAGCAACGAAGTAGAAGATAAGATGACCACCATTTCCCAGATTCCTTTCTCATTTTCTTCCTCTTCTTCTCTTTTCATTGATGAAAACCTTCTAGAGACACAAACCCATAATCTCTAGCCCTCAATTCTCATCGCTTAATGCAGTTTCCTTTCCTAAAGGCAAGGTTTTTCTCGATGGTGTTTACTAAATCTTGATGGGCTATCCGGCAAGAGAGATACAATGAAACTTCAGATTCAAATTCAGTCAATTGGAAACTTTGATGGAAGGGCAGCAATGTCATTTCAAGCTCAAACCCATCACCAAACAGTTGCATTGTTTGCAAGTAGTGTGAAGAATCAAGGGACTCAGAAGAGGAGTAGAAAGCCAACCTCGACGAATTCGACGTCATCTTCTTCAGCCTCTGTGCAAAGATCTATTTTTGTACAGTCGGAAGATGATGAGAGAAACACACCAATTGTTTCCAAGAAAATCTCAACAAGATCATCATCAAGTAACTCTCAGCCTCCAATTCCACATCAAAACACAATAGGAGTTCTGGGAGGGTCATCAGTCTTCACAACCTTAACTTTCATAGAAAAGCTTGTTTTGTGGAGCACAAAGGATGTTTCTCAAGAGGAGGAATCCATACCTTTTATTGTCTGCAGCGATCCATCAATCAAGCGAGAGCTATCACTTCGATCCTTGAATTCCACAGTTCGTGGGCAGGATCGAGATCATTTGATCATTGAGAAACTGAGGAAAAAGAGGGTGTTTCTTGAAGATGGTGGAGCTGGGTGTATAGTCATGCCATGTCATACCTCTCATGCTTGGTTCAATGAGATATCAGATGGATGTTCACTTCCTTTCTTAAATGTGGCCGAGTGTGTTGCCTGGGAGATCAAGGAGGCCAATCTCAAGCCACTTGAAGCTGGGAGTAGGGTGAGGATTGGTGTTATTGCTACAGATGCCCTTCTTATGAGTGGTTTCTACCAAGAGAAGCTGCAAAAGCAGGTAATTAAGCTCTTCTGTAGCCATTCCTGTTCTAAGAAAACCATGACCAAGTGAGGTTATATTGACCATAGGAGACAAATTTCAGTGGCTGAACCTCAAATGCAATCAAAATCCATTGAATTTGAGAATCTAGGAAGCAATTAACAAACAGATACAAAGGGTTATCAGCTACAAGCTGTATAGCCTCTATTTAAAAGCCAGAGTTAGCATTATAATTGAATTCAATTACTACAGCAGAAAAAGGTTGAACATGAGCATCTAGCTTGGAAAAGACTGTTGAGTAGGAAGGCAGAAGAAATTACTGAACCGAACCCAGATACTCATATTTTACATAACGAAAGGAAACATCCGAGTGCGTGGGTGAGGAGAAACTATTCGTTTTTTGCAAGATAAATGGTTAGGATTCTTAAGATCAAAGAAATATGAGCTTTTGGATAATTTGTGTAAATTTCGTTGATAACATGGTAAGGGTCTTGATTCTTTCTGTTTGTACAGGGGTTTGAGGTTGTTTTACCAGATAAAGCAAGCCTGGAGCGAATAGTAGCGCCGGCAATCAATGCCCTGAAAAGAAAAGACATTGAAGGAGCTCAGAACCTGTTAAGGATCGCAATCCAGATGCTTTTAGTAAGAGGTGTAAATGTTGTCATCCTCGCCTGTGACGAACTCCAGACTCTCCTCCCACATGATGATCCTCTCCTAAACCGCTGCTTGGACCCTATAGATGTTTTAGCAAGATCAACTGTCAGATGGGCAAAATCTGGAAAAGGATACAGGGATAATCTAAACGGAGCTTGATATGATACTTAAACAAAAAAAAGGTGGGAGAAAAGGGGAAGAAATTTTACAAGCTCTGAAGATAGACCATTATGATGATTCTCTATATGTAGGGATCTGCAACCATAAAGGGCCAAATGCATAGGAAATACAATCACGGTATGCTGCTTATGGTTAAAGAACATGTCAATTCCTATAGCTGTTGGGAGTCAAATATCTCATTTTCTGTAAACATTCAGCACATGTAAACAAAGGGCAGAAAAATGAAGCTATAAGCTTGTATTCCATTCATCTTATTTGCATTATTCCCAAACAAAAATTTATCAGATAAACCCCCAATCTTTGGTCCTTTACAACTAATTACAATATAATCGACTGTGGCCAAGATCGCCTTGAAGTCTTGTTGAACTATTCAATGATTCAGCATCTACAACCCATACAAGAAGAAGATGGGTTGAGCTCAAAACCCACAAATAAATTGTTCTATGATGCAACGTATGACTGCTATAATACTGAGTAGTAAATGGTTAAAAAAAAGTCTACAAATTAGACAAACAACTATGTTGCTTTATCTCAGCTCCGCCATCGACCCATGTAGAGATGAGGTGGTGAGCAATGGCAAAAGGACCTGGAATAAACATGGGGGCAAGTTCTCCACTTTCCAAATTGAAATCCGAAGAGAGACTCTGTCCTTTACCGACACCTTTGCACATCTGATTCACCTTGGCTGCAGCTGTTGTTTGGGCTTTCTTATATTCTGCAAATGCCAGGGCTTTCTTCACATCCTCTCTACTATGCCACTGAGCATCTGATGGAAGAACCCATAAGAGGTCCACAATTAGGTTGACATTGTCATAAACAAACTACACTAGAATCAGATTCGGAACATTGGAGAATATTTAACAATTTATACTATACCTTCTAACTCTTCTTTGTCCACTTTTATTTCCAGAGATTTTGCATATGCGAAGAATCCAACCATCAATTGACATGGTATGCCACTAGGTCCAACTGCATAGGTTACAGTGTTACACACCGTCACAGCATAAATTAGTACGGATTACAGAATAATATAAGCAGAAGAGTCGAAGGAGCCCCAAGTTTTTCCAAAATTTTCGTTGGTGCACCCCCTATATTATTCCTGCTTTCCGGGAATGGCCCCTTCTAACATGAATGGAATTTTGGTTACTCCGTCTTTAGGGTATCAATGGAGATTTTATAAATATTGCTGATTCGATCAAAGTTCTCTTCTTAACAGAAAACCATCTTTAGGGACAATTATACCCACAGAGAGACTGAGATAATCAAGACAGTGAGATTGGATTCTATCTCTCAGTCTCTTTGTGAGTATAATATTCCCTGAAAAGATTTCCTCATAGGAAGATAATTTTGATGAAATTAGCAATACTGGTAGAAATTCAATTGTTAATTGTTAAGCTTCAATATTTGAGAATTGGATTCGGTGAGTTTATTTTAAAAAATTGTTGTAATTTGTTGAAATACTATAGTCAGCGGAGTAACACAGTCCAGGGTAAACAGGCCCAGCAAGGAAAGTATGAATAATAGAGGGTACCAAACAGAATATCCCTAGAAAGATACAAGGATAAATTTTAGGTAGGGCATGAGTTTTAAACGTTTCCACACGGTGGCAAAAAGCTTTTGAAATGCACGGAATGTGCTTTGGAAGAGAAGGTATAATGGCCAACTTTGCTTAAGTGTTGCTGCTGTTGCATAAAATCTCTAAAAATACAAAAAAAAAAAAAAAAAAAACTATAATGCCATACTCACACAAAAGTAATTTTTACTACAAATCAGGAAAGCGATGACGGTAAATTTGTTTTAGGATCATATTTTAACTATAAACTGAACCTTGGCACTTGCAGAAATTCCGACGTACAAACAATTATCTTAATGAATGGTCAGAGGTTTAAAATATGCATATCAATTAGTGGTTTCATAGAGAATTTTCTAAATTAAAGATACGTTTTAATTTTTAAAATAGTTGTCCACCTTCACGGCATAGAAAAGCTTATAACTTGACTGCACCATTTAGAATTTCCTAATTATATTATACCAGAAGCATGAAGAATATTTCATCTAAATAAGAAAATTAAGTTTACCAGGCCATGGCTGAGAACTGTGATATACAACTTCTCCTACTTCAATACCAGTTTCTTCCCATGTTTCTCTCCTCACTGCTTCTTCCAAGCTCTCACCAGGCTACACATATCACGAAATAACGAAGTTACATATAAAGAGTTTCATGGAGAAATAAACGAAGAAGATAAATCCCACAAAGTTCAGAAAAATGGAGCAATCTAACAGCATTTGAATCTACAATATATTATTCTAAATCACCTTGTGAGCCTCCAAAGAGAGCAGAAGGGTTAAAAGAGCATAGTTCTAAACGTGACCTCTAGAAGAATCTTATGATACAAGTGAAAGATAAAAAGATAACTAAAGTTGAGAGAATAGCAGTATGAAAAATGGATGAAGGATGTACCTCCATGAAACCAGCTAAACAACTCCACATCCTGGGTACAAATCTTGATTGTCTACTTAGGAGTGCACGGTCATTCTCCTTATCAATGACCAGCATAATGACAACCTGTTGTGAGTGGAAGGAAATCAAATACAGGGGGAAAAAAATTAAACATATATCCAAGGTCAAAAGCCTAAATGTGGTGTGTTCAACAGAGAGAGGGTATTATCATACCGGATCTACACGAGGGTAGACTCTTCTTTTGCACGATTCATTAGAGCACTGCATCCTTCTACCAGCTTCCTTAGGAACTGTTTTACTTCCACACTGGCCACAAAAACGGGCGGAGGCATGCCATTCTAGCAATGCTTTTGCCTGAAACCAGTAGGAATCAACATTTGAGTAAATGACCAAAACAACATTACAACCACTGCTTTGATTACTGTAGGACTATGTATCATGATCCAGAAACTATGTCAAAGATCAGAGTTCTTAGCTCGGGTCCCTTCAAATTTGGGAAATCTTAAGTGCAAGCAGATACACTTGTGCACATACGTATCTAATGTTCTACACAAATATATATGTGATATATGATTGAGAAAGATAGGAGCATTTCGGATCATGAATCCTCATTCTGTAAGATACCTCTAGTTACAGAAGAAAAAAAAAACACTGATAACGGATCCATAAAATGGAAACTAAGCAAAGACACTACGTTTCTTCATAAAATGACACAAAGATAACTCCACAACTGAGAAAATAATCGTGAATGACTGTCCATATCACTCATTTCATAAATTTAAGTCCTTGCCATTTGCAAATTTGCAACTTATACTAGATTTCAACAATCCCCTTCAATTATCAAAACTTCTGAATTGCAACTTTCGCATCTTCAATGATAAGAAAGTTTCTCACTAGCAATAAACTTACAGTAGCATCATAATATACTAGGTAACTTAAGTATGATGGAACATCAGCATTTATATACTAATTCAGTATCATCTTCCAAATTTTATAACGAAAAACAAGATAAGAAAAAGCTCCATTCAAAATAAAAGAAAGAAAAAGATAAGAAAGAGCTCATAATTCATAAAACTCACATGACCAGCAACCGCAAGCTCTCCCATGGCACGGGAATCAGCCCAATCAGTGGCAACCATCAAAGTCCTAAGCTCGACAAAAGAGAACTCCCGCTTTCCCAGTTCTTCAACCAGCTTGCTATCCTCTTTAAAATCGATTGCCCAATAAACAACATCCTCCTCCTCTCCACAACCCAAATAAACCATCGATTCCTCGCCCACTTTCACCTCCGAAACCGCCAAAAGGGTTTCACATTCAGCCAAACTAAGCCAACCCAGGTTCCAGATAGGCGAGGAAACCGGATCCCCACCCGAACCCGCGAGAGGGCGACCCTTTCTGAAGGGTAAGACCCTGAAATTGGGGGATCCAGATTCATGGGTATTGCTTAGGAGAAGGGATTTGAGTGTGTCGAGGGCTAAATTGGGGGAAAGTGGATCAGTTGATTTGGGGGTCTTTGCTCGGATTGGGTTCCCGGCGAAGGCATGGGGTTGGAATCTGGTGGACATGGTGGAGGTAAAGCGGGAGTGACGGGGGAGAAGAGAGAGGGATTTGGTGAGGGAGTGGAAGCAAGATGGCGCTGTCGAGACGAAAAGGAGCATTTGGGTTTTTGGATTTACATCAGATTTGGGTGTAGAATTCAACGCAGTGAAGTGTATGGATAGAGAAGTGGTAGGTGGCTCACTACAATTTGAGATATCTGCAGACGACACTTGGAACAAATTTACAGGTCACTCGAGTGTTCAACGCAGCAATTGTTTACTTTCCAGTTCTATCATCGAAATTCCTCGCGTGTGAACAACCGCCCGACCCGATTATACGAATACAAACTCGATAGAGGCCAGTTTGCTCAACTCACTACCATTTGTTTACTTACCATTCATCCATCACACGAATAAGTGAAGTTAATGTGGTAGGTGAGTGGGTGATGTTACAACTTACAAGTCAGGAGTCGCACAATGCAATTGAATAATGAATGATATACGATATCTAGTTCCAAGTTTACAAGGTATAATTCTCTGAATCCTGACAATACCCATCACAAAATTCCTTCTTAACAAGTCAGGATACAAAACTTCATAGAGGATACCAATCGACTAAACACCGGAATATGAACCCCGGACAGAGAATATGATCAAGAAACACATTGACAGAAGAAATCAAAAATTACCCTTTTCTTATAATTTCCTGATTAGTTATTGATATAAATGGATAAAAAGCACACAAAACTTGTGATCCGGGAAGAAATTACTTCAAAACCGAATACACTCAGCCTTCAACTTCACTGGGCAAGTTCAAAGGCATGTCGTCTATCCAATCTGCATATATGCAATTGATCTTCTTGGTTGAGTTCCACTTAAAGAGGCACTTCCTTCCCCGTTGCTCTTCTTGGTTGGATGCAGACATCACAATATCATTCCTTGCAGCAGCATCGTTAGCAGGAACGAGAACAAAAGGTTTAGGGGCAATAGAATTTGAGTTCGGTAAGTCTGGTTCACCAGGACGTCCGCCATTATTATGCAAGTCTGTTAAGTGATCAAGGGCATGAAGACGTTAACAAAAATTCTTTTTTTAGAAACTCCAAAAGGAAACAAAATTTAGTGAAGAAGTTACCAAAAGCAAGCCAGAAAAAACTGCAACTCAAACACAATAAACATAATAAAATAAAAAAAAGTAACAGAACACACAACATAAACATTTAGTATGGACCTACAGCTATTGCTTAATGATATCATAGCTAAATTCAGGAGGATTATTAATATTCATATGAACTTATAAGGCATTCAGAGATGGGAAATATATAAGCCATAAAGCTAATTGTTTGCCACTGAATCAAGCCAATTAATGTCTTGACGTATCTGTTATTTTGAACCATGTGCAAACCAGATTGCTTATCAGCTATCACATCTCATGCCATATATTTTTACCTAAACTCAGTTTGTTAGCATTATGCGCAGATTTGTAAACTCGTTATCTAGCGACTAGTGACTACGCAGCTTTGTATTCCTTACCTACTCGAGTTCACTCTTCAACACATAACCTCCATTTCTAGGTCATCTTTCGGTTGATGTTCTACTCCATATTGACCCTAGTGGCATATGTTGCTTGATTTCGATCCATCTTTTTTTTTTTTGCAGTTTTACTATACTAGTTTGTCTTAATTGTGATTATGAAGAAGTGAGCAAAAAACATATGATCAATATGCAATACATATCAATGCAACCAAGAACATTAGATCTCCATCATCCATTCTTCTATCCAACAATCATAGCAGAGACCAAAATTCTATTGATTCATTAACCAGCTAGATGATTCAGGGAAATGGCCCAAAATGAGATTCTTACATAAACGAGGTATATCCATAAATATGCTCCATCAACAACTTAAGTATAAAGCATAGGATTTAAAAATAGCATAAATTCATCAATTTCACCCATAACCTAACGAAACAATAACCAAGCAGACCAAACAAATATCAATGCTAGTATGCTACTAAAATCGCAAGAGCATGATCCATAAAACTAAAAAACTGTAATAGTCTACCTGAATTACCATGAGCAAAATGGCATTTATCCCCAAAAGGGCAATGACCAGTAACCTCCCACTTAGTACACATCCTTGTCTTCCAATACACAGGTCTCATATTTCCCCTCGAAGCATCAAATCCAGCTTCAACAGCAACTCGATTTCCACTATATTGATCAAATCCATTTGTTTGTTGCACCATAGGAGGACCAGTAGTACCAATGCTAATAGCAGAACTCTCCCTTGGACTATCTCTAAACCTCACATTCACAGGTGATTCCCTGTGTTTGTTCGGAGGTTCTTTGTGAAGGAAATTGCACTTATCACCATAAGGACACTCTTCACCATTGTAAAACTTCTTGCAAAGCTTCATTCTATGAATGATCTTATCATCATCCTCCCAATTACCGACATTCACTCCTCTATCATCCGATCGACCTGAGACAAGCTCTTGCCAATTAGGAGGAGGTTGTCTCCTATCCTCTTCACCGTGAGCGAAGTTGCAATTCTCGCCATTTCGGCATTGGCCCAGTCGAAACTTGGCGCATAAACGCGTCTTGAAGAAAATCTTGCCAGGTGGATTGATCGGAGGGTTTGAACCTCCTACCATCCTCGAATGATTCGATTGCGAGTCATCATCGGAGCTTTTGGCTCTCTTGAATGGAGGTGCGTAATCAAATTGGAGAATCGCTTCGGAATCTTCATTCTCCATAGGAAATTGTTCCCAGTGTCCCATTGAACAAAACCTAAAACCAATATCGCAAAACCCTCCACTAGATTTCGGTATGTAACCAACAACAATTAAGCAAATTAATTAGTCAACAATCGAAGATGACCTATTTCTCGATGGTTTTTCTTGAATCTTCTTTGTCACCTGTGGGGTTATCTGAAAAGAAGTATGGTGATGAGGAAGGTTCCACTCTTTGAATCAACAACCAAAGACGACAGAGTTGAAGAATGACCGATGCTTTTCCCTTCAAAGATGACTGCAAGATGCAGCTACTGCAGTTGTCTATGAAAATTAACCTAGGGTGTCTTTTTTTTCCCCTCTCATGGTCTGGCTATTTGGGCTTTCAATAGTTGGGTTGGGCTAAGTTTCTCATAAAAAGGAAAAAATTCTAAAGGATCAAGAACTCACATATAACTAGATGATCGATCTCATATTATCCTTTTTAATCTTCCAAACGTTTCTCAAGGCCTCAAGTGCAATCAAACTGTTCGGATATCATGTGAAATTTCAGTAAATCAGATGTAACATGCGGTTAGTTCGCACATGCGGGTTGAGTCCGAGTCTAACACATAAGTTCATGCGGGTTGAGTTCGAGTCTAACACATAAGTTCAATGAGTTCAAATTAACAGTAGTAGGATTAACGCATCAACCTTATATATTAGACCCGTTATGTCTATATTATTGATGCAAAAAATTTAATGTTTCACATTATAGATTGGAAATGAGAATGATTTCAATATCTATCTTTATGATTTATAATTGATATGATAATGATTTCAAGAACAAATCAAACATCTTTGTTAACTTGGGGTTATGTCATGTTTTTTCAATCCAATCCTAAATTTCAACCCAATTTCTAAAGTCACTTTTTGAATAAAAACATATCAAAATATGTTTACTTTTTGTTCATATACAATTCTAGGATGAAATTTATCAAATATTTGGCCTTTGATTATTTTCTCTTCTCTCTCAAAGAGCTAATTTGTTGCACTTTATTGCCTTTGATGATTATTGCATATACACTAGCGGTAGTAGTAACCTGAATAGTGATATGCACTAAAGAGTAAAGATCTCTGACTATCAACCTACAGTTTAATCAAGAGAACAAATTCTATCAACCTCTTTAATCATAAGTCTTTGATGAGAAACTATTTGATAAATATTTGAAATTGCAAGGAATTTTTGTAGTTGATGATGTGTAGACTTTATTGTTCATGTACAAGAAGGTGAAGCATCTATTCCTGATAGAATTGGGCGTTTTCGGCGCTTGAGAAGCAAGAAAGGACAGTCTTGACACGATTCAAGCATCGTTCAAATGGATAATATATAGCTGTCTTTTCATAGTGTAGAAGAAGCACTAAAACTGGATTTGACTTAGTGGTTATCTCAGTACGTTGCACTTAATCGGTGTTCCGGCGACAGAATGGTATTTTTAAAAGATTCCGATGACAGATTGTCATGATCGAACTCCAACGTTCATCTTCAACTATTCTCTTAGCTAGATAGTTATTTGCAAGTTTGGCATGTTATGTATTATGTATATGCTCATTCAACCATATCTTTTAGTGTTGAATACGGTTAATATTGAAGATGAGGATCAACCCAAGCTTATTGGGTAGGGTTGGACATGAGACGAGATTGAGATTATCTCACGTTCTATCCAAACACGGATCAAACGGACCTTGTAGTTTTTAGTTTGAATTCAGCCGGAAATTATCTCAATTGGAACCTGGACAGGACAGACCAATCCCGGCTAGTACAACTATGAAAAATCGATGAAGCAGAAGTTGTATTGTAAAATTTATACAACCTTGTTTGAAAAATCAATCGAAAACTAGGAGTAGTGAGCACGATGAAGAAGCATAGATATTGTGGAGGATTATGGTTCCCACATCGACAATATTGGGATAACAAGTCTAGTATATAAGGCTAGTGAGCTACTCCTCCTATAGCCAATTGATTTTAGGATGGAACTCTGTTGGACTTGTGTGCTGGACTTGGGCCAAACGTGCGATAGATTCCACGTCAATTCTGACCCAACGGAATCTATTATGATATATAAGGCTAGTGGGTTACTCCTCATATAGACAAACGTACGATAGATCCCACGTCAATTTTGACCCAACGAAATCTATCAGATACACCAGAAACATTTATTGTATCGCTGATATAGGTCAGGTCCCTACTAATTTAAGATTAATATTTAATTCTAAAAATATTTAATTGAAGGTAATTTGAGGGGTTAAAAATTTTTTAAAAATCCTATAATTTGTGCATACATGAATTAGATCCGGTTACACGAAATTAAACTCTAGCCGATTCGTCTTCTTCTCGCCCGCCGTCGAGTCCGTCTCGCACGGTAACCGTCGAAGTTTGTCTCGCACCGGCAGCCCAAATCATTGAAGCTGGAATCCTACAGAACAATTGCAACCCCCTATTGGGAGATGCAGCAGCCCTACTAGGAGATGCATCAGACCATCTCGCACCAACAACTCAGAACCTTGCCGGAGAAGCAAGGTCATACACTATTTGGGAGAAGCAAGGTCATACACTATTTGGGAGAAGCAAGGTCATTCACTATTTATGTCCACCTTATCATCAACTAGCCCCATAAACCAGAGTAACCAAACATCTTTGTAACAGGTACATGGATTATGATGGAGGTGAGAAAATACATGAACAAGCAAGGTCATTCACTCAAACCCACTATGTTTACGGATAAAAGAGAATTTATTGAAGGGTTTAGAAGTTATTAAATGAAGCATATCCGTTAAAAACCCTAAAACATGTTCGACGAGAAAACAACTAACTCGGCTCAAAAATAGATTTGTTCAATCGCTTTCGTAGAGTGATTGCTCAGATAGACAACTCACGGTCCGATTAAAAAGTGTGTGATCCAAGGCATATCTAAAATCATGAATAAATTGAACTGCAAATTATGAAGTGCATGGAATTGGACCACGAATATATATAATTCATCGTCTTTATGCATGCTGGTCTTGTCTGATAAAACTGAAAGAATCAATGAAAGAAGTTCAGTGATGGAGCTTTATCACCACAAAACATTCTCTACATCTTTTCCTTTTCAGAATCTTATTTCCCACTTCAGGTTAGAGTCAGCGACCCAAAAGTATAATCATAATCATTCATTATTTGCCCTAATCTCCCCTTAAATTCCATTTTTGGAACAAAATATGATTCACTTTAACCATACTTAAGATGGTAACGGATTTTTCTTAAAGATAAAGCCCTAGTATTCATCACATGCAACTTGTCTTAATCCATAAATCAAATATTATTTCAAGATAAGTACAGTAATAACAAACTTTATATATCACTAATATATAATATAGTATTTATGTTCGTTTTCGTATGATATAATTAACTATGTCACGCGGAAACAGAAAAAGATAAATATTACGAAAATGAAAAGCTACTCTAAAAAACAAAAATGAAGAACGTTGTCTCTTTAAAGTTTCTTTGGCATGCATTCGAGTTTTGCAGTAATCTAACGAAGATGGCTATAATTACAAGCAATGCCACTGAAGATGAGCATCTGGTTCCTTCTTAATAATTGTATACTATCAAAGATTTGATCCCTCGTAAGGGACCATGACAACTAGCAAGTTCAATGCCCTTTATATATAAGATGATATCGTGTTGCAACTCGGGAAAAAAAAAAAGAAAACGAAATTCCGCTCTATTATATTGGTGATCGATGTAGAATGATTGTTTAACTAGCTAGGTAGAGTGTGTTTTTGTGTTGTAATGTGCTGAAGTGCAAGATAAACACAAGAAAACATATTTAGATAGATCAATACTAGGGCCAAAAAAAAAAGCCTTAACAATACAATAAGCGGAAAAAAGTCGAAAACAAGGTGTCTTCACGACATATGAAGACAATCTTTAGCTCACTCTCGTCAAACTTTCGGATTCGTACTTTAAAGTGCGCCACCTATAACAAATAGTTATGTTTATATATGTTAGTAAGTTGGAGTAGAATTAATATGAAATTGAAACAACAATCATACCAGAGGAGGAACTAGGTTTCTCACCGAATTCCTTTGGCGTCCTACACCTGAAGCATTCCGTCCTGCTAGCGTAGTTGTGAATTCCACATCCCGGCCTACATTTTAAGAAATCAATACTGCGTTGGAACTCAATACATAGCCCTTTTAAATACTATACTGAAATTAATTAGCTGACAATACGAACTATATTGATGTAATATGATTTTAAAGATCGTGTCGTTCTACTTCTACATACTATAATGGAGTTTGATCACGTGTTGATTTGGACCACGGCCTTATAAAACAAAGACTTAAAGACAGTGTCATTCTCAACTTAAGAATAAAAAATAGTAATTAGTTTTAGATAATGCCAAATTTGCATTAAGGACCATGAAAACATTCTTGCCCCTTAAAATGCTCCTCTTCATGCCATTCAAAACCTCTTATTCGTTCATATTTTGTCTTTATTTACCAATTATCATGCATGCAAGAACCTTGCATTTCTTTTTAAATTTGTCTTTTACATGCTAATTAAACTATATATAGAGAGAGAGGGGTTTAATTTATGCTATTAGTTCAGTTTTAATATATTAACGCTGAATATGTTTTACTTTTTAAAAATGAACACTTATTCTTACAGAGAATAAACTAAAATTTTCTTTTTCACCGAAATCGAAATCTATCACATACCTTGAGCAAATCCAATCACCGGACTTCCAACCCGGAACCATCGATTCAGCGCCAAATCCCCCGGCTTTCATTGAAGAACATCTGAAGCAATTCATCCTGCTGGCATAATTGTGTGCTCCACAGTTCATAGCTTGGCAATACCAATCTCCTGCTAAAACCTCAGTCTTGTTTGCCACGTAAGCCGACACGTCATCAGGGCTTCCGTACTTCGGAAACCCGCATTTCTGACAAGGATCTCTCTTCTTGAAGTTTATGTGTTGGCATGCTCCACACATCCAATCTCCTGCCCAGCTCATTCTCTTCCTCTATGAATCTAAATAACACAAAGTCAGAAAGAGAAAAAAATAGTTCATTAAGAAAAATGATTAAAAGTATTGACATGGATTGCATTGTTGTTTTACCTGAAGTGACTGAGTTTGATATCCGGGTTTGAACCGAAACTCGGTATTGTGTTTCTGGTTGAGTAGAGGAAGATGGGTTGGAGGGTTTGATGGTTTTCTGGTTTGTTAGATTTCTTAGGCTATTTATAGTTGATGAAGATGACTTTTTTGGTGTGGGGACAGAAATTGTATGTGCACATCATGTCTTAAAAAAATTCTGCTTATGGTTTCCTTAAAATTGGGATTCTCTAGATATGGTTAATTACTTAAGGGTGTTGAAATATTATAATCCTGAAATTTTAATTATTTTATGAATAGAGATAAAAAGTTTAACTTGTATCTGACGGATACTCAGTCATCTAATCCAAAAAAAGGGATTAAACTCGGTTTAGGGTATGTTGGTGAAATTTTTGGGAGGGTGGTGGTGATGATCTTATTGCCCATTACCCAACCAAAAATCCTTTTGAGATGATTTTATTATTTATCTTTCTAGTTAAATGCAACTTAATCTTTGACGGTTTGTTTGAATTTGCTGAAAATTATTTCCAGAAACAAAATATTACCGAATCAATCAAACAACATGTTTGTTTAGTGCTTAAAAGGAATGTTACAGGTTTGTTAACACACGAAAAGAATATAACCATTTTCATTTCATTTTCTCCTCTTAAACGTTTTCATTTCATCCGATGGTAGTTATTGATGAAGGAATGAAAGATGAATGATTAAGGTCGGTGAATGGTATAACTTATATATTCTATTATCGCCAAATCCATTAAAATACCTACTTACCAATCATAGATCGTTAGACGTTCGAATAACGAAACTCGGGTTTCACCTTATAACTCGTTTGTGCAGCACTAGGGCCTTAACCCTTCCTTTCCCATAGTCCTAGGTCAATGCATAGTTGCATACTTGAGAAGAATCCCACCCTAGATTATTTCCAAAACTTACTACTTTTAAGATTCCATTTGTGAGAATATGGAATATAAGAGGTGTTATTCAGGGAAGAAGTTATTCCCTTATTCATAAGGTGAAATTCCACATTGGAAATTTGTACCAAAATATGAATTGTGTATAACAAATGTACAGCTCCCTGCCCATTAGTTTAACTTCTTTGTACAACACTTATCTTCGAAATAATCACGAACTATTTAAAAATCGGTCCCATCGACAATTATGAAGTCACCAAACATCATGTTTGAAAATCGAATTATGTCGTTTCTCGCTCAAATTTAGTTTTTGATTGTGTTAAATTTATCTTTTATATCCGCGGGTCAAAGACGTGGAGGATTTTGCACGTCAAAGTGAACCTACGCACACTAGCACTCGGGGTTCCATCCTAAAACCAATTGAATAGGAGGAGTAGCCCTTATACTTATATGTTAGGTTCACGGGTTTCGTATTGTCGATGTGAGACACATGCCCACACTCAACACTCCCCCTCAAGTGCAACTATCCTGGACTAGTTGACACTTGACAAAACTCAGGAGAATGGAGCCGGATCAGACCTGCTCTGATACCATGTTAAATTTATCTTTTATATCCGCGGGTCAAAGACGTGGAGGGTTTTGCACGTCAAAGTGAACATACGCACACAAGCACTCGGGGTTCCATCCTAAAACCAATTGACAATAGGAAGAGTAGCCCTTGTACTTATATGTTAGGTTCACAGATTTTATATTGTCGATGTGAGACACGTGCCCACACTCAACATATTGCAATCTAATTTTTACATGTGGATCAAACGAGTACTTAGGTTGGTTGGCTTTTTTAACTAGCCCATTTAGTTTAGGTTTAAGTAGGAGAGGTTGCAACAGCAAGAGATTGAAAACTTTTCTTTTTTGATCGAGAAGAATCAATTCCATTGTGTTAACATGCACATTGAAGTAGTGAAGTCGATATTCCTTTTGTTCCTAGTTTAATATTTCGTTACCTTTACGCCAATAATTTAGAGAATAAATAATTTCAAAGATTCAACTCCAAAGCAAAATCTATAATCTATCTGAATTGGCCTCTTAAAATCAGAACAAGATGCCTTCGATCTTCGTTCTTGCCCATTGTCTACCAATCGAGTTACACATAATACATATTAGAACAAGGACCCTTACATGAAAAGAAAGGGCCGTTATATGAAGAGAACTATTCGGCTCGGAATCAGCCGGAAGAAAACAATCGACGGAGCAACTCGAGTTCTTATGGCTCGGAATCGACTCTGTCAATTTCACTTGCTCCGTTTATTGATAATAGAGGGAGCAACTCATGTAATTATATGATAGACTTAGTACCTAAGAAATTAATTTGATGCGGGACACACAATTGTACACAACAATCTCTCCACAATCGTGACTTTTCAACAAACCAAGAAAGAGACGTCATTGACCTACACGACCACTGCACGTACACCTTTTGAAATTGAGATTCATGCAACGGACCAACCAAGAAATGTCATGGCATGCACGATCGCCGCGTGCTCATTCTTAGAACTGAGATCACCATGCAACGGGTACAAGCTAACTAGATGTCACCATGAAGTCCGTCTTAAATTGCATGTACAACCGGTCCAAACGATCCTTTTGCTTGCTATGATATCCATTTGATGTACAAAAATCCACTTCGGGTCCAACTCCTCAAGTCCAACAAAAACTCATGGAATTCAATTATAAAATCAATCGACAATAGGTGGAATAAGCCGTGTACTTATATGTTAAACTTGGAATCCAAGAAAGTCGACGTTGGACACGCATTTATACCCAACAAAAACACATTTTAAGCTCGATTAAAATTTAGGAATTGATTTGAGTTCCAAATAAGTTGAACATTAGTTTGGCTCAAATAATTAAGAATTGTGATGATGCCTACATGTGTCAACTTTCAATAGAGTAGAT
Source organism: Fagopyrum tataricum (assembly GCA_002319775.1). Classification (NCBI taxonomy): domain Eukaryota; kingdom Viridiplantae; phylum Streptophyta; class Magnoliopsida; order Caryophyllales; family Polygonaceae; genus Fagopyrum; species Fagopyrum tataricum. The sequence goes on from CM008280.1 coordinate 58,413,778, forward strand.
ACGGGACGAGATACTTGAGTTTGGCTCTTTTGACTTGACTTAAAAAAAACTTGATTCGAGCTCGACTTTGATTTACAGAGTTGAACATAGCAAAAGTATAACAACAATTGATGAAGACAATTTGAGTCAATTTTCAATTGTGTTGTTATATGAGGTGATTACTCGAGTTAGGCTCGGTTCGAAAAAGTTCATATCAAGCTAATTCACTTATTAAATAAGCCGAAAATTAATATGTTTTTATGCTCGGTTAAATTTTAGTTTCAACTCGAATCTAAACGAGCTGAACGTGAACATACAAAACTCGAATAACGACCCTATTTGAGAGTAAATAATTGAATACAGTTCATGATATGAAAAAAAAATCTCTATTGTTACATGTTGATATGATCAAGATCATAGTGCAGAATATACTGGCGGGGTCCAGGGGACATGTTCATGTAACATACCGGAAGGCCATAACTTGCCATATGACCCACATGCTGACATGGCAAACAGCGTCAAGTCGCCCCGTCTACACAGAGCCACACCCATGTGGCAACCTAGGATTGGATAAGAAGGAATCCTAATCAGCATTTCTTAGCAAAAAACAATGGATATTCCAAATTGAAAAAAGATAGAAACTTTAGACAAGAGCATCAGGGCTTCGCTCCTTTCCCATTCCAAACTCGAAAAATAACACTATAATAAGTTCTTTATTCTCTCAATTATATTGCAAAGAATCTTCATCTTGATAGCCATTATACGTAAAATATAGCCGTTGCTTTTCGGAAATTTGAATATTCTTGTTTCCCCTATCCTGATTAGTAATGGAGTTCTAACGCGTAAACTACTCGTTGTAAACTGTTTTCTATGCTCCCAGATGCGTCTACAGAAAGACGAGAATCGGTTATCATCTCGAGGTTTTAACAAGTCGATCTCTGTGTAATTATAAGCTGGATAGCTTGACATTAAAGCTTCGTCAAGTCAATCAGATTATTCTTTTTATTGCTTTTCTGTTGTAAGAATCAAGTTGATTGAAACTCTCTACAGCTTCACCCTTAAAGGTGACACTTGAAAATGATTTCTTGTTCCTGTCATGTCTTGATCAAAGGATATCAAGATTGACTTCAATTTGATGCAGTTAGTGACCAATTTCTGCATTTCTTATATGATTACTGGAATGAAATTTGATAGTTAAGTGTTTCATTTTCATAGGTCGCACTCGAATTTCTTGGGCGGGTGTACTTCACCCTGAAACAAAATTTGAAACCCTAATAAATAAAAAATCTATTCCAATTCATCAAAATCCAGTCAGTAACTCTCAATTTGAGCTCATCAAGCTTGTCAAATCATGCTGAATCAATCAATTGAGAGATCTCTGCTACGCCTAGTTGATATTCAGGTCAATCGGCAAACTCGATTTGCTGATACAGAACAACCTTATTCAGAAATAATTACACAGATCGTTTAGAGGGAACAAGTTTGTAACTGGGTTTTAAAGCTTTGGTTGAGCTCTGATGCATTTGGACATACATCGCTGATCAATATTCATCACTATGGTTGCAAGCTGGAGGTTGCACGCAAAATGTTTGATTAAAGTCCTCTGAGAGAACAAAGTGTGATACAAAATTTTAATTTGAGTACCCTCTAACTACTCAGTTTCTTACTTATCTTTATTTTACATCAATATAATAATCCAAGTTTCATTTCAAAGATTGGATCTTTGTTCATGCATTAGTATATGTAATCATCCAGAAAAAGAAAAGAAAAAAAAAAAAGATTTCACAGTAGGTTATGGACCATAGTCTGAAATCCCATAGTTTATTTGTATCTTCATATACATAATAGATCACGATGAGTACCATTCATGAATCATGACAACAGATTTGATTCATTATCAATAAAAGATGAAAACAGAGATGGTTTTCATGGATTATTATAAAGCCATGAAACAAAATCTCTTCCTTCATGCATCAACATTCTTGAAGGAGTTTCTTCTTGCAGATGCCAAAACAGTCTTGTCAGCAACAATAAAATATGCAGCACCAGCCACTGTGGAAACTATAAGAGCTTGAGCAGTAGGATTCAGGTGTGCTCTTGCCCATGGTAGCATTCTTGCACTTGCAATCTGCAAATTACCAAAAAATTACCCACATTTTATTACTTTTTATCCCAAACTTTCAACTGTAAATAGTGATTAGTAAATATTACTTACTGTTGGAACTGCAGCTGCAAAACCAGCAACTGCTGCTGCTTTAGCTCCAGCTACAACACCCTCTATCAACACACCATAACACAAAATTTATCAGCAAAAAACCCAAAAAAATCTTCACAAAATAATAAAAATTAATAAACAAAAACGTCTGAAAATGCATTTATTTACATACCATGAGAGCAGCGTTTGGCCATGGCTAGCCTTTGGTCAAGAGCAGCCAAGCTAGACCTCTCAAGAGGAGACTCTGCAACATTTTTCTCCATTTTCAGGAAACTCAAACAGATGATTTGCTTATTTTGGATAAGTAAAAATGTGAGGATTTGTGATGAAGTATTGAAGAGGTGAAATGGATTGGCATTATATAGAGGTTTGGTAGTGAATTATAAAATATTTAAAAATTAAAAATTAAATTCAGGATGTCAGGGCTTGCCATGGCCTCTGAAGAGTTTGCTGGTTTTGGTTTTAATCCACAGGTAATGAATGAATAAATCTCAGACTCTCAGAGTCACCTGGTTTTTCATCTTTATTGAAACCGCCCATATTTTTTCTATTATACAGTTTTGCACTTTGTAGATAAAAGTGTGATTTGTACTTTAAAGATAATAAAGGGTTTCAGAGTTTATAGATAATGGTCACCAACCACAAAGAATTTATAGGATAAAGGGTAAGTTTGCAATTATAAGTATTAAAAAATACCTAAATTTTAAAAATATGTATCAGATAGTTGTTTTGCCTCATTTGAAAAAGTTTGAGATTTGGCTTAGATTTAGAATTATCCTATTCTATCACCTCAAAATTTCAAATTCATAAAAAAAAGTGATAACATAATTGGCTTATTAAGATATTTATTTTAATAGGGTAACTGTATTTTTCAAGTTAAAATTAAAATTTTAACCCTAACTTTTTATATTTTGAATTTTGATCTTTTAATTAAAAATAATAATAGTAGTAGTAATTGGAGTAACTTACAAATGTAACTAAAAATGGAGATTTGGTTATAATGGATTTATTCACCAAGCACCTGATTTGGCCCTGTTCGCTATACTGCCCACAATGCCCATGGGTTGGCATCCTAAACCGAGGGAGAAACATACAGTATTATTATGACAATTGATGACTTACAAGGAAGAAGGAAATTTATAATAATAATATAATTTTTATACATACGTAATTACTTTTTTACCCTTATCTTGTTTTATTGGAAGTGCTTTACGAATGGATAATATATCTTTTTATTTTTAGTGAATTTTCTTAACTATTTAAATTTTAGTAAAATATATTAAGGATTTTGGTGTTTAAGAATGATTTTGGCCGGGTTTTATGTAATTTGGGCTTTGTTTGACTGATTAACTTATCTACATACAACAATTTAAAATTCTAATTAAAACTAAATCTAAATTTCGAGAATAATATGAATTTATCATTCATTCTCTATTTTAAATACTAAAATTTAATTTTTGAACAATAAATTTACTTCTTTTAAAAAAATATTTCTTAATCTCTCGATACTTTCTTCTCCATGCACATAATATCATTATTTACTTTACAAAAAATATAATTATTCAATTTGACAATATCATTAACGCTTGTTAAACTTTCACATATTTATAATGAATTTGATTTTTTTTAAATATAATGAAATAATATGCATGTGCATGAAGCGCTTCATGAGTGTTTTTAACATATTTATAGCTTTAGACCATAAAAACATATATATTCATTATAAAATGGGAAGGAAAAAAAACAAAACAAACTTATATATAGATATTGTTGATATATCATAAAAGGGCAAGTTGGTCATTTCCCACCCGTTCATGAATCTAGCTCACGATTATCCATTCACTGACACAAAAACTTATCATCTCAAATCTCGATTAAATCACATATTTTGTCCTTTATTTTTATGTATTTAATCAATGTTTACACATGATCTCCATTTCTAACACTTTATTTTTGCTCCCTCTGATGCAATTAGTTTAACATTATTGGTGCCTTTTGCTTGCGATATTGTCGTGTTAAAACTTAAACCATGGGTGGAGCTGATGAGTGATTGCTGGGTTTGGTAGCACTTAGCAGGTGATAATTTTGTGGGCTTTGAGATTATAATCCCTTTCATAAGACACGTGTCGTAAATCCAGTAATTATAGAAATTCATGTGGTTTATGATCATATGTTGATGTTTTAACTTGTGTTTATTGTTTGCTGTTCAATTGTCTCAATCATTGGACTATTGAAGAGTGTAGTGCGGCAAACGGATCTACTTGATCCGAATATGGATTTTTATGTAGAATCTCAATCCGTATTCGATTTATATTAGGTGAAATGATGAATATCTTGTAATTTTTGGCTCGATCGGATAATTGTTTTATATATATAGGCATTCGTTTGCGAACATGTAACTTAATATCACAAATGTGATATGCCCATATCGGTTTGATTAGATAACTTAAACCTTAATTTTCATATCGTATCTAAATATTCACCGGTATTCGTTTAATCCGATTCTTAAAATCTTAATGATTGGATATCCAATGATCTGAGAAAATATCTCAAATCTACAATTGAAATAAGTTTTAAAAAGTTTTAAAGTAGATAATAATGTACACGAATTTTTCTTTCTTAGTTCACCTACTCTTCTATTTATGGGCTATCGTGGGTTTGCATTTCAATGGTTTTTGGTCCAAATTTTGTTTCTAGTGGATGATACCCACAGTTATCAATCCTTTTATGTTTCCTTCTATTTCACTGCAATTCGAGATTGGAACTGGAGGTGTTAAACTTGTAGCTGAAGCTAATATACTTATGAATCCTTTCTTTTGTTAAGTTCGGAATTAAGTTTATTACGAAACAAAATTTTTTTAAAACTCTCAAACAAATCTCACAATGTTATAATTAAAAATTTTAAAACACTACCGAAATGGGTCAAAATAATTTTGTGATAGCAACAAAAATCCACATTGGAGGAGTCAAATTCATATTTGAGGAATCGATTAATGATATTGGTTTGATAACTGATAAAGAAGTCATAAGACGTTTTTGTAAAGCAACTAGATAACTGATTCTAAAATGAAACAGTTTAAACAAGATTGAAAAACACAAAACAATTAGTGACGCAGTTCGGGTAACCCTACTCTGCGTGATCTCAAAAGGGAAGAGTCGGTCCAATCCATTAATCAGTTTTACGGTTAAGAACAGAGCTTCGAAAAAGCAAAGGATACAAGAACAAACAAGTCTAAAGCTAAACAAATAAGAAGACAATAAACAGAGATACGGAAGATGTATGTAAAGCCTTTCAGGCTTGTAATCAAGCTTCTAGTTAATCAAGATACAGATGAAGAAGAGAACATCAGAGAAGGATCTCAAATGAAGCACTCGGATCGGAACTCTCGTACTCTCTTTTCTCTCTTTTGTGTTTCATAAAGCTCTCAGAGACTCAATGAAGGAGAAGAAGCGTTAGCGGCGCTTTTGTTTGAAAGAGGCAAGAGCTTAAGTACCTGGGGACCATAGGCGCTTCAACAACGCAACGTTTCATCACCTAACGTTGCTCTCTTCTTAGTTAAAAGATCATGCGCCAGTCTCGTGTTGTTGGGCTGGAGTATTAAGTGGCCCCTGATCAAATAGGCTCACAACTCTGCATTCATCCACAACTCAACAACCAAGAAACTCAGGCCATCAACTCTTACAACCCGATTTAACGTCTTCAGGAATAATACCAGAGTTGGTTAGACCGAACCGGGTTTACTTATACAACCTAATAATTTCCCTCCTAAACTCGGTTCTAAGTCTACAAGTAGTGGATATGGGGTTCAGACTTCCGTCATTAATCCATGGCTACACACTTCAGGTTTCGTCATCAATGTGTACATAGCTCATGCAGTAACCAAAATTGTCTTCAGTGACTATCTTTGTGCCAAAGTCTGAGGGATTCAAGTGTCTCTTAATCTTCTAGATCTAAATTTCCTTGTGCTTGACCTTCTCCCTGATATAGTGGTATATGACATCAATCTGCTTGGTTCTTTCATGATACATGGGATCTTTGCACAAATATAGGGCACTTTGGCTATTAGTATATATAATAAGAATATAAACTTTGTTCTCTATCTCTTCCAGCAACCCTTTTAACCATGTGGCTTCTTTGGCTACTTCAGTGATAACCGTATATTCAACTTCAGTTGAAGACAATGATACAACTGACTGTTGTGACTTCCAGGAGATGTAGTTCCCAGCCCAAGTAAAATAGAGAGTAGTTGTTGATTTCTTATTGTCTTTATTACTAGCATAGTGAGAGTCTACAAAACCAACCAGGTTAGTCTGATAAGTATGTTCTTTATATAAAAGGCATTTCCTTTTAATACCATACAAGTATCAGAGCATATATTTCAAAGTATCCCAATGAGTGGGACCAGAATTAGACATGTATCTACTAAGCATATATATACCAAAAGCTAAATCAGGACGAGAACACAACATAGCATACATTATAGATCCAACAACCATGTTGTCATAAGGTACATTTGACATGTTGTTCTTACCTTCAACGGTGGATGGGCTATCTCTTTTAGACAATTCTAAATGCCCTCCTAAAGGAATAGGTGCAGGTTTGAAGTTAAGCATATTAAACTTTTGAAGCACTTTATGCACATTGTCAGATTGGGATAACAACATAGATTTACGAGTTTTATCCCTAGTAATGGAAATGGCTAAAATTTTCTTAGCATGTGCAATGTCTTTTATGTCAAAGTGTTTCCTCAAATCATGATTTATACCATAAATAAGAACTTTAGAAGGAGATATGAATAATAAATCATCAACATATAACAACACATACAAAGGATCATGTTTCTTAACATTCTTCAAGTATAAGCAAGTATCATAATTACTTCTGACAAAACCTAGTTTCAACATACAAGAGTCAGAGTTTAAGTTTCATTGTCTAGGTGACTATTTTAGGTCATAGATAGACTTTCTTAGAAGACAACAAGCATGAGGATTATTAACATAAGTAAAACCCTTAGGTTGGGCAATATAAATGGTTTCAACCAAATCACCATGCAAAAAAAGCAGTTTTAACATCCATATGTTCTAATACCCAATCAAACACAACAGTCATAAGAAGCATAAGTCTCAGAGTCTTATACTTAACAACGTGAGAAAATATATCATTATAGTCAATCCCTTCTCTTTGAGTAAACCCTTTAGCAACAAGTCTAGCTTTGTACTTATTAGGTTTATTAAGATCGAGAAGCATCTTCCTTTATCTTGTAAATCCATCTACATTGAACGAACTTAGCCTTATCACGCCTATTAATTACTAAAATTCAAGTCTTATTAGCATGCATAAAGTCAATTTCATCTTTCATAGCAGTGAGTCAAAGTTTGGCATCTCTACAGGTAAGGCTTGTTCATAAGTATTAGGTGTGTAGGGATTTCTCACAGTGATCAAGGCATACTCAACAATATTAGCATATTTCTTATTAGGGAATTTAGATCTAGGTTCTCTGTCCCTTATCAATTGGTATTGATCATAAAAATCAAAATGATGAGACTTATCCTCCTCTGTTATTGCATCAGGTGAACTCTCATCAGATTGATCGATTTTCATGACAACTACCATAGACGGTTGTCATATTTTCGTTCTTACTATTATCCTTAGAAATATACTTTGTGTTTTTCCCCCTTAATTGTTGTGTAGCTTGATCAACTTCATTAGGTTGTGAGTTTATGTCACCCCTCTTAGTGGTGGTGATGTCATCATTAGGTAGATAGCTACCTTTAGATTAGTCACCAACATCAAACTCAATTTCAACATCATTGTGACTGACACTACTGGGCATGTAGAAAGAATATGCTTCTAAGGCATTTTATTTATGCTCACAAGTAGTGTTCCTAGTCTCACTACAAGAAGTACCTTTAAAATGAAATTCAGTTTCATTAAAAGTAACATTCTTTGAAACAACTACTTTGTAGCCTTCAGGTTGTATGAGTAGGAGTTTGTAACCCTTAACACCATCAAGATAACCAAACATAAAAGCCTTGTGTGCCCTTGGTTGCAACTTGTCTTCACTGATATGAGTGTAGGATATGCATCCAAAGAGCCTAAGGTATTAGAGGTTTGGTTTTCTGTTAGACCCCATCTCATAAGGAGTTTAAGTTTTATGGTTGGGGAGGGGATATATTGATAAGGTAAGTTGTTGTAGTAATAGCTTCACCCCAGAAGGAGGGTTTGAGACCAACACTAATTAACACACACCTTGTTTTCTCAAGTAAGGTTTTGTTCATCCTCTTAGCAGTTCCATTCTACTAAGGTGTCCCAGGTATGGTAAGGTGTTGTCTAATGCTTAAGGTTTTACAATATTCATTGAGTTCTTTGTTGCAGAATTCAAGTCCATTGTCATTTCTAAGACATTTGACTTTGCTATTAGTTGGATTTTCTACCAGGTTTTTTGATTGTTTATAAACTTCAAAGGATTCATCCTTTGTTTTCAAGAGGTAGATTCACTCTTTTCTAGAATAGTGATCAATGAAGGGATGAAGTATCTCCTTCCTCCTATGGTTTCTACTTGAGCAGGTCCCCAAAGGTAAGAGTGGATGTACTCTAAATGTTGTTTGGCTACACAACTAGAAAGGGTGAAGCTTTGTTTGGTTTTCTTACCTAAGATACAAGTGTTACACAACTCAAGGTTAGCAGGTTTTTTATATATTAAACCTTGTTGAAACAAACTTAGCATTCCCTTATTTTCCATGTGGCCCAATCTATTGTGAAGCAGAGAGATCTGGGCAAGAGTCATGTGGTTAGAGGTCATAGCTAGGTTAAGTTTGGAAGAGGTTATGACATGGTATAACCCTCCTTTCTTAACACTTTCTATTAGGACAACTCAATTTCTAACCCTGTCTCTAACACCATTTCTAGTGATGATAAAACATTTTAAGTCATCAACGACAAACTCAAATAAAAGATTTCTTCTAAGTTTAGGTACCCATCTAACATTTTGTGAGATTCGAGTAACTCCGTCATGCATGCATAGAGGTACATTTTATATTCCTTTTATAGCTAGACTAGTATTATCTCCTAAAATGACTTCACCAGCATTGTACAACTTTATACTACTAAAGACAAATCTATTAGAAGTAGCATGCATAGTATAACCAAAGTCCATGATCCAATCATTGCTAGTATTAGTCATAGGAGCACACATAAGTAGTTCATGATGATATGTCACTTGATTATCATAATCAAAATTGAGCATGTGAGACATGGAATCACAATGTTTTGAAGAGAACACAAGTAGTTCATTAGGATAATCGGATTCAAAAACAGAAGCAACATGAGAAGATTTATCTTTGTTAGATTCATCTTTATTTTTCTTTCTACATTCTTCTTAGAAGTGTCCTAACTTACCACAATAGAAACATTTTTTATTCGTTTTATCTGGATCAGTAGAAGACTTAAAAGTGTCCTTATTAGATTCTCTTCTTCTTTTTTTTTTCTTATTCTTGTTTTTGTTCCTTCTATTTCCTTTCATCGTGCATGAGAGCCTCAAATTTGTCATCAGTTTTGTGACTATTTTTAAAGACTTTCATGCTTTTAGTTTTCTGTATGATTTGTTCTAGAATTTTATCCTTATAAATTTCATCATAACTGAATTGAATAACATCTTCAAAACTGTCAAACTGACTAGGTAAGACATTTAACAATAGAATAGCAAAGTGATCATTTGAGATTTTATCAATGCATCTTTCTAAGTCTTGTGTCCATTTTAGAAAAATATCAAGATTATCATGTAGAGATATATTGACATTCATACAAAAATGGAACAATCTACACAAAAGAGATATATGACTAGGTAAAGATTCTTTTCAAATAAAGATCTTCCAATTTTTTCCAAAGCATAGCAGGATTAGTGAGACTTACAACTTGATGAGCCACATCGTCAACCGTATAACGATCTTAGAATGAGCTTGCTCCTCAAGCTCTTGTTTCTTGTCAGATGAGGTTTTTGGAGGAACTTCCCTTGCACAGTGCTCCAGCATTTATCCTTGATCAGGATTGTTTTTAGCTATAGTTTCCATATGATGAAGTCAAACAAGCCATCAAAGGGCCTGATACGGATTGTATTTTCCGACATAGTCCCATGCTTATGAAGACGCAATCCCAAATATCGTACTTAGTTTTATCTTTTTCAAGATAGAAAACGAGGTTTGAGAAAACATTAGAATTTGCCAACCTCTTTTGTACAGATCTAGGAATCCTCAAGCCAACAACTTGAGAGGAAGTCCTCTTTTATGTTTTTCAAGGAGTAAGAAAGGCAGAAGACAACAAGTTTTCCGAAAAAGAACTTTTCAAAGATAACAACGGAAGCAAAATAGTCGATCTAAGTTCAAGAAAAAACAAATCTAAAGAGATGTTTTAGAAGAAAACCTCGAAAAATGGCTTTGATACCAATTTGATAAAGAACTCATAAGACGTTTTGAAAAGCAACAGATAACTTATTCTAAAATGAACCAGTTTAAACAAGATCGAAAACACAAAATATTTGATGACGCATTTCGGGTAAAACTCTACTCCGCGGGATCTCAGGAGGGGAGAGCTGGCCCAATCCACTAAGTAGTTTTCCAATTAAGTATAGAGCTTCGAAGAAGCAAAGGATACAAGAATAGTACATACAAACTCTCAACAAGTCTAAACCTAAACAAACAAGAAGACAAGAACTATAGAAAGGGAAGACATTTGTAAAGCCTTTCAAGCTTGTAACCAAGCTTCCAATGAAGCGAGATTTAGACGAAGAAGAGAACGTCGGAGAAGGATCTTAGACGAAGCACTCAACTCGGAACTCTCGTACTCTCTTTTCTCTCTTTTGTGTTTCAAAAAGCTCTCAGAGACTCAAGGAAGGAGAAGAAGCGTTAGCGGCATTTTTGTTTGAAAGAGGCAAGTTGAGTATAAGTACCTGGGAACCAGAGGCGCTTCAGCAACGCAACGTTTCATCACCTAATGTTGCGCTCTTCTTAGTTAAAAGATCACGCGCCATTATCGTGTTGCTAGGATGGAGTATTAAGTGAACCCCGATCAAATAGGCTCACAACTCTGCATTCAACCCATCAATTCAACAACCCATGAACTCAGGCCGCCACCTCCTAAAACCTGATCCAACGTCTTCAAGATATAAGACCGGAGTTGATTAGACCGAACCGGATTTACTTATAAAACCTAACAATAAAAAGATTAGTTCATCCACTAGTACAATTCTTAAGTTTCTCAGGACATTTTTCTCGGGTGTTAGAAAAAATCCCGTAAAAATTAAGAACTCTCGGGACTTATTAAAAAACTCCCGTAAAGTAATTATTAAAATATCCGTTAAAAAGGTAAATTCAGCTCTCGGGAGTTATTTATTTAACTCACTAGATATGCGTAAACACTCTAGGGATTTTTTTTAAAGTCCCGAGAAAATATTAAAAAAGAAAAGGGCGCTCCACATCTCCGTCAAGTATTGCTCCTTCTTTGTTTAGGGTTTGCAGAAATTAGGTGTTAAAGCCCGCACCCTTATACCAGCGGTATCATCGGTAAGTCTCTTCACTCCCGTATCCTTCATTCACCCTCACCCTCACCCTCACCCTCAGACCAGCGGTATCACCGGTAAGTCTCTTCACTCTTGTATCCTTCATCCTCACCTTTGGTCTTTTGCATCTTCTCTCACACTGCTGCCTAATTAAGGTCGGAAGAATCAATTTCTAATGGGGTTTTCATTCTAATTCAGTTTAGGGTCTTCAATTTTACAAAATTAGTCGTGATCTTCTTGCTAGGAGAACTTATTGGAGTTGAAAGAAGTTCACTTCGGAGTATTAGATTTAGATTCACGGGTTGCATCACCAAGTATAATGATTCTTAGTGAAAATTTTGCCTCGGAAGCATCGTATGAAGCGGTGCAATTTGGTTATAGTGGTCAATTGAACAATTCTTTGGCATCTTCAACTTCGTAGTGTATCACCGGATCATGAATAGCGTTAATAAGTCAACTTATTGATTTTTATGTAGTTTCTAATGGACATTTAGTTCCTAACTCACCCTTAATTTTACTTGTTTGTTCATGACAGTGTGGTATGTCCTTAAAAATTATTTTTGTTTGTGCATATTTTTAATCATTGTTTTTTAAGTTTATTATCTTTTTTTGTTAGTCTATATTGGTTCTTATGTTTTTTTTTTGTCTCTGCAGATTGCTTAAATGTATTTGAATATGTTCTCAAACGATTTATGCACGAGCTTGCATGTATTCTTGAGTTAGTTTGGATATTGACTTGAACGTAAGTAGTTCCGAGTAACATTGTTGGAATAGGTTAGTTTCGAGTAGCACTAACCATTATCTCAATTATCTAAAAAAAATTTATGCTTGTTTTTCATGTTTTGACAGTTGATTATAAAGAAAATGCTAACTAGTAAAATTTTCTCATCCAGGAGACAAAAATGTGAAGTTGGTGAATACATCAGAGCACTTGAATTATGAAGATTTCAGAAGTAAATATCTCGTTAATGTCATTGGTAAGACTCTTCTATACATGACAATAATATTCCATTTATGTGTTGAAAACTTTATAATTAGGAGTGTAGCTAGAAACCTACAACCCTTATGCTTTATTCCCAAACTAGGAATATTATGTGATTAGGAAATTGTATAATTAGCAATATAGTCGTCCCTCCATTCTATAGATCTTAGCTTTTTGGAAAAATTGTATGTTTTCCTTTTCTAAATTGTTACTTGTGAACATTATTCAGTAAAAGACTTATATAGGTTCTTCTGTTCATAACTTGTTCCTCCAACCTTTTTTTATACAACCTTGGGAGTTAAGGACAAGTGATTTGTAGGTGACATAAAACTAAGTAAGTAATCATTAACATTAAATTTAAAGTAACTAATGAGATAAAAGAGAGTCTATAAGCTGGAAAAAAATAAAAATTGATTCTTGTGACTATAATTAATGAGCTAAGAGCCTAGATTGTTGAATTTTCCATATTTTACGCCGAATACAGTGTGTTATGGACCTATGGTTTACTGGGTGGTACAAATTTGTTGTCCTTCCACTTTTTTGATTGGTTAATATTATCAATTAATCATCGATCCTTTTATTTAGAAGTTTATTGACTTTAAATGGGGGAGTTAACCGTAGAAGAGTGGGAAACTAGATTGGAATAGGTAAACGAGACACAAGATTTGCACTATGGGTACATAAACCTTGTCACTTTGAATTCGGTCGGGCATTAGTCCAAATATGTCTATTTTTCTGGCTGGACTTCGGTCATCTTGGAGCTCTATATAAGCTTGGACAGTAGGGATTGTCCGAGTAATACTTTTCTAAATAGGAGGACCTCACTATGTTGTTAATGCATATAACTTAAATCCAAATCAATTAGTCTAACATGGCTATCTTGTTCAGGACCTTGTGGTTAGTGTTAAGTATTCAATAGGAAGTGGTTCTAGCCATAATCGATACTACTGTTGAGTGGAAAGTAGCAAAAGTGTAAAAGTTGTTCTTTACAAATTTTTGTTAGAAAATACAGACAAGGAAGAATTTTAGAGTGCTCAAATAATCTTCTTGTATGATATTGAAGATTTAAAGTGTGATTTACCTGCAACAATTTATATACCCTTACATGATTTTTGATGCTTACTAAAAGCCTTACTTTTCTATACCCTCAATTTTAAACTCCTTTTTTCAAATTTGGGTAGGATACCTTCTGATGTTATTATTAGTGAAGCATATGGAATACTTAGAGATGATAATATAGTAATAGCCGGATTTGTTTTTCGTTTGTTCATCCTAAAAAAACTAATTTTTTATACTATGTTTTTAGCATTTTTTCTTATGATTTTAAAAAAAATTTATAATATTTTTTTTATATCTTCTGGACATTGATGCTTAAGCTAATATGTGCAGTATCAAATTCTTGTTTTGCTCCGATGAAAGATTTTGATCCTACCGGTTGGACTTTGCATTATTTGTACTCTCATTGACAAGCATCAGGTGAGTAGTTTCTCTTGCTAATCTAACTATTTTGATCAATGGTCATCTATTTACACGGAATTAAACCTCATATTTGATATAGTTGCTTGTATTGTTAATAGGTAGTTAACTAGGTTTTAATTGTTGTCATGCTTCTTTTTATAATTATTATTACAGAATTAATATGTTACTATGATTGGATTTTGTAGGAGTTGGTTGAATGGACACACAAGAGTAAAAATGAGGGAATAATGGATGCTTGTGGACATGATGTTCCTCCTATTATGCTTTTTTGGTGCAGCCAGGTTGTTGCATCAAAGAAAATATGAACTCAAGGTCTGTCATGAACTGAAGGAATACAAGAAAACCGTTTTATGTGTTATACTTCTTCTTTTATTAGTCAACTCTTGTATAGTAATATAATATAGGCCCATTGAATTGGAAGTTACAAGGCCTTCTTTCCTCAAACTCCTTTTACTTATATAAACTTCATTTAAATGTTGTTTCCTTCGTTGAGTTGTATTTGCTATGATATTTCACAAGGGTAGTGATTTTAACTAGTTATCCGTCCACCTAATGCATCTTATTGTTATTAAGTGCATGTGTTGTTGAATCTTGCAACAACCAATAAGTCGGAATAACTTTTTTTTTGTTGCTAAATGTTAGCAGTAAACAAGTCAATGTAAATATGTGTAATTAATAAAAAATATGAATAGCTTACGATATTTTTACTGAAAAATCCGTATAAATATCTCTCGTGACTTTTTTTTAAAAAAAACCTAGAGATGTATCTCGGGACTTTTTAAAATTACTCCCTACAGATGTCTCTCGGGACTTTTTAAAAATAGTCCCGAGAGACATCTCTAGGGAGTTTTTATAAAAAATCCCTAGAGTGTTTTTGTTTCTCAAGACTTGGAGATAAACTCCCGAGAAAAATCTCTCGGCCAAAGGTATAAGGGAACTTAAAAAAGTCCCTACCGTAATGCAAAAAAAGTCCCTAGAGACTTAAGATTTGTACTAGTGATCACATTATATATACATTGTCAATAAAAGATTAGTTCATAGGGAGTAGTCTAATACGTAAGCCCACATATACATTGTCAATAAAAAGATTAGTTCATCACATTATATATTTTTATCCTATCTTAGGAGAGTCCCAATGCAATACTACAACAAAGGTATCTTATAGAATTTAGTACAAGGGATCGGTTTGACTATTGTCATTGACCAAATTCATGAATCTAGCTCGCGATTTGTCAAAGTCCGATACAGACGGACCAGGTAGAGCGGGGGTCGTGTGCATCCGAGTGCATATGAGCGTTAGGCCCAAGCCCAACACATAAACCCGATGAGGTTTCATCCTAAAACCAATTGGCAATAGGAGGAGTAGCCCACCGACCTTATATACTAGGTTGGGTAGTCTCAATCTTTCGATGTGGGACAAATTATCTCCAACACGCCCCCGCAAGTGCAACTAAAGGATATAGACCGAGTTGCACTTGTCCACAGGTTAGGATCGCGAGCCATATATAGGCTAACCGCTCTGATACCATGTCAAAGTCCGATACAGACGGACCGGGTAGAGCGGGGGTCGTGTGCATCCGAGCGCACATGCGTGTTAGGCCTAAGCCCAACACATAAACCCGATGAGGTTCCATCCTAAAACCAATTGACAATAGAAGGAGTAGCCCACCGACCTTATATACTAGGTTGGGTAGTCCCAATCTTTCGACGTGGGACAAATTATCTCCAACACGATTTATTCACCGGCATAAAACTTATCATCTCAAATCTCGATTAAATCACATATTGTGTCCATTATTTTATGTATATTCTTCTTTTTACACATGATCTGCATTTGTGAAAACTTTAATTTTGCTCCCTCTAATACAATTAGTTTAATATTATTCGTGCATTTTGCTTGGATCTTGTCGTGTTAAAACCATGGGTAGAGCTAAAGACTGATTGCTGGGTTTGGTAACAAGTGTCAGGTGGCAATTTATGGCAATTGAGAGTATAATCCATTTCATTGTATAACCTATGATCGTATATTGATGTTTTAAATTATGTTTATTGTTTGTTGCTCGTCATTGGACTATTCAAGAAGGTCATGGCATTGGCGGGTAAACGGATCGATTTGATTCGAATACGAGTTTTTGGTAAAATATCGATCCTTATTCTAGCAGGATCGAATAATCAACTGCAGGTATATGAATTATCTGTTTGACAAAAAATAACAAATTATGATGTGTTGCCTTTTCAGATCTCTTTACAAGTTGGTCTAAAACAAATATCTAATAACGGGCTAAGAAATCCAACAACGCTAAGCATCTTAAATGGGCCACAAAGCCCATAATTCTAAATCTTCAAAGATTCTTCTATTGCTTATCATTGAGCTTGAGCAGTGATCCAACGAGGTAAGAGAAGTTATTTCCACCATGTTTATATTACCATACATCTAAGAAAATCGCATATATGATTAGTGTTGTCCAAACTGTCCGGATCGGACTGTAAACTCATAGACTGGATCGGACTGTTTCGCTGCTTGTGTGAAACGGTCTATGGACCGAACCGGATCATTTTGATTTTTTTCAAAAAAAATATATATCTTTTTTTATGAATTAAATCGAGTTCGGTCTTGGTTTGGACCGGACGTACTGTATACTTTTTATGTTCAAAAATATTTAAAGTGTAAATTAACGGTACCGGAAAATTACAGTCGAGAAATGGACCGTAATATCCTCGACCGGATCAGATTCTAACAATTATGGTCCTATACGGAACGGACCGTAGTTTTTAGTCCGAGACAGGACCGGACAGTAATTTTTCGGTCCGGTCCTCATTTGAACATGTACAACCCTATATATGACTTCCCTGAGTGTAAAGTTCAAATGTTCTCCGACGACAATAAATATTATCGTTGATGTGGAACGTTGATGGACGAAATTCTTTATGAATAATGTACGTAGAATGAACTAGTGTATTACCCGTGTCCTGCACGGGTGTTTTTTTATATATTACTAATAAAAATAATTCATATATATCTGTAAATGTGTAATAAGATAGTGAAATAGATATAAAAAATTTAAATAACAAAAAAATAAATTTCATTTATATTTTTTTAATTATATAATTTGTGAAAATATTAATAAAATATCTAAGACATTATCTTATTTTTTAGAAGTTCTTAGGTTAATTTCTTTTGATAATTGGATTTAAAAACTACCTTTTAAGAAAAATTTAGAGATTACGTTAAACACATCGACGACACGTGATTAAAATTGTTTTTCCTTTAATAGATATATAGAATTCCCAATACTTGTACGAACCGTTACTCATATCTAGTTAGGCAGTTTGTTTAATTTTATGGAAATGGCCTCGTGCGAAGACAATGAATATAATATTTTATTCTACGATCATAATTTATATTTATTCGGATTAACTCTTAACGGCATTTCGTAGTAAGTTTTCATTATAATTTATTTTTGTTATTAAAAGCTTATAAATGAAATAAATTCTTATAATTATGTCTTATGTATGTTTGTACGTGTCGATAATCTATTAGTGCATTGGATAGTTGTAATGATTGAAATATATGTTTGTATAACTTTTCCCCTTTATCTATTTATCTATCTATATATATATATATATAGATATAAATACATGATTTTGAAAGTAATCTTAAAACAATGGACTTTGTATTGAACCCTCTACAATTTGGGTCAGGGTCATAGGGTCCCGTTCGGAACAACAAATGAATGAATAATTTTCAAATATTTTTCTTTTCTTTTTTTCTTTTTTTTAATAAATGGTAAATTCATAGATGTGAGAAAAAGTAAAACTTAACCGGGATCAAAATAGCCCTAATTAAACCTACAAAGCGTAAGAGTACATCAAAGTAAAGTACAAATGGCTAAAACACAGTGCCCAAATACTTCAGGTAAACATGTAAACCTCCTGAACGTACCATCTACCATCAACTGACTATAAATAAAACAAACAAAATCCTCATGGCACTGTCTATGGGACTCTTCCACCTTCGGCAAAGCCATCAGCAGAAAAGGACACTCATAGACCAGACGTGTGCTTAATCATCGGATCAAGGTATCATTTACCTTCGGCAAAACCATCAGCAAATGGGTCCCTAGTCCGGAACAAAGAATCAAAGCAAAACAGTAGTACAGACCAAGAGCAGAATACAACTTTGGTATAATAAACATGAAAAGGACTAAATCTCAAACCTCTCGCCAACCCTGGATGGGAAGGCCTCATGGAGTAGTCTGTAGACGTGTCCTCTGATCATCCGGACCATGATATCAATGGGTATCCTGTTCCGGTCAAACACCAAGGCATTCCTGAAATGCCCCATAGGTAGTATATTGTCGCCGAGAAGGCATAAATGTGTGCCCTACTCGTCCAACTCCTTCCCGGTGCAGTGTTGAGAAGGTAGGTCGTGACGTCAACTCTCGTAGACATCTCTGTAGGCATCCGGAATCCCTGGCTCACCTGTCTCCACACCTCTCTCGCATAGTTACAACCAAAAAATAAGTGGTCGTGTGACTCACTCTCTAGGCCACACCAGTGACAGGTAAGGTCTATGTCCAAGAAGTGTAGTCTATCTCTGGTGGAAAGGCGTCCAAGAATCGCCATCTAGAGGATGAAGCATTGCTTGGGCGTATTGCCCGTATCCCATACAATCCTGAACCAGTCAACCTCCTCTCCATGCTCCCTGATCATATCATAGGCCTCTCTTACTCTGAACTTGCCACCATGGCAACAGCTCTCAAGGATCTCTTCCAGCGTCGTCTCCTAGTCCACAAAGGTGGTTGTCTCGTCTCTGGCTCCGATGATTGCCTTCACTGGAGGCGAGTCACGTCAATGGGCCACCCAGTGGTCTGGCTCAACCACCTGCAAGTATCTGTGGTGAATCCACCTTACCCAAAGGTTGTCCCTCTTAGCATATATGAATGTGCCGATCAATACCTTAAACTGCTCCACCGAATGCACCTTAGGTCGATTAGGAACAATTTTCACATCTACTTTTGTGTGGGTGTAATGCAATTTTGCAAATAAAACACCTAGATCAAATGTCTTTGACATATCAATAAATAAAGAATCACCGCTAATAAAATTAATTGAGTTTCATACATCATCCTTGTTTTACTCATAATTCATAACCTAAGTTAACAAATAAAGTATTTATTAAATCCTAAAAAATGCATAAAAAGATCAATTTACATTTTAGACATGATGGTTTTCTATCTTTCCCTATCTCCCTGGCTGAATATATAACAAAAGAAAACGGCAATGAGTAGAAAGTAACAAAAAGAGTAAGAGATGAAGACCAACTTTGTCATAAGATTGCTACTTTGATATACTCTTTAGTATAATATTTTCATTCTTTTTCCCCTTTCACTTTCCATTTGCCCTTTACCTTCTTCACTAGATCGAGCATGCAATGAGAGCAAGGACTCATAATTGTCACCACATGGTTACAAGTATACTAAAAAGAATAATACACCTTTTTGAATGCAAGACAAAGCCATAGATGAGAATATTGATGATATCACAAAAGCCACCAAGAGATACATATAAAAATATAAATATCTATAAAGTTGAAGGCATGAGATTATGGGGCCTACTTTAATTATATCATTCTCATCTTTTTTTAACTTAATTTAATTAATAAATAAATATCATTGGTCTAAGATGTGACACATCATGCAAGTATATATACTTATCTATTATCTACTATATTATAATCAATAAACCCTAAGTTTCGTGTATAATATAAGCCTATCATGAGATTTCTAACTACATGATCTCTCATCTTGAAGGCACTACTAGGTAACTCAAATCATATTAACAAATTTGCGCTCAAACACTCATGTTCGTTTGAAATCGCTAGAAATTATTCTTCGTAACAGAATGATTCCAAATCAATCAAAAATTATGTTTGTTTAGAGATCTTTTAACACATGAAATTAATTCAATCATTTTCGTTTACTTTACTTTCCCTTAACTGATTCCATTCCGTTAACATTCCACCACTTTAACTAAACGGACACTTAGTCTTGAGTACATGCAATTAATTATTTATAAATTGTCAATGTGATCCAACCCGAAAAATCGATTCCCGAAATCTTTAACGAAAATTTTTTTGATCAAGTCGTGGGTCAAACTGATCCGATTTAATAGAACCCTAAATTATAATATGTAAGGAAATATTTCAGAGAAAAGTTCATATATATGGTTAAAAAAAATGCCTAGAGTGTTATCTTAAGCATCTATCATATGAATTTATATTATTGACATATTTAGGTTTTGTTTTGTCAAATAAACCTAAAAAAATCAAAAAAATCTTTTTTAACTATGAACATTAAGGGAATTATGAATGCCATATTGAATATAATATGGGTTTAATCTCATAATATATATTAGACAATAACTACGTACTCACACTATTTTACATTGCAATTTAATTAAACAACACTCTACAATGTCACTAACTTCAACAAGCTTAAGTAAACCTACCTAAATATTAACATTTCTTACCAAATTAAGAAAAGTAAACAAAACTTACATAACAATTAAGAAGAAAAAAAAACATAGACTTTTAAAAGTAATCAAAATGATGATTATGATGATAATTCTGGTGGATGTGGGCTGGGATCTGATACGGCTGATCTCTCTCCTTCTTACTGAGTACCTTCGGAACTACCAACAATGCCGCCGGCGGGACCCTACTCTTAACGCCGTTACTCTTCATCATCATCTTCTTATGTGCTTCCTCTGCCGGAACCACCGGTGGCCTAACGGATCTAATAAGCGCCCAATTAACGCCGTTAAAGAACGGATGTCTCTTAATCTCCAAAGATCCATTAACACTCCCGATCCTCTTTTTAGGGTTCTTGACTAATAACTTCCTAATCAAGTCTTTAGCCATTTCCATTTCTTCATTCTCCTTCAAACTTAAACCTAAATCAACCGTAGGAAACCTCAAAGGTTGTTTTAGAATGTTTTTAAGTGTCTCCTCGTTGTTATTTCCCTTAAACGGCGTCATACCAAATAACATCTCGTAAAGAAACGCTCCAAACGTCCACCAATCGACCGCTGACCCATGTCCTTGCCCGGAGATTACCTCTGGTGCAAGGTACTCATGGGTCCCGACAAACGACCTAGATCGTGCCTCTATAGGCTCCGCTATGATTTCGGTACGATCCAAAAATCTTTTCGCATTGCTATGGTTGTAACTATAATTACAACCATAATGGCAGCCACAGTCTTCATTGTCATTGTCCTCATCATCGTCCTCATCCTTTTTGTTATTAGTGGTGGGGCCCGATGGGATGTTGACGTGTTCGGTTATTGTGGTGGTAAGGGAACGGCGACGAAGACTAAGGTGGCGGCGGAGGGAGAAACATGAAGGCGGGAGGGGAGCGCCACCGGCTAGGGTGGTGGAGTGGTTTTGGTGCCGACTGGAGGGGATTTTTTGTTTAAGGAGTTTCGGAACGACGTCGCATTTAAGGGATAAGTCAAAATCGGAGAGCATGATGTGTCCGTCTTCCCTCACGAGTACATTTTCGGGTTTAAGGTCCCTATACACTATCCCCATCATATGTAGGTACTCTAGGGCTAGCAAAGTCTCGGCTGCATAGAACCTACAATAACGCAAGATTTATGTTAATAAACAACCATTGGTTAATTGTTCTTATCCTTAATCACATATTAGTGGGCATTTACTTAACAAGACTTAAAAATTGTTACTTTTTGGTATTTTAGTATATTCTCTTAAATAGTAATCAACTAATCATGCATGCAAGAAAAAAACTAAAGTAATTAAATAAATAAAATCTTACTTGGCGGAGGAGATCGGAAACCGCCGGGAAGGAAGCTTAAGCCGGGAAGAGTAAAGATCGCCACCGGGACAAAACTCCATAACAAGGCAAGAATAGTGAGAAGCTTCAAAGTCAGCATAAAGTGTAGGCAAAAAAGGATGATCAAGCATACACAAAATCTCCTTCTCCGTCTCCGCCCTCATAAGCTTCTTCCTCGCCGCCAACGCCTCCCTATCAACCACCTTCATCGCATAGAACCCTTTCGCCGCCGCCATGGACCCAACCGCCGGATTTCTAATCTGACACAAATACACACTCCCAATATCTCCACTCCCCACTCGTTGAATGAGCCGGAAATGCTCTAACCCGACGCGGCCGCCGGAGTCTCGCCGGAGACGCTTCATCGCCTCCCATGCCGCCTGGTTGGCTTTGTGAGGCTTTGGGGAGCTCAAATGGTGGTCGGAGGCGGAGCTGGAGAAGGAGCTCCGGTGGCTGGTGGTAGTTGAGGAAGAGGAGCTGAAGTTGCTTAACCAACTCCGACGTGGGCCGAATTTTGCAGATTCCGGTGGGGTTATGGAAGTTGAAGAGCTTGAGTCGTAATAGTCGGATGATGAGTCATCCGCCTTTGAAAGTGAGGAAGCCATATGAGGAAGTGTATGAGCGAAAACTATGAGTTTGTGTTCTTTTGGTTTGGGGTTTATGTGATTTTATATATGTGGGTTGGGTTGGTTTGGAGGGTCATTAGTAATTAGTTTGATTAATTTGAGTAAGAAAGGTTACAAAACATGCTTTTGATTATAGGAGGTGGAAAGAATGAGGGTTTTGTTTAAAATAATAAAAGTTTTCATGCTTTTGATTGAGTAGGTGGATTGGTATCCCTATCTTGCCATCAACTTATATCAATATTTACAATTATGCCACTGATACTTTTTACCATGTTGTTGTACTTGTTGAGCTCCATACTGCCCAGTAATGTTCGTGCGAGGTCGAAATGTTCCAATTGATAATAAAGGATAATGAATATGATATAAATAGCTGGTGGTCGATTCTTTTATAATATAGATAATTGGTTATAGTATGATATTGTGTTGGACTTGTCTTAAAGGTTCGGGTTTAATACGTGTGGATACTTGTTCTTGATGGTTAAGTTATCTCTAGTTATAGGCATGTTGAGAATGTCGTCAAATATCAATTAAGGCAAGGGGGGTGGGAAAAAAAATTATAATTCGGATGGTTGCACTTGAGGAGGCGCGTGAAGGATAAAATATTCTCATATCGACAAATAAATAACAAGTCTAGTACATATAAGATTGACGGATTGTTCTTCATATTGACAATTCATTTATATTGAAACCCTTTTGCACTTGTATAATGGATTTAGACATAACGTACTCGTACGCTAAGGATTTTTATAAGTATTTGATCGTTATGATGCAACTTTTTGGTCGTTTTATAAAATTCTTATTACAAGAACTCTTGAATTTGATGTGAAAATTTCAATCCAAAAAATATCTTCATTTATAAGGTGATTTTAGTTTTAAAATAATATTTTTAGCTATACTGATTCAAAAAAAATAAAAGAAACTAGGGTTATCAATTATAACAAAGAAGTCAAAGAAAGTTAAACGTCCATTTTCATTTTGATTTCAAGGTGTATACAAGTTATAATCCAACATGTCGCAGATAAAGTCGCATATGTCGGTCATTGCTCGGATACAGATGGCGGAAACATTCCGCAGGACGTTGAAGACCTCATCCGAAAAGATGCTCTAGGACAGTCAACTTGAAGTTGATTGTCTTTTATTCTTACGTTTGTATAAAAAAAAAAAAAAGGTTAAACGCCAAACGCAACCTAAAACATGACAGCATGGCAATATTGTAAATAGAGACAAAAGCCGGGTTTCTGTAGGAGAACCGGCGGTCAAAGGCGTTTGACGAATGTGCAAAAAGCGGCAACACAGGGTTGTTTCCAAGGGAATGTTTGGTTGCGAAAACAAAGCAAAGTTTAATTTAAAGAGAGGATTAAAATATAAAAAAACTCAAAAAGGGGACCTGATAGCAAAAGAAAGGCTTTAACTACAGTGTAGAATGTATTGAAGAATGAGCAGGAAGATCGCTTAGAATCAACAGCTCAGCCTTTTTTGAATGCTACCTCGCTTTCTTATTACTAGGAAACCACAAAAGAAGGGGTTTAATCATTTAACCAATATTAATTAATCTTTTTTTTTTTCTAACTAAGGAGATTATAGTTTATTATCAAGCTTATCATGATCATATATAACACAATATTGAGCGTTATGATTCGTAGGCAAAGTGATTAACTCATACATCAATGACTAGTGTAATAACATGGCTTTTTAACATACTATATAATGTGTTAATAATATACGAACAAATATAATGGTTCATTTTTGTGCAGATTAACATAATATATCTAATAATATAAATATGCATTAGATAATTATAATTTTTAGGCGAAAATTTTTACACCATAAGTTGACAAGTTGTAGATAGACCCGTGTTTATTATTATTTACGGATGGTTTGTGTCATGCAAAATTAGCTAGAAGGAAAAGAGAAATTTGTATAAGTGGGTCATTTTTAATATATGTCGTAGGATAAGTACAAGGAGATAGAATTCAAATGGTTCACATTTTTTATGAATATATATATATATATTTCAATTTTTTGCCAGATTTCTTTACAAAATTACTTTAAATATAAAAAAAATATTTATTTATACATTTGCAATATAAATATTTTTAAAACATATATGTGCCTTATCTCTACATGCATATAGAATTGTATTCTCCTATGATTCGTTTCTTGCATCGTATTTGATTTATTTTATAATAAATATTTATATATTTTATAGGTAATGAAAGTAGACTCTTTTTTATCTTTGGTAGCAAAAGAGTTGGCATTATCGGACAATCGTGATGGTCGGAGATATCAATATATAGCGGTAGGCAAAACTACTATCAAGTAACAAATTAAATCAAAGTAAAGAAACGAAAAACACGAGTAGGAGTGGATGCAACGTCCGAGACATTAAAATGTCAAATCACAAACGTTGTTGATAACGAAAAACATGAGTAGGAGTGGATGTAACGTCCGAGATATTAAAATGTAAAATCACAAACGTTGTTGAGAACGAGTCAAACATATTAAAGTTCAACACAAACTATATATTATATGTTATGTGTGTACATATTTGTTAGGATTAAGCACAATAAAAGTTCTATGTAAAATAAATAAACAATATAATATGAGATCATCGTCAATCTTATATACTAGAATAAAATAAACCGAAAAAACTACCGTCGAAAATGAGTGAAAATATATTAGTTTGGTGTTGGGTAAGTAAGATGAATGTGAATTATTATTATTATATGTTATATTGAAGAATAGGGTATAAATAAAAAAAAGCTGTGAAGCACATGAAGCACCCATGCCCCATTTATATCCACCTCACACCTCTCTTTCTACCTCTCTATAAACAATTCGTTTTCAACACTTATGCCTTTTTGTGCGTGTTACTCTTTACCTACAACCTTTGCGACTTTACTTTTTTCTACATAAAATAAATTTTCATTTATTTATATATTTATATATTTAAAGTTATGTTTGTCTATTTATTGGGTCCATGACAGGAAATTTGTCTTGAATCAATAGAAAGCATTTTAAATTTTGGACCAATTGGACCCTTTAATGTCATTGTCCACCTTCCAAAAAGTATGATATATAAAATATATTTATATGTTTTCTAGGATGTATAGTTCATGTTACACAATTGTCTTCTAGGTTTTACTATGGTACGTACGTAGTTGTGTCACGATCCAATTATAGCAAGTGTTACTTAGATAATCATATATACGTACTTTATCGCCTCCATCTTATAATACCTTCAATTTGTGTTCTCCATGCAAAATTAATATTAATTATATTATATATGGTCCATCTATATGTAATTGGCCATCAATAATTAATCAAATCACTAACTTAATAAAGTGTTGTATATTAGGGTTAGGTGTAAACCGAGTTTACACCTTACGTACGTTATAGGTTTTAGTGAACATTCGTGCATGCTCATTGGACATCCCCTAACTATTTCGTTGGTGGATTATCTATGTATTTTTCTTCTTTAAAAATCATGCTTGTATGAGACTAATCTGAGGATTTTATATCAAAATTGACAAACAATCATAAGTTGATATGGATGCATTTTCGAATACTCTGACTAACAAAGTTAATAAACAATAGGTTATGTACATAGAGTTACTACAACTTCATTACTTGTACCATTCATATCCTTATACACATATATATGAATGCTTATACATTGGTTGGTGATTTTAGGACTTGTTGGATAATATACAAGGACACTTAAGATGTTAAGTGATATTCTATTGTGATTCCAACATAACCTAAGTTACTCTAATGTGTATGGTGATCATGTATGTTGTGTCATTATGGAAAACTTAATAAGTTTCAGCTGTTATGTGTAATTATATTATGGTCTCGTGTTTGCTGGTGTAATTTCTAGCTGGTTGGGCATGTTCTCCTTTGGGCTTGACTTGATCTGCTTCTACCTGGATTAATGAAGGCACGTGACTCCTTCACGTGTTGTTGCCGTCTCCTCGATCTTAACCCTAGGTATATAAGCTCTTTAAGTGAGCTTTGGTGGTACTGTAAATGGTTCGGCCGATTCTTTGAGATCCTCTCCTCCAAAAGATATCGAGAGAAGAAAAGAGAGACGAAGAGCGAAAGTGAGAGTTCTTGTGTGTGATTCTGAGAGAAGTAAAGATCACGAACTCAAGCTTCACTGGAAGCTTGGTTCTAGTTGCGTTGACATCATCTTTCTTCTTGTACTTTGTTGTTCTTGTTTAGTTTCTCGTTTAGGGTTTGTTTTCGGTCTTGTTTGAGTTGTTGTAACTTGTACGTCAAACGTTCTATCTACCTAGTGGATTGGGACGGATTTCCCCTCCTGAAATCCCGCAGAGTAGGGTTTTACCCGAACTGCGTCACCAAGTTTTGTTGTGTGTTGGCTTGAATCGTTTATCTTTCACAAGATCACTCTAGATCTGTTGTATTTGTTGAGAATCGTTCATATCTAGTTTTATCACTATTTGTTGACAATACAAATAGTTTTCGTGATTAAATAAATATATATTGTATCATAATAAGTATTTCACTTTTTAGCATAACATTCATTTTTACCGGAATTAAGTCATACATAGATATATGTACATGACCGTCCAATGAATTTCAAAGAGACTTCAATGAATTTCGGAGGTTCTGTAACAATTTAAAATTTATGTTTTATTAGGATAAAAACTATTTTTTAAAAAAAATTTAATAAAAAATATTATAAAAAATTGTGGAAAATTTTTTTAAAAAATAAAGAAGAGTGTGGAAAGAAAATTTAAAATCTTGATCAATTACACCAAATTATTAAAACATTATGACAATACTCTTTAATTTTTTTAAACTAACTAAAATAAATATTACGAGTTCAAAAAATTAAAGTCCCTATGTTATTGTTAGTACATGTATATGTATGATTTATCGGTTAACTAATATCCATGAATGAAGTTGATATCAAAATTGGCAAACAACCTAAGTTGAGATCGATGGATGCATGCAAAATTACCCGGGTAAATATTTATCCTTTTTAACATGTGATGGGACGGTCATTTCAAGGTTTTTAACTTTAAGGGTTAATAATGGGATATGGGGAATTGAGGCAAAGAATGGTAGTTGTAAGTCACATATGAGAGTGGGGGAAAAGGGCGAGATGACAAAACTTGTTTTGCCCTTGTCTCCTCTTGTCATTTTATTTCTCTTGTTTTATATATATCCATAACTTTTCTAATATATAAGACATATGTTAGAAAGTTTGATTTGAGTTTTTTTTAATATTAAACTTAAAAAAGAACAATTCATGTGTTTTTTTTTTTATATAAGACATATGTTAGAAAGTTTGTTTTGAGTTTTTATATTAAACTTTTAAAATACAATTCATGCATTTTTAGTGGGTATTTTTCCAAATATAGGTTCTTAAACTATGTTTTTAGGATATAATAAAATCCGATATTACACATATTTGAGACGGGTTCAAATAACACGATGGTCGTTAGTTTTGCATGTCCTTATGAATCCATCAAGCATGTTTCAGAAAATCACCATATTAATCCATTGAATTTTTATCCTAAAATTAATATTGGTAATTTATTTAAAAGCATAGTCCATTAATCTTATATACTAGATTAAATTTTTGTTTATATTGATGAGATAGTCCCTACTTAATTCATATTTTATTATATATATGAGTGTAAAGATTATGATGAATTAATATAGTCCAAAAACAAGTGGGAAGAGGAATCCAAAATTGTTTCAAATCTTTCAATTCAATTCACCCTTTTACTAAGCAGCATCTTGTCATATATTTCACTTTTGGTTCCATTTTGAGGCAACAATCCTACCAATTCTGCACTACTTCACCCTACACTTTGGCCCATACATTTTTCATTCATATTCTTCTCAATTTCCACCCAAACCGATAAATGACAACCTGTTTAAAGTACCCTAATCAAACCTGCCTTTACCTATTATTTTTTATAAAAAAAATTAATCATGCATTTTAATAGACTAATACCATTCTTAATCATTCACTAATCCCATTTTCGGATACCTAAAATTTCACTTCAATCACGCTTAATGTGTGATTATAGTTGGATTGTGTCTGCCCATTGAAAACTAGGGAATGAAACTGAATATCATAGAAGGGGAAGTAAAATACTAAAATCTCTGAGTTTAGGGTGTGTTTAGTAATATTAGAATTGTAGTTGTAGTTTGTGGTTTGCAGTTGTGGTTTTTGAGTTTTTTTTTTAAAAATTTTATATATCAGTAAAGGAAAAGTTATAAGGGTTTTAAGATATAAAAGACACAAATATCCCTTGTGTCTATCGCCGAAATCAAAATCAAAGAAGCCAGAGAATCGTCCGATAGAAGAAAAAGGAAAATGAAGGAGAAGCCAAAGAAAAGCCAAAGAACTCTAGCCGACGGAGACTCCGATTCGCTTCTTCTTCTCTATTTCGGAATCGAATGCTATGCCCCTCTTCCAATAATTACTTGAAACTCAAGATTTATAGAATCCTCGTGTTTAAAAATGAGATTCAGAAACGCTTCTAATTAGGATTTGCAAGGTCCAGTCCGTCCCCAAATTCACAACACTATGCATGTCAATGAAGAAGTCTGCCTTGAAGGCTTTAAATCCTACGCCACTCGAACCGTCATTTTTGGATTTGACCCCACTGCAACGCTATAACCGGTCTCAAAGGCTCCGACAAGTCCAACATCCTCGATTTTTTTGTTTAGTCCCCGGAATCACCAACTTGCAACAAGTTAGTACTTTCAACTTCCAAGAGCTCGTCTACAAGCAGGGTCAAACTGACAACACTAATGTTGTGTTTTTTTAATCTCTTATTCAATGGTGATTTTGCTGAACAAAAAGAGGAATTGAAGAAAGAGGGTAGTTGGGTAATTATTTCTCATATCTAATTCTCAAATATCACGATTCAAGATTTGAGAAAAGCGGGATTTAGAAGCTCCTAAAATTCATTTCAAAACTACAATGCAATTTATAAATCCCTAACTAAATAGAGATGTAAGAAAGTGAGCCCCAATTGAAATCTTAAAAAATCTCCTATTCCGCACATCTAAACAAGCCCTTAAAGCTTCGTTTTTTGTGGTCTTAGAGAGAGATCATGTAAGAACCTATCTTAGAGTATGAAACTATAGTAGTCGTAATATTATTGTAGATGAACGTCAAAGATTAAGTGTTGTCTTTTAAACGTAGGATATATTTTTCGTAATATAATTCTAATAATTTCAACCTTTATGCAAATTTAACTTCCATTATGTGATTATATAACTGGTTAAAATATTTTTACTATCGTTATTATAGGTGTGCAATTTAACGTTCTTTATGTAGGTATATAATTGGTTAAATATTTTTACATTCGTTAGATATAGAAAAGCGGGTTAAAATATTTTTACGTTCGTTAAATATAGAGTAGCGGGTTAAATGTTTTTACGTTCTTTAAATATAGAGTAGGTGTTTAAAAATTGGAGTAGAGTACGTAGCTTGTTAAAATATTTTTTTTTAAAGTTCCTTAAATATAGAGTAGCTGATTAAAATATGGATCACACAATACGTAACTGGTTAAAATATAGAGTATGTAATATGTATCTGGTTAAAATATTTATTGTCAAATTTAACATTTTCTATCTCGATTTATAACTGGTTAAAATTCGTTATTAACCAACGTAAAGTGTATAGTAGTTGGGTACGGTTTTTTCTTACAAGTCGTTAATTTTGAGTAAAACGTTTAATGATTGTTATTTAATCTTCATAATATTTTAATGTTCGTTATTTTCGTAGTTCGTTGGAGGTTCTTTATTTTTACAGGTCGTTAAGTATAGAATCATGAAATTTAACGTTCCTTTTTTTATAGTATATCAACGGTCATTAAAAGTATAATGTTGGTTAAATATTAATAAAACGATCGTTAATATATGTTTGTACACTGATTAAAACATTAAATAGTCGTTAAGTTTTATAAAGTTCGTTAATGTAATTATATCGATTTGAATATTTGTTCAGTCATAAATATGATATCGTCTTCCTATTCTAAAGATCCATTAACGGCGTCCGCTGTTGAACCAAATTTGAACAATCAGATAAAAATTTCCTATTTAACCTTATTATCTACACTACATCATGAACGTTCTTTATTTAATACAAAAGATTTTAGAGGTTTCTACTTTATCTATCGGATCTGATCCTGTATATATATATATTATTGAAAATTTATTTAAAAAAATTCAGAATCTTTTTGCCGTTCATTTGCTATGTCTTTGTGGAAACGGAAGAATGTAGAATCTTGAATTTGAAATGTAACATTATTTGATAAAAGTTCATGTTAATTTATCACTTAAGTATGCTTAATTGGACTTTTAATGTATATGTTCAATTCATCGAATAAATTCAGTGATCATCCATGCCTTGTGTTTGCATTTTACGAACATCATTTTTAATTTTCATCGATCACTGCTGTATATATGCCTTGTGTTTTTTAGGCAACTAGATAAGCATTCAAAAAACTAAAAAGGTGTTCAAACACACTATTTAGTATTTATATTATAAACGAATATATTTATTCATATATATGGATATTAATTAAAATTATTTTTTTTTATAATATTTATTTACAATCATTTTTTTTTTGTAATAAGAATCCATAACATGTAAAAAAATATTCGACTAAATTTCTTTGAATTTTACTTTGTAAGAATCCATAACAGGTAAAAATATTTTTTTGTAATAAGAATCCATAACATGTAAAAAAATATCCGAATAAATCCAGTGTTCAATTGTTCATCCATGCCTTGTGTTTGCATTTTACGAACATCATTTTGAATTTTACTTTGTAATATTGTAAACATTGATCTACGTAACGGTCGGCGATGTAATACACTTATTTTTTTGAAAGCGGTGATGTAATAAGCTTGCAATAAAAGGTTGCAAACATTTAATTTGATATTATGGGTTTTTTTTTTTTTGTATAATTTCAATAAAAACAATATAGATAGTAATTTTCATTTTTCAATCAAAGGGAAAAAGGTAAAAAAAGGAAACCAACAAAATAATAAAATAATTTACTTCCTGATACAATGTTAGACAATAAGAAATGGGAAGCTCAGAGAAGAGAGATACAGATTCAATGTTCATTTCCATGTCTGCATATTTTAGTGTTTTAAATTGACTTCACTGACGAGAAGATCATGCCCACACTCACATGTTCTCTTATAAAGATACATTTTTATTACATTATATGTATTTATCTTCAAAGAAATATTACTTATTTCAGATATTATTCAATCTATTTTCGGATAAAATTATAATATCTTATAAATGGCGCAATAGCAGGGGAAAATAATTTTGGCAAAATTATTTAGATTTTTTTATTTATAAAGAAGTGATTTAAAAAAATGGATATATATATATATATATATATATATATATATATATATATATATATATATATATATATATATATATATATATATATATATATATATATATATATATATATATAAGCTGTTGGTAACTTATTATGTGTATTTTGAAAAAATTATTTCATCTATTAATTCATAATTTAAATAAATAATTAAAATTACTAAAAATAACTAACAAAAGACATTATAATTATCTAACATAGTTTTTAAAAATGGTTATTAGTGGACAAATTTAGCAAAATACATTATATAATATAACTTTCCCGATAATGATTTTAGAAGGTGTTTTTTTAAAAAAAATATATAAAGGTTTTTTCTCGAAAAAACTCTAACTGGAGGCTTAAAAAAACTTTTTTTTAAAAAATTTTTAAAATCATTTTGATAGAAAAATCCAGACTTAAAAAACCTGAAAAACTAACAATATTTAAATAATATAGCATCATATTACTAATCCGTATCGATACATCTATAATAAAAGGTTATATGGTAAAGATTAGAAATGAAGTTTTCTTTATTAAGCCAAACAAAAAGAAGATTATGAAAGGATTGAGATTGAATAATTTGATTGGTAAATGGAGAAGACATAGGAGTCATATGTAATGTATTGCCTCAAATTGGTTTGAGGTCGGTTTCAGAATGCAACCTGACCACTCTATGCCTAGTTGGTTGGGAACACGACAAAGTATGATCGATTCATAAGCTAACATAATTATCATTACTTTGAATGTTTTTCATTGTGCAATTTCCAATCATGTTATATTGAACTTTGGTTTGAAAATTCACTCGCTCAAATTATTAGATATGTTCATCATAGACGTACGTGATTACATAATGGGTTTTACTAAAGCAACGCATCCGACTTACAAGATATAGGTACACTGCATTGCAACAATGTTGAATTACTCGACTTTAACGTTGAACGATTATGTTGAAGAACTTAAGTTCATCGCACAATGTTGATTTTGAAAGATTTTAACTTTAACGTATTATGACGACGCTGAAAATTTAAATTTTAAGTAAGAGGAAAAAATATTGAAAAAATAAATTTGGATTCAATTATCCAAAGGGGATAAGGGAGGAAACTGTGCCCCCTTGCAGCGAGATAATTACTACGTATGCGGGTATAATTTAATTCTCTGCTAGCTTATTTGATAGATGGTAGGAAGGAGGAGAATGAAGTGCAGAGTTTCGAGTCATTAGAACAGCAAAAATATACTTTTTGTTTTTATATGCAAAATGCCTTACATGAAATTTTTTTTGTACCCCCTTCGAAAATTTTCGGACTCCGCCACTGCAATTACCTATAGACGATGGTAGTACAATTAGCAAATCAAATGTTGTATCCTTAGAAATTCGGTTATACAAAATTTATTATATCGCCACTACTTAAGTCATTACATTGTACAATATATATCAAGTGATTTACATGATGTATAATTTTAAATATATTTATAAATGAAAATATGTATAGTAAGTTCAACTGACATACTACGCAAATTGTGTTTAAAATCTTCTTTAACAACAACATTTTTGCAATTTTTAAAAGAAAATCGCGATTGTGGGGATGAGTAGTGACCTTGTCCGCATGGGTAGCAGACAATCCGGTTTCGGGGTTGGATGCAAAGAGGTTGAGCGTGCCGGAGGCCAAACTATCTTCTCTTGTACAACTACAAAGAAGATTACGAGTGAATTAATGATTTAATAATTAGTGTACTAAATATACAAGGAGCATGCGTCTTATGTTGTTCATTGCCTCAAGTTGGTTTATGGGCAGGTGTCAAAATGCAACCTGATCGACCACACTATGCTTCGTTGGTTGGAAACACGACAATGTATGATCGATTGATAAGCTAACATAATTATCATTACTTTGAATGTTTTTTTTTTTGTTCAATTTCCAATAATGTAAAATAGAAATTTATTGTTGGATATTCACTCAAATAATTAGATTTTGTTCATCATCAACGTATATAATTATATAAAACTTATTATCGATCAATCATCGCCCACTAGCTAGGACATTACATTACTGGGTTGATGCACTAGTAAAGACCCACCAACGCTGGACTGTGCCTACTGAAATGAGTGGGCTGCGCTGGAGTGGATCTCTTTATTGGGCTGGATTATTGGGCTGGACTTGACCTGCTGGATCGACAAATAGAAACGGGCCTCTCTATACGTGGACTGGTTCAGCCCACCAGAGTTGACCAGGACTTATGAAGACCCATCATGCATGACCTCTCTACGTGGTGTATGATGGTTCCTTGGAGATTTTGCTTTACGTTGGATTATCCAATGTAAAGCAAAATCTGACGGAAAAAAAAATCCATAATTTAGATACTGTTTTTCCATTTTCTAGTGTACTGTGGAATTTTTTTTTGCATGAATTGCTTTGAGAGAGGAGGAATCATGTTTGATGCACCCCACGGATGTCTGGGTAATACTTGTGGCTTATGGGGTGTTTGGTATGTATATCTTATTAATACCTGTTTGAGAAGATTGGGTACTAGCGTTTTTTGCGTTTAGCAAAAACAAACTAAGTCCTTAGTAATTTTAAATTTATTTTAAATTTTAGAAACAAAGATACAAAGGGAATTTGAGAGATGTTAAAATAAAACCTTATAAATACGATTTATAAAGTTATAAGAAACTCTATCCCATTCCGAAACCC
Source organism: Fagopyrum tataricum (assembly GCA_002319775.1). Classification (NCBI taxonomy): domain Eukaryota; kingdom Viridiplantae; phylum Streptophyta; class Magnoliopsida; order Caryophyllales; family Polygonaceae; genus Fagopyrum; species Fagopyrum tataricum. The sequence goes on from CM008280.1 coordinate 58,448,554, forward strand.
TAGCCATCCATTATGAAATCATATCTCATTTCGGAACTGCTTGAAACCCTAGCTTCTTCGCCCTGCTGCTGTCGGAACCGCCGGGATAATCGCCTACAACTGCTCAGAACCGTCTGCAACTGCTCGGAGCCTCCATCGTCGTCCTCGTAAATTTAGCACAATGCTCCCGTTAATGTTATCATCCCTATAATGTTCCAAAAGCTAGCTATCATTTAAGACGGGTTTTGAATTTAGCACAATGCTCCCATTAATGTTATCATATCCTAATTTCCACAAAACACATCCCATGACACAACAAGTTTTGTTTTAAACCGCGTATTCCTAGACAGAACTTTTTCCCTTTAAATCATTGTAGTTCTTAGTTTGTTTTGAGAATTTAAAAGATTGGTATAATCGATGAAAACTTTCTTATTTAGTTCACCCTTAGCCTCCTCCATTATAGAGGGAATTTTTGTAATAGTTTTGTTAGTCTTCGAATCGAGAAAAGAGGTTCCTAGATTCTTTAGTTTTTGGTTTGCTTGTAATGGTTTTAGGGACTCAAATTTGTGTATTTCAGTATAGAAAGGAGACGCACACTCCATTTGAGCACTTGAAAATCTTGATAAGTTAGTAGATGACAACAACAAATTTCCAAGAAGTGACGAAAAAAAATGAGTTGACCGTGGATACAAAAGGATAGGACTTAACTTGGTGAGAAAATCTATTGTACATTGACAAGATAAATCAACAAAAATGCACAAAACACTTATGCTATTTAAGGTAGAGGAAAGCGAAATAAGTGTAGAGAAGTTTGGTATAAAGAGAGTCCGAACAAGATGTTGTTACTTCGATTGAATAGTTTGAGTGGTTTGTAGCCCGAATCGGTTAATGCCTTGTTGGACAGAAATACATCAGTTCCACAATCTTCTCCAAAAAGATGATAATTGCCAACAATTACAACAAAGTCTAACTAGTACCATGAACAAAAAAATTTGTTTAAAAAATTTGCAGATCTTGACGGGGTATATCAAGCAAGAATACGCCATATATGTAATGAGTGTCAAAACAACCATGCCACTTTTTCTCTTATGTTTTCATGCATTTCATACCCTCATTTGCATCTCACATATACGTTTTTATATGGAAAAACTCCACTTTCGATCCATATTTCGGTATCTACCTTGGCTTTTATGTGTTTCAGGCTTTTTAGGTGCCAAAAGTATCGGAATGACATCCTCCCGAGAGTCAAAGCATCAAGAACATCAATATGACTAAGGAGTTGGAACATAGAATCCTCATTTCTTCCACTCTCAGAGATTAAAGAGAAAAGTTGGATTTTCTGCATGCTTACGCCTTTGGTACCGCCATAAGGGGGCGTAAGGGTCGAGCTGCACTTTATCAAAAATCTAGAAAAACGCCATCCCAACCCATCAAGAAGGTTATATTGTCCGTTACGGCCTCTTATGCTGGCCTGACGCCCGTAAGGGAGCGTAAGAGGGCGTAAAGAGAGCGTAACAACTTATCTTCAGCCGCGGTGAATTTGCTTATTCTCCACGCCAATTTTTAGGAAGTTTTTCTAGGTTTTGTGTAAACCCTAGTCGCCATGCTTCCCTATATAAGCATGTCCGAGGGTTAGGTTAAGAGGCATCCCATCATCGACTGACTTCTTCAGTCTCGTTCTCTATTCTCTCTCTTCTCTCTCTCTCTCTCTCTCTTGTTTTGGTAGGCTGTCATTGTTAGAGTTGCTCTGTAAGGTTCTTCATAGAACCAAACATTGTGAGTTCTACTCTTTCATGTTTTCAATATATTGTTTTCTTTCTTTATTTGTTAGCACGAATGGCTAGTTTCCTTCCCCTATCTATGGATTGAGATGATCCCTATAATGTCTTGGTTCTATTGTTGCATATATGTTTATGAATTGCAATCTTTGATAATCATTCTTTTCAAAGGGCTTAATTCTAACTTTTAATTACCTTCATTTACCGGAGTGACGTTTTTAATCGGTTAGATAAAACAGAGTGAAGAACCAAATAATTTTGTTTTATTGGATGTTTTGAAAAGAGCTTGGTTGAGATAATACTAGTCTATCGAGATCTCAAGGAAGCCTAATTATCATCGATTTCACCGGTCTTTGTATCTTTTAAACTAAAAGACTTAACCGTGAAGGTTTTCTTGATATTTTCTGGGTTTCTAAGTGCGAATGAGTTTTTCTATATTCGCCGAACCGCTGGATTGAGAGCTGCGTGAGTTGGAAAGCACGGTCTTGGTTTGTCTATGCTCAAGTGTACTTTAGATGATTACCTGTTTTGTCTCATATCAATGTTCACAACAATATACATGCATCAATATTCTTATTTCATTATAGTGAAGATTCTCTATTTTTTTAGATAATTCCTCCCTATAATCGTTCCAAATCAAAGAATTGCTTTTGTTCTCTTTTTCTGTTTTCTCATCATTGTCTACATAATACTGAATTTAATTGATTTCTAAGGTTTGCTAAATTAACAATTCTTGAGTTCGATAAATTAACCCGTATACTACAAGTAATCCCGTATATATCCTTGCAGGGATGTAGTTCTATTACGGCAAAACTTACACGATCAATATAAAAATCAAATATATGACAAAACCAAAACCAAACTGAAGAATATAGGACATGGCTACAATTTAGAAAACCCACCCATAGAAGGAAATCGCAAACCAAAGTAAGGACGTTTTTCGATAGGAGCCCCCATCACAACAACGCTCGTTTTTTCATTTTAAATGAGATTTTTTAGGGAGGGCCTTTGGATCTTCCATCGAGAGGAAAGGTTGTCGGAGAAGGAGGAAGTGAAGCCTCGGTTCGGATTTAGAATTTTGGCTTGAACAAGGAGATTTTGAGTGAATTGCGTGTCAGCCTTCTTCAGATCTAGAAAATTTTTCCCGCCGTTGAAGCAAGTTGGATGTGCTTCTCTTCTTTTAGGGGAGAAGGCGTTGTTTTTGCTACCATCGTCGATGTGTTCGCCGGAGAAGCTTCTTCGTCGGTCACCATAGATTTGACAGAGAGTTTGATGGAGGGTGGCTCATTAGACCTATGCGAAGGAATAAAACATTTTTGACGAGTCTCCTATTAGGGAAGGGTTTTTTGAGGGTTTTTTTTTACGACAAGGCTTGACCTATTTTTTCACTAGAAGCTTTTATAAAACATTTGAAAAAATATATATATTTCCGATCGGTAGGTAAGGATAGAAGTCGGAAGAAAAGCTATTTTTTGAAAGCACCGTTCTCTATGCATTTTTTAATTTGTTTTTATTGAGGTTTACACTTTTATATTTCTGTTTTTTTTAATTTGAAGTGACTAATTTTTATTTTTATTTTTTGATATTGGAAAGTAGTTCGAAACGCTAGACGACACGCCGTCTAGTGGATTGAAATGCTGATAAATATCGGAAGACGGACTAACCGTCATAAAATTACAACAACAAAAAAAAAATACACAAAAAATACATAAAAAGAATTCTGTAAGCAAAGTGATCTTCTCGAAAAAGGAGGATGATTCAGTCATATAAACAAATATAAATATGATAATTACACTATTTTTTATGAACGTTTATAGGGTTATAGTTGTAATATATCATTCTTTCATAAGCTTCCTTCCTATAGCTTTTGATATTAAAAATTTTAAATCTTTTATAAATTAGTATAAACTCTCCTAAGCTTTAACTCTCGCGCACTTAGCAGTTTATACTAACTTAGGGTGTGTTTGTAGTAGATTAGGATTATTTTGAAGATTATTTTAGATGGAAATTAAAGGGAATTAAAAATTTTACATAGGATTAATAGGGATTAATTGATTTAAGATAATTCAGTTGGGTTGTTTGGTAGGAATTTTTTTAATGAGCTTAATTAGTTAAAATTTACATATTTCCCCTCAAAGTTGTAACTTAAATATTTTGTAAGTTATCAATGATTTTTTTTTTGTAGCTGCTGCGAGAACAAGCGAAAAAGATAGATATATATATATATATATATATATATATATATATATATATATATATATATATATATATATATATATATATATATATATATATATATATATATATATATATAGTGTTTCAATATGTCAAGAACATTCAGTTTATAGAGAAGGTAAATTCATTTCTTTGAAGATCCATGGTATGTTTTACCATCTCAGAAAGCATAAAAAGTTGGCTAGTGATGACTAAATTTTGATTTAAAAAATGATAGTTCATATTAGGTTGATTATTGTGTTGTACACATTTGAGTTAAGCATGAATCCATGTATATTATATCTCTTCATATTCATGGATGCCAATGTACGTGAAAATCACCTGCCTACAATACTGATTCCTAGTTTTGGAGGCTATTTGTTGGATAGAAATGTCATCACTATGTCCTTTGCCCAAAGGATGAACACGAAGCCCAAATTCAGTTTGCTTGGTGTAGCTGCCGGGCAGGTAACATACTGTTTTGGCTCTTTAATGTTGTTCGTCGCTAGTGACACCGTCTGAAGCAATTTCAACCCGCGGTCTGGTACTCTTCATCTGCGTCGTTGGTTTTTCTTCTGTTCAGTCAAGAGTGTCGATGTCGATTTTTGTTTATTTTGAGAGGGGTACGTGTGAAATCAATAATAATTGTTTATTTTGAGAGGGGTATGTTATCATCCATATAATGTTCCAAAAGCTAGCTATCATTTAAGACGGGTTTTGAATTTAGCACAGTGCTCCCGTTAATGTTATCATATCCTAATTTCCACAAAACACATCCCATGACACAACAAGTTTTGTTTTAAACCGCGTATCCCTAGATAGAACTTTTTCCCTTTAGGTCATTGTAGTTCTTAGTTTGTTTTGAGAATTTAAAATATTGGTATAATCGATGAGAACTTTTTTATTTGGTTCACCCTTAGCCTCCTCAATTATAAAGGAAATTTTGTAATAGTTTTGTTAGCCTTCGAATCGAGGAAAGAGGTTCCTAGATTTTTTAGTTTTTGGTTTGCTTGTAATGCTTTTAGCAACTCAAAGTTGTGTATTTCAGTATAGGAAGAGACGAACACTCCATTAGAGCACTTGAAAATCTTGTTAAGTCAGTAGACGGCAACAAAAAATTTCCAAGAAGTGAAGGAAGAGGTGTACCCATAAGACTCAAAAGCAGATAAATCCAGTACGGTATTTCGAGAAACACGAAAAAATGAGCTGGCCATGAATACAAAAGGATAGGGTTTAAGTTGGTGAGAAAATCGATTGCACATTGACAAGATAAATCAACAAAAAAGCACAAAGCACTTATGCTATTTAAGCTAGAGGAAAGCGAAATAAGTACAAAGAAGTTTGGTATAAAGAGAATCCGAAAAAGATGTTATAACTCATATAAAATAGTTTGAGTGGCTTGTAGCCCGAATCGATTAATGTCTTGTTGGTAGAAATACATCAATTCCACCATTTTCTCCAAAAAGATGATGAATGCCAACAACTACACCAAAGACTAACTGGTACTATGAACAAAAAAATTGTTCAAAGAATTTGCAGATCTTGACGGGTACATCATAAGCTTTAACTCTCACGCAATTTTTAATCTTTTATAAATTAGTATAAACACTCGTAAGCTTTAACTCTCACGCATTCCGTAGTTTATACTTAGTTAATGTTTACCCAATTTACCCTTATTATAGCTTATGTAGTGAAGGATTAGAAATGAAGTTTCCTTTTTTAAGCCAAACAAAAAGAAGACTATGAATGGATTAATGATTCTTGGTGTACTAAATAAACAAGGAACATGAGTCCTATGTTCTTCATTGCCTCAAGTTGGTTTAAGGTCAGTGTCAAAATCTAAACTGATCGACCACACTATGTCTAGTTAGTTGGGAACACGACAAAGTATGATCGATCGATAAGCCAACATAATTATATTACTTTGAAAAAAAAATTTGGTGCGATTTCCAATCATGTAATATAGAATTTTGGTTGTTGGAAATTCACTTAAATAATTAGATTGCGTTCATCATCAACGTATATAATTATATAAAACTTATTATCGATCAATCATCACCCACTAGACAACTAGTTAGGACATTATATCAGATAAACTATTAATTAATTTACGTGTTATATATAAATTTTAAATTAATTGTAAACCGAATATGATATATAAGGTTGTTATACTTTAGCTCGACTAAAACAATTTGAGTCGAATTCATTTACTTTTTAAGCTACTTAAATGATAAGTGACTTAAATTTATATGAATGATAGTTGTGTTGTCATATTAGTCAAACTATTCTGCTTCAACTTGAGATGGACTTGCAAAAAACTCGATTTGTGCTCGTTAATTAAACAATACGAATATAACACTTTTTGAGATTAATTTTAGGCGATGTTCGAACTCAACTCAATTCCAAAAGAGTTTAACATTAACATGTGACTAGCCATCTCAACTGACCTATGCGATTATCATCCAAAGTTCAACTATACGACTCAATGAATACAATCTGAATTTTTCCTACCAGAAAAAGGACAAGCATAATGGTCCAACCAACCAATTTCTACCGGAAAAAGGCCTAAGACAATGAGATCTCTTATCCCGTACCTATTTATCATAAGAATCGAAATTTTAACACAAATGCTACAAGAATATCGCAACAAGTACGATAATCATATTGGTTTTCAATAAAAATCTTTTAAAACACGTGTTTTAATATATGTCTAGTAAAACCACTTCTTGATTATATTTTAATAAGGTTGTGGAAGAAAAATATAAATTACTACTTTTAGCAAGAAATTTTATTTTAATTTGCATAATACCCGTGCCTCGCACGGGATGACACAAAATTTATTCATGAATTAAAAAATTAGTGTAATAACTGCATCGGTAAGCCAAAAACCAAATATTATTTTATGACAAAAATACATAATTTTGTTATAAGAATATTTATATATTTTAATCATAATATATTACATTTGCTAGAATATATATTTCATGATTTTTTTATAGAAATAAATGACAAAGTTTTTGCCTGATATACATAGAGTTAGTCTATTTGAAATATTTTATTGCTTATCTCTTAATATGGTATTGACATGTGACAAAATCCTAAGTGGCTTAATGTGATTATCACATGTGGCAAAATCCAGTGTGCCTTAATGTGACGATGACACGTGATTTATACACTTTTGTTTTAGTATTATGTGTTAAAATCTTGTAACGTGAAATAAAAATAATTTAAAATCAACAGAATTTCTCAATTATTAGAAACAAATGACTCTAATAATTCTAATGTAGAATCGATACTTGTAATCCATATACACTTTATGTTTTATACTTTTTAGTTATGTAGTTATTTAAATAAATATTATAAAAATCCATATAAAGATTTAAAATTTGTATTAATATAATAAAATATAAACATACAGTAGGATTGTACATTATAATTTATATGTATATTATTTTATATAACAAAGTTAAAATTATAGTTATTCAATTTATTAAAAAAATCAAAATTATTTCTACTATGTAAATTAATATTACTTTACATATTAATAATCTTAATTAAGTGAAAAAAGGTTAAAATTATATTTTATAATATTAAGATTGCATGTGGTAAAATGGTAATTCTAAAAAAAAAATTATTAAAACTAATAATTCATATATAATTTTAATTGGTATAAATATATCATAAGATCAATATCTTTCGATCATGTACGATATAACGTTACGTCTTGTAGGAGTAGAGATTTTGGCCGGCCCATAAATATCCTAGCCCATTCACCTTACTTTTGTTTTAGGATAAAGCTTTAAAAACCTAGTTTCTCGCGCTAAGAGAGAATTGAACTCTGCTGTGTGAGGACGGAGAAGAACTGTATTACGAGTCTACGATGGCCACCGTGAAGGATGTTTCGCCTCATGAGTTTGTCAAGGAGTACGCCGCTCATCTCAAGCGCTCTGGAAAGGTACTCCTATTTGCGACTCTCTTATTTGATTGGCCATGCAGCCATGCTATTCGTAGACTTATAGTAATGTCCATTGAATCATCTTCTCTGATTCTTCGCGTCAAATATGCGTTATCGTTCCCGTTCCTCTTTCCGAGACTTGTTTTTGGATTTAGAAAGGTTTATCCTTTATGTAGTTTATTGAACAGCGAGGAAAATGGATCCTTGAACAATTGACTTATGAAGATTTAATAACCAGATTTGAATGACCGACGTGACTTGAATTGCTCGAATCCGTCAAGCATGGGTGCTTGTTTTTCTTTTAGTTTATGCTTCTGTGCAATATTGTGTTCTAATTGGTCATGTAATCCCAGTTAATCGATGGTTAATGTTCTTCTTGTAACTCTGAACTGCACTGCTACTGTTTTTTCATGGCTTTAACTGCTGTTCAAAGTTTATTCCCAAATATTGAACAAGGGCCTCTTTGATATACTAATATTTGGGTTAACCAAACACCAGATATCAAATGAAATAATATTGCTTTGCAAAATAGCTCAAGTATCTGGGATATTTTTGTTTGGTGTATTTGCTACAAAATTTTTCTTTGCTTTTCAAATGAATTGATTTTGTGTAATTTTTGTTGAAGATGGAGTTGCCTCACTGGGTTGATATTGTGAAAACCGGAACTCTTAAGGAGCTCGCTCCTTATGATCCTGATTGGTATTACATCAGAGCTGGTATGTATGTTTGTACCACCACCTTCATCATTGGCTGCAAGTAACTGTCTGGAAATTGCAGCTTATGAGTACACATGTTTCTATTATGACAGCTTCCATTGCTAGGAAAGTCTACTTGAGGGGCGGTATTGGAGTAGGTGGATTCAAGAGGATCTATGGAGGTAGCAAGAGAAACGGAAGCCGTCCTCCCCATTTTGGCACCAGCAGCGGTTCCATTGCCCGTAACATTCTTCAACAATTGCAGAATATGAACATCATTGAGCTTGACCCCAAGGGGTGAGTTCCTTTGCTTAATTACTTTCTTAATCTCCAATTTCAATATTTATTTGTTAAAATTCTTATGTTTTTACCAGTGGGAGGAGAATCACATCAAGCGGAAGGAGGGACCTCGATCAAGTTGCTGGAAGAGTGCATACTCCAGTCTCAGTCTCTGATTGAGCCTGCGTTTGTGTTATTTTTCTGTTTTTTTAAAGATTGGTTAGATGCAATGTCTATAGATTTTGACTTTCATATTTGGAATCCAAAGCCACATAGTTCATCGTATGCACACCCAATCAAGAATCTGCAAGTAAAGTGAATCGCTTTATCGCCTACTTTGCAAATTGACATTCAATTTAAATCATGGGACTCATCCGTACCATGTCCATTGGAGATCGGACTGAGTTTGTTTGAGATTATGGTTTTTGTTCATGCTTTTTGTGATCAACTTCCAAACGCATTTCCAGGTTTCCCTTTTAGGTTTTAGCATTGTTGACTTTCATTACATCATTGTCTTCCTAGTTCTTCTCTTGCCGAGTCTTTTTCATATTTGAGTGTGTTATAAACTTATAATCCTTCTTATTTTTTGTTTCCTTGAGTGATAGATTAACCGAAACTGAACTGAATACGGTTTGGTTTCTCTATATGTTTATGGGTTTATCGAGTTTTGGCCATATTTTGCTAACGGATAGCTTGATTTTCGATAATGGGTTTATGGGGGTTTTTGGCAATACTATTTTATATACTTTTTAAAAAATTATAAAAACGAGCAATTTGAAATAATTTGTGGATATATTCTTTTAAAGTTTTCTAAGTTATGGCAAAAAGATACTCCTCCAATGAAATAGTTTTAAAATACAGGGATGTATGGCTGTAACTTCAGAAAATGTAAAGAAAACAAATTTAGTTTACATGTCATTGATCATTTGTAAAATTAATGTTTATGGGATTATTTTTCCATCAAAATGTGTTTCATTGTTCAATTGTAAAATTAATGCTTACGAATGTTCAGTCCATATCCGTTTTTTGAGATTGTAACTAAAACGGGGACTAATTTTTATGAAAATAACATTAAAAAAGTATTGTTATTTGTTCTACTCTTTAATCTTCGGATGGATTACACATATTTAACGTTTATTCAAAGAAATTATTAAGTAGATAAATATAATTAAATAAAAGCTGGTAGATCAATCAAATATTTTTTTTTATTTACTACTTTAAAGAACAAAAAGGATAGTTATCTAACTAAATTCGACGGCAATGAAAATAATACTATTTTATTACCTTTGTCATAATGCAACAAAACTCACAAATGTATAACAATATTTCTTTTTTGAGATAACCCATTTTAACCATTATTTGCTGGATTTTGTTGCATCTTGGCTGGGATGATCATAATTTCTATGATCACTAATTAAAATTCATCCTCGAAACCCAAAAAACCTTTTTTTTCTCCCTTAATTCAGATCAAAAGATTTTGTATTTGAAAGGGAAATCGGAAGGAATCATTCAATTTGAATCCCCCATCATCATCTTCTTTCTTCTTCTTCCTTGAATTAAAGGTCGTTGGAGGAAGGACTTTAGATGGGTGGAGGGGGAGGAAAAGCTTCGAAATCGGAATCGAAATCGGCCGGTGAAACTCAGGTGGTGTTGAATATCTATGATCTCACCCCAATCAATCATTATACCTACTGGTTCGGTTTCGGCATTTTTCACTCCGGCATTGAAGGTTCGTTCTTATCTGTTCTTTTTGTCTTTTGATTTTCAATTTATTTTTGAAATGCAGTTTGTCATTTTGTTTTGTGGATTGGGTGATTCTATAATGTGATGATCACAATTAGACGTTTAGTATTCATATCTGAATGCGGATACGGATATATGATATTCGATCAAATGGAGCCTTAGGGTGAAAATGTGAACTAAAACCTCTGATTTGTGATCCTAAAACTATCAGAATTCAAACACTTAAAAGAATTTTGTGTATCCTGAATGAGCAGTCCACGGGATGGAATACGGATTTGGGGCTCATGATTTTCCGGTTAGTGGCGTATTTGAGGTAGAACCGAAAACATGTCCAGGCTTTATTTATAGGAGTTCTATACCTCTTGGTTGCATAAACATTCCCCATTCGGAATTCCGGGATTTCATTGAGAATGTGGCGTCTGAGTATCATGGAGATACTTACCATCTCATCACCAAAAACTGCAACCATTTCACTGATGACATTGCCAGCAGATTGATTGGGAAGAACATACCTAAATGGGTAAATCGTCTAGCTCGTGCCGGTATGTTTTTACCCTCTTTTCTCTTGTATTATTACTTTGTACGTAGATCAATGAAGCTAAGAGAAAACTCTCTTGACTTAATTTCAGGCGCTGCTTGTAGTTGTTTGCTTCCTGATAGCCTTCAAGTTACCACAATTACACCATCAACCGAGTATCACGAATGTGTCGGTAAGTTGAGTTCTTTTCTTTGGTTTTACTGGCTAAGAATCAAAGATGGATAATATATGTTGTTCTAATGATGTGCAGAAGAAGGAAGCGAACATTATTCAGCAGACAATCAACTTGAATACGCTGAAGATGACGAAGATGATCAAGGTAAACTTCTTTCAGCTTCACCAACAGCGGGTAAAGTTGTCCCGGTTTCACCTTCAGCTAGTAGAGTTGTTCCGGTATCACCTTCATCGAAAGAAAACATCGCTTTTGTCATGGAAGCTGAAAGAGGACGATGATCGTTACCCTAATACCCTGTCTTTCTTGATTAGGGTTCGTTTCCTGCAAACAAGAGTGAGATTTTTAGGGTTCAGACTCTCTCCATTGCTTGGAAATTCTAGTAAGATTGTACAGAAGGTGTTTTTGTAGCATTTGGAAATGTCTGTATTTGTTCCAAACTGGAACCATCAGTGTGTAATTAATATGAGGGGTTCTTAACTTTCAATACAGAACAATTTTTGTGCTCAATGATGCTTATTTGACAAAGAAACAAAGCAAATCCCTCTAAAGAAGCACCAAATAATGGATGATAAAGCAGAAATTACAAGCCCTAAAATAACTTACTCCAACGCCAATATTATATAGTCAATAACAGTGCCATTTAGCGGCACCAGACTGTATAATTCAGATAATTAAAAACCATGTCTAACACATTTAATATTAAGGATCATCAAGCCAACGATTCGTGCGGATAGAAATAAACCAATGTGCGCATCACAAATTCAGTCTAAACAACTTCATGGCACTAATAATATCTTTTTGTTGATCGTGAGCTTCTTGCTGAACAGAGTTTAACCCTCAAGGTTCAGTTTTGAAGTGAGCCAGCTACAAACATCGGTTATCTCTTGAGGCACAGTATGGTGTCCAAGCCTGCAAGTTAAACAAAAATAAACACTTGAGAATATGCTATGTATGATTAAGCAACATAGTTTTAATCCTGAAGTAGAGACATACCCGTTATAGGATTTGAATGTAACATCACGAAAACCACTTGCGCTTAATCTCTGTGAGGACCGCTCACCAAACTTGTATTGGACGACATCATCAACTGCCACAAGTATACAAGAGATAAATTTATATATATATGAGGGAAAAGTAAAACTAAATCATGACAAATTTAAAACTAAGTCGCTATATCTCAATTATTTTCCTTTTTCATTTTCTACTCTCCCAAAATTTGGAATAAGATAAAGGAGATGCCTTACCTTTCCCGTGACAAATCAAAATGGGCAAAGATGATGCACGGGATGCAGCCTCATCATTAGCTACCTTTTCGCTCAAGGTCCTGGAAGCAGTACAAATGAAGTTGTGGGAAACAGACATCAAATAATAACATGGTTAGGAAATTAAATTTTAATTTGAGTATTTTGTCAAAAAAATATATACTTTGCACAAGGAAGCCAGCCACTTAGCCCAGCAACAGCACTTAGGTTGGGTGTGTATGGATTTCCATTTCCATATTTTCCTGATGTAAAGCAAGTGGCAGAGTACAGCGAAGTGGCTGCTCCCATACTGAAACCACCCACACCAAGTTTGACTGCACAATAGAAAAGCATCTCCTATCAGAAAGCAATAAATAAATGCACAAATTTGGAAAGATGCTCAAAAAATTTTATTTGTATTTTCAAGTGCTTTAGGGTCAAAGATCTGAGATAAAATCTCTACCATACATCAGTAGATAGCAACAACTAATAGAACCATGATATAACCCACCCCAACTTGATAGAAATTAAACTGGAGTAGCATTTACAAGTTTAGTAGCTACTCCTTCCTCTAGCCTAGTCCTTGCATATTCAAACAGTTTGTAATTTCTGGCAAAGTTGAGTCAGTTTTTCTCTAGACTGTCTTTATTGCCCGTAATCACATCTGAATACTAAAGAGAATCATAGATTTTATAAAGTTTAACATATTTCGCATCAAATAAAGCCTTTGGTTTCCCAAACGAACATTGTTAACAAAATTCCTATACTAATATATACCTCTGTTTACATGTACTGATGTACAAATGAATCTATTTTTCATTGCTGTGTTCGGTAAATTCTATGTTTTACATATTCATACCTCCATCCGGCTACACCTCATTTCATATGACAATCGTATTGTCCCCTTATCCTTACTGTTTTTTTTCTTTTTCTTTTGAAATTCTAACAAATTTGTGCTTAGGGAAATAATTGTAAATTTTCAAATCAAAGAATGCTCCTAATAAGCAGTTATTTCTCAATGCTCGAAACTACATTCAACTTGTTATGTAAACCAATTAGTGTTAATGTGTTAACTTCTCTAGTGTAGGCAAAAGATGGACATACTGTCAGCTGGCTCATTAGACAACAGATTCGCAACATGTGCAGCTGAGGCATCCATGCCCTCAACATCAACAGGACCTTCTTCAGTAAGGTCTCCTACGTCAAACCCTGTTAAAATTATATAGCAGCGGGAAAAAAGGTTAGGAGCAAAGAACAAAAGCTATTGACTAAACTATTTCAGTTCTACATTAACACTGTCTGTTCTAGCAACACTTTAACAGTAAAAAATGGGAGTTCAGCCAAACACAGAAGCATCTGTAATTATGATACTGTTGAATCATCACATCATGAGGTAACACAAAAGTAGCACTTAATTGTTGAAGATGATTTCCATGATGACGGTTGGTGCTGGTTCTTTAGTTACAAATTTAGGAAGTTGTGTTTCAAAATTGACAAATTATGTGTTGAAGCATCTCATAGGATTATATCTTAAGCGAGTACATTTATACATTCCCCACTAAACCTTTGCCTAGATAGGCAGAAGGCTGTGACATATAAACTTGCCAGGCATTCCTGAATTTTTATTTCTATGATTGGTTGCCAGGTAATTCTGATATTATGGTAACCTTTCTAGTAGACAATTCCAATGCCAGTACGAGGGCTCGAATTGCATAGTGAAACAAGAAATACTGTCAGAACAGTCAAAACAAGAAATACCGTCGGAACCACTATATGTAAGTCTGTTACAAAAACAAAAGCATGCAGATAAAAACCTAGAATATTGCTAAACAAAGAGCACATTGAGTCCATTTGGAAATCCAAGACCTTCAAAATAATACATCAAATTCCAGAGAGTTAAGACTTACATGCAGTGGAAGGAAAACCACCAAACAAACTTATAGGTCGAGATGGAGCTGTTGGGCATATCCATTTTATCTGCCCGAGCAAACATTAAGCATATCAATGTGTATTGAAAGACTACAAGCATTAGTAAATGAGTGAAGGTTAAATTTTCTCAATTCTTACATTTGGAAGTGGAACAGTCTCCAAGAGTTGGGACCAACTGCCAATGAAGAAAGCACTGTTAGCTAATTTCATCATCTTAAACATTTTAGAGTAAACAAAATAAGAATACAATAAAGTATAAATAAGATTATTGAATATTTCATTCATCCCAAACATAAGCTGAAGGCAGAAAGAAAGGTCATAATGAAAAGGAATTCAGTAAGTCATTCAGGTCACTAGATGAGCTCAATTTACCTCCCCCCAGTGTCACCGAGGCCATGCAACCACACTATAGTAGCCTGGTGTTTACCTTTAGGCTTAACAACATGTGTCGGCCCGAATTCCATAGCCCTTCTAGCTGCAACACCACCTAAAAACAGTGCTATAAATATTCACAAGCATAAACATAATAAACTGAACAAATTATCATCAACTACTGCTTTGATTTCAGTCATCCTCTCGATCACCAGCTCTTCCTCAAAGTTCAAAACATAAAACTTAGAGGTGAATTTCAAACAATGTTCATCTTCTAAAACCCAATCAAGCAACAACCACCCTCTATCGTCCAAATTAGTGATAGAATACTAATTATTTGTTCAAATACCAAAATAAAACACAATCTGACTGACAAACCAAGCCGTGGTGAACAAATGCATCCCACATTTGACTTTGGAGTTTAGACTGATAGTAATGTAAATCAACAATAAATCAAAAACTAACCAGAAGCAAGAGAAGAACCAGCAAAACTCATAATATCTCCCCTTCGTTGAAGAAAAAAGCAAGCACTTCGTAGAGCTAAAGAGTCAACACCTGCAAAACGGATTAATTAGTAGGGGGCGAAATCGTGCATATGTGAACATTATCAATGCAACAACATTACGATTCACAGCTATGAGAAACAATATCGATCTCCACAGATCCCGTTCGAGAAATGAGTGGGTCGAAATTTAGCTCAATCTACTGGAACTTTCAAGAAATCGTAAGAAGAAATAGAAACAGAAGGACGCAATACACAAATGAACATGAAAAATCCAAATTATTCACATATAGATAAAATGAATTGCAGATAGAGATCAAAATCATATGCGGAAAATTGTTGAAGATTTTTCCATACCTGCTACGAATTCACTGATAGCAGAAGCTTTCTTTCGAGCGCTCTCTGTCTCTCTATCTACCAGGCTAAATTAGTTCCAGAGTTCCGTGGGTAGGGTTTGTCGTTTTGCCCATGTGGCCATGTCTTTTTCTTTTTTACAAAATCATCCCTTAATTTAGATTATTTTATACAAAACTACCATTTTTATTTAAAATTAGGTTAAGATCCGATATTTATGTGATTTTTTTTTCAAAAATTAACAATAAAATATTATAAGTTGTTTTACTAGTTTTTCGACTATAGTTGTGTTTGCCCCTACTTCTCATCGAATTTATGCTTATAATTTGGTGCCTTGAGTATTTTTAGTCTTGCTATTATAATTTGGTGCCCGAATTCAAAAATGTGTGATATATGTAGTGTAACACCCCAAATTCGTAGGACTCGAGGTGCTACTGGGTTAGGATCTCACAATGGATCCTGACCCTAGCCTGACAACAAGTTCACTGAATCTTACAACAAGACACCAATAGATTAAAACAAAACATAAAACTAATATATATATATATATATATATACATATCAATAGGATGATACAGAATACTGCTGAGTACAAAGTCAAACAGAAATCCGTACAACATAAATAACCCAAAATCCCACGATATCGCCCAGTGTACGGAACCCTCAGCAGATCACCCCTCTGGATCACTCTACAGCTCTCCTAACCTGCAAAGGATCTACAACACGGTATAAAACCATTAGCTAACCATACACATATATAAGAAGATGCTAGAGTACAAACACATATCAAGAATATTAACACCTCCTCATGATATCACACATTTACCCGGTTTATTATCTTTATAACGTTAAACACTCAAGAGTATATAAATCGGTATATATGAGTATACGTGACACGAGGAATGTATATAATTCTCGCATCTGCGTGCAATAGCTAGCTGGAGTGGTAACAGCGCACTTTCTCGTATACTATATGGAATGGTAGGTGCCCTTCCCGTATACCAAAACTAACTAGCTTACAAAGAACTTCCCAAACTCCACTACGGGATGAAAGGTAAGTTGTCATAACCACTACAATGGGCGGTCAATATAACATAGGTCGGTAATGAACCATATCGCATGCTATAAAGCATATAACAAACACCACTCAAGCATACATCCAATATAAGGATAGTAGCTAAGTAAGTCCTATGGACTTACCTCAACCTCAGAAGTCGTATCACTACGATCAGCTCTCACTCAGGTCCACTTCAAACTAGAGGACAACACGGCCTATACAAGGCATACATATATATATATATATCAAACTCTTATCACACAAAGGGGTCACACCTAGACCCAAGAGATCCATAAGGATCATGTCCAACTCGTAAACCTCAAAGCCGTAACCGGCATATCTATATCATACTCATCAACATCCGATACCTAGCATGGTACTAAGTCCCTCATACTAGGAAAGGAAAGGGGCTACCCAACTGTAGGTAGTCCCGGGACAAGACGCACCTGCGTGATCAAGGGACGCAGGGGCGGAAAAGACAACCCGCAGGCGCGGCAGGAAGCAGCCGCAGGCGCGGTGACAAGAGACGCAGGCAACGCAGGCAAAGCGCGGGCGCTGCGGCACGGCTTCCGCAGGGGCGGCGACTTCTAGGCGCGGGGGCGGCGTATGTGCAGAACGTGAACTCACGATTCCTCTTCGGCTCTTCTCGTGATCAAATCACGTCTATTTCATTCCAAAATCACACACATGCAATAACATACACATTTCAACATCACTCTATGATCAATACATCTAATCCGAAGCTAAGGAAAGAAGAATCAAGGAAAGAAAGAAGGAGAAGCAAGATCACTTACCACCCTTTGTGGTCCTAGGCTGCAGGGAGAGATCACACACCTCAGTAGCTGGCTTCCAAGCTCAGCATACACACATCCATCATCAACATCAACCACAACACACAACTCTCAAGCAAAACTCAAAGAAGAACCAAGAACAAGATCAAAGAAGATGAAGGAGAAACAAGAAGGACGTAGGTCTGAAATGGGGAAGTGAAGAAGGTAACCCTTGCTCAGCAAGGAAACGAAAGAAGTAAAGCAAAGGGTAAAGCACGGGTCAAAGGAGTCAACAAAACCGGCTGCAGCCGCCGGAAACCGCAGGGGCGGTTCTCTGAGCCGCAGGGGCGGCAGTCATGCCCGCGGGTGCGGCAAGGCTAAACTCGGTCAAAGCCAATCTCGGCTAAGGTCCAATCTCGGTCCGAAAGACTAAGGCTCTTACATGTAGCTAGCAAAAAAACGTATAAGCTTTCTCAATATTAAAATAATCAAAACACAAAAAATTCCTAAATGATTTTCTATTATCAAACTAACCACATAATACAACAACAAATTCAACATCTATATACACTAATAAGTCATCTTTCCTCTTGAATTCTCTAAAAAAATCTCCTAGATGATCTTCTAGGTTGGAGAGCTGAACACGTGACTTCATTTCTAATGTCTTTTTAGTGATTAGATTCTCAATATCATTTAGGACTCTCTTGATGTTTCTCTCTTCCCTTTCCATACCCAAGCTCTTCTGCTTTCCTCCTTCACTTACTACCTCTTGGCCTATTCAAGGTAGCATTGGCGATAATCTCATCTGCATCAAATCAAAATACATTATGCCATGTAGTTATGTACATAGATCAAAATTCATTCCTATGTAGGAAAGATATTCATCTACATCAAATCATTTTTTATCATAAATGTAATGTTTCATTAATTTTACTCAAAAGTATACACGCAAATACAAAACCAATTCTATATGTTTAGGAAATACCTTAAGAACTATGATTCAATGTAACTATTGCTCCACGTCTAAGTACCTAACACACTGAAATGCTTCATTAATTGTTATTATATGCAAACAAACTTGTTATCCGAACCTCCAAGTACCTAACACACTAAAACAAAGACAATTGCTCCACATCTAAATAATACTTAAGTTATGTAAATGAATAAAAGATATTTCAGGATTTATAACGGAAGCTTTTTGTCATTTCCATTTTGATTCCTCACAAAATTAAGATCCATACAACAAAAGAGATTTGAAGAGTTGGCGAAATCAATGCAATGAAGAAGAAGAAACAAATGAAGCAGTAACTTCTCCTATTGATCATTGAAGCCATTGTCATACTCATGAACCCTAATACCCTTCTTCAAACAACAAAGCAATTGAAAGTAATAAAAAACAAAACACTCACCAAATTTGCAAGTGTTTCACCACTACATCTTCAGATCGATCCTAGCTAGTATTGATTCATCCATTAGAATCAATCACCGGAAGACATACCTGAACAGACAACAAATCTTGGAAGAGATACCTGAATGATTGATTATCAGTTCGAAAGACATGCGAGGGAAACCCTAATTAACACCAACGAAAATTGTAGGTATGGGAGATCGAACCTTTGTCTCGGCGTCGGCCTCCAAGGATGAAGAAGTCGTCGGAGAAGGAAACTGTAAGGATGAAGAAATCGTCGGCGTCAACCTGCCAAGGCCTGGGAGAAGCTCTGGGCGAAGCACTAGCGTTGGCCTCCAAGAATGAAGAACTGGTCGACGCGAGGGAGGAGATCTGTCTCAGACTCTCGGCAATTCTCAATCTAGTACACTTGTAATATATGTGAACAGTAGGATAACATAGTATTTATGTTATCTTATATATATTATATGAGTAGCAGTCTTTGCCACGTGTCACACAGAAAATGGCTAATTGTCACGTGTAATATCAATATTTAACCACAGCTCATCAAAATCTTAATTAAGTTTGTTCATTAAAAAAATATGTATAAAAATATAGATAAAAATATTAATTCTAATGAAAAAATCTTTCAGCCCACCAGTTCACCAAAAAAATAAATCCCACAAGAAATTTCAGCATTTAATAAATTTCAACAACTAACAAAACAAAGATATTTCCTAAGCAAATATTTAGTAATGTATTATATAATATTATGTAATAGATGAAAAAATATTAACATATGAACAAGTATAATAAGGGGAAAAATCATATAATGAATTATTAAACAGTTAGATATTTTATTAATGTATTATATAATATTATATGTAAAATGTAAAAATATTTTTTGCTTATTATTTACTCTACCTAGTGACAAAAAAATAGTTTATATATAATCCCTTAAAAAGAATAACAATTAATATTTTTTTCAAATCCCGTGCAAGGCACGCGTAATACACTAGTTTAATATACCCACCACAAACCCGAAACCCTCATCTTTTTTGCAGTTTTTAAAACACTCAAAATAAACACGTTACACTCCTTTACACTACCTACCAAACAACCCAAAAATAAAAACACTAGTTTACACTACAAAACACATAACAAACACAGCCTATGTTATGTATTGAATTGAATGTATATCGATATACTGTTCTGAAAATTTTATGAAAAGAATGGATCAATAATGCAGTTTTTTTATAAGGAATACCAACTATGCACTCTAATTTTTATCAATCGACTAAGTTTGCACTTTGAATTCTCCCGTCTCTTAAAAACTTATTTCTTCTAATTCTTGACAATTGTATCTCTGTTTTAAGTTTTCAATTCGACTTCTCATCTTCATATTCGACTTGAGTTCTTTGTCCCGATTCCAACACAACGCTTTTTTCTCCACTAATTTCTCCTTCTCCGTCGTCAATCTTAACCCTGGATCTTCCGGCAATGGGCTTGCATTCTTTCTATCCCTGATAACAAAACCCTATCCGACGGGTATCTAGGTCTTGTGAATTCCTTTCAGTTGAACAATAATCGATTTGTTGCGGTTGAATTTGATACCAGACTTGATGCACACTTTGAAGACCCGAATAATAATCACACGTGAGCTTGAATATTGAGAGCCTGGTTTCAGTCCAAACTACGAATTTGGAGTCTTACGGAGTCGAATTTGTGTTAAATTAGGTAAATACGGAGTGCTTACGAAGTCGAACTTTGTGAATTCGTAACTTAGTCATGTTATTATGTCAGAATATTTTCAATAAATAAACTGAAACAACAAAAATATATATTTTTGACTTGAAGTCATCAATTTTTATTCTTTATTTTTTCGTTAAAATGATTAAGTAGTAGTCACTCGAAATAACCGACTCCTATATATATATATATATATATAATTTCAGTTTTCAAGCCAAATAACCATATATTACTTAAATTATCACTCCCTTTAAAATTATTAATTTTTAAGTTTTTTCAATTATAAAACCAACAGATTTAGTGCAATTTAAGAAAAAATATGCTTTAAAATTTAAATTCTCAAATTTAAATTAAATTCATTTTTTTTTTCTAAATTACTATTATAGTGAAATTACAAAATTTTGAATTTTAAATTTTCACTTTAATAAAATTTGAATTTAAGTTTTCACTAAAATAAAAACTAAAATTTAGTGATTTAAGAATTTTTTTTTTATAAAATTCGAACTTTAAATTCTATTTTTATAAGTCACATATTTCATATTTCGTTTGGTGCAATTTAAAAAAAGTATTTTGTAAGTACAATTTAAATTATCTAAAATTATTTTAATTTAAATCTTTTTAATTTTTTTTTAAATTACAAAATTACAAAATATTGATTTTTTAAAAAATTTTCTCTATAATAAAATTCGAATTTATGTTTTTACTAAAATAGAAACTAAGATTTAGTGATTTTTAAAAAAATTTCTTATAAAAATCGAACTTTAAAATTTTTAATTTTATAAGTTACGTATAAGATATGGGTAAATTTGAAGCCTTGAAGCTCAAAAATTCAACTTTTACCGGTTACTATTGTTGTCTATATTTCAAATGTGCATATAAATATGGTTAAATTTAGACTAGGACCAAGTATAAGATAAAATATTGTTTTTTTAAGTTTTTTTTTTTTTTGACTGGACACTGACCGAGTCTAAATCCCCAACCTCAAGACTTTTCGCCATACGTATCAAGATAAAAATAGTTTTATAATTGTTGAAATATATAGATTTTCTTTCCGATGTAATGGTCTCAAGTGTAAATATCCTACCATGTTCCTATATATTACATATAGTGATTTGAATCCAAAAAAACATTTTATGGATCTTTATGTTAATCTTTGTTCAAAGGCTATATGTCACTTGCTGCATGTAGGTGTGATGTTAACAATCCATTATTTTATTTTATTTTTCAATATTCGTTGATAGTTCTTCTTCCACATATTAAACGATCGACCTTTAAAACGCGTGAAAGCTTTGAAATTTAAAGTCATTCCTTCCTCGCAGCATCCTGCGTTTTCCTTGAGACCCACGATTTGACATATACCTTAAGTTGAGAAACTTTTGTGGGTCAACTTATTTTTAATTTTCCAACTATATACATCTTCAAAATGTCTTAAGAATTCATTCTAAAGTTATTACACATATTATATATGATGGCTCGATCTCTATCATTCTTCGTACGTAGTATTGCTTTTGATCATTATGTATAATTTTTTATCAATATCTTGAGCATTTAGTTATACAAAATTTGATTATTATCTACAAAATTTGATCGTTATTCATATATTAATCATACAAATCTTGATCATTATGTACAAATTTTAATTATTATGTACACATTTTGATCGTTATTTTGAACGTTAGTCATATAAATTTTGATCATTATGTACAAAATTTAATCATTATTAATACATTAAGGACCAAAACTTCTTGACTCATTCTACTTTTTTGAGCGTTATTCTCAAATATTTGAAGCGTTACATATTCTCTAATATTTATACATAAAAGCACATATTTACACAGTAATATCACCCCTCACTTACCATAAACAAGATAAAATCATGAACGTTAATTAGTTTTAATCATGAGGTTCTTAGATATTCTTACTCCCAACTACATATCTTGTAACCAACACTGAAGGTATTGAAAAAGAGTAAGTCTATGATTTTGTGCAATGATGATCATAGGTCAAATCGGGTGACCATCAAGGGCATATACCTTTTGTTTCCTATTGATGAGTTGTTGATTGGATATGAAGAGTTATCGTAACTACGGGTTTATAAATAAAATTTATTGACTTTTTGGATGAGTTCCTCATGTTATTTAACGATGACATTTGGGTTATGCTATATCAGAATAAGCATGTATATCTTATGATAATAACGAGAGGGTTCAATGCAAGTAACTATAAACAATCATCAAAGTTAGAGTTTTGATGGTCAGAGTCGACCTTCTTATGTCTTTTAGTTACAACAAAGGAGGTCAAGGAAGACCCGATGGATAATTATTTAGCAATTTTTCAGGAACATTCGAGGAAATGTTATAAGTGTCTAGTTATTGTAGTCATTGGGAATTATCTTTAGAGAATGACAAGCTTTACCAATGGAAGCCGATCATTGACTAGTTGGTTAAAGGCAACGTCTATGTTAATATGTTGGAGCCTGTGAACATAATTTTATGAGTTAAAGAGAAGGACTTCAAATCCAAAAAATTTCAACATAATAGGATAAAGTGAGTAATTATGATGTATAGTGATGCACCCAAGTTGGAATGGCGGTGTTCTCACAAATAGAAATGGGGACTTAGCTCTCCTTCCTCATAGGGGAAGACATGATAAGAGATTCTTATGACATCTTACACGAGAGTTGGATGCGATAATGTTTACATTGAAGTCTAGGAGTCATTACATTTACGAAAGGAATTGCTAGATTTTCAGATGACCTGAGTTGGAACATACCCTCGATAATTGCAAGCACGAGATTGATAAGATGATTGATTGATATGGGATGGCTATAGGGAACCTTTACTATATCGACAAGACCAATATAGTAATGTATGCACTTATTCAAAAGACGTCTAAGTAGAAGATAATAATGTACTTGACAATCCAACCTGAGTTGTTTAATGACCTAACTAATTATGCTCGAGATTGTGGTTTGATTACAAAGTATGAGGGGTTGGTTGTGGACCATAAGATCATTGCCAAACTTATTAGATTAAATCCGGCATAAACAAACGGGCTTATAAGACGCCAATGATTTGTATTTGTGTCGACTGATGCTGAGATGAGAGATCGGATGCTAGCTGAGGCCGTGATTTACCTTACTTCATGTATCTTGGCGCTAGTTAGAAATTAAAGGATGCGAGAAATTCTTTTTGGTAGGTGAATAAAGTTTGATTGGAGCTAATTGTGCAACTCGATGTTAGGTTAATTATAAAATCAAGATATAGGACCATAGACTAAGAGAGTGTCGGCACCGCTATGGTGGAAGGATATCCAGATTGTATGTTTTTTTACTCATTTGTATCACATCTGGAGTCACGACGAGGCATGGATGAATTAATATCAATGTCCTCAAAAACTAAAAATATAGAGTTTTAACAAAAAAAATTATCGTAAACAATCAAATAAAAAGTGGATTAAATATATAATTATATATAGATTTAATATTAATAGGTTATACATTTACTAATACACAAAGTGTATATTTTAATAAAATACAATTTTGCTTTTGTGAGATTAAAAAACAAAACAAAAAAGGTATAAAACAAAAAAAAATTGAGAGGGTTAATTGGATACTACGTGGCAAAATAAAGTCTTGATATGAACTATTTAATGTTTCCAAAAACTAAAAATATAGGGTAATAAAATATTTTAATTCTTTTTTAAATAATTTAATAGAATTTAAAAATGCCAATTTAAGTGTTATTTTAAATATATTTACTAAACTTAACACAGAAAAAGTCGTTTTATCTTTACAAAACATACTAATATTCTATAATAAATAAAAAGTCAATTAATAATGTTAAATAATTACTTATATTATCAACAAGTCTACAACGATTATTCTATTAAACATAATCTTATTTAACACAAGTATAATACAAGACGTTTGGTTTGTAAATAACTTTCCTTGAAGTAGTATAACTGTAGAAGTACAATTTCGTAGAAATTGGAGTAAAGTATATTCTTGTATTGTCAAAAGCCACGGATGAATTTGGTTTCTCGAACAAAAAAAGAAAATATAACATTTGTGCCATTTCTATATTTTGACTTGCTAAAACAAGAAATGTAACTTTGAATGTATCATACCAAAATTACCTTATTTTCCCTCAAATTGGCAACGAATAAACTTTGATTTTGCTCTAACATATTGACCTCTCATCTTATATTATATATATAGGGTTAGGATAATGTAGGAACAATTCTTAGAGTAGGGAATATGAACTCATAAGATATGTTAGATTAAAAAAGTTCATGAACATACATGATTGAAAGTTTTATATGATAGTAAATTAAATAAGTACATCTATTTCACTTAATAGAATTTTAGTTTTTTTTTAATTTCTAACAAAAGTATTCAACAATCAATGTTCATTTCTTAATAGAAATATACATTCATCAACTTTTTGACTAAAATATACGGAATCACTATTCATAAAATTTTAACGACCAAAATAAAATATAACGACCAATTGTAACCCACATTCTTTCCATATTAACGACCATATTTTAACAACCAAAATTTAACCACCAAATTTAACGACCAAATTTAACGACCAAATTTAACGACCAAAAACAATAAATTAACGACTAATTCTAACAAATTTAACCAACATAAAATTTAACGACCAATTTTAACGACCCAAAAAAATAAATTAACGACCAATCCTAACAGATTTAACCATCATAAAATTTAACGACCAAAATTTATCCACCAAATTTAACGGAAAAAAAAATTAATTAACGACCAATCCTAACAAATTTAACAAGCATAAAATTTAACGACAAAAAAAATACATTAACGACCAATCCTAAAAAAAATAGCCATCATAAAATTTAACGGCCAATTTTAACGACCAAATTTTAACGACCAAATTCTAACCACCAAATTTAATGAACAAAAACAAAATTTAACGACCAATCCTAAAAAATTTAACGACCAATTTTAACGATCAAACAAAATTTAACGACTGATATACTATATTTTAACGGCCAAAATAAAATTCAACGCCTGATATTATATTTTTAATGACTGACATATTATATGTTTACGTTATTTTAATGGTCGTTAATTTTTTTAACGTTCGTTAATATATAATTATACCGATTTGAATATTTGTTTAGCCAAAAATAAGATATCGACTTTCCTTTTCTAAAGATATATTGATGGCAGTGAATTAAATTGGATAAATCCTATGAAACTCTCCTATTTAACCTTATTATGTACTTTACGTCATGAACGTTCATTATTTAATCTAACGGATCTTAGAGGTTCATATTCCCTATTCTAAGGGAGGTTCCTACCGGATCCTGACTATATATATATATATATATATATAAAATGTATATTTAAATGAGTGTTTATTAAAAATTCACGCATTTTTACTTTATTTTGCTTTAACATATTTTATTGTAAAATTGAGAACCATAAAATAAATAAAAATAGATATAAAAAGTGGATAATTATATTTATAAAAAGTGGATAATTATATTTCAAAAGCGGACATTTGAAAATTGAGCACCAATAAACCTCAATTGTGTCACCTCGTGATTGAGACGGATATTAATCCATATAGAACCTCTAAGCTACTTGCATGATGTGATTATTAGTCATCGACAATAATCGCTCTGCGAGTTCACGGAAATTTGTTTAGTTGAATTATGTGCAAGGATTTTGCACTAATGTAAAATTTTATTTTTTTAGGTAAAAAAAAGTAATGTGTTGACGTAAAATTATACCTAAAAATTGGATTTGATTTTGAGTTTTTAAAATCCCTATACTACCTCCACCCATTAAACAAAAATCAATCAATTACATTTCCTAAAAGTCACATCCTTCCACCCACATACTCATATAAATACTCATAAATACCCACTCCCTCCCTAATATGAATGGTGGAAATATAAAGGGCCTTTTAAAACTATGAATGATTTTATTCTCCGACAACCTCCGATTGATCGACATTTCTGCACCATCGTACTACAATGATATTCAGTATCCGATAATTACAACACCGTATATATAATACTCCAAAAAGTAAATAAGTAAAAATTAATGTCAAGATGGATGAGTCGGAAAATATATAATATTAAAGGTATCCGAGAATTATAACGCCGTGTGTGTAATGCAAGAGTTGCGTGATAAATGAGTAAGAAAAAACATAGAGAATTATAATATATATAATACTCCAAAAAGTAAATAAGTAAAAATTAATGTCAAGATGGATGAGTCGGAAAATATATAATATTAAAGGTATCCGAGAATTATAACGCCGTGTGTGTAATGCAAGAGTTGCGTGATAAATGAGTAAGAAAAAACATAGAGACTTGTGTTCGGAGGCAAAAAAAAAAAAAAAGAAAGATGAACATTAGAAGAACAGACGACCTAACCGTTCTTTTATACATCAAACATGCTAACAGGATATTGTTCTCGATCTTTTTGCCTTGGCAATTATATTAGAGAAAATTCTTCTTGTGCACTAGGTTGATCATGGTTGGTTGATGCCGTTTTTGAGTGATTTTCCCTCTTTTTTCCCTTGTTTGACTTCTCTTGTTTGCTCTTGATCTTTGATTTCTATTCAGACTTTTTAGCAATTCGACTTTAACTCAACTTCTCTTTAAAAACTTATTTGTTGTCATTTTAATCTCTTTAAGCTCTTACATGCTTCATATTCACAAACAATAAATCATAAGTAGACATATGGATGCCTAGTTCATACAATTTCAAGTCTCAACTACGACTAAATACACCTAAAAAGTATTATCAATACTCAAACCCAACATTACTGTATTATCAGATTATCCTCTTTATTCGATGTGTAATTTAATTCAGAACAAATAAAATAACAATCATCTTATCAGTAAATATTCCTATAAATTTAAAAATAAAATAAAAAAAATAAACTTTCTTAAAAAATTACAAATTTCATAATAAATTAAATCCAACTCTAAAATTCGCACAAAGACACAAAGTCAGTTGACTGCCGCAGAAAATGTATCATAGTGTCATAAAATTACACATGTAGAATAAAGTAAAATCAAATTAGATAAAATATAAGTTTGATCCAAATTCTATCTAGTTATTATACCATTTAAAATCGTATTTTAATATATAATAACGCATAAAAAATATAGAAAGTCAAACTAATAATAAGATATTTAGCAAATTACTATCTCATTAGTTTGAAAGGCTGGAACCCGATAGTAAGATCTTAGGTCGAACATTTTAACCTATTTAAAAAAATATATCTTTATCATTACTATGAGAAATTGAGAATATTCTGGCAAAGGTAGTTACGTACACTTCGTAAGTCTGTTAAACTCTCACCATAAAAACGTGTTTGTTTCTTATTTTGACCCCATAAAAAAAAGGAAAATAACGATTTCAATATTATTTTTTTTAAAAAAACAAAGGATAAGTTAATAAAATAAAATCATATTATTTTGTTACGATTCAATTAGTTTCTCATCCATTTACAGGGTAGCCAAACAGCTAATTCCACATAAACAAGCTATTTCCGAGGGATTTATTCTAATTTTTATTTATTATTATTTTTTTTTTAAGGTTGTTGGCATCCTTGCCAAACCTAATTTCGTTATGATTCTTCATAAAGTTGCTAACTTTCTTTTTTATATACATACAATCAATATAAATAAATTGAAAAAAAAATTAACTTATAAGTTCATAATTGATGACCCAATCAAAAAACAAGAACTAGTGTATGTATCATGCTCAAAGATTAACATCAAGGAAATAAAAAAAACAAACCCCCACAATTTAAGAACAAACAAATTTCAATTAAGATAAAAGAAAATTAAAAGAGAATTTCTTTTTTACAAAACCCCCCATCCTTCCCTTGCTCTTCTCCAACCACAACGCCCAAAAACAAAAACAAAAAAAACATCAAAACCGTACCAAACTGACCAAAATTGTTTTCCTCACGAAGAATTCTCACATTCCTCTTGTTGATCAATTCAAGTCTTCGTTTCAGGTCAGTTCCAAATTCTTCTTTGAATTGATTGTTTCTATCTTTCTTTGATTACTTTTTGTAATTGAGTAATTCACAGATTGTGCTTTGTAATTGCTTGTTTTCAGGATTTCTAAATTAGATTCGATAAAATAGATAGTTTTTAATTTCCGATCATGAGCAGTGGAAATGCATCAATCGACAGTTCTCCTTCCGATTTTTTTTGATATATCAGTTGATTACTTGTAGTCGGTTTTGCTATTTTGAAAAATTAAGGCGTTTCTGGTTTCTGGTTTCTTTTATTTCATGTTCTTGTCTGTAAATTCTTAGTTTTGATGTGATTTGATACTTCGAAGATCGAGAAAGTATCGTTTGTTCATGCCTGAAGTTGGCTTGGGGTTCGATATTCTTTTTGTGCAATTGGTTAGCAAGCGATTCAAATTTAATTACTTGTTTTGTGAAATCCTTTCAGTTTGATTGGATACTCTTACTTTTAGAAATTGCATATTTTCCCCTGATATTTGAAATTGTTCCAACATACTCTAATTACAGATATGTATTTGATATGCAGATCTTCTGGATTGGATCAAAGCTGTAGTAGAACAACCAAGGATGAGATTCAGGAAGGGAAATAAAGTGGAAGTGTTCGGTACAAAGGAGGTACCATCCGGGTCTTGGTATTCTGCAGAGATAATACATGGAAATGGCCATTACTACACAATTCAGTATGATGGGAAGAATGGTAATCTAGGTGCAGGATTATTTGATCGGGTTTCTAGGAAAACAATTAGGCCATGTCCTCCTGTAATGCAAATGGTGGAAGATTGGGTTTCTGGAGATGTTGTTGAGGTCTTCCACAGCTTCTCTTGGAAGATGGCAACTGTTTTAAAGGCTTTGCCAATGGATTGGCTTTTGGTTAGGTTGGTTGGATGTTCTCATGAGCTTGAAGTTCTGAAAGCTGATATCCGGCCACGCCTTTGTTGGCAAGATGATGAATGGAAGGTGATTGGAAAGGTATATATATGTCTATTCTAACACGTATTTTCACAATTATTCTGTTCATACATAAGTGTTGAAATTTATATGGTTTTGCTTTTGTGTAGGGCTTGAGTAATGGCGAGGAGAGGCAAGATGTACCATCTAAGCTGCTACACAATCATAATTCACAAACAATGGCAAGCACTTGTTGCAAGAACTCCTACCATCCTATCAGTAACATTGCATCTCAATCTTTGAAAAGGAAGTTAACAAATTGCCACTCTCCGAATAAAGCACAAGCAACACCAAGTCAGAAATTAAGAGCAACCGGAAAAGACAAGAGACCAAATCAGTTCATTCCATTACCTGAAAAGGTAGATTATGTTTTACCTTCACGAGCAATGCCGGTAAAAAAATGCATGATGCCTCCTATTAACAACAGGTTGACTGTTTCTAATAAATCAGTTTCGGAAAGGCAAAAAGTGGATGATGCCGATAGTTTTGCATCCTCGGTTGCTAGTTGTAGCATATCTGGGAAAAACATATGCAAGATTCCTGGGAAATTCGGTACAGGTTCTTTTCAAGATAATGATGAGTATAATAGCGATGCTGAATCTTGTTGTCAAATGGGATCACAACAAGGAAATTCTATCCTCCCTGGAGATGAGAAGTTGACAGATGAAGTTCATAGAATAGAATTGGATGCTTACCGTAGTACAATTGAGGCTTTGCACGCATCAGGCCCATTAAGTTGGGAACAAGAAACTCTATTGACTAATCTTCGTGATTCGCTTCATATAACAAATGATGAGCATTTGATGGAGCTAAGGAATCTGGTATCTCCTTCTACCTGTATTCCTAATAGTTGACAGATTATCTGTCTTGTCATATTCTTCTGCTATGGGACCTATAGTTAGTTGCTCTACAATGGTGAGCAGAGATCTCTTCTTTGTTGATTTTATTTTCTGTTATAAGTCGTAGAGATTTGTGTTACAGATTAATGTACATGAAATTACAACAATGCAATGAAGTTTCCAAGTTTCGTATTTTCTGTCTTTTGAATTCTGATCCATCATTGTATCTCTCCCTTCTGAATAATAGCATTTGGCATGGCTAATGCAGTCTTCCACTTGAGGTCACTTTGGAGCCTTGAATGTTGTGGCTGCAAGCCTGCAACAGAATGTTCTTCTGTAAGGACGCATTGCACAGTTCACTCTGATTTACGGGTGTGCTCGGTGCATTGTCATTTTTCATGATAATGCATAGTGATATTGCATAAAATACACTTGGGACACGAGGCTGCTACCTTGTCCTTCATGGTAAGTATCATTGATATGGTTGATTGACTGGAATTGTTTTGTCCAATTTAAAAAGAATATTGACCCTATATTTTTATTAAGATTTTTAAATACCAAATATCTTTTAGTTACACATATATATGAGAAAGCTAACATATTGAACAAAAGATTTGTAAATTTGTGATCTATAGAGGGATCTGAAAGTTGTTTTGCTAATTTGGGTAGTGGGCTAGGCCCAATAATCATACAAATAGAAGCCCACTTTGGCCCGGCCCAGTAATCGGCCTTCTAATGGGGAAAAAGCAAAAACCGGGGGCGGCAAAACAGCGGCGTTCATCGTTAGGACAGAAGAGATCGAATAAGCTTTCTCCTTCCAGGTTCGAACGTCTGTAGATCACTAGATCCTTCCGCATTGAATCGATCCCATGGCGTCGTCATCATCCTCATCCGACATCACGAACCAGTCAGAATTCTTCCATTCCCTCTTTCTTTATCCAGATACAATTTGCGATGCCAATTTCTAGGTTTAGAGAATTTTGGGAATTTGATTTTGCTATCTCTTATTGGAAAGGGAGGCTGGAGCTGCTATGAGGAGGCCGAAGAGAGGACCGAACTTTCTTCTCCTGCTCCCGTTGATCTACGCTCCAGTACTTCCTCTGAGTAAGTCCATTTTCTGCGTCTAATTGTTACAAGGTTGATAAATTTGTAGTTTCTAATGTTTTCTTGATATTTTATTGATTTAGTTCGGATTGGCTTAAGGCACAAACCAGTTCTAAGGGATCGGCTGTTCACCGCCGTGTTGGCCGGGGCGTTTGTTCATGGGACTTATTTGGTGTATCCTTTTTTGTTCTTAGCCTTGTTATTTCTTTTATTTACTGTATATATGGCCAATTTTGCTAATATTGAGGAATGAGTATCATCTGTGCATCCAGTGATAAATTTACAGTAATATAATTTTTAGGAGAAGTTTGCAATAGAGGGTATGTAGTTCATTTGGAATTTCATAAGGATACAGCCATATAACTGACTCGAAATTTAGTTCAACATGTACGTGCTTACAATTTTGTCTTAGAACGATAAAATTGTAATATTTGTCAGATGATCTAGGCAGAATAATTTTTTTTAGCAACTTTGAATGCTTACCTCTTCTTATGGATTCGAGCATCTTGTTTGTTTTCATGATACTACTTGGGTGGGATTGCCAATCATTTCATTCTGAGGTGACGATCTTGCTTGTTTCTTTTAGAGGGAAATTACCTGCTAAAACATTGTATTAAGGTTGTTAAATTACCTATGCATCTTCTAGAGAATTGATTCTTCTAAGCACTAAAACAGAGTTTCTGGCACTTTCTGCCAGTCTTGAAGTTTGAAATGACCTGAGAGTCGATATTAGTTATAAAGTCAGCATCTGCTTTGTTGTTCCATTGGCCTCTCCATCAAAATGATAAAGTTTATTTCGGACAAGCCATCAGATATGCTCACATAGTCACAATCCTTCAATTTTGCTTTTCATTAAGAAGAAATGATTCTCAGTTGGATTCTCAGTTGTGCATCTAGATAAAAAATCTACAGGAATTCTAGGAGAAGTTTGCAGTAGGGAAAATATAGGTTTATTTTGGAATTACATAATACCGAAACTACATTACTCGCGTGATGTTTAGTTAA
This sequence comes from Fagopyrum tataricum, assembly GCA_002319775.1. Taxonomy (NCBI): domain Eukaryota; kingdom Viridiplantae; phylum Streptophyta; class Magnoliopsida; order Caryophyllales; family Polygonaceae; genus Fagopyrum; species Fagopyrum tataricum. Next base: position 58,481,218 of record CM008280.1, read on the forward strand.
ACTCGGAGCCACCCTTAATTTGTGTATTCAGAATACAGAATTTGCAGTGTTTGAATACCCATTTTTCCCGGTTTCGAAGCATCTTGTTTGTTTTCATGGTAGTACTTTGAAGGGCTTACCAATAATTCCAGTCTGATTGGAAGATCTTGTTTGCTTCTGTAGTTGAGTTAGTTAGGTAGAAACCACCTTCCAAAACACGTGTAATATGAAGAATAAGCTTTACTTCCTTGAAGATTTATGGTTTGCAATCCAAGGGATGCTAGAAACCCTTGCTCTGCCTTCATTCTGGGCACGGATTTTCTTCTGTGTTTCACGCACTCTTGTCATTCTTTGAGGTTGATGAATCCTTAAGTAATGTTATGTGATTGTCACTACTCACTCACATCGTAGGACAGTGGTAGGATGATATGAAGTTATGAACACTCTAGGAGGCGGGCGCCCTAAAATATGCTTTGTTATAATGCTTGATATTCCATTTGCCGAATGCTGAAAATGCAGTTCTCTTTCCCTGTGAACATAATCTCCCATTTCTATGGTTTTCCTTAACGTGTTAACAGCACTGATCTATATGATATCGAGAGCAAGTAGAGGAGGCAGGCTATAAGTAGAAGGATCCTCAGGTTCTTGCAGGCTCTTTAATTTGGTAATGTGATTTCACAGCTTTTTGGGAAGGCATTCTTCCCTTTCTAGAATTTTGCGGAATTGTTATATCTTATTTCAAGACAAGTGATTTCATAGTTCCTCATTATGCCATAAGAGTCATCAGATGTTGGCTCACACAGTTGCTACATAATCCCCAGTACCATGAAATCTTCTGTATGTTTTGTTTGTGCTTATCTGTTATGATCAGATTTGATGATAAATGATTTAATTGGATTCTCTTCATGTTCTCATCGTGTGCATCTATTGGGTTTTTCTATCATGAGGGCTCCTGTAGGATTTTCTTAACTATAACCAAGTTAAACTTTACCCGTATAAAAACCACCCCGAACAGCTAATACGGCAAAATACTCCATACAACTGAATGACTGATTATGGTGATTTTGGACATTTAAATTCTGCGGACTTTTCGTGTGAGGATGTATAATTCAGTGATAAACATCTCCCTACTTTCCTTTTTGTTTTTTGTCCCCTTGGGATTTTGTTATGGTACAATGAATGAATGACCCATACGGCCATATCCCTTGGATAAGCACTAACATATTCCTCCCAGGTTATGCTCTTTCTTGAAAACTGCAAGCCTGCAACCATCCATCAACATGCAATTTCATCCCAGATCTGAAATTTTATTGTTTTAATCTTATGTTAACTTGAACTTTAACCTTTTTTTTCCTGTTGCTCTTATGTTTATCACTCTTGGTATTTTATTCTATCCCAGCCTTTTTCTTTAACCAAATACTTGCGTAATCAGTTGACAAAGACAAGCACGAGCATCAAATGCTTTAACAGATCCTGACCATTACCTAAAACCAACACTGAAGTCACGGGCCATGACGTGACTGCAAATACCATTTTAAAGAATTAAGTAGAAATGGTATATTTTGAGATTGGTTTCAGCTTTCTTCAACATCATCCAAGTTACCATCAATCACGACTCACAAGTCTATGACCTCATCAAAGCCAATAATTGGGACAACAAAACTATAAAATGACCAGCAATTGGTAATCAATCGATTAATCCACCAAGCATTAGAAGATTATATGAGCACGGAGGATGTTAAACAATTATTTTCTTTTTATATACATACATTAGAAGATTTATAATAGAAGTGTTTTTTGGTGGAGAAAAAGATAATCAAAGCACACTTCATCATAACTGATTTTTTGATAAAAAACACAAAGCTAATGTAGTAAAGACTAAAGACACAAACAAGCAAGATAAAGAAATCCGCCTCGCCGGCGATAGGCATAAATAAAATATCCGTAATCCGTATCATAGATCGGAGCTCTGAGAGAAGTCGGAGGCAAGGCGTGAAGCGATGGCGGAGTGATACATGACATCGTGAAAACTTTCCGTACCGGTAGTCATCATCCGGAGCTGCTTGGCCTTCTCTTCTGTAAATTTACCAGGAGCGAACTTAGATCTGGCAGGTTTCGATTCGATCTCCTCCTGTATAGCCGGAGAATCATCTTGATTGTCGGAGATCTTTCCGGAATTGAAGTTGATGTAGTCAGGATCGGATGACCAGCCAAAGAGCGGGCTCCACCAATTGGAAGACGCAGAAGAAGATGAGCAAGGACAGAAAGAGCTCCGCCGTGTAGAAGCGGAGCTGCGGTTGCTGGAGGCTGAAGCGCGAACTCCGATTGTGGGAAAGGTGAGAAGATTTGTCGCCATTTTTGGAGGTAGAGAAATTCAAAGAGAGTGAAATCTTTTTATTTTTGGTTAATCTGTGAATTAAAACCAGAGACTGGGGACTTTAAATACTGGAGAGAGAGGAAAAGGATAAGGAGCGGTACACGTAGCAAATATTAGACGTGGGCCAACTTTATTGCTTTATTGCTCTTTTTTTACTGGAAGTTGGTCGGTCCGGACCGTCCGGTTCAGACTTTGAATCTATCTTCTTCTTTTTTTCCTAAATATTTTATTTTTGATCAGACCAAAATGCCCTTAGGAGGATTCGAGTGAATTTTTCGAAATGACGTGGAAATATAAAATAGTTTTCCACACAACTAGACAAGTGGTGTAAGGAAATAACGTTGAGTTGAAAGTTGAAAAAAATAATGTGTTATATTTAAATTGAGTTCGAGTTTTAATATATATATTTTTATAATTCATAAAAATAAAAAAAATCATTTTCGTCTTACCATTTTTAATGGCATGGTATATCGTGATAGAACAAAACAAATCTTCAAATCCTACTAGCTCGGTGAATTTTTTTTCCAATTTATAAATTAGAAAATCACGAATCAAAACCAAGAAAAAGAATATTCTTAATTGGGTTGTGACCTATGTAATAGAATATTATAGTAATTCGAAAAACACTTCCGTCACCAAGGCCCACTTCCATGGACACAGCTTATCGGATCCGGGTCTATTATGGACACCGGTTTTGTTTTTCGAATGAATCACACAAACTCACCTTTAAGTAACACAATTTTCATAAAATCAACCTTTAAATATCACTTTTTCTATTAAACCATACATCAAATATTTTATTTCGTTCGGTTAACCACTCTTTTTATTCATCCCATGTTGAATATATCTAGAAATGTTAAATATATATAGAAATCTTAAATCATTAATAGTTTTATATCTAGGTAAATTTATTCAAGTAAAATTATCTTTTATGAGATTAAGGTTATAATCCATAGGTATTATAAGTATAAGATAAGGGAAATAAAGTGTAACACTGTTATATGAACCAAATTACCTAAATTTGTTCGCTTTCTAAACAAACCGAATATTAATACATTGTTAAGCTCGATTAAATTTAAGTTTGATTCAAACTTGGTTTGTTTTCTCAAATAATAACTCTAGATATAAGAGTAATCTTGTAGTGTTTTAAGCTCGTTCCAAAATCATTTCTTTTAATTTAACTAAAAAATCAAATATAAACAAACTTTTAAGCTCTATTTAGGTTCAGCTCAATTTTAAAGGAACCAAACACTAACATACTAATATCCATTTTGATCGACTCGAATAGCCGCCATAGATAATAATTGGTCGACTGAAAGGGAAAAAAAAAATTACAGGTAGTTTTATGGAAAGTAAATTTTAGAGGGTGGTTTTTGAAAAATAGACTATTTATTGGGCAAATTTTGAGCAATTTACTCTTAATTATATGGATGACTTTTCTACACGAAATGTTAAAAAACCGATATTTATTTGGAAATTTCGAGAAGAAAGTCACACGGCTAGCACGTTTCGAGAAAAAGGCAATGCCGTGGGGGTAGGTATCAGCTGCTTGACGGTGCATAGAAGATATCGTGTCTGAACTGTCATCGCTAGACGCTAGCGTAATACGTTCCAATCCTAAAGCGACGTCGTAATTTGGCTGGTCCGTCCACTTTACCACGCGAGTTTCATGTGCTTTTCCTATCGGAATACTGCCAACGCCGGCCGACGACTGAAACTCCGAGGAAAGAAGTTAGAAGACAGACTTGTATACCTATTCTTTCATTATCAGCCAAATCCAACACAGTTTCCATGAAGATACCTTAGGTACGAGTTATTTTTTGAAGGAAAAAATCCCTTATAATTAAGTTATATTTGACATGAAATGTATTATACTTTTATTTGACGGGTTTTCGTATGGCTCATGTTCCGTTTGTTTGATATCGAGGCTAATATGAACCTAAATTTTAAATGTATTTTGTTATGAACTTGTGTTAGTAAAGTGAAGGGTCCAAATATCTCCGAATAGTTCGATTTATACATCAAAGCTATTAAAAATTAACTTACCAAATTATCTTTTAGATTGTATGTTAACTTGTTTAAAATTTAATCGATAAGACCGGGTATCCATACTCCTAAACTCAAGGGTTAGCCAAGGTAAAATGTCTACCTAAAAACCCGAAAAAACATACTAACTGTAAAAGAAAATGATATTTATTTATTTTTATTTTTTTTTACGGTCTTACGGTTGATATTACTTTAAAAATTAATTACATCGAGCTAAAGGTGAGACGGACAACCAGATGCGCCGACAACCCTTTCTGAATTGCAAAATCGATTATCCTAAAACAACATTTGATGACCTAGGAGACATAACGTTACCGTGTAAGACCCATTGCACCCTCTTAAAAACCTCAATAGCATCGGGCGCAAGAAGACCAAAAGTGTCGAAAGCGAACGGAAGAAACACGTGTTGGTTTTCGACACAAGCCCTCTCATATTTAGCCACTTTAGCAGAAGTTGCATTAAGCGCCGCCTTACTCACCACAGAAGGCCCATTGCCTAAACTAACCAGTGAGAAAACCCCTATCACATCAATACAAGCATGCTTTCCACTCATCCATCCAAACACTAAGACGTCAGTCGGCCTCAACGTAGATCTTCCCTCACGTGGATCAGTCAAGAAGGTCACATGTGCCTCCTTCTTAACCGAAACCCGCTCTCTCCTAAACACGTCGCATAAAACATCACGGACAATATCATGTCTATATTTGAAGCTAGGAAGCTCTTTACAATGAACATCATGCTCCCCAAAAACATCTAAATGCTTACGACAGTTGGGCATAAGACAAGTCCAATCAACCGGATAAAGTTGAATCGATCATCAAACGATACTTAAGGACCGAGAGATACTCAACCTGGGACATACACTGCCCAAGCCCATCAATGAGTATGACAAGAAGGAAATCTTGACTATGCGCTGATTGAAGGCACTTAAAAACCGCTTTCTATGTCGAGGTCAAATTGAAGGCAACTTCCATCTCCTGTACAATCTTACCTACAAGAGCACTCACCAAAACTTGTTGGACTTTACGGGGGATGGTGTTCTTGACAGTTGATCGAATTCAGGAATAAAAGCCTGAAGATTGCTTAAAGCTCCACAAAACTAAGAGCACTATATCCACAACGACACCGTCCCACAAAATTTGGTCCTCAAGGGTCCCAAGATTGAGCCCTGGAGGCCACAAAAGCAAAAAAGGAAGCCTTTATAGCCGAGTAAATCCCAAGACCCCCAAATCGAAGGGGAAAAGAAGCAAGCCGCCACTGAAGATCCCCAAAGAAAGAGCCCTCACACACCACAATATCCTCTACCGATCCATGGAGTCCATCATCAAAATAAGCTGTTGCACTCTCCCAATGCTCAGGATGACAAGTCCTCAAGCCAAAATACATCTTAGAAACACCCATACAAGAACGAAGTAGGAGAAGCTCACTTTGTGGGCCTTGCAATGTCTTGTGAGAATAATTCTCTTCATGACAAGCTCTCTAATAAACCCCACGTCTCTACTCGATCACTGCCCCTCCCAACAACTTAACTCCCATCGCCGGCCTTGCAATGTCATGTGGGAATAGTCCATCTATAAGTTTTGACCCATCACACGAATGCCAAAAGAGCTCAGTTTTGCGAACATTCAACTCGAGCCCTAAACCCGAACCAAACTGTCGAATGATATCAAGAGCTCTAGCCACCTCCACAGAACGACCAATAATCGTATCATCATCCAGATACCAAGAGTGAAGGAGAGGCTTGCAACTGTCCATGATCCTATGCAGAAGTGGGTGCAAGACAAGAGAAAAAAGGAGTGGCCCCAGAGGGTCCCCTTGCTGCACACTAGTATCCGACCATATGCATCCATCTCCAAGGTAAAACCGAGTAGCCTGACCGTATAAGAAATCAACCCATAAAGAGATAGATGGACATCTCTCGTTAACCTCCCTAAGCAAAACAGACTTGTCAACTAGATTGAAGGCATTAGAAAAATCCACTGTCAGCATAGTCAAGGAACCATCGTCGTAACGCTCGCTCAAAAGCCTATTAGTGATAGGTGATGGAATCACTATCATTTTAGGTAGCTTTTAGAGTCGTTTTTATGTTTTTGAGTCAGTTTATATTGCTAATACTGTGATCCAGATAAAAGATTCAAAATTGAAGCAAAAGAAGGTATTAGCAACACTTAGGAGTTGAAGAAAATCGTCGAAGATCAGATTCTGGTGCACACCGCCCCCGCGGACTCTCCAGTCCGCCCCTGCGGTGACAACCATGAAGACCACCACCGAGAGCCGCAGCCAGCGTCTTCGCCCGCGGCCATGAAGAGACATGTCACCGCCCCCGCGGCCAACCCTGTCCGCCCCTGCGGTGACCCAGCCTGACGAAGCGAAGACGGCGCCCCAGCGCCCTTGCCTGCGGCCATGCCAGCGGCCTTGTGAAGCCGAAGATCCAGTGTCACCGCCCCCGCGGTGACTCTGGGCCGCCCCTGCGGATTATCACCAGAAGCGTTACGAAGTTAAAGAGTCAGACGTTTCAAGAGCATTCAAGGACCCGCCCCCGCGGGTATGACGAGCCGCCCCTGCGGCCAAGAAGAAGTTGGAACGTTTTTGCCTAAACCGCCCCCGCGGCTCCCTTGGCCGCGGGTGCGGGTTAGCGTCAGAGGCTTTTACTCGGCTGTTTTCGACGACTTTAAGGACATTATTGTGGCTGTCTGCAACCACTTTAATTCACCCTTAATGGTGGCTGTTAGCACAACCTCTTTACTCCTTTTTAATGCATTTTGTAGTATAAATAGAGCCCTTGACTTAGGTTATTTATATCTCATTTTCCACACAAAAACCTCTATATTCATAGTGTTCTTTGTAATGAGTTTCTAAACTCCCTTGGCTACATTGGGTGGATTGAAGCTGCATTATAAAGTGGTTGTAAGTTCTTTTTAAATAGAAGTTTTATTCAATATATTTTGTGTTATATTCCTTGTATTTAACTTAGTTTGCATGTTTATTTTCTACTTAGTTTGATCACCTAAGTTGTATAATTGCATGCAAAAGGCTAGGATTAATTGATTCCGGGTTCGGGTCCTTAATCTAGTAGCAAACCCTTAGGTAAAAGCTGGTTGTGATTATTTAAGGGAAAGGAATTTAACTACATAATAAGATTAACGGGTTGTTTATCTTTTATGTATCTCTTTATCTTTGGTAGAATGCTAATTAGTGGTTTAATCTTGTAGGTTTACGGATTAATAAACTAGTTAAGTTGTGTTAATGCCGGTTGGCTTAATGCATAAATACGATCAAGATGAGAACAAATATTGAATACTTCTAAAAAGAACCAACCAATTTATATGTATGCTAAGATCCTACCTAGTGTAGTTCTTAAATCAATCTTGTTTTCACCAACAGTATAATTGTCTTTGTCTTGTTTTAAACAATCCAAATCCCCCCCCCCTTTGTTACCAAATCAATAACTAAAATTGAATAGAAACTTGTTCAACTCTCTTGGGTTCGACCCTTACTTAATCACTATACATTGGTTAGTATTAAGTTCGGATTTAACTTGATAAGCTTATAATAACGACCTTAGGAAATAAGCCTTGTCAATTAGCATTGTGCAAAATAGCCTATGCACCACCTAAAAAACACCGACTCCAAACTGAAAATCTCAGAGATATTCTCTCATATCTTTACACGTACACTCCTTTCATGACTACTTTAGACACCAACCGTCTCCATACAATACCCACTACAATGGGTCGAACCCCACTTTCAGGCTTCAACAACGGTGTAAGAGGAGTCGAAGCCACAAACTCAGCTAAACTCAACGGACACCTACCTCCCAACCACAAATTAACCACTGAGGTAATCGCTCTCAAAAGACTCGTGGCAGCCGCAGAACCCTCACCGCACATGGCATCTAAGATGTGTTGTGCCCTCAAGCCGTCTTTACCACATGATGTACCCTTGGGAAAGGACTTAATGCATTTAAAAGTCAAATCGACATCAACAACGAGGGGTGGTTCAACAAAGGTAGTGCAAGGCTTAGAAGGAGGAGGTTTGTATGGGTGCTTAGCCTCTAACACCCTCAAAGTCTCATCGCTATAAGGAACAACTCTAGAAGAACACAAAACCTTAATAACAGTTGTAAAATGTCCATCTGAAACCTTACGTAGGCATTGCTTGATATTAGGGTTCTTGGCCAGATCAGCTTCATCACCCGAGTCACATCCACCCTCACAAAAGGCCTATGATCAAAACCATTTAACAACGCCCGTACAAGACTCGAAGCACCCTCAACCTCTCCCAAGTAGACAAGGCCTGTAAAATCCGTTGATGTTGTATTAACTTTCTACTTCCCGATCCTTTATCTCGCTTGCTCATAGGCCTGAACACCTTTAACGTACAGCGAGGAAGCAAAAACAGCATAACCCAAGCAGTTACACACCTGGGCTCAACAACCACCTTCAGAAGAGCGCCCAACAACGCTTGAGAGAAACTAAGACGACAACTATAAGGAATGCTTTTCACCGTAGAAATAGGAACACACATAACCATCTCCAACAGGATAATGTATCCACCATCTTCACCAAAAGCAAGAACAGAACCATCAAGGTGACGACATTCACGACTCAGAGCATGAAGACACATACATCGGCCACACAACCACATCATGAGAACCATCAACACCTCCATAAAAGCCACAAAAACATTCATGTCACACTCAAGGATGCCTTGAACCTCATTCTTGCGTTCAACTGCACCGAGGTGTTGTCTTTTCAGATGACTAATCAAGCAAGAAAAACTTCTACTTCCCCCCTACCATCTCCACGCCCGTGAAAAGATCTAAGCGGACAATGAAGGAAGCCATTGCCCTCCGTCGACATTTAAAACCTCAACTCACCTTCAGGTAAAAATGAAATTATTCATTGAAGCATTGTAACAAACACTTGATGAACACTGCCTCAAATTCTATCCATGGCGTTTGCACTCTCTTGCAATTGCTTTCTCAATTATTGAATCTCTTTTGTTTCAATCTCTCCGCCATCATCCCCCTCAAAAAAGATTAATCATGCTTTCCACATGATTCTTAATTACTAAATTTTCAATGGATCCGCAGACAATTACGGCTTCCTGTTGATTTTGTCCCCGTTTTTATGTTCATGATCACCTCAACTTCACAAATCCCTCCTCCCTTTCTCGATTGCCCTTTTGAGTTTTGATTCTCAGCACGCTTGCTCTACTACATCACCATTTTAATTGCTCAAACAGTTTTATCTGCTCTCTGAAGCAAAACATCGAGCACCTTAACAATTTTATAGTCGAAATAAAATAAAGTAGTAGTGATTCAAATACGAAATATTTCAAAAATATCTTTGGTTCGAGATAATTGTTCTTAAGAAGATTTTTAATTAATACATTTTACAAATTTAAAAGTTAATTCAATATTTGTTTCTCATGTTAGACTCTATATATTATAGTTTAAAAACTATGTATTGATGCATTGACAAGAGCTTTTGTAGCTTTCAAAAGGAAAAAAAAAAACAAGCGAACTTTCGTCGGAACACATAGGTTGAATTTGCATTAGATTTTACTTTTTTCGTGTCACTTTTATATATTTAGTTGAACATTGGTCACAATCTTTTTATCGATATATAAAATTAATGATAAATAATTTATTATTTATTATAACGTATTCGAATCACTACTACTTTATTTTATTTCGACTATAAAATTGTTAATATTTTTTATACAATCTTTTCGAGCATGAATGTGTTTAAAAATCTAGATAAAGGCCGGGAAACATTGTTTTTAAACAAAAAGTTGGCTAAGTAATAACTAATAACTAGTGTATTATCCGTGCCGAGATTTGATAAAAATATTATTTGTTATTTTTTTAGGGGATTATATATAAATTATTTTTTGTCATTAGATAGAGTAGATAATAACCAATAAATATTTGTACACTTTACATATAATATTATATAATACATTAATAAAATATCTAACTGTATAATAACTCATAATTTAATTTTCCCTCTTATTATACTGGTTCATATGTTAATATTTTTATCTATTATATAATATTATATAATATATTAATAAATATTTGCTTAAGGAAGATCTTTGTTTTGTTGGTTGTTGAAATTTATTAAACGTTCAGATTTATCGTGGGATTCATTTTTTGGTGGGCTGGTAAACTGAAAGATTTTTTCAGCAGAACTAATATTTGTATCTATATTTTTATGCATATTTTTTAATATTTTTTAATGAAGAAACTTAATTAAGGTTTTGGTGGGTTGTGGTTAAATGCTGATATGACACGTGGCAGTGACAAATATTGCTACTCCTATAATATATATACTAGTGTATTACCCGCACCTTGTGCGGGTTGAGTTTTAAAATACGTGATAATAAATGTCTTTGTTTAATATGAATAACATTAGTTTGAGACATTTTAAATCCTTACAAAAATACGTCACATAACAAAATATCAATTTTAAAGTTTGTTATGAAAGCTTTCACGGTAACGAATAGTTTATGGAATAATTATAAACATATCAATATATGTCGAATAACAAATATTAATTTTTTAATAATAATTGAAGATCGTCGTATAACTAACATTGAATGACTAATTTCAAAGGAAAAAAATATAAAAGATCCTAATTTACTTTGAAATTGAATTTTTAAAATTCTTATTTAAATTTTTTTTCAGTAGATGAGAATATTTTCTAAAAAAATTTTAAATTTTTTTTTTCCCGGCAGATTCGCATGTGTATCTATAGAATATAGATACCGAATAATTTAGGGTTATGTATTAGAAAAAGTTAGTAATCCATTCTTGATTATTATTTTATGATTTAAAAATATGGCGAATTATAATATATTTCATATAATTTAATAATTTCTTTTTTTTATAACTTAATATCTCATGATTGAAAACCAATTTTAGTAATCAAATCTTAATTTTTTTTAAATTATGTCATTATTTATGAATATTTTATTTAAGATGATTCATTGAGATTAAATTAAAATTATAAATATTAACAAATTCGAAATTATAGAGTTTAGTTTTGAAAATAGTTATTGAGTTAATATTCGTAATTAAACAAGGACTGGTGGCAAGGCAATTCACATCTCGGCTGGTGAACTATGTTTTGTTTCCATTTGTGCTTAAACAAGTGTTGGTGAAGGCGATTTCTTCAGCTTCACAGGATTATTAGTAATTGGTAATAATCCAATTGCAGTGTTGTCGACTAACGGCGGCGATCATGTCGGAGGTTTTTGTATTAGCGGTTTTGCCGAGCTAGCTGATACAGCTTTTTGCAAGTTTCAACTATGAAGACGATGATCGGAATTAAATCCCGTCTTCACGCCGGTCATTACACGAACTGTCAGAAGATACTGTTAGTTGGCCAAGGCGATTTCTCTTTCGGATCTTCTTCTAACCTTACTGCTACGTATTTCTCTCGACTCTAAAGGTAGTTACTTTTTATCCATACGTTCATATCATTTCGATTTTTCGGTTTCACGCCTGCATGTGCTGTAGACGAAGAGTTTGGAAATTGAACTGTTGTTGAATTTGAATAGAGTATGCTGTATTGCTATGTACCGATGTACTAATTACATTCAATTCACGCTCTTTTAATTTCGACTGTTGATATTCTTTGGTGACATATTTTCATTCAATTTAGTTTCTTTTTTATAACCCCTTATTATTCAACTGAACTCTATCATCAACAATGAAGCTCCAAACTGCATCTCAATCTTCCACTGTCAAACCTGTAAATAGCTATGATAATATAATGATCCTATAACTAAATATATCGACTTTCGAGCATCATGAATGGTTTTTACGAGAATATACATTATGTAGGCTATTACAATAGTCATCAGACAATCCTACTTGTTGGTGAAGGCGATTTCTCCTTTTCATCCTCCTTAGCTTCTTCTTTCTCCTCCGCTTCTAGCATCACTGCTACTTCTCTCGACTCCAAAGGTCAGAAAAATTGCACACACACGTGTGTATATATATATATATATATATATATATATATATATATATATATATATATATATATATATATATATATATATATATATATATATATATATATATATATATATGGCTTGAATTTCTTACTGTTTTGTTGAATGTCATCGATCTGTGTCATTTTTTGTTTGATTTTTTTTTATCAATCTCTGCAAAACAGATACAGTGATAAGAAAGTACTCAAATGGGGAGGACAATATGCGCAATTTGAAAGCAAGAGGAGTTGTTCTTCACGAAGTAGACGTTCATACCATGAATGAACACCCTAAGCTTCGTCATCAACGTTTTGATCGGATTGTATTCAATTTTCCGCACGCTGGTGGTATCTACGGCAGTTGCCGTGAATCCGTCCGTTGGTATATGGAGTATGTATTCATTCTTAAGCAGGGCTTGAATCACAATGATCAACTATTATGTTATTGACCTTGGTTGATTTGGTTTGATCGTACGGACAGGTGTCACAGACGGATAGTTAAAGCGTTTTTGGAGGTGGCAAAGTATATGCTGACGTGTAATGGAGAAATCCACGTCACCCATAAGACTGCGCAACCGTTTAATAGGTGGAAAATAGTTGAGATGGCGGAGGAATCATATGTTTATAAATTTATAAGAAAATTTACAAACGATCCACTAATTGGTTCTATCAACATTAATCATATGTTTGCATGTGTGATTCGGGTCTATCAACATTAATTTCTCCGTCAATTAGATTTCTTAACTTTTTGGAAAAGTTAATAAACAAAATTTTGAAACTTATATGATTAATTAAAATTTATAAGAAAATTTACAAACGATCCACTAAAAATATCGAATAATAACGTGGAATACTCAGAGATGAACAATGAATATCGGGATGAAAAAGCACAGGACTAAAATCGGATTTTAAACAAAAATAAACCCATTTAAGTAAAAATAACCTTGATTTAATAAATTTATTTTTGAGTGGTTTATAAACCTAAATAAACTTATAGAAAAATAAATTAATCTTCAATTAAACACGCACAAAAATTAAACTAATAATTTATAAAATAACTGAAACACAAATAAACTACAAGTCAAAAAACCCCGATTATAAAAAGTTGTGGATAATAAAATGTACATACCATAATTAGGAATTTAATTGATGAATTTTTAAAAGTGTAGGGATGGATTCATAATTTTCTTCTCCCAAAATTCAAGAGGTCCAAATTATTTCATATTTAAGGACTATATTGGTAAATAACAAGGAATTTTGATCAAAATAATGTAAAATAACATACAAAATTTCATAGAGATAATTGATCAAGATAGTGAATTTAATTAATAATTCCTTTTAATTTCTAAATAGTTAGAAAAAGTATCTATTAAAAAATATATGATTTTTGGCGGCTCATATTTAAAATTCGACCAAAGAGAAAAGGAAATGTAGTTAATTGACCTTAAAATTTGTTTTGTTAACGCAGAGACAATACACATGAACGCCGACCAAAACTCGAACTGTTGCTATAGGTGCTTGTCGGTCTACAAGGGAAACTGAAGTTGCCCGTCCAATCCAGATCACAGGTATGCGTCTCCCTGCTAGTAAACCCTGTCCATTGATTTTTTTTTACTAGACGAGAACTGATCAAAGTGTCGTTAGAAGATTGAGATGTAGTATGCACACCAAGTGTTCGATGCTTTGCCTGTATGAAAGTGTATCATCCGGATGTGAATGATCTTAAGGTTGGGTGATATTTTTAGGTTTTATTCCATTCGACATCCAAATTCAATAATCCCTTTTCTTGTTTTGCAGCATAACTTTTACTCAGTTAAACTGAAAGAGTGTAGCCTTCACTGGTCTTCCTTTGTTGATACCAGAAAGTGCTTTAAAAAAAAAAACAAGATGTGGCGACAAAGAACAATATCCCTTAGTTCTACATGGGGTTTAAGGAAAACCTCTAGCTCATACTGGATTCCTCTATTCTATTGTTCAGATTCTGGTTCGCCAAACATGAAATCTAAAGCAACACCTTTACAGGTACTATAGAGGCCTATCCTTCTTTGACTGATTACAATGTTGGTTTTAAAAACCCAAGTATTATTCATCTTCCCCATTATAAACCTTGTAGGAAAGAAGAATGATCGACAGGTTTAGGTTCCACGTCAAAGGAGGTGACGGTGGAAGTGGTTGCTCAAGTGTAAGGCGTAGCAGGGCTGATCGTCATGGCACACCTGATGGTGGGTGTTGCTTATCCTTTCAATCAAATAGTGGAACTTTCCAAATCATTTTTTACTTACTGAAATCTATCAATGATACTTCTTTTTTCTTCCCTTTTGTGATTGAATATGTAGGTGGAAATGGTGGAAGAGGAGGGGATGTGATTCTACAATGTACTTCCGCAGTCTGGGACTTCAGAGGTTTGCAACATCATGTTGTAAGTGACTTCTAATGTTGTTTGTTATCTTCTAAAGTATAAGAAAGACATGCAAATTGCAAATGTCTGGAGAAATCTCTCTTTCATGAATGCTTGTTTCTATTTTGGTTTACAGAATGGCTGTAGAGGAGGCCCTGGGACATCAAAGAATAAGATAGGTTCCAGAGGGGAAAATAAGGTTTGATTTAGTACTCTGTGACTCTGATTGTGCCTTTTCGGTTTATTTCTAAGTTTTCCAATTGATTGGAGTGTAATACTTTGATGATAAAGGTTGTTCAAGTGCCCGTGGGAACTGTCATCCATCTTGTTGAGGGTGAAATTCCCTCTAGCATAGACCATCAAATATCTGAATATTCTGATCCATGGGAAGTTCCTGGTACACTTTCTTCAGATGTATGTGAGTCAGATGGGGATATCAAGTGCTCTAGTAAGGTTGATGACGCAAAGGCTATCAGCGTCCTGCCAACAAAGCATCATAGAAGACGGGGCTTTAGGAGACACAAGGAGAGCCAATCTTGTCAGTTGTCGTCAGTTCAATCTTATTCCCAACTTGCAACTAAAGATGATGACAATGATTTTGACGATTCTATGGAAATGGATGATGATTTATCTGAAGGAGATTGGGAAGAAGAGGAAGAAATTCAATATAACATTGCAGAATTAACACAAGAGGGCGAACAAATCATTGTGGGTCGTGGTGGGGATGGTGGTTTAGGTAGTGTTGCTTTTGGAAGATCATCTAGAAAGAATCTCTCAGACGGCGTTGGTGAGGAAAGCCACTCTACATTAAGTGCAGGCTTGCCAGGTTCTGAGGCATTTATGATATTAGAACTCAAGACGATTGCTGATGTTGGGCTTGTAGGTATGCCAAATGCCGGTAAAAGCACTCTTCTAGGTGCAATATCTAGGGCAAAACCTGCAGTTGGTGACTATGCATTCACAACCTTGAGGCCAAACATAGGAAAACTAAATTACGACGATCTATCAATGTCAGTAGCTGATATTCCGGGGCTCATCAAAGGAGCTCATACAAACCGAGGGCTTGGACTTTCATTCCTTAGACATATTGAACGAACTAAAGTATTGGCATATGTGGTTGATTTAGCTGCTACTCTTAATGGAAATAAAGGAATTCCTCCTTGGGAGCAATTGAGAGATTTGATCTTGGAGTTGGAACATTATAAAGAAGGTTTATCGAGTCGTCCTTCTTTAGTCGTGGCGAATAAAGTTGACGAGGCTGGAGCTGAAGAAGTCTGCAAGGAGCTGCAGAGAAGGGTAAAGGGTGTTCCCATTTTCCCAGTTTGTGCAATCTTGGAAGAAGGTGTACCAGAGCTCAAGACTGGTCTGAGATTACTTGTGGACGGTACCAAAACTTCTACACTATGTTTAGATAGCATTTTGGCTGAATAATTTGCAAATTAATTGCGTGGTACTCCAAATGCTTTGACAGTAACATTTTGGCTCAATAACTTATTTACCTGACGGGTCTGACGTGGTACTCCAAATGGACGACATTATTTCATTGACGGAGTATACTTAAGGAATTTTCGTGCTCATCCTTCCAGGAAGAAGGATAAACACGGGAATTTTGTAGGATATAATCCGTTAATGGAATAATGTCGTTCATGTGAAGTAGTATGGTACCAGGCCAATCATGTTTGGTTGGAGCGAACTAATGGATTGAGAATGAAAAATTTAAAGAATGCAATCAATTATAAACATGTAGTGTTTTGAACTCCTGAAGGGGCCATTTTATGCATTCTGCACTTAATCCATGCTGAACTCTTCAAGCCATATCAGTACCTCGTTCCTCTTTGTTGCATAAATGACCACCGGATCCCGACAGCAATCAATGAAAGTCCATGTTCTTCCAGGATCATTGTATCTTGCAAGTACACATCCCATTCTGGGCTTTAGCCCATCTCTTAAGAGACTTGCCCTCAGTTCTCTCTCTTTCTCCAAGACTACATCTTCTGTGGGTTTTCCGCTGAATTTTAAGACAGCCGCCACTCCTCCTTCCACCTCCCTTAGGCTTACGGTTTCTTCGTTTGGAGCTGGCAAGCTGTTGTAGAAAACGTACATTTAGCAAGATATGGATAATAATGGAAGTGATTTCGGGTTATTAAGATGCGACTTATAATCACATGTTTAAGTCCTTCTGTTGTGGAAGGATAATAATGGAAGTGATTTCGGGTTATTAAGATGCGACTTACAATCACACGTTTAAGTCCTTCTGTTGTGGAAGGATAATAATGGAAGTGATTTTGGGTTATTAAGATGCGACTTATAATCACATGTTTAAAGTCCTTCTGTTGTGGAAGGATAATAATGGAAGTGATTTCGGGTTATTAAGATGCAAGTTATAATCACATGTTTAAGTCCTGTTGTGGAAGGATGATAATGGAAGTGATTTCGGGTTATTAAGATGTGACTTATAATCACATGTTCAAGACTGGGGTGGTCATTGGGATCTTTTCTGTTGCTGAATTCTTCCCGAATATGTAACAAGATGATGAAACAAGCCGGCATAAGCATGCAAAAATGAATGGATATTTTAGATACAAGTGAGAAATGACTGTTACCCAGCAACAGAACTGAATGCAGCTGATCCTGACAGATTTTCCCCCTTTGTTTCTGCAACTATGAATGGGGAGTATTTTCTTACCTGCAAGTTTGTTTCTTCTTGGATTAGCTAAACAGCCATTTAGATGCAGAAAACAGATCACTAAATGGCTAGAACAAAAAATTCTTATTATGATGGAACACAGCTTTCTTTCTTTCCTTGGAGCTGCTTTCTTTCTACTCTCTACTCCACTCAAATTTATTTCTTTTTTATTTCAATCAATAATGTTATTGTTCTTCATTTCCTGAATGATGCACTTTACATCAGATTAAAGAGAGACAAGAATATAGTTTGTATTGAAATCATTAGTCCCTTAGCTTTGTAGCAACTCAATGCAGCACAAACTTACTAGATAGACCATAAACCAAAGTTGTAACCAAAACAGGTTACACGCATCTACACACTATAAATACAGTAACTGTTATATAATAAAGGTCCACAGATCAGAATAAACCTCATAATCAGCACTTCTCTTCAGTATCTGGTGGTACTTTGGAGATTCCAACTCGGATCTGTTGTGTATACTTAGCTGCATCAGATAAAAAAACATGAACAATTGATGATTAAAACAGATATGAAGATGAGAATCTACATAACCTATACAAGTATGAGGTAGGTAAGACGGGGCTACCTGTTTCACAAAATCCAACACACCTTCTACAGAGAAGTATTCATTATTCTTGATTGAGTCCCAATAGTCCTACATAGTAAGTAGTACATCAAACAACACCGAATTTTTTTAATAATTATTTTCAATCAACAGTTGACTTTCTCACAAAGGGAAATTTGAAAAAGTATACCAAATGGCTGCAGAATTTTCCTGTGTCTGGATTGATTCCCATGACAGATGTGCCGGTATATACCACATCGGGCTTCCATGGAAGAAGACCAAATTTCATCACCATTGTCCACCTTGCAGTGATTTCATAAGTTCCTGTCTAAAATAAAATTGAAATCATCAACTTGAGCTATACCATCATAGCATATTGATAATGGAGTTTTACCTGCTTAACCCAATGGAGGGTGACAACGGGCGAGAACAAGGCCTTCAACATAGCAATGTTAAACAAATAGCCTCCAATACTATCATGCTTGGTGATTGGGTCTCTGAACTTGACGTGATCATCGTACGCCGTCCGATCAATTCCCCGATCGCCGAATACATTGGGCAAATCATCGTACAGAAACCTCACCTTCTCTTCCAAATCCACAGTCGAAACTTCCTTACGTCCCGCCTGATTTACCACTCGAACTACACACTTTGTACAACTCCCACATCGCCGGCGAAAAGAAATTGATTTTCCGGTGAGATGGACACCGCAAGGATTCCCGGTGGAAAACGGGAGAGAGATTGAGTATTGAGTTTTGCAAGCCGTTGACATTTCATCAAGTTAGTTAGTTACGTGCTTCCGCCAATGCCATTATATGGTTTCGTCTAGGTAGCTTCAAATGAACGTTAACTCAGTATCGTAAAAATATTAACTTGCTACGGGCTTGCCATTTCGTGAAGTTTCAAAACTCTAAAATGTGACACCTCATTATTGTGAAAATTGGGCTAAGTGGGTCGATTTATTTTTTGACTAATTATGGGCTTAGAAGAATTGGGCTAAGTGGGTTGATTTATTTTTTTTAACTAATTATAGCCTTAGAAGAATTGGGCTAGTGGGCTCATGAATACCAAAGTGTCTGATGCTAGTTTAAGGTTTGTTTTCGCCCCATCCTTCATTGTTAGAATATGAACATAGTGTAAAATATCCCACACACACGTATATAGGCTGAGCTCTCTAACATCCATTAAAAATTGGATGAAGATGATTAAAAAATCATGATAAGGGTTTATAAGAGAGTTCACCGGATTAAACTTAAAATATACACTTATAATAAATAAAAGGAAAAATTACTCAAAATAATATCAACTGTTAATTGAACCGAAAATAATATCAACTTTGGAAATTACTAGGAGCGATACAAACTATCAATGTATTTACCAAAAATAATACGTCATACTTTTCCGGTAAAAAACCTAACTCCGACGATGACGTGACCGCCGGAATGTTACATGTCATAAATTAAATTGATAAAATGTGTGATGTGGATTTTATTTTTTAAAAAAATTAAATTAATAATATTTAAAATAATAAAAAATTTATTATTTTTAAAATTTAAAATAATAATTTTTTAAAAATAATTTGTACAAATATTTTTTTTAAAAACATATTTTTGTACAAATTTTTTTAAAATAAAGTTTGAACATTTTTTTAAGAAAATATTTTTTCCAAAAAATAATTTTCGAAATTCTTTTATCACAATTTTTTAACGGATTTCTGTATAAAATGAAAATTTTAAATCTAAAAAAATATAATTTGTAAAAAAATATTCGATTTTTTTTTTAAAAAAATCATCTTTTAACCTAATCATTAAAGAAAAAAAAAATTCTTCCAATTTTGTTAAAAAATATTGTATTTAAAATTAGTTAAAATATATAATAAAAATAACTTCCAGATTCGACCCATTTTTCGATACTGGAGCTAAACCACCAAAAAACATTTTTCAAAAAATTCACAAGAAAATTAAAAAAAATTTACAACAATTTTTTTTAAAATTTCGTAAAAAACAAATATTTTTTAAATAAATATTTTTTTCATTTTCCTGCAAACCTATTTTTAAAAAGATGTTCAAATTTTATTTTTTTAAAAAATTTTACGAAAAATATTTCTTTAAAAAATATTTGTTCAAATTTTTTTTAAAAATTTTAATTATTATTAAATTGATTTTTAAAAAATAAAATCCACATCACACGTTTAATCCATAGATTTGATGACATGTAACATTTCGGCTGTCACGTCATCGCCGAAGTTAGAGTTTTTGCCGGAAAAGTATGACGTATTATTTTTGGTAAATACATTGATAGTTTGTATCGCTACTAGTAATTTTCAAAGTTAGTATTATTTTCGGTTAAATGTTGATACTTGGTATTATTTTAGGTTATTTTTCCTAAATATAATGATATTTTAGATAATAGTAAATTTATTTATGGCTGAAATTTTAGTTTTATATACAATAATTGAACGTTCTTTTTAAAATAACAAATTAACGATTGTTTTTTCTTTTATATCTAATGATAATTAGCTACATTAACAATCGATAATATAGGTTAATGATCATTAAGGTACATGAATTATATATATATATATAATATATATATATATATATATATATATATATATATATATATATATATATATATATATATATATTTGTTCAACGATCATTAATCTATATTAACATTCGTTAAATATTTTTTCTTTGAATCAATTTTATTACTTCATTACTTTAAAAATTAATTACATCGAGTTAGAGGGAACGAGCTAGAGGGAAGACGGACAACAAACTGCCCCGTCAATCATTTCTGAATTGCAAATTCAATTTTTCTAAAAACAACATTTGATTAGTTAAGAGATATAACATTACCGTGTAATACCTGTTAAATATTAAAAAGAAAATTCTTACGATTGTTAGTCTGCGTATGGTTAAAGATCCGTAGAACTCATTATTATTTGTCTTAAATTGAGGAATCATATACTATGTGCATGCAAAAGCAACTGTCAACCATGGTGGAGAAAGCATCACGTAATAAGAAGGTCAAAATTACTGAAGACACAGTTCAGAATAACGAAGATGAGGAAGGCTAACGATAGTTAGGCTCGTTAAACGTAGCTAGCTATCGTTAGATTTTATTTATTTATTTATTTTTATTTAACGACCGTAAAAACACATCTAGTGATCGTTAAAACTCATTACGTATATTTTTAATTCTTTGTATCCGATCGTTAGCAACTTTAAAAAAATATATTATGTTATTTATTTTACGTTTAAAATCAAAACCTAAGAGTTATAAGAGAGGTTCTATTAATCAGATTTTCAAACTCTTAAGCAACATTTTTTAAAATGCTTATTGAAAAAAAAAAGAATGAATGTGTTAAAAATAAAATAAAAAAAACATTCGTTACTTTGACTTGATGTTCATTATCAATCAAAGAATGTATATATTTGCATATAAGTTATTTATTTGTTATCTTAAAAATATTTAATCTTGTTCGTTCATTATATCATATTGTGTGTCTTAAAGAAGTTCATATTACTTACTCTAAGATAAATTCCTATATGAGTCTACCCTTCTCTACATATATAAATATATATTGATAAATTCATGTAATGATCTTAGGTTGCAAAATTGTTAATAAGTATAAAAAAGGTACATTAAAAGAAATATATAATAGAGTAAATTACATAAAATTACCCTTTATATATATATATATATATATATATATATATATATATATATATATATATATATATATATATATATATATATATATATATATATATATATATATATATATATATATATTCTTCCAGGCGGAACCTTGAGAGTTGTAAGACCCTAACTCGGAAAGCCACTTATTATCAGCTGCTCCACAATGTTGGCCATATTAAGGTCATTTCCATTCACCGTCATTGTGCTTGATTCATCGGACCGTTTATAAAAAAATTATAAAAAAAAATGAAAATTCTTTTAAAGTAATGGTAACTCATTCATGTTAGTGCACTCCAAACCTAAACTACAGTTGCCCTGACGTTTTGCAAATTTCAGCATAGTTGAAATTTGGACTAGCAGGATCTAAAAATTTTGTTCTTTGATATAATTTTCTCTAATATATACTAGACAAAGACATTATAATTTTGAAGTAGTACATAGCACATTAATCAAACTGAAGAGTAATGTAAACTTGCATAGTTATCGATGATATATAAGAGGTGAAAGATATTGTGAAAATTAGGATTTGACACAAATTCCGTCAATTTCAGTCCCGTTCCGGTTCATTCATTATTCTTTTTACTAGCATTTCAATTTTTCTTCTCCTATCTCTTTTTTTTTTCCCATGGAACAACTTCTAAATCAGATCATCTATACGGATGAATTTAAAACAATATCTTTGTCCCAAAGCCAATAAAAGCAATAATTATCGATCACGTCCGTTTACCTTTGCTTTCCCAATCTATTCATTTCTTCCAACCAAGTATAGTAAACATGAGTCTCGGGGTCTGACTTACTCCAAATTATGGGCACTATTACACTGACGACGTGTAACTACGGAATTCCCAAGATAATCAATTTTCCCGCAAACTATCCACGGTTTCCCCAAACGTTTCCGTCAACATAAACACATGTGCTCTATTGGTTCCTTATCATCCGTAGGTTAGCTTTGCCGGAGACATCGTCGAATTCTTGCATTTGTTTGGATGGGTTTTCCTAGTTCCCATCTTTCGCGTCTACTTCGAGCTCAATCCTAGGCAACAAAGGGGAAACAAGAATAATTAGAATTACAATTTTAATAATCGAGTTAAAAAAAGATGAAGAACTTCAACCTTCCTATTACAACTAACCTGCGGACGATAAGGACCATAAAAGCATCCGTGTTTATGTTGACGAAAACGTATGGAGATCCTGTGGATAGTTTGCAGGTAGAACGATGACGATGGGTATTGCGTAGGTAGACCTCATCGGTGGAATAGTGCCTATAATTTGGAGTAAGCCACCAAACATGAGGCTCATGTTTACATGCTCGTTTGGAAGAAATTGACAGATTAAGAAAGCAAAAGTGAAAGATGTGATCGATAATAATCGATTCATCGGCTTCGGGTAGGATATTGTTACAAATTCGTATGTATACCTGATCTAATTTAAAAATGTTCCATGAAAAATGAGAAGAGAAAGAATTAAGAGAAATTGGGGTGCTAAAGGAGAGTGAGTATGGTTATTGGTTAGATGAAGGAGAAGGGAGAAGGAGTATAACAATTTATAGGCAAAATTGAGTTTGCAATTGAAAGGCTGAAAGGCAGGTGGGTTACGTGGACGTTTGAAAGGCAATACGTAGTTTCTTGAATTTGATTTTTATTAGACAATCGAATTTTGAATTTTATGCCTGAATAGATATGGGTGGATTGTAGAAGTTGGCAATGGAGTTGTAGATGAGATGGGTGTTGATGCATTGAAGATATTTGTAACCCAACTTCCAGTCAAAATAAAAGCTAGACATTAGTGATGAGATCCAAATTATAATAGGATATTTAGTTTTCAAATCACCATGAACCTTTGGCAGTTGCCACCGAGTAAATTCATGTAACGTTACGGTGGCGGGTGATCGATAGTTGATGTATGCATCTACTCTGTAAGTAGTGAATAAATCACTGGTGAATGCTCCATTAAGAGTCATCCAATAGTGTATGGGCGCGTATACAACGAGAATAACATAGAGTAAATTCATGTAAGTATAAGATCCAACGACCTCAAGTCATCGGCATCAGAATTTCAAACCGGTAACACACTCTCATCTGTCCAGTCTATTTGACCAACCGACTTCCATCTTGCTCGGTCTATGTTGATTTATTGAACCGATGGATGGTTAACTACCTACTTTAGAACTTCTATGAAGGTATGGTACTCACGTCCTTTCACTTTCTCTTTCTCAATCTATTCGTTTGTTTCAATCGAACATTTTAAACAATCTATTGTAATTGTGAGCATTATAAGATAAAAATAACACGGACCCGCTATATTTAAGACCACTCGGGTTTGCTGGAAGTGGACGTGGCTAAACATCGAAGCAATGGATCGGTCGACCTAATGGCTTAGTCTATGAGAGTAAGATCCAGATAGTGTATTAACTTTAACTATGTTGTTGGTGGTCAATTGTAAACGTTTAAATGTATAACGGTTGTTTGTTCATGGTACGTATGTTGTCAATTATTACCTTTGTGATTTGATCGCTACGGTCCATTTATTTACGCAAGTGACTTTTATAAGTTCAGTGACTGAAAAGAGAGGGACATATATGAGTCACGTTCTGCAAGTCAATAAATGCATACACTTTGAATTATAACAAGCTACGGTCCCATTGCATATATATATACACACACGTAATCCCCTTCATGTTATCTGAATGCATGTGATGTCTTAACAAAATGAACGAGACTAGCTAGCATGTGATGGACAGAGGTAAACACCAAGACGTACTGAAGAAGGTGGCTTTTGTGAGGTTTACAAGAACTTTAGCCTTTAGCTGATAAAGTCTTGCTTCTAATTTGACTGGGAGTTGGGTCACGGGTCACATATGTACCGAATCTAGCTAAGTTACAAAATATATTTCGATATATATTTACTATATTTCATTCTCACCATGGAAAGGACAATTAATCAAGTCACGTAAATTTTATAATGAAGTCATATAAAGATTGTATGATATGGATGTTTACTTTTCTTCAAATAAAAGTTTTAATTTTTTTTTTATTTTATAAATTATGACTATATTTATACCTATAATATTATTATTACATCAAGTTAAAAGTTAGGCGGACAACAAGCTGTGTTGTCAACCCTTTCTAAATAGCAAATTCGATCCTCCTAAACACTACATTTGAAGACCTAGGTTACACAAAATTACCATGCAAGACCCGTTGCACCCTCTTGAGAATCTCGACGGCATCAGGTGCAAGAAAACTAAACGTATCAAAAGCGAACGGAAGAAACACATGTTGGTTTTCAAGACAAGCTCTTTCATGCTTAACCACCTTCAAAGAAACCGCGTTTAGAGCCGCCTTACCCATCACAAAAGGCCCGTTACCCAAACCAACCAAATGAGAGACTCCTGTCAAATTAATTTTTAAATGTTATTTGGAAAGGTTTTCTAAGACCTTTTTCGATGAATGTCGTGAGGTTTACAAGAATTTGCATATAGAAAACTATAAGTCACAAAAACAATTCTTAGTGAGAGGGTGTTTTAATGTATATATGACCCGTATGTGTTTTTTTTGGAAAGTCTGCACATTTTCTTTATAATAAAACTCGAAAACTCAAAATCGCAACAACCTTTTTTTTTTTTTTGTTAAACTAACTAGTAGCAACTATAATGTGTATCTTTATCTGTCATTTACAATATTTTCATGTAATATAACAAGCTCAGCTCTTGCTCCAACAACAAAAAAAATTGTTTTGTTTCGAACATCGAAAAAAATCAGCAGCTACATGCTCTCAATTCCTGTATTTCCGGTGTTGTTATATATGGCGCAAGAACTTAGTCCATGACACACTATTCTACTGTAAGTACTAAAAATCACGTGGGTGACCTCGTCGATTTCAGAGAAGAGATAATTTTTCTTCTCTCCTCCTCCGATCCTTGATTAACGCCGTTTATTGTCGTTAAGCGTTTAATTTTTCGTTTTATTTAAAATTTTCTAATTAAATGTGCGGCTCATCACAACACTTTATTTTTATAACCCGACGGTTGATGACCTTTCGTACTTTTTTACTTATGGATCTTTTTCTCTTGAAATCAACCTCTATATATATATATATATATATATTTCAAAGTTGTTTCCGGAGGAAACTTGAGAGTCAGAGACTCAGAGGGTAATAATTTTAAAGCCATTAGGTCTCAAGACTCTCAAGGTGTTGATCGTATCAAGGTCAATTTCGATCACTGTCATTGTGTTTGTTTGACCAGACACTTCTACATAGTCTGATGGTAGTTTTTGAAAAATATCGTAAAAGGTTGTAAAAGTATTGGAACTCATGAAATTAATTGATCGAATCAAGTTACATTCCGAATCGATTTCAGCCCGAACTACTCACATCGCAATTTCTCTTTGGTGCTCAATCAAGAAGTTAAAGTACCCGATCATCAATTTCTATGGACGGAAACAAAATAGTATGATATGATATGACGTTAGATTTTAAAACTATTATTATAACTCTTTTTCTTTAACCATCAAAAAGTTATGCATTTTAACAATTACCGTGTTTTCGAGTAATTTGTTTAGGAGAGGGTGTGAATTTGTGATCGATTCATGATAGTTCAATTGTGAGTCCAAATTTAAGGTGTCCACAAATACTGTTTCTCAGACTTTTTTTTTCGACGGACGTTAGGCTACTGTTGACTATTTCATCCTCATTTCTCTTGAAGACGCTTTGCTTTCGGAATTTCTTGATGTATTTTTGTGTATTTTTTTCTTTTGGTTTTTTTCATGACAGTTAGTCCGTCTGCCGATCTTTTTTAACATTTCGATCCATTAGACGGCGTGTCGTCACGCCGTTTTTTGTTATTAAAAAATAAAATTTGAAGAGTAATGCAAACCTATATCGTCATTAATTGATGACAAGAGGTGAAAGGTATTGTGAAAACTGAGTCGCGGGGTAATATGATTCTGCATTATTCAGGAGGCAAAATCTCAATATATACATGCATGCATGTAAAGAGAGAAACCCTGATCAGGGTATAATATGAGCTATTTACAATAGAGAGTCTAGACAAATAATATTCACATAAAATAGCAACATATTTGAAAACTTTCACAAATCAAGTCCACCGGAGATAAAAACCTTTTTTTTTTTTTTTATCACAAGTAGAAATTACATTTTTATATGAATAAAAAGAATAAATTTTTTTTATCATAAGAAGAAATATTGTAATTAATTTATATATTTATTTTATTTATTGTAAAGATGATTATTTTTAGGAAAAATAACCCAAAATAATACCAACTATTAACATTGAACCGAAAATAATACCAACTTTGAAAATTACTAGGAGCGATATAAACTATCAATGTATTTACCAAAAATAATACGTCATACTTTTTCGGCAAAAAACCCTAACTCCGGCGATGACGTGGCAGCCAAAATGTTACATGTCATCATATAAATGGATTAAATATGTGATATGGATTTTATTTTTTAAAAATTAATTTAATAATATAAAATATTAAAAAATAAAAAAATTATTGTTTTTAAAAATTTAAATAATAATTTTTTTGTAAAAAAATTTTTAAATAAAGTTTGAACATTTTTTAAATAGGTTTGTAAAAAAATGTAAAAATATTTATTTTTCCAAAAAAATATAAATTTAATAATTAAAAAAATGATTTTTCCAAAAAAAAAATCGAATTTTTTTTTATCAGATTTATCTTCGGATTTTTTAATAAAATGAAATTTTAATTCTAAATAAAAATAATTTGTAAAAAAAATCGAAATTTTCAAAAAAAAATTTCATCTTTTAACCTAATCCCTAAAATTTTTTTCCCAATTTTGTTTCAAAAATAATATTAAAAAAAACATATTTGTACAATTTTTTTTAAAAAAATTTATTTAAAATTTAAAATTAATATTTTATTTATTTTTTAATATTTTTAATATTATTAAATTAATTATTTTAAAAATAAAATCCACATCACATATTTAATCCATTTATTTGATGACATGTAACATTTCGGCTGCCATGTCATCGCCGGAGATAGGATTTTTGCCGAAAAAGTATGATGTATTATTTTTGGTAAATACATTGATAGTTTGTATCGCTCCTAGTAATTTTCAAAGTTAGTATTATTTTCGGTTCGATATTGATAGTTGATATTATTTTGGGTTATTTTTCCTTATTTTTATGCAAGGATAGGTATTTTCTTATCCCATCAAAAAAAGGATAGATGAAAATTACGAAAAACTAAAGGATAAGTCTATAACTTGGATTCATACTTGAGTTAATTAACAATCTTAACTATTTTTGTCTTGGTTCTACAAAAAAAAAAGGCTGGAAAAAAGAACTAAAAACTTATGATAGTGCCTTTTGATCGGGCTTAGGGCCCATTTACATATAGAAAAAGAGTCAATAAGCCCAATCATGAACCATATGAAAACAAGATATCCGAGATGGATTACTATTTAGCATATTCACAAGAGGAAATTGGACATAAAGATCATCTTCAACAAGATACAATACTTACTTAACAATTTTAAGAAACATTTATTTTTTAGGTACGGTACCCTTCGTTCAACTTGCAAAAATTTATTATAAATTAAAAATAGACTAAGGGCTCGTTTGGAAGCGCTAGAAATCGTTTCCGGTAAGGAAATGATTTCGAATCAATTAAAAATTATGTATTTAAAGGTCTTTTAACACATGAAAGTAATCCAATCATTTTTATTTACTTTCCTTTCCCTTAACTGATTTCATTCCGTTTTCATTCCATCATTCCAACCAAACGGGTACTAAGTAGTAATCACTTGTCGGACTGTTTGATCTCTTACATTAGACAATAATATATATTTTGGAGGTTGTTATTCAATCCAATTGGAAAATTAAAAAGCAAAGATAGCTAAATAGTTTGCGGCATTGTTCACATGAGCGGAGCCATAAATATTATAGGGATGGACAAAATTTTTATATCGTAAATTTAGATTTATAATCATAATAGGCTAAGTATTAAAATTAAAAATCTTATTATGTTATGTAAACCTTGTAGTCATATATATATATATATAATTAAAATATATAATTAATTAAAATTTTATTATATAACATGATTTTAAAACTAATTTATTATTATCATGAATGATTATAATGAAAGAAACAAGAAATGGAAACTATAAGAATAATAAGAGATAAACTATCAAAACTAGTGTACTACTCAATTGATTATTGGGCCCCACATAATAATGGGATGACTATTCTGCCAAAAAATACATAGCATTTAAAGTTATCTTGTAACTAAAAGGTGCATTACACCGTAGAGAAAAAAAAAAACTTCTAAAATTTGAATTGCAAGACAAATGGGCTATATTACTAGTTTCATTTTATGGGCTTGGACTGGGCGACTGCACAATGATTTTCAGCCCTAGATCCGCCCTGATTGTTCACCACCTAACATGAGCAATGACAGAGTTGGATGACCCAATTCCTTCTAATATAGTCATGAGTCATGACACATACTTACCAGACCCGAGAGTGGTGATGAGGGAAATTTCAATAGGAGGGTGATCGCCAATTGAGAATTTATTTTCAAGATTACTACTCGACACTCACCCTCCCAAACGAGCCTAAGTGGTTGGGACATGTAGAGATTTGTGAACTAAAGGCTTGCTTTATTCATTGAATGGACAAGATATTTATAAGAAAGAGTAGAGGGTAAGATGATAAAAATAAATAAAAATAAAGATAAAGATAAACTAACAGTTTAAGGATAAATCCAAAGATAAAAAGATAGACTGAAATATACGGGCCAATGTATAGGTCAATGATCTAACACTTCCCCTCAAGTTGAAATGTTATTCAACAACTTCAAGCTTGAACAATAGAAACTCAAAGCGAAAATGAGAACCTTGATGAACCTATTCCTTTCATTGGAATTTATTCTGTTGGTATTCATATGACATCGGTAGATTGGACCCTAAGACGCAGGTAGATTAGCTTTCCAGGGTAAGTTTTGGGCCATAAGACGCAGGTTAATTAGCGTTGTAGGTAAGTTTTGGGCCCTAAGATGCAAGTTGATTAACGTGCTATGGTAACTTTTGGGCCCCTATGACGCATGTTGATTAGCAATCTATGGTAAGTTTTTTGCCCTATGAGACACATGTTGATTAGCGTCCTAGGGTAGGCATGAGTGAAAGGGTGATATGAGGACTTGATGTACCTCCTCCCTTCATTGCTCCTTGTTTTGTTGGCGATGATAACATGTCGATATGGGTTTGAAGAATAGATACTATGAGGACTTGATCGACCTCCCTCTCTTCTTTTCTTTGATGGTAGAAGTTGGTTGTAGAGTGCCGGTTGATCGTCGGGATAGTCGTCGCCATCACCGGCGGCGATGGCGTCGTGGCTAGAATTTGTGGTTTAGGGTTTCTTTATGCGAAAGCGTGTTTAGGGATCGTCGGCTCTGAAATTATATAGACATTTGTGAATGGAAGAATATATTGTTTTTATTCATTGATAGTACAAATGTTCATAGACAGATTTAGGTAACAAAATTAACCTAAAGGACTATTGACCCATTCAAAAATCAAAATACATAAATATGACCCTTTATAACCATGCCTAGTTACTGTGATAGACATAATAATCAATCTACATTTATTGTTTCTTTTTATCTACAATAAACAGTGCCTAAACAAACTTTCTTCTAACCTACTGTCATCAATTATAAAAATATATATAACAATATGTTACGTGTACAAATAAAAAATATTTTTAAATTAAGATAATATACATAAAATGGGTGTCTATATATAAACAAAATCATTATATATATCATAATAATTTTATTTTTTTCAAAATATAATTTTTTTGTCATTTAATTTGAGTTTTTATTAATTTGATAAAAAAAAAGTAGAGATGTTATAGTAGGTTCATTTAAATTTTACTAAAAATTAGTCTTATAAAAGATCCAAATTTCTTAGTTCTAGTAATATTTGATCACCCCTCACCTAGTTGGAGTTAATAACATGACTAAGATTAACCAATATGAATGCTCTTACAATCTTGATTAAATCGTTCCTTCCATTCACCTTAGGTTGGGCTCCTCCTGAATTTGGGTAACCAAGTATCAAAGTGATTTGTCCGCAGCATCCTCATAATTACCATCGAGTTTAGGTCGTTTTCCTCACCGTCGTTTTTTGAGTATGAACACATTTAATTTTTCTTGTTTCGGTCTTGAAACTCAAGATGTGGAGGATGCACATTCAGTGACATATACGCACGAGTTCCATCAGATGATCCACGTAAATAAACACATGAATTTTATCTTATTTGTAATAGAGTAATCCATAAACTTATAAATTAAGTTCACAACTTTGTGTTATTAACATGAGACACTTTTTTCCCCTTTAAGTCTCAACGAACATACATTAAACATGTGGATACCTGAAAGTTGAAACTAAGAACAAAGAAGGTTAATCAAAATTGAGAAATAGAAGTACATCTAATGTGATGGATATAATATTATTTAGTCGATGAGTTAAAATCTAATTTGAATCAAGGGTTGATGCCATTTTTTTTTATATTTATAATGGAAAGGAGATTAGCCTACCTTCTAGAGGTAATCCAACCTAAAGCATCCTTGCGGATGAGAACATGAAGTTCGGGATCTTCAGGAAAATTGGTGTTGGGGTCGAGATTCCCAGATGGGTCAATCGGTCAGCAACACAGTTTATCTCTCTGAAAATATGTCTAACACGGATCTCGTCAAAGAAACGAAGATTCAATCTGGAGTCGGATATAATAGAGGTGGGCATGGGACGGGATGGGACGGGATTGAGGTCATCCCAGTTCCATCCCGGCTATTTTAAATTGGACGGGATCGGGACGGGCCTTGGATATTTTAGATTGAATCCCACCAGGTCCTATCCCGGCTGGGACCGGGACGGGACGGGATGGGCCCAATTCCGTTTCCACATTAGTTTATTTAATGTTTTTAAATTTTACCCTTTTTCCACAAAATATGCGTATATATTATACTTAAAATGCAAAAACACTAAATGTTTTAAATATTCATAAAAGCAAATTATAGTTAAATTAAAGTGATAAATATATATAATAAAACACATCTAAATGAATTTGGTACATTGTCAATTTTAAGGTTTAACCAACATGGTTTATATTTTAAAATATACAAATGTACTATATAATAACTGTATGAGTATTTCATTAATTCTTAGTGAGGGATTCTACTTATATTTATCATTTTAAATTAAAAATTTTCTTATATACGGGATGGGACGGGCCTAGCGGGATGGAGAAGTTAAGGCCCATGTCCCGTCCCGGATAGTTTTTGATGGGACGGGATTTATAATTTTGATTGAAATCCCGCCGGGATCGGGCTGGGCCCAGGACGGGACCGGGATTGGCGGGATTTGTGCCCACCTTTAGGATATAATCATCCCGACCTCCCACGGACAACTCCACAAACCTTGGAGTGCCTTGATTACACACATGTTATCACCTTCGATTTCGATCTTTTTAATTTGTAGTATGATTGTCTCTTGTAACCCATGTTTGAGGGCAAAAGCTTCAGCTTTTATGACCGAATTGAAATTATTTTTTTTAGCGCCGAGGCTCACGATATCACCATTGTGGTTTCGAATAACATATCCAATAGATGTGATTTCCGAATTGAGTTTTGATCCATCAAAGTTAAGTTTAAAGAAGCCAGATTTTGATTTTTCCCATTTAATATTGTGTTTTTTCCGTTTGTTAGAGATATAACTTTTTGGTTGTTGTTTTATGTTGTAATCGTCTTCATCAGTTATGTTAGTTTTCCAGTTATGTATTTGGTTTTTGATGAAAGTAATAACCTTATTATCAGGGCTCATAAGTTCAATACTAAAGATAATTTTGTTCATGAAGAACCATATACTCCACCATGCAGTTGTAAGGGTCGTAAATTTCTTTGTTCCTATTTTGTTTTTAATTTCTTGTAGTATGACATGCGCTTTTTTATTTTGGAGGTTAATTTTGTTAAGTTCGGTTAAGATTGTTCCATCGATTTTGACGATAATTTGTTTAGTTGATGGAACCTTTAATGATTTCTCTTACCATTTTTGCTAGCACCGAACACAAATTATAACATGCGAGTCTTATTTTAAGAATAATCTTATATATACTAATATATATATATATATATATATATATATATATATATATATATATATATATATATATATATATATATATTTATGATAAAATGATTAATTTAATATTATTTTTAGAACAAATATTTTAACAATTATATTAGAAAAAACATTATGAAATCAAAGCAAACACCTAATATAATCCAAAATGATATAAAGGGTCCATTTGGTGGGGTCGAGATTAAGAAGGGAAAAAATCACCGTAATCCTGTAATTTTGAAATTTACCCCTAATTTCTATAAAATTGAACGAAGCCAAATTCGATATGACAATTAACCATCTTAATCTAATCTATAAATAGACAATGCCTCAGACAAACATCATCGTAAAACAAAATAATCGAATGCACATAAATCGTAAATTTAGAGTTTTCATCAACAAACTACCAATATACTAAATATCAACTAAGGAAGGATGACAAATATAATTTTCGTTTATTTATCTCTCCACATTTTTGTGGCTTTCTTCACCGCATATGCATCCGATCCTAGCATGCTCCAAGACTTTTGCATTGGCACAAAAGATCCCAAAGATACAAGTAAGTTAATATCATCATTCAATTTCATATATACTATCAACTATATATATATATATATATATATATATATATATATTAACTTGATTTTATATATTGATGTTTGTTTTATAGTGTATGTGAATGGGTTATGGTGCAAAAACCCAAGCGAAGTAAGGGCAGAAGATTTCGTCTTTAGGGGTTTAAATGCGTCCAAATATAATAATGAAGGGCTTGGTTTAAGCGAAACCCTATTAACCCCGATAAACTTTCCGGGATTAAATACGATAGGAATCACAGTGGCTCGAGATGAATACGCGTCAAATGGGTTGGTACCACCACACATCCACCAACGAGCATCAGAGGCCATTACCGTCCTCGATGGAAGCCTCTACCCAGGGTTTGTAACCGGAGCAAACAAGCTCTACTCCAAGATAATCAACCCGGGTGATGTATTTGTCTTCCCTCAAGGACTCATTCATTTCATCTCTAACATAGGGAAGACTAATGCCTCTGCGATTTTAGTATTTAGTTCTCAAAGTCCTGGAGGAGGATATGTTGGTGATGGGATTTTCGGTTCTCATCCACCCATTTCAGTTGATGTCATTTCCAAGGCCTTTCAACTTGATACTAAAATCGTTGAGGATCTGCAATCTAAGTTTTGAATATTATTTACCTAGCTAGCTTGTACTTTTTGTTGTAATAAAGGTAAAATAAGCATATAATCTACCTGCATGGTTGCTTGTGCTTACTTTTTTTTATGTGTGTTTGAGTTATGTATTTTCACATGTTATAAATATAAGGGTATTCCATAAGCATAGACTCGCTATACTTGTTTATACTACACAACAATCGATCATCATAAATTTATTTCAAAATTATATCAATCATTACTCAATATAAATTACATTGACGTGCAATAAGTTATACCGTAAATTCTTTCTGAATAGCAAATCCGATACTTCTAAACACTATATTCGAAGACACAGGTGACACCGTTGCACCCTCTTGAGAATATAGTCGACATCGGGCGCAAGAAAACCAAACATATCAAAGGCGTACGTAAGAAACACATGTTGATTTTCAATACAAACCCTTTCATGATTAGCCACCTTCGTAGAGGCCGCGTTGAACGTCGCCTTACCCACCACAAAAGACTCGTTACCCAAGCCAACCAATGGAGAGACTCTTGTCAAATCAATACAAGCATGTTTTTTACCCGCTCATCCAAACACTAACACATCTGTCGGCCACAACATAAACCTTCCTTCACGCGGATCGGTCAAGAAGGATACAAACACCTCTTTCTTAGCCAAAACCCCTAATCTCTTAAACACGTCACATAAAACATCACGAACCGGATCGTGTCTATATTTTTATTCGGGTAATTCTTTACAATGAACCGCATGCTCCGGCCCCAAAATCATCCAAATCCCTCCGACAATTAGGCATATGACAAATCACATCAAACAGAAACAAAGGAATTATAAGGCGATACTTTCCGGTGTAGACGTTTCTTTGACGAAGGAGATCTTCGTTTATGGTAAGAAAACGGGTCTATACTATTTTTGAATAAGGTTATTGTTATTTCAAGAATTTATTTAATTTCGTAAGATTTTTATTTAGGATCATGTTAGATGTACCCATATATTTTATTTATAAAATTACTCAATTTCATACTTCGGGTGCGGAATCAATTAGGTCATTTAAATATAAAGCAAAATAAAATAAAATAATAAGTTCCTGTTTCGGGGCCCAAGTGTAGAATTGATTAAAATCAATTTCGCTTTCGGGTCCCAAGTACGGAATAATTAAACTCGGTTTGACTTTCGCACCTCAAGTGCGAAATTAATTTAAAAAATGCGAAATTAATTAAACTCGATCAGTTTCGCTTTCGATTTCCAAGTGCGGAATTAATTGAACCCTAATTCCGAACTTTGGGTGCATAATAAATTGAACCCTAGCTAATTCCGAACTATATATAAGAGTTCATTTAAGATCGATGTTTATTTATTAATAGTTTATAAATAAACTAATTGTTGAGTGTGAAAACGTGTCCCACATCGACAATGTGAAATACGTGAACCTCACGTATAAGTCCTAGGGTTACTCATTTTACTGTCAATTGGTTTTAGGATGAAACCCCAGAGGCTTGTGTGCGTAGGTTCACTTTGGCGTGCATACCTCCACGTATTAGACCAAGCGGATATAAAAATATAAATTAACATGGTATCGGAGCAGGTTTGATCCGGGTCCATTATCTTGTATTTGGGTTGTAATTAGCAAAAATATGTTATATATCCGCACGTTTGGCTAAGCCGGCCTTAAGGCTTTATGCCAAGTGTAAACTAGTTCAATATAGTTGCACTTGAGAGGGAGTATTGAGTGTGGAAATATGCAAACCATGCACGTGCAGAAACTTCTCAGGAGGTCACACATCTTGAAATTGCTCCCGCACGAGCATGCTTAACTCCAAGGGTGTTACAATTAATATCCCCCACTTAAACTCCTAATGTCCACGTCAGGCCAATGACTGTCCACCGAGCTGAGCGACCGCCTACTAGGGCAAGCACACTCGTAACTCGGGGTTAGTTCTGATATCATCTATAAGACCCGAGGTCTTAGGGACGTTGTCTCCATGTCAACCAAGCTCGCGCGGAAACTTTCCTGAAGGTCACCCATCCTGAAATTGCTCTTGCACGAGCACACTCAACTCTAGAGTTATTTGTCCTCACACTTCCAATGGAAAAGAAGAATTCTTGTTGACATGGATAGCAACCCATTGTTATAAGTTAATCACAAATCCTTATTCAAAAGATGCGGTATGTCAATTTTACGGGGTGTTACAAAAACTTACCCTAGGACGCTAATCAACTTGCGTTCTAGGTCCCAAACTTATCCATAGTACGCTAATCAACACGCGTCTTATGATCCAAAACTTTCCTAGAACGCTAATCAACATGTGTCCTAGGGCCCAAAACTTACCTATGACACTAATCAACATGTGTCCTAGTACCCAAACATACCTTATGACGCTATCAACCTGCGTTCTAGAGCCCAAAACTTACTCTATGACACTAATTTACCAGCGTCCTATGGCCCAACCTACCGGCGACATATCGACGCCAACATAATAAAGACCAATGAAGGGAGGAGGTCCATCAAGTTCTAATTTCATCCCTTTAGTTTATGTTATTTAAACTTGGAGTTGTTGAATTACACCTCCACCTTGAGGGAGAGTGATAAATTATTTGATCATACATTGGGTTGTGTATCTGAACTTATCATTTATTTGTTATTTTAAATTATCTTATCTTATTATTATCTTGTTATAAGTACTTTTTGCTCTATCAATGAATAAATCAAGTTTTCAGTTCATAAATTTCTACAACACCCGATATTATACCAAGTCTATACGTATATTGTGCAATTTCAACTATGATATTTTGACGAGCCAACACCGTCATCTAGTCGAGCAAAGCCAATAACTTGAACGACAACACACCCACACTTCTAAGCAAGGTGTTGTGTGTCGCACATACATGTCCAAAGAACGATGTACTCGTGCCTTTGAACAAACAATCGCACGTTCGATCTTGGTTGGTAATTTACGACAAGCTACACACACAATATGTGTTATTTTAGTACGCTTTTTTCGCTAAACAATCAATGAAGACATTAGACATGTGTCAATAGAACATTTCTAATTTTTATTGGTAAACCTATTTTTTCGTTTTTAATCCTTATCATCCTTCTCAACTAAGATAAAGTAACCCAATTAAGTAATTAGATATACCTTATTAAAAATTTGAAGGTACCAAGGTCTGCTACCTTCCTACTAATATATAAATATGTGTAAAATTCTGTAAAGTCTTGTCTATATACATAATGTTTGATGTAGCAAAAGTTGTTCATGCCGAATCTATATGATATTTGGCTTAATTTCATGCAATTTACCCTACTTGATGGGACCATTCACAGTTTCTTCGTTATTTTTTGTTGGTGACTAAACATATGATCTAACATTTGAGTTTTATACATTAACAAATGTCATTGATGAAACACATGTCAAATCAACATTTTCAAGGTAATAAAAGGTTGAATTGTACTTACTAACATATGGAAATTAACAACTTCGGTAGATTTCGTCGAGTTTTTATTTTCTTTTCTTTTTTTTTATTAAAATAATTTAAGTTTTAGAAGAATTAATTCTACCGAATTAATTTTAACCCCGATAGTCATATATAATAACGACCTTCCTTAAAATACTCTTAGAATAAAGTAATGACTAGTGTATTATATGCACGCAACTTATTTTAATTTAAATGAATATAAGTATTAATTTTGATAATTATATAGAATATTATTTATGATTAAAAATAAATTTATTTAAAATTATTAAAGTAATTTACGTGTGAGTTTAAAAAAAAATAGGTATGTAATTGTAAATAAATATATTTAATGGGACATTCTTCAGGCTTCTAATCATAGTTTTCATCTTTCTGGTTTTACTATAAAGAACACCGTTCCCCTAAAGCCCAACATGCTTTGATGAGTGTTCTTTTAGTAAAACAGTGTATGTAATAGAAGTGACTTTTGGCTTGACCTTTAGACATAAAGGTGTTTTTAAGTGTTTGTAGTCAGTGCATAGTCAAGACTTTCTTCTTGTCATACCCATTGAGGGGTTTGGATAGTGTGTGTCTCCATTTGAGTATCGCACGATCATTAAATATCATCTTATGATTCATTTGTTCCAAGCTGGTACGATTTGTCTTATGTCTAATTGTCGGAGGGCATTGAATGTTTTTGGGGAGCATGCAGTTCATTGTAAAGAATTCTCTGGCCTCAAATATAGGCATGATCTTGTTCGTGATGTTTTATGTGACGTGTTTAGGAGAACAAGAGTTTCAGATAAGAAGGAGGCACATGTGACCTTCTTAACTGATCTGCGGGAAGGGAGATCTACTTTGAGGCCGGCGGACGTGATAGTGTTTGGATGGGTCGATGGAAAACATGCTTGTATTGATTTGACAGAGGTCTCTCCTCTAATCAGTCTGGGTAGCGGGCCTTTTGTTGTGGGTAAAACGGCCCTCAACGCGGCCTCTACAAAGGTGGCAAAACATGAAAGAGTTTGCATTTAAAACCAATATGTGTTTCTTCCATTCACTTTTGACACGTTTGGGTTTCTTGCGCCCGATGCCGTCGAGATTCTCAAGAGGGTGTTACGGATCTTACATGGTAATGTTGTATCTCTTAGGTCTTCAGACATAGTTTTTAGGAGGATCGGTTTTGCTATCCAAAAAGGGGTAGCGCCAACTTGTTGCCCGCCTACCTTTTCGATGTAAATTGAATGTTAAGATTTAATCTAATAAAAACACAAAATCAAATCTAATTGGATTAAAAATAGGGATATTTAAAAATTAAAAATTAATAAAAAAATCATAATAATTAAAGGTTTTGCTATACATATTTGGAGTAAGAATATATATTTTTTATGTATCGGCCAATGTTAGCTGAACTCATAAGTTCTTTTATAAAATTATATAATTTGCATTTTGAACATGAAATTATTTAGCTCATTAACAAAAAGAATTTAGTCTCGGTTCCGAACCACAAGTGCGTAATTAATTGAACTTAATTTTTCGGTTTCACACTCCAAATGCGAAATTAATTAAATATAATTTTGGTTTTGCATCCCAATTGTGAAATTAGTTAAACTCAATTTTTTTTGAAAAGGTACTTGTATTGAAAAAATAGAGGCAGACAAGAATATCCTCCGGACAGGAACATAATACAAAAGACGTAGAGGAGTTAAACTTAATTTTAGTGTCGTACCCAAGTATAAAATTAATTGAACATTAATTTCGCACTTTGAATTCAGAATTATGCATTTAAATATTATATATATTCTTCTACAAATCGTGTATTTTTGTATGATAACAGATGCATATCTTATTAATAAATTACACAAATCATATATTTTTAAATGTCAAATTTGATACATGATTGATGTGCAAAAAATTATAAAAATATAGTCATTTTCTACTCGTTACATTTTGTTGCGATAAAAACATTTAATATTTAAGTATTCTAATACTTACGGAGTGATACTTCATCAACTAATAGATATTTGAAATTTAACAACGTAAGTATAATTCAACCGAGATAAATTTAACTATAAGACAAAGAACCATCTTCAATAAGCTATTAATAGCCATTGCCTCATTGAAGGCACTTAAACTGCAACTTAGCAACTATAGAGTTTTCTTCAACATTCCAACGTTGCTCACACTTAGATACAAAAGAATGGAAGCTCTCGTTCATCTAGCTCTCGCTCTCGTCATGACTTCCTTCACTGTGTATGCATTTGATCCTGACATGCTTCAAGACTTTTGCGTTGCCACTAACAATCCTAAATGTAAGTAGCTAGATATCAATTGATCGAGTTAATTTCGTCATTGTAGCTAAAACATGTGTTCCTCTATAGTGTTATTGATATAATCTTTGTCATTTTATAGTGTTTCTAAATGGGTTACCGTGCAAAAACCAAACGAAGTAACTGCAGATGACTTTGTTTTTAGGAGTCCAAATATATCGGTATTTAACGATGATGGACTTGGTATTAGCGGAACATTAGTGAACCCGTTAAACCTCCCGGGGCTAAACACGATGGGGCTATCGGTGTCTCAAGCTAAATACGCTCCAAAGGGGACATCAACGCCACACAACCACCCACGAGCCTCGGAGATTGTAGTTGTTACCGAGGGAACCCTCTATGTAGGTTTCGTGAGTGAGGCCAACAAACTATACTCTAATATTCTCAATGCGGGCGATGTTGTCGTCTTCCCTCAAGGGCTCATCCACTTCCTCTACAACATAGGGGATACTAATGCACAAACGGTTTCGGGATTTAATTCCCAGAACCCGAGAGTGGGACCGATTGCTAATAAGATTTTCGAGAAGGATCCACCTATATCGGTTGATGTTATTTTCAAGGCATTTCAACTCGATCCCAAAATCGTTGACGACCTTCAATCTAAATTTTAGATGTTCTTTGTCTAACTTGCTCGTGCTTTTTATTGCAATAAAACAAATAACCCTATTATGTATCTACGTATCTACGTGATGCAGCTGATTATATATATGTATTTATAAATGTTATAAATATATGGGTACGATATTGTTAGAGTTCGAGAACCCTCAAAAATAATAGGAGAAGACTACACTTTAAATCTTATTGAACCTAATATATATATCGGCAGTTAATATAAAAAGATATACTTGATAGACCATATTATAATTTTTATTAATTAACCTACATTTTTTCGTTTTTAATCATAATCCTACTTCTCGTTCGCAACATCTGATTTATTCTAGACCCTATTATGTATCTACATTTTTAATCATAATCCTACTAAAATTCCGGCCCGAATCCATATTTCGTTTGATCATTCGGACCGGATCCGTAACATCTGATTTATTCTAGACCGGCTGAACAATCATATCCCTTAGTTCACAAATACGTCCATTTTTCAATCAATAATAATGATTATGAAGATCAAGAAAAGCTATAAATATAAGCCTAATCGTCCTTGAATTTAAGGTACAATTAAGCACTTTACAGGGTGTTACTTACGGCTCTATCTCCCTGCGTACGTGTGCAAAGTGTATTAGGACTTGACATATCATACTCCAACTACTAACAAAATTTGCATGTTTTCAGGTCGTGGTTGCTTTCGATCATAGCCACCATATGCAAGCTTGCAATATCATTTCGTAACTACTAGTTAATTATTAATAAATCATCAATTCATGACGTACTCATCAATCATCATATATCCTTTGATTAATTAGTCAAATTGTATAATTAATACCGCTTTTTCCTAATTAAATGGCCGACATGTACTTAGTTTTCCCGCTCATATTATATATACACTCTCGGAATATTTACAACAACTTTTAATAAAATATTAATTTATATATTTCTATAAACTTTCAATTTTATAAACTTATGAACGGTTATTTATTCTCTTAATGAATTAATATCTGAAAAATTAAAGGTCAAAAACAAAATAAGTCTATGACAAATTGACGATTCACGTAAATCAGCAATACTCCAATATTTTATATATTGATTGAATTTTAAAAGAAAAATGATCTTATGTAAATGATCATAGGGATTATATAGTCGTTATGCTCTCTTCTTTTCTTTTTCTTAGGAATAAACGTGGATTTTTAAATCAAAGGTAATTTGTTGGATGATAAACTGGTCGAAGAATCCATAAATATACATTATCTTTTATGTACGGTACCTTCAACAACCCCCTCAAAATGTATGTTAAGGGCTTGTTCGTCAAATATGTAGAATATTATATGAACCACATAATTTCCATAATTCTCGTAAGCTATTAGGACGAATTGAAATTTGTTTTCATACTTCCTCATAATTTTTATCCCAATAAATTTCAAGTCTCATAAACAATTCCTACCAAACGCGCCCTAAGTATAGCACACTATCCCTCGCGAGTTAAAGGAAAGCCCATTATGACAATCAATTTATTTACTTTATCTTTTGTCTCATGACAATCCTAGTAAATCAACATTTAGAAAATGTAATATGTGTTTCTTCCTGGTTATGGCTCCTACATTCGTTTGTAATGTCTTGCCACATGCTATATAGTTTAGTACAACTCTAAAGATGCACACATAACCCACCGTCACCTATCAAGCGTCTTCTTCCTCTCTCGCTCTCTCTAATTGCAAAATTACATAACATATCGGCAAAGGGTTTGTTCTTCTTGATCCAACGGTCCACAATTATTGATAATATTTACGAAAAAGCCATGGTCTAATCATCTAATATAAAGAGAAACTATATATGAAATCCCTAACAAAACCAAATTTGTTTTAGTGTAGCTACCAAAGACATTATAATAATGAAGCTACGTGGATCGGACAAAGAAAGAGACTATGCAAATACATTCGTCTAACAATTTTCCCTGATAGAGTGATTGCTACCCTACACGTCGTCGTTTCGATTGGTCTTTTGGGAGTATCAATTAGCCAGTTGGGTTATGAATTGGACTCCATATATTATCGAATAATGAGGTCATTATACACCTACTACCACTTAATTTCAATTTT
This sequence comes from Fagopyrum tataricum, assembly GCA_002319775.1. Lineage (NCBI taxonomy): Eukaryota > Viridiplantae > Streptophyta > Magnoliopsida > Caryophyllales > Polygonaceae > Fagopyrum > Fagopyrum tataricum. The sequence goes on from CM008280.1 coordinate 58,523,840, forward strand.
TTAATTGTTTGACAAAATTAATATATCTTCTCCACTTTTGCATATCTCGTTTTAATTAACATATAATATAAATCAACCTAAAATTAATCATTCGATGTTCAAACTTTTGGTCAAGTTATCTTATAGCTAAGTTTAATATATATAGAAAGAATAAGAGCCAATTTTGGGCTATCCAAAACTTGGAAATTATACAATACAATGAAGTACTTGTTCTTCTTCGCATCATCAAAACCAGAGAGCAAAACAGCTCGACGGAAAAATAGTTGTCGGAGGAGGATTCAAACGACGGTGAAACAACAACGAGCTCGGCTTTATATCGCTAGACGGTGCGTAGTTATGCTTCTTTGTTGGCAAGAGGATCCTATGTTAGAATAAGATGGGAATTAAGGTATATATGTACGTTTCTCTTTATTTTTATTTTCTTGATTTTTCCAAAGACGTATGTATAGTGGCATGGAGGCCAAGGGTCGATGGATTAATTAGGGTGTATCAACCGGGTACCCGTTTTGGTCGTTCCATAGTAGTCTGGACCTAGAAATCTCGGTTTAGGACCAGACTATAAATGAAAACCAAAAAAACAAAAGAGAATTTGTAAGTTAAGAACAGGATGAAAGTGATATCGGTTGGGTTTCATATTTTGTACGACCCTATACATGGTACATATGTACATTTTTTTTGGGTCTGGTTCAAGACTTTAACAATGATTAAATCCAATAAAGTATAAATCATCTTTTTAGTCCATTGAAATTAGATCCGTAGAAATTCGTATTCGGGCCGGATTAAAACAATTAATGTGCCCGAAAGATCCGGACAACATCAACAACCCCGCTTGATTGGGCCTCATTGTTTTATACATTTGCCCGTTGGGTTGGACACCGGATCAATCCAAATATCCAAATGCAAATTTTTAGGAAAATCCCGATTGAAATATGTCCGAATGTCTTGCACTTTTTGTCGGATTGGATAATTATCCGTCTGATATGAATTCTAAAATATGGTATCCGAAATGACTTAAGTTGAATGACTTTAGCTTGATCCGTTTGATTTAAAAAATGACTTTTAGACATATATCCAGACAAATCTATTTGACCCGAATATCTTATTGATTCGTTTATTTTATATACTATATGTATCATAAAATATAAAGGAATAATTCATACTCACATAAGATAATTCAAATAAAAGCGACAAACATACTTACGATAAGAAATTAATTGAGAATATTAAAGTACAATGAAATAAGAGTGAAATATATTTCTACCATTACACGTACTTTATTGATAATATATAAAATGCAATAAGAAATTGAGAAGACTAGAGTAAAAGTTAACATTTTAATCTTAATAAATTTTAAATTTTTGAGCCTAACAAACATTAATAATTATGAAATGGGTTTATTAAAGGTTTTCAAATTCAGTTAACTAATTTTTAAAATTCTTGGGCCGGTTGATAGGGATAATGTTATTAATATTCCACTTATCGATCAGTTGTGATATGTCGGACGAACTGTTTTGGTTCCATACTACATACGTGAATTTTAGTGTGAGAACCGCATACCATGCAGCTTTCATGAATGAGATTGGGGAAGCTGAATGCTCGTCTTCACTAGGACGTGGAAGCGTCTCTAGCTAGAAGGTAAAGCTTCCTCCCAAGATCCTGAATTTTGCATGCATGCGGATATGTAACGACGTTCCCCCTTACAAAGAAAAGTTTAAGTCTTGATTTTATCACATCTAGGAGCTCTTTCCATGATCTTTGTAAGCTTTTTTTTTTTCCTTTTGGAACACCAATATGCATTTACTTTAATATTAGGTCCGATTTTTGTTAAATTAGGGATACATTTGAGTTGTGTGCAGAGATGAAAATGTTGTTGTTGAACCTATAAGGCTATAAATTCTGATTATTTTTTTGTATGTATTTTAGTTTTGAACACTATTCTCCCTCATAAATCCGAAGTTTGGGAGCACAGAACGAATTTTCGTTATTTCGGTTGTGGAAGCAAATCGGAGGTCGGAGATAACATAAATTGAAATTTAGAAAGAAACCCCGGTGGATTATGACTTATGAGGATGGAGAAGTGGATGTGGAGAATGGAGAACGCCAAGTTCAGGAAGTTATAGAAGTTAACTCTAATATTGAACAAAAAAATAAGTTCAATAAAATTTTGTAATATTAACCATTACCCTTTACGGATGTTTTCCAGCATCTCATCTCCATGCTTCTTCTCCTCTTCCATAGGACAGATGATAGTGAATCGGTGAGCACTCCGAACTCCATTTTCACCGATCTTCTCCGGTTGCTTCAAAACCATGGTGACGCAGCGCGCACAAGGACCAGCGATAGCGACTTCATTCTCATTGACGTCGAATTAGATATGGACGACACAATGATGGAAAGGAATAGGAGGCGGACCGACGATGACGGCTTCCTACTTCTCCACTTCTGTCATTCGGCACACTGATGGAAATGTTCGAAAGATGATTGGCATCAACACAATTACAACAATTGTAGACATGAACTTGTAAGTTTTATTTTTCATTTTTCATATGTAGTATTAGGTCCGGGTTTTTCTATCAAAAAAAAAAAAAAAAGGTCCGGTTTTTGCTAATTTATGAACAAATTTGTGTTGTGTAAAGGATGAAAATGTTGTGGTTGAACTTATGATTTCTGATCACTTTTTGTACGGTTCTCCCGAAGAGAATAAGATGCTTCTATCCCTTCTTCTACCTTTTACCGCTTTTCTATTTTAGTTTGGGTGTTGTTAATCGGACGGACAAAATGTACTGACGGCACGGGGCGGATGCGCATTCCGACTGCGTCAGGGAAAAATAAAGCGCAATCGGAATCCGCATCTGCCCCAGGGTGAGGCTCATGCGGAATTCGCATTCGCCAAAGTTTTTTCCCACACTACTATGTCTCCTCTTGGGCTCGGGCGCGTGCAGAATCCGCATCCGCCCCAAGCTGGTGCGCAAACGAATTTCGCATCCTTAATGTAATTGGTAATTTTTGGCCGTCCGAATAGTAACCATGTTCAGTTTTGAACATTTTTTTCCTCAGAAGTTTGGGAGCACGGAGGATTAGGATTTCGTCATTTCAGTTGTGAAAGTAAATTGAAGAGGAAGATTGCAAAATTTGAAATCTAAAAAGAAACGATGAGCACAAATCAACAAAATTCAGTGTTACATACAATGTTGTAGTGATAAATGTAGCGGATAAATACTAACTAAAGCTTATATACAATGCTCTATTTATGGGCTCGTAAGTATTTTGGCTCAACTGAATGAAACCCACTTGCCACTATCTCTTTTTCCCATTCTTCTCTGGTGGCTTCATGGTTAAATATTTTCCTTTTAATTAAAGAATAATGAACTATAAACAATAAACAGTTATCGTTGGTATTCTATACTCCTAATTCATGCAAACCATAACAATTATCATTCTACAGTCATCGGAGTTGTAGCTTCCGTATAACTCCTTCTCCGACTTCAAAGTGTGCGTATAAATTGGCGATAAAAATGTCAGCCTTTTGATCGATGTCCTCGTTGTCTTCCTTCGATTCCATAGCTATTGTTGGATTGTTGGAAGAAGTCCCGGTAGATGATGAGGATGAATAAGTTGGTGATAAGAATAGAGAACGTTATTTATGAGTATCCGTCCAACCAGAAATGTTATTCGGCCCAACAACACATGTCTCCAGTTTTTCGGGATCCATAATATTTAGTTTGTGTTTGGCAGCAACACTTGAAATAGTGATAACTGATAAGGGTTTCAAAGTGTTTGCTGAGAGTTTTGTTCAAAACACTAGTGATAAGAATTTTTAAATGTTAACGAGTGTTTGGTGGACAATGCAAATAACACTAGTATTAAGGGTTTGTCATGTGTTAATTACTAAAACAATTTTGAGAAGTGAAAGAGCTTTTGATGGTTCATAGCCTTGATTCATTTTGTTGTATGTTAGCCTTGGTTCATTTTGTTGTTGATGAAGTTGTTGCTGTACGTATATAACAGCCTTGGTTCCATGTTATTGTCAGCCTTGGTTGTCAAGTACTCTGATCTTTAAAGAATTGTATTGCCTGCTTCATTTTGCTATTGATGAATTGTTGCTGTGATTTTGCAGCCTTGATTACATGCTGTTGATGAATTGTTGTTGTGATTCACAACCTTAATTGGCCATCTATGTAATTTTCAATCTGATTTCTGAATGCACAACAGTAACACCAAAGCATACATCATGATTAAATTGTCACTTGAGATTACATCAGATACTAAACTAAAGCAAGTTTTGCTCATGATTAAACCTAATTACAAGTAATCACAAATAATTGAAAATAGAGCTGCCTTTACAGAAAATCGTGTGCACCTGACATGCAGTCCCACAGTAGAACACAACATGACAAGCAGAATATTTCTTCATAATACCAGCGGCAAAACAGACTTCGCACCTTGAACTAGCCACAGTGTTGCTTGGAACCGACACATAAGGCTCTTGGTTAGTGATTATATCGCCTACAGATCATGATTATGTATTGAGTGGATCGTCATACTAATTTAAAAACAACATATCAAAATTAACTAGAAAAAGGCACTTTGACAAGGTTAGATCTAACGCAAAATCCTTGTCAATAGCTATAATCAACAAGTTTCCTATCATTTTCCTATCAGAATGGCAGAGCATTTAGCATATACATCCATAAAATCCACAAACGAATAATAAGACTGAAAATATGTTGAAAACCTGACAGCATACAAGCGTAAAGCATGAATCCAAACAACAGAACCAGTTTTGTAATTTGACAGCAAAATTTCACCAAAATCATCGCAAAACTTTCTGGCAACACCAAATCTGATTCCAATACAAAGACAAGTGGGAAAATCCAAACATGCTATCACACATAAAGCTGATTCCGATACAAAGACAAGCAAACATAATTCGACTAGCAGCATAGTTCGACTAACATCCACAAACTGAGCCAAGATTTAACATCCACAAACTGAGCCAAGAAGATCCCTAATTCGACTAGCAGCATCGACATGAGCAGACCCTATCACCATTGACTATAAATAATGCAAGAACGAAACCCTAAAATTTACCAGGTATAAGCCTGACGTTGAATGTTCTTCCACGAGCTGTGTTCTTCCTTCTTCCACGAACTGGAAAGAGGGTCGACGACTCGACGGGCTGGTGAAGACGGCTTACGTTTTTTTAGCTCAATTTATATACCAGGTAAAGGACGTAATAAGTGGGAAAACTTAAGGGGCAATAGTGTAAATTTGATATATCAAACACTCCGACCGCTCCCAAACCGTGGCTAGGGGTGAGCAAGTTCAACCGAAACCGACAACGTCGGTCCAGACCGAACCCGAAACCGACAATTTAGGTTCGGTCTTCGGTCTGTGCTATTTTAAGAAATCGGTTTTGGTTCGGTTAAAAACCGGAAAATCACATTAAAACCGAAAATCTATTTTACAAAAAAAACTAGGAGAATATGAATGAGTTTAGTCATAAAATGTATAAAATGTATATGTATGCTGAATTTGTGTTAAGTATTATGAACGTAGATTAATAGATGTGAAGCGTCGACGTCGAATAAAGCGGTGGATTTGCCTACTTGATGCTTAAATGGGATTGTTATTTTTCTAGGCTTTAAAATTGTTCGAAATTTAAACTTTATCGTTTTATTGTATTCGCGAATACGAATTTTACGTTATTGGATTTGGATAATTCCTATTTCTTATATTTATTTATCGATACTTGTAGTGTTTACTTTTTAGGTCCTTTTAGGCCAAAACCTAAACTGAACCGAAACCGACCTAATAGGTTTGGTTTTAGGTTCTAATATTTCAGAATTTCGGTTTTAGGTCCAAACCGAAACCGGACCTAATTTTTTAGGTTCGGTTTTCGGTACAAGGTTTCAGGGAAATCGGTTTTAGCTTCGGTTCGATTTATTGCGGTTCGGTTAGGTTTTGGACCTATGATCACCCCTAACCGTGGCTGGGTTGAGGGTTTCAGAAACGGACATACCAAACACTAATCACTAGTGTTTTGGCCTGTGCCAAACACCCGTTAACCTACGAAACTCTCTCAAACACTCCCTGACACTAGTGTTAGAGTCGTGCCAAACACACCCTTATTTTTAGTTGGTTTCTTGTTTTTAGTTGGTTTAAGAAACAATAGTGTGTTTGTCATATAATAGTTAGTACTCAATATTTAGTGAAATCGGTCAAAAGTTCAAATTTCTTTCATTATATTCTTTCATTTTTTTCATACAAGTTTTATAATATCTTTTTCATCTCATTTTTTGTTTTTTTTTAACCTAAAAAAACTTATGAAGTTTAAAACAGTCTTATTTTACTTTATATTGTATTTTTTATTAAAAAAATATTTCTAGTCCCCATTACTAATAAAACATAATTTTAAAATTGATTTAAAAAAAACGTTGACACTGGGCCTTCAAAACTCATTACACGGCCTTGTTTAGAAGGTTATAGTTACAAATGAGATCATAGAGGCACGTGTGGTTCATGATTTGGGGTTGTAATAACGGATTCTTGAAGAAGAAAGAACGGAAGTTACTTGAGGATTGAGGAGGGGAGTGAATTTTAGGGCCCGTTTGGTTTCAACTCTAGAAACGAAAACGGATCTAGTCTATATATTTACCCTTGTTTATATTTTTTTTTGAAAGTATTCCAAGTGATTTCAAACATTGTAATCAAACTTGAATATAAATGATATCAATATATTTTCTACTATGATAAAAATATACAACTCAAATTTTATAAATTCCGTGCAATAAATGGATATTAAGCTAGTGATTTAATATGACTTTCTATTTTATTGGTGTTTTTCATAAAACTTCCTAAGTTAATGGCGATTTGGTATAATTTATCCGAAAGAGAGTAATAACAGTGAATCATTTGGTCCATTTCTTCACACAGATCAAAATCCCTTTCGTAAAGATAGATCTAGGGCTTCTGTGTTTTTTTTATTGTGACAAAAAGATAGTCTAGATCTGAAACTAGGGAGAAAGATTATTCAAGGTTTTCCTCGATTGCTTTGCAGCATACCAACTGCAATTTCGGCTGTTCGAGGATTTGAAAGAGTTGATCTCACAGTTTTGCTAATGAGGCCTGCGCAGTCATCGTATCGCGATCGGACAACAGAGTTTCAAGGTATTGCTGATACGCTTAAGAAGAAGATCTCAAATGTTCCGAATGCGCCGAGTAGCAGTAGATCTCCATTAGATGGATCAAGATCCGCCGTCTCGATTCAATCAGAATTCAACAAACGAGCGTCGAAAATCGGTTTTGGAATTCACCAGACCTCTCAGAAGCTGGCTAAGCTCGCCAAGTGTAAGTTTCTTGTAGAAATTGTCTTTTTAGTGTAGGATTTGGTAGTTTTGCTTTGAATTGGGTTCGGAATGAGTTGTGGATATGGATTTGGAACCTTGAACTTCAAAATTTCGTCTTGATTTTGCTTGTTTTTACTGTTTATGCTGCTAAGAATTGGTGCTCATCAGCAACAGCGTTTTTATCTCTATCATTCTTTCTAGTATTTGCTGGCCTTAGTTTTCAGTATCTTATCAATTGTCACGGCTCTCATAGTATCGGCTTTGAGGTTGATGGGTAGACTATCCTTCGTATACTCAATGTGTCGAATTTGTGTTGTGTGACTTGTGTCCAATAGTGAAATGATGAATGGACTTTGAAGAATGGGCTTCAAATCTTCCTGTTAATTTTGTATGTTTGAACTTCGTTAAAATGATAAGAATTGGGGCGCATCAGTAACCACATTTTAGCACTATTGGTGTTCATAGTACTTGCTAGCTTGGTTTTCTAACTTCAAATACTGTCATGATTCTCATAACTTGTGTTGGCTTTCTAGGTGATGGATAGACTGTTCTTTGTATGCTCAATTTGCTGATTTACACCGTGTGTCCAATGTGATATGATGTAAATTGTAATGACATCTGGTTACATTTACATCTTCAGCTTATTTTACATATAAGAAAAGCATTTTCATTAATTCGATGCTATCCTTGAACCGATCTCTTTCGACCTGGCAGTGGCAAAGAGGACATCCGTTTTCGACGACCCAACTGTTGAAATTCAGGAGCTGACTGCAGTCATCAAGCAGGACATTACTGCACTAAATTCAGCTGTTGTAGATCTGCAGCTTCTTTGTAACTCCCAAGATGAAACTGGAAACAAGTCAAGTGATTCAACTACACATTCAACAACAGTTGTAGATAACCTTAAAAACCGGTTGATGACAGCAACAAAGGAGTTCAAGGAAGTACTTACTATGCGCACAGAGGTACAGTTTAAGTGTTCGCTGATTTGAGCATCAATCTGTTGCATTGGAATGTTATTAAGATAATATGTTCATTTTTGCTTGTTAATGCAGAATTTGAAGACTCATGAGAACAGACGACAGTTGTTTTCTTCCTCTGCATCAAAAGAACCAACAAATCCGTTTGTTCGTCAGCGTCCTTTGGCCACCAGATCAGCCACAAATGATACTGCTACACTACCTCCTCCATGGGCCAATGGATCATCAACTTCATCTTCATTATTTCCAAGGTATGTGTTGTAGACGACTTGTTTTCCACTTTGGCTATACCTGTGTGAATGTGCATGATTTTTAATTTTACCTCTTTACCAGGGGAAGTAATCAAACATTTCCTCTATCTAGATATATAGCATTGACACAACTTTTGAAGTTGTAACTCCTTTTCATTTATAATTGCCACTGAATATAAAGTGAAGTTTCTAGTTTAATGTTCAATAATGAACAACTAAATTCCTGTGAGGTGTGGTTCTGTGATATTTAACACCCATACCATACTTCTTAATAAACTCTTAATTTCCTGTTTGATTAGTAAATTTGTACATACTTCTCTCTACCTATATATATAAGCCACCGTACTCTCACTGGTTTAACTCTATGCATATTTGCCTCTGTACTCTACTTTCCCACTGAGACACTAAACTCCCTCTGTGAGAAGAACCAATCCAGCTAGTGTTAATATGTACCTATTGGTTTAAGAGTTACTTACAGTAGCTATGCATATTTGTGCGTGTGTGTATGCATTATTTAATGCTAGTTCTCACTTTCCCAGTACAACTGTTCTTTTATCTGCCAAAATCTTAAATGAGTTAAATCTATTAATGAATCCACTCTACTGACTGCTTCATTAGTGATAGATATTCGTGTTTCTCCCTTCTATGATTTTCGTTCATGATTAGGTTTTCACATCCTTGTAACCAGCAAACTGTTTTTCGTAAGACTTGATCTCATAAACTAAATGAGGCATTTTTTTGAATCAATGTTGTTTCTACTTGATACACGGCAAGAACAAATTGTCCTCTACAGTCTACACCATAAGAAATTGGATTCATTCCTTTAAAGGTATATCAGGATGTAGAAAGTCTGCTTGACTCTATTTTGACGAAAGACATGGAGAAAGTTATGTTGGCTTCCTCAAAAAAGCGAAGATAACCTTCTTCAACTCTTTTGTTGAAAACTTGGAATAAGATCAACTATATCTTCCATATCATACATATCATATAAAGGAATGTAGCGAAATTTCTTACAGAGTGAGTACGATTTGTTGTTCTCTGCATCAAGCAGAACAACATTGCTTAAAGAGAGTGATCAATGAAACGAGATGTGATAAGTCACACGCCTATTTATATACAAATATGTCCAGCTAGTGTAAGCGACCATAAGGAGACAAGGACCCCTGGAAGAAATGTTAACCCCATGCATATTCGATAATTAATGAGTTAGATTAATACAAAAAAAGGACTAAAATACTAATACCATTGAGTGATCAGTGATAATTATATACATGGTAGGTAATTACATGTTAGGAAGCATTAAAATTTTTGTATGTACAAAATATGGTTACTAACTTCAAATAATGTTCTATCAAAGCTTGGTTGAGATGGGATGTACCACAAACTAACAAAGAGGAAGGATCTGAGTGGATGGAGATCGATATATATTTATACTACCTAATACATAACTGAGGGCTTGCCCATACTCTCGGATCCTTCCTCATGGTTAGCTTGCATTACATTCTGTCTCTTCCTCGTGTTTCTTTTCTCTGGCTTAATACTCTCTAGTCTCTATCATTCTCCTCTTCGCTCTTCTGCTGGCCTCAAATGTTTTATGTGAATTTCCACTCGGTCAATATACACGAAGTGAAACAGAGATGAATATGAATTTGCTCTTCATTTCAAAATGGCTATTCTTATATCATTTTTCTCTTGGCCGCCTTCAAGTTTCAAATTTGGTCCTTCATTTATCGTTTTTTTTCTCAATTATGAACAGTAAACATGTGGTTTTGCAGCTTTTGCTTAGGATGGTGTTGTCTCAAATCTCAGAATGTGTTCCTTATGTATATCTAAACTCTTGGTGTTTGTTATTTCCGTTCCGGTTCCCAGCCCACGTGATATATTTTACATCATAATCATAACAGGATAATAGATTGCTAAGAAGGTCAATTGTCCCAAGGCTTCATAATAATGTAAGTTTGGTTTGCTATTCCAGGAAACAAGGTGAGGTTGAGTCTCAGCCATTGTTGCAACAACAGTCACAACAGCAACAGCAATTGGTTCCAGTTCAGGACAGTTACATGCAGAGCAGAGCTGAAGCTCTTCAGAACGTGGAGTCAACCATTCACGAGCTTGGCAATATTTTCACACAGTTGGCAACCATGGTTTCACAGCAAGGAGAGCTTGCAATCAGGTTTGTCCTTTTCTTTTCTTCTTTAATGGAGGAAATAGTATCAACTACTGCCAACATATTGGTCGGTAACATGAATTCGCACTTGAACTGATTTTTATATTGCCTGCATGCATCTTTTTCAAGATAGATCATGCAAATATGCAGTATTGGATGTTAAACATTTATTACATTTCCACACAAACATTCTTGACATTGATTTGCCGGTTCATATTAGGATCGACGAGAATATGGATGATACTCTTGCAAACGTCGAAGGAGCACAGAACCAGCTTGCTAGGTACCTGAATAGTATATCATCAAACAGATGGCTGATGATCAAGATATTCTTTGTATTGGTTGTATTTCTTATGTTTTTCTTATTTTTTGTGGCATAAAATAACATTGAGAAATATGTTGACTAACATAAGATGCTGTTCTTCCCTAGTATATCATTCTTTTGCTGTTTCTATGACTCTTTAGTTCTTCTTGTTCAAGATTTTGGAGAAATGGAGTGAGAAGGTTGTAATTGAGGGATCGGTTCATACGATGTTATATTGAGATTTAGTAATAAATCCAACAATTACGAAGTTTGCTGATACATTTTTTTTTCTAAACACAGTTTTTATAAATTACGTCAAAATTCTTCATTTCAAATAAAAAAAAGGATGAAGAAATGAGTTTTTTATTCAGCATGGCACATAATCTTCGTTGGAAGCATCTTGTAATGATGACAATAAACTATCCCAAATTGTTCAGGTATGTCATGCTCACTATATGTCTATATGAATCTCATACAAAGAGAATGCAGAATTGTCAGGTAAGGAGAATTCAAGATTTTCAATTCTGCAGTATTATATTGAACCACTTGCAAAGATTGGAAGTTGTTTAAGAAAGATAGGCAAATATACAACAAATATGCATTTTTGGCATGACAATAGACTAGGAAAGTCTTGTAACATACAAATCAGCATCTATATAACCAATCACTTTTCATCACCTTCAGGCTGCAGCTATACTTCCTCATGGCTTCATTAGTCGAAGATCTCGTTTTTCCGAAACTCTCGATCCCAATAGCCATTAAACACGTACATAACGTTACACCAGCAGGCGAGATCCCTGCTAGGATAGGCGACACTCTCTACCTTTCAAATCTCGACGACATGATCGGAGCCCGAGTTTTCACTCCAACTGTATACTTTTACCCTTCAAACGACACAACCGAATCTCGAAAACAGTTTCCGGAAACGCTTCGTAACGCTCTTTCTCGCGTTTTAGTCCCGTATTATCCATTCTCAGGGCGGGTCAGAGAGACCCTAGACGGAAAATTAGAAGTGTTTTTTGGCCCTAATCAAGGTGTACTCCTAGCCGAGGCTGAATCCACCGTGTCCTTAGCTGATCTTGGAGACTTATCGGTTCCAAACCCGGGTTGGTTCCCTTTGATCTATCATTTCCTCAATGAAGAGCCTTACAAAGTTATTGACATGCCATTAGTAATAGCTCAATTAACATACTTTAGTTGTGGAGGCTTTAGTCTCGGCATTCGTCTTTGCCATTGTCTATGTGACGGTCTAGGCGCTATGCAATTCCTCGGCGCTTGGGCTGCCACGGCAAAATCAGGCGGTTTAGTCGCGTCACCAACGCCGTGTTGGGACCGAGAATTCTTCCTTCCTCGTGATCCTCCCTACATTAACTATCCACATATCGAGTTCAGGAGCATTGAGGACACCTCTACTCTTACCTCATCTCTTTGGAAAGACAAGCCTGTTCAATTGTGTTACCGTATTACAAAGGAATTTCAATCCAAACTTAAATCCTTAGCTTATCAACAAGATGGTATTATTCCTAGTGGATTTGATTCTCTTGCTGCTCATATTTGGCGATCTTGGGTAAAATCTCTTCAAGTTAAGCCATTAGAGTACGAATTGCGCTTAACATTTCCTGTCAATACAAGAAAAATGCTCAAGAACCCGCCTTTAAAAGACGGGTTTTATGGCAATGCAATATGTGTTGCTTGCGTGACAAGCACGGTGGATGATCTTGTAAACCGGCCTTTATCTTGTACCGCAAGCTTGGTTAACCGAGCAAGACGGGGTGTTTCGGAAGAATACTTGAGATCAACGGTTGATTATGTTCAGCTCAAGAGGCCGAAAATACTCGAGTTTGGCGGGAAATTGTCAATAACTCAATGGACAAGATTCTCCATGTATGAATTAGCAGATTTTGGACAAGGAAAACCGGTTTATGCTGGTCCTATAGACTTGACTCCTACTCCACAGGTTTGTGTGTGCGTTCCTGAAGGTAAAGCGGATACAGATTCGGATACGGATGCGAAGATTTTGGTTTGTATTTGTTTGCCTGCATGGGCTACTGATAAGTTTAAGAAGCTCTTTTGTCTAATGGAGAGTTAAGTTATTGATTTAAGAAACTTTGAAATAAGTATATTACTATAATGCAAATAAATTTATGTCCGTTTGGAATTATTCTTGCGTGAACTAACCCCCGAAATCATGTGTTTGATTAATGATATGAATGAAGAATGATTCAATGTGTTCCGCATCTAAAGTGGGAAGAATCCGAACTTATAGTGGGAAAAATCCGAGCCTGACATTACATCATGTTTTTGGATTTATTTGTACGTCAACAAACCCTCAAATCCTGTATTCGGATTCAAAGAAGATAATGTAAATCTGATGTTACATTCTTACTCATTAGCAGTGAAAACACAGTATCGCACTCATCTTCATATTGTGATGTGAATGAGGAGTTGGGTATCCTTGGGCGGTTAAAATCTCTTGTATCACTCACTCCACGTATCCTTTTATCCTATAGCGTGATTGGTGGAATTTTTGTTATTTATTATTTTTCTCGTAAATCACAATTACTTTTTACTTCTTTATTTAGCTTGAACCAATCACATCTTAATTGATCATCGGAATGGGATGGTAGTAAGGTCGTGCAAACAGTTCGGTCCAAACCGGATCTTATTGGGCCTATTGGCCTTTTTCTTTTCTTTTTTCAAACAAAATATTTTTATATAGTTAAAAACGGACCGGTTCAACCCTGCACCGTGCTAGCTCAGGGCCCCTAAAGTGGAGTTATTGTCGTGGACCGTGTTAGTGGTTTCAAGCGTAAAGAGTTGGGCTTTATTGGGCTGGTAGGGCCCGTCTAAAGTGGAGTTGTGTGTTGTGGACTATGGCCCAAAAATAAAGCTGAATCGAATATTTTTGAAAAACTTAAACCGTTATTCTATTTTATTTCAAATGACTCGCGACACGATCTTTACTAGAATATTACAAAAACTTAAAAGAAAAAAAAAAGATTGAAAAAAAGTCTTAATTCGATAAAAATGATCATTTTAAAAGGCTAAATAATTTATTACAATGTGGTAATATTTTTAATTGACAAAAGCTCGTAAACAAACTAGTTTTTCGAATGTGTTATATCATTAAACTAAAACTATAAAATTTTATTCCTATAAAATTTTATTCAATAAAAACTAATGATTAATAAATAAAAAATAGTTTAGTTTATCCCTTTTATATGTATATATGTGAATAAACACACAACGTTGTAAACTTTAAAACAAGCAATCCCTCATTGAAGAAAAATATATGAGAACAACACACCTCCTATTGGGGATTAAATATTTTATTTGAAAGTGATAATATGAATATATTTATTAAAATTTAGACTATTAATATGCATACGTAGATTATAGATATATAATTATAAAATAATTGATAAATAAATATATCGAAAAATATAGTTTGTGGACCGTAAGTAAAAGAGCATTTATAGATGCTACAAATTATAGTTTCCAATCAATTCAAATTGGTTGGACTGCACGAGATGATCACCATCGAAACACATGCAGTTGGATGGTTTTGGTAGTAATTAAGAGCACCGATCATTTTGATACACATATATTATACAAATAATATAATATTTTTAATGTGCTTTTTGAAAGGAATGCATTATATTATGTTGGTGTAGATCGTGGCCTCACACGTTGTTATTTTAAGGTGTATATTGAATTTGAAAAAAAAAAACAAAATTAAATAGAATTTATAAATTATATTATATGCCGATCTTGCAGGACGTATAGAAATCGGTTGGAAAGCTCAGCGTGGTATAAAAGGCCGAAAAATTAAGAAGATGAGAAAATAACACAAGTTTTATTAGTAGCCTTTCGGTGTAGGTGGTCCTTTGAAGTTATTTTTGCTTGTATAATGTACTATAAGGTTTTAGGCTGGGTTTAGTAAAAGATAGAGGGTTGTGATTTTGAAAATTATTTAATAATCTTATAGTAAGGGTTTTAACTAGTATAAGATTTGGGGTTTTATAATTGTTTTGACATTTTAAAACAACAATTTTAACATCTCCTCCTCCCATAAGATTATAGAAAATTTTCAAATCTCTTTTCACAACAGCAATCACAAATTTGTTTATACTAAATACACCTTTAGTTATACAATATGGCATGTAGTTTTTAATAGATAAATCTAATGAAATGTGTGATTTTTCAATACTTCAATAATATATATACACATTATTATAAATATTCGATTATACAACACATATATTTCTTGAATTATCTTATCCGGATTATAAGAGGAAAAATAATAATTTCGCACGAGAGTAAAGCTCTTACTATATTATAACAAAAATGGAAATGTTAAAGGTACAAACAACAATTTGCTCAGTACATAATACAATATGAATGCACCGAAAAGTAACCCAGCTTTATGATAGGGTGTTTGTGTTATTGTCCGTATCCAATTTATAAGTAAAGAAGAAATATCATTGAAATTCGGTGACTATGACTCGTTGAGCTTTTTCACGCCCTTCTATTGAGAGGTACACCATGTTGTTGATAGTAATCGGCAAAGACCCTCTTGTACACTTCTTCGAGGGCAACATTCATCAAGTTGAACTTTTTTTAAACATGAGTGTATTCGACTTATGCCACACTATATACGCGATAATTTGTTGTTCGTGTATTTATTAATTTAGGGGACTAATAATTATATATCACTAGCTCAATGAGTTGACCAACTCTACTAAGCTAGCCTAGTTTATCATTTTATCCTCTTTACATTTTAGGGATAAAAAAATCATTGCCATAAAAGTCTTCATAGATAAGTCTTTGAACAAATAATATATTATGATTTCCAATCTTTACAAGCTAATAAACTACAATTAGAATGCTTACTTATCGAAGCTAACCTTCAAGAAGCCCCCAAACAAGAACTACTACAAAGCTAGCTTATTTACTTCACATCAAACTAGAAGCCCCTAGACCAATATATATCATATAAAAAAAATAATGTATTTAATTTTTATTTAATCAATCAATCAACCGTCTCTTAATTGCTATTATAGTTTTCGTGCCCCCTTCATATTTTGTTCCTTGAAAAATGTAGTTAGTTTGTATAACATTGTGGTTGGTCACTTGTTTAATTTGATTCATACGTACTTCTTTCAACATTGGTAGGTGTATGAAGAATCATGCCACCCAATCACCCAATATTTGCCAAATTCAATCTAATAGCTGGATTTAGATCGTAGCTAGGCAATCCTATTTAAACTATTTTTATTAGAATTAATGTTAGCTAAATTTATTAGTTTTTTTTAAAAAAATAATTTAACAATTATATTCGCGTTCTGTATAATTAGAAAGGATCTTAAATCTAGATTGACCTGAAATTATGAACGTTCATGGTATGATAGCCGGATTCAGTTTAACCATACTTAATATTATTCGGGTTGTAATTTGGGCATAGTTAATCAAACTTGGCCTATATTCAGATTGGACTCATTATTTGACAAAACAAATTGAACATGAGCATTTTTTTTAGTTCGACTTGGTTATAGACGAGTAGGACGTGAACATAACAAAGCTTAACTTGGACAACAACCTAAATATAAAAAAATTTCAAATTAATCGAAAATTGAAATTATTTCTCACGTTAGGCAATGACGAAAACTATTTCCCGGAATAGCAATGAACTTAGGATCGGAGCAGACTCGTAATTTTAAACTATGGATTTACATGAATAACCCATAGTTTAATGAAACTGCGAGTTCCTTGAATTATGTTTACGGTCAAAATTCCGATTAAATAATGTAGATAAAAACATATATTCCTTTGGCGAGTTCTTTGAAATTTTTAAAATTAAAAAACATTAAAAATTTCCAAAGAACTCGCAGTTTTAAACTGCGAGTTTCTGCTTAGTTTAAAATATCCAACAACGAGTTTCTGCATAGTTTAAAATTTCCAAAGAACCCGGAGTTTGAAACTATGGATTTCGCAACTAAAAAATATATAAAAAGTGGAAGTCATAGTTTTAAACTACATGTTATTCATGAAGCCGTAGTTTAAAACTACGGGTCCGCTCCAAGCCTATGTTACTTCTTATTCTCGAAATTAGTTTTAGTTTCTGATTAATGAGAGAAATAGTTTCTCTTTCCTAATTATTTTTTTGGGGTGGGGGATTGTCATTTACAAAGGCATTTTTAGCAAATTTAAATTGTTGTACGAGTCATTAAAAGTTAACATATCAGTTCTCGACGTATCCAAATGAATAATAACTCTAAGTATTATGGTGCACGATGATGGAACCTTATGACATTAGGTCAATTACACTAAATAAACTTCACCCCAACTATATTGAGATCATTAAATTTTTAAATTTTAACAGTAATAAGAAAACAGTTTAATATGAGTCATCTCATAACCAAACTGAAATTTATCCGACCCATTACCCATAAATTTCCCGGTCCACCACGTACGCCATATATCTATCAAGTGATTAATCATAAATGATAAGCTGTTAACTTATAAATTACCCATTCAAACAATAAAACGCCCATCTACTTTCACCCCGAAGTCGTATATGTTCAAAATCTATTTATAAATTGCAGAAGAAACCCAAATATAATAAACAACATGTTATTGCTACCTAACATTGTATAGATAGCACGTAACTGGTATAGGTCAATTACCTCTAGATAAGTACGCTAAAGTGCAAGCAATGGTCATGGACCAACTCACCGTGACTCAAAATGAGTCTATTCTTGCTAAAACAAACATGACATATATCAAAATATAAAATAAATAAATAAACGCAAATCATCAATGTCATTGACCATAATAACCTTTTCAATTGTTTTGAAAATTGGATTGAAGTTCGGAGGTTAGCTTCAACCCCGAAAATAAATATAATAAAATTGAATTTAATCCACTTAAAAGTTTTTGTTTGTTCATAAATTAATCAATAAGGTGTTTGTATTTTTGTTTTTTATTTCAATGAAAATTTTGTTTCCTTAAACTCATTTTGTTTTATATAGAATATCAAAATTAATCAAATCTATATATCCAACTAAAACACAACACACTAATCCCCCGTTTGATTGTAACTCCGGAAACGAAAACGGAATGTAAACGAATTTAGTCCACATATGTACTTTGTTCATGGAATCATTCCGGTTGGTTTCATGCAAAATGCACTTGCTTCCTCCCATTTTGTTACCCTATAGGGTATTAAAACTAATCAATTTCTACTACAATTGTTTCAAACCACAAGGAATGATTCCCAACAACTTCATGAACAAGGGTATACATATGGACTACATTCGTTTCCATTCCGTTTCCGTTTCCGGAGTTTAAATCATAACAAAAATTACAACATTGCCAATAAAATTACAACTACAATTAAGCATGCCACCTAAGATTTTTTTTGGAAAATATTTATAGTTTTTCAATATAAAAATTACAACATTGCCAATAAAATCTAATAAATTTAAATCATAACAAAATATTTTACATGTCAGCATCCTACTCGTTAGAAAAATATCAAATCATAACAACTACAATTAAGCATATCTTCTATATTAATTAATAAATTGAAAATATAATTCAAAGTAGATATGGCATAGAGTGTGTAGGATTTTTCTCAGAATTTTCGAAAGTTAATAAAAAATACTTTCGATAGACCGAAGTAGGGCACTTGAGCTAGTTACGGAAAAAGTTTTCTTAGGATTTTGGACATAAAGTATAAATTTGAGCAAACTCTCAACCTTGATATGGAGTTGTTAGGATTACAGAAGAGTATTGGGCAATAGAGAAAGACTTGGAGCTATTTTGGGCACTTTTTGGAATTTTTAGAAAAGTTAGGGGCGTTTTGGTAATTTTCGTAAAAGTTAGGGTTTCTCATTCTTTTGTTCCGAAAACTTACTCACTAGTCTAGGAACCTTCTAGAAGTGTTGTAAGTGGTATAATGTGATTTTAAGACGTTCTCTTTAATCAGGTAGTTGATAGTGATTGCACGAGCATACGATAATTAGTAATGGCCGGTCGTCGAACAATACAGGTAAGTCTTACGGACTTTCTTAGCTAATGATACATATATGGGTGTGTATTATTGTAGTGGTGTATGTTGAGTATTTATAATTATAACTTGAGTAAGACAAAACGTTACGGTATATATAAGTAGACCCACGTGTAGAGAATGGGTCGTGGCATCACTGCCCGCCGCTGCTAAGTAACTAGGAGGCTCTCTACGATCAGTCCATACCGGTATACGGTGAGATGCTTCGGATCCACTCTTGTTGGTTTACGGGGACAGAGGTGAAGGTCGGGAGACCTTCGTGCAACGCAATAAGTTGAACTAATGGAAGTGAATCACCTAATGGAAGATAATAATACGATTGAGCGTGAGCATGCTATGTGTTTAATTTCCTTATTGTGTGTGTATGTGCTACTTAAAATTAACTTATATATTGAATTGTTAGCTAACGGTGTATACCGTCGTTGATAGACCTTGTAGGGTAGGCAATTGTTGAGGGATCCGGAGAGAGGTGGTCAGTCGGGTTTTCTTATTTATTGTTTTAGGATTTTGGGATTATTGTTTGTGACAAATTCGTTTTCTTCTGTTGGATTTTATCACATATTTGGACAACTGGTATTGTTTTCTTTTCGATCATTTATTTCCATTGGTAAGTTTAATCGGTTTCTTATTTGTGCCTTGTTGTAAGATTTGGTTAAGTTGTTGTTAAACTATGTTCGGGATCCATTGTGATACCCTAACTTGTGACATCTCGAGTTCCCAAAATTCGGTGTGTTATAAATCACTCCAACTACTTTAAATATCAAGGAACGGTTACAAAACTTTTCAAGAGTATATACATATACTAGATTCATTTTGTTTTTTAATTCGTTTCCAGATATACAACTAATTCAAACGAGTTATTCTATTAATCTCCCGATCATATCCAAAAACCTGGTCCAAACCGAACAAATGAGCAACCCTAACAGATGTGGATTATAGACAAAGTTAATGTTTGAACTCATCTTATAGCATGTGTTCAATCATTCAAATGATACAAGCTTAGATGACATTTTTCTAGACCCTTATAATTTAGGTTGTTCAAATTTCGATCTCGATTATTGTTCGGACTAGATTCTTATAAGTACTCAAATTTTTAAGAGTTTATTTTTTGGCTCAAAAGACCTAAAAACAAATCTTAAAAAATTAGTCAAACTGGTCTAAACTGAACCTGAATATTATTTGGTTCATAACCGACCGATAAACGATCCTATTTATATTACTTGTATTTAACTAGGTGTAAGTATAAGCCCTCTATCAAATTCACAACTTAGGTAAATTTAGAAAAGCAAATTACTGAAATTATTGAGCCTATACGTAGTTACGTACCGATCATACAATCAGTTTTTGTAATACACATTTGTTTTTCTGGGAAAAATACATTCATGTTGTTAGGTAAAAGTTTGTTCAACTGTATTTTGAAGGCTGACCAGTTAGCACCAAAGATATAGCCAGTAATAAATTTTGTTCACACTGTTTCGGCCATATTTTATTATATATTCATCTTCAATACTAAGAAACTACTTTTTTAAAATATGTTTATTTGTAATTAAAAAAAAAGTTTCGATCGAATGTTTTCATCATTTTTCATTTCTTGATTTTTAGGACGCGTTTATATGATTTCTATGAATAATCAGTTTTAAAATTACTGTGATTCTTGTGTTTGATAAAAAATAATATTAATTAAAAATGATACATTAATTGAATAAACTAGGTATTTTAATATTTTTGTATTGCTTGATCCTTAAATATTTTCATGATTTTGTATCATCTGTGACATTCTAATTAAAGTATTTGGGGCATTGCTTTATCGTGGTTAGGTTAAGTCGTTGATTTAAATAGAAAATTGGGCATATGCTTATACTGTACATCACATGCATGCAATTTAACTCGTAACGGTGTCTAGCTTCATAAATAAGTTAATTTAATGCAAATAGTTGCCAACAGTGCACGGCTACATAAAAAGGTAAACTAGTACGTCGACTTTCCAACGATTATTTCAATCATGAAATAATTTAACTACAACGGGGTGTTTATTTCAGAGCATTGTTTTTTTTTCTCTATTCTGAGTATATGCTATACTTAAAAGGATATAGAAGAACACATTAACTTTAGATCATTAATTTATAACCCAAGTTGTGAAAACATATATGAAAAATAACTCTAGAAATTTGTACTACATTTTAGGTGTGTTTGTTATGCTAAAAACATTAGTATTTCCAACGATTATTTCTATGTCTGTCTTGGTCAAATTTATGGTTTGTTCGAAACCAAAGTATATTTAAGAATATTAAACCTTCAAATTTCGAACCAACTATCCTACCCCAAATTCATGATCGAATGGAACGAATTTTAGAAGAAGGAGATCTCAGACTCTAAGAGAGTTGTTAATCCAAGGAAAAAACGTAATATTAAATGGGAAAGGCCTGATGAAGGATTCGTTAAACTGAACTTTGACGGATCCAGACGCGATTCAAAAAATTCGTCGTTTGGATATATCATTCGTGATCAATTTGCTAAGACGATCTCTTTGGGCTTTGGATTGTGTGGGTCCACTTCAATCCTTCATGCCGAAGCATGCGCGCTCAGAGAGGGTCTCCTTAGGGCTTGTGATCTAATGGTGAATCGAATTGAGATTGAAGGGGATAACCTAATAATTATCAATTCTATTAAAAATATCTGGAACCCCCGTGGGAACTTGATCTCATTGTTTCTGATATCTCTAATATTTTGTTCTTTTTTGGTCAGGTTCGTGTGCGCCACATCTTTCGGGAGGTTAACAGTGTTGCTGATTGTCTGGCGAGCCTTGGTTACGAGTCTCATCAGTCTATGTCGTCTTCCATGTTCCAGGTGGAAGATCTCATCCGGTTGGATGCCTTGGGAAGAATGGTCTCGAGAAGATAGTCCAACCCAATTCCTTATTGTGTTGTTTCAAAAAAAAAAAAAACAAGAAGACTAAGTGATCATCAGTACGGGATAGTCCGACCCCTTATATCAGCGGAAAGAAGATCAACTACACAATACACTTAGGCAAAGTTGCAAGTTATAAGAAAACTAGCTAGATAACTATAAGATAATAATGTTTAATAAATTAGTGTTGTTTTCAAATAAAACACTATGAATGAGAGTTGTTTAAAATTTTAAATCCGTCATTACACATTAAAAAAATTATTTCGGGCTTGGGGCTATGTGCGGAATAGAGTAAATCTAAATTTTGTTTCAGGGTTCATATGCGAAATTGATTAAACTCAATTTAGGTTTCGGGATTCAAGTGCGGAATCGAATCAAATCAAACTCTATTCCGATTTTGGGGCCCAAGTGCATAATTGATTAAACCCAAATTCGCTTTTGGACCCCGAGTGAATAAAAATATTACACTAATTTTGCACTTCGAGTGCGAAATTAGGAAGATGTTTAAAGAAAATATATAAGTTCGTATAAGATGGACGTAAATATATTAGTGTTTTTATATTCAATTATAGACCACATTTATTCTATTATATACTACTAAAACAAACTACATCTCAACCAAATGTCATCCCTTAAGGCATGTAAAGTAAAATTTTTCGATTTATTTATAGATTTATCACACTTTATTAATAAATTTACCACAAATTATATAATAAGAAATTTCCTATGATAATATAAAAAATAACATGTCACATCAACTCTAATAAAAAAAATAAATCATAATTAAATTCACAAAATCTGTTTAAGTTGACCAACAATTTTGAGTAAAGATTTTTTGTAAAAAAAATGCTTTTGTGGATTTTGATAAATTGTCCCACATCGATTATAAGGAAAGCCCACAATTTGAGAACTTGTATAAATTGAAGATTTGAAGATTAGATAATCATACGTTTTTAGCGATACTTTAGTGTTGACATACTTATATGTGAATTTTTTACCTTTTAAATTATTCAATTTGATCATAACGTAATAGATTAATATATTAATTAGTTAATATACGTAATTATAATTTTGCACACTAACGTACTAGTTATGCTTTAATTAGTATCCAACTTTACTTACAAATTTTCACACACAATTCTCAATGTCTAATCACTGTTGATTAGACTATTAGGATGCAAATAGCACACCCCAATAGGAGGAGGTAATTCTCAAAGTTAAGTGTCACATCAACACCACTTATCAGTTCCAAAGCTATTGTAGACATTACAGAAGACATTGGAAGAAACATAAAATTTTGATTCTCGAGTTCACACTTTGACCCGACGCTCTGCGGAAAATCTCAATACAACTCATGATATGCGACACACATTTGGGCAAATGAGGCCTTTGCACAAAAAAGTAAGATCTGATGCAAGTAAAATGTGAGAAATATGAGGCCCCTCCAGAAAAAGACAAATATACTTCTAATCTCCCTTATCAATAAACTCTAAAATCAGATGGCTCAAACGCTCAACACAAGGACAAATAAATTAATATTGAGAAAGCGGATCTCCCTACCGAATACCCCATTCCGGAAAAAAACGAAGGAGTCAGTTCCCCATTCCAAATCAACCGCATACAAGTGGAATAAACACACTCCCGAATCATACTAACCGGATGGATGGAAAACTAGTCTCAATAATAGTATCTTCAATAAAATCTCATTTAAGGCGATCATATGCCTTTTGTAAATCCAACTTGAGACGCATCCATTTCCTGCCATATTTTTTCTTCCTCATCGTGAACGATTTCTTGCACTAACACCACACTATTCTAAATGAACCTCCCCGACATGAAGTTGCCCTGTTAGAACCAACCAACTTGTCAATAACATTTTATATTAGCTGCAACATAACTTTCGTAATGACCTTATAAGTTATAAGGGATATTACAAAGAGCAATACGATGAAACTGAGTAATTAATCATGGATTCCTATCTTAGCAATAAGGGTAAATAGGAATATCATTGCTACCTAAAGAAAAATTGGTCTCTAAAACCTCCCAACACTTTTGAAAGAAGATTGGTTGAAACACATCCACACTTGAAGCCTTATAAGGACCCGTGTTCTTAATAGTCTTCCAAACTCCGCTCATTTGTACCGGTCCCTACAGCTTCGACTAGTCGTTGTTAAGAATATAGGGAACCCATAAGTCTTCAAATGCGCTAAAGATGAATAAGAGATATCCACCCGGCTTTACAAATTGGTGAAAAACGATACTGCTTGGGCTTCCAATATATCGAGGTCTTCAACCCAATTTCCCGGTGTAATCATAAGACCTGCAACTCTGTTCCCCTTTGCCAAACAATTGTAGACAAATGAAAAAATGATGTATCACGATCCCCACAAGTCAACCATTGCTCCTTGTAATCTGGAATCAAATTAACTCCTCCTGATCCAACACCTTGTCAATTTGATTTTTTTTAAAATTTTTTCACGTGACTGCAACCGAGTAGACGTGTGAGTAGCCAACTTGTCCATCTGTTTAGTCTTTCAAACATCCACATTACCAATCACATATCTACTCCACATCAAGAGGGAAAATTTTAATTGAGGAAGAGCCGTACTTACTTCCGGGTACGCATCCCAACAAGATTTCATAATGGTTGAAAATCCGGGCGAGTCATCCAAGCTACCTCAAAGCAAAAGGGTCGCTTTTCAGAATGACTATGAACCGGCGGATCTGTCTGAAGAAGAATAAACGAATGATCAGATGAAAAACGGACTAAGTGACGAACATGAGCCTCAGGCCATCGAACTCACCCATCCACATTAGTAAGAACCCCGATCCAACATACACAAAACCTTCCAAATACCCTCTCGACCATTGTCTCAAGTAAAACGAGGCCCAAAAACCCAAGATCAATAAGACCATTGGAAGCAACAATATGACGAAAAATATCAGCATCATCGTGGAGCCGTTGAGAACCTCCCTCACATTCATCTTTAGAAAGGATGCTATTAAAACTACCACAAACAAAATAAGGGTTAGAGATGCTAGATAGTTCTGAAGCTAGATCCTACAAAAAAGGCTCACGACATATAACATTTGGTGGTGCATAGACAACAATAAAATGGGGAGAAAAGGAACCACTGGCAATCTTGGCATGAATGAAACCCTAGTAGAGTTGACACTTGACAATAGAAATATTAACTTTCACATCATCCCAAAGCTTCTAAATATCCCCTCAAAACCTCGAGCCTCAACTATGAAGGAACCCTTTAGATGAGAACGATCACATACTCGTTGAGCTTGAATACATGAGATGTGTTTCAACAATCACATCAACAGAATGGTGATTACATAGATTCACGTCTGAAGCCAGGCTTCCCGTCCCGAAATAATTCCAGAATAGACAATTCGTTGATAAACATATATATATAAAAAAATCAAATCCGAGCATTAATCAGTGATTTGGGGATCCGATCCAAAATACATATGCGCATCAACATCATAACTTGCTTCCACCGAGGCATCAGGAAAAGAATGACCTTCCTCAACCATCATCATAATTTTTAAAGAGACGTGATTCCGATTAAGCAATTAGGTTGGGTTTTAGGGTTGTACTTCGAAGCTTTATATATTTTTAAAGAGGTTGATAGACGTACTAGTGATTTTCTTTATTCATCACCGGTACGACGGTACTGTGCGTAATTATGGTGAGTACTACATATTTTTTTGATATATATGTTCGGAAACCAAGTTTTTAAAAGTTTTGTAGTATTTGACATATAAATTCGTGGATTTTGTAATAAATTTTGAAAAGTTAACAGCTGATATTGTATAATTTTTATTTTACTTTTAATTTTATCAATTTTCATACATTATAAAAACGTTATAATACTTATTTTTTTTGATAAAATTCATCATAAACACCTCACCAAAAATATTCAATACAAATGTAACCTATTTATACATATATTTTTTTCAAAAATAATTCCAACATATGTTAAGTTTAATACTTAAAAAAAAAGGCTCACCATATTTTAATGTTCTTAAATTCTAAATTATATTTTTTATTCCGTAATGAAGCATTGTTTTTATCACTGTCGATCAAACTATCATCACACTTTATGTGTTAAAATAATATGAATGTAATAACTTTAAAAAAATATAAATACAGCATAATCATGTAATAGATTAGACAATATAAAATTTAACATTATATTTTATCTCAAATTAATATATATATTTACACACGTGTAACTTTTTTTTAACACTTTTAAAATATTTTATGTGTGTTTATATTTTCAAAAAATAATAATACTAAATTGCTTTGGTGAAAATCGATCATGCAACTCATTTATTTAATGTAATTGACCACCCTTTAATTTTAGAACCTTCTCTGGTTCGATATGTACATAATTTAAAGGGAATTGAAATTTTGGTCAAGTATTCAAAGCCATTTCAATCATCCATGACGGCATCCAAGTTCGTCAACGGTAAACATATTGTGAATTTCTCAGACCTTTCTTTTTTTTTGTTTTTAAAGTTGAGTTTCCCACGGACTTGGAAGGCAACACATTTGGAATTTTAAACCTTTTTATGTGTATATTACGGTCGAATAGAATAACACGATGTCGACTCTTGTGCACTCAGGATTATATGGGCCTCGTTCGATTTTTTTCCCTTTACTAATATATGTTTAATTTCGATTAATGTACAATAAAGTATGAGTAGCCTAGTAATTGAATGTTCCGGTAGAAACTTGCTGCTCCGTGTTCAAACTCAGCACCCAACGTAATACTTTACTACAAATATATGTAGGGCCTCTATCTTCTTTTTTGTTTTTGTTTTTTTAACTTTTAGTTTCAGAGATAATGGTGTTGGCTATTGACTTCAAATTACTCATTTAGTTTAGTAATTTTTTTTTAATGTTTGTAGATATAAATATTTATATATGAGATGAAAATTATTTATAGAATAAATCCATTTTTTTACTGGTAGTTATAATATATTAATTTTTAGTTATGTCATGCAAGAGATTTATTATAGTATTTGTTGAACATTGTATATTTTTTTTCTATTAATTTGATCAAATACATAAACTGTATATATTATAAAATTTAAAATTGTTATAATTTAAAATTTTAAAAATTCAAGATAAGACTTCTAAAAAAAATAATGAAAATTTCAAAACACTTTTATCTTTAACACCTACATTTATATCTTTTAAAATAAAGATTTTGTGAAAGTTTTTATTATTATTTTTTTTTTTTATCAATTTTACACATTAATTCGCTTCTCAACAAGTAAATCTACGGTTAACACGTCAAACTTACGTCTTCTACTTTAACTAATATAATATACACTTATATGAATAATTTAGTAACGTAAAATATTAATAAATGATAAAGGTTTAGGTTTTAGTTTGGTTTAAATTTTTTTTAATTTAATTCTTAAAATTTAATTTAATATATTTAATTTTTAAAATTTTTACACGGGACCTCCGTAATTCATTGGCCGACCCTGCTCTTGTGTATTGTCACAACTCACATTTGTCGATACATAATGGGTTGCTTATAATTAAGCTTGTTTCACATATTTATAAAACTTATCGGTTTTATAAAAGTTGTGATAAAACCAAGATGTAAAATAGATATTTGAGAATTGAATCTTACACAAATTATCAATAGAGAAGATATAGATCGAGGAGTTTTTTTTTTTCAAAATAATATATAAATTAAATTTATCCAACATTATTTCTTTATTTCTCTTTTTCATAAAAATCTACGACGGGATTCAAGTTCCGATTTAAAGAAACCTTTTTCTCTATAAATCCTTATTTCTAATAATTTGTTTTACAAAGTTAGAAACTTTGGAATGTGGATCGTGGATATTTTTATGCTAGTTTATGAAATTTAAATTTTTATATTCAAGAGTTAAGTAGGGGAAGTTTATAAAAATTAATATAATTTTTCATAAGATATATTATAAACTTTACTCGCAAGAACAATACTTAAAAATTTATATTTATAATTTTACACTTACATCCGTTCTAATAATTTACGTTTTCTAAAATACTCATCAAACAAATATTTTCTACACATGTCAACTAATCAATAAATGTTACCTTTAACTATCAACAAATTTCAACTCTGATAAATCAGTGGTTTTTAAACGGATAATAATTTGTTATTTAAAAACAAACAAATGTATCACACGTTAATTAGATTATTAATTTGAAATGTTGTTTTCTACATTATAACGTACATGGACTATTTGTCACATAATAATACCATAAGATATTCTTCCCCTACAAATTGTAAGTCGTTCGCGTTGCCACATCGATTGTCAAAGCTCCACCTTAAATCTTCTTCATAATGAATCACTACGATCCTTATACGTTATATTGTGACTTGTGAGATGACCCTCACACGCCCATATCATCTTGTCAAATTTTTGTTTCAATTAATTATAAGCGACTTTATTTTTATTTTTTATTTTAAATTTGTGTTCATTCGTATTTGAAGCATAACTTTACATTTTAAAGTATTAATTAACTACGCACGGATGGATCGAGACGAGGTGATGGTCATGCAACTGCTGCAGGTCCTGATAGAAATCATGAGAGAGGATATTTGGTGGATTATGGAGTCGATCGGTTGTTAGATTATTAATTTGTACATATTATGTGTCCCAAATTCTGACAATACATAAGATTTTACATCCTTATAACACATTACGTAGTGCCCTAATAGTTGTGCTTTGAGGGGTTCTACATGGTCTTAAGATTGGTTGGGAGAGTGAGTTCGAAATGGTAATATTTGAAACTGATTATCGCTTGTTGGTCACTACTCTCCTAGCTTGCCCTTTACCCCCATCATCACCCTTTCTCTAGTCTATTACGACGGTGCCAATATTTTTTAGAAAGAGATTGATCTATCTTATGCATATCATGAGGCGAATAACTATGAGAATTATATTTAGCTAGTTTTTTCATACAACTTGCCGATTAACCTGCAAAAAAGTATAGTTTATCTTTTTTCTAGTTCATATAAGTAGTAGGACTACCCCGAGTGATATATCACTCAGTCTATATTTTTTTTAATGAAATACACGACTAGACACGCGAAAGGTACCGAACCTTCTTCTAACCCAAAAATATATAGAGGTTGACGCGTCACTAAGATAATATCGGTCACCTACCTATAAGTCCATAAACTAAAATTCTACCCATGAAAATTCTAGCCACATGATATTAGAATTTTTCATCTTTATAACCCAATATATTTATAGATCGTACCTAAGTATCCTATCCATGAAATAAAAATTTAACAATTTTTGATATAGATTAAATACAAGTTATGGGCTCATAAGATTGTCAAATCTTTTACGAAATTTTATTGGACTATGCAAATAAAAAAACACATTATAATATTTATGATTTTATTGGTGAATAATATACACAAAAACTTTATATGTTAAATTAATATAACACTTACTTATATAAAAATTAAATATTTATTCTATTTACTTATATTAAAGCAGAAATTATTCATGTCACATGTCATTCACATATTAATTTGATAATTTTAATTTTTAAACTTTACTATTTACTTAATGATTTTAATATTATCACAATCTTATACATATATTATATAATTTTCTATTTTAACTTTAACATATAAATAATTAAATATTTATATTAAATAGTAAGTACTTACTAAATCAAAAATGTATAATTTTAATAATATTAGTCTGATATATTCTTTGTTCTCTAAAAATCATATTTAGAGAAATTTTTTAAAATTGAACTTCTAACATTTTCTTATTTCAACATTTACGTTTCTATTTTAATAATTTTTATTTTTTTAAAAAAACTTTGATCTCATTGTCATCTTTCAATATAATTACCTGGTATTAAATTATTTTTACACTTTTATATTTAATAAGAGATGAAAAATTAAAATATATAATATCAACTAAATTAGTCTATTTTTATCGTTTATTTAAATTAAAATAATTTAGTAATAAAAAATTTATTTTATTTCTCTTCAAATTAATTAATTAAAGTCATTACATCAAAATTTTATAATTATAAATTTTATTTTATATTTACCTATTAAACTTTAAAATTATAACCTTACTTTGGGGATAACTATATAGTATAATCATATTTCTAAAGTCATCCACGCCCTTGGCTTATCCTTCTATATTATTGTAGGGAACACTTCAAATATCGTATCAAATTATTTATTAGGCTGATTAATTCTTGAATCTTTTGCCTCACGTTAGTACTAGACTACTAGTCAAACAT
Organism: Fagopyrum tataricum; assembly: GCA_002319775.1. Taxonomy (NCBI): domain Eukaryota; kingdom Viridiplantae; phylum Streptophyta; class Magnoliopsida; order Caryophyllales; family Polygonaceae; genus Fagopyrum; species Fagopyrum tataricum. Next base: position 58,554,171 of record CM008280.1, read on the forward strand.
GTGTAAAATCACACTACACATTTTGTCTGTAAATATTGAGTTAAATGGGCTATAAATGTATTTTTTTTATTGAGTGTATTTAGTGTGTAGGTAAAATTTTATATGGGTATTAAGTGTGTAGGTATATAAGCTTCTTTTTTTTTTTCCTCACTTTTTTCTCGCTCTCGCTCTCTCTTTCTCTCTGGCGATTGGCGATTCCTCTTCGCTCCTCTCCTTCGCTCTTCTCACTTCTCTATCTCGGCTCACTTCTTCTTCGATTTCGCGATTTCTTTTTTATGAACATCCATCTTCTTGTTCGTCATTGGTGCCGGCAGCGGTGGTGTTCGTGCTTCTCGCTTCGCTGCGAACTTCGGCGCTAAGGTCTCGTTTCTCCTCTCCAAACCCTAGCCTCTAAAATCCTCTTTTCTAGGATAGATATGGTAATTTCTCTTGGTGCCGGCAGCGGTGGCGGTTTGCACTAGGTATCTTGCACTCAAGAGAAGGAAGAGAAGATGTAGAAGCCATTGGAGATAGATATGGTAATTTCTCTTGAAATGCATGATATTATCTGGTTTGGTAATTTCTCTTAAATTTCGATTACCCTGATGCTTGTAATTGATTTCCAGTTAAATTCATTTAATTTACAATGCACACCATGTGTTTGAGATATTGTCTGGCTTGATCGATATTGGTATTCATGGTTTTTTGAGTGTATATTTGGTCTGGATATATGAGTAATCATGTGAGAGGCTTTTTGACAATCTTGCAATGCTAATTTGTATTTCTAGCAAAGGTCTATTCAAATGCTTACTGGATACCAAAGGAGAAGGAGTCCATGGTTCACTTTGGCTTTGGCTTAGGGTTCACTTTGTTTGAAAGTTGTGAGCAGCTATAAGAAAGAATTGGTTCAGTCTTCATAGATTTAAAAGCCAAGAGAGCTGACCACATTTACAAAAATTCTATTTTGAGGAGTGAAAATAATCTATCTCCAACAGTACAAACAGTTGTTTCTTGTTTGACCAAATTGGAAGTTTGCAGCAACCCAACTTGAATGACATTGGCAAAATAAATGAAGAGCTGCTATTTGTTGTAAACTTTCTCTTCCGTTGACATGATCTCCTATCTTTTCTATTTTGTAACTTGTACAGGAAGTTGAGAAAGATGTCAAGGCAAGAACAAAGGGTGAGGTCGGTGCAAACTGCACGTATCAGCATGACGCGTCATTCCAGCAACGGACTAGTAGCATTCCGGAAATGCAGAGCTCTAAGCAAATGAAGATGAACAGGGAAATGAGAGGCTCCTCCCAGTCATACAGTTGAGAATTATTAGGCACAGAAACCGCAACAGCCGGCAAGACAAACAACATACTTGCATCTATGGTGACACATGGGATATACTGTATTGTTGTACTAGGACATGGGCTATGGAAGATCCATGATCACAAGCATAGGCTTGGCCAACGAGTCCTATAGCTGAAATCAGATAGGAAAAATAACAGAGTCTGAATACAGCAGTGAGCCCGAGTTTGAGGCACAATTAAAGGATCTTTTGCCATACATTGTTTCAACCTTCAATGCAAATAAGCCACTGACTGAGATAGTGGAAGATCTGAAAAAGCACCAGCAGTCATATGATACCACAGTTAAGCCCGTGTTTTTATATTTATTTATTTATTTTTATGTTCTTGCTGCTGAGGGTGGGATAACAGTAAAATAGCTGATATGAGGATTTTCTAAGAAAGATGCTAGTTCATGTTTCAAAATCACATCTAAATTAGAGTAATTAAATGATGATGATGAGCTCTATATTGGTTTTTAATTTTTCTCCATCTTAATTTTTGTACCTATCTACAGTTGCTGAGTGGGCAAAGAAAGCTCTAACAGGACTTGGAAAAGGTGCTCCATTTTCGTTATGGCTTACCCACAAGTATTTTTCGAAGGTTGCATCTTCACAAGGAAAGCAGGACAATGATCTATCCAACGTGGGTGTTGCAACTTGCAATCGTTTTTTTCTCAGCCTCCATTTTTTGTTTGTCTCCTATGTTCCAACCGACAATGCTAATTGTCTCTTATTTCCGTGGATTCAGCTAATTGGAGTTATGAAAGCTGAATATAGAATTGCTCTAAGATCCTCACTTAGAGATGATTTTGTTGAAGGTGTTTGTGTAGTGCTGGTAGACAAGGCTCAGGTGATCATCCTTGACTTATGATTCTATACCTCCTAATTCATATTCTTGTCTTGTAACACAAGTAGGTGAACTCGTAGCCTATGCTCTAGCAACACGTTGTCTTCATGAGTCATCCATCAACTCTGTTATTGCTACTTTGCCCCTCTTGAAAACCCCAAAATTGCGTTGCATGATTTAATAAATAGATATAAATGGCTTGCTGAACCCAAAATGGAAGCCAACAAGCATTGAAGAAGTGGACACAAAAGAAGTAGAATCTCTGCTTGATCCACTCCCAGGGGTTGCAAAACTGCCAGTATAATACATCTTACTTAGTTGGGCATAAAAGGAGGGCAGTTCGTAATAGATTGTTGTGATAAAACACAAATGAATCATTCCTGCGTAACAAGTATATACTTGTTCTTCTTGCTTGGCTTTTAGGGCACCCTCTTCTTCAGTTCTCTTCTTAGGACCTTATGTTCCGGACAAACAGACCACCTTCAATGTCGCTCAACTTTTAAAGTTATTACTTATTTTTGAGTTTTCATTCGCCCACCTATATTGTTTTCTGTTTTTATTTTGGTTGATATCTCGTCATCTTGATCTAAATGTCTTTATTATTCTTAATCATTTAGTTCAATAAAAAATATCAGTTAGAATCATAAGAGTAAGCTTAAAATTGGGTAACAAAGTTGGGTAACAACGAAGTTGGGTAATATAAGTGAATTTGGATGTAGAACGTTGGGTATTAAAATCGGGTAACAACGAAGTTGGGAAACATAAGTGAATTTGGATGTAGAACGTTGGGTATTAAAATCGGGTAACAACAAAGTTGGGTAACATAATTGAATTTATATGTAGAACGTTGGGTATTAAAATCGGGTAACAACGAAGTTGGGTAACATAAGTGAATTTGGACGTAAAACGTTGGGTATTAAAATCGAGTAACAACGAAGTTGGGTAACAGAGTTGGGTAATAGAGTATAACGTTGGGTAACAAGGTTGGGTAACAGAGTATAATGTTGGGTCCCTTTACAAATAAAAAGTACTTCACAAATAAAAAGTGCATAGTTAGTATTTTTATAAAATTTTGCCTACACACTTTGTTTACTTAATAAAAAAAATAAACTCTTATCATTCTCACCCGCAAATATTTAGCACTAATGAAATTGGACTACGACGACATTTTTTTGTGTATATTACTTAGAAATTAAAAAACCATAAAAACCATTATTATTTTAAATATCACCAAAATCTAGATTATCCGTAAATAAACAACTCAAAGTACGTAAATGGGCATACTTCATTATCAATACCCGTTTTTCACCCGACCCGGCCAACCCCAATTGGCTTAGGTAGTAGATTACTAGGATTCAACAAAACAGGTGGCACGCAAGAAAGGAAGCAAAATCTTATAACGTGTATAAAATAATTAAAAAAAATAAAACAAAATGTTGGAAGCACATTAGTCAAAGGTAAAACTCAGGGGCATGATCGGAAACATAAGAGAAATGTTGAATATTTCTTCTAGTAAAATCCAAAAAAGTTAGGAGACCTAAAAAAAATTAAAATTAATGGGAGGGCCAGGGGCGCTATAAAAAGGAGCACCGTTTCATTTTATTTTTCGCCTTTTGCTTTTTCCTTCTCTCGCTGTTTACAACGAAAACCCTCACGTCTCCAAAAACTAAAAACCGAAATCAATTATAAATAATTTCAAAAAAAGGAAGAAAAAAAGATTTTGAACTTTCAGCCTTGCCATTGCCAGCCAACCAGGCTGCCCTAAGAAGAGACACCGAAGAAGAGAAGAATCGAGAGAGGGAGAAAGTGTTTGGCGATAACAGGAAATCACCGAATCTCCAGCCTTCGTCTACCTCTGATCGACTGACATTCATATTCATCTAAATTTGAGGTCAGTCTCATCAATCGCTTTGATCTAATACCTGTTTTTCTGATCTGTTACCACTTTTCTTCGTTTATGAAGGCGATTGTCATGTGTGGGATGAGTTTCAATGTATAAGATTTTTGTATAGAAGATGAAATCTGCCGAGTCCTGTTGTCATTGTTTGTCTTGCTTGAGTGATTTGAGTCAGATCTGCAAATTTGTTGTGAGGATGAATATGAACGTTTCGTTTTGGTTCTCTTCTATCTGTTGTTTTTCCTCCTGTTTGGCTGATTTTGCGTTATTTTTCATGAATTTTTCTCCCATAGTAACTCGTACTCACCAAATTGTCAGTGATTCGTGTTCTTTTTTCTTTTGCATCAAAGAATAAATATTCTTCTTTTTTCAAAAATCGCGTAAGTATTGGTAAGTTTCTCTATTCCAAAATTCGACAGGTGTTTTTGGTGCAACGCTTTAATTTTTGTTCCGATTCTTCTCGCATTGAGAGCTACTGTTCATCATTCTTCTTCCTGGCTACAGATATGTGAATCGGGAATATAATATTTTTAATCTTCATATTTGTTGGGAAATTGAGCTTTCGTGTTAGTCCTAACAACTCCTTGCAGTTTTTTGGGTACATTTTTTCTTCAAAATTTGAGTTTCTTGCGGTTTTAGATTTACACGAGTCAGTTGATTGAACTTGAGCGAGTTTATTTTAAATGAATGTTTATCTTAGTTTCTAGGCTGTTTGAGATTTTGACTTACTAGTTTTCTTATTAGCCTTCTGATCTGGTTGAATTCAGGTTCATTCTTCGGGATGCCGTCCAGAGAACAGTTCCTGTGATCACAGTGATATCGCTGATATAATAAAGTGGCATCGTTGTGGATCTGTACACCTGTTTAGGTGAAGGGGATTGCTGATAAAATATTGTCTGCTGATAGTTTTTCGGTTTTGTAACCATGGTTGCCACTGCTGCAACTTCTGCATTCCTTCCCATCGCACCATCAGATTCGGGTTCTAAGAATAAGCTAGGAGCGGGGAGTCCGTCTAACTTGGATGGTTGTGGTTTCAAGTCCAAATCACCGTCGTCTGGCCGTTTACAAGTCAAAGCCAAGGCTCAAGCAACTCCTAAGATTAATGGCTCTTCAGTTGGTCTATCAACTGCACTTGAGTGTGTAAAGACAGATGATGCACCTCCCCCTAGGACCTTTATCAACCAGCTCCCTGATTGGAGCATGCTTCTTGCTGCAATCACAACCATATTTTTGGCTGCAGAGAAGCAATGGATGATGCTTGAATGGAAGGCTAAACGTCCTGACATGGCAGATATGTTCATTGACCCATTTGGTTTGGGCAGAATTGTACAAGATGGTTTTGTTTTTCGTCAGAACTTCTCTATACGATCCTATGAAATTGGTGCTGATCGGACAGCATCTATAGAGACTTTAATGAATCATCTACAGGTACCACTTGGGATTGCAATTGGTGTAATTGCATTTATGCGACAATTAACCAATGAAATGGATGTTTGGATGCAATAGTGTTGTTATATCTCGAATGTGCTTTGCAGGAAACAGCACTCAACCATGTAAAGACTGCAGGGCTCATGGGTGATGGCTTTGGTTCAACCCCAGAGATGTGTAAAAAGAACTTGATATGGGTGGTAACTCGGATGCAGGTTCTTGTGGATCGCTATCCAACATGGTAGGCTATATACCTTTTAATTGTAGTGAGGCTTAACTGTACACCCTATTTGAGTTTATAAATTCTTGAAATTTAGGGATTGAAGGCTTGTCATCGTATGAAATTAATTTAATTCTCTTGCAATATTTTCTCAGGGGGGATGTTGTTCAAGTAGATACTTGGGTTAGCTCATCAGGAAAAAATGGGATGCGTCGTGATTGGCTTGTCCGTGATTGTAAAACTGGTGAAACGCTGACAAGAGCATCAAGGTCAGCTTATTTTCTTAGTTTTCTGTATCTTTCTTTGACCATCTCATACCTTTCTTGTTCTCAACTCGCACACTAATGGTTTATGTAGCTTTATTATATATACTACAACTTCAATTTGAATAGCCAAGAGCCTTGTCTTAAGAGTCAACTGCCTAAGCTCAATAATTTACACGTTGTGATTAATCATATTGCAGTGTATGGGTGATGATGAATAAACTTACACGGAAGTTGTCAAAAATGCCAGATGAGGTCCGTGCAGAGATCGGACCTTACTTCATGGACACACCTCCTGTCATAGATGAAGACGGGAGGAAGCTACCCAAACTCAGCGATAATTCTGCTGAATATATCAGGAGTGGTTTAACTGTAAGCTTTCTTCATTCCTACCCTAATAATGTTGTTTCTTTCAATCTGGTTATTATATTGTGTTCCATTCTAATGGACTTTCCTTCGAATGTACAGCCTCGATGGACTGACTTGGATGTAAACCAGCATGTTAACAACGTCAAGTACATCGGCTGGGTCCTTGAGGTAATCTTTTAGCTACATCTACATACATTTAAATCACTAATATACTACTCTTAGATTCTCATAAGCTAAAATGATATGTATTTGCTCAGAGTGCTCCACAGCCAATAGTGGAGAACCACGAGCTCTCGGGTATGACCCTCGAATACAGAAGGGAATGCGGAAAGGACAACGTCCTTCAGTCTCTCGCTACTGTAGCAGGTTCGGATGTGGGCGGGTTGCAGGGATCAGGTCACGTTGAGTGTCAGCACATGCTTAGGCTCGAGGATGGCGCCGAGATACTGAGAGCCAGAACCGAGTGGCGACCGAAACACGGCAAGAACTTTGGAGAATTGGGTCATGGTCCAGCTGAGAATGCCTAGAAAGATATCATAAACAACATCATCACCCTTCGCATTTACTCTTGTGCAGGATCAAATCTCTCTTCTTACCATATGCATTCATATATATGCTTTTCTCTTTGTTCTTAATTTTACCCTCTTTTTTTTAATTTTAATTTTTTTACCTTCTCTTCTCCCCTCCCTCCTCCCCCTTCTCCCAAATACGTTCGTTATTTGTTCCCAAAAAGCAGAATGAAAATGTAATACTGCACTGTAATTAGTTTTTGATGTGTAATCTTTTTCCTCTTATGAATGATGAATCAGGAATGGTAGGCCCCTCTTTTCCTAAAAAAGGGTTTAGCTGTTATGATTGGGATCCAGCTTTCTTGGTCACATGGATACAGCTAAGCCATTTATGAGCCTCTGTTTGAGGAGCGAACGTTACCCAAATTATCACCCTATTTGTCTCCCAAAAATGGTTTTAATGATATTCTTTAGCAAGAATCATAATGGTTCTTTATATTGTGATTAATGTTGCAATTATAATCACAAAAATTGAGAATAGTTCTTATCGCACCTAACGTTATCTTATTCAGTCTATATTTAACCACTTTTGGTATCCCTTAGGTTACCTTTTACTTCTATGATATTATCACGAAAAATCTTCCATAATAGATAAGTATAGTGAACAACTGAACATTGGATAATCGTTTATTTATTTATTTTTTTTATAAAATCGCACTATAAGTTTAAAAGCATATGAGATTAATTATCTATTGTAATTATAAATTTTTAAATTTTCATGATTAATTCATATACTTAATAATAATGATGGTAAAAGACTACAACAAAGGATTATAGTCCCTTTGTAGGAAATATATAGGATTATAATTCAACAATAATCTTAAATAATTCGATAATCCAAACTGATGTAAATGACTAGAATAATTTTCAAATATAATTTTCTTAAAATAATTTTAAAATGCCCCATATAATCTGACTCACGAATGCGTGTTATTTACACGCCTTTCAAATTTCAATATTTGTCTTTTCCAAAAAAAAAATATATTCTCAAATCTTTTTAAATGACAGTTTAATCCAAAACCACCCTAAACAGGATTTCTGGTGATTCTAGAAAAACTCTTCCAATTTGTGAGTAGCTTGTCGTAGTTTCCCTTACCCATTTTATTGACGCAAATTATTTCAATGATAACGGACCATCTACAAATTCTCCCTTGCCATGTGCCCACGTGGGAGCAAATGATGGGGTGTTTGGATTCACTAACCAGCTAAAAAGTCTTTAATAAAGCTACAAATACTTCTACAACAGCAAATTGATTGAGAATAAGTGAGGATAATTGAGGATAAGGTATTCGAAGAAGATTCTCGAGTTGCTCTTATTGAGGTCTAATCCATTGCTCTTTAATCATGGATCTATATGCATTTAATTTGCTTGGGTCCCTCAATCATTATTATTAAATATTATTTTGTTGTGTATGATCCATAATCCTACTTACGATTCTATAAACAATTCTTGACGACTACATTTATACCCTTAAACATAAAACTGGAAATTTTGTTCAATAATAAAAAAAATTATATTGTAAAATTTCTACTTATATTATATACTTTACGTTTTCAACGATCCACAACATATAGTATTTCCTAAATATATGATTTTGATCAAGAATTTATAATTTTAATTTATGTACTTATTATTTGATAATTTTGCTAAAAAATATATATAGACCGTACAAGAAAAAGAATCAATCAGAGAAGAAAACTAAGTACGAGAAACTTATTCTTAATGATTACATTAACACAATTATTAGTTAAATCTGTGCCTATGTTGCAATAATTTTAAAATGTATAGCATGTTGTGAACCGTTGCACTTGCACATGGGTCGAGTTCAGACTAGTAAATATGAATATATATGATGTCTTAAAGTCAGGACCGGTGTGTTTGTGTTCTTCCTATTAAGGAAGAAAACCAACTAAACAAGAAAATAGCATCACCAAATGGTTTCATTCTAACCTATGAATGACAAATTTCAGTTGTGAAACAAAGAAGCAAACGTTGGCTGGCAAAATTGTATGGACTGGAATGAACGTCGCAAACAAAAAATGTGATTGTCAAACCAGTGATACGTAACATAACCATAGAAATTGGTTATAGAATATGATTCTGCTAAGTAGATGCTTAGAAGGAAGCTAGTCTGTCCTGAGGAACTATTCTTTTCACTCCTCCAATTCGAGGAGGAGGCCATACAATATGTGTTACTCTTCCTTGCGCCAATCCTAAAGGAATCTGTACAAGAACATAAAGCATGACAGTCAATTTATAAATACAATTTCATTTCTAGTGTATAAATTGTTTACAAAACCTCTAGTTTTAGAAGAGGCGGGTTTTTTTTACCAAATCCAAGATGTGTAAGAATCTCACTAGCTCTCAAGACTGTGTCGTGTAGGAATCTTACAAAACAAAGGATTTGTGCTAAGAATCTCTCTAATACTGGAAATTTGAAGAATCCTCGGTTTTGTATTTCAACTTAATATTCAAATCTGATGCTACAGAAATGCAGTAGTTAGAATAACTCAAACCTAATAATAAACAAAAGACATAGTCCTAGGAATTTAGCAACTACAACAATGTTATGGGAAACATGGGGAATTTGAATAAAGTAATAGAAGAATAAGAAAAACAAAGATAACCAGTAAATCTGATAAGAGTTTAGTATCAAGATCACTTGCTATGAATTTTAATATTCTAGAAATAATGGTATCATCAATTTATCACTATATCTAATCCTAGTAAGAAATGCAGAACCATGTCCATTTCCTATGGGAGCAGTCTAAGCAATGACAGTAAAACTTGCATAGTTATACTTGTAAAGGTTAACAATTCAAAGCTTTGTTTCCGTCCTTGTCCAATAGAGTGAATATGAGGATTAATATACACTCTTTAGATTCTGATACTAATGCAATATCAAGATAGGGCCAAGCCTCTGAAGAATGCAGTCAATGAAAGCAGTGAAGTCATTCTATAGGTTATATCTAGAAAAACCCTAATGTAGATGTTCTTAACTGAAAATGCTGGTTATGCTATGGAAGCAGAAGAATATAAGTGCAACAGATGAACAGACCAATTCCATGTACAGAAACATACCGGGCCAATAGTATTTGAATCAAGGCTACAAGAAGAATTGTCCCCTTCCACCCAACAATGTCCATCAGGAATCTTGATTGTATCATATGAAGACGAAGAACTAATCCAGTCACCAGGCAAAGCAACTATTCTCTTTACAATTTTTTCCTTATGATTACTCGGCAAGCTGTTTTGAAGTCAGAATGAGGAAAAGAGTAGAATCAGAACTCGAATATACATCCAAACCCTAAAAGATGAACAAAATTTCATTAATTACTATAAAAACAGAGATAAGTCAGCCAGATAAAATGTAAGTAAACTACACTATTCAAAGGCCATCCTGCGATATGAATGTCACCAAATCTTCAATGCATAGCAGCTACACAGATAGATGATCAAGAATTACAAGTAGGATTTAGAGCTGAAACACTGAAATTACACGAGCTAACTAGCTACCATTCAGTTCTAGTACAATTTACCAATTACAAATGTTTTACACTTCTAGCAATTTCTTCCAGCACTGTTCAAAAGCTTCCCCTAGGAATTTGACATTTCAATGTTCCAAACACTAAAAACAAATCAAGAAGTCTTACGAGAAAACTACGACATCACCAAGCGAGAATCTGTAATTCTGAAGGCAGGATTTCTCCACCAGAACACGGTCATCTGCACAAAATCATGCACTCAGTGATAGCTGTTGTGAAGGGATATTTTTTCAATCAAACTGTTCTGATTAAACCTACCACATCTTAATCCCAGGAAGGAATTATTTTCAGGATTGATCGTTGGAGACATGGAGAGTCCTCGAACAGTCATTACACTTGCAAATCGATCAGACACCGTGAGCCCTATTATCCCAAATGTCACAAACTTTTTTGTGAAATTCCATAATGAGTTTGCAGAAGCCATCTCTTTTGTGGTTCGAATCTCATCTATCGAAAGATGAACAAAATTGTGTCAGCTAACCTATAAAATTCAACTCAAAACATGATTGCTAACGTATATTCAACGGACGCTTCTTGAACTAAACTATCATCCTTTACTTTGGGGGGGAAGCTATCATCTAGAGTTGGAGATGGAGGGTTGAGAATTGCAGCAGGAGGCTGTGGAAGTGTGGAGGAGTTGAGGGTGGAGGGTTGGGACTTCCAGCAAGAGGCGAGGTTGGTGAGAGTGGGGTTGTGACTGGCGAGTCTTGTGACAGACGTTGATGTGGGCCGAATGGGCCTTGTCACATAGGAATTTGGGCCGTCTGGAGAATAGAAGGGAATATAAGTGGGCCGGTACATTGTCTTCATGCAATGATTTTAGAATGATTAGGTAACACTAGGGTTGTCTCTATGAGACGAGCTAGTCGGATTCGGCTCGCGTTCGACTCGAGCTCGTTCATTTTCTAACCGAGGCAAATAACACATTTAAAACTCATATAAAATTTAGGCGCAACTCGTTTATAAACGAGTTGAGTTTAAGCATGTCAATGTTCGGCTCGTTCGGATAAAACTTGACCCGTTAGGATAAAATAACAATGTATGAGCGTAGCATTTTGCGAGTACTGTAAAAGGGTGACCGTTGATAACAAAGACATCTGAAAGTATAGAGAGGGATACACCAAAAAGAAATCGGTATGGTGTAAAGTGTTTTAGGTGTAAAGTGTTTTACAAGTGTGGGTAGGGTTAAATTTAAGTGTCGTTCGGAAAACTAAACCTTACGGTTATTGATTTTTTACACTCGTTGAAAAAAAGAAAAAGAAAAAAAATTCACCATATATAGAATGATTTATAGTATAAATAAATTTGTTTTTATTCCGATTCAAGAGTTAAACCGTTTACCATAAACTATCAAGTTGTAGACCTGGTCCAGTTTAAGACCGTGATATTGCGGTCCCGAGAAAAATGAATTAGATTTTTTTATTCGCCAGGAACGGTGATTACATTCCGTTATTTGGTAGCCCGGACTATATCCACGGTCAAGTCGATACAATCCGGACCGTAAACCAAACCATTATGGTCCTCATTCCGTTATATCTGTGAGCCTAATCATGTCGGTCTAGATCGGACCGGTGTTTGCACTGCCTTAGGTGTCGATAGACCACCAAAATAAACTGTATCACTGTCAAAAGAAAGGAAGAAGAGAATAACCCACCATATAGTTGACTAGTCAGAAAAAATTGGAGTATAAAACAGTTGAGGAGAGCAAGTTGAAAAGCCTATTTCCCACCTAAATACACCAAACCTAATGTAACCTAGAAGGTCATTCCTCTAAAAAGAAAAATTACAGAAGCTGAAGCTATACTCTACTACTTCCAGAGCTTGACATACTTGTCATGGCTTGCTGAAGCTACCATGCCAGTAATCGGCGATGCAGCCAAAGCAGCCACCAACCCTTCGTGTGCTGGCATCGTCATTGTTCTGTTCTCCGCCATGTCCCACAGCTCAAGACTCTACCAAAATGAAACCCATAACGGTAAAAAAGACAAGCCTGTGAAAATATAGGTATATATAGAGAGAGAGACGATGATAGTGAACTTGCCTGGTAACAACCGATGATCAGGACTTGAGGATAGAGCGGGTGGAAGACACATGAATGGAATTTGTTGCCCTTACAGTTCAACTCGTAAAGGGATTGCCATTTGTTGTTATTGATCGACCATACCCTCACAATATCCTCACTCACGGATGCTAGGTATTCACCCCCAACATCCCAGCACAATGACTCAACCTTTTGGCTATGGCCCTACAATGAGAAACCCAAGAGAATCAAAAAATGGTTCAAGTTATAAACCTTACAGTTTTGCCTAGTAAGAAACTACTAGGAGACCTGTAATGCTTGAATCTGGGTATAGGTCTCCACATCAAAGAGAGAGATTAAGTTATCAGCAGAAGCAGCGAGGTACTTCCCCACACGTGACTGAAACCGAACTTGAGTCGTGCCATTCTGGAACTGAAAATTCAATAAGTGCAAAACTCGATTACTTAGGTATGTTGGATACTTGGATGTCATGTGTTATAATGCAACTATATTATAAATGCAAGGCATTTAAACTGCACTTTTGATGGTATGCATTATAGGTAAAAAAGCATATGGTATACAACTATTCAAACAAGCCCTTATAATGTTGAGCACGGCTACACTATAAGTGACCCAAAAAGAGCTTATTACCTTGAACATGTGACAGCAACCACCATTGTTGACACTCCAATATCTTATCTCACCATTGTCATCACAAGAACATATAAAATCATCTTTGATTGGATGGCAATCAAGTGACATGACAGAAGCCGAGTGACCAGAAAAATTCCTAAGGGAGTATCCTGGCTGCAATAATAGGCAAAAGTGTGATGATAAGACACAAAAAAATTATTTCTGGTTGTATTTATATCAAGTTTGAATTCCATCAAATGATTGGGCTAACATTATCAGCATCCCAGACCCTGACAGTTCGGTCATATGATGAGGTCGCCAACCTTGACACACTTGCACTGAAGCGGACATCCGTGATAGCATGTGTGTGCTCTTCAAGAAACGTTTTTGGACTATGACTTTCTGTGGACCACAAAACTGCCTACAAAGTAGCAAGCATATAGGTTAAAAGCCGGGAAACTAGTTTAAAAGTAAAATATTTTTAAAAAAAAGAAAAAAAAAAGCCATTTCCTCGTGGTATTTATAAGGGAACTAACCTTCTTATCACGTCCACCAGTGGCTAATAGCTTTCCATCTGATGAGAACTGGCAACAGCTCACTTTGTCTCCACTGGCTTGTATACGAGTAACTTCCTTAAGTGGTCCTAAATTGTCAAAAAAAAAAAAAGATAGCCCTTAGTTAACAGGCAGTCCCAAACATTTAACCTCCGTTTGGTTGTAAATCCGGAAATGGAAACAGAATGGAAATGTATATAGTCTATATGTGTACCTTGTTCATGAATTTTTTGGGAATCATTCCTTGTGGTTTCTTGAAAAATGCATTTGTTCCCCCCCCCCCCCCCCCATTTTGTTCCCCTATAGGATATCAAACTAATCAAGTGCATTCTACTACAACCACAAGGAATGATTCCAAAAACCTTCATGCATAAGGGTAAACATATACTAGATTCATTTCCATTCCGTTTCCGGAGTTAAAACCAAACAAACCCTTAGCTTCTGGTGTAGTTAATGTAAGTCAATTGTAAGCCTGAGGTTCAGGAAGTAGTACCTTTCCCACCATCAATACCCTGACCCATGGAATCTCTAGGCTCTGCCTCTTCTTGAGACAAGAACGATTCCACGTTATCATCCAGTGTTGCATCATCAACAAACCGGCCCATATCAGCCTAAATGTTCAATACTCCGTTACAGACCTCGCATTGGAAGGTAATCGAAACAAAGTATAAACAGATATATGAACAGTTAAAGTGAACAGACTAGTAGCATGGTATGTGCAAAGATTCCTTATATACAGACAAGAAGATAACCTCAGAGCAACACTGTATATAGAAGACAAGACATGATCATAACTTACCAACTGATTTGGTGTTGATGTGAGCGTATCAGAGCCAAACATGCTAATAGGCTTAGAAGAAACACCATTGTGTTGTATATTAGGCATGGACATGACATCTCCTGGAGTGTGAGTAGATGGTGTTGAAGGCGCTGAACTCGGCGATGGACCAGCAGTGTTAGCGGTACCCGAGCTATTGGCGGGGCCAGATGAGGATATTGGCTGCTTACGCTTACGTCCTAACTGGTTCTTTGAGGCCTAATTAATAATTTGAAAGAAACAACAAAGTTGCTAAGATAATGCACAAGCCAAGTTAAAGATTGCTAATTCTTAGAGAATTTAATCAATTCACAAACCTGATCGTGCCCACGAAAGGTGTTGGACATGCTACCGTCCATAGTCATGCTCCCAGCCCCTACCACTTTTTCTGGCTGGTGAAGCTGGTTCAGAATCTGAGTTTGTTGGCTTGAAAGTGGATTCTGTAGTGGTGCTTGGCTATTCTGCAGCTGTTGCTGTAAGAGTACATGAAACAAGCACGAGACAAACAAAATCATATGACCACATAAACAAGATCAAACAAAGTGTTTTTTTTGTCAAGAGAGGCTCAATCAAGCACGGCACCTTCATTATCATATTGTTGTCTGAACGAGGCAAAACAGGGCAATCAACTTGCACAGGTGATCCAACATTGGGAACCACCTCACCAATAGGGTTTAACTGGCCATCCTTCCCAAGCCCCATGCCCCGACCACTAGAGAGCATCCTCATTTTTCTGGTTTCCATGTCCATCATCGATGGAGATGCCAAGTTTTGAAGAAAAAGTTGTTGATGTAGTTGCATTTGATTAAAAGATTGGGGAGACTGCATCATGGACTTCTGTTGCTGAATTCGAAGACTGTCCATTCCCTGGAGAAGACAAACGACATGAAAAAAGGCACATTTTAATGCTCATATAGTCATATAAACCTTTTGACCCTTTTGCCTAATATCATTAAATAATAGCAACACATACACAAAACATATTTACACAAACGATAACAATGTGATACTTACAGTTACAGTAAGTGGCCATCCTTTCAATGGCAAACTGTTACCATTCTGATTAGATCCTATAAGAAGGTTATAAGTTATCAAAAATGAATATGATACAACTTTTTTAATATAATTGGCTAATACCAGTGAGAGGAAAATCTACAGTTCCAATCCAGGTTCATGTCAACATTTGTATGAGAAACCTAGCCTTTCGACTGTACGAAATTATAGACACAATTCATGTCCTACACGTTAGACCTTTTATATCTCGACTACCCTGAAAATTCTTACAATTATATTGATATGTAAATGCAATTAATATTTTCAAGGAGACTCTTTTTATAGGTTTGAAGAAAAGACTTTGTTTGAAAAATCGCAAATACTGATCCTGATAGAGTCTAATAAATTACCAGGAACGCCCATTAACGATCCTTCTGGACCAACAACTCTTGTGTTCGGCATTGGATTGGCCTCAGTCTTAATGTCCTACAATTGACAGTTTGACATAATGAAGGAAAATGACACACATAATAGTGTAGAAGCTACGTGAAAACCTCATAAGGAATATAAGATAGTCATGCTTGAACGCTAAATCTTGCTCAAAAACAAAATACAAAACCGTGATGATATACACATACAGTTGCTGAAAGGGGATGCTGTTGGTTCCGGTTCGGAAATTGTTGCAGATTCCCTGACATACCTCCAGGCGCACCATGCAATGCTTGCCTTCAAATTTTGAAAACATTAAACAAATTTCAGATAGCATCAAAGTTTGTCACCTATGGAAACTACCAAGAAAGTATTAAAAAAAAAAGATAGATGTCCGTTCAAACACTCACCCTGCAGCTTGACCAACAGCTCCAGCCGATTTCAACATTGATGCATGATTTGGATCCAAAAGTTGTCCCCCATGCCCAAAGTCCCCGAACCTTTGCTGAAAAGAAGGACGATATTTTCCAAGTAAGGAGATCATCCACATAAAACAAATAAAATGTAAATAACAGAAAAGGGGAACTTCTATAGCTTATTCAGAGGAAGGCTGTAAGCTAAAAACCTTCATAGCAGGATCATCCGAAGGATCTCTCTGCAAGGGAAGCTTTAACTTGTCCTCAATCATCTTTGTAGCCAAAGAATTAGCAGTCCCTGGATTTTGCCTCATGAGTGGGTCAGAGTTAGCTAATCCATTGCCATTTCCGTTTAGAAGATGAGGACCATCTCGTCCCTGCTGTGGCTGCCCTTGTTGCAACTGTTGTTGTTGAGCAAGCTGTCTTTGCACATACATATGTTGCATCTGTATCTGCTGTGACTTCTGTTGCTGAAGCTGTTGTGCCTCTCTTGCTTTTGATATTTGACTCTGTGGCTTAATTATATCAGCAAAATTTAAAATCTAAATGTCGCATACTTGATTAAAAAAGAAAGCTCTTAAAGTTCTAATTATAGTGTGTGTGACAAAATTAGAGAGGTGGCCATTCAGAACACTAGAAAGTAATACCTAAAATCCATAAATCAACAAAACCTAGCCATAAACAGCAAAACAATAAAGAGGTATTTCTACTCCTTAATTACTTTCATCGCATTGCCATTAGTGCGCCCGCGCACAGTCTGAATGCTATATTACAAAGAAATGGATGCAAAAACAGGAAACGGTGGAAACATTATAGTTGTCACAATTTAATACAAGGAAACATGTTTACATGTGTCCGAGTTTCCCTTGTAATCGGATATGGGAAATGCTGACCCTTGAATGTTTCCAGATAACATAGTTTGAAAATGTCACAAGGTATATGACTTAATTTTTTCTCTCCCAAGGACTAAATTTTGTTATCCTGTCCTTCCAACATCATCAGTATTGAAAGGGAAGTTCAGATTACAAAATCATCACTTCTTTCCATATATGCATAAAACTTCCTAAATAACTCTAAAAGTAAATAATGATTTGTCAATGATATTCCTTCAACATGAATTTCAGTTTGTCAATTAAAGGAAGGAATCTAAATGTTTATCCTTTAAATTAGAAGACCATGATGGATAGAATCTATACGCATGGAATAGACACTGCAAGACGAAAGACTGACCTTTAACATTTACAGCTTAAATAAGGTAACAAGTACATGAGCACAACCAAGTGGACCAAAAACAAAACATGTTTTTAAAAGACAGAAAAGTTTGTAAAACCAAATCATATAATTTAGAAGAACACCTCATTATAAGCTGCAGCCGGTTCTGAATGCTTGTCGTTTGTTCGAGCAATGAATATGTCCCAAAAGACAGACCACCACTCAAAGAGGAACCCACCCGGTGCATCAATAGCTACAAACAACAAAAGCTAAGAATAAGCCTTTTTCACTATCAAGACAAAATCAAATAGTTGGCTTATATGCCATTACATACATGTCTTATTTTGGTTAAACCTTACCAACAGGGTCTGTTGAGACTTTGGCTTCTTGTTGAAAAGTCTTGGCAGAATTAAGTAGCTTCCTTTTCATGAAATAGTCATGTATATAAACATCCAACCTGTTATGGCAATCAAAGCTCAATTAGTACCCAACAAAACCTAAAAAAGAACACTTGTAGGCACATTTAGGACAGAATAACCCTAAAAAACAAAAGGTGAGCGGAACATGAAGAGATCCATAGAGTCGATACTCAGAAGGACCCATTTTCACATGGGTGAGAGCCTAACCCAAAACACACAGGAAAAAACCCCTAAAATTTGTCAATTAGGAATTGTATAAGATCCATGCTCACGTGAACCGCAAATTTCAAATGACAGCAGAAACTAAAACCCCAAAAAAAACAAAGGAATTTTCTATTAGAAAATCGAACTCGATTAACTTGATTAAGCAAGAACTTAAAAATCACCCAAAAAAAAACCTAAAGCTTAAGAACAGTTGAACTTCAAACCATACCAGAACCAAGTTTTCTTAAATACCCAAGTATATCGGAATGGCAAACAAACCCACCATGTTTAAATTTAGTGCAATTAAAGTTTCAAACTTTGGGGGCAAAAAACCCTGCAAGTCTTCAAACAACAAGAGAAGAAAGGCAATTTAGGGATAGAAGTAAATCGATTAAACAAGTCTTACATTTTGTCCGCTTCCCAGTTGTTCTGCGACATGGTTGAAGGCTTTGCAAGAGAAAATAATTGGGACAAGGAGAGAAACTTCGAAGCTTGAGGTTGTCGTTTCAGTTGAATGCTTCAAAAATACCCAGGCCTGTTTGTTTCTTTTGGTTTTCCATAAAAGAAGCTCTTTATGCAATTTTTTATTCCTCGATCTGTTGGGCCGATGGGCCATTGAAGATAGAATTTTATTGGATTTTTCCAAGCTTTTAATAATATTTCCTCCACGTACCCTTTTATAATTTTCCGTTAATAAAGCATTAAGTTCCGTTAAGTACAATTCAATAAAAAATAAAAAATAAAAAAAGAGAAGTAAAATTATATGATAATTTTAAAAGATAATAAAATCCAGCGAAAAAACAGATGTTTCCTTCGTTACTTTATTCATCTCTCTTGTTGTCTATGGCGGCTCAATCGAAAGTTAATCTTCGTGTTGCTTCTCTAATCCTAGCTCGACTATTCTCTCAAATCCGGTCTCTCTGTTAGGTAAGACTCTCAATTATCAAAATAGTATTCTATGCATATGTGAAAAGGAAAATTCGAATTTAGGGTTTGAACTAGTTTTGTTTCGCAACACTGAATTTTCTTTTTCTCTTGAAAAAGAAATTTTTCTCTCGAATTTAGGGTTTGAACTTGTTATTGCAAATGTGAAAAGGAAAATTCGAATTTAGGGTTTGAACTTATTAGAATAACAAGTCTCTTATTAACACGTGACAGTAGAAAAAAATCACTTTTTCTAGTTGGACTTAGAATGGCTAGGACTCTATTAGTTTGTTTGGTTGTATCTTACATGTTTAACTGATAGCTTAAAATGCATAAAGATGTTGACGACTCTTATATGTTATTCAAAGTCCGCAACATTGGTTGAACATAGAATAGCTAGGTCTCTATTAGTTTGCTTTGTTGCTTATGACTGAATTGTTGAATTATGTTGTTTCAAGTATTCCCTGCTGTTTTTTGTATGTAAGTAGAAATGTAACACTTGTTTTCTTCTTCATTTTTTTGTTATCCGAGGAAACTGCACCATATTTTATTGGATCATTACCCGGAACCCTTCAAGTCATCAAGACTAATATTTACAGATGTGTGTGAACTGTGTATGAATTGCACCAGATTTACTTGAACGAGTGTCTTTCTTATTCAATTTTTACTAATTTTGTTGGAATTGTGTATGAGCCGATGTCTTTCTTATTCAGTTACTGATTTTCTATCTTGTAATCCTTCTTATCTAGTTTTATGTTGGCTGTTTTGAGAACCTTTCTAGACCGATTAATTTTGATGATGACTATGATCTTGTGAATATATAAAGCTCCTTCATATCGTCTTGGTTATTGGCTTTCTATAAATCATTGTCAATGAAAATATATATGTATATACGTTTTTGCTCAGTTTGCAGACAAAGGAATACAATAAATTAGCACCTATTTTCACTTGTCCAAGTAAGAGATCTTGCTGTACATTATGAATGCATGTGAATCTTAAAACATGCCAAGCCAATCATTTTGACATTGATTAGTTACATTGGGCCAAAGTAACTAGTTTTACTTTGAACCCGCAGGAACTAGAGGATGTATTCATTTGATTTCCTCTTCCTCTTATTTGTTGATGTTGATTGCTCTTTCACAGTATGCTTTTTCTGGTTACCGGACTTATCTTGCCACTAGAATCAAATTTGTCAATCCGGCACAACCTTCTACTTGCTCATGGTCCAACCTTATTGTTCTTCTTTCTTGATTTAAGACCAACATGATCAACTATAGCCTTAGGGCAAGTTTTTTGGTTCAGTTGTTTGAGGTCGTTGATCACATCGTTTAGAGACACAAGTGTTGGATGTATGCATTCACCAAGTGTAGATCATAAGAAATCATTCATCTATAATGTGTTTATTGCCTTCATCGCTGAACAACGAAAGTACTCGTCTTGGTTCAAATGGACACCTAGCTACAAAAAGATAAAACTGAACAAGTTATAAATCTCCATTGTTGCATCTCACTGTATTATATCAGTTTGTAGCTCCATTTGAATCTCGTTCTGGAAGCTGTTGAACTATCACAATTGAACTTGAATGCCAAATGGCAACATACCCGTCGAAACACACACTAAATTCATTCAAACCTAGACTTTTTCGTTCAAGTATATTAGAGAGGAAAAGGAAATCCATTCAAATTTACAAATCAAACCTGGTTCAAAACCTAAATCGGAAATTTTCCTTCTATATGCACAAATTGCTATTTCGATAATTGAGAGTCTTAAAGCAAGGAGGTAGAGGGCAAATTTGAGAGAATCCTCAAACTCGGATTGGAGTAGCAAAACCGTTCACCGTTAATTTTGATTCACTGGTGAGAGAGAAGCAAAGGGAGAGACGCGAAGAAGCTTAACGGAGGACAAAATATTTGTTTTAATTAGATTTTTGTTATCTTTTAAAATTATGCTAAAACTTTACTTTAAAAAAAAGAAGCTATGCACGAAACAGAAGATTATCAATTATTAACAGAAAATCATGAAGGATACAAAAAGGAAAGTTTCATAAGTTGAAGGGCATAAAGAAAAAATTTGAAAACATATGATTATCGACAGAAAAAGATAAAAATTGAAGGGTATTAAAAGGAGAAATTCAAATTTATTTATTTTTGGATAGAAATGAAGCTGAATTATGGGAGTAAAATACTTTTTTTTATAATTTATGTGATTTTTAGCGAAAATGAAAGGTTGAAAAATTGAAAGATCTAATTATTTTTAGAAAATTGCACCAAATAATTTTGGTAGATCGTATAATCCTAAGAAAAATCACAAGTCGAACCTATTGTCATGACTATTATTAATAAAAAAAAACCATGTCAAAATAATAAGCGATATTGATGAGTTTATAAGTTTTAGTGAGTTGATTCAAGAGAAGCACGAAGGAGAAGGTGACACCATAATTTATAAACCCGACATGTTATAGGATCAAGACCTTGTAATGGATCGTGATTTTAACTTATCATCAAATCTCTCAACAAGCCACAAATGTAAAAGGAAGGTGACACCATAATTTATAAACCCGACATGTTATAGGATCAAGACCTTATAATGGGTCGTAATTTTAACTTATCATCAAATCTCTCAACAAGCCACAAACGTAAAATGAATACAAAATGAACATACGAAAATAATAAATTCACGATAATGCATAAAAAAGAAACAATATTTACCATAAGCTTTGTCACTAACATAATAGTTTAATATATATCTCACTACATGAATGCAATGGCCCAAAGAAAATATGATCACAGCAAGTACGACAGACTTGGTTGGACACTCTTTTTGGAATACTATGTAGCCTTTATCTTGTACAAATTCTAGCAACCATAACGGGAGAAGTCATTAGCTAACGATCTTGGTCACGTTGTTAAGTACCGAGAATAACATGATCACACGTAAGGAGATAAAAACACGTCAACATGCTCACAAACACATCATATTACTTTTGTTCTTTAGGTGATTCCCTATGCTCAACTTACGTTGTGACGCGGAAGGTTCATCGACCCCCGCCCTTGTCCCAATATACACATGCGGGAGTGGTTTTTATGTATATTAATATACCTATGGTTGACTGGTTATAGAAGCCCTCCTCGTATGCCATTATCAGAGTGATTCAAAGGTCACGACTCACTATGAGGTCCTAACATGTAACATACTAGGTTATAAATGTAGGTGTTACAACTAGAGTGAGCAAAAAAGTCCGATCCGCCTAATACGAATATCTATCCGGAAAAATTTGAATCCGAAAATATACGGTAGTTGGTGATCCGAGTCCGATCTGACCTAGGAATATTTTTCGGATCATCGGATATAAATCGAGGTTTTGAGAAAAAAGTGGGATCGGATCAGATATCCGACTAGTCTAGTGATAAATACTCGGATAGGATATCTGGATCGGATCTCGGATTTGATATCCGATCCGGATAAAAGTGCCGAATATCCGAGTACTCTCGGATCGGATTCGGATCAGACTTTTACAAAACTATCGGATCGGATATCCGGACATTGAGATCGGATCCGAAAATGCTCACCCGTAGCTACAACATGGTGTTAGATTGCTAGATTAAAAATAATAACACTTGTACTCTAAAAATATGACCAAGAGTAAAAAAAATAAACAGACCCAAAAGAGTCCGAAATTTTCAAAATAATTTTGGTTTTAAAATCATATGCATTTTCGGATTGAGTTGTAAGTACGCCGTGATTAATGAACCTACTAAAAATGAATCTACGAAAGGACTCATAGTAGTACTAAAATTTCTAATATTTAGAAATTTCAATAAGGGTATTTCACTCCTAGAGGTCCTAAGGGAGCCTTATGAGTGTCCATGTAAGTTAATAAGTATATTGATAGGTATGTTCACTATTTGATAAGTACTTGATAATGTATCCACGTGTGAATTGTGTCGTTTAATGATCGATTGTCGACGGGTTCAGGTAAGTCTTATGGACTTAATTAGTTAACTTTTTTTATAGCACTTGCTTGTGAGTATGATGCGGTATGTTTATTAATTTATTAGACATAAATTGATTATAAATTTATAATGATCACGCAATATTATTAAGACGCGTGTGTATGTATAAGATGGGTCGTGACACCTTAACCACTTCGATTATCGTATACGGAAAAGGGTATTTGGAACCATTCCGTCATAGGTATACGAGAATATGCATAGAAACCATTTTTACACTTTGCACGTGTATATGGGGACAAAGGTGGAGCCACTCCGGAGTCGGTGGTTCTTTTGTATCACAACATAAGTTGAACATAAGAATCACCTAAAAGAACAAAAATAATAATATATTATTGTGAGCATGACATATTTTAATTCCTTAAGTTTGATTGTGCTATTCTTAGTGCTTAACAATGTGTGGATTGTTAGCTAATGGTTTTTACTGCCATGGTTGATAAAATTTGTACAAGATAAGGTTATGGAGTGTTTGAGAGAGGTTGGTCGGTTGGGTTCGCGTACTTGTTATGATTGGGTTTTCTTCAAGTCATTGTATTCATGTAGTGCGATTTATATTAGAATATTATGTTAGTAAAGAAGCTTATGGTAAAGGTTGTTTCATATTATGCATTATCATGGCTTTATTATTTCCACGTGTTCAAAGTTATTATTTTGTTTTTCTTTTATACTTGTGTATTTTTGAAAGATGCATGAGATTATTTTCAAGTTAGAGTCAACCCTATTGTGAGGTTACATCTTGTAACATCTCGGGTTTATAAATCTGGGTGTTACAGAAGGAAGGTGACACGAGTAGGAAGCTTCATTGAAGATTCGTTTTTCAAAAAGTGCACTCTAAAGTTTTGGAAAATTACGGTGTAAATCTCGGATTTAGACCGTATATTAAACCTTCGGACTCTAATCACACATACACAACCTCTCCAAATAAACAAACTTGATACTTCAATAAATAAAAAAAACTATGTACCAAAAGTGAAATACAAGAGATAAATTCTACTTTCTTTTTTTTTTCAAATACTTTTTGTAAGTATTATATTGCTTAAATGCTTTTAACCTAAGTGATTTAAGTATGGTATTTATTTTTTAAAGAATAATGAAATTGCTTATATGTATTAAAAATGGATGGTTTTCTAGTAAATTGTCTTCCGATATGATTGAGGAGGAATTCAATATCCAGCCAAACTATTCTTGTGAATGGATTTGAAAACTGGATAACCAACCCAAAATTATAAGCTTTATTTGAAAATTTTCTATGAATGGAATTCTAACCAAAGCAAAACTTGATTAAAGAAGAATTGTCGTAACAAGGCATTGTGAACTATGCAACCACTATCTTGAGGATCTGTTCCACCTGCTAATTGAATGTCCTCGCACCAAACAAATTATTGACAAAATTGATAGAACAATATTGACCGAAATCAACAAAACAAAAAGGCTAATGACCTTCTACAGGAAATTAAAAATAAATTTAGAACAAACAAATTTGCATGTCTTGCAACCATATGGTGGAGTATTTTCATCAAAAACCAAATACAAAACTGAAAAACAAACATAATTGACGATGACGAATACAACGTAAAACAACAACCAAAGAACTATAACTCTACCAAAAAGGGGGAAAAAACACAATATCAAATGGGATCAACCAAAACCTAGTTTCTTTAAACTTAATTTTGACGGCTCAAAACTCGATGCGGGAATTACATCGATTGGTTTTGTAATTTGGAATCACAATGGGGAGGTTGTTAGTCTCGACACAAAAAAATAATTTCAACTTGGTTATAAAAACTGAATCCTTTGCCCTTAAATCCGGGTTACAAGAGGCTATCGGATTGCAAGTTAAAAAGATCGAAATCGAATGTGATAATTTGTGTGTGATAAAGGCACTCCATGGTGTGTGGAGTTGTCCGTGGGAGGTCGAGATGATCATATCTGACTCCATACTGGACCTTCTTTACTTTGACGAAGTCCATATTAGGCATACTTTCAGAGAATTCAATTGTGTTGCTGACTGATTGACCCATTAGAGAATCTCGACCCTCAACACCAATTTTTCTGAACATCCTGAACTTCGTGTTTCCATTCGCAATTATGATTTAAGTTGAACTACCGCTAGGAGGTAGACCAACCTAACCGCTTTTCATTTTAAAAAAAATGTGGTGACAAAAAAAAAGCTATTTAAAAATTCAATAACATAATGTTGACTACAAAACTAAAAAAATGTATGTTTTTTCAGTTTTAACTAAGAATAAAAAATATATTTAAAAAATTACAGATTAAAATTTTATTTAAAAACTTAAATAGGTCGGTTAGCAAATCGGCCTAAAATAATACTCCAAACGGTTCGCAATTACGTCCCTTGATCTATAATATTCGTCAGGTGACACGTGCAAGTCTAGCTAGTAGCTAATTCGTGTTCACAATTTAATTAGCTAAATCATACTTAATAATTACGATAAAATCATTTTTAAAACATTAAGATTGTGTCACTTATCAAACATTAAATAAATAACATTATCAATCGTGTCATTTAGCAGCTGTTGAGTTCGTAACGTGACTAAAAGTTGACTTAACTTGATATTTACATATTTTGGTGCAGAATATCAGCATATAATTAAATTTAATGTAAGAAAAAAGGATTAGAACTAGATTTAAAAATTTTTGTTTATTTAAACAACAGAATAAAGACAAGGATATGTAGCTGTCCACTTTACAACTTCAAATTATTGTATGCACTTAATGCAAAGTAGATTAACTTTTCTCATTGAAAAATATTTAACTCTATATACAATTAATTACATACATAACATACTATACACGCATCATAAAATACACACCCTATATTCGTATTACAAATTCAAATCGAACAAAAAATGGAAAAAAGTTGTCAATATAAACATATTCGAAAACCTAGATTAATGTATAATCGATTGAATGTACGTAGTTCAATTTCGGATCGGTTCCACACAAAAAAAACGTTATCGATGATCGAGACAATTGATTACCTTATACACAACTACACAAGCATGAGGCTACTGAAATTCGAATTTGTACCACATACATAAACACCGAATGGACGATTGTAGATAGTTTCAATGTCGACGAAATTTCATGAGTAGCAAAGAAAAAGGAGAAAGAGAATAATAAGTGAACCCTCTCGATATACGGTTTCAACGGCTTTAAGCCATAATTTTTAATTTATGAGAGATAAATGTTATTTTGATCATAATTTTTTAATTTCGTATTTATCTTTTTGTGATAAATATTAGAAGCCTACTTTATTTATTGATGAACTAATTAGTCTTAGTGATAGTTGTAATATTACCTCATACCCCATGTTTTCCAAAAAATTAATAACCCTGATCGCTATTAAGATTGCTATTAAAATTGCGTTACAAGTTTATCACAAGAATTCTTAATTTTATTTATGATTAATGTAAAAATCCTGAAAATAAAATTAAAAAAATATTTTTAATATGATTTAGATAAGATCGAATATATTACATTTGGGTACATGTAAATGGATTACAAAATATGTAAGGCTTTCCTAAAAATCCTAATATCTAAAAGCATTATTCTCCTTGATATACGATACAAATTGGGTTTTTTTTAAAACTTCTAATATCTTAGACTGATTACTTTTAAGTTTTGATTCAAACCGGTAAGGTTTGTTAAGACTTAATTTGTATAAATTTTCATAATCATAAACAATAACTTTATTTCTAATATCTTAGACTAATTATTTTTGAAAATTTTCGTTTTGATTCTTACTATTTAACGAATACTTTTTTCAAGATCTATCATATTATTCATTTACACTTTGAATTTTTATTGAAGACATTGAATAATTATCACGTAATATAACTTTCGCATAAACACACAAAAGTATAGCACAAACATGTTATCATATATATCACATCATGAGAAATTTAGCCTAAAAAATATTGATATAATATATTTAAATGTAAATTTTAATAAATCCGTGCAATGCACGGATATTATAGTAGTATAAAATTACACGAGTCCATATTACGTATGGTTTCTCACTTTCTTCTAAGTAATTTTATAAAAAATAAATATTATTCTAAAATAATATTTATTAAAATTTTCAAAATTGGTATTAATATAAATAAATTATTATTATAATTAAAATATATAAATTAATTCTCAAGAAAATATATAAATATAGAGACATATAAATCTATAAAAGTAGACAAAAATTGATATAATGCTAAAATTTAATTAATGATAAAAATATACTTTTACATTACTTTATGAACTTTAAACGATTAAAAATATATCATACATTTACAAAATATTTAAAAATATAATATTATAATATTATAAACCGTACAAGATAGAACATTAAATTAGTTCGTTATAAAACAGATAAATCTTAAATCATTTAGTTAATAGAATTTTTATTGGTATATATATAAGTTGTGATTTTAATACAAATAAAATAATTATGGTCAGCAAAAATAAAATTACATACTTTTCTAAATTATTGAATAAACTTATTTTAAAATTTAAGTTCGATTAAAATAAAAATAGACATGTTTTTTTTTCTTCTTTTTTTTCTGGGATAATGTACTAAGGGGTAAAAGTAGTGAATTTTAAACTTATAAGTGATTTTGTGCAAATTAGTATAATTAGTAGTTAATTTTTGGCATTTTTTATATCTCCATACCACGCGCCACTATGATTAATGAGTGTCAGATATACTGACATTGTCCCCACGCTTCAAAGCGTAAAGGCAAAGCCTCCCAATACACTCCATTAATCTCCGCTCCTCGCCCGTTGACGGACAATCCACCCACTATCAGACGCGCCACTTCCGCGCGTACAACTCTTTTTAACAACAAAATTACGTTGCTAATTCCCCATTTAATCCTTCATTACTCACTTAATTTACCAATGTGAAACGGAGTAAACGTTTCTACATCAGGTACAATGGATTTTTCTTTGTCTTCTTCCTCCTTATCGCAACAAACATTACAATTTTTCCATTTGTTGTTTGTCTTTCTCACTCTTCAGCTTTCTCTCTCTTATTCTCCTTTTCTTCCACATGTGGATCTCGCCGGAGACCTGCTTTGGAAGCCATGAAAGCCTTCAGCAATACTAATAAATAGCCACATTCTTTCTTTTTCATATTTTTCTCCTTTTCCTTTCTCCCTCACAGAGAATTCGTTGAACGTCTTTGTGTACTGATACCAAACAAAAAATGGTGTCGCGTTTTCGACAGAGTGCTCTCCGGCTTTCTACTTCTAATTCTAGCAATTGTACTTCCGATTCAGTTCGGTAACTCGGAGCCGACTCAAGACAAGCAAGCGCTTCAGGATTTCATCAATCAAGTCCCTCATTCCCGCCATATCCACTGGAACTCCTCCATATCCGCTTGTGAATGGTACGGCGTTCACTGCGATCCTTCCCGTTCATACGTGTCCGAGCTCCGACTTCCTGGCACTGGACTTCTCGGCCGGATTCCGGAAGGCACCATCGGCCGTCTTTCCAATCTCCGAGTTCTCTCTCTGCGTAGTAATGGCCTTTACGGTAACTTGCCGGCGGATTTTTCTAACCTCACGTTGCTTCGTAGTTTGTATGGGCAGAAAAATCAGCTGTCTGGCGAGTTTTCGGCGAGTTTGACTCAGTTGACTCGGCTCGAACGGCTGGATTTATCCTCTAACGGATTCTCCGGTGAAATACCTTCGGCGATTAAACAATCTCACTCAGCTGACTGTGCTGTACTTACAGAACAACAACTTCTCTGGTGAGATCCCGACCATAGACGATAACGGGAGCCTAACCAATTTCAATGTTTCCAACAATAATTTCAATGGATCAATCCCTCGTAGCCTCGCAGAGTTTCCAGAATCTTCGTTTAGTGGAAATTTACAGCTCTGTGGGCCCCCACTCTCCAAATTGCAACTCTCCGGTTGCTCCTTCCACATTTGTCCCGTCGAGTCCCGCCGATCGTGGCCACAAGAAGCTCTCCACTAGCGCGATTGTCGGCATCGCATTTGCTGGAGTGGCAGTCTTCCTCATCCTTCTCTTATGCCTCTTCTGCTTCCTCCGTCGCCGCGATCTCAACCGTCCAAGTCTCCAAAGCACAACCCCATCCGTTTCCCGTGCGGTCGTGCAGGAGAAGGAACGTCTTCATCGAAGGATGATCTGACTAGTGGTGCTGTTAGGCGAGATAGGAGCAAGCTGGTGTTCGTAAACAACGCCGGCGCCGGATCGGTTGCATACAGCTTTCGATTTGGAAGATCTGTTGAGAGCTTCGGCCGAAAGTGTTGGGGAAAGGGAGCGTGGGTACGAGCTACAAGGCGGTGTTGGAGGAAGGCACGACGGTGGTAGTAAAGAGATTGAAAGACGTGGTGGCGGTTAAGAGGAGTTTGAGATGCAAATGGAAGTTCTAGGAAGTTGTTCCCATGAGAATTTGGTTCCTCTTAGAGCTTATTACTTCTCTAAGGATGAGAAGTTGCTTGTTTCTGATTACTTCCCTGCTGGTAGCTTGTCTTCTATGTTACACGTATGATTATCAATCTTCTCTTAGCTCAATTGATTCACATTTTTAGTATTACTCAAACAATTGATTGGTTTTAGTTCTTTAGCATTTGAAGTAGTATTGACAAAGTTAGAATGAATATGCAAATTGATTGAAGTCAAAAGTTCTCTATAGTTGGTTCCCTGTTCTTCTTCTAGTTTTAGTGATGACTATACAGTACAGAGGGGTGAGCTGTGTTTGGTATTTCATTTGTACATGATTTAAATTGCGTTTTGGTGTCTTCTCTTAACACTGACAACTTGTTGTGTAGCTGGCTCAATGTGCTCGACACTTTTGATTGGTTGGTTGTTTGTCTATATTTCAATGAATTCATCTTCTTCTTTTTTTTCTTGCATCTGCTGAGCTGCATTGCACACAACTTGATTCCACCTCTTTTTTTACAATTTATTTATTTCGATGTTTGGGAAATGAGATCATTATTTTGACTTTTTTTATAAAGGGTAGTTTAGACTTTTACTCTCCATGCATTGGTTAGGTAAACCTTTATTTTTTACTTTTGAAAAAGTAAAAGAGTATGTTAAAATTCTGAAAAAGATTGCATTGGTCAGGTCATGGTATATGTAGTACATATTATTAAAAGATAGTGGCATGGAGATTTCTGTAGGTTTCAGCAAATAAAATAAGTTACCATGTCATGAACTACCTCAATATGTAAAGTAGGATTGTGATTTTTTATTGAGAAAATTGGATGAAGCAAATAAGCAATCTTCATGCCACTATCATTCCATTAAAACATGCTAGAAAATAAATAATATACTGATTAAGATTTTGTAACTAGTATATGAGCTAATCGTGCATATTAATATATTATTTATATTCTAGCATGTTGCCTCCTGGATTGATATGGGCTTGAAGATTTCTGATTTGCTTCGGCCATATGATTGGATCTTTGTATTAATTCGATAACGTTTACTTTTGAATCTTTTGATATTGTCAAACTTTTTCCGGGTTGCATTTTTCTTGATTTTATACTATTTTTCTCTCTGCTTAGTGAAAGGGTGATTACTATGAATATAATAGCATTGATCACTGTGGATCGATTTATTAGTATCTACAATAAGCATAAGGCATTGAGGCATTGACAGTAAAGTTTGATAGATAATTTGTTTCTTGAGTAAGAGTAATATGAGTCATAGCTCATCTATATCCTAGCAGGAAGCAGAGGATCAGGGAAAACAGCATTGGACTGGGAAAGCAGGATGAGAATAGCAACGGGTACAGCAAGAGGCATATCTTACCTACATGAATCCGGCAAAGTAGTCCATGGCAACATCAAGTCGTCGAATATTCTCCTCCGTCAGGACCATCAAGAGGCTGCGGTTGCGGACTTTGGCCTCAACCCACTCTTTTCCAACTCTGGACCGTCTAACCGGATGGCAGGTTACCGTGCCCCAGAGGTTCTTGAAACCCGAAAGGTCACCTTCAAGTCTGATGTCTATAGTTTCGGAGTGTTGCTCTTAGAGCTCTTAACAGGAAAATCTCCTAATCAGGTACAGAACTAGCACTACATTGACTTGGTCTTTACTACAATTTGGATTCTGACAATTCATAATGTAAATGTGTTAGGCTTCCTTGGGAGACGACGGAATCGACCTACCGAGATGGGTACAATCGGTGGTTCGAGAGGAATGGACAGCCGAGGTTTTCGATGTCGAGCTCATGAGGTTCAACAACATTGAGGAGGAGATGGTTCAGCTTCTACAGATAGCCATGTCATGTGTTTATACAGTTCCAGATCAAAGGCCTTCGATGCCCGAAGTGCTCCGAATGATCGAAGAAATCACCCGAGGCGAGTCTGGCAGCGGGCTCCGGCAATCGTCCGACGACCAATCTAAAGGCTCCGAAGGCCAAACGCCACCCATGGAGAGAACACCGTAAGTTACAACCACATTTTGCAAAAATTGCTAGTTGTGGGTTGAAGCGCTAAATTCCGCCGTGGCGGGTAAATAGGTGGCTAAAGTGCGCCGTAATCGAAGATGACGTGATATTTTTCCATTTATTATATTCTGAAATTGTCGGTTTTATTAATGTAGTGGAATTTTAGTTGGTTTAATTGGGTATTTGATTTTCTTTTTTTTTTAATAGGAAAAAATTGATTCTATTTGTTTAGAATATTGTGGAGTAATCAGAGTATTTGTCTTGTTGCTTATTGTAAATGGGCAATTGGGCATATATTCTATCTTTGTTCCTATGTCTCTTATGAATTGTAGTTTCTTATTTTTCTTGTTGATGGTCACTGATCATAATAAGTCGTAAGTCCTTGTCTCTGGCTGATCTTGACTATTGAACTTGAAGATGTATTTGCCAGGTGGAAGATTATTTATGCAATTCATTTTTATTGGGATAATAATACGGTGGTCCAGAAAATAGAACTGATACACGTGTTTTTTTTTTACTTGTGTTATATATATGATTTTATTTTTCCACCTCTAATTTATTGACCATTATCTTATAATACTCCAAATTTAAACTATCAAGTTGAATATGAAATTAACCATTATCATACAATTTATTATAATATATATATATTGTTATCATTATACTATTGCTTTATTATATTATTTATCTTATAATTCTTTATTAAACTTATTATGATGTAGATTGTTTATAAATATAAAGTTTATTTTTTTATTAAATTAAGTATTATAATTAAGTAAATTTTAGTGACCACTCTATTCAATTCACATTTCAAAAACTATAGACAAATTTTATAGTTTTAAAATGAGCAAACTTCTATTTCAACTTATATAAAATAATACTTTCAATCATTTAATGCGTATTTCACGTTTTATATTCTTTCAAAATATCAATTGATATGTTTTTATTTTCTAAACTATTTTCCTAGATATAAAAAAATAATAACTATTTTTTTTATCTTCCTGTTTTTCTTTCTTCCCCCTACCTTTTCCTTTTCCGGATAATATTTTTATATGGATGAAAATGAAACATCTTTTTTTTTGGTCTTCCATCTTTTCAAGGATATGGTTGGCATTGGTACGTTTTTTCTTTAATAATTCATGGAAGCAATATTAGGTAGCAAGCAATAGCATCTCTCCTATCCCAATATTTCAGTACGTACCAATTATTTTATATTAACTTTTACATATTTATGTCACTTTGACCATCTGCTTTTCTTGTCTCGTAGACCATAGTGCTTCTTTTTGCATTAATGGAGAAACTCGCCAATATTTTTTAAGATTAGAAAGATGTTAAATTTTTTACATGCTTAATGATGCAAGTCCAATAAGTCTCACACATAATCACATATATTTCATCTTAAAATCGATAATAGAATGATTAACGCTTGAAATTATACATTAGACTCGATGTGAGACCGTCGATACTTCTAAACAAAAGATAGGTTTATACTAAAACTAGTACAAATAAATCAGTTTTATGTTTTCTGAAATATATGATATAATAAGAGATTTATCTATTTTATGATGGATAAAACTATAGCTATATTTTTCATAATTTATAAAAATATATAAAAGGTTTTTTTTAAGGGGAAACAAAGTATATTATTAAATATTATCCCTACGAGCTGGATAATTTCAGGCGGGAAAAATGAGAAAAATAACGCTTGTGTACCGATAGTTAGGGGTGATCATAGGTCCAAAATCGAACCGAATCGCAATAAACCAAACTGAACTGAACCTAAAACCGATTTTTTCTGAAACCTTGGACCGAAAACCGAACCTAAAAAATTAGGTTCGGCTTGGACCTAAAACCGAAATTCTGAAATATTAGAACCTAAAACCGAACCTATTAGGTTGGTTTCGGTTCGGTTTAGGTTTTGGACCTAAACGAACCTAAAAAGTAATCACTATAAGTATCGATAGATAAATATAAGAAAGAGGAATTATCCAAATCCAAAAATATAAAATTCGTATTCGCGAATACAATAAAACGATAAAGTATAAATTTCGAACAACTTTAAAGCCTAGAAAAATAACAATCTCATTTAAGCATCAAGTAGGCAAATCCACCAATCCACCGCTTTATTCGACATCGACGCTTCACATCTATTGATCTACATGATAAGAAAATTATAGAAAAAAAATTGATAATGTAAACCCATTTACTCATTCATAATACTTAACACAAATTCAACATACACATAAATTGTATGACTAAACTCATTCATATTCTCCTAGTTTTTTTAAAAATAGGTTTTCGGTTTTAATGTAGGTTTTTCGGTTTTTAACCGAACCGAAACCGATTTCTTAAAATAACACGGACCGAACCTAAATTGTCGGTTTCGGGTTTGGTTTGGACCGACATTGTCGGTTTCGGTTCAGTTGCTCACCCCTACCGATAGTTGTTTCATAACGAGCAACTAGATGAGCAACCGTATTGCCAACATGGCGGACATGCATACAAATAAAGGTCTGAAAACTAGTAGAAAGTTGAAGAATGTCCCAAGTAAGAAGGCTGTCATAAGATTTGTCGAGTAGTGGATCATGGCGATTAAGTAATTGAACAACAACCAAGGAGTTTGTTTCAAGGATCACATCGGTTGCATCAATACGTGAAAGAAGTTGCAGTCCAAAATACACGGCCTCGAGTTCAGTAGTGAGTAGACAACGAGTATCCCTCCGTCTCGCAACTCCCATTGCTATGATTATCCCATAAACATTCATCACTACAACGCCCAAACGACCATGGATCCATCAAAGAGAGCCGCATTTGTGTTCACCTTCAGACAATGACCGAAGGGTCGTTCTCATGTCGAGCATAGCCTTTGTGGTTGTGTTGGGCCTAGCTTGAACTTCTTGTAATCCACCACATATTGATAAAGAGAATTAGAAATTGTTAGACTAATTCATATTTCAAATATAAATATTATGATGATGGGTCACTCCGGAAGGTAGAAGAAGATTCCGGAAGAAGACAGAAGATTCCGGAAGAAGGCGGAAGATTTTGGAGGTAGTGGAACCTTCTGGAAGGATGAGGAATATTCCGGAAGGTGGCGGAACCTTTCTTCCGGAAAGTTGCGGATATACCCGGAAGATGACGGAGACATCTAGAACTCGACGGAACTTTGTAGACTAGACTAGAAATCTAGGGAAAGTTCTAGACTTGTATAGGATTGAGTGAGAAGGCTCCGGAAGATGACGGAGAAGGCTCCGGATTTTCCCCAACAACTGGTATCAGAGGCGAGGTTACGGTGGTGGTGTTCGGGTAAACTTTGTTGCTTAAAGAATCTCGTATTGGCGTGATGGCGGCCAAGACGATGAAGGCGTTCGAGATTCCACTCTTTGACGGGAAGATCAACTTCACTTTGTGGCAGAGTACGATTCAAGACTTCTTGGTGCAGCAGGGTCTTGATCAAGCTCTGGAAGAGGAGAAGCCTGGATCGATGAGCGAGGAGAAGTGGAGAAGCATCCAAAGGAAGGCGGTAAGTACAATTCGTTTGGCGTTGGCTCCCGAGATTAAGTATGGTGTGTTGAACGAGACCACACCGAAGACGTTGTGGGAGAAGCTCGAGAGCATCTACGCGTCGAAGTCGTTGACCAACCGTTTGTGCTTAAAGATGGAGCTTTACTCGCTCAAGATGGAGGAATGAGGTAATCTTCATGACCACATTAACTCGTTTAATCAACTAGTATGCCAGTTATTGAATGTAGATGATAAGATCGGAGAAGAGGAGCAGGCGTTGTTGTTGCTAGCATCATTGCCGAAGTCCTACAAGTCCTTGGTGCAGACATTACTTGTAGGAAGGAAGTCTCTCACGCTGGATGAGGTGACCGCTGCTTTGCGGGAAAGTGAGAGAATGATGAAGAATGATGCTATCGACAAAGGTGAAGATCGCGTACTAGTTGTAGGGGAGAGAGAACGAGGGAAGAGTCAATGGAGGAGACATGATGACCCGAGACAAAGAGGCTCGCGACGAGATATGAGTGAGGTCGAGTTCTTCTACTGCGGGGAGAAGGGTCACATGCAAGCCCGGTGTCCTCATATGAGGGAGGACCTGAGGAAGTTGAGAGAGATGTCGCCGGGAAAGAAGAGAGGGGACTCCCACACCAATGTGGTTAGTGAAGTCGGTGAAGCTGATTATGGTGATGTTTACTTGGCGACAGGAGAGGAGACCGCCAAGTCAGAGTGAGTGATGGATAGTGCTGCCTCGATGCATGTGTGTCGGGACCAAGCAATGTTTGACACCTTGAAAGTTGGTGGAGAGTTTGGTCACTTCAACTCAATGAGTGGTGATAAGTTGAAGGTTGAAGGTACCGGAAGCGTGACGATGAGGCTTCACAATGGTACAAGCCATACTCTACACAATGTGAGGTACGTGCCATCGGCGAACGTTAATGTCATCTCGTTGGGTGCGATGACGATGGAGGGGTACAAGTTCGTCGGCACGAGGAGATGGTGCAAGGTGTTCAAGGGGAGACGCTTGCTGATGCGAGGCTGCAAGGATGAGAAGAATATATGCTTCTTAGATGGAAGGGCGGTGCAAAAGGGATGCAGTGACACCGGAGCTAAGAAACAGATGAAGGTGAGATTTTCAGATGATGTGGAGATATTTGGAAATATGAATTAAAGGAGGAATTGTTAGACTAATTCATATTTCAAATATAAATATTATCATGATGGGTCACTCCGGAAGGTAGAAGAAGATTCCGGAAGAAGACGGAAGATTCCGGAAGAAGGCGGAAGATTCTGGAGGTAGTGGAACCTTCTGGAAGGATGAGGAATATTCCGGAAGGTGGCGGAACCTTTCTTCCGGAAAGTTGCGGATATACCCGGAAGATGACGGAGACATCTAGAACTCGACGGAACTTTGTAGACTAGACTAGAAATCTAGGGAAAGTTATAGACTTGTATAGGATTGAGTGAGAAGGCTCTGGAATGATCTAGGAGAATCGAGTTCCGGAACCTTCCCGTAGAGGAGGTGAAGATGACTATAAATAGGGGAGGTCACCCCTCATTTGTGTAACTCCATCAAAGAAGAGAGTAATAAAGGCTTCTATAGAGAGCTTGTAAGTGAGGTTGTTGTACGAGTGTGAGTGCGCAATAAATTACCCATTTATATATACTCGGAGTGAGTCGGGAAACGTACGGATTTTCCCCAACAGAAATCACATAGTTCCGTCTAGGAATTTGCTGGAACTTACAATCGTTCCAAACCACCCAAGCGACCCAACAATACATTAAGAAAGACTCAGTTCCTTCCTTGTCATGAACACTTAAGATATAGTCGAAGATCTCTGTCACAAGGGTATGTAAATGAAGATTGGAGAACAAGAACGAGTAAAAGAGTGTGTCATACTAGAACACTCAGGAATGTTTGCAAGAAAAGATTATCTGTCATATATTATCCGGAACATCCTCAAGGCAGAGGTCATAATTAGAGTCCGCTAGAATACGTCTTCTTTGAAGATTATGCTTCACAACTAAGGCATCAGACAAGAGGCGCCATGCAAATACAAACAACTTTGGTGGGACATTTAGGTTCCATATAAGCGAGGTCCATGCAGGAGATTGATGTGCATGGACTGTATTTTGACGACCGAAGGTGCCAAGCCAATAACCCGAATTAACTGAATACATACCATCCTGGGGACCATAGTCGAGCGTCAACATGGGGAGCGCACGTTAGCGGAATAATTAGTATAATCTTGGCATTATCAGGAGCAAAAATAGCCGTTACAAGCTAGTCCAACAATCCAGGTACGAGATGTATGATCGATAAAATCAGAAACTCTCAGAGACATATCCATAATACTTCCGGGGTCTGGACATCAATCTATAAGTACCCGCTTCTGTTGGCAGCCATGCCTCAGTCCACACCATTACTTTGTCCCCAATGCTTACTCCTCATCCTAATTCGTCAAGAAGTAAGGACTTGGCTCCCCAAATGCTTGCCCAAGTATAACTCGGATTATAATCCCAAAATGATCCCAAGAATTCATGCCTTGAAAAGTACCTTTGCTTCAAAATTTTATCCACAAAAGAATCATCCCTAGTAAGAAGACGCCATCCTTGTTTGGATAATATCGCCGCATTAAAAACCTTCAAGTTTCGGAACCCCATACCACCTTGTGATTTGGAAAGACAAACACGCTCGCAAGAAACCCAATGAACCTTTCGGACACCCTCACTACCACCCCACTAGAAGTGGGCAAGCATGGAATGTATTTCCTCAATAATCGAACATGGAATGCGAAAAACACTCATAATGTATAGGAGAATAGATTGAAGAACGGACGTAATAAGCACCTCTCTTTCTGACTGTACCTAGTAAGTTTCTTCCAGATCTTGTCTTTGATATCATAAAAGACCACTTCCTTCGAGTGACCTACAATAGTCTGGTGTTACAATGTTAAGACTTGTTACGTAGGAATTGGTCTATCCAATTTTTTTTATGTCTACCGCAAGGCGAATAAATGTGCAGATTTTATATCTAGAACTGCTTTTAATTATCCTTTGGGGTATAGTTGACATTTTATCTAGATGATGTAAGGGGTCGGACTATCCCCTTGTGCGGACTACTTAGTCCGTTTTTTTTAATCCATGGAAAGCGCGTTTAGATACGCGGAGTCTATTATCCCTCCTTTTAACCAAAAAAAATAGTGTGAGGTAAAAGAAATCCTATAATTTTCTTCCTCATCGACCCACTTCACGAACGGACTAAATTTGTCTAATTTATAATTTTATATGTAGTAATTAAGGTACCACAGAAGCTTATCTATAAACCACGTACCTAAAGTTTCAAGATAAGTTTGACAATCACATTCATGTTTGTGTATTTGGTAACTAGAGGCGGATCCGAGGATACAATGATCTTATCGAACTCTCTTAAATTAACTGTCAAATACTGATTTTTTTTTTAATGCAATATTAACATATTTACAAATGAACTCAATTGAATAACGTAAATTTAAAATAAGGAAATAGTAAGAAGGTTTAACAGTTCAAATATGGAAATAAGAGTAATATTGCCATAAACAATGTAACGTTTTTAAAAAAAATTGTAATCAAGGTTTAAAGTTTAAACCTCTTTTACTTTCAAAAAAAAAAAGTTTAAACCTCTTCGAACTAACTTATATATTGAGATTATTTAAATATATTTGTAATTAAAAACATGAAGCAAATAATGTCGTATAAGTTGTGGCTGATAGCAATATAACATGAAAAACACGAAGCTATGTATAATGATTTGGTAGGTTGCAGCATGGAGGGAAAAGCTCGTCTTTCTCAATGGGATAACAATTCACATGGCAGAATTATTCAAAAATGGTACTCCACTCTACCAAATTCAGATGTTGTATGCCATTCACATGAATTGTACAGCAATCGTATTCATAAAACAAACGATTTTTATTCGTCACACTCCGATAACTATCATCTTTACGTTCAAAATGAAGATTGACTAATATATGTTCTTATTTATTTATTTTTTGATTAAATTTTGTTAGAGGTCAAAAAAATTATGAATGTTATTTATATATTAAGTAAGATTTCACCTCATTAATATACTATAAAATTTGTGAAGGATTATTGTCAATTGATTTTACGATGAAACCCTGCTGAACTTGTGTGCTGGACTTGTGTCCAACCCGTATATGCGCTCGGACGTGCTATGACCCCCACGTCATATCTTACCCAACAAAATTTATCAAAATTGTTTTTATTTTTTTTAAGTCGACCAGCCTGTTATTGTCCGTATTATCAGTTAATTTGACTCATCGTTACACAATTATTGGGTCAATTTTGTTTTAAAGAAAGATATAATTTTCATCGGTTCCTCTTAGATCTGATCTTGCTCTCACACCTCAAACGTACCTAATTAGAAGGCCCTCCGTCAATGTTGTTTAATTTAATTGATTATAATTATACCAAACCCAATTGTTTGCTTCTTAATTAGACTTGTTTCCTTGTCATATCCTGATATTATTGTCATTATTGTTTAGGGAAAGAAAATAATAAAAAAGTGAATCTGAAATTAATTATATACTATAATAGAGTTAGAAAAAATTTATGTGATGAATTATCACAAATAAAGGTTATATTTTATACGAGAATTTCAAACACAAATTTGAAACGGTTTCATTTTAAGACTGTTTATCGGCCTAAGAATATATCGGATCTGAACCGAACTGAAAATCTATTGTTGGATCAAATCTAGTAAAATATTCAGGTCCAATCTAACGATAGATTTTCAATCTAAGCTAATATTGTCTAAAATTTTGGTATGATCTGTCATTCCAAAAACAGGCGGTCATCGTTGTGAACATGTTATACTATCAGACTTCGCGGCTATTCTTTGCGGATGGAGCGGCAGCCCAATGCAACATGCTTCATCTTAGAATCGAGACGCTCCATTGTTAAGAGCTAATCTATGTTGAACCTACATTGTCACTATTCTTTTCAATGTTATTGGATCATATACAAAGGTTTTATAAAATGACTAGTAAAGTTAAATTGTATCAATATAACATGTACTAAAAACATGAGAATTTAATATTATGAACTTGATGTAGCTAAAATAAAACACATACATT
The DNA here is from genome assembly GCA_002319775.1 of Fagopyrum tataricum. Classification (NCBI taxonomy): domain Eukaryota; kingdom Viridiplantae; phylum Streptophyta; class Magnoliopsida; order Caryophyllales; family Polygonaceae; genus Fagopyrum; species Fagopyrum tataricum. The sequence goes on from CM008280.1 coordinate 58,594,334, forward strand.
TATAATTTTAAAAATTAGAACATAGTCATTCATAGATTTTTATATCAATAAAATGACTATGATAAGTAAAATATCATTAAAAATTGTTTTATTGAGCTTGATTGTAGAGGTAAAAGGTAAAAGGAGTAGTGGACCTGCAGATTGCTTAGCTTGCAAACTCAGATGAAGGTATGATATCAAAATCATGGACTTCCGTATATCAAATGCAGTATATAAAAAATATAAAAAATTTAAGCATGGCGAATATACATGTCCATGATCACATAATTGTAGAAACAACTTCCAACTCCTAGGAAATTTATCAAAATTTCAAAATGTACACTTGTCTCATATGTTGATGGTGAATATATATATATATATATATGTTCATCATGATCACGTTAATGCAACGTATTGACAATATGACATGACCATGCAATCTATTATCGATACAAATCTTTTCTCTCATTTTCCCGTTTTAATTTGGTGTTTTATTCTCCTAATTTGTTAATTTTCTCTAAAAATTATTTTTTAAATTGAAAGTTAACTGAATCGGGAGGAGAGCGAGGAAACGAACTCATGTAAACATATAAGTGGGCGAGGCTCGAATCCTACTTTGGAGTGATACACGAGGAAACGAACCCAAATCATAACCATGTCAAAATTCGATGGACCGATATATAACGTGGTACGGTGGTATTATTGTACGTTGAAATGGAACGTAGCAGTTGTGTACGTCATCTTGACACTAACCCACCAACTATGATTCGACGTGGTATAGTTCCACATAAACCCACATTCGGTGAGTATATGCGTATAGGGCTGCACGTGTTTGGACCTGACCGGATTAATCGAATCGGACTGGATCGAAACTTACGGTCCGGACATTGATTATAATGTTTCGGTTCTGTAATTTACACTATTAAATATTTTTGAACAGTAATGACAAACGATCCGGATTTGGATCTGGACCGGACCGGATTTAATCCATACAAAAAATAATAATTCAAAAAAAATAATACAATCTGAACCGGACCGTATTGAACCGGACAGTGGTGGATCCGGTCCGGAAATTTGGACGTATGTTACGTACAAGTCTACCGGAGGAGAATGTTAGACTTACATACTATTAGGACTCTTTAAAATTCGGACCGGAATTTTGGATCGTCTCGTTACTCCCATTTTTAAATGGCCCAATTTTAGATCACATAAACTCCAAAAAAATAACGATTTTTGGTCCAATCAATTTGGACCTGAATTTTTGACTAGAAAATTGTTATTGGACCGGATATTAAGGTCAAGACCCGATCCAATAACAAACTTCCGGTCCGGTCCAGGTTTGGACCGGATGAAGAATCGCACATACTATATTTTATTGGTGTGGTTTGGTCTGGACCGGATCAACAATCCTGTATACTATATGTTATTGTCGGTTTAGCTTTTTTAAAAAATAAAAATAAAATAAAGAAATCGGAATTGAAATTTTGAATAAATAAATAAATAAAGAAACCGGAATTGAAATTTTAAAAATAAATAAATAAAACCGTAATTGATTTTTTTTTAAAAAGGCTTAAATCGGTTTTCAATTTGCTTGCGTATCCTCACGGAGTTAAGACTTAAAGAGGAATCAAAGCACACTTAGTTCTCTTACCTTGACTTACCTTTTTCGGACTTTCGAGTTTTTTTTCGCTACCCCGCTTACCTTTCGGCCTCGGACTCGGAAGTAGTGCCGCTGTCTTTGGAGTTGGTATCCGATTTTGAGTCATATACAAATAATACAATGTTTGCGAATGACTGATATTTTCAATCTTGCATTTCGTTGTTTCCGCTTCGCCGCCCTTGTCCAATCTTGAATACAAACTTGCATCACCAACTTCTCGGGCTTCAATTGAGCTCTCTTGTAACCGAGTGTGTTCCCGCGTTGGCTAAATTCTTGTTCCACGACAACCGTTGATGCGGGCACGGCCGTGAGTTGTTGTTTAATTCTCACTAATGTTGTATATTCGAGAGATTCACTCTCAAAACTAAAACATGTTGTTAGATAATCTTGATATTCCGCATTTGAGGATAAATGTCTTGGTGTTTTTGTCTTTTTGGTTAAAACATGTTGTGCTTTTGAAAGAAAAGAAGATGAAGAAGAAGAGGGAGAAGGAGTAGGAGTAGGTGCGGTAGAATAAGAGCTAACACTTGATTCAAATTTATTAAACAAAATTTCAATTTCGCTACTAATGTTTTGCATAATGGTAGAAAGATTGATATCCTCATCTAAACACAAACAATCATAATAAGCATTCAACAAATCGGAAACATCATCAAGTTTAAGTCTAGGATAAAAAACGGCGGTTACAAGATAAATCATGAGAATTTCATTGTAATATTTTATCCATTTAATTTTCGTTCCACCCATATCATCTACAAGGGTCGATATATCTACACAATTTAGAAAAGCCTCGGAAATTTTATCCGGCTATCTCTAAAAGCTACAATAATTTGGGGTGTAAACACAACTAATGACATTAGTTGCATCACTAAAAACCTTTAAAACACCACAAATATCGGTACAAGTTTTCCAAACATTTTCATCATCAAGAATTGACCAAGGAACGTTTATTGATATAAACTCTTGTAAAAAAACTTTATAACGAACGCCTTCACGAAATAATTTGTAAGTAAAGTTCCAACGAGTTCCAATGTCTTTTGAAAAAGCAATTGGATGAACATTATTAGTTAAACATAATGTTCGCTTTTTTTTTTCTCAAATCGAAGTTATGCCAAATATGATCAATAACGTTGGTGATAAGGATTGACATATTCACTAAAATCTTAACTCCATCTTGAAAACATAAGTTTAAAATATGACATGCACATCTTTGATGAGTATAAGGAGTTCGCAAATAATGTCCCGCCCCCTCGACCAAATGGTTTACGGCGGCGGTGTTGGCAAATGCATTATCAAAAGAATATGAAAAAAACTCGATTTCGTAAATTAAATTCTTGTAAAACCGTTTTTATCAAGCTTGCAATGCTTGGTGCATCATGTTTTGCATTAAAATGGCGAAAATCAATAACATATTTATGCAAAAATATATCGTATCAATATAATGTACAGTAATGCCCATGTAAATTTTTTTTTGCAATTGTGTACTCCAAATATTACTTCAAATAGATCCTTGATGCTCAAAAGATGCCAAAGTCGATTTTTTGTCTCTTTTGTAGGTAAGATTTAGTTACTAATTTGGAAACGGTTTTGCGAGAAGTTGGTTTAAAAGACGGTTGAAAATATTTAGTGTTATATGCTCTAATTCTTCGTATTCGGAATAAGAAAGGGAAATACATGAGAACATATAGCATCGGATAATCCTAAACTTTCTTCAATATGGTTATACCTAAACAAAGGAGATTGAGATTGAGAGAAAGAAGACGCAAACCCGTGGGACAATTGTGATTGTCCCCGTGATTCCTAACTTCTCCGGATGGATGTTTTGTATGTACGTTTGTAAAGTCTCATAGCCACCCTTGATCCTCCACTTGCACACTTTTGGACAATATGATATGCCCTTGGACGGCGAAGCCATCCATATCTCTGGTTAAGACGACCCGAAAAGCGGCATGCCGTTCCGGAATTAAAGTTCCGAAATGAAAAGTCTATTTTTAAAAATACAAATAATGGGTAAAGTCTTCAAAATGGGCAAGCTTCATGTCATGGCTCGGCATGCCACTTACCGGGTCGTCTTGACCAAAGATACGGATGGTATCGCCATCCAGGGGCGTATCACAATAGTTGCATGAAATTTGACAATGCTCGTTCACCGGCTCCCCCATCTTGTAATGCTTCGTAAAAATATCGGATGTAAGCATTTTTGGTGGGGTAGATGTCGCGGTGGTGGCATTTCGGTATTTTCGGGATAGTCGGCATTTGAGTTTCACTTTCTTGGGTGCTAGGGAAGAGTTGAGAAAATATGGGGTCACTTGGATTTGCCATTACGAGAAGAGGATACGAGAGATGAATTCGATAAAGAGGAGAGTTGAGAGATGATTCGAGAAAGACGAGAGGAGAGTCGAGAAAGATGAGATGAAGATGGTGTAGGATTTAGAGGAAGATGGGTTGGAAATTTATAAAAAATTAGGAATGGGTTTGACTTGATAAGTTTTTTTAAAATATAAACCAACTTCTAACGGCCATATAGCCGTTGGAGTAGGGCCCACCAACGGCTATAATAATATAGCCGCTGGCGGGCAGAGCGTAACGGCTATAATGCCGTTGTGCTCAGCTGCCAAACCGGCGGTTTGACCTTTGTTTTTAAAAAAAATTAAAAAAATGCCTAAACCATAGGTGAAACCGCCGGTTCATTTTTTTTGTTTTACCAGACGTAAACCTAAATCGCCGGCAATTTGGACCGGTTTAAAAACTGCCGGTTTGCCCCAAACCGGACCAACAACAATAACATACATAAGACTATAAACAGGGTCATATTATCCAATGCTCTTTCTTCATCAGAAAACAATGATTCAATAGATCATTAAACATAATACAAAAACTTGTAGAGAAATTCTGTCTGTGACCCACAACTCTACAGCAACAGGAATCTTGATTTGAATGAACAAATGAAGAACATAAACAATGAGCAGAGAACACACATACGGAAACGTGCAAAACGAGTATTCCTTAGAAGCAAATTGAAAGCATAAAATTGAAGTATATACGATCGTCAAATCACTCGAATTGTTGAAAACATAAGATTCTGAAAGCACTCTTGCATGTCGATTCACAGCTTGAGGAGTTATATTTTGCATCGTTCGCCACTTAACCCTTCCACTGTGATCTTGTTCACATTCTAGTTCGAGACTTCAATCCACTCCATATGATTTTTTTTTTTTTTTGTACTTTACAGATCTGATTCTTGGAAGAATATTGACTTTCATCCTAGTGGGTAATGACTAATCATAGATTTGCTGGTTATTTTTCATGAGGAGATAGCCTTTGTACAACTCCATTTCAATAAAAGCTCACGAGACTCATCTAAGTTCTGGAAAATCCTTGGCCCAAATTCAGTAAATATCCAGGCCCAAAAGCTTGTTATTATTAAAGAACATATTAGTAAAGAGATCACAGTAAACATAAAAGCGTTTGTAGTCCAACGGTTAGGATAATTGCCTTCCAAGCAATAGACCCGGGTTCGACTCCCGGCAAACGCATAATTTTCCGATACCAATATGTTTTTTTTCCTATTACTTGGAATTCGAACATTTTTTTCGTATCAACTAATTTAAAATAATTGCAAAATTGTTGAGGGGTCGACCAATGCTTGCGATTGTGTCACTTACTTCATGCACTTGGTAAGTGATAAGTGATAACATAGTAACATACAAAACAATGAGATTATATACATACTTGAACTTTCGTATCATTTAACGTGGGTGAAGCTGGAATTATAACTTTACCGTAAAAAGTACTTATCATAAATATGTAAATCAATTATTACATTTTATGCATTTTCTATATACATCTTAAATTATTTTATATTACTTAGAATTTATTTATTTTTGTAGGAGATTTTTTAACTATCTCGGATTCGGACAATATCATCGTTGTAGTGTCATAAGTGTGTCTTACTTAATAAAAATAACGGGATAGAAAAAATAATTGGACCTTCTATTAGGGAAAAATGATCAGAGAAACCGTAAAGAGTGTTTACCCAATATCACCTAAATTAATTTTCATTACTATTGGACAAAAATCAAGATATTGAGGTACGAATTAAGGATTTATAAAATATTTCGAGACGAGATTATGCAATATTGTGTAGAAGTAGATAAACTAGAATGTGTGTTTTGCATATTGACGTAGGAAATAATATATACAACATAGAGCTAACAAAATTAACAATTGTATCCTAAATACAAGGGATGTAATTAGATATTATTAGCAATAAAACTTATTCGAGATACAATTTTATAATTATGCAAAACAACCTCAAATGGATAGTTACAAGATATGACCTAAATTTATATTTACATGAATTACCCAACCTTGTAGATAAATTACTGAATATGGCATAAGTTTATAATTACAGAAAATGTTCATTTTTTAACAAATAATTTTACAAAATATAATAATAGAATATATAAGTTCAATTAGTCTAGGTGGTATAAGACGAAGCAGTGCATGCCATTCAGAGTTCAAAACCATTAACTACAAGATTTATATTTTTATTTAGATTGAGCTTGAGCTTGTGTAAATTGAAATGACCAAATAAACTTTTGAATTAATTTTTATAAATAAATAAGAGGGACTTAGTTTATCACCTAGAAAATAAAGAAGCTTTCTTAGTGCTCATGTTTACAGTAACTACCCAACTGCATTTACGACTACGAGGATCAAACTTATTGGTTAACCTAGGAACAACCGAACAATACGCTAAACAACCTAAAACCCTTAAATGAAGAAGAGAAGGTTATACCCGTGTAATTTTTCAAAAGGCATTTTCTTATGGAGAAGACGGGATAACCCCTTTCATAAACTAACCAACACAAACCCAAACAATTTCAAATTGTAAAAGCTTTGGATGCTTGTGTTTTCCTTGGTTAAAACCATAAAATTACCACAAACTTCTCCATAAGTCCATACCTTGTGTTTTTATTGGATATTTAGCAACCCAGAGTGTGTATCAATGCCTTGACCCGTTGTCTAAAATAATTTACACATCCAGACATGTTCGGTTTATAGAGCTGAAATGCCATACAAAAATTTTGGTAGTATTGGGTCGTTTGCTAGTTCCTCACTTTCGGATGAATGGTCCAAGTTTGGATTAACGATCCTAAACAAAACAAGCTCATCGCCACATACCGGCCCACCAAATCAAATTAGCCGAACATCAGACATCAATACTAGTGAAGCCCATCAGCCAAATCCACAACCCATCAGAGAACCATCACTTGCTTCATTCAATCCACTACACCTTGTTGTACCAAACCCAGTTAGTAACCCTCCAAATCCTCCTCGACCTGGAATAGTGACCCGATCTCGAAACAACATCACAAAACCAGCCCGCAAGCTGAACCTACCCGTTATTCTCGCCTCAACCTCTACCGAACCACGCACCATTATCCAAGCCCTAAAATCACCTGAGTGGAGGTGTGCACTGCAAAAGGAGTTCAATGCCTTTGTTACGAACTGTACGTGGATACTTGTGCCGCCATCATCGTCGAATAATCTTGTTGGCAATAAATGGGTTTTTCGGATTAAATACAATGTTGATGGTACAATGGACAGGTTCAAGGCGAGGCTGGTCGCGAAAGGATTTCACCAAAGAGCATGGTGAGACTGTGGAGAAATGTTCTCACCAGTTGTAAAGCCAGTCGCTGTTCGAACTGTCTTATCTATTGCAATTACAAAGGGTTGACAACTTTGGCAATTAGATGTCAACAACGCGTTTCTTCATGTAATGTTGGAAGAAAAAGTTTACATGGTCCAACCACCGGGATTTATTGATAGTAAATATCCTAATCACATGTGCAAGTTGCACAAAGCAATTTATGGTTTAAAGCAAGCGCCTCGTGTGTGGTACAATGCCCTCAAAAGTGTACTGCTCGAGCTTGGTTTTGTGAACTTGGTGTCTGATGCATCCTTGTTCACCTTCAACGGTCACAATACAATCACCTACGTCTTAGTCTATGTTGATGACATCATAGTCATCAGTAATTCAGATAGAACCATTTCAAATCTGATTGCCACTCTATCTAATCGTTTTTCAATCAAGGATTTGGGCCCTCTCAGTTACTTTATCGGTGTAGAAGTCATACCAATATCTAAGGGTATGTTTCTTACTCAAAGAAAGTATATTGACGATCTGTTACAAAAAACAGGAATGGAGTTGAGTGTACCAAGACTGTTTGAACTCCAATGTCCACTGTTGATAATTTGTAATATGGAAAATCTACCCCTACCTTCACCTCATGATTATCGTACTATTATTGGCTCATTATAGTATCTATGTCTCACCAGACCGGACATTGGTTTCACTGTCAACAAACTATCCCAGTTGATGCAACGTCCGACTACAACACATTGTACTGCACTAAAGTGATTACTTAGGTATATGTTTGGAACACAAGCTCATGGAATTAATATAACCAGGTCTTCTTCTTTGTCGCTCCATGCTTTCTCGGATGCTGACTGGGCTGGGGACACATTAGACTACATCTCAACAACTGGGTCCTTAGTATATTTCGGAAGCAACCCTATTTCTTGGAGCTCGAGAAAACAGAGAACAGTTGCCCGATCTTCGACAAAAGCTGAGTATAAAGCTCTTGCTGACACAACTTCGGAGCTTATTTGGGTTACCAACCTCCTTGCTGAACTTCACTTCCCTGTATCTACTGCGCGCTCCAGTAATTTATTGTGACAATATTGGTGCAACTAGTCTCATCGCTAATCTAGTTTTCCACTCAAGAATGAAGCATATACCGCTAGCTTACCATTTTGTGCGTCAACAAGTCCAGCAATGTCATCTAAGAGTTGCCTATGTCTCCACCAATGATCACCTTGCAGACGTTCTTATAAAACCACTCCCGCGACCAAGATTTGAGACTCTAACAAACAAGTTACGGCTTTCCAAGAATGTCTAACTTGAGGGAGGATATTATGCAGACTTAATCTTTAGGTTGTTAGTATCTCCTAATCTAGGTTGTTAGCATATCTTTGCATATCGTATATTCTCTCTCATGAATCTTCTACTGTATATAAACATTGTCTCTGCTACTCAATCAATACACAATTTGATTCATATCATCTATACTAAATACAAGGGATATAATCAGATATTATCATTAATAAAACTTATTATAAATACAATTTATTTCGGGTAGATTAAAAAGAACTCCTCCTTGTCATTGGCGAAGATTATCAATGTCATTATAGAAAAGTTACATGTCCTCGTTCCATCCCGAACAACAACAAGAGGTATGATTTTCTTTTTCATCTTCATCCTCTTCTAGTATTTCAGTTACATGAAAGTCTAGCCACTGTATTTTCGGTTTCAAATTATGGTTTTTAGAATTTTCTTTCACCGTCTATCTTTCTTGAGTTTTCCGACAATGTTGTGCGTTCACCATCTGTGTTTCAAAATGGTTGCTTCATTTTCAACGAGGTTCACGAATGACGATTACAATGAAACTGAAAATTCCCTTCACAAAACCTATAGTAGATATGTTTGAAACGAGTCTCACGAGACCCACACGACTGAGGGATATTTATGTCATTTAATACATGAAATCCCTACAAATCTAGTTTTAATAAATACACCCATTTCGTTACAATGTTTTTTTTTCAAAATCCGAAACTTAAAAATGTACTATCACAAAATCAGTTTTATTAAACACGTCTAATATCCTCCTGTTTCAACATTATTTGCTTTTAGAGATGCTTATAAGTTGTAAGAAATGCCTAAATATCAATCAATGATTCTCATTCAATTTGGTCAGCTCATCTTCACAAACAACTGTGATTCTTGATAACAACTCTAACCCTAAATACTGTCTGTTTTTGTCGTTTCTGCTCATTCCGTAACACCAGTAGTTTTTTCCCCTTCATAAAAACCCTAGCCAGTTATATAATATCAATTTAATTAGTAAATTTATTTGAATTTATTCTGATTTAGGTACCGATTCCAGACAACTAAATATTAAATTGAATAAGAGAATTTAGGTAATGAAAATGAAGTACTGATAAAATCTTTGATTAGATAAATTAAAAACAAAAAATATTCCTTTTCTTTCTCCTCTTTATATTTTACTGCAGTGGCTGAAAAATTAAAATATATAAAAAGTATGAATTGAATGAATATATATAGTGTTTGAAAAATATATGCTTAATAGTTGATGGATGAATGATGCAAGAACAACTGGGTTTAGGATATATAAAAGCTATAGATTAGATGAGGAATGGAATCTGATACAACTGAAGCCTACAATTTCTGGCTTTTTATTCATTATTCTCAGTATATCTTTGCTTTCCCTGTATTTCAGAATATATTATTCTCCATTGATGGACCGTCTTTTTTTCTTTGTAATTAAAAAATATAAATGATATTTAATGGCATATAGGTGGTGCACTGGTGCATACCTACATTTTACTTGGACCTAGTTAGGACAAGACGTTTTTAATTTGTTTTATACGGAAAAATGAGTAAGAGAAACCGATAAGGCGGCATTGGGCTAGATCGTCAAGAAAAAAAGTTTTGGAAACCGGCCGTCGAAGAGTTCACCACAGATTATATCTTTAACAGCATGACACGTATTAGTATTAACGGTTGAGGACAATCGGTCGAGAGCAGCAAGGGTATTTATCATCTTGTTAATTTCCCTAAAAATATAATTGATGCGAGCTTTCTTGAACATCCAATGTGGAGAAAGATTACCTGGCCCAATCGATGTTTTTTCATAAATTATTTTATTTGTAAATTTATATATTTTGTAATGGAAAAGGAGTCCACGTATGTAACCCAAGTGACCGCCATCGGCTAACAAATTAAAAGAATTGTTGACACAAATGTTCTACACATAAACGATGAAGAGTATCATGATGAGATCTTCGACATTTTAAGAGACATCAACGTGAACAAATAGCGGAAAACAATTAACTAAAATAAACGAGAACATTAGTCACGTACTATGACGACTTCTCAGAAGACATACTTGATACATACTTCTTCAACGTCTAGATAAAGAATATCATGTCACGACCGATCAAAATTTTAATTTGTCAAGGAGGTTCTCATATTTCCAAGATGCAATTCATCACATTTTGGTTAGCCTTTCAATTTTACAAAAACCAAAATCTTTCAATTTGCTCGGACCTTTAAGAGGATCGATCAATATATTTTGTTTTATTTAAGACACGTTTGAGTTTTTTTTCAAAATCTTTAGGTACACCCTAATTGTAGAATCTCGGACAATGTATCCAAAATCAAAAGTTCATTACTCAATTTGAATCCATAAAAATTAAGTTTAGCAATATAATTTGAAATTTGGGAGGGATGCACTGAATGTATAAAAATATGTATTAGATAGAAAACATTAATAGATTTTCAAATAATATACGTTGTCATTTCAAATCAAACAAGACCCGTTAACTTTTTTTGAATGTATAAAAACTAGTTTTGATATATGATCCGGTCTTAGATATAACGTTTGACGACAGAGATTCAAATCAAACAAGACCCGATAGCTTCTTTTTTTAAAAAAAAAAACGACAACCGGACTATAAACTGCCCGGCTTCACCCCTAATCTAAAATTACCGGTCTAAACCTACTACTACCGATTATATATGCCATTATATATATAACTTAATAATTTATCAGTAATTTGTTATTGGACACAATTACGAGTTATATCAATCAATTGTTATATGTTATAATTTTTACTATTATTTAAATCTGATTGACTCTAATAACTCAAACTTAATATCAGTCTAATTATGTAAATGGAGTGGTCCTAAAAAGTGTACACAGGTAGGCTTATCGAGGCAGCCATATAAGTAAGAATCCCAACTTCATCTCCAATATCAATGCCTTAGGCTCTTTAGCTACGCTCTTCGTCTTGTAATATTCTCCTGCCTAAACCATATAATATTACATGGAATTTTGGGGGTAAAACTACGCAAATTTAGTCGCGTTTTATTAATGGAAAAAGGCTAAACATAAAAATTGATTGAGTGGGGATAATCCGATCTCTTACGTCATCGGTCATAAGGTCCATTACTTTATTATATTGCCAGAAGGCTCACACAATACATATATTTTGACCATAAGATTAATAGTTAAGTTCTCTAACGTTTCCATAACATTATTTGTCTTGTGGTAGGCGTATTAAATTAGTATTTTTTATTTTATTTTGATAAAGCCTTGATATTGGTGTATTAGGCTAGAGAGGGGTAACGTTGTAAACGTTCTTCTTTAAAAGGATCGTTACAAGTTGAAGAGATTGTTTTTAAGATAACCTTCTTAATTGTAATCAGCCTCCTATTTAAAAATATAAATTATATATTTTTTTTTGTAATTACATCATTTAATGGCCTTTATTTGGTTCATGCTATGTAAAACGAAATTTAACGGTATGACTTGAGTATAAATTTATTTTTCTAAATATACATTCCGCAATCAATCATATTAAGCCTTCAAGATTGGGGTCTGCATTCATTTAAAAGAGAGGTCGTGTCCTAGGAGAGGAGAGACATGTATGTCATAAGGTATTTGTGCATCCGAAGGGGAAAAAAATGTTGCTTCTAATTTTAAGGTTATAGGTAAGATTCAAGTCAATATAATAACTCGTTATAACTTTTAAATTAGATTATCTTATTGAATCTTGTAACGTGAAACGTTTCTCGACAGAACTTTTACCGGTAAATTAAAGTAGGCATTTTGTATAACCATGGAAATACTCGTTAGGCCATGAATAAATATGTGTGAGATGCTATTTGCTCAGCATGAACCGGTTTTCTTAGACCGGGTCCAGTATATCCACACGTACATATAGTTTGGTTTATGTTCATTGCATGTAGAAAGCAAGGAATGAAAATGGCAGCAAAAGGAGGGGATGTGGGCGCTCTCGTCGACCTCTCTTTGTAAGCCCAGACAAAAGGTATATTCAGATGAAGGACAGGGAATATATAAAACACGTGTCACGAGGAGAATCTTCTTTTTTCATCAATAGCTAGCTAAAGGGAATAAAAAAAGAAAAGGAAAAAAAAAAAGGAGTGTATTGGAGTCTTGTGATACAATTTTCTTCTTTCCTTTCAAATTGACCATCCATTATCAACCGATTATCATTCCTCAAGCATCAATCTTTATTTGTTTTCTTTTTTCTAAAGCTTTTGAACTCTATATTACTTTATTCAATATTGAAATATTATATAGCATACGTTTTAATTGTTATAGATTTATATAAAAGTAAAATGTTAATTAATTTACAAGTAAATTCATATACAATGAAAGTAGGACATTTAATTTGCAGTAAAAAAAATTGTTTGCATAAATTAACTTTTATGTAAAAAAAACAAAAATATTTGATGTGAAAATGGGATTATAACATGTGAAATAATAAGCCTTTTTCTTGGTGAAAAGAGAATAATTCTTAAGAACCGAAGAAATCACAGACGAATTATTCAAAGGAGGATAACTCCACATAAGTCATCGAGCAACGAACCTCTTAAAGCAAGAGGTGGAGTATTTAATAAATGAAAACCTAAATATAGTGGGAAGGCAACATTAGTAAGCGGATCCGCAACTCGATTCACTTAACGGTTGTTATGAGCAAATCGTACGATCCATTCACGTGTAAGGTAGCCTTAACACATAAGCACTAGGTTGGATAGAAGGTGTCTGGCCTCCACCCCCTTCTCTAACAACTCGCAAACCATACGGAAATCAACCTCCACAAATAACCGTCTATAGCCACGGGACCATGCTAAACCAGGCCCATGAGCAACTCCCTAGTGTTCCACCAAAGGAGCCGTAGACACCCTAGGGATCCACCAATGGAGCCGCCGCATATTACGAATTAACTCATTGACATATATAATAATTTACGATCAAAATTGTTAGTTTGTAACCGAACATTGTTAATTTTGAGTGATGTTATTCGGTCAGATTAAAAATACGAAATAATCAAGGGATTCAGATTTCGAAATACGAGGCATGTATGCATTGTGGGTTGGACTTTTGGACGCATTGCGGGTGCGACTCCCGTGTAGAATGGGAGTGATTCCCGCAAGCCTATTTAGCATCTCATCCGAATGTTGCACTCTTGTTGCGTGTTGTATGCGGACTTTTTTATTTTTGAAAATGGAAAGTGGTTAGGTTAGACTATATCCTCGAGGTAGTCCAACTTAAAGCATCCTTGCGGATGAGAACACGGAGTTCGGGGTCTTCAGAAAAAATGGTGTTGGGGTCGAGTTTTCCAAATGGGTCAATCGGTCGGCAACACAGTTTATTTATCTGAAAATATGTCTAATACGGACCTCGTCAAGAAATGAAGATTCAGTATGGAGTTGGGTATAGTCATCCCGACCTCCCACGGATAGCTTCACAAACCTTGGAGTGCCTTGATTACGCACAAGTTATCACCTTCGATTTCGATCTTTTTAATCGTTATTTGTTTGGATGAACAACAATCCCATAATTTTTAATCAATTTTTAATATTGATTAAAATTTGAATGAAGTGGGTTTCTTTGTTTCGAGATTCCAAATGGCTAGAGCTAGGCTACAATGTCTTGCTTGAGGTTTGCTTTTATGTGCAATGGAATTTGATGCAGTCTTCCTCTACTCCTTTCCTAAAAAGGCTTCTTCAACTCACTCTCTTTATTTTTCTCTGTCCCCATGCACGATGCTATCCTCTTTCCTCTCCAATTTTATATTCTGTGAATTATTTTAGTATATATACACGACAAAATACAAATAAATATTTACCAAAGAAGCTAGCTTGATTGTGCTTCAAATTAAGGATAATATTAACCGCAATGGAGTCTTTAATCGCGTGGGATTTGTCGTTGGCCTGTAAGAGTCCAACTGCAAAGTTTACGGTCCTGCAGGGATAAAGATCGAGTCTTTTTCTTGTAGTTTATAAACTAGTTATAAGGATATACCAAATAAAGATGAGATTGTTCTTTTGTAGAGAAAGGGATTAAATAAGCTATATTAAGTAGAGTAGCTTTTGTAAAAGTCATTTTGAAATTTTATTAGGGGATAAATATATTCATAATATATATAAGGATATATATTTAAAAATCTTAAAATATGTTTTGTCCAATAATTATTAACATTTTAAAAAATTTCACCGTTTTCATATAGTTAGGTTTTCATATAACTAAGTAGTTAATAAGGCTACCTTCTTCTCACAACAAAAAAAGGCTACGTAGAAAAGATTAGTTCGATTACTATATGATCATTACTAAACATTTTTTATGAAGGTTACATGTTTGATCAAGGTGAAGAAACTTATAATATTGCAGTTGTTCATGGTTATTTTGAAAAATTTCCCTTTCACAAGATAATCCGATTGACTTTTTTGAGTATGACTCATTGTTGACCGAGCAAGGTTACTATTGATTTTGGGATCCCTATTTACCAAAACTTTTATTTCTAGTTCCGACATAAAAATAATAAATGAGTCATTCTTTTTCCAATCACGACATATAAAAAAATACGTAAGCGTCTAGTAATTAATCAACCTCTTAGAGATATATAAATGAGATGTGACATACTCTAAACCGTCGGTCGATTTTTGTTATGACGATCTACGTCTATATAATACAGCGATTTAAATTGTGGGTTTGATAATTTCACCCCAAAACCTGAATCGAAGAGGATGAACACTGGATTTCGACTCAACTGAGTTATTAATTCATTGGTTCAAACAGAACCCATAACGCCACCACCAAGTGTCCAACATATATTGATGTCCTTTTTCAAAACAACACATTTAGTTTTTGTTAACAGAAACATTTAGATAATATCAAATAGTGAATAACTTATAAATTGATGATAAGTAAATGAATTTACGCCAATTTCATTAAAGTATGAGACGAAGATCAAGAATCACATTTACCTTCTTGCCCACTTCATTAAAGTAGGAGAAGAAGATTCTTCATGACTTAGGGCATCCTTTATCAGTTCTTTTTTTCTTTTTCTTTTTAGGTTTTTGGGTTCTCTTAATCTCTTTTTCTTTCTGGTTAAATATTCTCTTTAATCTCTTTTTATGTGAGTGGGTGTGTGTAAGTGAGTTTGATCCTCCTTTAGCTATGAGTCATGAGATGGAATTACAACTAATTTAAGATATTCCTTCCTTAACCCTTTGTATTCTGTGTTTTTTTACTTTATTAGTGAATCTCTCTCCTTTTTCACACTCAATTTTATGTTACACAAATACTAATTATGCTAACTTTAGAACCCTAAATTCATTATAAATATATAAAAAGAGATGGAATTTGCTTGGTGGGTGAATTATACTCTCTAGTACCGCCTCTTTTTCTTCGAGCATTATTCGCATCGTTTACCATCATAAATTAATATATTTTTTTAATTATAAAGAGATTAGTGGAAGTAAAGCTTATGTGAAGCATCATATATCACATCGGATTAGACAAAGAAAACGGATATAGGATCCGTTTAGTTGTTTCATTAAACTGAGGGGGTTTTTTTTTTAGAAAAAGATAAGTGACTCGATCACCGTTAAAAAACGGTGAAACGAGAGGCCGCGAAAAGACGGTAGACGGGATCATCCGTCAAAAGGACAGAGCAAGCAACAACAAAAAAACAACAAGAAACAGAAACAAGAGAAGGAAAAGAGTTGAAGGAGAGCAACAATGGATCACCCATGAATGTGAAGGAAGAACTCCATGAAGACGAAACAGGTAAGACAACGAGCCAAACACTGCTGAAGTAGCACCGTCGGAGGCAGTTACAATAGGTGAGTGTTTATCAAATAATTTTTAGATTATTGAATTATTTTAAGATTATAATCCAAAATAAATAAATAAATATTTTTTCTAAAAATATTTTCCTATCGATAAGTCACTAAACACTATAAAGGAAAAAATTTTCGTTGCTTTTTTCGAGTTCTAGCCAAGTTTAGGCAATATCACTTGATTTTTACGGGTTAATGTGAAAAGCCTAAGTTTTTTTTTTTGGTTGTTTATTCTTTTGTGTACACTACACATCAAACATTATATTATAGGTTGTTCATCATTATGAAAATAAATAGTACATGAAATTCCGATTCTACAACGACTCAACTTGATTGAGTCATTGAAACAAAATTCTAATTTTGGATTCATTTACATTATTAGAGGATCTTTGCAGCAAAAACAACGACAGTTTGACTAAGTTAAATTAGAGAACCAACTTCACTAGAAGTAGTATTAGTATGAGTTGGCGATTTACTATTTCTTTTATTATTTAATAGCCTTTCAATGTGTTGTTCTTTGCTCACGGTTAACAAAAAGGACATGCTATCAAATTTTATGTTTAAACATGAGGATACCACACAAAATTGAAAAAAAATTAAGCTACATAGTTAGCTAGAAATCTAGAACCAAGGATATCATTTTAAACTATCAAACTAAACTAAATAGTTGAACCTTTCCAAAAAATATACTGAACCTACCCATAGGATATACAATAAAAAAGATGAATTACAACTCATAAAACAAAACTTCTTCCATAAAGAGAGGTGTTTTCCTCCCAAAAGAAAGCCATTTTTTTCCATCTTTGGGAAACATAGAGCATGCAATTTGCGACTTTTAGAGTTGAGATGTAATCGATAACACATTGATAGGGTGAGACTAGCATATAAACTTCATGAATTACTTCAAGTGTAGATTGGTATCAGCATAAAACCTTGTGAGCTTATATGTATAGTCTCGTGACTCTCATTGATGCACCCTCCATGTCGTTTGGACCGACAAATATAAGAAAAATTAAAATGGTATTTAGAATATTCCCGTTTTCAAACTCAAGGTTTAGATAAAAGAGAATGAGACGTAAAATCCGTAGACATATGTGTAGGCTTACTGGATGTACGTCCTCTATATACTTTACACCCGACAGATACAAGAAAAAGTAACCTTCAAGTAGTGACTAGCTTCAAATTTTACGAGAGATCGACTAGGTAATCAATATGCACTTAATCATAACCACTAATTAACTTCGTATCTTAATCTTAACTACACACAACTTCTACGCAGAAACCGAAAGCTTACATGAATCAACTTCAAAATGTTGAAACTAGAACATAAGAAGAAACTAAGGACAAACTAAGAACAAAAAAATACATTTTTGAGAAACATATATTCAAAAAACTTTATTTTAGAATTTTTTCAAGAATTAACTATACACCATTATTTTTAAAAATTTATTCATTTGTTAGTATATAAATGCTAAATCATAATTAGTATACAAACAAGAGTGAAATAATAAACCAAACCATCACAACATTTATTAGGACAGTTTTTTTAAATGTATATATCTTATATCATAAGTTAAAATCTCGACTTATATTTTTATATTATTAATAAAATATGTATATTAAATGAAGGTCTTAAAGGTATATAATACAAAATTGTATATATAAAGCTGTAAATATGTAAAATCATAATTATCTGGATTATCCCTCTTAACAAGAATTTACTGTGCTATACTGCCATGCTTTATCTCGTCTTTCAACTTTTCTTTTCAATATATTCGTAGCAAGCACACTTTAAAGCTCCCTCTCCAACTTTATTCTTCCATGGATATAACTCAACCCTAATTAATAAAAAAGCAGAAGATCCTCCTTCTGTACCTTCACAAAAACAAGTTCCTCCTTTTCTCTCAAGCTTCTCTTTTGGTCTTCTTTGTGCCCACATACATCTTCCCCACATTCTTATAAGAACCACCACATTTGCAGCACATTGGATCCTTCTAATTAAGCCAAACAATAACAAGCCCTAACTTAGCTCTTCATCTCTATAGTTCCACCAACCATGGTGGCTAACTCATCGCCTTCGGAATTGAGCCTCGATTGCAAGCCTCAAAGTTACTCTATGCTCCTCAAATCATTTGCTTCTGATCATAACAATAACTCCACCTTCATTGTGGATCATCTTCAAGCACAGAAACTCGAGGATTATCTCTCTCATCTTGAGCAAGAACGCCTCAAGATCGATGCTTTCAAGCGCGAGTTGCCCCTTTGCATGCAACTTCTCACAAATGGTATTCTTTACGGCTTTAGAATTTAGATTTTGATCAAGTTTACAAAAAACTTGGTTTTGTTAACTATTTACAAAACCGAGATTGTTTAATATTTTCGTTAAACTTATTTTGGATCATAGGGAGTATTATACAAGTTAGCTAGCTAGATGATACTAATAATAGAAAGATAAGAAAGGAAATAAGTCTTTTATAATGGATTTGTTCATTATAGTATCTCAAAATAGGGATTTAAGGTCTAGGATTTAGATGTGATAAAGGAATTTTAAGTTAAATTCAATTGGTTTCTTCATTTGAAGTATAGTTTTGTCCAAATAGTAGCTTTTTTCTTCTCCTACCTTTTCCTTTCTTGTTTCCCTTCTTTTGTCTTTCAAGTAGATAGAGATGAAGATTGGCTTTATACTTTGTCCTGTTTGTTTTGCTTTGTACTTTCCGCTTCATATGAACTACAGACTCTGAACATGTATTTCCTCTTTATAACTTTAGCCATGGAAGCCTCTAGGCAGCAGTTGCAGAGCTACAAAGCAACAATTACAACTCAAGGGAAAAAACCTATCCTAGAAGAGTTCATACCAATAAAGCATACGAACTCCGAAGGATCATCAGATCAACAGAAAACACCAAACAGTAACTCAGACAAGGCTAACTGGATGACAACAGCACAGCTATGGAGTCAAGCTAACGAAGGAGCAACAACCAAGCAATCGGTGTCACTCACAATGAGCAAGGAGTCTGAGTTAGGGTTTAATCCGAAACTATCCTTATTAGACAACAATGATGACAACAAAAACAAGAAAAGTAATGGTGGAGCTTTTCTTCCTTTCACAAAAGAAAGGAGCTCCAACAACATCAATCATACACATGGACTCTCAAATTTGGCCCTTACATCGGATGGGAAGGAGAACGAAGACATGAAGTGTTTCAAGAATGAAAACGGGTTTGCATCGGAAAACTCGGATAAGGTTTTGGACACAACTCAATCGAATGGAAACAACTCGACTCAGACACATAGGAAGCAAAGGAGGTGTTGGTCGCCGGACTTGCATCGCCGGTTTGTTAATGCTCTTCAGATGCTTGGTGGATCTCAAGGTTTGTACTAATACATACCCTAGTCTCTATTTTCTTCTTAACTTCAAATTGTTGGTTAGTTAAACCACTTTTCAAGTGTGTGTTTTTTGCCATGATGAGGTTCCTTGAACAAGATATCATAATATACTATCTTAATCATAATTGTCATCATGATCCATGATCATCATATATAAATTTAGTCATTTCTATATTTATGATAATTAGTAAATGATGATGTTTCATAATTGCAGTTGCAACTCCAAAGCAAATCAGGGAGCTCATGAAGGTTGATGGTTTGACCAATGATGAAGTTAAAAGTCACTTGCAGGTCAATTTCTCTCTCCATGCAAAAACAACACAACAAACCCTAATCGTATAGTTATAGACTTATAGTTATCATGTTATTAATTTGATTGTTTTGTATCATCTTGCAGAAGTACAGACTTCACACAAGAAGGCCAGGGCCGAGTCCTCAACCCAACGGGGCACCTGGGCCCCAGCTGGTAGTCCTAGGTGGTATATGGGTCCCACCGGAGTATGCCACGGCCGCTCACCACCACCACATGGTACAACCACCCGCCATCTACAGTGCCCACCCGGCAGCTCAGGCAGGCCCACACTACATTCCTCCAGTGGTCCCACAAGCCGAGTTTTACGCTCCGCCATTGTCACAAGCTCTTCCCCAGCTCCACCACCATCCAAACCACCAAATTCACATCTACAAGGCCTCTCCTCAAAGGCAGAGGTCCCCGGAATCTGATGGCGGAAAAGAGGCCAGAGATCGATCAGAGAGCATAGATGACGAGAAGTCGGAAAGCAGCAGTTGGAAGGGAGATAGTGGTGAGGAGAGCAATGAAGGAACTAAGAGGAAGAAATTGGCTTCATTGAGAGAAGTGGAGGAAGAAAGCAATGGGAGTGAGATCACTCTCAAGTTCTAGCTGATTAGGGTTTTCTTTTCAGAGTGGCAAACTCTGGTATATTAGGGTTTAATTAAGGTCTAACTTGTCAAATTCTAATTATTATTTTAGGCTATAAATAAGTGCTCACTATTCCCACCAGAGGGGGCATAAAAATGAGAGTGAAAAGTGGGTGTTTGTTTGGTTATTGAAATACTATGAAGATAATTACTTTGTGGTGTCCCATATTTTTTTTATTAAAATAAAATATTTTATAAAGAAAGATAATTTGACCAAATTGCCCATGCTTTGGACACAACAAGAGGAAAAGAGGGAATTTCACTTGCTTTTGATGCTGGAAAGGTAAATTAGGAGTCCCAAGAATGAAATTAGGAAAAGAAGGATTCTACACCTGCAACTTTGAAGAACATGATTTCCTGATTTCAAAAAGAGTTGCTGGTTTGCTTTTCAGGATGTGTTATAATCTCAAGTGTATTCACATGGGCAGATGTGTAAAAAGCAACAAGATTAGAATCTCTAATCAAAATATTCAATATTGATCTTAATCCAACAACTGACATAGAGACAACAAGTTATCCAAAGATTGCAAAATTTCACCCATTTGATCAGTTCCTGCAACATTCTAACCTGCCATTAGAGAACATGATACGAGTTTTAGAAAGACTTGCTTTCGGAATAATAATCGGTAAAGCTCCATCGGTGAAAACCCCGTCAGCATTTAGAAGTAGGGACATTTTTCCTTGCAGCAGAATATTCCTGAAAAAGGTAAGAAGCGGGTTTCGTAGTCCTTAGAGTTTGCCATTTTCGATGCTCATCCTTGCACCGCCATCTCCACTAGTATCAATATCCATCATCAACGATTCCACAAGAGCCTAGAAGCACCAAACATGTGAAATCGATCACATATTCATGTATATCTAATACAGTCAAGTGTAAGACAATGGTGGATTATTGGTAAAATAGAATATACCCTCCCTCCCTCGCCCACCAAATATTAGCCCCATTTCAGACTTTATTCCACAACAAGCTTTTGAAAACAAGTTATTTCATGTTTCAGGAATATAACATTTTTCAAGACAATTGTCTCAGATCACGAGTGATATTCCTTCTGATTTATGCTCTCAATCACTCTGTCAGCAGACTCACCCATACCAATGGAATTACGGTACTGGGCAAGCAATTAGTATAACACGCGTCAAATAAACATTTTACTTCAGTAACCAACAGAGACCAGTCGCAATGCCAAGAGTTTCGGAAAAAGGAAAAAAAGAAGAAGAAGCAAGGAGTCTAAAGGCCAACTCTCTTTATATCCCAAATACATTAGGCAAACAACAATATTTATACGAAAAAATTCAGGAGAAATCGTCAAGAAGTAAGAAGCTCAGTGCTTATGTCACTCAAAGACATATGAAAATGGTTGTTAGGCAGCAGAAATAAAGCCAAGAGAAGTAAATGTCTGTTTTGTTATCCAAATGTGGCAATCTTTTACTCTAATCTTATATTTGCTATAGCCATTATTTTAAATAGTTTAATAGTTTCAATGCTATATGACATTAGCTATAATGATATGCTGACCTGGAGTTCCTGTTCAGAACTCTTCAATCTTTCACCATAGTCCTTCACTTGTACGAAGCATTTATACACCTACAGATAAAATTATATCAGAAAAAATATACAGAATCTTTTGATTTGATAACTAATTAACAGAAGTGGAAAGAATACCTTAGTCAATTGTGTTTGACGTAGAGAAGAGATCTTCTTTGCAGATGTCAATGCATGTTCCAATTTCTGCAGAAGTGTCAAGTATCAAATACCCAAGAAACGGAACATAAACACAGTTACACCAAGATAGAAAGTCTAACTTCGTTAATCCAGAGTAAGTAATTGATACCAGTGATCTTCTGGTTAAGTCAACAATGAGCTTGCTCTTCTCATTCAATTTCTCTTCCATCTCATAATTCTGATGATTAAAACAATGACATTATTAGTTTCTTCAAATAATTCCAACAAACAAACTGTTAATATTATATATCTTTATGTCTGCTAGGCAACGTTATCAAAAATGAGAAGCTAGTCTAAGGACTCGAGTTCATCACTCTCACAGGATTGCCACACTTTACAAGTTTTAGGACTGCTATAACCCTCAAGTTTATCACTCTGGCAGTAGTCAAAGTCTGAGCGACTGAGCTTAATATTTAACAGTTAAGAGGAATCAATCTACTTATGCCATAAACATTACAAGGTGCCATGTCAAGATCCTCTATTACTGAAAGAGGCAAGATCTTTTAAGGGTTAGAAATAAGTGACAGACACATTGGGAAGAGGGGTGTGCGGGGGAGAAGATTAGGTGATGGGTCTCTGTTTCTGTCCATGCTAGAACTACCTGTCATATAACAACATTGTACCTCATGCTACACATATATATCCAGTCACATTGAAAGATACACGTAGATGCTGGATTCTCTCATCCAGCAACATCTTATGAGAAGTGCATCTAAGAGATCATTCCTAATTTCTAAGTATATCACAAAAGAAACCATAATTAGTTAGTTCAAAGATTTACAAAAGATGAAATAACATGAAAAACCAGGAAACAGGGATAAAGCATTCAGTAACTAACTGGACATCTATTATGACAAAAGATGAAATAACATGAAAAACCAGGAAACAGGGATAAAGCATTCAGTAACTAACTGGACATCTATTATGGCTAGACATATCTGTACAATTTATCCCTGTGAGCCTCAATATTATAATTACAAAAACTCCTCTCAGATAATCGATATCCAAGACCTAGACATGGTTCTCAAGCAGCCAACGTAACTTGGTATAAAAAGTGATGTAAATACTTATTACAGTAAATAGTAGGTATTTTAAAAAAAAAAAAAAAAAAATTTAAGTGGAACAATGATGTACTTGACAAATGTATAATTTTTCTTCCGGCTTATTGGGTGATCTGAAATATGTAACACAGACCTCTTTTTTGAGCTCCTCGCGCCTTTGACTTAATGAATTTAATTGCTCCTGCAAGTGGCAACAGAATGTGGATAATGAGAGAGTGTGAGATTAAATAACAGTTGTAGATTAACAACCAAGTCACATAGGCAAATAATCAGAGACAAATGAAAGCTTGCCTGATGGTGAGAATCGCTTGATTCTGTCGAAAATTCTCTGCTATGCCGGTCATAAGTACTAGACCTGCACTGAATAAGGCTTCAGAAATTCTAATATCTTGTTTGTCCATACTTTATCTATATAATCGACTGTTGTGATGTACACACCACAACATTCAACAGATTACCACACAGCATATTGGTGATTGGTGAAGAAGGGCTGGTGAGTTGGAACACCCGGTGAAACTTCTAGTTTTAACAAGACATGGATTATGGTAGGAACCTAGGCACACGCCCTATAAGTCTAAATTTATTGAAAAGGAACCAATTATCAAGAAGTATCAATGTCAAGTGCAGATTGCAGAACGGTTAAGATAAAATCTGGGATAGACAATCCCACAAAAAAAGACTACATTCTATATGCTCCTATAATCATAAAAAGATATAGCAAGATATAGCATGTCAGTTCTCCACATTCAGTGTCCACGCTCATAAAGTCCACATGGAAGCATTCATATCGAAATAGGAAACATACATCAGAGTGATACAAATGGAAAGAAAGTATTAATAGAGTATCGGACCTGCTACTTTTCTTTACGCCCTGGTCATTGTCTTTTATAATCTCTCTACTAGGACTATCAACGTCAACCCATGTGTCCTGTTTCTCTTCTTCAATCCCCCGATCAAGACTGTCAAACCTATTGTGTCGCTCTTCATCAAATTCTGAATCATGGTCACGCTCTCTTTCAGCATCGTGATTACTACTGTTTCCTCTAGTATTATGTTCAACCCCTCCAGTAACCGCTTCATCTCTGCCATAGAAGTGATCCCAGGCCCTTTCACCACGGGTAATTTCAAATCTTCTATCTGGTTGTCTAGAACGGTCACGATATATTTCCCTCTCGTCTACTTCATGATCTCGTTCTCTACCACGACCTCTATCAAAATCCATTCTTCTTTGATTGCGTTGAAACTTTCCATTGCCAAAGTTCGGCCTCACACCTGCACCCCTAGTCGTCACTTCGTTTACCCTCACCGTCCGGCCACCAATAGTCTGAATTAAACTCAAAACGAGAAAACTAAGATTCCAGACTCAGATAAACAATAAAGAATCCCAGATACTGAGGATTTTTGTATTGAAATTACTCCATCAGGTTTACAGAAAAAGGTTGTACCCTTCCATTCATTCCACGGATGGCATCGACAGCTGCTCGTGGATTTGTGAATGTTACAAAAGCATAGCATTTTCCTCCCTTACCTCGATCATTTATTACCTATTAAAACACGATTTGCCGAAATGAGATGCTGATCATAATTACAATACCAAACCTTAAGACCAAACTGATCAGAATTAGAGTTTACTATCATATTGTAACAGATTTGAAGCAGATATTGTGGAATAATTGTCGTAATCATCCTCTACTTAGATACAAATGGTTGTGTATGTGATATAAAACCGTGTATACAAGTTATGTAAATAAGGTCCACAGTATCAACCTCAAATCTATTACAATACGAAAACAATTTCAATCCTTATGTCCAACTAAAATGCTTAAATGTAGCTAGCACACTGAAACTTCTCGTGACAAAATTATGAAGGCAAAGGACATCATCAATGAAAGCATCTCATAGTCAAAAACCTAATCAACCGCTTAACCATATACCTGCTAACTTAGAAATGAATTGTAGAGCAACATTTAGAATGTTTTTTTACTTCATTGTATTAGTAATCAAATCAAGGGTCGATTTCTTCAGCACTATATACGAAACAACAAAAACATCAAGATAAACAAAGGAGAGAAAGAGAGGAACCTTGACGGCGACAATAGCACCATACAGCTCAAAAGCACGGCGTAGGTCATCTTCGCTGCAATCGTAACGAATCCCTCCCACGTATATTGAATTATCGTCGTCGACTGTCATCTCTCGTCAAACTCTGACAGATTCAAGAGAAAAATCTTGGGAGATATCCCGAAATCGGAACGATTGATCTTTTCTTTAACCTATCCGCGATATTTACAGAAATCGGAACAGTTTTCCCTGGTGCTCAGTCTCTATTTTGCTCCCCTGTTCGTACTTCGCAGACTCGCAGTGCGTCCCTAAACACAATGGCCGTATCATTCATTCATTTGACGATTCATGAAACTGGGCCTCTTTCCAAATGGACCTTATCCATTTATCCAGTCCAAATAAACTCTTTATCCACAATATATAGTTGTACACGGGGTCAATACTCTATAGAGTAGATTTCTCTATCGTGATTCGTGAGTAACATTTTGATTTAGTTTCTTATCTTATATATATATTAAACCAGACAGGATTTTCCGTCCGTAAAAACTTTTTTTAATTTCAATAATTTAGTAGAATATATAGATAACAAAACAATTTTAAATAAAAATAATTAAGAAAATAATGACAAATTTGTTGCGATTTAAACAATCTTTTCGCTGTCAAAATTGCTGATGCTATCAAGTTGTTAAGATTATTATTTTTTTTTTATCGTTATGTTACACCTATTTTTTTATTATACTCATATTATAATTATATTCAATGTATATCCGATCTTCACTATTTATTTTCTTAAAATCGAAATATCTTTTATATATATATTCGATATCTTTCGGTTCATAAATCTTAACCAAAATCTAGATTGCATTTATCTGTCTATATATTGCATAAAAAATGGACTTCCTCTATACATTGCTTTCTAATCACCCAACACGTATTTCGCACTCAATATTGCAAACATTATCGTTAACCTCAGCGAATTGGAAGTAATTTCAACTCTTCTTTCAAGATTCGAGTTCGAGTGATGTCGTTTTGGGACGTTTACGAATTCAAGCGTAAGAATGTGCTTCATCTTGGAAAGGAAAAATGATTTGCGTTGATCTAACCGTAAGTTAGTTTTCCACATACTATTTTCATAAACTCATATATATTAATCTGTTAATCTATATGTTATTTACATGACTAACAACAGTATTTTGAAAAAACGTTTTATATATAGGGGAACAATATTCAGGGTTTCATCGAAAAAATCTAATCTAAAAAACGAGTTTTCGACTTCATATAGGATGTTGGTTTGATAGTGAGAAGAGGGGGAATATCGATCGGTAGTTGAAACAACATCAGCAGGGGTTAATTTCAAAATTATTCGGTGGTTTGATATCAAGATATGAAAGCAGAAAATGAGAGTTATCTTCTATGGTTTATCAGTAAATGGACCTCGACTACAATGCTACATCACTATTGTGAAAGTAAATGTGCTTGGGTTGCTTCACTTGGAAATAGATTAGGAAAAATTGCTAAAATCATATATACACATTTATATTGTAATTGTTAAAAAAAATATTATTATATATATACAACGTTTTCATTTTGAAAAATATAGTTTATAAAATTATATATTTGCCAACATTAATTATACAATCTTTGTTATATTACAAGATTTCTTTTTTATTGTTTGTTGATGTACATATAAATAAATTATAAGTTTTTTATGAAACTAATGTTTTTAATAATATAATCACTACAAATAATTTTCATATCAAATGACCTTTTTTAATTAATAATCTATATTTAATATTAAATTTAATAATATAATTTATACAATTATATATTTATAGTAACATTTATAACACACAATGTTTAAATATATGTATTAATGTTAATGTTAATGATTTTATAATTTTGTATAAAAATAATTATAAAAAACACCCCGTGCATGGCACGGGTAATACACTAGTTAATCTTTAAACTTAATCATAAGTTTAGTCCTCGATTTTTGTAAAAATTGATTAGTTTGTACCGATAATTTCTTACGAAACAATTAAATCGAGCGTACTACAAAAGGACGTACACCAATCCGTCTTTTATCCGCATTTTGTGTTCGGGGACCTGCAAACCCTAGAAAATACTTCCCGTATAACTATACTCATTGCTTTGATGTCCGCCTTATATATTAAGCTTAGTCATTTACTTTTTACATTTTAACTAAATGTAAAACATTTTGATATTTATTAAGTCATCTATATTTACTTATTTTAATGATCTGATTTATTTAATATCCTTTTAATGTATTTTTTAAAAGAATGACAAGGTCAATTAATACATTAATAAATATATTAAATAAATCTATTATAAAAATACTACATTATGATTTATATATCTTATTTAGGATAATATCATAATAAGGTAATCCTACACAATTTTCTAATTAGAAAGTTTTTAGCATTTAATTTTAAAATATTTTAAGAATGAGATTAAGCTTAATATATAAGATAGGATATTCTAATAGACCAATTCTCATGTGTATTAGAAAAAAAAATTGTCGTTTATTTCTAAAAGAAAATATATTATAGCAAATGTAATATAATATGATTAAAATATATAAATATTATAATAAGATTATGTATTTTTATCATAAAATAGTTAAAAAGAAAATTTAAAATTGGAAAGCGGTTAGCTTGGTCTACTGTCCAACCTAAAACTCCCTTGCGGATGAGAACACGAATAAGGTTCCTACAATCTTAATTATGAAAAACGAAACTTTCTTTCGCAAAATTATTGCACGTACACTAATGTTTATTTAAGTTTTGCAGATTCATCATTCGAAGAGAATTATCAACAGAAAACGGATACAATATTTGTTTTTTCATACTACTAATAATTTCCGTGCATGAACCTTTGCATCCGGGATTATTTTGTTAGTTAATCTTTTCGGTTTATTGAATAAAAAATTATTTTTTATCTTCAATAAATCTTGTACGGATTTTTAAACAAACATAATAATCGGTTTTTATTTGTAATATGATCCGACTAAAATAAATTACAAAAACGATCCACAGAGAGAATCACAATACCCGAAAATTTTAAAAAATTTTGGGTACTCTGCACTACTTTTATAAACATGTTCTTGTTGTTTCTTCATCGATTTGCTTGTTGGTGCTTACTTTCGTGCTCCTCTTCGATCGGCTCGTAGTACCCAAAGTTTTCCCTTTTGTTGTTTTTATTTTTTGTATATTGTGATTCTCTCATGACGGTTAGTCCGTATGCCGATTTGATCGGCCTTTCGATCCATTAGACGTTGTGTCGTCTAATGCATCGAACCGCTTTCCTTTATCAAAAAAATAAATAAGATACTTGACGGAACCAATTTAAGTCCCGAACATAAAGTTCAAATAATGCGCTTACAATTGTTGGTAACATACCTGAGTCGATGCCCCAAATTTAGTTTGGGAGGGGTCTGCCACTGGCTAGCCTAGAAAACTCGGATCTTGGAGGAAATGACAACTCCACTCATGTCCCACATACTATAACGATGCTTGTCTCACTAAGCGCAAGATTGAAGCGTGAGAAGTTTGATGGAACGGGCTTCAAAACATGGCACCAAAAGTTGTTGTACTTCCTAACTACAATTAAGCTGGACAAGTACCTGAAGGAGGATAAATCCATATTCAACCCTACAGGTACATGGACCAAAGCCACCTTTGAGGTTTGGGTGCAAGGAGACGACCTTTGCAAGGGTTGTATTATGAATAGTTTGACTACTCTATGTACCAAGTGTACGGGAAAGTTGGTACTACTAAGGAGCTCTGGACTACCCTAGAGAAAAAGTACAACTCTGAAGACGCATGCACTAAGAAACTCGCCGTTGATACGTTCATGAATTATCGAATGGTAGACTCGAGGACGATCATGGAACAAGCTGAAGAGATGCAACTCTTAGCTTATGAAATTTTGGTCGAAGGGATGTAGATATGTGAGGCGTTCCACATGGTGGTCTTCATTTGGAAGCTCCCACCATCTTGGAAAGATTTCATGAACTACCTTATGCACAATATTAAGGAGATGACCGTTCAAGACTTCACGGCGAAAGTTCAAGTTGAGTCAAGAATCCACAAGGCTGACAGGGATCCACCTACAAAGCTAACGTCGTTGAGAATAAGACTAAGGGAACGAAAAACAAGTTCTAACCCTAAGGCAACAACTCATACAAGCCACAAGCAAAAAGGTTTAGTGAAGAATGTCACAAATGCGGCAAGATGGGTCACAAAGTTGATGAGTGTCACAACAATGGTGATCTACGCAAGAGCAAGGGCAAGGACAAGACTCAAGTCCACAAAGATGACCCAACTGAACATGATATGTATGTTGTGAAGTCTGAAGTTAACATGATAGGAAGCAACCCGATGGAGTGGTGGTACGACACTAGTTCTACACGCCACATTAGATTGACAAGAGTATGTTCACTACCTATGTAAAGAACAAGAGCGATGAGCTTCTATTTATGGGGAACTCATCCACCTCCAAAGTCTAAGGCCACAAAAATATAGTGTTGAAAATGATGTCCAGCGAAGAGTTAACACTCACCAACGTCATGCACATCCCAACATCCGGAAGAATCTGATTTCCGAAACTCTTCTAACAAGAACGGGTTCAATGTAAACATCGGTTTTGACAAGATGACTCTCACTAAGAGATATATTTAGATAGGAAACTGGTTAAGATGAATGTGCTAACATTCATCCCAAAAGTTATTACCAAAAATTCGATGAATAAAACTTTTATTACTTATGTTTTTTAGTCTTTTGATATTTGGCATGAAAGATTAGGACATGTGAATTATAAGTCTATACAAAGACTAATTAGTTTGAATCTAATTCTGAAATGCGAATTAAGTAAAGACAAATGTGAAGTATGCATACATGCAAAACTTACAAAAACACTGTTTGCACATGTGGAAAGAACAACCGAACCTCTAGGTTTAATTCATACGGATTTGTGTGATTTAAAATTTGTGCAAACTAGAGGCGGTAAAAAGTATTTCGTGACCTTTATCGACGATTGCACAAAATATTGTTATGTATATTTGCTAAGAAGCAAAGATGAGGCCTTTGAAAAATTCAAGGAATACAAGTTGGAAGTGGAGAACCAACTTAGTAAAACTATAAAACAAAATTATCGAAGTAATAGAGGAGGTGAATATGATGAACCGTTCAACGCATTCTATAGAGAATACGGGATTATACATCAAACAATTGTTCCTTATTCTCCACAATCTAACGGAGTTGTGGAACGAAAAAATCGAACTCTAAAAGAGATGATGAATGCAATGTTGCAGGAACTTGGGTTATCCCAAAGCATATGGGGGAAGCGTTGGTTACCACAAATTATACCATCAACAAAATACCACATAAAGTAACTAGCAACACGCCATACGAGTTATGGAAAGGTAACGTACCTTCGTACAAATACATCAAAGTGTGTGGGTGCCTCGTTAAAGTAGGAGTGCCACTTTCTAAAAAGGTCATCATTGGACCTAAAAACATTGATTGTATTTTCATTGGATATGAACACAATAGTAGTGCTTATCGGTTTTTGGTATATAAATTGGATAAATTGGATATCCATGCTAATAAAATAATGGAATCAAGGAACGCATATTTCTTTGAAAATGTTTTTCCTTATAAAGACAAAGAGTATCAAAAACGAACTCATAAACAACGAGACAAGGGAACCTCTACTTCCGTGCCAAACGAAGTTGAAGAGGAAGAACCTCGAAAGAGCAAAAGGGTTCGGAAAGAGAAATTCTTTGGCGATGAGTTCATAACGGCCTTTCATTTAGAGAAAGAACTTATAACTTATAGTGAAGCCATGTCTACACCTGACGCACCTTCTTGGAAGGAAGCGGTAAAAAGTGAGATAGACTCCATTATGCAGAACCGTATATTAGAGTTAGTAGACTTGCCTCAAGGTACCAAAACACTTGGGTGCAAATGGATTTTTAAAAGAAAGTTGAATATCGATGGCTCAATAGATAAGTACAAGGCTAGGCTTGTGGTGCAAGGATCCCGCCAAAATGAAGATTTGGATTTCTTTGACATCTATTCTCTAGTAACGAGAATAACTTCTATAAGAATGCTAATAGCAATAACAACATTACAAAACCTAGAAATCCACCAAATGGATTTCAGAACTGCCTTTCTAAAACGAGAGTTAGAAGAGAATATTTATATGAAACAACCCGATGCGTATTTTATTCAAGAAAAATAACACAAAGTGTGCAGAATTATAAAGTCCCTATACGGACTCAAGCAAGCTCATAAGCAATGGCATGAAAAGTTTGACAATGTAATGATGTCAAATGATTTCAACATCAATGAAAGAGACAAATGCATATACTTCAAGACTACTCCTAATGGATACGTCTTGTTGTGTTTGTACGTTGATGCCATGTTCATCATTGCAACAATGACATGATCAACCGCACTAAGAACATGTTTAATGGAAACTTTGACATGAAAGACATGGGATTAGTAGATGTCATTCTAGGGATTAAGATCACTAGACACTCCAAAGTACTTATCTTGTCTCAATCTCATTAAGCTGAAAAAGTCCTTAAGAGATTTAAAACCTACTCAACAGGATTGTAACCACTTCTGTGAAACCTAATCTCCACTTAACAAAAAATGTGAGGGAGATGGTGTCACAACTAGAATATGCACGTATTATTGGTAGTCTTGTGTACTTGACCAATTGCACATGTCCGGATTTGGCACACTAAGTCAATGTTCATTACTTTGAACAAAATAGTCGATATGCACGTATTATTGGTAGTCTTGTGTACTAGATAATTGATTATAGAAACTCAAAATCCACAAGTGGATATATATATATATATATATTTACACTTGGTGGTGCAACAGTGTCATGGAAATCATCCAAACAAATGCTATTGGCCAGCTCCACGATGGAGTTTGAGTTCATTACTTTGAACAAAATAGTCGATAAAGCCGAGTTTTTTTCGAAATTTTTTAGAAGATATTCCAATGTGGGAGAACCCGATGCCCGCAATAAGTGTACATTGTGATAGCCAATCGACTATATCCCGGGCACTGAGCGTTTTCTATAATAGAAAATCACGCACATAAGACAACGGCATATATCCATTAGAAAACTGATCTCAACTAATACATCAAATCAGTAGACAGCCTTGCGGATCCATTTACTAAAGGTTTGTCAAGTGGTTAAATCATCAAAAGGAATGAGCCTAAAGCCTATGATGAAAGAGGATGCTTGAGGGACAACCCCACCTATGTGACTGGAGATCCCACAATGTAGGTTCAAATGGACAACCTAACCAAGTAGAATCGAGAGAAGTAGTGTGAGACTCACGGCTCTTCCTATATCCTAGGATGATACACAATGCAAGCTATATGACTTGAGGTTAAGCGTTGAATTTTAATGATTCCATCACGGTATTAAAAATACTTAATATGTATTAATCACCTTGTGAGTGTGACATGAGGCCATGTCTTGGAGAATGAGGAGGCTAATTCTCCTAGTTCACTCATGATTAACTAGGCATGTTCAAGGCCAAAATGAACACAAACAAATAACTTGATTATTTGAGAAGATAAAATTGTGTGATAGTTATTGTTTTGGTTTGCCTCAAAGTCCGGGTGGTTCAAGACATCATGGTCACCTTCTAGACGAGTAAATCTGATAGCTACTTGACGAGGCTAAAAACCTATGGTCGTTGTCTTTTAGCTTTTAGTCAAAGTAGAATATCTAACGTTACACTTAACCGATTTGTATAGTGTAAGTAAGGGTCGAACCCAAGAGAGTTTGATCAAGTTTTGATTAGATTCAATTATCGATTTGTTAACCAGGGGGTTTGGATTTTAGCAAAACAAGACAAAAGTGATTAGAAAGTAAGCAAAGTTGGTGATAATATGTATGATTAAAGAGCTACACTAGGTTGGATCTTAGCATGCATACTACTTGGTTGATTCTTTTTAGAAGCAATTCACCAATGTTCTCATCTTGATCATAGATATGTGTTAAGCCAACCGGCATTAACACAACTTAACTAGATTATTGATCCGTAAACCTATAAGATCAAAGCACAAGTTAGCATTCTAGCAAAGATAAAGAGATATAAAGAAGAATAAACAAACCGTTAAACTTTCTTTATAGTTATGTTCATTTCCCTTAGATAATCACAACCAACTTTTACCTATGGGTTTACTACTAGATTAAGGACCCGAACCCGGAATCGATTAATCCTAGCACTTTGCATGCATTAGTACACTTAAGGTGATCAATCTAAGTGATAAAAGACATGCAAACATAAGTGAGAGATCAAGGAAGCATAACACAAAGGATACTGAATTAAACTTATATAAAAAGAACTTACAACCAAATAGTAATGCAACTTCAATCAACCCAATGTAGCAGAGGAAGCTTAGAAACTCATTACAAAATGGCACTAGAAATATAGAGCTTTTTGAGGAAAATGTGGATGATTCTAGCAATCAGCCAAGTGCTCTATTTATACTACAAAATGCATTAAAAGGGAGTAAAGAGGCTGTGTAAACAGCCACCATTAAAAAGGGAGTAAAGAGGTTGTGTAAATAGCCACCATTAAGGTCATAAAGGTAGCGAAAACAGCCGGAGTAAAGTCCTCTGACGCTAAACCACAACCGCGGCCAAGGGTGGCGCAAGGGCGGTTTAGGCCAAAACGTTATGTCTTCATCGTGGCCGCAGGGGCGGCCTGACATTCCCGCAGGGGCGGGTCTTTTAATGCTCTTGAACGTCTGACTCTTCAACGTCGTGTCGTTTCTGATGTTGATCCGCAGGCGCGGCTCAGTGTCACCGCAGGGGCGGTGACAAGCTTCTTCTACTTCACAGATCCGCTAGCAAGGGCGCAGGCAGGGGCGCCGGCTTCGCTTCTTCAGGCTGAGTAACCGCAGGGGCGACCAGAGGCGGCCGCAGGGGCGGTGACAAGCTTCTTCTGGGCGCAGGCGAAGGCGCTGACTGCGGCACTGGGCATGGGTCTTCAGGGGTGTCTCCGCAGGGGCGGCTAGGTGGCGCCGCAGGAGCGGTGAGGCACCAAAAACTTATCTTCGTTACTCCCAAGTGTTGCTCATACCTTCTTTTGCTTCATTTGGACTTCTTCATCTAGATCAAGGTATTAGTAACACAATATAACTCAAAAACATAAAAAGGACTCTAAAAACTACCTAAATTGATAGTGATTCCATCACCTATCACTACTCATTATGGGCGGTTCAAAGTTGAAAAACGTTATCTTCCTAAATGTAGTGATTTTTCGACTATACTCTCAATAAATTTGTTGGTTTTCAAAAACATGTGTCTATAATCATTTATATTCATGTGGATGGTTGTTGGAACCAATATTTAATAAGTAGTGCACTGGGATTTTTCTAGGCAAATTTTCGGTAGGCTTCGGCCATCGTCAACACCGGAAATTTTTTTAGGCAAAATTTCCAGAAGCATTGACTTCGTCTCTAAGAGTACTTAATTGTGGTATACTTATTTTAAAAAATTGGATTCTGAGTGAATGAGATAATGATGCCCGAAGTTATGTGTACGGAATACAAACTTAGGAAAAAAGGATGAAAATGTGACTATCCCACATCGAATAAAAGGAGAATAACATATATAGTATATAAGGGGTAAATGTGCTTAAAAGTCGTGGCCTTTACGTTGCTACCCTTTTCCAATGGGGAGCGGGCGTATCTAAACTGATCACACTCGCGCGCTCAGCTCGGCTCGGCTACGGACTTTGGCTTTGGGCTTTCTAGGTCATGACGAGATGGACTAGACTGATGCTGTTGGGATGTCCACTCAAAGCTATCATTTGGGGCTTAACTTGTAATGAGTTTCAAAAGTCAAACCAAATATCAACCACCTTGATGCACAAATCAATAATTGTAATTCGGATTTTATATTCGATTATTCTGATTTAACGGGAATATAATCTCGGATTAAGGGTGTTTTTAATACAATGATCTTCTTTGTCTCATGAGCTCGCCTGTTACAAATGGAGTCTCATCCTCCCATTTCAACACACCAATTTACCATCACAAAAACAAAGACGTATCGTCCTCTTTTTAAGTTTTGCAAAAAGGAGAGTGCTACACATAAGTGGTTCGTCATATTTCCACAATCATTATGGGCTTGGATCTAGTGCATTTTTATCTTGAAATTCGGAATGCAATTTCAACCGTCGTAATCCGAAGCGTTTTCAAAATTAAGGACATAGGTCGATCTCCTATCTCAACTCTGCACAAGTATCAGTTTTTCTCTTTTTCGTTGTCTAAACAGTTTAATTGAAAAATTTTTTGTGAACAACGTTCTTAATTACACTTGATACCGAATGGACCCATATGTGAATTAGGGTATCCTCACCCTCGCAAACATATCAACTTTATATATTTAAATCAACTTATAATTTATTCACACCAACTTATTCTAAATTTATTATAATATAATAGTTTACTAACTTTTTTTTTTCTAAAATATTATACTATATATTCTTATTGGTATTAATATCGACTAAAATAGCTTGTTCAAACGGTCCGGCCTAATACAGTTCGGTCCTAACCGTACTAATTTTTTAAAAAAACTATCTTGGTATGGATTAAATCTGGTGTGGGTTTTGATCGGATCGGACCGTATACAGTTATCGTTCAAAAATATTAAAAGTGTAAATTACAGCACGTACCGAACCGAAACATCACGGTCCATAACCAGACTGTATTGTAATATCATGGATCGGACCGAACTAGAATTTCACTATCGGTCCAGGACCGGACCCGACCGTGATTCCGGTCCCGTCCGGTCCAAATATGCTCAGCCCTAAAAATAGCAAATTTTGCAAATCCTTACAATACACACAAACTTCAACTATTTATGTATGTTGTTCTACGTGAATGCTAGAGCTCTCAAATATTGACATGTTCGATGGCCCGATGTAATTGTCAGTAACTTCTCAAGGATGTAAAGCTTCACCATCATAAGGAAAATAAGGGTTAAAATGTGAGGTGAAAAGCAAGTATGGATCTACTAAAGGCACGAGTAAAAAAATAAAAAAAAAACCTCATAAAGGGAGAGAAAATTCATTGATGGACAAATAATTTTAACCATCCTTTTCACGTGAAGGTATAATGATGACACCCACCATTGCTATGTTTAATAACATAAAGTGTGTTGCTTAAACAAAACATATGTTGAAACTTAACAATATACAAAATAAATGACAACTAGACCATAGCGAACTCAGATTCGGGTCGGGTTTCTCGTTTGATTTTTTAGCATGGGACTTGGGTCAAACTCTAATTTAGAAAACACAAACTCGATAAGCTATAATACGTGATTAAATCGCTATGATACCATGTGAAATCCAACAAGTCTATATAATGTGAAGGTTTCACAGGCACATACACGTCACATAGTATTAGGATTAGAATGTAATCAAAATATAAATAAATTACAATAATTGATTATTCAATTCACCACAAATCTCTAACTATGTATAGGACACCATCAACTACATACCAAGTAAGAGTTTTGCA
Source organism: Fagopyrum tataricum (assembly GCA_002319775.1). Taxonomy (NCBI): domain Eukaryota; kingdom Viridiplantae; phylum Streptophyta; class Magnoliopsida; order Caryophyllales; family Polygonaceae; genus Fagopyrum; species Fagopyrum tataricum. The sequence continues at coordinate 58,631,541 of CM008280.1, forward strand.
TTATATTTTGGAATACAAATTACAATAATTAACATGAGTTTAAATAAGCTAACTATATCTAAGAATAGAAACACTAAAATTAAAAACTATTAGGCCTAAAAAAATGTGATACGTACCCATACTTGTACACGTAGTTGTTTGGAACTTTTACAAAACTCAACTTTGTGAAAAGTATATTAATGACTGTACAAAGGTGTTTTTTGACGAGATTCACAACTAAATATACCTAAAAAATTACAAAAAGAAACAACAACATTTTACCATGTGAGTACTCATTTTTTTAATTGTGAAATGAATTAGTGTGACAATTATTTACACTTTAATCCTTTATTCTCTTATAATATATTTAAACTAGAGGACATCATAATGGGCTTTATGATAAATCTGAATGTACTTCAATATTTACTCAACATAGTGATCTAAAGGACAATATAATTGTATACATTATCATGGTCAAATGATTGAAAATGAAAAGGATACATAATAAGTGCAAATTTGTAGCATTAAACCCAAAGAGTTCAAGCACCAACTGGATTGAGTTGACATCACTTTGAACATCAACTTTAAAAGACAAAAACAAATTGCTTTTCTTATTTGGTCATCAAAACATATGATTAGAACCATATGCTCTTTGTAAATATAGCTTTCTCATCATAAAGATACCTATTTCTTCCTGTTTTCACCTTTAGGCATTAGCTACATTCCTCTATCTATTTTTAATAAAATAAAAGTGTCATCATAAGTTTCTTTTTTTATTTTTTATTTTTAAATGAATTAGTATATAGTTTGAGAAATATGTAGTGTTTTACAAAAATCTATAATTATTAACAAAATTTTCCATTTTCACCTTGTTACACTAAAGATATTATCTTGTAAGAACAATTATTGGAATTCATCTTTTTTACAACAAAATACTTATTTTATTATAAAGAAAATATATCTTCACCTTTTACCACATTATTATATCAAAAGTAAAACAATATTACAAATTAATCTTATAAAAATTTATTTTAATTTACATGAATATATCAAATCAATATATATATATATTCATTACATGAGCGTGCATCTAATTATAGTATTCTTAGGGTGTGTTTTGTTTGAGGTTATAGGGATTTATTTTAGATAATTTTGTAAGATTATAAAATGAGAGGGGTTTAGTTGTAAATTAAGTTTGTAGAATGGGTTTTTTTTAAAAGAGTTTAAATTTAATGGAATAAATCAGTATTATAACCTTCATCTTTCAATCTCTCAAATCATAAAATAGCCCATTTCAAAAATTAAGCTCTCAAGTTAAATTTTAAAATATATATCCAAAATAACCTCTAACTGATTTAAATATGTAAAATAGTAGTCAGTATTCACCTTAAACTAAACATACCCTTAATCTCGTAACATTTTGGCTCAAACCTTCTAACATTTTTTCGATTGGGAAGAATTTATGACGCAACTAGTATTATATGATATAAATTAAAGATTAAAAATATGTTTGAGTTATCTTTTAATATATATATTAAGATAAAAGTTGCTTTTATTCTAAAATTTCAGAACTCTTCGTCTCATAAAAAATATTTATAATATAATATAATATAATGTATTTTTAAAACAGATTATATTTTACAAAATATAATAGTTTAGGTGAAAAATATTACAGTTTACTAAATAGTAATTTATATTTTATCAATACACATTTCCTACCGAAATACTCCGTAGTTACTATGTATTCAAACCTTTGTCGCCAAACAAACCTTGTTACACATAAAAAAGAAAAAACAAATATAATTTGGATACTGAAATTTCGGGCTAATAAGATCGATAACTCCGTTTTGTATCCATTGTCGAATCAAACAAGAAAACATTATCTTCGATAGTCGTAGTCGTAGTCGTAGTTGAAGAAATTCCTATTTTTCATCGGAGACGAAGAAGCAAAAGAAGAGAAAGCAAAGATAAAAATGGCTGTCAAAAGGGGCGCATTATAAACACCGACCTCGAACAAACACACATACACAAACTGCTTTTCCAAAGTGCTATTCCGTCTGCTTTCGCGCAATCTCGATCCTTGAGTAGGTATCCGTTTTCTCTCTCTCTATATCTCTTGCCGGAGTTCCATTTTCCGGCGACTTTTTTTTCCTTTTCTCTTTCGTAATTATTATTATAAAGAATGAAGGAAGCGATGAGAATGCGTGTCAGATGAGAGCACAGAGAAACAGCTCGGAAACGCACTGAAAGCTTTGCCTCTTGCAGCGTCTGCGTCCACAATCAAACCTCTTCAGTAAGGGAATCTCTCTATTTTCACTTTATCGATCTGCTTAATTTTCTTTGTTTTTTCTCTGTACTGATTCGGATCGATAAAATAGAGCGCAAATTGATTTGATAAATAGTAAAATCAAAAGACATGGCGTGTTGTTTTGTGATCGGAATTGCACGCCCCGAAAAGCGTTCTTCCTTCTTTATCGTTTCTCGTTTAAAGTTCCTTTATCAAAAGACACTGACCGCTCAAAGCTCTTTGAAGAGATTTTTTTTTTTTTTTTCTCTCTATATAGTATATATACATCTGTTGTAGAAAACAGCAGAAGCATTTTCATCGCTGAGTTTTTACTGCTTCGGAAAAGCTCAATCTATATCCGGTTCGTGTTTAATCTCCGTCGCTCGATCTCAATTTCCCTTCGCTTCGATTTCCTCCGTTTTCGTTTTGAAAAATCAAAAGATGCGTTTTCTCTTGAAAGTTCCGTCGCAAAACGAACCTCTTTTTCAGTTACACTTTCAAGTTTCGAGGCTTGGAAATTTGTTGAAGATGCCATTTCCATGCTGTTAAAATCAAAAACCGCAACCGTTTGTTTGCTTTCGTTTGCCATTCCACATCACAAAACCACCATCCACGTATCAAACACACGGTTTAGTTTTTATTAATTTCAAAAGTTTTTCTGCTTCCTTAAATTGAAAAGCTAAGCAGAGTTTGTTTGATCTTTCTTTCACAGATCATCAGAGAACACAGCAATTCAGCAAGGAGTACTAGTTTGTCTCTTCGGATTAGACTGTGCAATAAGTTGAAAGGTCGGAGGTTGTGGAAAACGATCGATCGGTCGATCTTTTGCAGAAGAAGCAAAAAAAGCAAACAGAGAAAAGGCAAAAAAAACTTAATACTAGCAGCTCTCCTACTCTGCTACTACTAGTAGTAGAAAGTAGGTCGTCGTCTTGCTCTTCTTTGTGCATTAAATGCTCCAACGGCGCTCTTGCACGCAACCAAACGTGTTCTGATAGGAAAAAGGTTCGCCTGCTGCTCCCTCAACTCTCTCTTTCTAGAATTATTATGAAGTGTTGGGAAGGAAGAAGAAAGGAAATCTCATGATTGCGTTGAAAATGGGGATGCGGTTGAACTTCATGATTTTGTATGCATGTTTGTGGAGGTTTTGGTGTGGTTCGAAATTTCAAAATCCCCATCCGTATATTATCTTCTTTCTCCATTCGTTTTGCTGTTTGTTTTGTGTAGGCAGAGAGAATTACATGGAATTTAATTCCTTTGTCTTGGCATTTAGTGGTAGGATTAGACGTTTAGGAATATGGAGATGCATAGGGCTGTGTCCAACTCTAGCCTAATAGGTTGTGCTCGTCCCTATTTGGCAGGCTACTTCCCTTAATGTCAAATATGACTCAATTACACTACTCCTATCATTTCTTTTGGTTAATTGCACTAAATACCCCAATTTCTGTAAATTTGCGTACTATATGCTAAAATATTCACATCTCACCAAACATGCTAACTTGTCGGATAGTATAACTGTATAAGTATAGTAATCATATCCTATGATTAGTTTTTAGCTATTTTTAAATTCTTGTTTTTTAAACTATTTTGAAAACTAATTGCAACACAAAAAAATTGCCAGGCGTAAAAAATAGAAAATTTTGTTAAATTTGGTAGATTAACTGTATACGTATATTAATCATATGCTATGATTAGTTTTTAGCTATTTTTTAAGTATCCTCAACAGTCAACACATCCAAAATGGTTGGTATATTTTATGATATACGGAAAATTAAGGGTAGATTTTGTATATATCCAAAATATTGTAATACTGCATTGCATTATTTTGAGCAATTAGCTCGTTTTTTACTTCTTTTTTTTGCAACCTTACCTTTATGGCTTAGGCCTCGAATGTTCGAATCACGGAGCAATATATATATATTTTTTTTCTTTTCATTTTGGACTAGTTTTGAGGGTATCAAATTGATCTAATATTTGGTCTCTATTGTGCGTATCAGCGTATGGCATGCAAAGAGGGTGGGGTTAGGGTTCCTGAGGGCGTACTATATATATATATATATATATATATATATATATATATATTTATAATTATTTTGCATTCCTGTGTATATGTTTGGAAATATAAATTAAGTGGGTCAAATACTGAATTATGCTTGTCAAAAATTAACTAGGTCCAATATTTGGTTGCTATTGTGCGGGTATCTGGTATGTTTTGAAATGGGCAAATACGATATATCCTTGTGATAAGATTTTGTGTCAATAACATATTTGCTTCTATGGTGTAGTTAATCTTACCAGAGTTTGACAAGATCAGTATATAGCATTTAGATACAAATTAGTATAGAGCCCGATTGGACCTGCTTAACTATTTTTTATTTGTTTGAAACTATATGCTTAACTTCTTCTTTTTTGTCGCTGTTTAGAGCCCGGTTTAACTATGGGGGTAATACGTAAGTCCTGAAACTAGAAAGAGGTTTGGAGGCTCGAATGACATACCCACCCAAGTTCCATCAGACCATCATTAGACTCTAAACAGTGATAAGATAAATTATTTAGGAGGAAATGGTCGTATTATTAAGCAAGAATAACTTCGCTATAGGAGGAAATGAAAGTGCATAAGTAAAAAGTTATTTAAGAGGAAATTATACTGAACGTTCTTCTGTACTTGGTTCCACCTTTATTTTAATATCGGATTTTCCTCTAGTACCAAGCAAGCAAATTTGCTTCGTTCATTTGAATATGTTCACCATGATTTTTAGGTGCCGTAGGGCTTCAATGATTTTAAACTAGAGATAATTATATATTTGTATTTCCAAAACTTTGACATTTTTAATCCGAGTACTCTTTTTGTTTTTCTACTTTGCTCCTTCACTAAATTGCTTTAGTTCCTACGAAGAAAAACTAAATTACTTTAGTGTTTTTACTTATTAATGGAGTGTCCAAAGTAGGTTAACCTCCATTTCGATTAACTGATTTGTCCTAGTAAAAGTTGTGAACCCTAACAAACCATTACTCCTTGATTAACCATTTCCGGTGCAGTTCCGGTTCGGATTTTGGGTAGCCAAAAAAACATAGGCATAAAATATAGGTTTTTCTTGGACACACGTAATTAGGGTTTGTAAAATTTGAAGGTGGCATAAATTATTGAAGGGGTCGGATTTCTTTGAATTTTAAAAGTCTTGACATGGCATACTTACAGTTACAGTGACGCTGTTGGACCGTCCAACATTATAGTAGTGCACACCAACAAAGCGTCTGGCTTCCTGTGATAAACTGAGAAGTTCATTGTCTTTCTTCTCTGGATCCAAGTATAGTAGTGCAGGGGCAAGAATTTATCACATCACAAGCACACACTCACAATTTGGTCAACTTTCTCCAGCACTAAGCGGTCCACCACCACCTGCTAGTGGATTGTGGATATCTGTCTCAAATTTCGTCTTTTCCAGTTCTCTTTCTCTGCCTCGTTTCAAAATGAGAATATCATTATACCTTTATAGTTTATAAGACAAATAAATTGAATAAACAGTTGGGAAATAATGGGGAAAAGTGAAAAAAAGCTGTTGTCTACCTCTTTTGTTTCAGAATATTTTGGTTCTAAGATTGAAGTGCTGCATTTTGACTAGCATAATGGTTTTGGTTTGTCCAAGAAAAAGATTAGAAATTTGTACTAGAAAAAAAAAAAAGATTAGAAATTTTGTATTGAGATAAAATAGTTTGAAAATGATAGGAGTCTTTGATAAACCGATAGCGATACCTTAATTTACTGAGTTATGATGAACCAAAATTACCCAGAGGTGGATCTGATATCCCTGACCTATGCTTTCATTACAGACCTTTAAACCATTGGTTTTCCCTTATAAATTAAAATGAAAAAACTGAAAGAAGCCAGGGCATCTGTGGAGCTGACATCTGTAGCTACCATAGGCAGCAGATGCATTGTGTCTTTGTTTTTTTGGGTCATAAGATGCCGTGTCTGGTTACAAGAGAACAATGCTATACACCTCCGATGGACCCAAAATTTAATTAGCTGTTGATTTTGTTTATACTCATTTTTGTTTTTCTTGTTTTTAATACTTATTTCTATGTCATTAAATTCGGGAAAAGAACCCACAAAACATAAGGCTGCTACTTCTGCCCTTGACTTGGTGTTATCAGAACTATCCACCCACTATACCTTTGGGCTCTGATATTCCCTATTTGCTCTATTGTATGGTTCTGTTGTATGACAGTATCAGTAGATAATAAAGAAATGGGCCCGTTGGGGATGAGTTAAAGTCCCTTTATATTTGTGGTAAAAGGGTCCTCTTTCTCCCTCTCTGTGGTACCTTATAAATATTTTCTGCAATGAAAATCCAAATTCTCCTCAAACCATGTTCTTCCCATCCTCCAATCCCAGCTGGGACCACATGTCTGCATTTCATACTTATTAATAACCTCGATGCTGAGTTTTGGGGTTGCTTCTTCTTTTTTTTCCCTTTTTTTTTTACTATACTGCCCATGATCAATCCCAATAAAGTGAAATTCTCTCCATCCTCTTCACCCTTTTCTTGACCTGGGAACAAACAATTGCTAATTTGTTAACCAAAGGGCAGACTGATTGATCAATCTATACGTTGTTTTGACTAAATATGAGAAACAAATCTCATGCTAGCTGTCTGCTAGGGTTATGATTTGTTTTACATTTTAGTGCTAATCTAATCTTGATTTCATGCTGAAAATGTATTTTCTGTTTCTGTTTTCCCTTGTATTTGACACTATTTACATAGTTCAAACTTCAAAGGGTGGTACATAGCCACCATGTCTTCTTCAGTGTCCAGAACTGATCACTTCACATTTCCCTTTCCAACCTTTGGACAATAATGGTTCATTGCATCTTTCGCTCTCAGATGTCCTTCCATTCGAAGTGTCTTCTTACCACGTGTTGGTGAAAGAAACAGAGTTTTCACCCAAAAATACTAGAAAACACTGTTCAGATTTTGTTCTCTTTGCATTCGTTTTGCTTCTTTTCCCATCAAACCAAGCCCCATTTGCATTGCTGTCCTCCCTTTAAAGTAAAACTGTTTTGGGACCTCCAGATACAGTAGTAGTACTAGTATCCTATTCCTTTTTGTAATCCTTAACCTTATTTACCCGGTTGAGCTTCTAATATCTGACGTTCTTATTCCCACATACTTGTAGTAGAGATGCCCCAAAGGCATATGAGAGATCCTGAAGAGAAGCATGTTGTCTCCAAGAGACCAGGTTATAACCCACTTGTATATCAAAGGCCATCTAAATTGTTACAAAGTCCAAGGGAGGTAATGCAAGATGGGAGAAAGAATGGAGGGAATAACAGGGGAAGGAGGAAGAACAAAGTTGCTGTGGAAGATATAAAACATGCAAATCGTTTCTCTGCATCCATGGAAAAGAGTATAGTGCCTCAACGTCGCCCGGGATATGGTCAGTTGGGGACTAAGTGCTTGGTTAAGGCTAATTATTTCCTCACTGAGATATCAAGGTCAAACTTATGCCAGTACAGTGTAAGTTGTTTCCCTTTAAGTTGTTGTTTATGCATAATGAGTGCATATTTTGATAAGTGAGTGTACCTTTTTCTAGGTTACTATTAGCCCTGAAGTTAATTCTTGTAAGCTGAACAAAGTTATTATGGCTGAGCTGGTCAAACTCTATAGAGAATCTGACTTAGGGATGCGACTCCCAGCTTATGATGGTAAGAGGAATCTTTATACTGGCGGATTGCTACCATTTAACTCGAAGGAATTCATAGTGACATTGATCGATGAGGATGATGGAATAGGAACAACTAAGTAAGTTGTGATTTCTGCTACAAAATAATTGTATTTTGTTGATCCAATAGGACTTGATTTTATAGCTATTGTATCAATTTCTAATTTTGGAAGATGTCCATAATTAGGCAACAAGAGTTTAATGTGTCAATTGAGTTTCTAGGCCTGGTCAGTATGGACCAGGTACGTGATCATGTTTCTGGGAAACAAGCTAAAACCCCTCAAGAAGCCCTCAAAGCTATTGATACTGTGCTGAGAGAGCTAGTGTCGAAAAGGTGCACACCTTAAAGAACTTTTTTATAATAATACTCACCAATACACATGGAACTGCAAAATATTATCTGTGAACTTTCCTTGCTAAGTGTTTAACGCTGCATGTCTTGTCTAATAGGTACTTATCATATGGAAGGTTATTTTTCTCTCCTGAAGTTCAAAGGCCTCATCAACTTGGTGGTGGTTTACATACATGGCGGGGCTTCTACCAGAGTGTTAAACCAACTCAAATGGGATTGTCACTGAACATTGGTGTCCATTCTTTCTCTTCTATGATTATTTCTATTCTCTGGGTTATATAGCTGTGTTAATTCTCCAATTTTTGGTAACTGGTTAGATATGTATGCAAGTGCTTTCATTGAACCACTTCCTGTCATTGAGTTTGTGGCTCAAATTTTGGGGAAAGATGTGCATTTGCGACCACTTTCTGATGCTGATTGTGTTAAGGTATGTGGTTGATCTGCCAATTTCTATTATAAGACTCACTATTGACTTCCATTCTTTCTTGTTATTATTAAGAAAACATGATATTTGTTTGTCTTCCTTGCTGATGATGTATATGTCCGAGCCGTGAAGTTACCTTATTTAGAGGGAAAAAATTCAAAAATGATAACTAGGGAGAGTATGAGCACATGCAACCCCACCAAGTTACTGTGGAGAACTAATAAGATAGCTTTTGTAGTTTACTGAAAGCTTGCCAGCATTTCAGCATTTGTAGCTGTATTTATCATATCATGAATGGAGCTCTAAATCTAACTCCGTATAAGTTCTGGTTCTTTGCTTTTTTTTCCTTTCTTTTTATCAAAAAGTTCTTTCTTTCCATCACAAATTGAAAAAAAGAAGAAGAATAATACTTCCTGTTTATTGCAAAAAGCAATGTGATTCCCTTTTTAGCATCATAATATGGGAATTGAGATACAAAAGTACATCAGATCTTGACATCTCTGTTTATAAACAGGTTAAAAAAGCTCTTAGAGGTGTTAAAGTAGAAGTAACTCACCGGGCAAATACACGGAGAAAATACAGAGTGTCTGGTTTATCATCACAACCGACAAGAGAACTAATGTATGATTTCTATTTCTTTTCTATTCAATATCTTTCTCTGATAGTGCATTTTCTATCGTTAAACTTACACATTACTTGCTTCACTAACAGTTTCCCCATTGATGAGGAAAGGAATATGAAATCTGTGATTGACTACTTCCAGGAGATGTATGGATATACCATTCAACATGGTCATCTGCCTTGCCTTCAAGTGGGAAGTCAGAAGAAAGTGAACTATCTGCCGATGGAGGTTCATCTTAGTTTCTGCTGTTATATATATGTGACTGCCAACCGTCAAGTTCTTTTCAATTTCTTACCAATACTTTTTTTAGGCTTGCAAAATTGTAGAAGGACAGAGATACACAAAAAGGTTGAATGAAAAGCAGATAACCTCTTTGTTGAAAGTTACCTGCAAACGGCCCAGCGATCAAGAAGCAGAAATATTGCAGGTCCGTCTAGAGTTTATTTCCTTGGTTTTGGTTGAGATGTAGGGAAGAAAAAACAAAGTATCCCACATCGATTGTAGCTAATAAATTTGCATTCTAATATCAGACAGTACATCACAATGAGTACAATCAAGACCCTCTATCTCAGGAGTTTGGTTTAAGGATAGATGACAATCTTGCAACTGTGGAAGCTCGTGTTCTACCTGCTCCGTGGGTACTGTTCGAAATTTGTTCACTTACTGAATTACGATCCATGTATATTGTAGTCTGAACTTAATTAATTTCTTTGATCCCCTTATTCTTGTAGTTGAAGTACCACGACACCGGAAAAGAGAAACAGCACCTGCCTCATCTCGGCCAGTGGAACATGATAAACAAAGTAAGTGTGGAAAAATGAATGTTGTTGTCGGGGTCGTGATTTTGTAATGTGTGCGCAATTTCTGTATTTGGTGTTCATCACTTCTTTATTCCTCATTGTTCCTCAGAAAGTGATAAATGGAAGCACTGTAAATAACTGGGCATGCATTAACTTTTCTAGAAGTGTCCAAGAGAGTGCTGCTCGTGGTTTCTGTCGCCAGCTGGTCCAAATGTGCCAAGTCTCCGGCATGGTAAAACACTTTGGATATTATGTGTAATGCTGTACCGTTTGTGTTTCAATAAATGGATAAGTGTTATGTTTATTCACAACTATTCATTTTGAACTATAGGATTTCAATCCAGAGCCTATAATCCCAATCCATACAGCTCGTCCAGATCAAGTGAAGAAGGCCTTGAGATATGTATATAATACTGCCACAAGCAAACTTGATGGGAAGGATTTGGAGCTGGTCATTGCTATTCTACCGGACAATAATGGATCACTATATGGTATGTGTGTGGCTGTCTTATATGTTTGCTCTCAAACAGAAGTCTTGTCTTCTGGAACTGTTCCGTTTAGGGAACACAGTTACACAGATATAGTCTTTTTACCCTCTTACAAGGCACTTATTCGCTTCATACAGTCTTTATTTTTCTGCACAGTATATCTTGAGTTAAACATAAGTTTGATGCAATGAAAACTGCGGTAATATTTCTGACCAGGCCTTAAGCTATTACTAACAAATGGCCAAACTCAACCATGATCATTCAGGTGACATGAAGCGCATATGTGAGACAGATTTAGGACTGATTTCTCAATGTTGCCTCACTAAGTACGTTCTGAAAGTTACCAGACAGTATCTCTCAAATTTGTCACTAAAGATTAATGTGAAAGTAAGTAATTTGAAATATTCAGTCTATATATATCTGCGAGATACTCCTATAAGATTCCTCACTACATTTTACCTTAAACAGATGGGGGGAAGAAATACGGTGCTTTTAGATGCTTTGACTTCAAAAGTTCCAATGGTTAGTGACACTCCTACAATAATCTTTGGAGCTGACGTGACTCACTCAGAAAATGGAGAGGACGCCACTCCATCTATTGCTGCTGTAAGGACGCGTGCATAGACAGATGATAAAAAATTGCAGATTTATGTTTCCAGCTTACTGATTGTAATCTTGCAGGTAGTAGCATCTCAAGATTGGCCAGAGGTCACAAAGTATGCTGGGCTCGTTTCTGCTCAACCTCATAGGCAAGAAATCATTCAGGACCTTTATAAAACTTGGCAAGATCCTCACCATGGCACTGTATATGGAGGCATGATTAGGTGCATATCGATCATCCTTCGAGAACTACTCTTTAAAATTTACATTTACAATAGCTGTATTCTTCTGGTAAAACTAAAATGCACACTTACTATATTTTTATTCAAAATTTGGTAGACATGTTAGATACCACTAGAAGAAAGGATCTCACTCCTTAGACTGGAATGCAAGTATATATCATAAACAGCAAAATTTGAGGAATCCTTGGTTTTATCTTTCAATAAAAAAAATTCAAGTTTGCAGAATTACAAGGGGTATCTCCTCTTTTATAATAGGAAGAACTAAAAAACTAATTCCTGAAACTAAATAATGAAAATTCAGTCAATTGAAACTTATTAGTAGAAAGTAGGAAAACTGGACACAATAAACTAAAACTAATAAAATTATAAGATGGGTTTGTATCAAGTATCATCAACGTCTCTGATCGCATGTTTTGGTTGTCAATTTTGTTACATTTTATATATCCCGTAGAGACAGTTATCCTTGTCCATCCTCTATAGTTTACAATTTATGTAAGAGGGTTTGCTATGCCTATTCACCAACTTCATGACTCTGCCACATTGCAGAGAGCTACTGCTTTCATTTAAGAGGGCAACAGGACAGAAACCAATGAGGATTATATTTTACAGGTAAAAACATAAACTTGAAGCAGAATTCAGTACAACTTTCTGTTCCATTATTTATCTCATTATTATTCATATTATAAAGCAGTTCTAGATTGTTGTATAATGTTTGAATCTTGGTTGTTATGTGAAGCATTATATATATGTAATGACAATTGTGACTTGCTAATTTTGTAATTATCATCCAGGGATGGAGTGAGTGATGGACAGTTCTACCATGTTTTGCTGTATGAGCTTGATGCAATTAGAAAGGTATACCGATGGCTTTCAATTCTTAAGATCAGGTAGCTTTGAACTAGAGGATTTAGATTCATTGCCTCTAAAACCTTTAATCATGACTTATATATAGGCTTGTGCCTCACTGGAACCAAACTATCAACCTCCCGTGACATTCGTTGTAGTCCAAAAGCGCAACCATACAAGGTTATTTCCGAACAACCATAATGACCGAAAAAGCACAGACAAGAGCGGGAACATATTACCCGGTAATTTCTTCTTCTTTTTTTTAATTTTTTTTTATCTACAAAGATTGTGTTTTGTTTTACTTCATAAACCCACCATTTTTCAACCCACAAATTATAAATTTGCAAAACACCTTAAGTTTTGTTTGTCTGTGCAAGATATTCATTTAAATCTTATTGTTTGCAGGCACCGTTGTGGATTCAAAAATCTGTCATCCTACCGATTTCGACTTCTATCTCTGTAGTCATGCTGGAATTCAGGTTTACTTTTAAATGCTAAAAGAAGATTTGTATGATATATTAGAATGTGTTTTGAACTAGTGTGTGTGGAGACTGTGGGTTCCCCCTTGATAAACAACCTGTTTGATGTTAAAGCTTCAAATGGTAATTGACAGGGGACCAGCAGGCCAGCTCACTATCATGTTATCTGGGATGAGAATAAATTTACTGCAGACGGGATCCAATCACTGACAAATAATCTCTGTTACACGTAAGAAATTTATATATCCAGATTTCCCTAAGTCTTGTTTGGACATCATTACTATTAAGTTAACCCTTGTGAGAATTTGTCAGGTATGCACGTTGCACCAGATCTGTTTCTGTGGGTAAGTTCAAACACACATCCTATACTTAATAACATCTGACTTTGTTGCATCTTGCACTACGATATCAATAATTATAAGCATTTAAATCATCAAATAGTAATTGCGTAGGAAAGGGCAATACCATGGGGTTTTAGTTAGAAATCCTCTAGATTTTTTTGCCTGACTGGAGCCACACCATAAGAAATTGCGCGAAGAAAAAAAGAAGTATTTTACACTAGTTGTAGGTGATGCGAGTTTGTAACTTTTGTGGTAGGAATTTACATATGGAACTCCATTACCTGAATACATATAGCAATATTTTTTAGTTAGGGCTTGTTTGGCATCAATGTCAAAGATATGAAGTATGAGGTATGGGTATAGGTGCCATATCCCAATATCAATGCCAAACAGACCCTCAGTATGTAAGAACAAGAGATAACATGCCCATGAGTTTTTTTAATTTATCAGAATGTATACAACACCAAAGAATGAACAGAGCTTTGTGTTATTGGTATTGTAAACAAGGTCATTTGGGTTTTCTGTTGATGGACCCTTGACTAAAACGACGTGTGTTTCTGCAGTTCCTCCTGCATATTATGCACACCTGGCAGCTTACCGGGCCCGGTTCTACATGGAACCTGATGGTGGCACCACTACTGGATCGTGTCATACAACGAAGGTAAACGGGCAATGCTTCCGTCCCCTCCCAGCACTAAAGGAGAAGGTGAAGAATGTGATGTTCTACTGCTAGGAACTGAATGCCAGTGTAGTCTTTAGAAAGAGATAACTAGCTAGCTAGCTAGCTGGGTGATGAAATTCGAGCTAAAAATGTTTATAATTGACTGTATTTACCATGTAGTGTCAGTATGTCGCCAATTTTGGTAGTTTTCTACTTTCTAGAAAACTTCTAAGTCTTTAGTTGTAGACTTGTAGTATTAATGTGTATGTAGATATAGTCTTGTTAGCAATTTCCAATGTGCCAGATTGAATGACTTCCCCATATTCCTCTCAAAACTTTACTAATTCATGTGTGGTTTTTGATAAATCACTCATGGATACCCGACTATCCCACCTTGCACTGTGTATTTTCCGGTCCGAAAATCTAGTATTAGACCCAACATGGACCGAATAAGTATGAAATTTTTTTGTTTAACCGGTCCCGACCATTCATGGATCTGATCTGAATATTTGGTCCAGATCCGGTCCAACAATAGGTTTTCGATACATGCCATATTTGGACCAAAAGAACAGTCCTAAATCCTAATCCCTCCGGTCAACCTGATGGTGGATCAGACTTGGGTTGTGTCCGTGTATAAGCCGTTATTCAAGCTTGTCTTTTATACGCCTTATATGCTTATGTATAGCTTGTTTAGAAGTTTTCCTTAATAGATAGGGTATATATATCCGTATATATCCAACAATCAACCACATTTGTTTCCTTATTACAAGCATTCAAATGTTTGAAGTATTTCATCCCTTAACAAGAAATTCATTTGCAGAGGAAATTCAAATGAAAAAGTGAGAGGATTGATTGCAAGATTTTTGTGCAGGAGTAGATGACAACTCACATGACCCAGCTGGGCTGTAAACGAGTAGAGAAGTCGTTTTCTTGGGAAGAACTTTTGGGTGTTTAATTGGGCCCCTAAATGGACCATAACCCACGAGAGAGAGATAAAGGGTGGCAGATTACGATACGTGGGATTTGAAAGTGACACGTGAACATGCCATGTGGGTCCCTTTCCAAACATCAGTTGCTCATTTGCTGTTCGTGGGCCTCATTTTTACCCCTAAAGTCACCACGTGAAATCCAACTACAAAAGATTCTAATAGAGATGAAACTATAATTCATATCATTATTTCAAATATAGCCTAAACAACTCTTCAAAATCTTTAAATGCCTAATTTTAAGCAAACACCCTAATTTTTCTTCTCGAAATAATAAATATTATTAAAAAAAATCCGTAAAAATATAAAGGTTTATGTTCAACTACTTTTTAAAACAATTAAAAAAAATAATAGTAAAATTAGGACTTTTTTTTCTATACTTTTTGCTTTCAATTTCCATAAAAAGAAAATTCCTAAATTATTTTCGTGAATATAAAGACTACACTTAGGGAGTAAATTATTCCGTTTTAAATAAATATAAAAAAAAGGTTTGGTGGCTTTCTGGCCTCCAACGTTACTCTCGTACAAAGTCACGTTATGCGGGTCCTCCATCTAATATTAGTCTCTCCCATTTTCCAACATCACGTAAGCTTCATGTTTCCATTTTCTCAATTATTGTCATTATGATCGAAAGAATTGCAAGGAATGGTAACTACTTTAATCCAGTACTTTTCTAAGATTCCATCTTCATAAGTCTATATTATAATGGCATCGACCGATACAAATGTTGCAATTTGAATTTACACTTTTCCGTACTTTAAACTTTGCAACATGAACTGACTTTCACATTTTGAACAACACACGTTTAATTTAAAACCCATTTAAAAATTGCCCAAAATCCTCTCATGAACCAATAATTCACTAATAACATAACATAACAATGTACCTATATTTATATTGTTATCTCTCAAGTCTCAGCCGAGTTTCGGGCTACCCGGCCGACTTTCCAAGCGGAAGCCGCGATGAGAGGGCGGTTGTGCCAACCAAGGGTCAAGCAGCCTTCATTCTCCTCAACGCAATAGCCTTTAGCCGAAAACAATGTTAATAGCATGCTAGCTTGTTTCAAAGCATTTGAACCCAAGTGCAATGGCTTGAACCCGGCTTGGTTCAATCGAACCCTCCATCTAGCTAATGACTCGTGTCTCTCGATCCGGTTTGAGCCTTCACAACTCACTATGTTGCATATCTCCCTTTGTATGTATATTTCCGCTAGGGCCTTTTCGGGCTGAAGTTGACAAGCCTCCATTGAATCGAACATAGTGGAGTAGTAATGTAAAGCTTCAGTGAACCGGTCTAAGTACCCCGGTCCGTTGTGGTTCGCCTCTTGTTCAACCATCGTGAATATTTTTGGGTTCAAGGCTTTTATCCATCCTAGAACTAAGTCGATTGCACTTGGACGGGCCATGTCACGGGCTTCTGACCCGAGAACACGGTGAAGCTCTGTGATGGAATTGACTGCCACGGCCTCATCGGAGTCGACGTGGATGTCTTTAAGTTGGGTGGCTGCAATCCCGTGGAAGGCAAACCGGACATTGACTGATCGGGCCAGATGGCCCAATTTGAGCCCGACTTCGTGGACTGATTCTGGTGGGCCGATTCCGGTCAAGGTAAGAAAAGGCGAGCCACCGGGCCTGAGTGCAAGGGCTTGGATTAAAGGTGGCCATTGTAAGCCTTGCATTAGATTGAAATCAATGACGTGGACACGATCGTGGCCGTTGAAAGCTTCGAGTATCGCTTGATTGGCGGTGAAGTGGGCGAATTTTAAGTACGGACAAGCTTCGTAGAAATGGTGGTAGAGAATCTCGTGATCAAATCCACCAGAGACAGTCCCTGGAGTACGGTAGATTCGACGGAAGAGAGCATCGATGAAATATCCGGCGACTTTTCCGATCCCACACGTGGTATTTACCTGCTTCAGCAAAATCTTCATTTCATTGAGTAAAGCAACAGCCAATGAGATATCTCCACGTTGCACAGACTCTGCGCACGTCAGGAGAAGATGGACAAGGCGTATCCCGGAATTCTCCTCCATGTCAGATACCACCGTCACTGGTTGATATGCAATCTGGTCAGTCCACGTGGCATCGGTGGATGGGTACGGATCCAAATAGGTTGTGTCGGATACGGGTTCGGGTAAAAGGGATTCGACCCAGGAGAACATATCGGAAGGGTTATAGTGGACGAGATCATCGCCGGCGAAGTCAAAGGGGGTGTTGAGCATGGCGTTTTCAAGGCGTTCGAGATGTTGGGCGACATGTCTGAGATCCGAATTCCGGACCCGGTAACCAGCGGTGGCTAATTGGGTGTCCAATTCCGGTGGTTTTGAGTCCGGTGTAGGAGAGGACGAGGTGCTTCCCATGGGTTGCAAATTGTGGGATTCCATGGTTTGAATTGAGGAAATTTTAGAGGAGAGAGAGATGAGTGTAAAGACTAAAGAGTGGCTCTGCAAAATTTATATAAATGGAATGCGGACAGTAATAGAATAAGGGCGATTTTACGGCGGAATAATTCACAAGGGCACGACGTTTACGGTTTTCGGAACCGTCACGGTTCCGGAAATCGTGACCGTAGCAAAAATAAAAATAAAAATTTCTCTGACACGGTCACGGGATCCGTGACTGTGGGATTTTTTTTTAAATTTTCCCCTATATTAGTAAAATTTGTAGGGTTTAATTTTCAATGGTTACGGTTTCCGGACCCGTCACGGTTTCGGAAACCGTGACCGTGGAAAATTTAGCACGGGTACGGTTTCCGGAACCGTGACGGATCCGAAAACCGTAAACGTCGTGCATTTGTTAATTCCTCCGCCGTGCACTTAGAAGTTCTGTAGAATAAAAATACAGAAATGGGTGACCAGGATATTTTATTTACGAATTTTCTTTTTTATAAAAATCTTTGTTGTAGACTTTTTTTTACTTTATTTTTTATTCTATAAATCTAAAAAAACTCAAATGATATTTTTCTCAAAATGATATTTGTTTCTAAATAAGTAAATATCTTAGGTATGCATTAAATAATTATGCAAATAAATATCGTTCATCTTTTATATACTAAGATAAAGATCTTTCTAAAATATCTTAATTTTTAATTTTATCAAAAAATAGATCAAAATAACATTTAAAAGGTTGATTTATCAAAATAATGTATAAATTATAGAAGACGTTGATAACAATATTCAAACCAACATTATAAAGTTGCCGCAAGGGCTTGGAAAAAAAAAACAAAGAATGGATTGGGCAAACTTAATTTAGATGGATTTAAGTTTAACATGGATTTAAGTTTAATCAACATTATCAGCCTTGGTGCAAAAAAAATAGAAATATTTGCTGTTAAATTTGACCTATAAGAACCTATTTGATTACAACTTTAAAAAAATAAAATTAAAGGTGATAATTTTGTATCATTAATGCATTCCAATTTTTTTTTAGAGTTGTCGCGAGAGGTTGAAATGATTTTATCCGATTTTCAAGCTAAATATTTTTCACTTTTTTATGAAGTGTAAATTACATATGTCTTTGTAGAAATAAATTGTGTTATTGTCGGTTGACTCATTTGACAATATCAGTCAATCCGCCATCAATTATTAGATAATCCTAAACTTCATGTATTCATTCGTAAAAATATTTTAGGTTATAAATATCTATAAAAATAGGAGTTAAATTAACCTCACCGCTTTTCATTATAACAAAATTTTATATAAAAAAAAATTCATTACAACTCGAACGTAAACAGTTATACAACTAAATTTGCTTAATTAGATGGTTGTGGAGAAAAATTGCACGTGTCAATGTAACTCATTTTATAATATATTATTTTTATTCTATTATAAATATCAAACAAACATTAGTATAAAAATAGCACAATATAATAATATATTATTTTTTGTCAACTCAAAAGTTAACAAGTAGCTAATTGTTCATTTTTTTTTCCGGGTCTATATTTTATATTAATTGATATTATACGTTAAATAGAGCAAGACAACGTGATAAAACAAGAATGACAAATTTATTAATCGATTTCAACTTTTAAGGTTACACAAAATTTTGAGCTAATTTATTTCTTCTTAAGGTGACATGAGTTGTAAAACGATTGGGCAAACACATATCAAGGTATGCAAATCTCAGTTGAGCTGAGTATTGTACGAGTCAACTTTTTTTTTATTGACCCTCACGGATGTGGGAATCTTTAACCATCAGTAGTTTAAGACATTTGATATGTTCTAAATTTTGGCTTTTTTTTTTATTAATAAAAATGCGTTCAGGTGCGCCGAAAGACGGTGATCACTGACTCCCCCTTCTAAAACAAAATACGAAAGTTGTCAGTGTAATAATTTTTTTAGCCTTTTTTCTCCAATAAACAAGTTAAATCAGACTTTACTTTAAGATATTTTTTATTTTTTTAATTTAAAATTTTTCTTACATTATTATAGCATTTTGATGTCTTATAAGTCAATGTATTTTTTTGGAATTTATTGTAAATTGTTGATGATAATTAATTCTTTAAAATATGCTTAAGCCAGTTTTATCTTTCTGAGTAGAAATAAGTCTAATTCGTTAGGGTACATTTGATTTCAGTATAGAAAAATTATAGGGTTTATGTAATTTTATGGGATGAAAATCATGAAAAATTATACATTTTTTCATCTCATGTTAATATATTATAATTAATTCTGAACCAAGACTCCAATAGTACCAAACCCACCCTTGATTGAAATTTCATTAAACTTTAGATGAATGAAATTCAAGTGGTACATGCAACTTGCTTATTAATGATTCCTACCATTTTAAAGTATAATAAATGAGTTTTTTTGGGACGTGTGATTATTTTGAATAATAATTGCTAAAAGAGAGTATTTTTGGTTAGATATTGAAATCATAGGGTATAATAGTGGCAATATTTTTTAGAGGAAATGCACCGCAGGCATAGCCTATGAATCTTGGAAATTGGAAATTGTAAAAAATTTTGTTGTATTTTCTTGTTTAGAAGTTCTTTAGGGTTAGACTTCATTGTTGTTTACAAAGCACAAAAAAACATAACATTTCATGCAAATTAGTAACATTAGTAGTACTTGTTTATAGAACCAAGATTTCAAATTTTATAAATTGAATTAGAAAATAATGGTGTTCAAGACCTCTATATATGTACGAAACCATTCTATAATGTGATATTTTCTAGCATAATTATCTAATATTTGAGACCTATCTATTGTACGTGTCGGGCGAAATATCACAAAAAATGATAATTTAACAAATAGGAGAAAAATTGACACATATTTATATCGGTCTATGTGATATTGATTATATCCATTAAAAACTCGCTTTGTTTTTTGGATTACAAATAGACAATGTAATATATAAAATAACAAAACTTAAAATAACACTTGACGCCCAAATATACGAGACAAGCCAAAAAAAAATCCTATTAAGACTTCATTTGTCGCTCAAACCTTCTTATTCAATCTATAAATTGTGTGACATATCACATATTTTAATTAAAAAAATGTTATTTGATTAAACAAACTCTAAAACTTTCTGTCAAAATTTCGAATGGTGTTCATGAGTTTTATATTTTTTTTCTAAGTTATATCCTTCTACCATTTATAAGTTAAATCTTAGAAGGAAAAAAAGGATAAATTATCCGTCCAAAAAATTATATGTACATTTAAAATTAATGTTAATAATAATTTATAAATAATAATTGTAACACCCCAAATCCGTAGGACTCGAGGTGCTACGGGACTAGGATCTCACAATGGATCTTGACCCTAGCCTGACAACAATTTCATTGATCTTACAACAAGGCACATATATATTAAAACAAAACATGAAACTGATATATATAAATCTCAAAAGGTTATACAGAGTACTGCTGAGTACAATCAAAACATAACGAATATGTACAAGATCAAAATGTCTCAAACCCACGAGGACGACCTAGTGTACGAAGCCCTCAACAGATCACCCTCTTTGGATCACTCTGCAGTTCTCCTAACCTACGAGGGATCTACAACACGGTATAAAACCGTTAGCTAACCATACACATATATAAGATGAACATAAGCACAATCACATATCAAGAATATTAAACACCTCATCATGATATCACGCATTTACCCATTTTATAATCTTTATAAATATAGTCCAACACTCAAATCGTATATATAAGGATATCAATATGAATATATGTGACACGAGCAATATAACCCTCGCCTCTCGGTGCTAATGCCAGCTGGAGTGGTGATGCGGTCACCAACCCCGTATACCCTATGAGAGCGGGGAAAGCCCGCCCCACAATCCAGAACTGACCTGCCCGTAGAAAACCTCCAGTTTCCCAGCGGGATGAAAGGATAGTTGTCACGCCCTACAATGGGCAGTCACTAAACCATAGGTCGGTAATATTTATATCACATGCTAGCAAGCATAAACATGCACCACTCATGCTACATCCAATATAGAGATGACAGCTAAGTAAGTTCTATGGACTTACCTTAGTCTCGGAAGTTATCCCAACTACGATCAACTCTCAGATACGTCCACTCCAATCTGGAGGACAACACGGCCTATACAAGGCATACATATATACATATCAATCTACTATCACACAAAGGGTCACACCTAGATCCAAGGGATCCATAAGGATCATATCCAACTCGTAAACCTCAAAGCCGTAACCGGCATATCTATATCATACTCATCATAAACCGATACCTAGCATGGTATTAGTTCCCTTATACTAGGAAAGGTAGTCTCGGGACAAGACGCACCTGCGTGATCAAGGGACGCAGGAGCGGAGTAAGCAACCCGCAGGCGCGGCAGGGAACAGCCGCAGGCGCGGTGACACGGGACGCAGGCAAGGCGCTGGCGCTGCGGCACAACTTCCGCAGGGGCGGCGACTTCTAGGCGCGGGGGCGGCGTCAGTGCAGAACTTGAACCCACGGCTTCTCTTTGGCTCTTCACGTGATCAAATCACGTCTACTCTCATCCAATTCACACACATGCAACAACATACACATTCCAACATCATCCTATGTCCAAACATCTAATCCTAAGCTAAGTAGATGGAATCAAAGAAGAAAAGAAGGAGAAGAAGCAAGAACTCACCACTACTGAAGCTCCTAGGCTGCAGGGGGAGTCACACACATCAGTAGCTGGCTTCCAAGCTCAACATACCTATCACTAGCATCATCATCAACCACAAAGTACAACTTCCAAGCCAAACTCCAAGGAGAACAAGAACAAGATCAAAGGAAGGGATGAAGGAGAAGCAAGGAGGACGTGAGCACTGAGAAAGAGAAGTGAAGATTAAAACCCTTGATCAGCCAAGGGAAAGAAAGAAGTAAGCAAAGGGTAAAACACGGGTCAAAGGAGTCAACAAAACCGGCTGCAGCCGCCGGAAACCGCAGAAGCGGTTCCATGAGCCGCAGGAGCGGCAGTCCTGCCCGCGGGTGCGGAAAGATCAATCTCGGCCAAGCCAATCTCGGCTAAGGACCAAGACTCGGTCCGAAAGAAAAGGGCTCTCACATCTCACCCCCCTAAAAACAAGTTTCGTCCCGAATCTTGCAAAGTCCTGAAACCACTCGGACTCCAAAGCCGAGGTATAACTCTCTCTATAACCTCAAACATAAGCATGGAGGAAATCATCAACACCAACAACAAACTATACTATCCAGGGCCTAGAGGAAAGCCATCTCTAGCCAAATCATAAACATATCACAAGACATAGAGGAATCACATCTCTAGCCAAATCATAACCATAACAGAAAAGCATGTAGGGAGAACATCTCCAGCACTACTATGTCCATCAAAATAGCATGGAGGAAAGAACCATCTCCAGCTAAACCTATCATATCACAATAGCATGGAGGAAAGAACCATCTCCAACTATAAACAAGAATCATACTAGCACAACAAGATCTAATAAGATCATAATCACATCAAAGCTAGTATGAAAATAAGCACATCATAGCATATAAGCATATAAGCACATAAGACTCACCAAGCTAGTACTAAGATCTACTCGGTGATCCTACTGGTGCACCTATCTCGGCATAGAACTCTGGATAGTTCCTCTGGATACTATCCTCAGTCTCCCATGTAGCCTCCTCGGGTCCTCGTCTCGACCACTGTATCCTCAACATAGGAATGTCCTTCGAACGCAGGCGTCTCATACCTCGCTCTAGGACTGCAATAGGATGCTCAACAAACGTGTGGTCCGGCTCAACCACCAAATCATCATAACTCACGATGTGTCTCGGATCTGGTATGTACTCCCTCAGCTGAGACACATGAAATACAGGGTGAACACCCTCTAATCTCGGAGGAAAGGCTAATCTGTAAGTTGCGCTCCCAACCCGATCCAGAATCTCGAACGGTCCGACATATCGGGGGCTCAACTTCCCCTTAATGCCAAAACGCCTAACACCTCGTGTCGGGGACACTCTCAGCCACACATGGGCTCCAACTCTGAACTCTAGAGGTCTACGCCTCCTATCAGCATAAGACTTCTGACGGCTTTGAGCGGTCAGCATCCTCTCTCTAATCAGTGCTACTCGAGCCATATCATCCTGAATCTGATCAGGTGCCAAACCACTAACACTGCTTTGCTCATCCCAGCATAACGGGGTACGACATCTTTGTCCATACAGTGCCTCATACGGGGCTATCCCAATAGATGCATGCCAGTTGTTGTTGTAGGAGAACTCAACAAGTGGGAGATGATTTGTCCACACTTGCCCCCAATCCAACACACAAGCTCGCAACATATCCTCCAGAGTCTGAATGGTCATCTCTGACTGACCATCTGTCTGAGGATGGAACGCAGTCGTGAAGTGCAAACTCGTCCCCAGGGCAGTCTGAATCTGTTGCCAAAACCTCGAGGTAAATCGTCCATCTCTGTCTGAGACGATCGTCCTCGGCACACCATGGAGTCTCACTATCTGCCTAGTGTACTCCTCAACTAATCTGCTCACCGGCCACGTCTCCCTAATAGGAATGAAACGTGCCATCTTCGTCAATCTGTCTACTATGACCCAGATGGCATCAAAACTCCGGCTCAGCCTCAGTCCAGTCACAAAATCCATGGTGACGTCCTCCCACTTCCTCTGTGGAACAGGAAGTGGATGGAGCTCACCTCCAGGTCTGAATTGCTCTATCTTGACCTGCTGACAGGTCGCACAATGTGCCACAAATCTGGCCACGTCGGGCTTCAGCCCTCCCCACCAATATATACATCTTACTCGTACTTGGATGTACAGAGTAAGGTGTACAGTGAGCCTCCTGTAAAATCCTCTACCTCAGCTCTGTATCAGTAGGTACACAGACGCGGCCGCGGCATCTCAAAACTCCATCTGCTCCTAGCAGGAACTGTGGTGCCTCATCCCGAGACATCCGCTCTCTGATCCTCATCAAAGTCGGGCAGGTCTCCTGCTTCTGTTGGATCTCGCCCAACAGATCAGGAAGGACCTCTAATGTACGCAGCTGGGCATCCTCATCAGGAAACTGGATGTCCAACTCTAACCAGATCAGGTATCTCTGCAATTGATGCTAAACTGTCAGCCTCGCAATCGCTTGCTCTCGAGGCGTCTTCCTGCTCAGGACGTCAGCGACAACGTTCGCCTTCCCTAGATGGTACATAATCTCCAGATCAAAATCCTTGATCAGCTCGAGCCACCTACGCTGGCGGTTATTTAATTCCCGCTGCGTGAAAATGTACTTCAAACTCTTATGGTCTGTGAAGATCTGACACATAGCACCATACAGGTAATGTCTCCAGATCTTCAGTGCATGAACTACCGCGGCCAACTCCAGATCATGAGTCGGGTAGTTGTCCTCGTACGTCTTCAGCTGTCGAGACGCATATGCAATCACTCTGCCTCTCTTTATCAAAACACATCCCAAGCCTAGCTTGGATGCATCACTGTATACACGAAATCCTCACTACCCTCTGGCTGTGCCAAAATATGAGCAGAAGTCAAACGCCTCTTTAATTCCTCAAAACTCTGCATGCAGGGATCAGACCACACAAATCTAGTAGTCTTCCTCAGCAAACTCGTCAGTGGACGGGCAATCACAGAAAATCCCTCCACAAAGCGTCTGTAATAACCGGCTAGGCCAAGGAAACTACGTACTTCCTTGACCTTCGTCGGTGTAGTCCATGCTGCTACTGCCTCAATCTTCGTTGGATCCACCTTGATCCCCTCAGCTAATACTATATGACCCAGGAATGCTACATTTGGCATCCAGAACTCACACTTAGAGAACTTAGCATAAAGTTCTCTATCCCGCAAAACCGGCAATACAGTCCTCAGATGTTCTGCATGCTCTTCTCCTCTGCGAGAGTATACCAGAATGTCATCAATGAAAACCACCACAAACTGATCCAGGAAGTCGATGAAAACACTGTTCATCAACTCCATATAGACGGTTGGGGCATTCGTAAGTCCAAACGGCATCACTACAAACTCGTAGTGTCCATATCTGGTCCTGAATGTTGTCCTGTGCACATCCTGCTCCTTCACCCTCAGCTGGTGATACCCGGAACGCAGGTCAATCCTAGAGAACACAGTCGCTCCCTGTAGCTGATCTAACAAATCATCAATACGAGGAAGTGGATACTTGTTCTTGATGGTCACCTTGTTCAACTCTCTGTAATCTATACATAACCTCAGTGATCCGTCCTTCTTCCGTACGAAGAGGACAGGTGCTCCCCATGGGGACACGCTAGGGCGAATGAAGCCTTTCTCAGCCAACTCCTCGAGTTGCTTCTTCAGCTCCAGCATCTCGACAGGCGTCATCCTGTATGGGGCCTTCGAGATCGGTCTAGTACCAGGCTCTAACTCAATACTGAAATCCACACTCCTCGGAGGCGGCAAACTGGACGGCTCAGCAAACACATCTGTGAACTCACAAACAACTAGGATCTCCTCTACAGCTGGACTCTCCCCCTCCTTCATGGCATAACACCAGAAGGCCTCGCAACCTTGTACAATCAATCTGGCTTCCCGTATAGCGCTGATAACCGTACCTGTCTTTCCAAGGTCCCAACCTCGGAAAACCTCTATCTGGCCTAACCTGGTAGAGAGGGTAACAATCCTCATACCTACATCTAGGACTGCAGAGTGTCTATCCATCCGGTCCATACCTAAAATGACTTCTTCATGCTCTAACAGCATGACAAAGAAGTCAACTAGTAACACACGGGTCCATACATAAATGGGACAAAACACAGATCTCATGGGTACCTCTGACCCTACTACCATCATGTAACCCCATATCAAAGGGTATCCTCTTGTCATAATTAAACTCAAATACTCAACCTATACATCGGATATAAATAAAGACATAGCTCGCATATCAAATAAAACTCTAACAGGTAAACCATGGATCAGAATGGTACATGTAGCAGTCGGTGCAGCTGGCTCCTCTGCACTCCTCAATTCGAAAACTCGGCCTTGAGGGCCCCAGGTGTCAGTGGTGCTCCCACCACGACCTCTGCCTCCACCCGACTCAAGAACAGATCCCTGAGCAGTAGGACGATCTGGGACTCTCTGTTGTCCCTGTGTCTACTGTTGTTGAGGTGGTCTCTGCCCACCTCCCGCTCCACTGGTAGGAGAAGAACCCTGCTGTAATATAGCTCTGCCTTGCTTACAGAAAACGTGTTTGTGCCCTGATTTTTCCACAAGTATAGCACATCACTGTCTGCCTCGTACACTCTGGTCGCATATGTCCATACTTACCACAATTATAACATTGTCGTCCCTTATCTGTAACTGGTGCAGATGAGGGATGACTCTGGTGGCTCTTGCCTTGCCCTGAACCAGCAACTGCGCCAGTACCCTGCTGAGATAAGGCTCTGTTCCGTCTACAGAAAACAGCCTTGTGACCCTGTCTGCCACAGGTGAAACAAGTCACTAACTTCTTCTTGTATGCTGGTCTCAAATGTCCAAGCTCCTCACAGTTATAACATCGTCGACTCATAGCTGCAACCTGTGCAGATGCAGGGGAGCTTGATTGTCCCTGGTTTCGTTCAGAACTAACAACTCCACCAACAGCACTGGTCTCTCCAGTCCGCTGTCCCTTCTTAGATCTTCTATACTCTTCTGGAACTTGAGTGATCTCAGCAGCACATGCCGGTATAACTGGCACCTGAGTCACTCCATGGAATCTCTCAGAGGATCTCTCCTGTACGGGCAGATCAGGGGTAGGTCTACCCCACTCTGACCGCCTCCACCACTTGTCTGATATATTCCCGGAAATCTGATCCCCTCATAGAGACACGATCCGAATCATCTAACTGGACTCGTTGTGATGTATATCTCCCAGCTATACCGTTTCCAGTCTCAGGAACAACACTTTCAGCAGCAACCTCATGAACCTCTTCCGCTGCAGGTGGGTCAACAACGGGAATCTGACTCTGTCCTACATCTACTGGAGGAAGAGGGGATCTATCCCTACCTCGTCCATCTGCAGATACAACTCTAGTCTGAGCCATCTGCAGAGCATAAACCTAACTTAGAAGGCTATATATATGCCGTTTGTATATATCAAATCAATCACAACAGAATATCTATATATATATATATATATATATATATATATATACTGTCGAGATCTTCAGAGGGGTGATGGCTTCACGTACACACTAACCCAAAACATTTGTACTCATTTCAAACCAAAAATCTTTTGAAAAGTCATACCCCTTTCGGGTTCTGTTTATTTATCTATTCGACCTTTATCGCATATTACTAGTGCCATTGTTGTCAACCTGGGCTCTGATACCAACTTTGTAACACCCCAAATTCGTAGGACTCGAGGTGCTACGGGGCTAGGATCTCACAATGGATCCTGACCCTAGCCTGACAACAATTTCACTAATCTTACAACAAGGCACAGATAGATTAAAACAAAACATGAAACTGATATATATAAATCTCAAAAGGTTATACAGAGTACTGCTGAGTACAATCAAAACATAACGAATATGTACAAGATCAAAAGGTCCCAAACCCACGAGGACGACCTAGTGTACGAAGCCCTTAGCAGATCACCCTCTCTGGATCACTCTGCAGTTCTCCTAACCTGCGAGGGATCTACAACACGGTATAAAACCGTTAGCTAACCATACACATATATAAGATGAACATAAGCACAATCACATATCAAGAATATTAAACACCTCATCATGATATCACACATTTACCCATTTTATAATCTTTATAAATATAGTCCAACACTCAAATCGTATATATAAGGATATCAATATGAATATATATGACACGAGGAATATAACCCTCGCCTCTCGGTGCTAATGCCAGCTGGAGTGGTGATGCGGTCACCAACCCCGTATACCCTATGGGAGTGGGGAAAGCCCGCCCCACAATCCAGAACTGACCTGCCCGTAGAGAACCTCTAGTCTCCCAGCGGGATGAAAGGATAGCTGTCACGCCCTACAATGGGCAATCACTAAACCATAGGTCGGTAATAAAAGTATCACATGCTAGCAAGCATAAACATGCACCACTCATGCAACATCCAATATAGAGATGGCAGCTAAGTAAGTCTTATGGACTTACCTCAGTCTCGGAAGTAATCCCAACTACGATAAACTCTCAGATACGTCCACTCCAATCTAGAGGACAACACGGCCTATACAAGGCATACATATATACATATCAATCTACTATCACACAAAGGGTCACACCTAGACCCAAGGGATCCATAAGGATCATATTCAACTCGTAAACCTCAAAGCCGTAACCGGCATATCTATATCATACTCATCATAAACCGATACCTAGCATGGTACTAGTTCTCTCATACTAGGAAAGGAAATGAGCTACCCAACTATGGGTAGTCCCGGGACAAGACGCACCTGCGTGATCAAGGGACGCATGAGCGGAGTAGACAACCCGCAGGCGCGGCAGGGAACAGCCGCAGGCGCGGTGACACGGGACGCAGGCAAGGCGCTGGCGCGGGCGCTGCGGCACAGCTTCCGCAAGGGCGGCGGATTCTAGGCGCGGGGGCGGCGTCAGTGCAGAACTTGAACCCGTGGCTTCTCTTTGGCTCTTCACGTGATCAAATCACGTATACTCTCATCCAATTCACACACATGCAACAACTTACACATTCCAACATCATCCTATGTCCAAACATCTAATCCTAAACTAAGGAGATGGAATCAAAGAAGAAAAGAAGGAGAAGAAGCAAGAACTCACCACTACTGAAGCTCCTAGGCTGCAGGGGGAGTCACACACATCAGTAGCTGGCTTCCAAGCTCAGCATACCCATCACTAGCATCATCATCAACCACAAAGTACAACTTCCAAGCCAAACTCCAAGGAGAACAAGAACAAGATCAAAGGAAGGGATGAAGGAGAAGCAAGGAGGACGTGAGCACTAAGAAAGAGAAGTGAAGATGAAACCCTTGATCAGCCAAAGGAAAGAAAGAAGTAAGCAAAAGGTAAAACACGGGTCAAAGGAGTCAACAAAACCGGCTGCAGCCGCCGGAAACCGCCGGAGCGGTTCCATGAGCCGCAGGGGCAGAAACCCGCAGGAGCGGCAGTCCTGCCCGCGGGTGCGGAAAGATCAATCTCGGCCAAACCAATCTCGACTAAAGACCAAGACTCGATCCGAAAGAAAAGGGCTCTCACAATAATTATCTTATTTTTTCTCTTATATTGATATGTTGTTGGTAAGAAAAGTATATTACGAAAAATTATAAAACTGAAATACACCATATACTATGGACATAATTCAAAAATTCTAAAGTAAAAAGACATTCTCCGAAATTCCTCTATATTTAGATATCTAAATTTAATCATAGCCTTTATTAGTGGTTAAATGTGAGGGGCAAGGTATTACTTTCCAATAATGTAATGAAAAATCAACTTCACTGTTATCAAAACGTGTAGAACTTAATATTGCCGATAGTAGATATTCAAGTACATGAAAAATTGTTCATGTAAGAGGAAAGAGTTGAATATATTCCGTCAAATAATAAATATTGGAGGTTGTTCATACAATGTATTTTAATTATTATAGTTTGTGTTGCATTAAGCTCATCTTTTCTATGAAAGGAAGTAAGGAACTACTGCATCTTAATTTGTCCTTCTAACTCAAACAAAGATTTTCATTACTTGGCTAAGGCTCCGTTTGAATCCCATCCACTATATATATAATACTAAAACAGAAGTAAATAACGACACTTGTCATTTTCAGATTGAGCCACGTCAGATTTTGCCACATAAAATTTCGCCACGTGTCTTATCTAGGTTGCGCCACCTCATTTTTACTTATTTTATTTATTTTAGTACTTTCTAAAATTCAGATAACAAATTAAGTCATCATCTAAATAAATAAAAAAAACTTATTATATAGGATATGAATAATATAATTCAATTTGCTTATTGACTTTCTATAATTATAAGAGAAAATTTTCCAAATTCTTATTCTTATTCTTAATTTCTTAATCGAAACTTATTATATATATTCTTTTGATATATTATTTTTATGATATTACTTCTTAAATAACTAAATTTACACATTATGTCATTTTAGGAGCAAAAAAATTATATTATGTATTACTATATTGATCTATTTTAAATTTATGTATTAATTATATTTTTAAAAATAATAATAATAATAATAATAATAATAATAATAGTAATAATAATTATTATTATTATTATTATTATTATTATTATTATTATTATTATTATTATTATATAACAATTGTTACCACCTACATAAATAGTTAACTTAATTAATAACATAATTATAAGTCTTTTTAATATTATTGAAAAAGATTAAATTTTGTTTAAAGTTATCATTGATTATTATGTTAGAAATTTACCTAAACTTTATATATCATTTTTATCGTGATATTAATTATTTATTACACTAATAGCTATTATTTAGTTTAATTTTTTACCAATTTCGTGCAAGGCGAGTACTAAGCTAGTACATAATAATACTGTTGTTTAAAATCAAGTTTTAATTCTAAACATGTCCTTGACTTATCGTGTCTCGTTTACCTAACATTCTTTAACGGTTAGACGAAAGTTGTTGTGGAGTGTTGTAGGTTGTTGTTGTACGAGTCGAATATCTGAGCATTGAATATGTTCAAGTTCCATTTTTTTTATAAACGATGCGAGTCCAACTTAAATTTTAACTGTTCATATTCGGCTCGTTTAGAAAGTGAACGATTTTTTTTTTCCGAACTGAGTCCAACTAGTTGTTAGATTATAATGCAACCAAGAGAGAAATAAAAACACATGAATTAGTTACCCATAATATTCTCGCCACTAGTTTGGTTTGTTGAAATAATTAAATTCCTGTAACCATAAAACCAAAGGATCGAAATCATGCTAAAGTTATTAAGGAATCGAATTTACATGTCTAGTTCCATAGTACAACAATCCGATAAATCTTTAGTGCGGAATCTACATACCGAATGAGCATCATAGGTATATCGTCTTCTTCAGTCAAATCTCCTTAGGGATCTGTATGTTTTCTCTTTGATAGGTAGAGATATAAAAACAGGTGATTGATTTGACGTACCGGTTTATATATTAACATAATAAAATCTCATTAAGCCTATTGGACCAAAATCTGTATCTACTCATTAAGCTTATACTGCTTATAAATTCTATAGACTTTACTTAATCGAATCACTTTATATAGCCCACTAACAATTATCCATATAATATAACTGTGTAGTATACATATATAAGCCCATATTATAATATTTATAAATAGATCTTACAATCTCCCACTTGGGCTACATATGAAAGATACAACTATATTAACCAAATTCTGTATGTGCACGTATTGACTAATTTTATAGACTTCTTCTTTTATTTCAATCTAGTCCATATCATATATTAATATGAAATCACGGCGACATTCATCACAATTATCATAACTAAACCTTCTGTGTTCATCATGTCAATATATTCAATGACATAGATCAAGTATGAATGACTAACATGAAAATTACATGCAATTTGATCTCATAACATGCCTATTTTCAAATAGTCCTACTTTACTCGGAGATCAATCCAAAAAAAAAATCAAACTTAAGTTCAAAAATATTATTTATG
Source organism: Fagopyrum tataricum (assembly GCA_002319775.1). Classification (NCBI taxonomy): domain Eukaryota; kingdom Viridiplantae; phylum Streptophyta; class Magnoliopsida; order Caryophyllales; family Polygonaceae; genus Fagopyrum; species Fagopyrum tataricum. Next base: position 58,663,467 of record CM008280.1, read on the forward strand.
AATCCACTCATAAAAATTTATTATGTATAAATCTTTATTTTAAACAACAACAAAAAATAAACTATTGAGCTATATATTTGAATATATTATTAAAAAAATCTATATTTTTTAATTATAGTGTATAATATTCCTTAATTATATATATTTTTATTTAATATTTCACATTCTTTAGTTGTAATGATTAATATTTTATTTACAGCTCTTCACATAGATAGTTGATTATGTAATTTGTTTTTTTTATATAGTTTTGTTATTGTTTCATTCTAAATTCTCTATTTTTACTTTTTAGATATTTTTATTTCTCTTTTACATTACATATTATTTAAAATTATGATTTTTTATATAACTAACAATACTTAATTTATAATTCAAAAAATTTAGATCAAATTTTTACAAATCCTGTACAAGACACGGATACTAAACTATTTAAGCTTATTGAGCCAAAATCTAGTATCCACTCATCAAGCTCATACCACTTAATTAAAGTCTAGAAACTTTACTTAATCGAATCACTTTACATAGTACACTAATAATTATCCATATAATATAATTGTGTATTATACACATGTAGCGTGAAAAATTGTTCATGTAAGAGGAAAGAGTTGAATATATTCCGTCAAATATTGGAGGTTGTTCATACACTGTATCTTAATTATTATAGTTTGTGTTGCATTCACCTCATCTTTGCTATGAAAGGGACTACTGCATCTTAATTTGTCCTTGTAATGAAAAACTCAACCAAAGGTTTTCATTACTTGGCTAAGGCTCCGTTTGAATCCCATATATAATAATAATGTTATTTAAAATCAAATTTTAATTCTAAGCATGTCCTCGACTTATCGTGTCTCGTTTACATAACAAACTTTAACGGTTAGACGAAAGCTGTTGAGAGTGTTGTAGGGTTATTGTACGAGTCGAATATTTGAGCATTGATATGTTCAAGTTCATTTTTTATTTATTTATTTTATAAACGATGCGAGTCCAGCTTAAAATTTAAATGTTCATATTCGGCTAGTTTAGAAAGTGACGTGTTTTTTTCCGAACCAAGACCAACTAGTTGTTTGATTATAATGCAACCAAGAGAGAAATAAAAACACGCGAACTAGTTTGTGGATGATTAAGGTTTTCACATCGACAATATTGGGATTACAAGTCTAGTATATAAGGTTGTTGGACTACTCCTCCTATTGCCAATTGGTTTTAGGATGAAACCCTACTGGACTTGTGTGTTGTGTTTGAGCCCAACGCACATATGCGCTCGGACGTGCGATGGACCCCACGTCATTTATGACCCAACGAAATCTATCATGGTTTGGTTGATACGACAACCCTGCAATATAATTATGGTTGAACATTAAAATTTGCTTATATTTGACTTGTTTACAATGTAAACAATCTCGAACTTAGTAACTCGTCTAGTATTCCTAGAGTTTTACAAGGTGTAAAGGAGAACGTAAATGTGCATAAATATCTATTGTAGGGACCAAAATCACCTAATGCTGTCACATTTAACGCATAAACAAAGTCAATGTTGTGCACTTGTGGGTAGCCTATGGATTTGACAATCCAAACCCATTTTATGCGTGTGTCATTGTTCATTAACTGGCATTACATGCTCTAGCGGGTATGATATTTTTTTTCCCGGGTCGAAGGAGGTAAAGTATCTCCTTGCATTTAGTTGCACTTTTTTTGGTTGGTATGAGATTGAGAAAGACGAGGTTAAGCTATTAAACCCTCTCGAACCTTGAAAAATGAGAAAGGGAGGTTTGTTTGGTCTCCGTTACTATTATCGTGGTATGTAACCAAACAGGGCCTAAACGGATTCTCTCTAGTTTATTAATGATTGGACTGTATTTCCTTCTGGTAGACAAGATTAGAAATGATGAGTTCAATCACTGAGCTTCACCTTCCATGATTTAAGACCGGAAATAAATCAGCAAGACAATAACAAATGACCAATGAATACAGACCAAACAAGAATAATGTCAAGAAACCAGAGTTTAGACCAAGGAGATTACTCATTATACCGTAAATTACTCAGAACTGACAACAAATGACCAATGAATACCAAACACCATTGAGTAACAGCATTGTTGGGAGCCATTGTGCTTATGATGTTTTGCAGGCTAGTGTTTACTGTTTAACTTGAAGTTTACCCGGTGTAAACCCAAAGGGGTAACAAAAATACGTAGAAAAAAATGTCAAATACAACACATGTACGTGTGTGGTAGAGGAGATGAGTAATGAGAGATGGAGAACATAAATCCACAAGCCATTTATATTTTATAGACCGCATAATTTCATCTCATATAAAGAAGAATCACTGATCAAGATAGAAACATTGATCATCCAAGAAATCATGTAGGTTTAGCAAACCCCATGTAAGCAAATATCATTCCATCAAACAAAATCTGTGCAATAACTTTAATATCTATGAAAAAATGATATGTATAATGATATAGAAATATAGATTGAAGTAGAAGAACACAGAGGATAGTAAAATCAAAACCATTTCAACTGTAAGTGGTATTTCAATCATCTTCAGTGCAGCAAACTCAACAAGGACTAATAAGCATGAATAGAATTTCATTTATCATCTACAAAAAGATCCTTTCAGGGAAAGGTAGCAAGTTGCTTAAGTATTACACCTATTGAGACGAGAACTGCTAAAGTGATAAGATGCGGCATCTCATAACACAACTAGGTACAAACAAGGACATCCTACAAAATTGAGAAGTGTAACAGCACTGAATCTGAAACTGTGTAAAAAAAAAAAAGCAACATCAACTGAAGCACTGCAAGTTCAATTATGTCTGGAAATCCCCATGGTTGCTTCCTCTAAGTTCCAAATTTCTAATGAGTAAAGCAATGATCAAAATCAAAATTTTAGCATAACATGCAGACAAGATTAAAAAACAATTCTACCAAAGTTATATGAATAGTGATAAAAGATTGAACTTGAAGAATACAGAGAATAGGCAAATTTGCAACTGTAAGGCAATATCAAAATCATAAAGACTTCTGGCCACTCATCAATGGCCAATCAAACAAATTTCCATCCAAACAATTACATGCACTACATTCACATCGAACAACATTCCTTGCTATTTTCTCCACAAACTCGTTACTTATCATTATTCATCAACATTTCCACTATGAATCATCCCCAGTACAGCAATTTCAAAAGGGACCAGTGAGCCTATATAGTATTTCATTAGCAACTAGAATTGCTCATAATGGATACATAACTTAAGATGAGAAAGGCCAAAGCAATACCAAATCATCATCTCGTGCCACAAGATTTCAAACAAAAACTTCCTACAAAAAATTTGCTGAAGTATAACATTGAATCGGAACTGAGTGAATTTTTTTAATACTATTGCAATTTGCAAATGCAAGCACTAGACCTTACAGGAACCAAGAACTGACCTTCAACATGTTATACAGGAGGGATTTTACCCAGCAATGCCCTCTCTTCAGCATTCTTATCAAATTCATCAGCCTCACTCTCGCCGTCACTAGTCTTAGACAAAGAGACAGCAGCCTCTCGTGGTGCCGGAGCTCCGGTCACCGACTGTTGATACATCACACCCCCGGCAATGGTGAAAAGCAAACAAACCAATCCAACAGGACTAGCATGCTTATCCCAAATTAGCACATTGATCGCCACCGTAAGGAACTTATTAACAACACCAGTGACAGTAAATGCAGTTGCAGAGACAGCCTTCCTAGCAGCAAATCCAAAGAAGCTAATGAGCAATCCAAACACACAAGACAAGGAAACCGCCACAAAAGCAACTGAACCAAAGTATCCACTATTGCTGGATTCGCCAATAGCAACAAACACCTCGCTGTACTCTCCAGTAAGGATCCAGAAAATAGGAGCCATCATAAGAGAAAGCAGATTGTTGTAGAAGACAAATCCCCAAGTGTTTAATCCTAGATGGGTCACCATGTGCTTAATGTAAACCATCTCGGTTGTAATTGTAATTAGGTAAGCAAACGCCCAGGAATATGCGGTGAGGGTGAATCCGTAATCGGTGGCGACATATCCGATGGCTCCGGCGAGAATTACGACGAGAGATAGGAAAGTGATCCTCGAAGGACACGGCTGCTTGCGGAATGCGGTGTCGGCTAGAGCAACGAGGAGAGGAGTACAAGATCGGAAGACTATGAAGGTATCGACGTTTGCGTGACGGAGGAGGTTAGTGTTGGTGAAGATCGCGAGGTAGAAGACAACGGCAGCTGGAAGGAAACGTTTAGCGATGTCGATCGTGAACGGATCGTGCTGAAGAAGGCCGAATTTGCCGAGAAGCCAAACGCCGAGAGCGGAGGTTAGGTATTGTAAGGCGGTGAGAAGGCCAGGGAATGGAAATTTGGTGATGGCAAACTTGTTAATGATGGCGAGGAGGGAGGAGCAGAGTGCGTAACCGATCACCAGCGTGCTGGTCGCGTAATGTTGCTTTGGCGCTTCGAGTTTTTGAGCCGCCATTGGTTGATGTGACTAAACTTAGGGTTTGGAATTTTCAAATCGGTGATGATTATAAGTGTTTAGTTGAAGCAAGTCCAGGAGAAATGGAGGAGATCACATCAATGGCGGATTTGTGGATATGTAGATTGCAGATATGGGGTTACGAAGGCAACGGCGGATCTGGAGGAGAACTAACCTGATTGGGTGTGACGGGGAGTAGGATAGCACTACGTAGGGACGGTATCGAAGATCGAAACGGTGTCGTTTACGGGAAAACTAAACAAACAGGGAAACGTAACGACGTCGTTTAATGTGGAGCGACCGACAAGATATTTAACCGGCGACTGGACGTAGTGGGAAGAAGAAGAGTAATAATGGGCCCACAAGAAAGACTTCTATGAAAAACACATGACGTGAACGCGGGGTGTGGGGACAGCCATCGTGTGGGGACGTGATAGACGGTGTATGTACTAACGTGGGACCATAATAACTTGTCATGCGCCATCTGTGGGACGATTTTTCTGTTATATATTTGTCTCCTAGGTATACCATCCCTTATAAATGATATCCAATTTATTAAATTATAGTCTAATTTAAAATAATTTTATTGGATATTTTATAGTAACATCTTGAACGATATCTTTTACTTAAACTATTGGACATGCCGTTTTCGGTAGTTGGTCGAGGCTTCATGGGGAGTCTATAAGATGAATATTGATGTTGTCATAATAACTTGATGCAGTTTTACTGTCTGGGCATGGTCTCATTTTGGATAATGTTAGATTTCTTGCGAGGTTATTTCGTAGTTGCTTGTTTCAATATGTTCGTTGAGAATCTACCCACTTGTCGGGAAGTTTCAAATCTTTTCTTCTAACTTTCCTACGGGTATTGTAGAACTCACACGTTTGAATGTTATCTAATCTAATCTTGCTTTGTGTTAAAAAAAATGAAGCATCATCAGGAAATCTTTGTAAAACTTAAAAACAAAAATGACTAATTGTATTGAAAATTACAAAAATAGGTCTGAAGTACTTTATTTTATTTTGACCATAATTCATCAATTTTATGCTCTTTTTTCTCCTAGATCTGTTACTCTTATATTTGGGCTCAAATTCTGATCAAATTCAATATTCGAGAGCTCAAATTACATCTAAATATAATCTACCTATTTAAAAAAGTCTAAATGCACAAAGGACCAAAGGTGGGAATGTCATTTAATCAGATTAATTTTCCATATCATATCTAATACCTTCAATAATCTTAGGATTAGATTAAGTAGAGAAGATTAAACCAACAGTGCAACAACATAATCAAAATGAAGAAACCCTTGGAACACTCACAGGAAACTGATCAATCTCATCACTCCAAGGATTCTTCTCTTTACTCGGGTTCACAGTTCTGAGAGCCCTCCAAACCGCACTATTACACTTAAAACCCGACCCAAATGCAATCTGCCAAACCCGATCACCTTTCTTCATCCTCCCCTTAGCCTCCATATAAGCCAGTTCATACCACAGAGAGCTACTAGAAGTATTTCCGAATCTGTAAAGAGTCATTCTTGATGGCTCCATGTGAGACTCAGAAAGCTGCAAGTTCTTCTCGAGTTCATCAAGAACCGCTCTTCCTCCTGCATGAATACAGAAATGCTCAAAAGCCAGCTTGAAATCAGGAATGTACGGCTTAATCTTCATTTTAAAGGCCTTCTTCCCAATCAAGGTGGCCAAGAACAGTAACTGCTCGGACATGGGAAGAACGAGCGGGCCTAAAGTTGTAATGTTGGTCTTCAATGCATCACCGGCAACTGCCATTAACTCTTTTGACAATGAGACTCCAATCTTCCCGTTACCGTCTTCTTGTTGGTTAACACAAGCAAAGCATTTGTCATCTGAGCCTTTGTGGGTTCTTACAGTATGAATCAGTTGATACTTTGCTCTCCGACCATCAGATCTTTTATTTGAAAGAAGTATAGCAGCTGCACCCATTCTAAACAAGCAGTTTGAAACGAGCATAGAACGGTCATTTCCGAGATACCAATTGAGAGTAATGTTCTCTGTACTCACAACCAATGCATAAGAGTTCGGATGGATTTGCAGAAGCTTTTTTGCAAGATCAATGGAGATAATTCCAGCACTGCAACCCATTCCGCCAAGATTATAGCTTAAAATGTGACCTCTAAGCTTGTAATGATTCACAATCATGGCGGATAAAGACGGTGTAGGGTTAAACAAGCTGCAATTTACAATAAGGATACCAATGTCTTTCGGGTTTACATTTGTCTTGGATAGAAGTTCATCAATAGCACCAAACATGACTTCTTCAGCTTCTTTTCTTGCTAAATCCATTGAAGGATTAGGCGGGTCATTATGAAGTGCTTTAGGAAGGTAAGTAGTTTCCCCAAGGCCAGATCTCTCAAGGATTCTCCTCTGAAAACCGAGATTCTCATCTGAAAAGACGCCACTAGCTAGAGATCTTTCCATAAAGCAAGGCCTAGAACAAATCCTGGATTTTCCTGCCTTGAAGCAGGAAAAGTTGACTAAGTACACGGGGCGAGGACGGGTGACAAAGTACAAAGTCGCCAAGAAAACGAGAAGCGTTGAGCATAGGACAACCGAGATTAGGTTATACTGCAAGCTGGCCCAAAGAATGTGAAGATCTTCAGTGGAGAGTGTTGATAGCTGAACAGCCACAATGACTACCAAAGGAGAAAGGAAAAGGTACATTCCATGACTGATGAGGTAATGGTAACCAAGCTTAACATATTTCAATCTCACAGACTGTTTGAAATCAGGCAGTTTTCTGGATGACGATGATGACCGTGAATCCGAAAGAGTATCGGATTTTCCTTCAGACATTGTTTGCGTTTACAACTCTGCATGAATGTCAACTGAAGAGGCTCAGATTTGTATGCACAACTCATTGAAAAAACTTCAACTGTGCATTACAATCTACAAGCATATATACAATTTAGAGTGGAAATCATATGAAATTTTAGCAAAATCCCAGCCAAACACCAACTGATACAGTGCATATCTTCCATAGCATTACCGATAACGAAATCTGATTAAGACATTACCAGCAGCTCTATCATATTTTTACACATACCCTAATTAAAGAATGAATTTATCCACTATATTTACAGAAAATCAAACAAGACGATTGCACATTACGAAAAGAACGAATCAAGACGAGAAAATCGTCACGACTCGCGATTTTACAATCACATTTACATCAAATTACAATTCGAGTAACAGATGATCGAATTGTACGAGCAATAGTGAATAAGAAACAACACAGGGCCAGAGAAAAAGCAAATAAAATAGTGATCTGTTAAAATTGAGGAAACAACAGGAGAATCAGATGAGAATACAAACCTGTGAATCTGATCAGTAACTCACCAGTGATCGCCGAATTTGTAGTGAGATTCCGAAGAAAACCCTAAAAGGGATTGCAAGAAAAGTAGGATAAATAAGATTGGATTAGAAGATTATCATCGAATCTAAAAATTGAATGAGAATAACTGGTACGGGGAGAAAAAATGGGGATAAAATTAGGTCAAATAGAGAATGGTGAGAAGTGAAAATCGAAGAAACCTGAAGCAATTGTTACATCTGGCGAGACAAGGAGGTTGAACGCGGCTTGTTGGAGACTACAATTGGTGGCAACGGCGGCGCCAGGTGGAGCTTTTGAAAAAGTATTTGACGGTCAAGAGAGCAACGTAGATACCCTTACACGTGTGTCAGTGAATGTGCCGTCTGGGCGTATGGAATTAAATACGTCATAACTCATGTAAATTGCATTTTAAATTCGTTGCTATTATTATGCTGATTTACCGTAAATGGTAATAGTGTGAATTTTTAAAAGCAAAAACGGATATACTATCTTATTTCGATGATTAATTTTAATCTTTTATCGTCCATCTAAATTACTAATATATATTTTGATTAAACTTTGTTATAATTCTTAAAATGTGCCCATAATTTTATTTTTTTTGTAACGTTTCAAAAAAAAATTTGTTGATTTTGGAGCCATTTGTCTATTCAATTCAATCCTTGTCGATTTTGGAGCCATTTGTCTATTCAATTCAATCCTTGTCGATTTTGGGTTATTGTAATTTTCTACTTCTTAGATTCAACTTTAATGTATGTCGGTTTCATAGAAATTTGTTTCCACACACTAATATAAAGGTGAATGTGTTATTGTAGATGTACGTCGTGGAAACGTTTCATTAATATTGTAACTGCATTTATCATAACAAATATATATATTTAATAAGAATTTTAAAAAGTAATTAAAAAGTTAAAAAAAATCCGAAGCCCAGCTCGAACCAATATGGGCAGAAGACTTTATGCTCAAATTTCTTGATCTAGTTTAAATATTTTTTTTTCCATGAAGTTCAATGTATATACAAGATATAATCGGTTTGAAAACATTGCTCCTATTATTTGTTTTGTGTATGTATTGAAATTTTACGAATACATAAGTTTTTTTTAAAAAAATACTCTCAATCGTTTTTTATACTAATTTTTTCTGGATGTATATCGGGTCCTTCGAAAAACACGATTGATGCGTCTTTGGAGGTAACAAGGATAACTCCGGATCTAGATCAAGCAAAACTCCAACTACTCCTTGATTCCTTGTGCAACGTTGTATTTTTTTAGCTCCAAAAGGACGAAGCGATGAAGATGGATGGAGAAACGAAGGTTGATTCGATCTAGAGAGATTAAATAAGCCTTTTTGTGTGGATCGAAGGTTGATTCTTAAGAAGACCTCAAATATGGATTTCTTGGATCAAAGACGAGATTCAAGGAAGAAATTTGAAAGATAGAAGGGAAGTTTGATGTCCAAGCTAAGTAAAATCAAAAGGGAATATTCTACAAGGAATATCCTTTTATTACATAAAAAGGAAAACATAAAAATATAGTCCGAAAGTAAGCTAACTTCATGTTATTAAGTCGGAAAGACGAGACATGCCGCTAACGGGCCTAAGTGGCGTGGACGGGACCGGTAGCCTATGCCATGGTGGTGTAGAGACACGGCATGCCGGTAACGGATCCAAGTGAAGAAGTGGTGCGGGCGATGATGGAGCCGGTGGCTCGGGAGATGGCCTTGGCTCGGGAGCAGGTGAGCGGTCCATCTGAGCGAATCTTCAAAGTCTCGTCCTCATCATCTACTGTCAATGTCAAAGGGACATCCAAGGCGCATCAACGAGCTTATTAAAATCGAGGCTTATTGAGTAATTAGAAGATTACTCAATAGCTGAAATAAGTATTTGATTGCACAAGTTTTATTTTTTTATTTTAAAGATTTACAGGTATTTAGGAGTACGAAACTTATATAAGTACAAACTTCCAAAAAAAAAACTCTTCTATTTAAAATAATTTATTTAGTATTGTATTTGTAATATATAACCAAGTTATAAAAACAAATTGTACCCCTCAATTCAGTTGAATCAAATTATATGACCTAAATATCATTTTCCCAAAATCATCCCAGAAGTAATTAAGCGTTCATGCATGGTAAAAACTAATGAGTGATTTGAACTTGTGCTCCCTAATGCATTCTGCATATCACACATGAAAATTCATCCTCCATCAATAGAACAAGCTTATACTCGTTCCTTGACATATATATGATGATATATCTCACACTGATCAAACACTTTATCAGCTGAGTTTAATCCATACTGAACTCTTGAAGCCATATGAGTACCTCGTTCCTCTTAATTGCATAAGGCCACCAGAATCCGACAGCAAGCAACAAAAACAGCGGCATGTCAGAGTCTGAGAAGAAAGAGCAATCCAATGAACAAAACTATGGATATTATTAGGTCAACTTACCATAACGAAGCTCCATGTGTATCTTGCAAGTACACATCCCATTCTGGGCTTTAGCCCATCTCTTAACAGACTTGCCCTCAATTCTGTCTCTTTCTCCAAGACTACATCTTCTGTGGGTTTTCCGCTGAATTTCAAGACAGCCGCCACTCCTCCTTCCACCTCCCTTAGGCCTACGGTTTCTTCGTTTGGAGCTGGCAAGCTGTTGTAGGAAGCGTACAGTTAGCTAACATATGGATAATAATAGAAGTGATTTCGGGTTATTAACATGTGACTTGAAATCACCTGTTTAAGTCCTTCTGTTGTGGAAGGATCATCTGAGCGGCCACTTTGGACGCCTCAGGGTCAATGGTTTCTTTGAAGACTAGGGTGGTCATTCGAATATTTTCTGTTGCCGAATTCTTACCAGATATGTAACTAGATGATGAAACAATTAAGCCAGTATAAGCAAGCAAAAATGAATGGATATTTTAGATACAAGTGAGAAATGATTCTTACCCAACAGCAGAACTGAATGCAGCTGATCCTGACAAATTTTCTCTCTTTGTTTCTACAACTATGAATGGGGAGTATTTCCTTACCTGCAAGTTTGTTTGTTTTTGGATTAGCTAAACATCCATTTGGATGCAGAAAACAGATCATCTAATTTATTTCTTTTTTATTTCAATCAATAATTTTATTGTTGATTATGATGGAACACAGCTTTCTTTCCTTGGAGCTGCTTTCTTTCTACTCTCTACTCCACTCAAATTCATTTCTTTCTTTTTTTATTTCAATCAATAATGTTATTGTTCTTCATTTCCGGAATAATGCACTTTACAGTAAATTAAAGAGAGTCAAGCATGTAGTTTGTATTGAAATCCTTGATCCCCTTTAGCAATTCAATGCAGCACAAACTTACTGGATAGACCTATAAACCAAAGTTGTAACCACAACAGATTACAAGCATCTACACACTATTATTACAGACTTTACAGTAAGTGTTGTATAAAAAAGGTTCACAAATCAGAACAAACCTCATAATCAGCACTTCTCTTCAGTATCCGGTACTTTGGAGATTTCAACTGGGATGTGTTGTGTATACTTAGCTGCATCAGAATCGTTTCAATTTTTAGATTGATGTATATACATAACATAACCTATACGTCCATGAAAAGTATGAGTTGTGTAAGAAAGGGAGAGTACCTGTTTCACAAAATCAAACACTGCTTCTACAGAGAAGTAGTCATTGTTCTTGATTGAGTCCCAACAATCCTACATAGTTGTACATCAAACAAGAAAATTTCACATCTATCTGTTTCAATTTTTAGTTTTCAAATTTACTGTTTTCTTTCTCACAAAAGGAAAATTGAAGAATTATACCAAATGGCTGCAGAATTTTCCTGTGTGTGGATTGATGCCCATTACAGATGTGCCGGTATATACCACCTCGGGTTTCCATGGAAGAAGACCAAATTTCATCACCACGGTCCACCTTGTGGTGATCTCAAAAGGACCTGTCTACCATAAACATGAAATCACTAACTCAGAGTTACACTTGCACAATCAACACTACTTGAAGAACATAACTGATCATTATGGTCTATTCACTACTTGAAAGGGACAGAATTTTGTTCATCTTATATTTTCAACTTTGTTCTCCAATCTCATCTGATCCATTCCAATTGCATATTGATCTCTATTACTATCGTGCTAAATACAGCAAATATCATGACAGAATAAACCCTAATTTTACCTGCTTAACCCAATGGAGGCAATAATCAGGTGAGAACAAAGCCTTAACCATAGCAATGTTAAACAAATACCCTCCTAGACTATCATGCTTGGTGATTGGGTCTCTGTACTTGACCTGGTCGTCGTACGCCGTCCGATCAATCCCCTGATCGTCAAATAGATGGGACAAATCATCGTACAGAAACCTCACCTTCTCCTCCAAATTCACCGTTGAAGAACCATTACCTCCCTCCTCATCTTCCGCACGAACTACCGCTTGGTAGAACTCCCACATCGCCGTTGAAAAGACAGCTGTTTTCCGGCAAGATGGACTTGGTGGCTCCAATTAAGTCCACCGCAAGGATTCGCACCGGAAAACGGCCGGGAAAGTGAGAATATAGTAATGCAAGCCCTCGACCTTTATCAGAGTTACGTGCTTGCAGAAAAGCCATTGATAACTTCGTCGGTATTACGTATTAGAGAGGAAAACTTAGGATGACGTGGGGATCAAGGACAGAAGTTCTGTTCATTGCTGTCGATGGCCTATGGGAGAGCTGCATCAGTGAGTTCTATATCATTCTCTTTCATTTCATTGGAAAATGCTGATCCTCTTAAACCACGTTTAAAAACGTGGGTTTTAATTTTTAATTTTCTTTTTTCTAACGCATCATCCATAATTTGATAAATAAAAAACCAATCAAATCTACATCTTTTATATTTACAAAGAATATTTATATATACTAAATAATCTTTCTCTATCATTTTTCAGCTATTGATGAGCAAGCAATCAAATAACATTCTTTCCCAGATCAAATATTATTTTTTATCTGAAAATCAATATTATTATATGATAAGAAAATCATTAGTATATGTGTTCTTATATACTCCCATTCGGTTCTCTATGAAGTATGAACAGTGCATGGAGAAAAGGATTCTGCTAGCCCATTACCAATGTAACCAGCCCATAGGCTTTTACCCTTTCATGGCTGCAAATTATGTGTTGTATATATGCAATTGTAGCTACAATTTATGAAATCATATAATATATTTCGTGTTTGGTAAGACTTAAAATCATAATGATAGTAATTATATAGGATAGTTCATTCCGACTCTAGAGAAGAAGTTAATTCTATAAATTAAAGGGGATATTATCCATTAAACTTAAAACTCATTTTAAATTTAAAACCATATTTTTATATATTTTCATAGATATATTTATACTTGCTTATTTAGTTTTACAAAATAAAAATAATTGTCCATCAAATAATTAAAACTATATTATTATTTTGTAAAAAACATGATTTTGACAACTTGAAAAACCTTTAAAACAGATATTTTGTTCGAAAACAGTATAATTGGTTCAATTACAAACTCATTAAGTTATTAGTTGGTCTTTATTTTTTACATGTAGTTTAAAAAATAGCATATATTTACATAAACATTCACACATATATCATCAAATATGATATAATTTCTCGTTCATAACTCATATAAAATCAAAAACATATTTCAAGAATCTTTCATTCTAACATCATCGCAAAACACCAAGTATCAAGAATGACGTGTTCCAATTCTTTATTCTATTCCGATCCCTAATTCCAACGTCATTCCTAATTTCCTACGATCACACGTACCTGATCCAACAAGTCTTTGTACTTATTTTTTTTAATTATAAATATTGGTTTTAAAATACATATTTGGTAGGAAGGGATCTAAATTATATTTATATAAAATTTATTCCAAGAATTTTAATTTTACATTATGTTACAATTTTAAAATTTATATTAACACATAATATATATTTACGTACATTAATTGCGACAAAACTTATTATAAAAATAATCACAATCTTATTAGATAGGATAATTATTACTTAAAAAGTATCAATACAAAAGTTTGTTTTCTAAAGAAGAGTATTTGCAAAAGAACATATTGCTAACAAGGTTTAATACATGTAACATATTGATTCATAGAATGATCTTTTAGCATTAAGCTAGGGGTAATTCGTTGTTCTCAACTTTATCGATTTTTATTATACATGTATATTTAATTAATTAAATGGCACATTATAGTATGTGTATATGTGACAAAGATTATGCACGTAGCCACGTAGGGTCCATGCGCATATTATTTTTGTATGCATTTTATTTTAAAAATAAATATAAACGGACTATTTAAAAAAATATTTCTATACATTATTATATTAAATTTGTCAATAATCTAATAATATTCTAAAACTATTATGTAGATATTTTTACTGATTATAATTTTCTTATTTAACACGGTATTACACTAGTTTATCTTAAAAATCAATGACCAAGGCGACACATATATCCCATCAAATCAAGAGATATTCTGAATCAGAGACATTAGAAGTCTCCGTCCAGTTAGAAGTATTATTTTCCGAGCAAACTACACTGCTGAACACGCTAGGCTGGCTTGAAGCTTTGTGCGTCCCTTTAGACAAAGAAGACACACGAGTCGAACGAATCAAATCCAACTCGACTGCAACTTCTTTCATTGTCGGTCTGTATTGTCCTTCTTTCTCCAAACATCTTCTTGCAAGGTTTGCAACAGCAACCAGCTCATCCTCTCTTCCTTCCTTGGAGATCCGAGCATCGATAATCTCAAATAAACAAGAATTCTCCATAGAAGTAAGAAACAAGCCAGACAAAGTTCTATCCTCCCCACAACTCCCAACTGCACGAATTGCCTTCTGTGCAGTTAGAAGCTCAACAACGACAACTCCAAAGCTGTAAACATCGCTCTTCTCTGTAAACTGAAGAGATTGGTAGTATCCCGGATCAAGATAACCAAATGTGCCTATGACATTAGTAGTTAAATGACTTTTATCAATGGCTATGGATCTTGATATGCCAAAATCCGACACTTTAGCACGGTAGCTTCCATCTATAAGGATATTGGCTGACTTTATGTCGCGATGGTAAATGCCTATTGATGATTCTGAGTGCATGTAAGCAAGAGCTCCAGCTACATCTTGAGCAATCTGAAACCGCACTTCCCATGTCATCGGAAAGAAGTCTTCGTTTGTGGAGTGAAGGTGATCGGAAAGTGACCCGTTTGGGATGAACTCGTAAACAAGAAGAGGAACCTCGGTCTCCAAACAACACCCTAAGAGGTTCACTATATTCCTATGATCAATCCGAGAGAGGATAACGAGTTCGTTTATAAACTCGTTCAACCGGCTTTCGTCCATTGCGCTTTGTGACTTCTTTATAGCAACAATTCTTCCATCAGTTAACATTCCCTTGTATACAGTCCCTTGCCCGCCTTTCCCCAGGATTCGGTTATCGTTATACTCATCAGTGGCTTTCTGTAACTCTTCTGAAGCGAAAATTTGCGTTCTCCCAATACCACCATTTTCGGAAGACATCTCTTGTTTTAATAGCAAGCCGCCATTTGTGGCGAAAAACTTAGCCTTGAGTTTGTTCTCCTTGTTTTTCTTCATCCATTTGTACATGAAGAATATGCCTAATAGCAATAACAGCAGCAGAATGGCAATTCCGAATCCTACATCCATAGAGAATCATTTAAATCGAGTTTTACTCCTTTTGTTTTCATACAAAATCTTACCTAGCAACAACAGGAGTAGTATTGATGGCTTCTTCTTGGGTGGACATCCATAAGAGTTCTTTTGCATTCGAATGCAATTGCTGGCACAATCCTCACATCCTCTTACAACTGAAGCAAAAATAATATACATTGATCAATCTGTTTATCAACATCAAGCTGGATCATACTGATAGAATCCACTAGAAGCAAGAATCTCACTATTAGGATTGCGTAGAAAGAATCTCGCAAAACTTGAGGTTCAATATTCAAGTGTGGTTCACAATATGACGTTGTGCCTTCTTATAAAGAAAATCTAAATAACTAATCGACCCACTAACTATATACCAAAATTAAAGAAATAAAACACATGTAATTGGCAAATCAGTAGCTGATCATAGGCTACTGCAGAACCATATCACATACCTTTACATCCATAGGGAAGATAAGGATTCCCTTGATAGAACTCACTCTTGCAGCAGCAGACATAACCGCCTTCGTTACCAGAGCTTCTTTGGCAAACAGCATTACCAAAGTCAGGCTGTGAGATCTGCAGATCCACAGCTGACCATTCCAGTACAGTTGGAAAGTAGGTCCATGAGTAGTAGTCGAGAAACTTGTTTGCCGCAGAAGTATCAACCAAAGACGCAAAGAAAATACCATTTGGATTAAGGGTGAAGTTGATCTTATAGAAATCGAGTGAAGACGGGAATGTAGTTTGGCAACATTCAACACCGTAGCAACTATTTGACAGCACAAAGCCTTCATTGACACAAATTGTTGAACAGCCAGCCAAGATCTTGTCATGCTTATCCATTAAGATGGCACTCCCTGTGCAGCCGCGAACCATGAAAAAATTGCGTTGCATCGAGAACACGTAAGGGGTGCCCGTCAAATTAGGACTTGAGTCCTGCAATACTGAGTAATTGGTACCCGACCATATGTCAGCAAGACTAAAAGGCATGGCAACTGTGAGCATAGGTTGACCAGTTGTTGGAACCAAGTCTATTTGTTTCAGCTCGAAATTGAATGAACGTAAGAAGGGTGTTGGAAGAGAAGTATTACTTGATGAGCTGCAATTGATCTCGTACCATGAATTGTGAAAGCAAGCAGAACCAATCCCGAATGGGTACGGGATGGTGATGTTTCCACAGAGGTACTTGCACCCAGTCTTGGCTATAGCGGGTTGGTCTCCTGCAGAGATGACTATTACAGACTGAAGCCATAGTAGGATCAACTGGTTCATATTCAGTAAAGGAATGCGTATTGAGATCATATCTACTTAGATTTTCAACTCAGGGAATAGTTTAAATGGAAGATATAGAAGGGTGACCAGGAATTTTATTTGCCGACCAATTCTATATCTTAAAACTTGCATTCAATCCAGAAGATATTATCTTCTAAGCTTTCGTACCTGGAAGAGGGCTAAGTCAATGTGGCGTATGTTTAATGCAATTGCCGGTGGTGGGACCATCATAATTGCCATCATAATCTTCAGCTCTGCACGTTGGCATCTTAGGTTCTTCACAGCAGGACAAAAAAAAGAAGGAATTTCTTCATTTTCTAAGAACTCAAAGAGTTGATTTAATTTCACTGAACATCATATTCATATCACACCAAAGCTATACAACAGAATGATTCAACATATCATCAGAGGTTAATAAGTTTAATTTCCATTCCCCTTTTGAAAAACATAATTAATAAGATCTCCTTTGCCCTCCCAGAAAGAAGTGGCAGATAGCTTTTTACCGAAAGAATAAAGGGTTAGAGATAGGCAAACCCCTCGTATACGGTTGTCAATGGATCATCTTCTTCCTTTAAGCTGAATTATTGCCTTTGAGTGACACTCAACTGTTCTATCTCAGCTAAAAGCTTTTGAGCATCAAGTGTCTTTTGAACTTGAAATTGGTCTCATCTCAGCATTCTTCCAACGGGGTGAAGTTGGGTATTTCTTCGAGCTCCTTGAGGAGACAGGAAGCCGAATTGGCTTGCATAGATCAAATGTTTTTCAAGGCATTGAATGATGATGACAGTCTTAAAAAGAGTTTGTTGAAACACAATGCCAAACCCTGTATGGTTTATTATCTGGCAGTGTCTCCAACCCCATCAACTTTGCTACAACACTAGGAGGCCGAGATAATTGCTTCCTACTCAAAACATCTTCATTAGAGCTATCATCACCTTCTGTAAATATGGAGAAAGATAAGACAAGTTTGAGACATAGCTCGAGCTTCACATGGAGCTCTTTCTGCTGTCCAAATACACAAGTCTCAACCTCAAACAGATCATGCTGATGCATCTTTTGGACAAGCTCAGCTGGACATCAAGCATCCATGGGAATTGCTGGCTTAAGCCAGATCAATGGTGGCTTAGTTGATTTGATTGTAGTAATTGATGTTGCTTATGTTTTGTCTTGTTAAGTAGTTGTTGCCCGTTGCTTTTGGTTTGCGGCTTAGGGTGATTTTGCTTTAAGATTTTGGATGATGTCTGTTCTGCTGTGAAGATATGTATTATTGTCTTCACAGCTATTGTTCCAAGTTTGACCTCAAAATCTTATTGTTATCTTTATATGATGTGATTAAATGATACGAGTCAGAATGGCGTTGCCTTGAGCTCTGCACCAGAGGCCCCATTCATCTTTTCCGCTATCTTCTTTAGATCAATGCCCCTCATAAATATCTGCATACCTAAGACAAAAATGGAATGAAACATAGACATAGTCAATAGGAAGATAAGTAAATCTAATTAACACAAGACACGGGGAACTAGATATGACCGTCATTAGCAAGTATATATATGACATTTTATTATTACATTACATACGCCTAACATAAGCTATTAGTCTCTTCATCTAGTGCCTTAACAACAAGCTAAAGGCATCGATCAAGATCTACCATACTCACGCTCGTATTTACTCTTCACTTATGGTGATATCCCAGTCTTCAAGTTGGTATATTGAATCATTGATTCCAGTTCTTCAAATATAACGTTAGTGAGGGCTGATCCAAAACCCAAACGCAATATAGTATGAATAACAAAGGTATTGTGTACAAGTAGTGTTTTGAACTTCTGAAGTGACCATTTTTACGCATTCTGCACTTCACCTTCACGTATATGATAAATCTAACACTAAATCCCACACTTTCACTGCTGAGTTTAATCCATGCTGAACTCTTCAAGCCATATCAGTACCTCATTCCTCTTCATTGCATAAATAGCCACAGGATCCCGACAGCAAACAACGAAAACAGCGAGCGACATGTCAGCATCCTAGATAAAAACATAGATCAAAGGAACAAAGCTATTAGCTATAGATTACCATAATGAAAGTCCATGTTCTTCCAGGATCATTGTATCTTGCAAGTACACATCCCATTCTGGGTTTTAGCCCATCTCTTAAGAGACTTGCCCTCAGTTCTCTCTCTTTCTCCAGGACTACATCTTCAGTGGGTTTTCCGCTGAATTTCAAGACAGCCGCCACTCCTCCTTCCACCTCCCTTAGGCTTACGGTTTCTTCGTTTGGAGCTGGCAAGCTGTTGTAGAAAACGTACAGTTAGCTAACATATGGATAATAATGGAAGTGATTTCGGGTTATTAAGATGTGACTTGAAATCACCTGTTTAAATCCTTCTGTTGTGGAAGGACTATCTGAACGGCCACTTTGGACGCCTCAGGATCAATGGTTTCTGTGAAAACTGGTGTGGTCATTGGGATCTTTTCTGTTGCCGAATTCTTCCCGAATATGTAACTAGATAATGAAACAAAACTAGCATAAGCATGAAAATTGGAATAGAATTTTTGGGTACAATTGGCAAATGATGCTTACCCGGCAACAGAATTGAATCCAGTTGACCCTGATAGCTTTTCTCCCTTTGTTTCTACAACTATAAATGGAGAGTACTTCCTTATCTGCAAGTTTGTATGTTCTTTGATTAGCTAAACAGAAATTTGGATGCAGAAAACAATCATCAGATACCTTGAGTAACTCGCCAGAAAAAACTCCTAATTATGACAGATGACATTAGTTTACTGTGTGAAATGAGTACATTTGTAAGATAGTTTGTGAGGTGATCCAGTCACTTATACATTATACTGATTGTTTTTCATGCTTTACACTAATACATCAGAATAAAGACAACGTAACATATTTCTTTCCTTGGAGCTCTTTCTTTGTACTCTCTGTTTCACTCAATATCATTTCTTTTTATTTCATTTGATCAATTTTGTTCTTGTTCTTCATTTCCTGAACAATGCACTTTACAGCAGATTAAAGAGAGACAAGCATGTAGTTTGTATTGAAATTCTTGATCCCTAAGCTTTATAGCAATTCAATGCAGCACAAACTTGCTGGATAGACCTATAAACCAAAGTTGTAACCAAAACAGGTTACAAGCATCTACACACTATTATTACAGTAATCCCACCACAAAAAAAACTATTATTACAGTAATTGTTGTAAATGAAAATACACAAATCAGAACATACCTCATAACCAGCAGTTCTCTTCAGTATCTGGTACTTTGGAGATTCCAACTCGGGTGTTTTGTATATCCTTAGCTACATCAGATAATAAAGACAGGAACAATTGATGATTAAAACAGATAAGAAGACAACATTATATTCCTTTCAAAAAAGAGAAGACGACAATATACACAACCTATACAAGTATGAACTAGATAAGATAGAAAGAGTACCTGTTTTAGCAAATCCAACACACCATCTACAGAGAAGTATTCATTATTCTTAATTGAGTCCCAATAATCCTACATAGTAGTACATCAAACAAGAAAAATTCACATTTATCTACGGTTAAAAATTTTGGTTTTTAATCAGCAATTGACTTTCTCACAAAGAAAATTTTGAAGTGTACCAAATGGCTGCAGAATTTTCCTGTCTGTGGATTGATGCCCATCACAGATGTGCCAGTAAATACCAGCTCGGGCTTCCATGGAAGAAGAGCGAATTTCATTACCATAGTCCACCTTGTGGTGATTTCATACGGTCCTGTCTACAATAAACATGAAATCACCATCTTGGAGTGATACTTGCATAAGCAAATTTCACAGCTCACATTATTCATCACCACAATTTACAGCAAATTGACGTCTCATCCCGCAAACATGTACCCATATAGGATAACATTGTGCACACTTACATACAAAAAGTCAAAAACTATCCCAAAATGCCACAATTTACAGCATAACTTTCAACTACACCAATCACAAGCTAGTTGCCACCATTGGAACAGTGGCTAACCACAATTTTCAAGCTGGGGTAAATAATTCAGGAAATATCTACTACTATAGTACTATCATGGCTAAACACAGAAAAACAGCCAAATAACATGACATTAAAAACCATAGTTTTACCTGCTTAACCCAATGGAGGCGAAAATCGGGCGAGAACAAGGCCCTCAACATAGCAATGTTAAACAAATAGCCTCCAATACTGTCATGCTTGGTGATTGGGTCTCTGAACTTGACCTGATCGTCGTACGCCGTCCGATCAATCCCCTGATCGTCAAATAGATGGGGCAAATCATCGTACAGAAACCTCACCTTCTCCTCCAAATCCACAGTCGAAACTTCCTTAAGCCCCACCTGATTTACCACTCGAACTACACGCTTTGTAGAAATCCCACATCGCCGGTGTAAATAAATTGATTTCCCGGCGAGATGGACATGGAGACTCCGGTTGAGTCCACCGCAAGGATTCCCGGCGGAAAACGGCCGAAAAATTGTGTAGCTAGTATTGCAAGCCCTTGCCATTTCTCTAAGTTACGTGCCTCCACCAACACCATTGATAATTTCGTCATGGTTAGACGGTAAAATCTAGGATGGTGTGGGGGATCAAAAAGGATTTAGGCCACAGAAGTTCTAATGGCTAAGGGAGAACTGAAGTGTTAATTTTTGTCCCATTTCATGACCATGGTCCACTTGTGGTGATTTCAAAACAGGATGTAATATTTTTTTTTAAAAGAAAGAAAAAGGATGTAATAAATATTTAATAATATTAATTAGTTAGAAATATATTCGTAGTAGAGATTGAGGGATATGTAACGATGAAAACGTTATATTGCTTCGGCCTACTAGGACGGAGGTGATCGAGTTGTTGGGATCATATTATTGAGCTGATGTTGGAACTTGTTCATATTCATACACCAATCAGGCATCTCGGCCACTCGGCCCGCCCTTTTCCGAGTCATCCATACTTGTATGAGTGGACATTTTTCCGTATGTTGTACATCAAACATATTACAATGATGATGACAATGATGATGAGGGGCTACCGTTCTGTTGGGAAAAATCCGCGTTTTCGGTTCACTCCTAGTATATATGAATGGGTAATTTATTGCGCACTCACACACTCGTATACAACTTCACTTACAAGCTCTCTTAGAAGCCTTATTACTCTCTTCTTGATGGAGTTGTAAAAATGAGGGGTGACCTCTCCTATTTATAGTCATCTCCACCTCCTCTACGGAAAGGTTCCGGAACTCGATCCTCCTAGATTATTCCGGAGCCTTCTCACTCAATCCTATACAAGTCTAGAACTCCCCCTAGATTTCTAGTCTAGTTTACAAAGTTCCGTCGAGTTCTAGATGTCTCCGTCATCTTCCGGGTAGGCATCTTTCCGGAATGAAGGTTCCGTCACATTCTGGAATATTCCGCATCCTTCCATAAGGTTCCACTACTTTCCGGAATCTTCCGCCTTCTTCCGGAATCTTCTTCTACCTTCTAGAGTGACCCATTATCATAATATTTATATTTGAAAATATGAATTAGTCTAACACGTTCAACCATGCTTGGATGAGAAGGACAAACTTGTCTATAGGGGAGCTTATTAATGTGCTTGTTGATGATCTTACTGATGTGCTTGCTGACCCACCATGTATTCCAGTTGATGCCTCTTCTAACACAACCCTTAGGATATCCAACACCGGAGCTCTCCATATTAGTGATGTACTCACTTGTTATTCCACCCAATAGGATTGTAGCATACGGATAAACGAGATTTGAAATTGACACTAGCTTGTCATTATTAAAGTATTTGTTATAATTTGGTTTAATTGGCTATAAGGTTATACTTAAAGGGTGTCACAAAGCAGATAAAGGTCCTCGTACGGCGAGAGCAACTCAAGTAGTTGAGTAGTTGGTCTCGATATAGATGACCACTTGTTATAATATGACCTTGGACTAATGTATGTGGTATGTCATTACGTGGTGTTGATCACTCATTGATTCACACTTTTGGGGATAGCTGACATCTTGAGGCTAATAGTTTTCACATTTTATAGGGTGAGATAGGGTGAGATGACCGTCACACTACACAATGTTGTCATCATTTTGGGCCTCAATAGTCAATTGAAATGCCTTGGAGATGTCATTCACCCTCGCCTTTCCTTGTCTTGGCTTATCGATACATTCGGGATCTCAAATGTTAGACGCGTACTTATTATGGTGCCCTATTTGTTAGGGCTTGAAGACGACGTTCACCCCATTGCGTCTTGATCCACTTACCCTATCGGCTTCCATCACTTCAATCAACATTTTATTCTTTTTTAGGTTGGCGTTGGTGATCGACAAGTCGACCAACTAGATTCGTCCTTAGTTGATCTATTTGGCTTGAGATCATGAGAGGACGTGGTCTTACACATGAGGCAGTAGCATATGTACATAGGTTATTTACTATACTAAGTTCAATTTAATTTTTTTTATTTTTTGTTTTAGTGTAATTCGTTTCCATGTTAAGAATGTTTGTACAAGATGTTCGATAACTCTTCACAACAGTGTGAAGACTATTGACGATTGCACGACTCTCTCTTACATATTTGGTTTCATACTTTTCCAGCTTTGGTATCATACTATTTATTATTAATGATCATGATTCCGTTTCGTGAATCTAGTATTGGATCTACACACATTTTTCATCATTAGGGTGTGCAACGTTGGAGGGTTCCGGTTTACATGGATCGGTTCTTTGGACTCGAGACTAGTTGTCCCGAAGACACCGACGTTGAGTATGAAGAGGTTGAGGTTGCTCCATACGCATTAGGGGTGGGCAACGGATCGATCCGATCCGAATATCCGGATATCCGAATAAAAATTTTCATAAAACCCCCGATCCGAATCCGATCCGTATCCGGCCGGATATCCGACACTTTTTCCCGGATCGGATCGGATAGTTATCCGCGGATATCCGGCCGATCCGTTTGATCCAAATTCCAAAATATGCTATCCGAAAATGATTTTTACCCGGACCGGATCGGATTATTATCCGCGGATATCCGGATGATCCGTTTTATCCGAATGACTTTGTTTGACCCGGTTGATCCGTTTGATCCGAAAATGAATTTATCCGGATCAGGATAGCCAACTGATCCGCATATCCGTTTGATCCGAACATGTATTACCTACTTTGTTTAACACTAAACGTAATTAAAAAAAAAATTTCAAAGACACAAAACAAAATCCAAATAAAAATGCTAATTCATAGATATGATTATAAAAAGAACATTAAATTACATTGTGATAAGAAAATAAAATTAAGGTTTTTAAAACAATTGATATATCTAATTTTACCCTTTATAACTACTTCATAAAATACAAAATAAAAAAGATGGAGCATGCTAAAGTAAAAGTAAACAATTTTAATCTTGATAAATATTTGATTTTTGTAGTGTTAAAAACATTAATAAATAGAAAATGTTATCATTAATATTATCAAAGTTAATTAACTTATTTTTAAGGCAATAAAATCTAGTTGATTGTAATTTCATTAAAAATATTATGAATAAGAATTGCACAAGAAAAAACGATATTAATACAAAATTAATATAATATGAATTTTTTTTATACTTGAAAACAAAAATATTTTATATATACATACATATATAGACGGTTTCATGAAATGAGACGTCTTATAATAAAATATTGATTTGTTAAGAACAAATGACTAAAGTAATAGTTATCAAAATCATTATTACTTATATTATTGAAAAACTTATTTTTAAGGCTTTAACACATATCTTATATCTAACATTGTTAAAAGAGTTAGACTTTTAAAACATCATTATACAAACTTATACTATATAATAAGAAACTTATATTAATACATATCTTATTTTTAATACTTTACACACACATCGTCATTATTTATAAAACCATAAACTTATATTTAAGAGAAAATATGAGCATATGTATTAAACAACAATTCAGATTATGATCATACTTATAAAATATGTTTATGTATGTTGTAAATAAAATTAATGTGATCTATTCATTGTTTTGCTTAAATATTTAACTTTACCATGTAACTTATTTAATTCATTTAAATAAGACCAATTTCTAATAAAAGATTATTATTGAGATTAACTTGTACATATATAATTTATGAAGTTGTAAACAAAGACATAATCATATTTATAAACATATATATGTTAGAACGACATCAACTTATATTAAAAGATTATTATGAACATTTGTTAGTTTAAAGTTTAAACGAGATAAACTTATGATAAAATACATTGTCAAGACTAACTTGTACATATGTAAGTTATTAAGCTGTAAACAAAAGCATATTATATATTTATAAACATATATGTGTTAGAACGACATTAACTTATGTTAAAAGATTATTATGAATATTTGTTAGTTTAATTTTAAACGAGATCAACTTATGATAAAATACATTATCGAGACTAACTTGGACATATATAAGTTATTAAGTTGTAACCAAAGACATAATCATATTTATAAACATATATATGTTAGAACGACATTAACTTATATTAAAGATTATTATGAACATTTGTTAGTTTAAAGTTTAAACGAGATCAACTTATGATAAACCACATTATCGAGACTAAATTGTACATATATAAGTTATTAAGTTGTAAACAAAGACATAATCATATTTATAAACATATATATGTTAGAACGACATTAACTTATATTAAAAGATTATTATGAACATTTGTTAGTTTAAAGTTTAAACGAGATCAACTTATGATAAAATACATTATCGAGACTAAGTTGTACATATATAAGTTATTAAGTTGTAAACAAAGACATAATCATATTTATAAACATCTATATGTTAAAACGAGATCAACTTATATTAAAAGATTTTTATGAGCATTTGTTAGTTTAAACGATATCAACTTATGATAAAATATATTATCGAAATTAATATTATCATAGCAAAGATATAATCATATTTATAAAAGATTCTTATGAACATTTGTTGATTTGAACATTTTCGATTCATTAATTTGTCTAACTCAAACATTTTTACAACGCAATATATTTTTAAATACAAATAATAGTACAAAATGATAAAATATAACTTTTTAAAGTATAATTTATTGTTTATTTGATTAAATATTGTCAAATATGAATATTATTACAAAATTACTATATTATATACATACAAATATTTTTATGCTATTTAAGTATAAATTTATTGTTTATTTGATATTTTATACAAATATTTGTTTACAATTAAATGTTTTTAACTGGATATCTGACAACCCGCGGATATCCGGTGATCCGACGATCCGCGGATATCCGATGATCCGACTGATCCATGGATATCCGATAACCCGACGATCCGTGGATATCCGACGATCCGGCAATCTGCGGATATCCGGAAATATCCGGATATCGGTATTTTATCCGGATACCCGCGGATATCCGAATGGCTAAAACACCGATCTGTATCCGATCCGGTGATCCGGGAAAATCTCCCGGATCGGATCGGATTCGGACCGGATCAAAACGGATACTAAAATATCGGGTTTTTCCGGATCGGGTCAACGGATTTTTCGGATCTGATCGACGGATCGGATTGGTTTTGCCCACCCCTAATACGCATATCGATCCGGTATGAGCAGATGACGTGAAGTTCATGTTGTAGGAAGACCGATACTTATCTATTTTAAAATTAAAATTCAATAAAATCAAATCTGTGTATAAGACAGGTATTACATTTTCGACAGGTTAAACCGTATTTAATATATATATATATATATATTAATTATTTTGCCATCTCAGTTAATAAAAAAACGTTTTTTTAAAAATTCCAAATTTGAAGCTCGATACTTTTCCCCTTGAGCAAGCCAGAACATAAAACCGCAATCTCGATTGCGAGAAAGAATCCTACATAGTTCGCACCGGGGAGAAAGATTCAGATCTTGAAAGACTGGATAACAATGGCTACCGCCGATGTAAATTTGATGCAACCTCAATCGAACCAAGGAGAGATCTGCGCTGCGAAGCCGTCAAGGCCTGGCGAAGGTCTCAGGCAGTACTACTTGCAACGAATTCATGAACTTCAACTCCATCTTCGTCAGAAGAATCACAATTTGCAGCGTCTCGAGGCTCAACGTAACGAGCTCAATTCTCGAGGTATGAAGTTTGCTTTTCACAAATTATAGGTCAGTTTTTTAAGTTGTTTGAAGGAAGGAGTTTATTTTGATCTGCAATGCGAGTTCTTGGGAATTTTGATTGAATTTGAAGGTCGATGTTGAACTTGGGTTACGGTTGGTGTGTATAGGTAAAGGGAATGCGATTTCCATATGTTATGGCTGCGAAATTTTTAGAATTTGGGTTATCTATACGAGCTGACCTGGGATTTATGAGTGGTGATAGTCTGATAGATAAACAAGGTGCACCATGTAACCGAAAATTTGTTGTGGCAATGATAATATTTGAAGTGATGGACTAAACCGTCGTAAACTTCATGTTTCCTTAGATTTTTAGTTATCTTTAAGTAGGAGTGATAGAGATCACCTGCGTCACCATTGGAGGCCCAATATTTTTCAGCTAATAAGGTACAGACCTTGTTGATGGACTAGCCATTAGCTGCGTTAGTATCTATCTCTCCTTGATGAGATCTTACACGGCCCCTTTCCTCAACATCCTTCATGAAAAGATAAATCATGACAAAAGTCAATGCAAAATTGAAGAGCCGAATGAGTGCAAGGCTTATATTTCGCAACAATAAAAGTTATAAACGATTTTTTGGTTTTAAATTTGTATTCTTTGCCATATATGAATTTACTAGGGATGGTTACTTGAAACAGACGTGGTTCAGTTTGGAAATTTCAGATCTCTTTGTAGGTCCAATTCTTAGGTTGGCTTGAAGTGTGGTTTTCTATACCCATCAAGGCATTTTGTTGTTATTTTATGAAAATTTCCCTTGATATGCAGTTGTGGTTTATGATTGGACTTCCAAAAATAAGTTGTTAATGTCATCGTGTGTGTGCTATGACAGTGAGAGCACTTAAAGAAGAACTACAACTACTCCAAGAACCCGGATCATATGTTGGCGAAGTTGTTAAAGTGATGGGAAAGTCCAAGGTGTTGGTCAAAGTAAGCGTGATTTTTATCTGTTGGCAAGGTTTCTTATTTAGTGTCCTACTATATAAAGAACAATATTAGGTCTTGTTGTTGTTGTAGGCATTGTCTTTGATTAAAAAAATAATTATATTTCAGCATTCCAGTAAGATCATTTTTCCATTAACTACCTTATTAGGTTTTATAAGCTAAAAGCCTGAAAGTACCTTACATGTCCAAGTTTGATGCAGAAATTGCTAAAATTGTTGAGCTTTTGTGCTAACTGTGCTTTTTCCTTTTTAAAAGTTTCTCCTCAGAACACACAGTTGTAAAGAAAGAACCTTTATAGGATTAATATGAATTGGGCAGCAGTAATGTAAATAAATCATTTGGCTACAATTTTGAAAGCAAAATTTTGTTAAACGGGTATACTAGTATGCATTATTCTCCTCAAACTGTTGTTGGAGTGAGATCTTTGATTTGATGGAATGGTGGAGGTGTTGGCAGTTGGCAAGTCATGGGTGATCATTGGTCCGATGCTTCGGGGCCCTAGTAACAGCGGCAGTAACTCTAACTGTATTGTGATTTCATTTTGCCAAAAAATTTGCCCCCTTTTCTATAGGCAAACGTCTCAAGAGTGGAAAAGATGTCCTAGTAGTTTATTAACAATCACACTAGAGATAACTTACTGTTTGAATTCTGGAAGAGGTATTGATAAGATTTTGTGCAATAAGTAGAATGGAAGGGTATGCTTCGCAAAAAAACTTTTGAAGGATTAAAAACTAGTATAAATAAATAGTTTTAGTTGAAATAGTTGGGTAGTGCAGAAAAAAGATTGGAGGTGCTGTATTTTTGTTAAGGCCTATTTTTTTTGTTCATAGCATTTTGATGTACAATAGATGGTTTCTTTTTTAGGGATTTCTACATGCTAGTTCATCTTCAAGTGAATTGATAACATATACCAATTGCTTTTATTGTTTTAGTCAATTATGTGAAAGATCTATCGCCTGAAATAAAGTAATTTTACTGTGACGATGACCTTTTCTCATTCTTTTCTATCCCTGCAAATACTGTATGTTTTGAAGGTGCATCCAGAAGGAAAATATGTTGTTGATATTGATAAAAGCATTGATATAACCAAGATCACACCATCAACACGAGTTGCATTACGAAATGACAGCTACGTTCTCCATCTAGTATTGCCTAGCAAAGTGGATCCTTTGGTCAATCTTATGAAAGTTGAAAAGGTTCCTGATTCTACGTATGACATGATTGGTGGTCTTGACCAACAAATTAAGGAGATTAAGGAGGTGCGTTATTCGTTCACTTTTTAATATTGCATCGACAAATATTAGAAGTTCAGATTTGCTTAACTATATTGAGTCCCGATTTTACTTGATGATTTCTTACTCATTATATGTTTCCCTTTTCCTGTTCTGCCAGGTTATAGAACTGCCAATTAAACATCCTGAGTTATTTGAGAGTCTTGGAATTGCTCAGCCGAAGGTATGCTTGATGCACAAATTTGGATAGTACTTCTCCTTCTCATACTTAAAATGTTCATCTTTGTTTTGATCAATTCACATGGTAGATACCATTCCAACTTTAAAAATATTGTGTTTCAGGGAGTCCTGCTTTACGGACCACCTGGTACCGGAAAAACTCTCTTGGCAAGGGCTGTTGCTCATCACACTGATTGTACCTTCATAAGGGTTTCAGGATCCGAGTTGGTTCAGAAGTACATTGGAGAAGGTTCCCGTATGGTCAGGGAACTTTTCGTTATGGCCAGGTTCTGTTTGATTCTTCATTCTATATTTAATACTGTGTTGTTTGGTATGATCTCCTTGAGATAAGAGGCATTTGATTTTTGGCTCTTCGCCATAAAAATTTAATGGTATTTGAAATCAAGCATGCAAGAGGAGAACCACCTATTCAGTGCATTACAAATCTTCTTGATATTTGATAAGCATTTATCCAATGAAGCTAATGATTTTTTTATGAAGATACTGATTTGGCCTTTTTTTACATGCTTTGGCCATGCTCCAACTCGTGGATGCTTTAGCTTCTCTTTTGTTTTTCAATATATACCCTTAATTATAATCTCAATACTTCTCCCCTCTTTTTATACAGAGAACATGCCCCATCCATTATTTTCATGGATGAGATTGACAGTATAGGTTCAGCGAGAATGGAGTCGGGCTCTGGTAATGGTGACAGTGAAGTTCAGAGGACTATGTTGGAGCTTCTGAATCAATTGGATGGATTTGAAGCATCAAACAAAATTAAGGTAAATCCTGTAAAACTTTTGGCTACTGATTCAAACACAACATAAACAATGATTCTTCATCTTAAACTCTGTTCACCTTGCAATGTTGGCAGGTATTGATGGCAACAAATCGTATAGATATTCTGGATCAGGCTTTACTTAGGCCAGGAAGAATTGATAGGAAGATCGAGTTTCCAAATCCTAATGAAGATGTAATTCTCGGCCTTGACCATATTTCTTTCAAAAGCTTGAATTTTCTTAATCGTTTCAGTTGTTTGTGTTGGTTAGATTTAGTTCTTCTTTTTTACCTATCTTTTTATTGATTATCTTTCTTTTCAATTTTGTCTTTTTATGTTTGCAGTCACGTTGTGATATTTTGAAGATTCATTCAAGAAAGATGAATCTCATGAGGGGCATTGATCTAAAGAAGATAGCGGAAAAGATGAATGGCGCCTCTGGTGCAGAGCTCAAGGTAACAACACTTGACTCATATCATTAAATCACATCTTCTAAAGATAACAATAAGATTTTGAAGTCAACTTGTTGTATGGAACAATAGCTGTGAAAAATAGTACGCATAACACCTAATCAAAAGCCCCTTATGCAAAATAGCATAATTACAAGATAAATTTTGGATGGATCATTCTGATTATTTCTTGGGCTATAGGCTGTGTGCACGGAAGCTGGAATGTTTGCTCTGAGGGAGAGAAGAGTACACGTGACACAAGAGGACTTTGAGATGGCCGTTGCCAAGGTTATGAAGAAAGACACTGAGAAAAACATGTCGTTACGCAAACTGTGGAAGTAGAAGCTGTCGCCTGTACGCTTCACATCGTTTCATGTGTGTATTGAAACTGAAAGAACTGATTTGTGTTTAGAACTTTG
The DNA here is from genome assembly GCA_002319775.1 of Fagopyrum tataricum. Classification (NCBI taxonomy): domain Eukaryota; kingdom Viridiplantae; phylum Streptophyta; class Magnoliopsida; order Caryophyllales; family Polygonaceae; genus Fagopyrum; species Fagopyrum tataricum. The sequence continues at coordinate 58,694,544 of CM008280.1, forward strand.
GATCTGTTTTTACCTCCTTTTTAGTTATCGAGTTGCTGTATCTTCTAGCATTCGATTTGGCGTTTCATTTTCACTGTATCTCGCGACTATGCAAATACTAGCAACTCGTTGCTTTTATTTAAACGACACTTTGTTCAATTACTTTGTTAATGTTGAGGAAACTAATGAATGCATAACAGTGACAAAAATATCAAAAGTCTTCCAAGCAAAATCATCCTCGAACCAGAACCAGAACCAAAACCAAAAGCAAAGGTAACAACCAGTTACATGACAAAAACATAAACTGACATCGAATAAAGCAACAAAAACATCATCAATCTAGCTTCTCCGAAACATGAAGGTGGAAGCTAGTCCAACAGGGAAAGTGTTGTCCCAACTTTTACCATATGCTTTCTTATTTTCATATCCTGGATATATCCACCTATCAAAGCTCACCTCTCTTTTAAGCACCAAACCATGATCCATCGCCAGCTCAACTATATTCCATTGGCTATATGGATGAGCTGTCTTATGTGTCACATGAACTTCGCCATCCTCCGTCAGCATGTTCTTTGCAGCCTTAAAGAAGCTGCTCACTACCAGTTTATGACAGCTACAAGCATTCAACCGTTGATAACAAATTTGTTAGTCGAATCGATAAAACCACGATCGAGGAAAAGCATTTTCAAGTCTAAATACATACTCAATATACCAACTAGCACATTCCTTGGGTCCAAAGAAGATTCCACCTGCATGAGGGAAATTGAACACAATCCTGTCAAAATATTTGCCCTTTAGCTGAGGTTCGTTGTTCATGGTATCAACGTCAACGTGGTGAATAACAACCGCCCCTCGCTCTTCCAAATTCGGCAAGTGTTTCTCCCCTTTAGTGTATTCACTAACTATTGTACCTGCAATCATCATCAACCACAGATCGATGAACACTTTGCGCGCACACACACATATATATAGACAACAGTTGAAGTTCAGTACGTCTCGAGTCCAGTGAAGTAGCTACAAGGTTAGACGCAGACACAAAAGCATCAGCTAAGCAGGAAGCGAAGGAGAAATCGCCTTCGCCAACCAGTAGGATTTTCTGTTTGTTAGTGTAATGTCCTATACGCTGCTCTTCGCCTACTACTACATCAGCTTTACCATCATTATTTTCTTCAACATCATGATCATCTTCTTGTACTGATTCAGTACTATTACCAATTACTTTCTTGAACATCATCCTTACAATCCAAGCAATGATGATGATCAACTTCCCCAATTTGTGGGATTCCAGTATCTACATGCAACATTAAAGTAAACATAAAAATATGATTCACATTATAAACTGAAACTCATTATACAGTTATATATATACCTTGAGATGTACTGGGGACAATGTTTGAAGTGGATCCTGAAGCATTATAATTATTATGATCATCTTCTAATTGTATTGATTCAATACTATCAATAACATTACTTTCTTGAACATCAACCCTACAATCCAATTCCAAGCAATGATGATGAACTTCCCCAATTTGTGGAAGTACAATTTCCCCTAATTCTTCCATGACTTGCAAGTTTTTCGCAGCTTCCACATATTTGCTGATTTCATTATCTACATGCAAACATTAAGCATAAAAATATGATTCACATTATAAACTGAAACTCATTATACCTTGAGATGGGGCGACAATGTTGGAAGTGGATCCTAAAGCATCTTCCTCAACAACTAGGATTTTCTTTTCAACATTTTGATGATCCTCTTCTAGAGTGGCTACACCAGGTTGACCGTTGAAAATTACAGCATTACCATTATCAAGCTTAGCCTCATCACCAGTTACTTCCATAGTTATCTTTTACCCAATTCAAATGTATACGATTGCAGTATAGATCTTCTTGGCCGATCAATGAGTTAAATATATAGTACTCCGTAAGAGATTAGTTGAGTCAATCGGAAAAGTTTTAACTTTTAACAGTGAGTCTAACTAGCTAGCTTAGAGGCTAGAGCTGTCATTACTGACCTGCAATATCCTGAAATGACGATTCAACTGCCAAAAACTCTTGGCTTACTGCCGGGGATAATTACCACAATTTCGAAGAAATGAAAAAACACAACACGATACTATTTTGCTACAACCAGTCCAGTTACGTAATTTTCATACCTATTTTGGTCTAAGAAAATTAGCGTACCCAACCCTCTTAAAAAGATGTTGGAAATTTTCTTACACTTCCCCTTTCAAATATTACAGTCCTACGAATCACTTAAATCTCATTTGATGTCATTGCTGGAAGTGCAACTTCTTTTTTACTTTGCAAGATATATGTTTGCACAGGGAAAAAGGTAAAAAAAAAAAAACTACAAAATTCCTTTAATTTGCCGTTATCTTATGAGTGACGTGGACTTCCCCTTTCTCCGTTACCTCTAAGTTATTATTTTCTTTTTTAAATATTTGGGCGAACGTACGTAGTTCCATTCAGAATTATTCTTCTGCCATGGGTCTTCGGCAGTCAAAAGAAAAGGGATTGACATAACCCGACACAACGGGCTAAGACGGATAAGTGACTAAGGGGCTGTTCGGCGTAGCTTTTTCGTTAGATTTTGATGAAGCTTTACGTTTTTAGAAAACTACGTGGTGTTTGGTAAGTGAGCTTATTCATTAGCTTTAGCTTTTTCAAAAGTTTTTTGAAAAGGTTTTTAAAAAGCTACAAAACATAGTTTTTTGTAGAGCTTTCTAAAAAATAAGACGATTTTAACCTTGTTTAAATTGGAAAGTATTAATTATATTTATAAAATGTGTCCTTTTTGGTAATTTCACCACAAAAATTTACCCATAAATCTCCACATACCAAACACTTTTTAGCTTCTTCGTTAGATTTTCATATTTTACAAAGTTACTCAATACTCTATCCAAAAATACACCCAAAAAGCTTAAACTACCGAAAAAACTCGCTTTACCGAACAGGCCCTAAGGGCCACTATTTTAGTTCATCCACGTTCAATGTGCATTTGAATCTTTATCGTATCTTTAGTTCAGAAATTAATTTGGAGTTTTTTTTTTTAAATTTGACATTTTGTATATTTTTTTTAATATTATTAAACAAATTTATAAATTTATTTTACTCCAATCCAAAATCTCTTCTAAATTTTTTTAAACTCAAATAAACTGTTTTTTTTTTATACAAGGTAAGTAAGGGAGGTGAATCAGTTTCTAAAACTGATCGACCTACGACATACTTTCGGATGAGAAGAACCACATCATCAAGGATAGCATCGTCATCTTCATGTGCTGAATGGCCGTGCATAGCTAGTTTATCTGCAACCGTATTGACTTCTCTAAAGATGTTTTTGATGCTAGAATGTGGGATGCTCGCAATCATGACGAAAATATCGGAAATGATCATGTCTGTCTCCCAAGGTGGCTTCCATGTCCTGTTGATCGAATTCATGAGCATAAGATTGTCCCCCTCAATCTCAATGACTGGATACCCTAGAAGTATGGCCTTTTGAAGGCCCTTCCGCAAAGCAAAGACTTCGGCTTCAAGAATTGAATCCGCTCTACACTTTCCTTTTCCTGTAACAAGGGGTTGACCCTGATTATCTCGAATGATGAATCCATAAGCAAATTGGTTAGACTTCTTTGTTGATGCGTCGAAATTCAGTTTGACAACATTTACATTAGGTTTTTACCATATGATATTCCTAGTTTTTCTTCTTGTTCTTGGTTGATTGTTCTTCTTATGTTTCATATTGGCTTGTTCTCATTCCTCTAATTGTTTTTGAGCATTTACTTTTAGGTTTGGGGTTGGTTTTTTTTATTGTTAAAGATAATTTAATTTCTATCTAGCCAGATATTATACCAGAGCATGGTAATTTTTCTCACATCTAATGACGATATTTGTTCCTTCAGTTGCGATAGTGTGTCATACGTTGATTGGTTGTATGTGTCCATATCTTTCATGATATTCGAAATTTTTGAGTCATCCAAAGAGTCATGTGTACATTTACATTCAAAGAAGAGATGTTGAGCATTCTTTGTATGGTGGTTACAAAACACGCAATTCATTACTATCGGGATTTTTGTTTATCGAGATTTTTTCTTTTGTTGGGAGGTCGTTCATAGATAACTAACTCCATAGGAAAATTTTCACTTTTGACATTATATTCATGTTCCATATCCATGTTTTGTCTTCAAACACTCCAACTTTCAACTGTTGGATCATTATCATAGCGGATTTAGTTGAATACCAACCTTCTTCGTTGTTTACCCAATATACTCGGTCTCTAATGTCATTTATGGGTAGGTTATAACACTTGATCTTGTTAATGATGTTAACCGGAAGAGAACCAACTAGTTGGTCAATTAGTGGTTCGTTCCACATTTACATAAAAATAAGCCCATTAATTCAATGAAAATATTATTACTTGTCAAATACTACTCCGTATTTCTTAATTAGAAGAAAAATAAGCCCATTTTGGTTTGACTATATCTTGTGACAAAAACATCCAAAGTACTTCAAGCAAAATCATCCTTAACACAAAAGCAAAGGTAGACCTGGGCAAACGCGGGCAAGCCCGCTCACCTGTGAAAACGGGCGGGTATGACGCATAAGACAGGCCCGTCCGGGCCGCTAAGCCTGGCCCGCCAAGCCCGCCGGGCGGGTACGGGTAAGGCTGCAGGCCCGTCCGGGCCGCTAAGTCTGGTCCGAAAGCCCGTTTTATTTTTTTTTAATTTAAATATGTAAAATATATATATGCGAATAGTAGAAATCAAACCCGATACCTCAAGATAAGGTTCAAATATTAACGACCATTGAGCTACTTTGAATTATGTGTTATAATTTTATTTATTTTATATTTAATGTGTATATTTTTATTTAAAAAAAATATATATAAAAAAACGGACCAAGCCCGCCCGACCCGGACGGACAAGACCTTAGGTCCGAAGTCCGGGCTTGGCCCGAGCCTGGCCTATATAAACGGGTAAAGTTTTTAAGTGAGCCTGGTCCGGGTCCGGAGATGCCCATGTCTAAACAAAGGTAACAACCAGTTACATGACAAAAACACAAGCGATATCAATAAATCAACAAAAACACCATCACTCTTTCAAAAGCTCACCTCTTTTATAAGCACCAACCATATTCATCGCCAGTTCAACTATATTCCATTTGCTAAATGGATGAGCTGTCTTGTGTGTCACATGAATTTCGCCATCCTCAGTCAGCATGTTCTTTGCAGTATTAAAGAAGTCAGTTTATGACATCTACAAACATTCAAAAGTTGGTGGAATAGATGAAACCACAATCCTACCTAGACGATCGAGGAAAAGCATTTTCAAGTCTAAATACACCAGCTTTCACATTCCTTGCGTCTAAATAAGATTTCACCTACATGAGGAACATTAAACACAATCCTGTCAAAATATCAATCCCTCGTTATATTCTTGTTTAATCTGTTTCCGTTTTTAATTAATGGGACTCCTTTTCATACCCAACAAAATTCAACTCATAGTTTTGTTTCCAACCAACCCGAGTCGGTTTCGAGCGACTCTACTCTACTGTATTTGAGGGGCAGTTTTGTAATGATGAAGGGCAATGTAACTTTTTGATCGAGTTTTAATGATGACGCGAGTCACACAAATTTCATAATTATTCTACTGCCAAGGGTCTTCAACAGTCAAAAGAAGATGGATTGACATAACCCGACTGATTTAGACCGATAATCGGAGACTCAATCTATACAACAGCTTACCGATGGTATTCTGCTCGGTCGCCGGTGAGATTTTCGAGCGGTGCCAAGCCTCAGGTGGGTAGGTTCGACGGCGTTGAGTGGAGGTGGAGTTAAGTTTGTCATCGCAAAGGGGTGGTTTGTTTCGTCGTTCTTCAGCTAGCGGGGTAGAGGCGCGCTAGGGAGAGGTCTGGTGTCGGGGAGGAGTTCTCGAGGTCGTTCAATGGGTCGTCGGTCTTCAACGCCTGCCTTGAATGGCCGCAGTTAGTGTCTACGTCCCTCTTCAATGCCGGCCTTTACTGTTGCATAACCGCCGTTGACAAAGGTTGGAGATCGGGAAAGGCGCGAGGGAAGAGCGAGACGACTGAGGAATGACTGCTGGTCTCAACTTGGGCCGCCTGGCTTGTCCCGCTCACCTGGCCCAGAGGAGAACCCAGTTGGTGCCTTAGCACGTCCAAGCCGTTTGGCCGGTTCGGCTACATCAACCGAATAAAAGAAAATAAAACTTGGTTCGGTTTAAGTGTAATTTAGTTCTTCTTTTTTACCTATCTTTTTATTTATTTTCTTTTCAATTTTGTCTTTTTATGTTTGCAGTCACGTTGTGATATCCTGAAGATTCATTCAAAATAGATGAATCTCATGAGGGGCATTGATCTGAAGAAGATAGCGGAAAAGATGAATGGTGCCTCTGGTGCAGAGCTCAAGGTAACAACACTTGGCTCATATCACTAAAGGACACTTTCTCATTCGTCTAGCATTCGATTTGGCGTTTATGCAAATACTAGCAACTCGTTGCCTTTATTTAAAGGACACTTTCTTCAATTACTTTGTTGATGTTGAGGAAACTAATGAATGCATATGACAAAAACATCAAAAGTCTTCCAAGCAAAATCGTCCTTGAACCAAAGACCAAAAGCAAAGGTAGCAACCACTTACATGACAAAAAACATAACCGACATCGATTAATCAACAAAAACATCATCACTCTAGTTTCTCCGAAACAAAATATATATTGAGAAACTATGTACTTTAATAATGAAAATAAAATATATCAAAAAATTATGTACTTTAATAATAAAAATAAATTATATTGAGGAAAATATAATCAATTAGCAATAGTTTAGCTATATATAATGAGTGTATCCCGTTTACTCTAATCGTAATCTAACTAAAAAATCTTCTTTTTTTTTTTTTACCACGGAATGATATCTTTTTATCACCATATTTATAATAAATTTTTCTTGAGTTTCAATATTTTTTGATAAAATTTTTTTAGAAAGTTTAAAATCTATTTTATAAAAGTATCTAATTGAGCCAAAAATAATATGGTAGTAAATTTTCATTAACTAGAAAGTTGATTAATATTCTGATTTGGTTTTGAGTAGGAGATTGATAAGTATTATCATGAGACTTGTGTAGATATATGATTTGGGGACGTTGATGTTATAGTGTTATATAAGTTTTGAGATGAGTAGTTGAGTGAATGATTGGGTTGTGTGATAAGGATGTGATGACTGACTCTTAAGGATTGTAATACTCCAAATTAACTCGGGATGCTACGGGTTATGACCTCACAATGGGTCTCGACCATAATTTAACAACTTTATCGGATCTTACAACAAGACACAAATAAAGAAAACCGAATAAAATGTTTTAAAAAGTAAAATGTCATGATGAGAACGACCATCAACCAACAAATGAAACGTGACGGAATCTAAAGGAAATAAAATGAGTCTCTCCGGATCCCTCAACAGTTGTCTACCCTGCAAGATCTATCAACGATTATATACACCGTTAGCTAACAATTCAATATATAAATTAATATCAAGTAGCACACGCAATACGGAAATTAAACACACAACATGCTTGTACTCAATCATTTTATTATCTTCCATTAGTTGATTCAATTCTATTAGTTCAACTTATTGTGTGGCACGAAGGTCTCATCGACCTTCGCCTCTGTCCCCGTAAACTATCCGGAGTGGATCTAATGCATCTCACCGCCTACCGGCATGAAATTGTCGCAAAGAACCTCCCAGTCACTTGACATTGCTGGACAATTATATGCCACGATTCGTTCTCATACACTTGGATCTATTATACCGTAACGTTGTCTTTCTCAAGTTATAGTTAAGTTCTTTAGAGGAGATCGCAGATGGCAGGCAACGGTGAATTCGGGTGTGGAATTAGGGATTTAGAATCCACTTTCTAACCACGTAATACTATAATGGTTTTTTTTTCATCATAAAAATTATAATTTTAGAATCCACTTCCTTTTACTAATAAATGGAGAGCTTCCTTCTCTTTCCAGCAAAAAAAAGATAATAATAATTTTAGTTTTTACCCTCTATTCTTTTAAATTGTTTTTCTAATTAGTCAATTTGTATATATTTGTTGAGCCTAGTTTAGTTTTTTTTATTGACTAGTTAAACTGCGGGTGCGTTCCACGCGCGTAGTTTGCTCGGTTAATCACTTGCGTTGTTATCGAAAATGGAACGCTCAAACACTGGTATTGACTCGTAAATAAATTCGATGTACCACTAATCTACTATATAATACTAAAACAAAAGTGATTTTGGTCACTTGTCATTCTAACATTGCGTCACCTCGGATTATGCCACATGTCGTCTTTAGACTACGCCACATTGAATTTTGCCACATGACATCATTAAGTTGCGCCAAACATGTGTACGTGATTCTTTTAATTTTAGTGCTCTTCAAATTAAGATAACAAAATGATGTCATAATCGTCTAAAAAGAAGATTATATAATTTATATGATTTTGTTTGGTTAATGTTTTCTTTTAATTATAAGAGAAGTTTTATCTATTATCATATCTCCTATTTAAGATCTATTTACCAATTATATTCATTTATTGATGAGAATATATGTCAATCTTATCTTTATTTATATATAGATATATACACTTTAAAGTAAAACTACTTTTTTCATATCTAAAATTCATATATATAAAATATGTTATACTATTATTAATATAGTTCATACAACACAAAATACATAGTTAACTTAGTTAATAATATAGTTATAAGTCTATTTAATATTATCGAGAAGAATGAAATTTTTTAAAAATTGTATAATTTTAACTAAACGCTTGGGCTATTAAAACGCATGGTTAAATAAAAGAAGAAAGATTAGGCCGTTACAGAAAAAAAAGGGCATAAGCAGTCCAGTAGGGAAAACGGACCACTGCTATTCATTAACCTAATTCAAATTTATATAAAGTATATGATTCTTTTTTATAAAAAAAAGTTAATCAAACAAAGAAATTTTTATATCTTTTTATTCAAATATAGTGAAAAAAATTCAGTGAAATTCATACAATTCAAAGTTATCACGACGATTAATAAACGCCATCCAAATTAGTAGGTTTAAAAAAAATCCGCGAAAATGTAGTTGCATTACAACATTTAAGAAACGCCATGGAAATTTAACTTAAATAAATGATAAACATCCTTGGCGTTTTTTATGTGTCGTGGATTTGATGACGTTTTTTAAACGCCGTTAAATTAACAACGTTTAAAAAATTGTAACACCCCGAATTATGAGAACCCGGAATGCTACTGGTTAGGACCTCACAGTGGGTCCCGACCTTAGTTGAAAAACAAACTCCCTATAACCCGAAAGGAAACAAAAGACGAAATGACCAGATATGGAAACCCCGGTTGGCCACACCCTCCGACTCCCTCAAGGCGGCTAACCTGCAAGGTCTACAACATCGGTTTTCACCGTTAGCTAACAATTACTATAAAGAATATCTACATACCACACACACATAACAACACACATCAGAAAACACACACAAACCAATTCTTATCATCTTTTCATTAAGTGATTCTCCATTATTAGTTCAACTTCAGTTATGGCACGAGGATACCATCGACCCTCGCCTCTGTCCCCGTATACCGAGCGGAATGGTTCCAATACATATCTACCGTATACCGTACGGTCTGGTCGCAGAGAGTCTTCCCAGTCATCTTACAGTGCTGGGCAGTGATGCCACAACCCGTTATCATACACTTGGGTCTCATTAAATTATAACGTCGTCTAATCAATTCCCATTAAAACGATAAACACACACCACCACATAGCATACACTCATATAATATCATCAGCTAAGCAAGTCCATAAGACTTACCTGAGTAGTACGTCTACCAGCCATCGCCAACTAATGTCCGCTCGTGCAAACACTATCCACTACCTGGTCAAGAAAGATCGACTTAAAACATCTTTCTAAGTCTTACAGAAATTCTAAAAGGTTACTATACTAGCGAGAAAGCTCTCAGATCCAAAAGAACGAGAAAACCTCACTTTGGTGAAAATTACCAAAACGCCCCTCACAATTCAGCAAATCCAAAAAGTGCCCAAACTGATTCCAAGTCTACTATATACCCCGTCAACACTTACTAAACCTCAAAGCTCGAAAGCAAGCTTGAGGGTTTGCTCAAACTTACATTCTAAGTTCAAAACTCGCTTCCCGAAATTATACCGAGTAACCTACTTTGGCCTATCGGAAGTACCTCGTATTAAACTCCGAAAATTCTAAAGAAAATATCCACATACTCTCGGTTAAACCCACTCTAGACTGGAACAAACTAGATCCATAAACAACACTCCAAAAAGTCTACACAAATTCCCAAAGGTATCTTCAAACTCACTTAACTCTCAAAACTAGATTTTGAGTCAACTTTGGGAGCTTATAACTCTAGATCCGACCGTTAGATCTTTTCCAAAATTTAATTCCATAAATACGTATATCCATCAATAACATATCAAAAATTCAACGGTAACCGATAATTCTAAAGTGTCGAAACCTGCTCTCAAAGATGACTAAATAACCCAGAATTTTCTCTAAACTATCAGGCATAACAATAGGTCCACGGTTCGACTCCTGGCTCACACACTACTCATATTATTTAATGGAACCTGGAGACCTGAGTTCTAGTCCCAGTGGAAGCAGAATTCTTGCTAAAACCTTGAACCAAGAAGTCTTGGGTTCGATACATACTACCTACACAATTTCCGGATTTTTCCATCCTACTTCCTGAGTTCAATATGCAGTAATAGCAAAGTCCAGATTTACGTACTCATGCCTACAATTCGATGCTCGTAGTTCAAGCATGACTCTATAACAACAAGAACCCGAGAACTAGACTCACCTTGTTCCACGTGATTATATCAAGAACGAAGATCGACCTTGGCCCGTTTCTCTGCTGCTCCACTCGAGCGACAAGTCTGCCAAATCTGGACGGCTGGACATGTTGTCCACCGAAGAAGGAACAAGAACTAGAGATGCAAAACACTACAGACAGATTAGAACATGGCCAGGAGGGGAGGAAAGAAGACATAGAAGAGATAGAAAAGAAGGGAAGCCACAAGGAGAGGAAGGACGACTTGCTTACTTGCCCAGGAGGACGACAATCCAGAGAAGCCCGCGATGGATGTATCCAGATCCGGCACTGGCTGCTCCGCAGTGATCGAAGAAGGAAAGCAAGCGCGAGTCTTGCTGCTGTGCAAACTGCACGTTCAGGGAGATGTGCAAGGACACGAGGGAAAGAACTCACCACTGCAGTGATCGGACTGGTGCACACAAGGAAAAATAGATTTCGGTATTCGATTCGAGACAAACGAGACATTAAGGGAAGGCCGTTCGTGCTTACCGACTCAGGCGAGGACGATAGGAATGAAGGCAGCAGGCTTCCGCTACGGGTTCTCTGCAGTGGTTGGAGAAGGAGAAGCAAGACCCGAGTCTTGATGATGTGCAGGGCGTACGTTCAGGGAGGGGAAGGTTTCGGTCGTCTCTGGTTGCGTAGAGCAGAAGGATCGCTCCACTCGTCTTCTCTCGTTAACGTGTGCAAGATTCACGGTTAGAATCCTGGCAAATCTTAGCAGTTAGATGGGTATGAATGGTCCCCGGCTTGAGCAAAAAACAACCAGCTAAGCACGGTTTCAGCTAAAAGAAAGGAAAGGAGATATGGGCCTTCGGCCCAGAAGAAGAAAGCAAAGCTGAGGTGGGCCGGTGTAGAACTCAAGCCCAAGAGAAAGAAAGAAGCTGGCAGCTTCACGGTCTGAGCCTCACGGCCTGCTCCGGCCCAAAGGAAAATGGAGAATGGTTTATTTGATTAAAAACCCGGTACCGCTACCGGTATCGGAATTAAAATTTCCGATTATCACATCAGTCACCTCTAAAAAAAATTTTCGTCCTTAAACTTAAAATAACTAAGATAATTAAAATCTATAAGCTATAGCTATGAATAAATCAATCTTGGTGCTACTATCATTTAACATTTCTCAAATTACTAACTTTATCCAACCCATAACTCAATATTGCAATCACGCATAAGAGCAGCACACATCATATCACTCACATATAAACTCAAATAAACACAGATAATCAGATATATCGTAGGTAAATATATAACTAGTGACTAACCCGCTAGCCCGGATTCAACTCCGTATCCTTCCTCAATAAACACATATCTAAGAAATTGTTCAATTTGATTGGCCATTAGGAAACTGAATTGTACTTAAACATTAATTTTGACATTAATTAAATTCAAATCTAACTCAAATTTAACCCTTTAGTTTATTTCAATTATAGTATTCCGTCAAAATTTGTACAATATTTTAATATTTAGCACAATAAATAATCATTTTTACAATAAAAAAAAGTAAATAAATTAAAGACAATAGTTTTCATTTACACCAAACTTTTTTTTTTTTTGGGTAAGTCCTTCATTTCATTATATTATTCTCAAATAAATTGTATTCAAACTATTACTTAAATTATAAAGGCTTTATAAACTAAACACGTCTTTTTGGTCCATGTGACGTTTAATTTAAGTTGGATTACAGATTTTATAAATTTATTAATTTTTTTTTAAAAAAAAAATTTCCCTTTCCTCAAAAGTCAAAAGTGTCAAATCCTTCACCTTTTTTTGTTTTGCCTACTTACGCTATAATTTCCCAAAAAGTGAATTTAGGGATTTTAGTTTGTGAATTCGCGTTTTAGTTTGGTAATAGGGTTTTCTTAATGGTTTCTAGTCTCAGAAATAGCTTTCACCTACATGTTTTGCATTGTTGATAATGGTAGGTGATATTATCGCAAAACAGGTGCAACTTTGACATGTTTGAAGTATCAGAGATGACTTTGTTTTCTTTACATGATATAAAGAGTTGGTTCAACCTCAACCGACAACATTTTTGTCATATATAATGACTAAAATGTTGTCTTATATTTTCGACCAGTGCTACGAGATTAAAGCTAGAGAATTCCTAGTTAGAGAGACAAAAGATGTGTACGTATCCACCGGGTTAAGTGACGTAGGATGAAGGATAACAATTATCATACCGGACGACATAGCTACAACTATTAAGGGAGCTATCAGAGGATAGCTCGGGGGAAATATATATTAATGAGTATTTCATAGTTATAGTCGTCTAGTGGGACGACACCGTTGGTTTGAATGATTACATCGGGAAATCATGTAAGTGCATGTTTGAAATAGTCGGTTGAAATGAATAATACCTTTCAAAGAGATTTAAAATATGCAATATAAGGGTCTCCCTACACTCCTCCGATTAGGATTCAACTCTATATCCTTCCTCAATCAGCACATATCTAAAGAAATTGTTCAATTTGATTGACCATTAGAAAATTGAATTTTACCTGAACATTAATTTTGACATAAATTAACATCAAATCTAACTCAAATTCAACCCTTTAGTTTGTTTCAATTATTGTCTTCGGTCAAAGTTTGTACAATATTTTAATATTTAACACAATAAATAATCATTTTTACGATAAAAGAAATTAAAAAATCAATAAATTAATGACAATAGTTTTTATTCCCACTAAACTTTATTTTTTTGGTAAGTCTTTCATTTCATTAACTTATTCTGAAATAAATTGTATTCAAACTTTTACTTAAATTATAAAGATTCTATGAACCAAACACGTCTTTTTGGTCCATGTGACGCTTAATTTAAGTTGAATCACCTTCTCTTTATTTCGCATACTTGCGCTATTATTTCACAGAAAGTGAATTTAAAGATTTTTAGTTTGTGAATTTGGGTTTTAACTTGGTGATAGGGCTTTCCTAGTGATTTCTAGTTTAAGAAATAGCTTTCACCTACATGTACTACATTGTTGATAATGGTATGTGATATTAGCGCCAAACAGGTGCAACTTTGGTTTGAAGTATCAGAGATGACTTTATTTCCTTTACATGGTATAAAGAGTTGGTTCAACCTCAACCGACAACATTTTAGTCATAAATAATGACTAAAATGTTGTCTTATATTTTCGACCGGTGCTACGAGATTAGAACTAGAGAATTCTTATTTAGAGAGATAATGGATGTGTACGTATCCACCTTGTTAAGTGACGTAGGATGAGGGATAACATCTATCATACCGGACGACATAGTAACAACTACTAAGGGAGCTATCAGAGGATAGCTCGGGGGAAATATTAACTAATAGTTATAGCCGTCTAGTGGGCCGCCGCCGTTGGTTTGGAGTATTACACCGGGATAATCAGATAAGTGCATGATTGAAATAGTCAGTTTAAATGAATAATACATTTCAAAAGAGATTTAAATTAAGCAATATAAGAATCTCCCTACACTCCTCCGGGTGGATACAACTCCGTATCCTTCCTCATTAAGCACATAATCTAACTCAAATTCAACACTTTAGTTTGTTTCAATACAGTCTTCGATCAAAATTTGTACAATATTTTAATATTTAGTACAATAAAAATCATTTTTATGATAAAATAATAAAAATAAATAAATTAATAACAATAGTTTTCATTTACTCCAAACTTTTTTTTGGTAAGTCCTTTATATCATTAACTTATTCTTGAAATAAATTGTATTCATACTTTTACTTATATTATAAAGGCTTTATGAACCAAACACGTCTTTTTGGTACATGTAACGCTTAATTTGAGTTTAATTACAGATTACAGATTTTATATATAAATTAATTTTTTTGAAAAAAAGTTCTTCTTTTCTCTCCAAAGTTCCTCAAAAGTCAAAGGTGTTAAATCCTTCAACTTCTCTTTATTTCGCCTACTTGGGCTATTATTTCCCAGTAAGTGAATTTAGGGATTTTTAGTTTGTGAATTTGAGTTCTAATTTGATGATAGGGTTTTCCTAGTAGTTTCTAAATTCAGAAATATCTTTCACCTGCATGTATTTCATTGTTGATAATGGTAGGTGATATTATCGTCAAACAGGTACAACTTTGACATGTTTGAAGTATCGGAGACGACTTTGTTTTCTTTACATGGTATAAAGAGTTGCTTCGACCTCAACCGACAAACGTGATATTATCGCCAACCAACCGACGTGTTATTATTGCCAACTTAGTGTGTCATATTATTATTGCCAACTTAGTGGCTCTCAAGCTCAGCAACAACATCCACACACCAACATCATCATCATCATCCACCAAAAGTCCACACAACTTGCTTGCAACTTAAGGAAATTCAAGAACAAGGTCCAAATAAAGAGAGAGAGAGAAGAAGCTCGTGAGATAGCTGGAATGAAGATGAAACCCTTGTTCAGAAAGTAAAGGAATAGGTTAAAGAGGAAAGGAAGGTAAAGCACGGTCCAAGGGTCAACAATGCCGGTTGCAGCCGCAGAAAATCGCAGGGGCGGGCTCTTTGGCCGCAGGGGCGGTTTACAGGGCAAGCCGAAGGGGCGTCCTCATGGACCCGCAGGGACGGCTAACCCTGGTTCAGCTCTAAAGATCAAGGCTCTTACAATTTAAGTTCAATTACAGATTATAGATTCTATATATAAATTAATTTATTTTTAAAAAAAGTGCTTCCCTTTCCTTAAAAGTCAAAAGTGTCGAATTATTCACCTTCTCTTTATTTCGCGCTACTTGCGCTATTATTTCTCAGTAAGTGAATTTAGGGATTTTTAGTTTGTGAATTTGGGTTTTAGTTTGGTGATAGGGCTTTACTAGTGATTTCTATTTTCAAAAATATCTTTCACCTACGTGTACCGCATTGTTTAGAATGATAGGTGATATTATCGCCAAACAGGTGCAACTTTGACATGTTTGAAGTGTCATAAATGACTTTGTTTTCTTTACATGGTATAAAGAGTTGGTTCGACCTCAACCGTCGGACGTGATATTATCGCTAGCCTACCGCCGTGTTATTATTGTCAACTTAACATGTCATATTATGATAAACAAAACAAAGAACAAATAATTATATCATATTAAAACCTCAAAGTAGATAATTAGTCACACAAACATTATACTTAAAAATAACTTTACCCACATGTACAGCATTGTGGATGACGGTAGGTGGACATTTTCATTTTCATGACTACTTTGTATTTAAATTTCTCAGTTCAACTCAATCAAACAGTATTCAGTAAGAAAAATAGAGAAGAAACATGCATTTCACCATTCCTAAATATAGTATAACCCAAGAATAGCGAAAGTAAGAAAGAAATTGGTTTAGATTGGATGGGGTTTCAATGATACTCGGGAGAGGTGTTTGACAAATTATTATTACTAATAACAATAAAAGAGTTGTAAATTACTATATTAAATTAAGTTAATGTATGAAGGTGACTTATCGACTTGATGATGAAGGTGACTTACCGACTTGATGTTCCAACTTTGTTCGATCTTTCAAGAGAGGAGGATGAGAGAAGCTCGTCTTTTAAAGTGATTGAAGCTTGTCTTTTGATACGGTAGGATTTTACTATTGTATATGGTTCACACACTCAATGCCATATATACATATAGCTAGAGAAAATGAAATGTTTTGCGTAAAATTTAAGCAAAAGAAAACAATACTGCAGTTGTCTTCTGCTACTATAATTTATTACACGATTTAACATATATATATTTATATTAATATATTTATATTAATGATATATAGAAAGAAAATATATATTAACAATATCTCCTGTCAATTGCAACTAGGTTTTTAGGGTAAAAATAATAAATCATTTACCCTATCATTTATTCAAGTAGATCCTAATTACTTGGAAAAAAAACTAGATCCTTATTAAATTTTATAGCTTCCAAAACTTGAAAACTTTTGATTTCCTAATGTCAAAGTGGCCAATTTATGGTACGATGTTAATAAATTTAATACTTGGTATGAGTAGAGCCAGCAAACGGGTAATTTGAGTCGAACTCGGATCAAATTTGGCTAGAATAACTTTTACATTTATAAAATATCCCGTTACTTTGGGTTGGTTGGTTTGGATTTGTGAAAGTTTTGGAATTTCGGATTTCATGTCATTACGGTTCGTGTTATTTTTTGTTCGGGTGATAATTTTTTTATTTATTTGGGTCATTGTTCGCTGGTTTTACTCCCTATAAATCCCTATCAAAATAGATAGAAATTCACAGGGTTGTAAAATAACGGTCTGCTTTAATATTTATATCGTAATATCTACTCTATAGTGCAGCGAACTCACAGTGTATGAATCAATCGCAATATGAGTAAGTATTTCAAGGGCGATCACAAGGACTGAGTTAAATGAATATGAAAGATGATTTGAATAGTAAAAATATAAAATAAGAAATGAGATTGAAAAAGAAAGGAAAGAAAGAATCAAAGATTGGAAAAGAGGTATGATGGATTCGCAATCAATTTGTCACTTATCGATTGAAAATCAATTAAAATAAACAAATACAAACAAATATATATGGAAAGAAATGTAGTTCCAAGGATTTAAGATAATTGTTTATACACATTAAACTCAGTATATATAAATCTCACGATGGCATATCATGTGTAATAACCGGAAATTTTCACTCAGATACCGGTAGTATTACTGGATTCTTAATCGAATAAAACCGCAAAAATACGGCATATAGTGAAACTAGTAAATCATTTAGTTCCTTATATTTGTTTTACTTCTCTTGGCCCAAATCATGTTCCTTTTTCCTTAGATCTTTCCGGCCCAGTTTTCCAATCTTTCCGGCCCAGTTGGCCCAACTACCCTATTACCTATCTTCTTTTCTCCGGCCCAAGAGTAGGTAACAGCTCGGATTGTTGTTGCCTACCCGTTCGAAGACATCCCTGCAAAGTCGGTAAATCTGCACAAGATCGCAACTGTGGGATCCTTAACCTTCACCGCTACTCACTACTCGTCCTTCTCGCGTAACCGTCGGCGACTTTCCCTTCTCTGTGCAAGAAAACCGCCACCATTGTTTCCCTTCTCCAGGCTAGCGAAAGGTCCAACCTGGCGTCTCTTCTTGCAAGCTTGCGGCCCAGTTAATTCTCTCTTTGGCTTGTGACGGGCAGGCTATCTTCCTCGCTTTCTTGTTTCCTCGTTAGACTGTTAGGATGAGAGAGATCGAAGCCGGATTTGATGGCAATATCGAAACAGACTCGACCGTCAACTTGGGCCACCCTTCACCTTCCTCTCGGTGCTACAACCTCGCGGCATCGATGTCTTCTTCTTCCCGGGAACCCGGAAGCAGATGGCTTCTTCTTCAGTCTTCTTTGGTGTCGACCCAGTCAAGTTGCTGCTCATCGGAATCGTGTACGAGAAGCACCATTGTCTTGCTCCTTCCTCGGTGCTATCATGGTAGACGGGCATGGGGGCGTTGCCAGAGACGTCGTACGCAAGGACGGCCCTCTTCCGAGTTCTCTCCACGCGACAGGAGGTAGCCTTGCTTTCCTCCTCTTCACGCACCAATCCACGCAGGTCTACCCGTTCCTTAGCCGATCAGGAACTGCCACTCGCCATCAACACTACAAGACTGGAGCTGAAGAAGAATCGAGATGAACTGAGCTTGGACCTCTCCTTTCCTGGTCTGCAACTACGGCTGCTAGGCTTCAGCGAGCCATCGAGATCCTTCCTGGTGAGTACTGCTCTTATCATTTCCTGGTTAGTTATGCCTAAAGTCTGTTATTAAAATCATAGGGTGTTAGTAGGTGTTGGATTGGAGACTAGTGAGAATCGAAATGTAGATCTTGTTTCTGGACTGTGGAAAAGTTGCTGCCAGTGGGTATTGAACTCAGGAAGTAGGAGGGAAAAATCCGGAAATTGTGTAGGTAGTATGTATCGAACCAAGACTTCATGGTCCAAGGTTTTAGCAAGAATTCTGCTTCCACTGGGACTAGAACTCAGGTCTCCTGGTTAGTTATGCCTAAAGTCTGTTATTGATGGATATACGTAGATTATGGTATTAAATTTTTGGGAAGATCCAACGGTTGGATCTAGAGTTATAAGCTCCCAAAGTTGACTCAAAATCTAGTTTTGGAGAGTTAAGTGAGTTTGAAGATACCTTTGAGAATTTGTGTAGAGTTTTTGGAGTGTTGTTTATGGATCTAGTTTGTTCCAGTCTAGAGTGGGTTTAACCGAGAGTATGTGGATATTTTCTTTAGAATTTTCAGAGTTTAATACGAGGTACTTCCAATAGGCCAAGGTAGGTTACTCGGTATAATTTCGGGAAGCAGAGTTTTGAACTTAGAATGTAAGTTTGAGCAAACCATTAAACTTGATTTCGAGCTTTGAGGTTTAGTAAGTGTTGACGGGGTATAGAGTAGACTTGGACTCAGTTTGGGCACTTTTCGGATTTTACGAAAAGTGAGGGGTGTTTTGGTAATTTCCAATAAAATTAGGTTTTCTCGTTCTTTTAAATCTAGAAGCTTTCTCATTAGTATAGAAGCCTTTTTAAATGTCTGTAAGACTTAGAATGATGATTCTAAGTCGATCTTTCTTGATCAGGTAGTGGATAGTATTTGCACGAGCAAACATTAGTTAGAATGGCTGGTAGACGTACTACTCAGGTAAGTCTTATGGACTTGCTTAGCTCATAATATTATATGAGTGTATGCTATGTGGCGTGTGTGTTTATCGCTTTAATGAGTAATGAGTAGAACGACGTTAAATGATAATGAGACCCAAGTGTATGATAACGGGTCGTGGCATCACTGCCCATCACTGTAAGATGACTGGGAAGGCTCTCTGCGACCAGACCGTACGGTATACGGTAGATATGCATTGGAACTATTCCGCTCAGTATACGGGGACATAGGCGAGGGTCGATGGGATCCTCGTGCCACAACTGAAGTTGAATTAATAATGATGATTCACTTAATGAAAAGATTGGTTTTTGTGTGATTTCTAATGTGTGTGTGCTATGTAGATATTCTTATATAGTGTTTGTTAGCTAACGGTGAAAACCGATGTTGTAGACCTTGCAGGTTAGCCGCCTTGAGGGAGCCGGAGAGTGTGGTCAGCTGGGGTTTCCATATCTGGTTATTTCGTCTTTTTGAGTCTTTCGGGTTATGTTGAGGTTGTTGTCCCTTTTGTCGGATGAGATATTTCTCCTTGTTATTCATGCATTAATAAAAATACTTTTTAGTTTTACCGGTTTCTTTTTGTGCCTTGTTGTAAGAATCCAGTTAAGTTGTTGTTCAGCTAAGGTCGGGACCCATTGTGAGGTCCTAACCCGTAGCATTCCGGGTTCTCAGAATTCGGGGTGTTATATCACGGTTGAAAAGATCCAGGGATTAATGTTTCTCAGCTAATGTTCTATTACCGTTACGTTTCAAGAACATATAAATCCGCAACCTAATACCTGTTGCTTTCAAGGTAAAGAGAGAGAAATCGCACCACAAACCTTATTCCTTAATGAAGGATCAAATAACCCTTTACAATTATGTCGCGGGAATTAAATGTCTCAAAGAAGAAATAATGGCACATTCAATCCAATAAATGTTAACCTTTATTACTTAGGAATAATTCCAACTTAGTTTAATAGTTTCGATCAATTCTAAACTTTGACAAAAACCAAACCTTTCCATAGGATTTAAAGCGATTAAATAACCAATTATAAAGAACAATTAATTCATCATATTTCAAGGTATAAACAAATCTCTAACTACCTTGGAACCACAAAAGGTTTCTACCCAATGATATTCATAATCAAAACTGAATTCAATTCAATCAAAGAAAGCATAAATTCAAAATAAGAAAAGAGAATAAAGAAAGTACCCAACTTTATTGAATCTTCAAAACAAATTGTCTCAAACTTCCAAATCGTATTCAAACTTCAAACTAAACTAAAAAGACTGGAACTTTTCTCTAAACTAAAGATTTAACAATGGTAAAAATAGAGCGAAGAAGAAAGGTAGGAGAAGAGTTCTCCTTAGGTCTAATCTTCAACTTTTCACTTCGGTGGGATCCTCTAACTAAAAAGAACTCCCTTTGGAAATATTTAAAACCTTCCTTAAATACCCTACAACCTTCCAAGATATATGGGTTGGGCTAAGCTTCCGAAATAAAATAAAATCGACGCTCAGGGAAGAATCTCGGGTGGCATCTCGGGCCGAGATATCTCATGTCGGGACCGAGATTTTGTTTGTCATCTTCAGCGTCATTGGGATCTCGGTCAAGTCACCCTAGATCTCGGTCCGAGATATGGACTGAGATATGTGAACAGTAGCTACCATCACGGGCCGAGATTGGTGGATCTCGGCTGAGATGATTTCTTCACTCAGGCACTTGGTCTCTTTCGTTCCTAAATCGACTTCCTCTCCTTTCCTTAGCTCGTATGACTGCTCCTAAGCATCCACTCCGAAGCTTGATCCTCAAATGTATCGTTTTATCTCCAAAATGTGCCAAAATACCTACAAAGTCACCAAAAGAGTATGTAGACATCTATACTTGCAAAGTAGCACCAAACAAGTATAAAAGGCACAAACTAAGGCTAAAACATGCATGCGGAAAGGGAAAATCTACCTATATTCTCTACTAAACTAGGTTGATAAATCATGTTATCAGTCATTTCCGGTTCAGATCACTTTCGTGTTTAAAATCTAGGGTTATTTCAGCTTGAGTCGCTTTGTGAAACTTTTAGGGTTATTTTGGTTTGGGTAATTTTCAGTTCTGATCCTTTCGTGATTCAAATCTTTGTTTATCTCGGGTTGAGTCGGTTTGTGAAGTTTTTTGGGTTCAAAATTTTCAAATTTGTTAGACTTAGGCTAATTTGGGTCGCGTATGGTTCGATTAAGATTACATATGCCGGAATATCCAGGTCGGGTTTGTTCGCATCCTGAATTTATCTGGTTATTTAAGTAGTGTTGTCAACTAAACGGGTTGGCTGTTTTATTGTATACAATTTAACGACCTATAATTTTAAACTTGTGAACAAAATCACCGACCATTAATTTATTCCGATGTAAAGATTATTGTAAGAGCCTTAGTCTTTGGGAGCCAGTTTTGGCCTTAGCCGCCCCTGCGGCTCGTCCGTTGTTCCGCCACTGCGGCTCAGGGAACCGCCCCTGTGGTTTCCTGCGGCTGCAGCCGGTTTTGTTGACTCTTTGACCGTGCTTTACCTTCTCCTTTCCTTCCTTCTTAAGCCTCTTCTTTGGCTCGTGAGCAAGGGTTTCCACTCCTTTCCAGCCTTCCTACGTCCTTCTTGCTTCTTCTTCATCCTCCTTGATCTTGTGTGTGAGTGTTCTTGAGTTTGGAAGTGTTTTAATTGTGAGGATGATGATGTTGATGATGTTGGATGCTGTGATGAGCTTGAGAGCTAGCTGTGTTGGGTGTTGATCTTTTGTGCAGCCTAGGACCACAAGTGTGGTAAGTCTTCTTCTTCTTCTTCTTCTCCTTCTCTTCTTCTTTGATTCCATCTCCCTTAGCTTAGGATTAGATGAATTGGATATAGATTGATGTTGGAATGTGTATGTATATGTATGTGCTTGGTTTTGGATGAGAGAAGACGTGATTTGATCACGTGAAGAGCTGAAGAAGGATCGCGGGATCACTTTCTACACCGTCGCCGCCCCCGCGCCTGGAAGCCGCCGCCCCTGCAGAAGCCGTGCCACAACGCCTGCGCCGTGCCTGCGTTGCCTGCGGCCACTGTCACCGCGACTGCGGGTTGTCTTACTCCGCCCCTACGTCTCTCTTGTCACGCAGGTGCGTCTTGTCCCGGGTCTACCTAGAGTTGGGTAGATCCTTTCCTTTCCTAGTATGAGAGTTAGTAGCATGCTAGGTACATGTGTTTGAGGTTAGGATAATGATAAGTATGATATCGGTTATGCCAGTTATGGCTTTGAGGTTTATGAGTTAGGATACGATCCTTATGGATCCCTTGGGTCTAGGTGTGACCCCTGTGATGGATATGAGTTTGATATATATTGTTGTGTCTTGTTACTAGGCTGTGTTGTCCTCCAGTTTGGAGTGGACCAGATTGAGAGTTGACCGTAGTGAGACTACTTCTGAGTTGAGGTAAGTCCATAGGACTTACTTAGCTATCATCCTTATATTGGATGTATGCATGAGTGGTGTTTGTTATATGCTTTATAGCATGCGATATGGTTCATTGCCGACCTATGTTATATTGACCGCCCATTGTAGTGGTTGTGACAACTTGCCTTTCATCCCGTAGTGGAGTTTGGAAAGTTCTCTGTAAGCTAGTTAGATCTGGTATACGGGAAGGGCACTGACCACTCCTTATGGTATACGGGAAGGTGCGCTGATACCACTCCAGCTAGCTATTGCACGCAGAGGCGAGGATTATATACATTCCTTGTGTCACATATTTTCATATGCAGATCTATAGACTATTTGAGTGATTGACGTTATAAAGATAATAAATCGGGTAAATATGTGAAAGCATGATGATGTGTTATGATTCCTGATGTGTGTTTGTGCTCTAGCATCTTCTTATATATGTTTATGGTTAGCTAACGGTTTTATACCGTGTTGTAGATCCTTTGCAGGTTAGGAGAGCTGCAGAGTGATCTAGAGGGGTGATCTGCTGAGGGCTCCGTACACTGGGGAGATATCGTGGGATATGGGATGTTTATGATGTACGGATATATATTTTGATTTTGTACTCAGCGGTTACTCTGTATTACCTTTTGATATGCATATATATATATATATATATATATATATATATATATATATATATATATATATATATATATATATATATATATATATATACCAGTTTCATGTTTTGTTTTAATCTATCTCTGTCTTGTTGTAAGATCCAGTGAACTTGTTGTCAGGTTAGGGTCAGGATCCATTGTGATATCCTAGCCCAGTAGCGCCTCGAGTCCTGCGGATTCGGGGTGTTACAAAGTTGGTATAAGAGCCTTAGGTTGACAACAATGACACTTGCTATCTGCGATAAAGGTTGGATGGATAAATAAACAGAATCCGAAAGGGGTCTGACTTTTCAAAAGGTTTTGGTTTTGAAATAAGTACAAAATGTTTTGGGATATCGTGTACGTGAGCCATCGCCCCTCTGAAGATCTCGACAGTATAGATATATATAGATATTCTATTGTGATTGATTTGATATATATCTATACATATGACATATATATAGCCTTCTAAGTTAGGTTTACGTCCTCTGCAGATGGTTCAGACTAGAACTTTACCTGCAACTGGATGAGGTAGAGGTAGACCCCCTCTAGGTAGAGGACAAGGTAGGGTCCCTGCTGTTGATCCACGTGCAACAGAGGAGACTTATGAGGACGTTGCTGAGAGTGTAGTTCCTGAGATTGGGAACGGGCAGCTAGGAGACAGGGGTCACAAAGAGGTCAATCTGGTGATTCTGATCGTGTCTCCATGGGGGATCAGAGTTCCGTGCTTATATCAGACAGTATAGATATATATAGATATTATTTACCTTGTTTAACATCACGTTCCATAATATAAATTTTGACCGGAATGAATATATTTCTAATGGAATCAATATATTTCTACCGGAATGAATACATTTCGACCGAGATGAGTACATTTCGACCGAAATGAATACATTTCCATCAAAATTAAACTTTCAACTTACGTTCAAGAATATACTTAAGTAAAAAAATATTTCATCCACACCAAGTGAAAAGAGAGCTAATACCTCATCCACAAAAAGCAAATCGGAATAGACTTTCGGATCTTCATATCGAGAAATTGCTCATTTAAAGATTGAGCTGGAATATTAGGATTCAGAAATCTGATTAAATTTGGTAGGCATCATCCCCGTATTTCTCTCTTAAACTATTAAGAAAACAAAGACGGATTAATACAAGGTAATTAACTATATTATAATATATTATCTACTAATCATATACAGGAAAAAAAAAACTAATAATATAAAAAAACAAATTAGTTATGTATTCAATACACTTATAGTATTAACATTAAATACTCACGGATTCTTAAGATCCTTGATCTCTGTAAAAAAAAATCATTTATGAATAAAAAGAAGATCAACTAAAACATAAACGCTAGACTCTGCAACATGTTTGAAAATTTTGAGATTAGATAGTTTAATAAAACCTTGAATCATGTTTCTCTCTTTATAAAAATAAAGGCGTTAGTGATGTAACATGATAAAATGAATATATGTGCAAAGGATGCATATCGTGTCATCGATGCAAACCATTTTCTTCCCAATAAAGATCATCTCATTTTATTTACGATAATGAACCTCCGGATAATGACTCAAACACGAATCCTAAAACTTGATTTGGAATTTATATTCAAATTACTGATGTTGACGATATTGTTTGCCATGATCTAATAGGAAAAAACATTTAAACATGAAGAATAGTAAGACTAATTAACTTCAACAATAAATCATCGGTTTTGTCTGGAGTAACATACATGAAATAGGAAGGAGTCGCAGAAGGTGTTGAAGGTGCAAGAGTAAATGAAAACGTGTGTTCTAAAAGCGAATATGAGTCAATATATAAGATGTGGAATACCGAATCAACTTCACCTCAACTAAAAGATATGATGTTCAGTATTATCTTTTTATCTAAAATACAAAATTTATAAGCTATCATATCAAAGATATGTATCTAAGATACTAAGATACGGTGACAGATTAGTTTCATCAGTACATACTTTACTTGAAAGATGGGAGATTATCTTTTAAAAAAAAATTTCTTAATTTTAAGTTTTATTTGGAGTTGATAATTTATAACTGAATTTGTTAAAACTTAAGTCGCAAGAGGTGTTTAAGTCTTATCATTAACTTTGTTAAATATTTTAATTAATTAACTCATAATTTAAAATGAAGTATAGTAACAGTGTTAATTTACAACTAATTTTGTTTTATATGATTTACTACTCTTAATTTTTATAATTAAATATGTTAAATGTTCTAATTAATTAACTTTTAAAAAGATTTTGTGGTCTTGTTGGATTGAGTCAACGAGAAAAAATAGACATTAAAACTGATGGTTTTGTTTTAAGTGTCACAATTTTGCTGATATTTTGAGGAGATATCAAGATGTGTTTGTAGTTACCCCAGTTGGGGCTGTAAATGGGTTTTCAGGTGGCTACATTACACTCCAAGCCAGGCTTAGGACTTCAGAGGAGAGGACTATTGCCGTTGGAGATGTTATTAGAAGCCTAGGAGAAGATGTGATACCAGGAATCCGAAATGAGGTGCTTTAGTTGCCAATGGCTATTTGTGTTTGTATACGACTCTTTTGTTGATGTAGCTTTTTTAAAAAATTTCAATGACTACTTGTTTCATCATCCAAATTCCAAACCAGCTTTACCCTATCACTTCACGCTTTGGAACGAAGGAGTTCTTATCAGTCGAAACGGCAGTTGCTCCATATTTTGGAATTAAGGCAAGAAATATTGTTTTGCATATGTATGGAAGCACACTTTTGTTTGAGTCTCTTATGATCATAATGCTCCAGGTTCTAGGAATCCACATGCAATTTGTAGTCTCTTACAATTAATTTTAGGCTTATAGCTGCCACCATGGTGGTACAATGGTACATGCAGCACTCATAAGTAAAAGGCCATTTATAAGTATGGAAGTTGTGACATTATTTTGTTATATCATGTACGAGGTTATAATTCATGTTAAAGGTTCACCATTAGAGTCCTTTGGTTTGTTTGTACTCTCTGTAGAATAATATAGTTGTTGTCCTTTTATTTGTCTCATTACGTACGTTGAAGTAACTGATGAAGCTATACGAGCTTGCTAATTCGTTTTGCTTCATTTTTTACAAGCAGGCTTATGGAGTACACATGAATGGATATGTTGAAAGAAATGGTGAAGAGTTTTTGTGGGTTGGGAAGAGAAGCCAAGAAAAGCCCACATTTCCTGGATGCTTGATCATCTTGTTGCTGGAGGATTGGTTAGTCAAGTCAACTCGTTATCTTTAATTCCTGTAAGTAGTGATCCAAGTTTGTTGAAATGAAATGATGACTCCTAAGGTAGGCTTTGCTGCATTGCTTCTCAGTATCCTCTTGCTGCCTTCTGGAGGCTGACATTTTTTCATATAAATGAGTTACAAGATAATAAAATCATAATCCTCTATTTGTCAGCTTTCTGAGTTTTGAGTAGTCTTCTAACATGCATGTTAATATGTTATGTCCTCGCCCGGCACGTCCCAAGTCAGTAAGTTCTCACAATCTGTCCAATTGGCTTATATAAACGACATATTATAACCTCGGTGATTTATGTCTGACGTAGTCAAGTCTCCGCTTTTGCTAATGATCATAGCCATTTTGTGTCTTATGTGATGGTAACTGCAGCCACATGGAATTTCCTGCAGTGAGAACATGATCAAGGAATGTGAGGTGGAAGCAGGAATTTCCCGATCTGTTGCCAAGTGGTTGGCTTTCTTTTCTCCACATGCCTATTTATCGTTCTATGAGCTTCGAGACATGTCGCATAGTACTATAGTCTTTACAATATCCATCATTATTTTATTTATGCTCTGCTAGAAATAATGCTTCTCATCTGTTCAGAGCTAAGAATAGATTTCTTTGTACGCTGTATTTGGTTTTTGTTTCAAAATCAACTAATTTAAGATTCTAGTTGATCCAATTAACTCTCCTTTCCAGTGCAAAAGCAGTGGGTGCTGTTTCTTACTCGGACATTGATGGATATAGATACAAGAGGGATGTTCTGTTTTGTTATGACTTAAAACTACCTGAAGATTTTCTCCCAGCAATCAGAGTAAGCCTGTGATTAGCCCAATAGTGTAAGTTTGTTGTTTAGCTTGACAAAGTTGTGTTGGTTCTGGCCATTTGATGCCCCGTTTATATATTTTGTCAAATTTTCTTTTGATTGTATTCTATCTGTGACAATGACACCTAGTTCACAATTTTTGTTTTTCTCCAGATGATGAAGTGGAGGGCTTCAAGTTGATCCCTGTGTCGCAGGTTATGAATATCATACAGCAGACTAGTTTTTTCAAGCCAAATTGTTGTCTGGTCATCATCGATTTCCTCATACGACATGGGTATGAAGATTTCTAGTTGTAGTATACTAGTATCACGTGAATTGCTATTGCAAATTGGAAATGGTGGTATTTTCAATTTTGATTGACAATGTGTGTAATTACTTTGCAAATTGAAATTTTATTTTTTCTGAATTGCTGCTGCAAATTGAAATCCACAATTTTTTCCTGAATTGCTATTGCAAATTGGAAATGGTGGTATTTTCAATTTTGAATTGCTACTGCAATATAGCAATGGGCTCCTGTGATCATATTTCCTTTTTTGTATTCTTGTATGGCCCTGTTATCTGTGTTCTTCAATCTGTTGCAGACGAAGATGTGTTCTTCAAGCATGTGTTAATAGAACAGGTCGAAACTAATGGTTTCATTCGAGTCTTCCTCGTTCTTCTTCTTTTTTTTTTATTTTTTTTATATTGCTTTAATTTCTTTTTTCTTTTTATATATTCAAAGTTACTATTCATAATTTTACATTTGTGCTAATAATGTGGAGTCCTGTGCACCATGCTCGGAGATAAAAAATAAAAAAAAATCTGGACGTATCATTTTCTAATGTTGAACATCACATACCCAATTGTTTAGTTTTGTGTCATAAAATATGCAATCCTCTTCTATGTTTTATAATTTTATGTTTTTACTATTGTTACACTTTTGGCAATGCTATTCTTCTTAATACTGCTAAACAGATATGGTCATGAAGGAAAAAAAAAAGTGGTGGGGCAATGTGATTTTAACCCCACAAACTCAAACTCTCTTGATATGTGTAACAATATTTGAGAGACGATGGATTGATGATTTGGTAATCTGTTACTTTTCCTCTCTAAAACAAATTGACATCTGATTGTGTATCGAGGAAATGTATCTTCATTTGACAATGTCAATCTGTAATATTTTCTTAAGTTTTTCAAAGAAAACTAGCACTAGATCGATATACTAACCCACAATGTTGCTTGTTTTAGAGCTTGGTTTTCATTTTTATGATAGCAGTTGTGCTAGCTAGCTAAAGGGATAATCAGGAAGCTGCAATGAAGTGCAAAGTAACAACTCCTTGAATTTTGCATGTTTATTTAACTTCTGATAACATTAAAAGATACTGAATTTTTTTATGCAGCTGCATAATTATTTATAGAGACTAGATAACAGCAACCCAATGCACATTAACAGTGAAAGCTTTGGCCAGTCTCGAAAGCAGTTAGCCCATCTTGTAAGTCTTCAACCCCAACTTATTTATTCCATATTCTCCTTGTCCGTTACGAGTTGTCCATGTCTCGCAGACTTCAGGCAGGTCTGGTCCAGTGTACGCCTCACAGATATACTTTGCAATGCCATATAGATTCTGATAAGGAAAATAATTTTTTTTATATTTTTATGCAGCAACTATAAAGCAGAGATTGATAATCAATCAATGAGATGAACACTTTAGATGGAAGCTAGGTAAATACCTGTCTAACGGGTACGTTGTTGACAGTTGCCCATGGCACGAATTCAAGTTGCGGGTTTAGATTTTGTGTCTCATAAGCAAATGCCAATTGAAGCTGCAAATATGATGATGCAATTAATTGTTAAAACTATAAAATGAGGTTGACAATTGATTAAGAGATGCTCCCTCCGGTTTTCAATAGCTTTCATTAGAGAAAAAAGCACACATATTAAGAAAAAATAAAAGTAGAATGGTATTATATAGATTGATGCACTATAATTTAAAATTTTGTATGAAAACAATGGTAGAATTTAGATAAGTATATGGGAATAGAAGAAATAGTATTTTGAAAATACAAATAATAATGAAAAGGTGAGGAGAATTATATTTACAGAAAATTTAAGTATTATGACAAGTATTGAGAAACAGAGGGAGTATCATTATAATCGATAATACTGACGTTCTTTCCTAAGTTGCTTGTGGCGCATTGGTGTAACTCAATTGCAGTTTCGTTGGTGACACAAACTGTCCAATCCCGGAACGCGTTCGAGGAGCAATGAAGGAAGTCTAAGTGCTTTCTCTGCATTGCAAGATAGCTTTTGTCACAACTTAAGTCTAAGTGCTTTTAGCTATATACAATGCATATAAAGTTACCACATCTGGCCATTTGTGGATCGCGCAAGCATGTACGGCATTAAGGTAACACTCATCTGGACCATACTGCAGACACAACACTTCATATGAATATTGATGATAGGAAAACATGTAATTACAAAGGGAAAGACGACACACCTGACATACGAAATTGCCATTGACAATCTTAGCATTTCCCCAAGGTATTAACCGAAGATTGATGATAGAACCTAAATATCTGTTCAAGTCTTCGAGATCACTTCTGATGAATTCCCGACAGCTCGAGCACAAGGCTTCGTAGTAGAAGTTGACATCCACCTTGTCTGAACCAATTGAACCGCTTATGCCGTAGGCTGAGAAGGGCAAGAAGATGAAGAAAGCAATGACTGCTAGCGCCATAAACGTTGTTGCTTGGAAACCCATTTTTATTGTTGTTGTTGATTTGAGAGTATGATCTTAGTTGCGGATGTGCGTGGTTATATATAGGCCTAGGGTGAAAGGCTGTCACTGTGGTTTTCTAGGTGAACAAGTTAAGTTAGTGTTGTTATGTACGTATCTGATTTATATTCTGTTGAAACTTCTTGTTGTATGCAGCTAATAAAATTAATAAGTTATCTTATTTTATTCACTGTATAGATGCTATCAAACAGAAAAAGAGAATATTATTTGTTGAAGCAATCCACTGATCCTTATCATTTTTGTAGCAATGTGTATCACCAATTTAAAAAATTTATTTTGACAAAATCAATTAAAGTAAATTCAAATATCGAACACAAAATTACCACATTTTCAAAAATGAAAAATTGATAACTGAATATTTAAATCATAAAAAGGTGAAAACTTGATGTAGATTTTAATAAATAATAAACAAAAACTCACTAATAATTTTGTTAAAATCTTAAATATAATTATTTTAAAGATTTTAAAACTCTAATTTGGATTAAAAGAGGTTTTACACAAGCATGATGCTTTCATCTTTGTATAGTGTTCAAAATCTATAATTGTGCTTCATAACATTTGTATTTGGACTTACAACTTAAATGATCAATAAAACTGCAAATGGCAATGTCTTTTCTTCTCTAAGGACACTTTGTTTCTATCTCTCACTGTTTCATCTAGCTCAATTGCAGATTCTTCCATTCTCTTCATTGGTTCTAAATAGAAATTATGCATACCTGTTTTTTTCATTATAATTTGTAACTCTTGTAAAATTTCAATATTTTTCAATTATGTGTGCTTAACAAATTAACATTCAGTTGGCCTTTTTATCAAGCTTTACGTACCTAATGGGTCGAAATGGCTATAGCTGTAAAATTATAGATCGAAATGTGAGAAGTCTAGCTTCAACCCATTACAAATAAAATTTGAACTCCTTCAACCAAAAACAAAATAGAATTAGCATGAAGAGATGTTTAGCAAACTCTTTGATGAACTAATTAGGTTCAATAAATACTTGACTATAGGATTCAAGATATAGAAGAAGAGGGCGTAAAAACGGTAAAATGCAAGTCCTCCGAAATTAGAAACGTTTAGGGCTCGTTTAGAAACGATAAAAATTATTTCCGGTAACGGAATGATTTTGAATCAATAAAAAATTATGTTTGTTTAAAGTTATTTTAAAATCCAATTATTTCCATTTTCTTTGCTTCCCTTTAACCATTCCATTCCGTTTTCATTCCACCACTTCAACCAAACAGACACATAATATAATAAAACTCAGGTAACTACATTCATGCATGCGTAAGAAAAGAAGCATACTTCAAGCCCTAAAATCACCAGTCCATCATTAATTTTTAGAGGCCATCACAATTGGAGCATCTAGACAAACAGGGGAAGGGTAAGAGGATTAATCAACATGAAAAGAAGCAAATTAAATGAAGATTACAATTGAAACAACAATTCAATACCCAAATTAGAGATCCTTTGGATAGACTAAGATACATACTATATGAATAGAAATAGGAATATGGACATACAAGAAGAGTTATAATTTCATTTACTGGTAACCCTCACGAGAAGCTAAGGGCCCGTTTGGTTTAAACTCTGAAAACGGGAACGGAATGGAAATGAATCTAGTCCATACGTACACCCTTGTTCATGAAGTTGTTGGGAATCATTCCTTGTGATTTGAACTAATTGTAGTAGAATTTGATTAGTTTTAATACCTTATAGGGTAACAAAGTAGGAGAAAGCAAGTGCATTTTGCATGAAACCAACCAGAATAATTCCATGAACAAAGTACATATGTGGACTAGATTCGTTTTCATTCCGTTTCCGTTTCCGTTTCCGTTTCCAGAGTTACAACCAAACGGGGGTAAATGTTATGAGCAGCTACCACTTGAATTAGGAGAGCAATCTGAATGAACTTGTGCATTTTAATCGTTTACTTTGTATTCTATTTTCTCTGTCCCTCTCGTGCACATGATCTTTGTCGTGAATTTGTATGTGAAAATCGTGAACTTAGTCGTGCACTTTTTACGTGTTGGATCGTGCATGTTTGACACGAATGCAACTCTTAAATATATGTGTGACCAATTACACACGGCTAAATAAATCATGTCCACTTGTTTGTATGATCATGAATGACATGATTCAAATTCTGGCAATGATATATGACATAGCATATTGCATGGTTATTAAAAAAAATATGAAATATTTGTGCAATCATATACGAGAACAATGTGTTACAGCTATATGATTAGAAAAACAAACTTGGTTCCTCTAATTATCTAGTAAAACTAGTGTATTCATGTATCTTGTACGGGATTTGATAAAAATATTATTTGTTATTAAATTTCTTTAAATTGTTGTTCCTTGAGTGGTTAGAGTTAAGACATTTGTATGATAATGGTTGCCTTTAATCTTATATAGATATGATGGACCCCCAAGGGATTATAACCAAGGAAGAACACTTTGCTTTACCCGTCGTTTTCCTCTTCACATTCTCCAGAAGCATCTCCTACTCCTAGTCATTCATCAGGAGGTTCCTGTCTTCGGAAACTTGCTGAGGTTTGCTTGCAAAACTTGTCTTCTAGGTATTTGAATGGTAAGCTTGTGGTATGGATAGAGTAGACAAGTTAAGATTTCTATTTCACAAACGTTACAAGTGCTTCAGCATAATAGGATATGATTATGCAGGAAATCTTATGAGGCAAAACTCAGTACGTAGTTGATATCCAACCAATTTAGTCACTTGATATATATCTTCTCTTTGACAGCATATATATATATATATAGACAAACAAAACAATAGAATTATGTATGAATTATATCATTACTATTTCATTCGAGTTGTCTTTTTTAACATGTGTGATCAAAATATATATACTTAGCTAGATATCAACCAATAATAGAAAACATTACAACTACCAATTTTTTTTGACAAACAAAATAATAGTTACAAACTTCTATCATAAAAATATACGAAACCAATGATACAAAATATTTGAAATATAAAACATAAATTTTAAACAATAAAATGTCCCTCTTAAATAAAAAATAAATAAAATCAATATGTGACCGAAAAATGTTGATCCTGACCGTATTCCGATCATGAACGTACATGATTTGAAGATATATATGATAATATATTTTAGTAAATAAAATGAGATATTCTTTTTCCTCTAATAGACTTATATACTTTTTAATTAATTACTAAAAACATAAATTAAATAATATATATTTTAACGATCCAAATCTAGTCAATTTCAAAGATAACGATTCAAATCAACAATTTTTCATATTTTAACGACCAAATAAATATAATAACGACCCAATATGAAAATAAAATATTTAGAATTGTTCGTTAAATTTGGTCGTTAAAATTTGTAATATGGAAAGAATGCAGGTTAAATTTTGGTCGTTAAATATTTTATAAGTCGTTATTATTTATAGAGAAAATTTGGTCGTTAAAATATTTTCTATATAATTAATATAGTCATCGTTAAAATTTTGTGGTCGTTAAATTTTGAACATTAAATATTTTGTGGGTCGTTAAAATTTTATAGAGAAAATTTGGTGGTTAAAATGTTTTTTTTTCCATATTTTAACTACCAAAACAAATTTTAACGACCAATCCTAAAAAATTTAACGATCAAATTTCTTATAAAATTTATTAACGATCAAATTTCTCTATAAAATATATTAACGACCAAATATACTAATGACCAAATATATTAACGATCAAATTTCTTATAAAATATATTAACGATCAATTGTTTCAACGTTTATTTTTGGGATAACCCAAAAATAAGAAATCTGTGTTTCTAATTTGTATTTTATTTAATGAATGAATAATGAAAAATGAACAATCATGTGATTTTCAACTTATGAAGCTTATTATGCACCTTCCATCATGAACGTACAAATTTTAATCCAACGGATCTTAGGAGTTCTTATTCCTACTCTAAGGTTGTTCCTACCAGATCCTTATATATATATATATATATATATATATATATATATATATATATATATATATATATATATATATATATATATATATATATATATATATATATATATATATATATATATATATATATATATATATATACCGCACTCAAATTTATTTTTTCTTGACCTGTATTTTTGCTGGAAAATTGGATGAACACCTCCAAAAACTATTCGTAGAACAATGACTTCCCGCCACACAGAAACATTTCTCTTTTGTTCTCATTTCTTGTCCATACCAATTGCCCCAATTTATTTTTTTTATTCTCAAAATTCTCTCAAATTGGTAACCCTAATTGACCATTCATTATCTACAAGGCCTATTTTCTCTCACCACAAAATCATTGAGTTTGATTGAAGCTTTCGTCAGTAATTGAGCGATCATCTTGTCTCCTGCTTATTGTCCAATCCCGTCACTTTCTACACGTAATTCTCAAATTCTCTTAGATATTCACCAGAAAAAGAATTTCTGTTAGTTCGTTCATGGTTCATATAATGATGTTCTTCTTCTAGGTTTCTGGGTTTCTCTGCGACTAGTAATTTGCTACTGATATGGCTAGCAATTATCACTACAACTTCTCTGTTTCAAACGCCTTTAGAAGCTCAAACCCTTCAATTTCTCAAACTTCTTCTTCTTGTCTTCCAACTTCTCAGGGCCCCAGGCTTCATCAGTCACTACGCTCTGCAAATCAGACACAAAATTCATTAGTTTCTTCATCTTCGGTTCCGGTTTCACTTGCCTCGCCGAGTTTCACTTGGGATGATGTGTCTAGGCTCCCTTTTGATGATCCCTCTAATCTCAAAGGCTTCTTTGAGAAGATAAACTCTTGCAATCGTAATCTTGTGAGTTTGTTTGTCATCAATGGTTTCATCCCTCCTTCATTTGTTTGTTATGAGTTCTAATTCGTGTGGTGATTGATTGCTTTTCAGGAGAAGCAGTGGGAGTTTCTCCCGTTTGTTGTTGAAGGCCATAATGTTGGCAACATACATAATCGGTGAGCACCCATATGCTATAATATTTAGTCAGCATATTACATGTTCAATTCATGCTGTAATAAGCCATTCACAGTGTGTCTTAGTGCTGATTTGCCAGAATCTGCTATTTGGTAGCTAATGGGTTAGTTGGTTAGTTGAACAAAAGTAGTGTGAGTTGATTGTACTGGCTTGACTGATTGAAGACCTTTGAGCTGGTGCCTGCGAAATGCATGTGTGTTAGCAGGAATTTTCTACAAGATCTTATGGTTGGAGTTCATACTTATCCTAAATTCTACAAGATCTTGTAATTACTTGCAAAAGCAAAAGTAGACTAGCTTAACCTTTGGGTTACCTAACATACATATTGATTCAGCATAAAACAAGATTGTTACAATGATTGGTTCTAGAAGGGCTGCAATTTTCTGATTTCTTTGTTGAAATTTTGTCCATTTGCTGGTTAATTGGATGCTATAAGACATGACTTTGACAGTTTGAAATAACTTGAGGTGAAATCTGCTGTCAACTGTTGCAGTTTCTTTGACATTCTAAAGAAGTTTCAAGATGTGTTTGTATTCCGTCAAAATGGATCTTATGGTGGTTCATTTGGGGGCTATGTAACGTTACACCCTTCACTTAAGACTTGTGAGGATAGGACTTCAGCTGTTGCTAACGTAATCAAACAGTTGTGTGAAAAAGTCATACCAGGTAGACGGGATGAGGTAATCAAGCATACAAGCATGTTGCTTTCATCTTTGTACAATATTCAAAATATGTAATTGTGTTTCATAGCATTTATTTTTGGACCAACAACTTAATTGGTCCATAATAAAACTGCATATAGCAATGTCCTCTCTTCTCTAAGGACACATTGTTTCTATTTGGACTAGCTCTACCCCGTCGCACCATCCTTTGGATCACCAGCGCTATTTTTATTGGAACGCGCTGCAGCAACCTATTTTGGAACAAAGGTGCGCAATCTTCACATAATTTCATTCCTATTGGGTGTACGATATTCTTGCCGACAGCTCATAGTATCTACCTCTTTGTGTTGCCTGAGTTCAAGATTCTTGTTCTCAGCTTTCTTGATTTACTGTTTCATCTAGCTTAATGAAATCAATTGCCAGATTCTTCCATTCTCTCCATTGGTTCTTAACAGAAACTGTGGATGCCTGTTTTTGTCATTATAATTAGTAATTCTTGTAAATTTTCAATATTTTTCAACGATGTGTGCTTAATGGATGGAAATGACTGTATTTTCCATTGGAATGCAGATATATTGTGTCTACGTGAATGGATATGTTGAGAAAGATGGACAGACATTCCTATGGGTCGGAAAAAGAAGCCCTGTTAAACCCTCTTTTCCAGGGATGCTCGATTATCTGGTAGCTGGAGGATTGGTGAGTCACTAAGGACGTGTTTGACATTGCTGCATTTGTAATCTGTTTTTCAAACAGTAAGTAGGATATGACAACAATACCTAATTTTTCTTCTCATGTTACTCACTGCAGCCTCATGGAATCAGCCCTACTGAAAATATATTAAAGGAATGCGAGGAGGAAGCAGCCATACCTAATTCCATTTTGAAAGAGTAAGCCATCTTTCTAGCAATCTCTACTTCCCTAGAATCATTGTATATAATGTGCCTAGAAATGAAACCTCTGAAGGGCCCATTTGATATGTTCCGGGGATTGACTTGGGATAAAAACTTTGATTGAAATTAATAATAGTATAATCCTAGTATAATATCTACTTCTCTATTATCCATTAGTCTTTTCAGCTATGTTTGGCTTGAAGCTTATTTGTAAATGTTTGAGAACTTATTTTTGTCTTTCTGAGAAGAAAAACAGTCACTGAACTTGGTGTAGATGAATTTCTTATTGCTTAAAACTCCCTCTATCTCTTCTTATTTGTCATTTGGGAGCAAATCGTTTGACGATTTGACAAAATACAAAATATGAACATTTTCTTGAATGTCCCATTAACTCATAGTTCAATTATCAAGAATCACATCAACTTGTAGTGTAAGAAAACTATGATGCCCGCAGCTAAGTTGGTCTCTCTCGTTTTCTTCAGGGTCAAATCAGCAGGAGCCGTCTCTTACGCTGACATTGATGGATACACATACAGAAGAGAAGTTCACTTCTGCTATGATTTGAAACTCCCTGAAGGATTCATCCCTAAGAATCTCGGTAAGCCAACCGAAAACTGTCACTAAATTTCCAGCTAACTCCAATTCTCCCTGCAAAGAACAATTTCACTTACTGTTGAAATGTTTGATAGATGGAGAGGTGGAGAGTTTCGAGTTAGTACCAGTGCCTCGCGTCGCGACTATAATCAAGAACACTGATTTCTTCAGGCCTAACTGCTCTCCTGGGATCATCGACTTCCTTGTCCGCCATGGGTATGTAAATTTCTTCCTGGATTTTGATATTCATCAGTGCTTCATCAACTTGCAAGAATGTAACACCTTAGTCTTTGATATGCTCAATGAAAACTGTTTATAAATGCACTCTGAATGATGTATATGTTTATGCAGACATATTACTCCTGAAGCTCCAGGATACTTGAAGCTTTTACAGAGTCTACGGATGGGAGATTGCTCTTGAAGGAACAAAGTAGTGATTCATAGGAGAAAATGACGAGGCTGTGTAGTTTTGGTATATATAAATGAATTATACTGTAATTAATGACAATTAAAAGGAAATTAAAAAAGATATACAACTCAAATGGAGAATTGAAATGGGTGTGTGATAATTTTCCATTTGGTAATTAATATTAATTTATATATGACAAAGCTAATTGATAAAAAAAAAAACGTATTGAATTATATATAATTTTCAGCATGTAATTTATGTATGTATAATGCAAATTTTATTTAGATGCATTCGTTGTATTTGTTTTTCCGAAGCTAGTGGTTTAGTCCATTTCGCTTGGTGAATGGTATAATCAACTAGTGTGTCAAAACGATTATTTATATTTCATTATTTACTTTAAAAATTTTATTTAAGTTTTTTTTTATACTTGTAATTTACAAATATAGGCACACGATGACGTTCGGCTTAAATTGACCAAATTGAGCACCATGAGATAACAAAACACACATTAGCGAATATGACTAACATCTAAAATTTAATTTGAAGATTTAATGACATTAATCACATTCATGTAAAACTATATTTTGGTCTTTAACAAAAAAAATTCTACTTAAAAAAGATAATATATTTTGATCCCCAAATATGAATTAAAACCCTAAAATTCAATTCGAATACTCAATGAGATCTAAGAAAAAAATTATATATCCTATTTTATAATTACGGTAAAAGTTATTATTCGATCATTATTTTATAGTGTGTTACAACTTTTATATATATATATATATATATATATATATATATATATATATATATATATATATATATATATATATATATATATATTTCTTTTGTTATTCTTAACAAGTCAGTTTTTAGATGACACATTTTATGTTAAATAAAAGAAATGGTCTGGTTTATTTATGCCAGAACAAAAAAAAGTCTTGTTTAATCAATTTTCTCGATGTTAATTAGTATACTTGACAAAATTTATTTGACAAAACCCTCTTAAAAAATATATCATGACGATGATTGTATATGTCGTTAAATTTAGATTCTCGATGCACTAAACATGTTTGATCGTATCAAAATCTTTTTATTTTAAAGATAAAATAAAATCAATAGTTCAACAATAATGTCATTATTTAGCTAAAAGGTTACTCTAGCTTTGTAGGAGCCAAGACTCCTTTGCTGTGAGTGATGAGCAATTCTCAATGAGAAGAGTCAAGATTCGGCATGATTCACGTCCCTTGAAAATCGATGAAATCTCCATCCAAAACAGAAGTCAAATGCCTTAGTGTCCAATGGCGAATGCCTATAACCAAATCTCGTACCGGTTCTTTGATAAAGAATCTATTCCCACCCATAAAAAATAGAATATCCTCGGACTCTTTGACTCGAATAACATCTCTAAACATAATCCACAAGTAAACTTTCATTAGTGTTGTTATATTAATTGTGTTACTGGGATTTGTTTGAACTCCACTCGTAAAAGTTTAGTTTGAGCTTGTTCGTGAAATAAACAACTCGAATATGAGTATATTTTTTAGCCTCGATTGAAACTTAGGTCATATTTCACTATAAATGAGCCAAACATGAATATATATATATTAAAGTTTTATTTTATTTAGGAGTTTTGGATTACATATGATTATAAGAAACAGATAATTCGAAAGTACGATTAACGATACAATATATAGAAATCACGGGCGGCACAAACTACGTAAACACAGTACCGTTTGCGACGAGGCAACTCCTTCTTCAGAGCCCAGACGAGAGGGACTTGGGATTGAATCTGCTAAGTGTGAAGGTTCCTTTCACAAATTTCCCATTATAACAATTTCACATTATTCTAATACCATTATGCCTGCATTTAATATTTAAACTACATTTAATAACAATATTATGATAAAGAAAGTTTAAATGTAATGAAAATAGGATGAACGAAGAGTATTAAAATTAGTACATGCAAATTGCAACGCATCTATGATCCACCAGCTGGTTATGGACCATTGTGCAGCAAGTGGCCATCAACAAGCCCCTATTTTTAGCCAATCACATGCCAACACCTGTCCTCATTTTCCGCCAAGTTTCCCTTTAAATACTAAGGTTGTTTCTCTACTCAATATCATATAGTATGAGAATTAACTCATGCTCACATTTAGGTATTTTGGAGTTCATAACTTCATACGTGTCACATTTCATCTACTAAAATGCATCACGAATCTTGATATTCTATCCGTCATTCGTACACGTAGTTTTACGTACGTAAATGGGGTTATCGGGTAGGAATCGAGACCGTGGCCGGCTTACATATCCAGAATGCAGCATTATTGGTGATTCGTGCGACGAGCCTTGCATGAGAAAGTAAAGGGTGGAGTTCAGCCAAGGATGACTTGCCGGCGTGCAACATACGTACGCACTGCATTTAGTCGTATGACCGGCAAGTTGTCCTTGGCTATATTCCGCTCTTTAATTCTCATGTGAGACTACAACGTTGAACATTATGGATCAAACGTTGTATATGTTTCATTAGCAGGTAAATCTTCATATAGTCCTTTTACATTTTCGGCATCGTTTACATAGATTAGACTTATGGAATGAAAGTATATGTATCACCAAATGGGCTCACATGGCTTAATTAAGATGAGATTATGGGTTTGAGCAATTAGCATTTGCTTTGTTGGCCTTGGCTATATTTTGCTTTGTAAATTGTGTTAGGTCGACCGATTGGTGGACTTTGTGGTGCAAGTGGAAATGTCAGTGAAGAATCGAGAAGTAGGCTAATTAAGAAATTAGTATAGATGGGTTTGAATAATTAGAATGTACTTTTCATCGATAAATTTAGATTATTGACATAAATATCTAATTTTTAAATTTGTCTTAAGACGGCAATGTGTGGTAACCGACATAGGACTTATACACATCATTCATAGAAAAAATCGTCTCACATCGATGAAAAATAAATCTGTAATTTTGTTTGTATGTTTGATAATCTACTTTTTTACGGTTAATTTTAGGATTAAAATTTTTAATTTATATGTTGCATCTGAATAAATATATATATATAAAATTACGTAGTTGGAGATAAGGTTGGTGTATTAATCTTTTAATTGGTTTAGGATGAAATCTTGTTATACCTGTCGTTTATGTGTCGGACATGGACTAATGCACATATAACCCTCACTCTACAAAACGTTTTGAATCTTAACATTGGACATGTGTCAACTAAGTCACATTAAAATTGAGACATTCTGAACCTATTATATAAGATCGGTGGGGATAACTAAAAAAATTTATTGGACTTAGTTGATGAGTTTAACACATGTATACCTACGTCGAATGTGAGACTAAACTCCATTTTATATTGGACCCGACCATAATTACACATACCCCATGATTTCTTGTGGTTTAGGTATTGGTAAGATCTCCGGCTTTCTTGACCTTTTGATATCATTATGTTGATTAATCCTCATACATGGTCTTATAACTTTGTGGAGATATCTTGCATTGGGACAAATCATAAGGATTTGAAAATTTTTTGAATTAATGGAAGAAAATTTAAGCTTAATTATTAATATTTTAAACACTCATTGTTGAAGTATTTAGAATTTTAAATTGAGAATATAGAGACATAAATAAAAATAAGTTTGATTCATATTACTCATACATACGATCATATTATATATATATAATCTATTCTGCATATGCTAGTATAGAAATAGATTAATGTTAACCAATACTTTTTGTAGAGATAATAAAATAAAATATCCATGCTATAATAATTTGTACATTTAGTAATTTAGTTAGTTTTTATGATAAATTTTAAAAGTAAATTTAAAAATGATCTAGTAAATAGAAATAGAACGATTCATAATAAGATAATTGATAAGGATATTTTTCTGATTCTTTATCATATTTGATAAATATTAACAAATAGTATGATATGATCGTCTTATTCACCAAATTATTATATTTAACCCTTTATGAATTCTATATTCAAAGTTTAAAATGGATTGAACAAGATTTTTGACCAATCAATATTGATTGGGAGCCTCTAGATTTTTCTTTAAATGAAAATGGAAGTACAAGTCTTAGACTTGTACTTCCATTCTCATTTGCACATGGACTTACTTAACTATGAGCCAATGGGCTAAGTAACTTATATCTTAAATAAAATAAAATCATTTATCATATTTTGAATTTAATGTATAATTTTATATCTTATATAGACTTGAACAAATTCGGGTCAGTCCGTCCGCCAAAAAACACGGGTATGAGCTAGTATTTTGGCCTGTTTTGGTCAGGCCCGGCCCGCTTGTTCACGGGACGGGCCTGGGTGTTGGATTTAGCCTGCGGGTCGGTCCGTATATATATTTATAAATATATATAATATTAAAATTAAAATAAAAGTGAATAAGTGTAAACACGGGCAGGCTGACCCGTCAGCCCGCCCGTGTTTACACGTACGCGGGTGGGCATGGGCCTTGATGGAGGCCCGTTCAAGCCGGACCGGACATTTTGGACAAGATTTTAGATTTGACCCGGTCCATGTCCGGCCCGAGCCCGCATTTGTTCAGATCTAATCTTAAATAATGCATTTTAAAAACATGATCATGAATTTATATTTGAATAATAAACGATAATAATATGAAAATAGACAAAGATATAAATCAAATGTATTATATGTATGGAAGTTGTTTCATGTACGTACAAAATTCTGGTACGGACTTTTGAATTTAACGTTGTAAAATATAAATTGTTTAAAAAGCATTTATAAAATATTAGTTTTCAAATATACGAATCAACTATTCATACTTTATTAACTAACATTTTATATTTTACAAAGGTAAATTAAAAATCCAAAATTCTTACCAAAATAACATGAAACACAAATCCTAATTTTAAGGTGATTTTTCATAATAAACCTCATAAGAAAATAGATAGAGGGTCGAAAAATACGTTAACATTCTCGACGAACCATATTTGTTATATCAAGGAATGTCAATGAATCGGATGATGAGATGGGTGAAGAACTTCCATCACCCACCCAATAAACATATTGGAGGCATCCATCCATCACCCGGATGATTGGATGGTTTGAGTTTATGCACGAATGATTAGAAGTCATGAATATTATCGGATTATAATGCATTTTGAAAGTGGTTTTCCAAATGTAGTACATTATATTTTCAAAACCAATAACATCTACAACTAAAAATAAAAACAATTTTAAACGTGTTATTATAACATTAAAAAAAAAAAGTTATATATTGTGATTTTAACACTAAATATACCAAATTCAAGATAGGTCATTTCCCCTAAATAATAAGAAAAAAGAAAATAATTATGAATATAAAAAAAAGTAAAAGTATTTAAAACCTCAAATTATACGAAGACATCATTGTTAGAAACAATGAATTTTTTTTAACATAAACCATAGTTTAAACCTGCTATTTTCTTGTTATTTTTTTCCCCCTTCGTAAACAAAACTGTGATTTGTGTACAATTTATTTTTAGAAAAACTTTAAGTGTAGGGTTTAAAACCGGAAACTTTTCAAATGAATTGTCTAATCAATAATTTAATGGTTCTATGTCATTGTTTATAGCTCTCGTCTTTGAGTCTATCGCCTTAAAGAATTCTAACCAACCATGTTTCGACAAACAACCAATATCCTAATTAACGACCTCTCCCTACAAACTTACCTAAAAGATTTAAGATTCTGTGTTTCATTTTGCAAATACAAAGAGTCAAAATTGTTCATGCAAAAGAGAAGTCAAATGCCTCAATGTCCAATGGCCAATGCCTATAACCAAATCTCGTACTGCATATTTCACAAGGAATCTATTCCAATCCAAACGGGATTTGGGGGGCCAAAGCAAAAAGTAGACCACCAAATCATCTACTTAATTATTACTTTGTTTCATTATGATTATTTGTTAGGATTTTCTTCATAATATTTGTCATCATGGGTTTTACTTTACATATTTTACTATAGTAATCAACTAATCATTAGTAAAGTTGTTAGTAATGGTTTATAAAGGGTTAAAGTGCATCAAAATATCAAATAATACAGCTAATATCATAAAAATATGATATGATATATTGAGTTTTTTTTCCCCCTAGTATTGTTTATTTAAAAACCTTTACCTATACGTACAACACTTTTATTAAATTTAATAAACCAGTTTTTAACCCGACGAGTTATATTTCATACTTAAAACTGTTCATTTTTAGGTTCTAATACTATTCAAAATATCTAAAATATTAGGACATATTATAATTGTAAAATTTTCAAGGTCCATTCCCTAACTTTTATAATGGTCAAGATACTCCAATAACAAAAGTAGAATAATAAATGGGTCGTGATAGTAAATAGATGCATAATTATTAGGATGACAACAAATTGAGTGATTGTAAATTGAGTTTTAAAGTATTTTGCACATATAATTCAAACATTAATAATTTTCAATATCAGTAATATAAATAATAAAGATATAAAACTATTCATAAAATGTTTATCATAATATAAACAATAATAAAATTATTATAATAGTTTTAAAAATAAATATACAAAAATTTAAAATATTTCAAGTGTATCGGGCACCCATCATCCAAGTTACTTTTTCAAACTGTTACCGGTTTTTCTGAATCTGGTGATACAAATATCCATAGGTTCATAGCAATAAACTTGAAATATTGTAAAATAATCACTTAAATATATCCGGTATTCAATATTCATATTCACCATCTTGATTAAGGCCCACTGTGCATCAAGTGGGCATCAGCAAAAAGCCCAAATGAGCCAATCATATGGCAACACCTCCCCGCATTTTCCGCCAAAGTTTCACTTTAAATACGCATAATGTTGTTCATCAACTCATCTCAC
Source organism: Fagopyrum tataricum (assembly GCA_002319775.1). Taxonomy (NCBI): domain Eukaryota; kingdom Viridiplantae; phylum Streptophyta; class Magnoliopsida; order Caryophyllales; family Polygonaceae; genus Fagopyrum; species Fagopyrum tataricum. Next base: position 58,739,449 of record CM008280.1, read on the forward strand.
CCAGTACGAGACTCTAGTCTCTCATACATTCAGTCATTTTTCCAAATCATGGTTCATGATAGTCTAACATCTAACTAATAAGCAGTAACTAGTTTCCTGTGCATAATTTTACAAAATACGAGTGCACATGCGTATCAAGATTCGAGAATGAGTGTTATTGTTGATTCGACGAATCTTGCATGAGAAAGTAGAGAGTAGAGTTCAGCCAAGGATGACTTGCCGGTATTTCGCGTAAGTACGTACTGCATGTGCGCATCGTATCATCGGCAAGTTGGCCTTGGCTATATTCTGCTCTTTACTTCTCCTGCTAGGTTACAACGTCGAACATATTGCAGGTAAACCTTCATTCCTTTACTCATTTAATGTAAATCCTGAAAGTTAATAAATAAATAAATAAAAGCTACATATTTTCACAGGAAAGTTAAATTCTCTTATAGATAAACAGCTGCAGTCATGATTTGTTTTGAGTCTTTTTAACATTTAGCTACACAAACATTGGCAAGATCGATAGCAATATAAGCTAACTTGATTACCAATCAAGTTACTGTATCCTTAATAAAACATATTCACAATGCTTTAATGAAGAACCGAACATAACATTATAAGCAAGTTGTTTTACCTGTACATTCCGATGCTCGTCTTGATTAGATAATGCTTTACTCGCTTACAATCTCCCTCAGTCCTCCGCCAAAACCACCAGCAAAATGAACGTGAGTGTGCGTGTGTCTGTGTCCGTGCGTTCGACATTTTTCCTTCATGAAGCTCTTACAACAGCTTCTGGCATTTTTGTTTGCTATCTCGACACACGCATGACTATGAACCGCAACATGATCATGATCACACTCGACTCTCGAGTCACATTCATTAATCAGATTTGGTTCGTCGTGGGAGCATTCGGATTCTTCTGTATTGCATCTCTTTGATTCATGGCTGATCTGCTCATTATCCACATGGGTCCCACAACATTCATCCGTTGGCATTTCATTAACACACTCATCCGTCAAGCATCCGGGAACTTGTCCTTCGAGATCCTTACAGTCTTCTTTCTGGCATGTTTCAAGTGATTGGTCATCACATACTATAATTTCGCCTTTTCCGTCACAGCCCACAGAAGAACATTCCAGAACCTTCATCTTCTTCGCATCACCGCCATGTTGGTGATGATGAACAAGTGGGTCTACACTGCACTTCCTGCTACTACAAAATGCAGTATGGTCCTCTGACGTAGATTTTGTTGCCTTGAACCTCCTCGTGGCCACATTTTTCGAGGAACACGAGTGTTTGTGAACTCCGGAGGTTTGACAACTCCCTTCATGATCATGAACAAGGCTGGAATCCGAAGATCCGTTGCAAGTACTCTTCTTACCATGGACGTGGTTGTGTTGGTGGTGGTTCAAGGTTCCGATTCCATGTTCATGGGACCCACGGAGGAGTAGCATGCTGTTGAAGATGACTAGTAAACAGGTGAGGACGTCGGTGAGAACAGCCAGCCAAACGATGGGGTGGCCCGCAAAGGCTACAGCAAGAATGATGACCTTGGTGACAATGGAGAATACAATGTTTTGGATCACCTTCTGGTGGGTCCGTTTCGCTAGCCGGATAACTTTGGGAATCCGTTTAATGTCATTGGACATGAGGATAACATGGCCTGTTTCGGTTGCAAGAGCTGATCCGGATACCCCCATTGAGATTCCTACGTCGGCTGTAGCGAGAGCTGGGGCATCGTTCACACCGTCCCCAACCATGGCTGTGGGACCTGATTTTTTGTAGTCTTCGAGAATTCGAGCCTTGTCTTCTGGTAAGAGCTCCGCATGGACATCATCCAAGGCATGTTCAAGCTGATCAAGATCAGACAAAGTATTCCATTTAGTGGTAATTAAGCAAAAAAGCATGCTGATGTCCATTTTCTTGCACTATCAGTACTGCACATTTAATTTTATTGCAGTATAAAAAATTTAAAACAATATAAGCAAGCGAAAACAGAGAATTGAAAACCTTAAAATTTGATCCTAAGCCGTGAGAAATATCAATACCAATGGATAAGTATAATAAATTTGAAACACCGATGGCGATTGAAAGTGGTATGGAAGTGTAAGATACCTGATCATGTGTATGAGCAGCAGCAGCGTGGCTATCCCCAGTAAGCATGGCGGTTCTTATGCCCATTGTTTTAAGGTCTCTGATGGCATCTAAAGCCCCAGATCGACATGCATCAGAGAGGCTGAATGTTCCAATCACAACTCCACCAGAATATACAAAACCGAGCGTTCTCCCATCCTCAGAACTGGATTCTATTTCAGGGGCTAGAATTTCACAATGGGAATAGATTGTTATCAAGGGGATAAAATTGACAAAAGTTATACAAGAGATATTTCCTCCATGTTATTATAAGGCAGTTAAAAGTACTCACCAGCTAAACACCCAGCTCTCTGGCCCAATTTTCGGTTCCCCACATAGAGCTCTTTTCCATTAATCCTCCCAGCAATCCCTTCCCCTGGAAAATTTTGGAAATCTTCAACAATTTCTGGATTTGGTTCAACCGACTCCGATTTACCATAGTGAACAATTGCATCTGCTATCGGGTGACTTGATTTGCTTTCAATGCTTGAAACCCTTTAATCATCAAGAAAGTTTACGTGGATACAATAAACACAACAGAATAACATGTGAAGCATGTGTATGATGTAAAACTCTGGTTTTGTCATTATATTACACACTAATCAGTAAAATCACACTATTCATAATAAATTATGCTTCGCATCATGAACAACGCTAGAGTTCTATAATCTTTATAAATCAAGTAGTTGTCAAAAGGAGAAGAGTGTACCAGTGAAGCAGTGTGTCCATACTTATATCATTGGCAAGACATCTGAAGCTTGTCATTATGAACTCGCCTCTGGTGATGGTACCAGTCTTATCAAAAGCCACGGTCTTGATCTTGGAAAGAGTTTCAAGATAGTCTCCTCCCTTTATCAGTAACCCACTACTTGCAGCCTTGGAGAGTGCACAGAATGTTGCCACAGGTGTGGAAAGAATGAGACCACACGGGCATGCACTGACAAGTACAACCAATGCAAGATTAACCCATTCCTTTAGGTTGTGAACTCTCATTGCAGCAGGAACAGCCACCAACCCAATTGATAATAATACAACCACTGCAAACCAATAACAGAGGTAGAGGTTTATGATCAATCTAATCATCTAAATAAACGTAATGACGGGAAACAATATGCTCTGTACATCTTCTAGGCTAGCAGCTGACCTGGTGTATAGTACTTAGCACATTTATCGATCAACCTTTGAAACCGAGGCTTCTTGTTCTGAGCTTCTTCAACAAGCTTTGCCATCTTAGCCACTGCACAATCCTCTGAAAGAGCTGTAGTCATCACGCTTATGTAGCCTGAAGTAGTAGAAATGCTTATCAGAAATGATCATTGATCAGTTGCATGTGGAATTCTGTGTTGGGGAGAGAATTACCGTTTACGTTAATAGTTCCTGCCCAAACTGCGGAATCCCTTTGTTTAGCAACAGGAAAAGCCTCTCCTGTCAATGCTTTCTCATCCACTTCACAACTTCCTTCCACCACCAAACCATCAATGGGGATGACTTCACCTGTTTTCACGGCAAGGACAGTGCCTGGTTTCACATCTTCCACATTGACCAATTCACCAGTTTCCGCAATGGTAGCTTTCTGTGGCGCTATGCTCATCAATGATGACATAACTGCATTGGCCTGTCATATTTAAACAAATAAGACTCATTTAGCCCTTAAGTGATGACATATATGATGATCTTTTTGAAGAGTAAATTTGTAACTCATATTACAGTATTCAACTACATTATTTGGTTACTACCTTCAAGGTTTCAACAATAAGCTCTGAGAGACCTTATTATATGACAGATATATCAGAAACGAATAGACAAAACTTTATCGAGTAATTTAAAGAGAGAACCTTGTGGCTGGCGCGTGACTGTAGCCATTCAGCAATGATAAAGAGGAAGACAATGGTCGCTGCTTCCCAGAAATCTTTTAGAGCGAGTGTGCCTGCCACTGCAAAATAATGAAACAGGTTCTCTCAGCATCAATATAAAATGGTTTACTATATACATATCATACAAATGAAAACTAGAATTACTATCAAAATTTTAACTAGTCAAATACATTCCTAAATATGAATTTTCCTAATCATCCATGGAAAATACCCTTGATAGCAACACCTCCAGGAATACAATCACATATTAAAAGCAAGAGAAAAATTCAGAGATGAAAAGGTGAATCAGTGAAGGCTATTTTAGGGTCTTAAAATATAGATAAAAATGTTAGAAGTAATAAACAAACCGGTCAAGTCTAATATAAACACCATTGTCATAATCATTAAAGAATGAACAAGTTTTACAATATTAAATAGAAGACCTTTTCCATTTTCCTAACATGCTAATGATGCATATCAAGGCTGGCACAAAAAGTCAGTGTTCCAACAAGATAGAAACAAAAAAAAAACTTACCGGCAATGATGACGAGTATGTTGACATCCAGAGTTATGTTTTTTACTGCTGCATAAGCTCTGACAAGAATCGGCCAAATTCCACAAGCGACAGCTCCCAGTGCCAACCACTCCATGGGGCTATATAGATACTTCAAGAAGGAGAGTCCAAGCAACATGCCACACATGATTATATTCAGGCTTGGCCACTTTTTGCGATGACTTGTTTTACCATTAACTCTCACATTTGCTTCTAACCTTGCTTGATTCAACGCCTTGGCTGTCAAATTCAATATATGACATGGCACCAGAATTGAAGTTGAGAAAAAGAATCAACTACAGCTTGATCATATATTTACCAAAACTCAAAAGGTTCAAATACTGCATACTCTTATTATACAAGGGATTTCACATCCATATAACCCAACTTTCATACTATTTAATAAAATATGAGTAGAAGATAAATACTCTTATTATACAAGGAATGACATATCCAAATTACCCAACTCTGATACCCAGTAAATTGATAAACATGCCATAGATTACAAGAGGGTGAATCCAAAATACAAGTTGAGTATTCTTATATGACAAATTCATAAATAGTTTACTGTGTTTCTAGGGCTATTTGCTTTGGTTTTCTTCCACTTTTCTTTTTCTTTTTCTTTTTTGAATATGTTTTCTTCCATTTTTCTTGTTGAGAAAACACTAGCTAGAAACAAGAAGATAGGTGATAATAAAAGCTGATATCATACTATTTCTTAAAATATGAGTAGAGGATAAATACTCTTAATATACAAGGGATGACATATCCAAATTACCCAACTTTGATACCCAGTAAATCGATAAACATGCCATAGATTAGAAGAGGGTGAATCCAAAATACAAGACAAGCATTCCTATATGACAAATTCATAAATAGTTTACTGAGTTTCCAGCACTATTTGCTTTGGTTTTCTTCCACTTCTCTTTCTATTCTCTTTTTTGAATATGTTTTCTTCCACTTTTCTTGTTGAGAAAACACTAGCTAAAAACAAGAAGAAAGGACTCATAGGTGATAACAAAAGCTGATATCATGATATTTCTTAAAATATGAGTAGAAGATCAATCATCAACTATGGTTAATGGTTTTCCCTGATTAACTCAAACAACCATGGCATGGCAGATTCGTTTCTTAAAATATGAGTAGAAGATCAGCTCTCAACGAAAAAGAGACATAATTTCAACAGCTATACCAATTTCTTTTCTTATTTTCTTTTTGGTGTGAAATTACGAGGAAGCAAACAATTATTCCTTTCCTGTTCTTGACATAACAAAGAAGCTTCCTAAAGAAGACAGCATTGATAAGCAACTCAGAAATACAAACTAACCATTCCACTAATTTTCCTAATTTGATTTTCGAATTTTCATCAAACAGCAAACATGCAATTATAGCATCCATGTAATTAATTAACGCTTACCGATATCGAAGGGAGACACAAGAGCAGGATCATGCTTAACAATGACAGTCTTAGACGCCACAATCACAGATACCTCTTTCACTCCTGCAATAGAATTGACAATTCTTTCAATCAGAACCACTTCAGAAGAGCAACAAAGCCCTAAAACATCGAAATAAGTCTTTTGAATCCGCTGTTCTTCAGTCGATGTTCCTCCTCCCACTTTCTCCACCACTCTCTCGTTGACGATACCATCCATCGATCTTAATTTCTTCCCTTGCTCCTCCTCGCAAATTGAAATTTAGAACCGGTTTCAAGACCAAATACGGATTTAAACTTTGAAGATAGAGGAATCAACCGACAATTTGATAGGAAACCAAGCAAGAATTATGATAGGACTCGCTTGGCGAAACAAACAGGCGAGTTGACCTTCGATAGAGTGTTACAGAAGGATCAACTGAAGTAGGAAAGGAACGCAGAATTTGTGCAGAAGCGATGAAGAAGATCAAAACAAACGGAAACAATTATAAATTGCGTGACGGTGAGGTGGCGGGCCCACTTGGGATTGTGTTTGTGGGTCCCAATGCAGACTTTTTGAATAATTTCTACAACAATTTCAAAACTATCCCCAAGTTTTATCTTTTTCAGTTTTTTTTGCCCCTCAATCAATTTTTTGGTTTTTTCAATGTATCATAAATTTTAATTATATTTAAATGTAAAAATATATTTTAAAATAGTTTTTCATATTTATTATTAACTATATATTAATATAAAAAATAATAATACATAATTATGTAATGATAATGGATATGATATAGAGACGGTAAATTATGCATGGTGTTCCCATAAATTGTCAATAACATACATGATCAAGCGAAGCATAATGGGCATGTGAAATTGGTCTATATTTTTTTTTAAAAAAAACAATTACATTTTTAATGGGTTTAATTCAAAATTATTGTACTTATTTGAAATGAAATTAATGAGATATTTACGCCCGGGGCTACAAGTCTACAACTCTCTATTCGACATCAGAGAAATTTTTTTGGTTTTAAAGTGTCTGCAATAAGCGCATAGCCAATATTTATTTCGTACCTACCATACCTATTGATGGATCGGACTTGGACAGTGTATGTCTATGGTTGAGTATCGCATTATTTTCAAGTATTGTCTTATGATTCTTTTGTTCCCGTTTGATGGAATTTGTCATATGCCTAATTGTCAACGTTTTTGGATGCTTTTGGAAGCATGCATTTTATTGTAAAGAACTATTTGGCTTCAAATATAGGCATAATCTAGTTCGTGATGTTTTATACGATGTGTTTAAGAGAGCAGGGTTTTGGGCCTTTCAGCTAAGAATGAGGCGCTTGTGTCCTTCTTGACTGATCCGCATGAAGGAAGGTCTACGTTGAGGGTGGCGGATGTGTTAGTGTTTAGATGGGTGGGTGGAAAACATGCTTGTACTTTTTGACGGGAGTTCGTTGATTTGTTTGGTTAACGGGCCTTTTGTGGTGGGTAAGACGGCCCTCAACACGACCTTCTACGAAGGTGACTAAGCATGAAAGGACTTGCATTGAAACCCAACATATGTTTCTTCCGTTCGCTTTTGATATGTTTGGTTTTCTTGCACCTGATGCCGTTGAGATTATCAAGAGGGTGCAACAGGTCTTGCATGATAATATATCATGTCGCCTAGGTCTTCAGACGTAGTGTTTTGGAGGATCGGGTTTGCTAATCCGAAAAGGATTTGCGGCACAGGTTGTTCCCGCCTTTAGTCGTCTACCTCCTACCTCGATGTAAATTTTATTATATAAATCATTAATTATTAATTATATTTTTAGGTTTCCAAATATTTCTTTATTTTATTAAATAACGGAATGCATAAGTACACGGAGATGAAATTAACAAATACACGGCGAATTCGGGAACCGTGGCCGTCACGGTTGCGGAACGTGACCGTGTCAATCCTCCTCTTGACACGGTCACCGGATCCGTGACTATCATATTTTTTTTATATTTTACGTTGTTTTTTACCTCTAAAAAAGTAAAATTTACAAACAAAAATTATCACGATTTTGGGATCCGTGACGGTCACGGTTCCCGGATTCGCCGTGCATTTGTCAATTACATCGTCGTGACTTTTAACATCCCCTAAAATAATTATTTAAATTATGCTCTCTTAATTTTAAAACTTATAATTAATTTTATAAAGTACCAAAAACTAAAAGTCAAACTAGACAATGCCTAACTCCTAAACAGTAAAACGTTTGAGGTAAATATTACATATGTTTTAGTAAAGCAATTTGATTGAGAAAAACAGATTTCAATAATTATTATAAATTTACTTGTTCAAAGTAAACTAGATAAAAAAAACACACTGATAGGTACATAATAACATGATTTTAGTATTTATTTTGCAATGATAAGATAAGGATATTGACGGTACGACAGAGTACAAAGTCGTCCCTGTTGTCGTACACGCGTTTACAATCGAATTGGAAAACAAGAGAAATGCATAGAGAAGAAGACATTTCAAGAGGGGAGTTTTGGTACGTAATCAACGATTTGACTACCGTTAGGTTTGATAGTAGGATTCATCTATTCAAAAACAATTAAATTGGTGAGATGAAACTCATTCGATCGATAATGTGTATTATGTATATTGATCTAATTAAATCAGTTAAATCTTGGATATGTTTTGCAAGAAAACCATTTCCCATCGTTACTAAAGTTCAAACTTAAAACATTTTGAAAAACATTTACTTGCAAGTACACTTAACAAAGAAGCATTGTGTTGAATAGTGAGTGGATAGGAGGGATAGTGGTTTTCGTTGAGTTCCCGTAAACTAGTGTTAAATACTGAAAATATTAAATAAAATTTGTGAAAATAAAATATGCTCATGACTTACACATTTGGTCAACCAATTGTGTGGATGAGTAAATTGTATGAAGGTCAAAAGTTTAAAACAAAATACAAACATTTAAAAAAAATTGGTGAGTAAACTTGTTGAACGGGAAAATGTGTCCGCTGGAGTTACCCCTTCTATTGTCAATTGATTTAGGATGAAACGCCGAATGCTTGTATGCGTAGGTTTACTTTGGTTCAAAACTCTCTACGTCTTTGACCCGTCAATTATAAAAAAGATAAATTAACATGGTATTTGAGCAGATCTGATCCGGGTCCGTTTTCCTTTGTTTCGGTTGTGATTAGCGAAAATATGCTATCTGCCGGCCTTAAGGCTTTTGTGTCAGGTGTTATCTAGTAAATGATAGTTGCACTTGAGGGGGAGTGTTGAGTGTGTAATGTGTTCCACATTGACAATATGAAATATGTGAACCTAACATATAAGTCTTAGGGTTAGTCATCCTATTGTCATTTGGTTTTAGGATGAAATCCCGAATTTTTGAATGTGTAGGTTCATTTTGACAACATGTATGGAGAAATTGATATCGTAAAGCCGATCTCCTTAATGGACCACTAAGTATCCGGTTAGACGTAGATCGGCATTGACCTATCTAACTGAGCGAAAGGAGGGAAGAGGGAGAGAGAGAGTTCGGACCTTGTTGCATCGGATCACATGAGCACAACATTGTGGATTTCGGTGTCCGTTTTAGACCAAAGGGCCGTAGTCTCACTTAAGTGAGTAGACGGTTGTCCCAATTGCCAATCAAATTAATATATATAATTATCTTGAAGTGAAATCAAATTATTAACAAGGTTTTGTAATCTCCACAAAGGAGTAGACAAAACCCAACCAAGAGTTTGTAATCTCCGAAAGGAGTAGACGAAACTCTAATATAAATTAAGTTTAATTGCAAGTCTTATAAACCGATTGTTATAGTTTAAAACATTGACTTGGATTATGTAATGAGTCATTCATAAAATAATTTTCCTTCTAAGTGTATTTTTCCCTACACCGGGAATGTCCAAATACATTAGTGGGATAAAACGTTACACGTTACAAAGACTAAGTAAATGACTTACTTGTCTTACTTTGTAAAGAAAGGGCATTCCTAGGTTTCATCAATACAAAATCAATCTAAGATGGATGTCTATCCTTTGTCAATACAAAGGAACTATATTGGTCTTTCGAGTTTTGCAAACAAGCTATAAGAATGCCTATCCAATGCCAATACAATGGAACTAAAAGCTTATTTGATGCAAAAACGAATCAAGAATCAAGTGCAAATGGCTCTCCCTTATATAGGCATAGGGGCCAACGTTTTTGGGAAGTTATAACCGCCAAAAAGCGGTTAAAAGTGGTTATGGAAGTTACTCGAAAGTTATTTGGACAATGGGCCTTGAAACCCTAGAAAAGCCCGAGGCCCGACAAGGAGCCCAAAACCGCTCTCCGGAGCTAGCTTGTTTTTATTTGTCCAAACACTTCCAATGAGCTTTATTCACTTTTACATAGCTAGGGTAAGCTCCAAGATCCGCAAATACTCAATATCTTAGCTCCAGCTAGTGTAGCTCCTAAAGAAGCTTACTAGTTGCCTCATTGACATTCACTAAGCATTTGAGCTTGGATTGCTCCCAATTTTTAACCACATGTTCTTTAGCCAATACAAGGCCTAAGAACCAAAGGTGTGCCGAGAAACCGTGGCTAAAAATTCCCAAGTATCGGCTTTGTAAAAACTGGCACAGGTTGACCTTGTCATAGATCACCTTGCTTCGATTCGACTCCCCTCACAACACTAGTTGCTCTTAGTGCCGCTCACTTGGCTTGCCTCCCGCAACCCAGACCATAGTGACACACATGTGAACAACTCATTGCACCTTGTCTCGAGACAAGCTCAATGGTTACAATTAAGACTTAGCCCAAATCTCCAACAAACATACTTGTCCCAAGCTTTCAAAACTCAGAAAAAGATAGGAGTATACTCCTCGAGTTCCTTCGACGCCAATGTCAAAAGACCGAATGGACCGAGTCTGCCTTGCACCGTTGAACCCCTAATGGCACAAAGGTCTTGTGCATTAGTCCAATTTGGGTTAAATGGCTCTGCTTTGTTCAAACTTGTTGGTAAGGTGAACACAACTTCAACATCAGCTTACAATATAGGTATTCGATCATCAGTTTCTTCTTCTTATATTACATTGTCATGCATCTAATTTCATAATGCTAAGGCTAGAAATAACTAACCTAAGCTGTAGTAAACCCTAAACCTTTGACTTCAACATATTTTCCGGTATCAAGCACTTGTTTAGACAATTTAACTTCGTTAGTCCTTAGAGTTTTTAGCTCTTCAATAGGCCATTGGATCAATTGTTTTCCATTTGGATCAAGCCAAATTTGCCTAGGAATTACCTAAAAGCAAACGATTAAAAAAAAAATGTTAGATCATTGTGTGAAAGTCCCTTGGATTGCAGAAGAGGGTCGTGTACATACAAATACGCATGCGTGTTTACACCATATTCAACATATAAGTTCAGTGGAGTTTTTTTTTTCCTGCCTAAAATCCAATTGGTAATAGGATGAGTAACCCACAAATCTATTATATTAGGCTTGAATTATGTATTATTTCAACCTTAATCTTACTTATAATTATCTTTTGTCGGTGAAACAAGAATCTACTTACATGAAACCCACCCATCCTTTGGCGACATCACGAGTAGTAGTATCCGATTCATTAGCACAACCCAACAAAATCCTCCGGTTATTGTTGCTATCAAAGAACGCCTTAGACGCGTAAAAGTTTCCGTAATCATACCTCAAACCTTCTCAACCATCAACAGAAGTGTTATCATGCACATATACGTCTTTCACGGGATCATACATCCCTATTGTGTAGTAGTCGTATCTCGTAAGATCAAGGCTAGCTTTCAAAACATGTTTAACACAAAGGCCATTCACCGAAGTCACTACTCCACTTTTCCCATGCAAAGGAACCAGATAGAAATCGGGGCACTCCCAGTTGCCAGTCCCGACCGTAGAATGCAAAGGGCCGGCGCTTTGCGCGGACCCACCTCTTTTAAGTCCTTACTCTTGTACAAGTACGCCATCCCACTCGCATTCCGCCTACCACCGACCAATACATGCCAATGTCCGCGGTTCCACCATGCAGCCGTAGGATCATGAAAGTAGTTACCGTCAATGTCTTTGCTTGTGGTCCTTTGTGGACATAACCGGGATATAATCCGGTTTAATCCACTTTCTAAGATATGCGTCCGATAGGTTTGCTGGATACGCGATGTTTTGTTGTTGTCACTTATCCTTGTCTAACCCGGTGTAGAGGATAACAGGTTTGTTACCCGGGAGTATTGTCGTTGAACCGGACCATGTGCCTTTGATACCGAATGATTTAGATGGCCAGATTGCGGGTTCAAGTGCTTTCCAGTTTATAAGATCCTTTGATACCGAATGTGACCACACTTTGCTCGCGACCATAGCTCCTTTGGGATTGTTTTGATAAAATTAAGAGGTGATATAAACCCTTATAATACATAGGTCATGTAATCAAAATTTAATTTAACAAGAATAATCTCGCGTTACTTACAGTTTTAATTAGTATAAACATTCTTAAGGTTTTCGTGAGTATAATGTAACTTACCGGTGGGATCTTTTGTTGTCATTGGTTAATGATGACGTCGGGAAATTGCCAAATCCATGCAAAATATAAGCAATTTAGTGAATGAAATGTTATAATATTCATTAAGATAACAAAATGATTGATTAATTTCATAAGATTTAACAAGAGGTATATGGAAATGGCCAAATCCATGCAAAATATAAGATTTATTAAAATGTCAATAATAATTAACCATTTTATATTACCCAAAATATATATTCAATACTAATTATCTATATTAATCATCGATTTTTATGATAATTAATTTTAAGAATTAAATTAATAAATAAACAACTAATTAGTATACTTGATAAAAAAAAAGCCCTACTACAACAATCTTTTCACGATAACACAATTTGTTTTACATAAAAGTAGTAAAAATAATAGATTGTCCAATAACTGAAATAGAAGCGAACACATTTTATCTATCTCGTATACATTATTATTTTGTTAAGTAGTTTTTCTAGAATCGATTTTCTACATTGATAAATTTATTACGTGTTGGTTTAAATATGACAGAAATTATATATATATATATATATATATATATATATATATATATATATATATAAATATATATATATATATATACCTTTTTAATTAGAATGATATTATTTTATATAATCTTATTCTAGCTAGGATGATTACATCCTTATGTAATGTTATTTTGAATAGATTTTTCAAATATTTTTATGGTTTATATTTTGGGTAGGATCTTACTTTTGCAATTAGAATTTTATAGTTTTATTTTACATACCTACTAAGTTTAGGAATATCATATCATATATTTTTTTTGAGGGAATATTTGTTTGCATCTCATGGTGAATAATGCTTGCATCAACCGAACATAAAGTTGAGTGAACCAAAGTATCCCTCCAACTCCCTGTGGACCAGTTAATTGAATCAATAACCCGAAGCTCAGAAGAGTGACTTGCATTCAGAAGTCGGTTCCATTGTTGAATGCACACCGTGATGCTTGAACCATTGCCGATTGCCCAGTGAACTCCAAGGTCAAGAAGATCACGGCCTCTCATAATTATAATGATGCTCCAAGTGAAACTGGCACCATGACCGACATGGGCATGTAAGGAGTCACTGTTAGGGTAATACCTTGATTTAAGCAACCTTGCGACTAAAGAATTCGGTGTTGGAATAATTAAATTCCCTGAATCATAAACACCGAGATCATAATCATGTTAGAGTTATTAAGGAATCGAAATATACATACCTGGTTCCATAGCGCAATAATCCGATAAACTTTAGTGCGGAATCTACAAACCGAATGAGCGCCGCAGGTATATCGTCTTCCTCAGTTCAAATCTCCTTAGGTTTTCTTTAGGTTTTCTCTCTGATAGGTAGAGATATGAAAACGGCCGATCGATTTGACATCCTGGGGAGCATGACCTAATATCCTTTATATATTGACCTAATAGAATTCAATTAAGCCTATTGGGCCAAAATCTGGTATCCACTCATTAAACCCATACCGCTTAATTAAAGTCTACGGACTTTACTTAATCGAATCACTTTAGATAGCCCACTAACAATTAGCCGTATAATATAATTGTGTACCATAATATGTAAGCCCATATAATAAGATTTATAAATAAATCTTACAATCTCCCACTTGGGCTACATATGAAACCACACAATTATATAAACCAAATTCTTTATGTGCACGTATTGGCTAATTTATAGACTTATTCTTTATTTCAATCTGGTCCATCTCATATATCAATATGAGATCACGGCGGCATTCGTCACAATCATCGTAACTAAACCTTCCGTCTTCATCATGCCAATATATTCAAGGACATAGATCAAGTATGGATGAGTGACATGAAAATTACATGCAATGTGATCTCATAACATGTCTATTTTCAACTGGTCCTACTTTATTCGGAGATCAATCCAAAACAAACTTAAGTTCAAAATATAATTTATGAATCAACTCATAAAACTTTATTATGCATAAACCAGAAGGTATAGAACATCATTTCAAACTCCCACTAAGTTAAGGGATTACAAAATCTGTCAAGCCTCATGTGAGCAGTGCGCTCCTTAAATACTTTAGGAGGCAATCCTTAGATTAACGGATCCGATAATTTGAGTTTGTCCTTATATGTTTTACAGAACTTGACATTTCCTGAACTTTTCCTTCCATTGACATAAACATAATGTCAATGTGTTTTTCCATCAAGGAGCTTTGGTAGGTGTTGTATTTAACTTGCATATATGTTATCACAAAAAAGAAAACTTTATTTGGCTCTTAAAGCTACTAAAAGCATGTAGCAAATGACAAATATATGCAACCATAGTGGAAGTAGCTACAAATGTTGTTTAACACTTTTACTAGATATAGTTCTTCCAACCAACCTACAATCTTAAGGTGATCGTCTTTTATTCGACGTCTACAGAAATAGAGATAAAATATCCAGTGATCTCCAAAATCCCAATTTCCATTATAGCATGAAAATCTTTCATTATTTGCAAGGTCGCATGACTTCATGCACTTAATAATGTTCTACACTTCACTTTAGTCATGTACACAATATCCGAAAGTGTACATACCCAAAAAACATTAGACTCCCTATGACAGTTGTATAGGGTATCTCTTATATCCTCAAAACCTCAAGTATTTTCTTGAGGGTATACATTAAGGCCAAAATTGATAACCTTTAGCTCTTTTGTGACAACTTGATGACACTTTGAGAATTATCTCATAGTATCTTTTGCCTAAACAAAAGAAGCATCCCCAAGATCTTTCATCTCAAAAATCCTAATGAGAAATCTCTTGGTTTCAACCAATAAGCTCATATCGTTGCAAACTGATAGTATATCATCAATAAAGTTTACTTACTCCCACTGAATTGTGAAATACAAAACTTTTAACCTTATTTACCTCAAATCCGAATGAAGTAATAACCTTATGAAATTTATAATTTCACTGTCTTATACCTGATTAAGCCGTAGATGAAATTCTTATTTTCAAACCATAGTTTTCAAATCTTTAGATTCAAACTTATAGTTGAACCACATAAGTGTATCATCACTAGATGTAGAAACACTCTTTTATTTCATCCCCGGTAGCTCTAAATCAAAATGAGCCACACATGTCATTATTGTCCTAAATGAGTCATTTAATGAATATGAATGAATATTCATTCAATTTTAATGTCTTCCTTATGAGTGAATCCTTTCAAAAACCCTTTTGATAACGCGAAAAGATCTCAAACGTTGTTATCCTCAATGGATTTCATCTCACCCTTTATGACATA
The DNA here is from genome assembly GCA_002319775.1 of Fagopyrum tataricum. Taxonomy (NCBI): domain Eukaryota; kingdom Viridiplantae; phylum Streptophyta; class Magnoliopsida; order Caryophyllales; family Polygonaceae; genus Fagopyrum; species Fagopyrum tataricum. The sequence goes on from CM008280.1 coordinate 58,755,214, forward strand.
TTGTTCCAAATCAGAGAAATAGAACTTTGGGTAACCTCACGAAGATTCAATAGATCATCAATTGATGTGCCTACTTTATCTTCTTGTTCCTTATGATACGTGATAACTTTCTCGTATCTACCCCATAAGAATCACTTGTTCTACAAGATATGCAATGTAATCATCTAAAATTGCATACCTCATTTCTCAATAAACTCCTTAATGACACTTCTTGAGGTTATTGAGTTTGCTCTATGGGAGAAACCTTAGTGTTGTCATAAACTGAATATATATATTGAAGAGCAATTAGAAAGTACATTCAAATTGCCTTCAATAATAACTTTAGAAAGAGATGCTAAACTCTTTTCTTAATGGACAACTACATCAACAAAGATGTTCCTCAATTCTTCCCCTCCAAACTCTACATCCTCAAGAAAAGCTTGCATTTCCCAAAATTGATGGGCAATGAATACATAAAACTTATACTCTACTTAAAAACACTCATACCTAATGGTGATACTTGAGGTAATCACCAAGTGTTTCTAGAGACTCAAATTATGTATACTTGAGAGTAAGCCAAATTAAGAAAATGCATTCTTTATACGCCGAGCGTGTAATTTGCAAAATCTTTCTTATGTGTCCAAAACTTTTACAAAAGAAGCAACTTTATATTTGCTTATTATGCTACTTTTGCTTTAGACCCTTAAAATCTCCCTTCCTCCGAGGAGTAACTGATGAGAACACATTTTGTAATGCCATATAAAATCTCAAAAAATACTCTTTGAGATTTTCTTAATTCTCATCTCCTCTTGAGAAGACTCAATTGGTGTTCATAATGATCATATGACATTCACAAACAAAGTATTCTCACATTTAGAAGATTATCTTCTCTTTCGAAGATCCGAAATCTATAGGAGAATATATGTTTCATCCTTGATGTGAGGTTATAATCCATACACACAAAATAATATACTATATTATTCAACCTCATAAATTGTCCTTATTAGGGACAAAACTTTAACTTAAGTAAGCAAATAATAAACAAATTTACTAAAAGAGAGATAAAATTTATGAATCACAATATGAACTACAATCAATCAATTGTACATCACATCTCAAGATATCAAGTGCAACATCAATATCAAGTCTTTGGACAATGATATTAACTGCTAGTGATACTCTTGTCGTGATATTCAAACATTGACAATAATTCATGAGTAATAATAATATTATCTTTGGATAAAATACTATCTTCATGTATAACCTTATAATTGTCACATGTTCACCATTATAAACATGTATGTAATCCGGCCAAGTTTTTATACAACCTTTGAGCTGAATACAACTCGCATGAACCAACATAGACATATCATTTAACTTTTCCTTAATGAATAATCTATTCAAGAGAGGTCACTTTGGTGACATCATGTTTCGATCATTTCACCTTAAAAGTTAAAGTTGTACAATCCAATGTTTGTGAACTGATTAATAACAAGGAGATTGTATTCATGTACTCCAAATGTATATTTAAATAAATATAGCAACATAATGTACATGAGGACAAATAACTAGATTCTCCACCTTTAAAGCATCTTAATACTCACCATCTGAATTCCCTATCACAATTCATTTACCAAATATGGGCATACACCCACAAATGAAAAGTATAAAAGAAAGTAGGTATGCAGTATATCAAAACACACTTCATAACATTATCAACTAAGTTTCCAAAATTGGGCCAAATAAGTCGACAAAACTAGAAGCATGAAAACTTTGAGGCTCATTGTTCATAGTTACCAACCTTATGATCCAATGATCTAAATGTGAAACAATACACTATAACTCTCAATAAGGTAAATCCAAGAGGATACATAAATCTTGTCAAATTATAGCCTTTCTCTGGACCGACTATCATTCACATGGACAAATCCTCATATAAAATGTTATAAACAAGATACCTAGCACAACTTGACATCTTGTGTTTGCACAAAATATCAATTGCAAGTGGTACTCTCATCGCAATAATCAAACATCGATAACACATCCGGTCAAATAATAGCCTTTCTTTGGACCGACTATTATTTACATGGATATCTTTATATATTTATCAACATTTATTATCGCATGTGAACTCGCTATTTTGCCAATCATTGAACTTCCTTTGGGCCGATCAATATCCGCATAAATAACAAGTACACCAACTAATTAATATTATATGACATGTATTTTGTATTTGGCCAAATATTGACCTTCCTTTGGGCCGATCAATATTCGCATAAATAACAAAACATCACCTAAATAATATTATTATCAAATATATACATTTATTATTTGGCCAAATATTAACCTTCCTTTGGGCCGATCAATACTCGCATAAATAATAAAATCCAATTATTTGATACTAAATATATGTGTTTTTTGTTTGGCCAAATATTAACCTTCCTTTGGGTCGATTAATATCCGCATAAACAAAATATCACACAAAATAATTAATATTAACCATCTCAATTGTTTTATTGTTTGGTCAAATATCAACCTTCCTTTGGGCCGGTCAATATTCACATAAACAAATAAAACAACAAGTGTATTTTACGTTTGGCCAAATATCAATCTTCATTTGGGCCGAACGATATCCGCATAAACGAATATTACACATAACCTTATATTGAGACTATTTTGGAAGTATATCATTTCAATCAAGTTAGTCCAAAATCCGTAATCATATCTCGTGTAAATGACATCCAAATATTACACTCGATAACCTTTAATCGATATAAAATATAGGGGTAAAATACCAAATTTTACGTTCGTGTGAACAACCACGCTATATATCAATCACAAAATTTCATATCCATAACCATATCTAGTGTAAAAAAAAATCCAAATTTTACACTTGATATGCTCAACGCATGTAAATACAGACTCAAACAGACGGATCCCACCGAATCATTTAAAGGTATTGACCTTTAAAATTTGACGTGTCAATTAAAGGTATAAACCTTTGCAACTTGACACTGTATTGATCACATGTATATACCTTTTAAAAAATAATACCCGTAAAGATACATATGCTACGTTCATCAAAAAAAATAGCAGTAAAAGCACATCCATATATACACACATAATGAAAAAGTTTAATAGTTTTAAACTTTAATACACACCAAATCATTTTGATGCAATTCATCATGACCAACATCCAGCAAAGGCTTAAGCCATAGACCAAAAACAATATAATAACATCTATATACACTTCATATTAATTCCACTGACAGGGAGCAATAAACCCTTTAAAGTAATAAGTAGATAACTAATTCATCATTTGTAACTACGTGTTGATTATGTGAAATCCAAACAATGTAATAACAACTCAATTCTCAACCGTGTATAAACATATTTGGCGAGAAAAGCAACAGTGATAAAAAAACCTCATACATACAAACAAAAGTCAATCGGTACCGACTTATCTTTCCTAATAAATTAACATGATTACGGTTCCGATACCACTAGTTGGAATAATTAAATTCCCTGAATCATAAACACCGAGGATCATAATCATTCTAGAGTTATTAAGGAATCGAAATTTACATATCTGGTTCCATAGCGCAATAATCCGATAAACTTTAGTGCGGAATCTACAAATCAAATGAGCGCCGCAGGTATATCGTCTTCCTCAGTTCAAATCTCTTTAGGGTTTCTTTAGGTTTTCTCTCTGATGGGTAGAGATATGAAAACGGCTGATCGATTTGACATCATGGGACCATAACCTAATATCCTTTATATATTAACCTAATAGAATCCCATTAAGTCTATTGGGCCAAAATCTGGTATCCACTCATTAAACCCATACCGCTTAATTAAAGTCTACGGGTTTTACTTAATCGAATCACTTTAGATAGTCCACTAACAATTAGCCGTATAATATAATTGTGTACCATAATATGTAAGCCCATATAATAAGATTTATAAATAAATCTTACGTTCGGTTGAGCACACAACCTCCAGCCTTGACGGGCAAGCATCGCGAGATTAAACTTTTCTGATATATATCTCTGAAGCAGTGAAGCCCATACCCCCTCATCCTTAGAGCGAGAGAGCCTTTTCCATGCTATCCAATGAATACGCTTCTTATCATTCGAGAGGGAGCACTGACCTTGGGAATAGGTGATAAGGATGTGTGATTAAGATTTTCAAGGAAAGGCGCACCATTAAGCAATTCAAGAATAGAATTTGTCACCTCCAAGCCAACAACATCCCAGCGTTTTTGGAAGAACAATGCCGGCATGCCATCGATCTGGGCCTGGCGATTTAGTAGGGTTCATGGAGAGAACAAAGTATCTTTAAATTCTTGTGGCTCAAATTGATGGAGCATGAGCTCTTATCACTGGATGAGATTAGAGGCTGGAGTAGGTTCAAATGCAATAATTTCTGTAGCATAAGAATGGAAAGGGTATGGAAGTAACGAGATGCAATCCCAGCCATACCATGTTTGCTACGCCAAACAAGTCCGTTATCATCCACAAGTCCGTGTTTTTATATTTGAATACATTCAATTATTTGATAATTTGTTCATCTATTATGATATAAGACGATCTGTAATCTGAAATATGCACTCAATAACAGAATCTATATACATATATAGTCTGTTTTTATGAACCTAATAAATCTATTAAGTTGATTTTATGGAATAAACTTATTATTTGTTAATTTTTTCAATTGACAAAGTTTTGATATCGACTTTGGTAGAGCATGTGATCCAACCGAATGAGTGATCGAGTTGTTATTCTTTCGATTGTAACAGCTATTAAAGATGTACGTACGTCCGTCCAAATTAGGAATTTAGTTTGAATGAACCGAGTTGATTTATTCTCGAATTAATATTGGATTAAGTTAATTCATTTCATAAGTAAAAGCCTTAAACACAACATTTTGTGTCCAATCTTAACGAAAGAACTCAATAAAAACATAAAATGTAAGTAAACATGAACCTATACTGTTTGAAGATCCCATTCCACAATCAAATAACAATACACAAGTAACACAAATATCATTTCATTTATGAGAGTAAAATCGTAACAGTAGAGGCTCTTATTCAACCATTTGGTGTCATGACACAATTCACATCTTCTTTGGTTCGAATGAATCAAGCTATCTTTCAAGTAGAGAAGAAAAAAACCAAGAAACACATTTTTTTATGAAATAAAAATTATCACAATAAAATTGATACACACTCAATTTCTTCTAGTGGTTGTTGTTCATTAAAGGTCTTTTCATGTTCCAAGCACTCAACTTCTCTATTGTTATAGATTCGGTTCCATTGTTGAATGCATAGAGATGAGCCTTGTCCAATCTCGCAATCGTTGGATAAACTCTTGATGTTATTACGGTTTTTCCTCCGCCTCCAAAGCTCTCCACAACCGAGTGATCGATCTACACACACAAACGTATGACGTAAATACTTAAATTTTGAAGAAAAGTTTTAATATACGAAATAATTTTTTAGTGATTTCTTTTGTATATATTTAAGTGGAGTTGTACCAAGCTTCGAAGAGAGAGCTTCCTATCCGCAAGATCCACGTCCACGAATCCAGCGAATGATGGCCTGTAATTATCTTTATCCAAAGAAGAACTGTTTCGAAGATGAAAAAAAAAGAAGATTTAGATGACGACATACTTGTGTAGCTAAACACAAATTTAAATAAGAGTGAAATAAAGAACTCGAACCTTGTTGCATCGGAGCACATGAGCACAACATACTTGTACTGAGCTTTGAAAACTCTAAAGAAGACTGGAGTATACTCCTCGAGTCCCTTTGATGCCAATGTCAAAAGACCGAATGGACCAACCCCGCCTCGCACCGTTGAACCCTTGATTGCACAAAGGTCTTGTGCATTAGTCCAATTTGGGTTAAATGGCTCTGCGTTGTCCAAACTTTTTGGTAATGTGAACACAACTTCAACATCAGCCTGAGCCGCCGTAAACCCTTTACCTTTTACTTCAACATATTTTCCTGTCTTAAGCACTTGCTTAGGCAACGTAACTTCATTAGTCCTTAAAGTTTCTAGCTCTTCAATAGGCCATTGGATCAATTGTCTCCCACTTGGATCAAGCCAAATTTTTCTGGGAATTACCTGATAGCAAATTCTCAAAATGTAAGATCATCGATCATAAAACACAAATACACGTTAGGCTCAAGTCTAACACACATGCACGTTATACAGAAACAAGAATCCACTTACATGAATCCCGGCCCATCCTTTCGCGACATCATCAGCGGTAGTATCCGACTCGTTAGCCCAACCCAACAAAATCCTACGGTTCTTGTTGTTGTCAAAGAACACCTTGGACGCGTAAAAGTTTCCATAGTCATACCTCAAACCATCCCAGCCATCAACGGAAGTGTTGTCGGGCACATATATATCCTCCACCGGATCATATGTCCCAACGGTGTAATAGTCGTATCTAGTAAGATCGAGACTAATTTTCAAAACATGCTTAACATGAGGACCATTAACCGAAGTCTCGACTCCACTTTGCCCACGCAAAGCAACCGGATAGAAATCCGGACACTCCCAGTTACCCGTCCCAGCTTTCGAGTGCAAAGGGTGCTTAGCACGGAACCAACTCTTAAAGTCCTTACTCTTGTACAAGTATGCAACCCCTCTCATATTTTTCCTACCGCCCACCAATATATTCCAATGTCCGCGGCTCCACCATGCAGTCGTAGGATCACGGAAATAACTAGCATTTATGTCATTGCTCGGAGCCACAACTGGGTTAAAATCCGGTTTGATCCATTTTCTAAGATATGGGTCTGATAAATTAGCTGGATATGCAATGTTTTGTTGTTGTTGCTTATTCTTGTCTAGCCCGGTATAGAGTATAACCGGCTTGTTACCCGGGAGAATGGTGGCTGAACCGGACCATGTTCCGTTGATATCAAATGGCTTAGATGGCCAAATCGCGGGCTCGAGTGCCTCCCAGTTTATAAGATCTTTTGAAACCGAATGTGCCCATACTATATTGCCCCATATAGCTCCTTTCGGGTTGTATTGATAAAAGAGGTGATAGAAACCCTTATAATACAAAGGTCCTGTTACAACATTTGAATTTAACAAGATTAATCACATAAATTACCATTATTTTTAATCAAATTTGAATGATTTTGAGAGTACTTATATAACGTACCATTGGGATCTTTTGTTGTTGAATTGATTGATTAGCAGCGTCGAAGAAAATAAACCGCACAATTCATGGCAAATGAAAACAATCCAGTCAATTAAATGATATACATAAAGATAACAATCACAACGCATAGTTTCAAATTGATAATAAAATAACAAAAATATTTTATATTATAAATTGTACTGTTGTATTTACAATTTTCTAACGTATATATTTTGAATAAAATGTGCATATCTGTACATTACACAAGAGGTTGGTTGAATTTTTTAACTAATATATTTGAAAACTGAAAATCTAACCTTTTTTGCTTTTGATTATTGACTATTTTATTTTAAAAAATAAAAAAAAATTCTTGAAAAAAATTTGATGTTTTTTTTTTTTGTTCACGATCCTATTATAAATTGTCAATGACTGTCATCAAAATTTTGAATTTATTTTAATTGAAGTAAATACTATTTTTAATTAACTGATGAAAAGCCAAAAGATTTTTTTAAAAAAAGTTTTGCGTAAATTCTAATTTTGTTCAATCTATTTTTTTTTTTAGAAAATCATCTCGTCATAATAAAATGTTTTCAATATATATATTTTCTAAATTTTCAGTAATTATGACTCACATTTGTTTTGGTAATATAACTATGACTCACATTAATAATCGTTATATAAACTTAAATGAAATATTTGAAAAGTGTTGGGCTACAAGATAACTATCCAAATTTGTACATCCAACTTGACTATTAGGTGCCAAACCCGTGTTATATATTTGAAACTTGACATAAAAGTCATAAATTGAAAAAAAGAAACTCAAGTTTGAATTTATAACCACAATCAGGAAGAATTTATCATACGTAAACAGTATAAATTATATATCCATTATATTTTATCCTTTTAATTACTATATAAAACAGTTTTATTAACCATAACTATTTTTATATTTTCAAAGGGACACCAAGAGTCGACACTACACGTACGATATTATTCCATAGTTGATTTAATAATATTTGTTTGAATCTCCTAATGCATCATTGACCTTCTTCGATAGATCATACACGACAACAAACCAATTAAAAATAAATTCAATAAAAATAAATTAAGAGCATTTTAACAGGAATAATAAATGAGATAATTATTGCGATGTTAGTTGTAAACGTTATTTTATTTGTACAACAAGTAATGCCTCCACAATTACGGTACAACTTGCGATTTTTAATTATTAAAAACAGTATATATATGATTAGAAATATAATCAGGAAATCGGGCATGCTTATACACGATTTTAACAACCTACATATAATAACAATATAAATAAATATAAAACTACTTTTTTTTTTGCATTTAATGCAATGACAACATTTTCGTGATGAAGATACATTATTATTTTACGTACGATTTGTATTTATGATACTGTAATGAAGCATATGTCCCATGACTACAAAAATAAAGCATAGTTTTAAAGAGATATAATTACAATAATAATATTCAAATAAACTTTATACAGAAATTGAATATTCCACATGGATATTAATATAGTCAAAGCTGGTTATCATCTGTCACTTTTTTTTGATAAGAATCAGCTGTCACTGGATCTTATATTTCTGCGGCACATTTTTATTTATAATTGACCTGTTGACTTTTAAAAAAAATTCTTACAAAATTTCAGAAATTAACTTAATTATTAAAAAAATGAGTTAATTAGATGAGTGAGAACACCAACCAGGTCCATCATTTAAAATATAAAAACTCTATTCACAAAATAAATTTATAGAAACAATTCTTTTCATGAGACTATTAACTACAACACCATTAAAAATCTATTTAAATAATCAAATATAATTAGAAAAAAATCAAAATGACCGCTTTTAATCCATTAAAATCCTCAGTGGAAAATGGAGGTTCCTTTCGAATCACTCAAAATTTAATAATCGAGCATAACAATAGATTGAATTTACGTACGAGATTCTTCATTAGTTTATAATCGATGTGAAAGAAATTTTTTGAAGAGAAGCCGAGCATGAACATGGATTGAGATAGAAGTGACGTACCATTGATCCAATTCTGTGGAGGTTGGAAATGATATCCGGTTCTTTGAGCTTGGTTGACGGATACGGGTTTGACAGATGCAAGATTCGGGTAATATTTGTGAGAAGCTTCAACGCAAATGCTTTGGAATAGCATGGAGGTGCAAGTGCAGAAAGCAAGCCATAGTATAAAGAAATTTAGGTGTGTTTTTGAGAGCTCCATTTGAATAGAGAGAAGGATGATAACCGGTTGTGTTTGTTGATGGGTTTGAGAGAGGAGAGGCTTTATTTATAGAGAAAATCCGGTTGGCCGGTGAGTTCGGATAAACTAATAAAAAGTCAAATTTTGTTTTCTTATTGGATCATTCATTACTGTTGCATGGAGATTTGCCTTCCTATCAAGTTTGACTTTTCTTTGCGTGTTATTTTATGGTTTATATATATTATAATAAGTAGTTATTATGAGTGAAAAAATAGTGGATTAATATTTATAAGAATATAAGTAATAATAGTATGTTCATATCACCTTTCTAGGTAGAAAGCTAGGAAACCCATTTGATAGATAATCCAAAATAGTATTTTCACTATGTTATGTTTGTGTGGATAAGAATAATAATTTGCTAAAAGTATATATGCATATGTTTCTCTATAATATTAATTGGATGGGTAAAAATGAAGTGATTTAAAATATTTATTCGGTTCGTTATAGATATGTTGTTTTGTGGTGGACAAGAAACCTAAACTAACATTGAATGGGTAAAAATGAAGTGATTTAAAATATTTATTCGGTTCGTTATAGATATGTTGCTTTGTGGTGGGTTGGAAACCTAAACCGTCAGTTTAGGTTTTCAAACCGCTGGTTTAGGTTTGGCTCAAGGTCAAACCTAAACCTAAATCTAGTATTGGAAAATTGGCAAACCGCCGGTTTACCGGTTTAGCTACGGTTTATTAAAAAAAAAAATTGAAAAACTGGGCTGAAGCGTAACCGTCGGTTTAAACCGGCAGTTTGTGGTAAAACCGTCGGAGTGAAAAAAGAATTTAAAAATTTAAAAACAGAAAACCGACGGTTTAACCAACCAAACCATCGGTTTTAAAGTTTTTTAAGAAAATAAAAATAAAAAACCTATTTACCATCAAAACCGTAAACCGACGGTTTAGGTTTTTTATTTTCATAAACCTAAACCTAAACCGTGAACCGGCCCAAATCTAAACCGGCCAAACCTAAACCGCCGGTTTGGCCAAACCGACGATTAGGTTTGAACCGGCCCCATCACTAATTGTTGCTATCAAATCAAGAATTTTACACTACTTTACGATAATGTTATAATAGCAACGTAAAATCTATATAGGATAAAAATATGTAAAATGATAAAAAGCCTGAAAATATAATACTATTCAGCTTAAAATATGGACCAAAAATTTTGCACAGGGATAGGTTCTTCCGTATCCAAACAACTCGGTAACGAGTTAGTTCATCAAACGACTAACACATCAGACAACACAAACCAACATGATTTTTTTTTCTGGAAAGAAGAGTAAACATCTCAAACTATTTTAGTCTGAGCTAGAAAAGACCTAAATTTAACCTCCCGATCTCAAAGCAAATTATGTGCACAAAGCAAGGGGTTCCTCTAAAAGGGGCACTCCTACATAGAATAATAAAGTAAAATCGACAAACGAATCCTCCATCATGTTACCCAGCTTTCTAAAAATGTTAAAAAATCAAACGACACAATCTTGAATTAGGAAGTCTTGGCAACGAGTCACCGGCCTAGTCCACCAACCTAGTACATTATTATTTTTATGAAGGAAAGTGTTTGATTCACCGGATGACATATTGTTTAATGGATCGAAAGATCTCCAATAGATAAAGAAACAAAATAAAGAAATATCAATAGTACGCCAAGATAATCAAAACGTTTAACGACACTTCAAGAAAAAGAGAACGGACTAGTAATTGAAAAACGAGCCACCCTATTACATTATTGAGTTCAAATACAACGTAAAGTTTTTTTTTTTTTAACTATGGAGTATGGAGTAAACGATTGTCGGACGCCTAGGGGTGTGTTTGGTCGGAGATGGAGGTTATTTTGAAGATTAACCTGGATGGGAATTAAATGGGATTAAATTTTATATGGGGTTTATTAGGGATTATTTGATTTAAAATAATCTATATTAGGTTGTTTGGTATGAGCTTTTTTATGGATTTAATTAATACAGTTTTACAAATTTACCCTTATTATAACCTTATTTTTTTTTGCAAGCTCCTTTGATGTCCTTACGTGGTTCTGAGTCGGGTTGCTCCTACCCGGCCTTCTGCGAATACCTTCGACAAATTGATCCATCTTCAACCTTCCTTCTCGTCTTCAACATCCCAATTCGTTCTCCTCGTCGGAACCAATTTTCCCCGCCGCCCTTCTCTATTCTCCTGGTTCGTTGGAGAACGTACTCATGGTGGCGAGTAGGCTGCGCAAAACTGACCCGGACCGAAAAACCGGTCCGGTCCCCCATCCATGGTTTTTGGAAATTATGGTCCCAGTCCGGACCGGAAAAGACCGGGTCGGACTAGATTAAAAGACCGGGTCGGACCAAAAAACACAGGTCCCCGATCCTTTTTTATATAAATTTATCTTATATATTAAAAATAGTGTACATATTTCAAAAAATATTTTTTTTTAAATTATATTTTAATTTTTGCAATTTTTTAAATATTTTATTCTATACGGGTCCGAATCCGCTCCGGATTAAAATATACTAGAAAAACACGGACCGGAATAGACCGGACCGTAAAGGACCAGAATAGACCTCAATCTAGTCCCCGGTCCGGGTTTATGAAAATTTCGGACTGGGCCGGATGCACAACCCTAGTGGTGAGAAGAAATAATGTCGACTGGCTTCTCATGTATGTGTCATGTTTTGTTTTTCCAGCAGGGGCAGGAGTGGAATCGTGATTGATGAAGAGAGATTAATTTCCTTTAACCTTGCTGATATGAGGTTTTTTTTTTTTCCATTTTTAATCTCCTTTTAACCTTTTTTATAATCTCTCCTATAATCTACATCTTCAATCAAACACCGTCATAAAATTAATCTCTAAAATTTAATATAAAATAACCTCCATTAATCCCTGTCCAAACACATCCTAAGATCTCAAGGAGTCATCATATATTAATTTACAAAATCCAATCCATAAACCATTAATTGCGTATTTAATTGCTAGTAGTAAGTGCATAGAGATCAGCAATCAAACGAAATATTAGGAAAACAAAAAGAATTACATTTAGAATTATACTTTAGTATGTAAGTTAAAAACAAGACACTTGCTTGATGCCTAAATATATAAAATGGAAAATCTGATGATTTAATGATATTTACCTTGTAAGTTTTTTAAACAGGTTCTGAATTTGGTTTATATAGCTAATTTTAGGAAAACAAAAAGAATTATATTTAGGTTTACACTTACTACTTTATTATATATGTCAAAAAGTTTAGTTTTATAGATTTTTTAGATTTAAATACTTTTTAAAAACAATTTATTTATAATTAAAATAAAAATACTTCAATATTTTGAAAAACCGTAGAACATTATTTTTTTACTAAAATACCTATTTATAAAAAGTAACCATTAGGTAATCTCAAATATAGTCTTCGAAGAATGGAAATATGTGAAGTAAACTAATAGGACATATCCTATAAGATTTCCATATAAATATTAAAATATGAGAATTCTTCATAAAACATATATAAAATTCCATCCCTATTTATTATGTGGTTTATTGTTTCTTTGTGTATCTCAATCGATCCACCACCTGATTTTGAGATCTTCATCGTGAGGGTACATTTTTTCATTTTTCTTCATATTATTATTAAAAAATAACTTCAAATTTATAACCAATCATATATTATTATTTAAAATTAGCATTGGCCACTTTTCAATGATATTGGATTTCACATACGTATCAGATTTGATTGCCATAGTATAATCGTTTGCCGATAAAATAATATAGTTTAATAATTTATTTATAACGTTTACAAACTTAAGGATTTTTTGGGTGAGGGAAATAAAGAGTGTAAGTTATAAGTGACAAATGAAATAAATAGTTTAGAATAATACATTAAAATTTAATATAATATTTATCATAAAAAGATAGTTTGTTAAATAAATATAATATAAAAAGTTGTTTGAAAACATTTGAAAATTTGATAATACTGAAGTAATAAATAGTTTATTATATAAGTTGGTAGCTAGATATTAAATTTGAGCTTATCGGTTAGATTCAGACCTAACACACGCATATATTATCACGTACGAAATCAAAATTCACATGATATCAGATAACTGAGTCATGATTTATCGGACATGAATGTCATCCTTAATACACTAATTGTTCATTTAATTGGACTTAATAATCCTAAAACTTGTCATTAAATATTAGAGGAGACTATATAAAACTACCCTTAATGATCACTCAGTTGTAAAAAATCACCCTTTATAAATATTTTAGCGTAAAATCACTCTTAATATTCATATGTTTGCAATAAACCAACCTTATACATTTTTTGGCATAAAACCACCCTTATTTTAAACATTTACAATTAACCACCCTATAAACTAGTTAAAATTACATCAAAATATTTAAGGTTGAAGCATAAACAAAATAGTTTTTATTATTAATTTTTATATCATGATTAGTTTCAATAGTGTGGTTAAGAATTACAATTTATGGAAAAAAAAAAAACAAACATCCAAGGTCCAAGCACCTCCTACACCAGTGGTGATATCGAGCAAGCAAACCCCCAGTTTCCCTCCTTCCTCCTGGAGCAATATCGACAAGCTATGTCTCTTTTTCCACAGACACTGTTGTGCTATTGAACCAAGTCGGGTTAACGAGCATCTTTCCTCTTCCGACGACTGTGGCAGTGTGTGGTCAGTTTCTCTCCTTCCATGTCCTTTTTCCCTTTGATTCGATTTGGTGAACCAAACCTCACCTTTCTCCTCTTTGGTGGGCGTTCTAGTTGAGCAGTGGTCCATTGGCGGTCAAGATATCGGAAGATTGAGCTCTCCACCTCACTCTCCTGGATGTAGTAAAAACAGGTAGCTTTTGAACCAATTTCGATCCTTAAAGTTTAACGTACATGGAAGGCGTTAGGATAGGATGTTCCTAGGACTCAAACTCGGCTCTATAAGCTATAGGGAGGCGTCCGGTGTAACACCCCAAATCCGTAGGACTCGGAGTGCTACTGGGCTAGGATCTCACAATGGATCATGACCCTAGCCTGACAACAATTTCACCGATCTTACAACAAGACACCGATAGATTAAAACAAAACATGAAACTAATATATATATAGATATCAAAAGGTGATACGTTGTACCGCTGAGTACAAACAAAACCAAATTGTACATCAAAATAACCCATAACCCCGATACCGCCCCAATGTACGGAGCCCTCAGCGGATCACCCACTCTGGATCACTCTGCAGCTCTCCTATCCTGCAAAGTGTCTACAACACGGTATGAAACCGTTAGCTAACCATACACAACTATAGGAATATGCTAGAGCACAAACACACATCAGAAAGGATAAACACTTCAGCATGCTTTCACATATTTACCCGGTTCATTATCTTTATAAAGTCCAGCAATCAACTCATATATAAATATCCATATAAACATAAGTGACACGAGGAATATAAACCTCGCCTCTGGGTCCAATAACCAGCTGTAATGGTGCCTGAAACACTACCCCGTGTACCCTAAGGGAATGGGAAGTGCCCGAACCGTTTACCAGGTCTGGCCTGCCTACAGAGAACCTCCCAGACTCCCAACGGGATGAAAGGGCAAGTTATCACAGCCCTACAGTGGGCAAACAATATACCATAGGTCGGTGACCATCATAACATATGCTATAAACATATAACACACACCACTCATGCACAACATCCTATAAAGGAATGTCAGCTAAGTAAGTCCCACGGACTTACCTCAACCTCGAAGTCGTCTCACTGGACCAACCTCAACTCAGTCCACTCCCAACTAGAGGATAACACGGCCTATACAAGGCATACATAAATATATCACAATCCTATCACACAAAGGGTCACACCTAGACCCAAGGGATCCATAAGGGATCATATTCCAACTCGTAATCCTCAAAGTCTTAACCGACAATTCCATATCATACTCATCAACATCCGAATCCTAGCATGGTACTAAGCCTCATACTAGAAAGGAAAGGAAATGATCTACCTAACTCTAGGTAGATCCGGGATAAGACGCACCTGCGTAAAACAAGGACGCAGGGGCGGAGCAAGCAACCGCGGGTGCGGCGGAACGGAGCCGCGGGGGCGGTGACACGGGACGCTGACAAACGCAGGCACGCCGCTGGCACGCCGCTGGCACGACGCTGGCGCTGCGACACGACAACCGCGGGGGCGGTGACTTCTGGCCGCAGGGGCGGTGACAGTGCAGGATGAAACCTCGCGGTTTCTCTTCAGTTCTTTCCGGGATTAATTCCCTTCTACTCTCTTCCATATTCATACACAAGCATAACATACACAACTCAGCATCATCCTATGATCACACATCTAATCCTAAGCTAAGGAATGAACAACAAGAAAGAAGAAGAAAGAAAGGAAGGAAGGAGAAGCAAGAAGCTCACCTCCACAGCTGTAGACAACCAAGGAAGATCAACACTAGCTCTTAGTTGGCCTCTGCAGCTCATCAAACATACACTCAACCTTCAGCAACACAAAACCACACCCAAAGCTTATCAAACCCCAAAGCTCTCAAGCAAGAACCAAAGGAAGAGATGAAGAAGCAAGAAAGACGTAAGGCTGGGGGAAGGAAGTGAGAAAGGTAACCCTTGCTCAACAAGGAAAGGAGAGAAGTAACCAAAAGGGTAAAGCACGGGTCAAGGAAGTCAACAAAACCGGCTGCAGCCGGTCGTAACCCGCAAGGGCGGATCACAGAGCCGTAGAGGCGGAGACCCGCAGGGGCGGCACACGTGCCCGCGGGTGCGGCAAGACCAAATCTCGACCCTAAGCCAATCTCGGCCATGGTCCGATCTCGGTCCGAAAGAAAGGGCTCTCACATCTCACCCCCCTAAAAACAAGTTTCGTCCCGAAACTTGTAAAATCCTCAAACCACTCGGACTCACAAGCCGAGGTACAACTCTCTCTAAAACCTCAACAAAAGCATGGAGGAAACCGTCCACTCCAGCAGCAAACTATACTGTCCAAGGCCTAGAGGAAAACCATCTCTAGCCAACACATCACATCCCAATAGCATGGAGGAAAGAACCATCTCCAGCTATAACAAAATCATACTAGCACAACAAGATCTAATAAGATCACAATCACAACAAGCTAGCATGAAATAACATATCAGCATGTAAGCACATAAGACTCACCAAGCTAGTACTAAGATCTACTCGGTGATCCTACTGGTGCACCTATCTCGGTATAGAACTCTGGATAGTTCCTCTGGATACTATCCTCAGTCTCCCATGTAGCCTCCTCAGGTCCTCGTCTCGACCACTGTATCCTAAGCATAGGTATGTCCTTCGAACGCAGGCGTCTCGTACCTAGTTCTAGGACTGCAATCGGATGCTCAACAAAAGTGTGGTCCGGCTCAACCACCAAATCCTCATAACTCACGATGTGTCTCGGATCTGGTATATACTCCCTCAGCTGAGACACGTGAAACACAGGGTAAACACCCTCTAATCTCGGAGGCAAGGCTAATTTGTAAGTTGCACTCCCAACTCGATCTAGAATCTCGAACGGTCCGACATATCGGGGACTCAACTTCCCCTTAAAGCCAAAACGCCTAACACCTCGTGTCGGGGACACCCTCAACCACACATGGGCTCCAATTCTGAACTCCAAAGGTCTACGCCTCTTATCAGCATACGACTTCTGACGGCTCTGCGCAGTCAGCATACGCTCTCTGATCAATGCTACTCGAGCCATATCATCCTGAATCTGATCAGGTGCTAAACCACTAACACCGCTCTGCTCATCCCAGCATAACGGAGTACGACATCTCTGTCCATACAGTGCCTCATATGGGGCCATCCCAATAGATGCATGTCAGTTGTTGTTGTAGGAGAACTCAACAAGTGGGAGATGATCCGTCCACACCTGTCCCCAATCCAACACACAAGCTCGCAGCATATCCTCCAGCGTCTGAATGGTCCTCTCTGACTGACCATCTGTCTGAGGATGAAACGCAGTCGTGAAATGCAAACTCGTCCCCAGGGCAGTTTGAATCTGCTGCCAGAATCTCGAGGTAAACCGTCCATCTCTGTCAGAGACGATCGTCCTCGGTACACCATGGAGTCTCACTATCTGCCTAGTGTACTCCTCTGCTAATCTGCTAACCGGCCACGTCTCTCGAATAGGAATGAAACGTGCCGTCTTCGTCAGTCTGTTAACTATGACTCAGATGGCATCAAAACTCCGGCTCAGCCTCAGTCCAGTCACAAAGTCCATGGTGACGTCCTCCCACTTCCTCTATGGAACAGGAAGTGGATGGAGCTCACCTCCAGGCCTGAAATGCTCGATCTTGACCTGTTGACAAGTCGCACACTGGGCTACAAATCTGGCTACATCGGGCTTCAGCCCTCCCCACCAGTATGAACGTCTCAAATCCTGATACATCTTACTCGTACCTGGATGTACCGAGTAAGGTGTACAGTGAGCCTCCTGTAAAATCCTCTGTCTCAGCTTTGTATCAGCAGTTACACAAACACGACCATGGCGTCTCAAAACTCCATCTGCTCCCAGCAGGAACTGTGGTGTCTCATCCCGAGACATCCTATCTTTGATCCTCTGTAACGTCGGGCAGGTCTCTTGTTTTTGTCGGATCTCATCCAACAGATCAGGGAGGACCTCTAATGTACGTAGCTGGGCATCCTCATCAGGAAACTGGATGTCCAACTCTAGCCAGATCAAATCCCTCTATAACTGATGCTGAATTGTCAGCCTCGCAATCGCCTACTCTCGAGGCGTCTTCCTGCTCAGGGCGTCGGCGACTACGTTCGCCTTCCCCGGATGATACAGAATCTCTAGATCAAAATCCTTGATCAGCTCGAGCCATCTACGCTGGCGGTTATTCAATTCCCGCTGCGTGAAAATGTACTTCAGACTCTGATGGTCTGTGAAGATCTTGCACGTAACGCCATACAGGTAATGTCTCCAGATCTTCAGTGCATAAACTACCGCTGCCAACTCTAGATCATGAGTCGGGTAGTTCTCCTCATACGTCTTCAACTGTCGAGACGCAAATGCAATCACCCTGCCTCTCTGCATCAACACACATCCCAAGCCTAGCTTGGATGCATCACTGTATACTACAAAATCCTCTGTACCCTCTGGCTGTGCCAAAACAGGAGCAGAAGTCAGACGTCTCTTCAGCTCCTCAAAACTCTGCATACACTGATCAGACCACACAAATCTGGTAGTCTTCCTCAGCAAACTCGTCAGTGGACGGGCAATCATAGAAAATCCCTCCACAAAGCGTCTGTAATAACCGGCTAGGCCAAGGAAGCTACGTACTTCCTTGACGTTCGTCGGTGTAGGCCATGCAGCTACTGCCTCTATCTTCGCTGGATCTACCTTGATCCCCTCAGCTGATACTATGTGACTCAGGAATGCTACCTCGGGCATCCAAAACTCGCACTTAGAGAACTTTGCATAAAGTTCTCTATCCCGCAAAACCTGCAAGACAGTCCTCAGATGTCCTGCATACTCCTCTCCACTGCGAGAGTATACCAGAATGTCATCAATGAAGACCACTACAAACTGATCTAGGAAGTCGATGAAGATACTGTTCATCAACTCCATAAAGACGGCTGGGGCATTCGTAAGTCCAAATGGCATCACTACAAACTCGTAGTGGCCATATCTGGTCCGGAATGCTGTCCTATGCACATCCTGCTCCCTCACCCTCAACTGGTGATACCCGGAACGCAGGTCAATCCTGGAGAACACAGTAGCTCCCTGTAACTGATCTAACAAATCATCAATACGCGGCAGTGGATACTTGTTCTTGATGGTCACCTTGTTCAGCTCTCTGTAGTCTATGCACAACCTCAGTGATCCGTCCTTCTTCCGTACGAAGAGGACAGGTGTTCCCCAAGGGGACACGCTAGGGCGAATGAAGCCCTTCTCAGCCAACTCCTCGAGTTGCTTCTTCAGCTCCAGCATCTCGACAGGCGTCATCCGGTATGGGGCCTTCGAGATGGGTCTAGTACCAGGCTCCAACTTGATACTGAAATCCACACTCCTCTGAGGCGGCAAACTGGACGGCTCAGCAAAGACATCAGTAAACTCACAGACCACTGGGATATCCTCTGACGCTGGACTCTCCCCCTCCTTCATGGCATAACACCAGAAGGCCTCGCAACCTTGTGCAATCAATCTAGCTGCCTATATAGCACTGATAACTGTGCCTACCTTTCCAAGGTCCCAACCTCGGAAAACCTCTATCTGACCTAACTCGGTAGAGAGGGTAACAGTCCTCCTACCTACATCTAAGACTGCAGAATGTCTAGCCATCCAATCCATACCTAGTATAACTTCCTCATGCTCTAACGGCATGACAAAGAAGTCAACTAGTAACACACGAGTCCCTACAGAAATGGGACAACCGTGAATCTCACGGGTACCTCTGACCCTACCACCATCGGGTAATCCTATAATAAAAGGCATACCCTCAACTGTATCTAGACCCAGACGCTCTACACAGGCATCAGAAATAAAAGGTTTATTCGATCGGACCATCAGAAATAAAAGGCATACCCTCAACTGTAGCTAGAGAGAGTTGTTTTCCCATGTTCAAATTTACTAAGTATTGAGAAGTATTTCCTCCTACTTAGCTTGGGCATCAACTCTCTCTAGCTTCCATCCTCTCAAAGTTCTTCCTTGGATCTAATCTTTAATCCAAGAAACCCACATTTGAGGATTCTTCTCAAGAATCAACTCTCAATCCACATCAAAAGGTTTATTCGATCTCTCTAGGTCGAATCAACCTTCGTTTCCGCATCCATCTCAATTGCTTTCGTTCCTCATTTCAATCCAAAGTTACAACGACACACATCAAAAAAGGATTAGTTGAAGCTCTAGTTTGATCTAAATCCGAAAGTTATCCTTCAACGTCTCCAAGGACGCATCACTATTCACTAGGGAGACTCGAACTTGGATATGGGGTTCTCTTGGATTTAGAAAATTTTGTGCTGCTAGTGTGAATCGAACTCAGGACTATATGCCCTAGAAAATACAGTTTTGGTGTGCAACAAGGATCGAACCCTTAGTCACGTGCTTTGTCCCTTTTATTTTTTCCTAGAAAAATTGTGTAGATTACTAACTTTGGAATCATATTTCAATACCTTAGAATCGTCGGTTACTGTTGAAATTTGGATATGTTGTAGCTAGGAATATGTAGTTTGTTGTGTTATAAGTTTAAAACTATCCAACAGTTGGATCGAGTTTTATGACCTTACAAAGTTGAGTGAAAATCCGTCTTAGGATGTGCATGTTATGATATTGAACTTTGGATTTTTGTGTAGGTTTGTTGTTTTGGTTTCGATGCTTCCATCTCGTTGATTCATGGCCTAATAAACATAGGAATTATTTCGGAATTTTTTAGGAACGTTGGACGTTAGTAAAGTATGCTCAAAGTAGCAAGTTAACTAGTGGCGTTTAAGGCGTTCTTTAAGGTTTTCCTTCGGGAATCGAAAGTTCGGGAAACTTTCGAACTCGTTTTAGGATCGTTTAATGTACAAAATAAGTGGTTAGACTTTTTCCGGAAGTTTAAAGAATTGTTTGACTGTTTTGGAGTTTTAAGGAAATTCGGGGTTAAAACCGTAATTTCCTTAAAAGCTATGGTTTTTTCGTTCTTTCTTTCCAAAACTTTCGAATGGTCTAGAAGCTTCTTAGAGCTTCCTAGACGTTAGTAATTGGATCCTAAGATGTTTCCGTTATCACCAACTTGTTAAGTCGTATAACTTACTTCACAAGCTATTCCTTATGTTAGCATGTATTGCTAGAGTGGTATATGTTTGAGTGTTTCTTAATTATAACTTGACTAGAAAGATGTTACTCTTTTATAAGACCCAAGTGTATGAATAATGGGTCGTAGCATCACTGTCCATCTCTTCCTAGAGTGTGGGAGGTTCTCTGCGACCAGTCCACATCGGTATACGGTGAGGTGCATCGGATCCACTCCGGTTGGTTGACGGGGACAAAGGCGAAGTTCGGGAGATCATCGTGCTACAAAATAAGTTGAACTAATAGAAGTGAATCACCTTAATTAAAGATAATGAAACGGTTTGAGTGCAACATGCTGATTTGTTTATTTTCCGCTATTATATGTGTTTGTGCTTTAGCGTACTTTATAACACCTTGAATAGTTAACTAACGATTTATTCCGTCTTGTGATAGATACACAGATGGGTAGGACAACTATTGAGTGATCCGGAGTTGGTGGTCAACCAGGTTCTCGTACGAGGTAGTCGGGACGTTGGTTTTTTTTGTTTTCCTCGATAATAGGTTCACTTTCTTTGGATAATAGTACTTGTAGTGACGACTGACTTTCTCTTCAACACTTTTGTTGTTATAATAAAACAATAAATCTAGAGATACTGATACAATGGGCCAGGGGAAACATATTTTGGGCCCATGGATTAATGGGCCCGGGGTGACAGGGGGTGCGGGGGCGGAGCCCCCGCGGAGGATTCTATCTATTTATAGAATCCTATTTATTTATAAGAAATTGGGGTGCGGGGGGCTCCGCCCCCCGTGGAGGATTCTATCTATTTATAGAATCCTATCTATTTATAAGGAATTCTATCTATTTGTAGGATTCTATTATTTATAGGACTCTATCTATTTATAGAGGATTCTATTTATTTATGGTTATAAATAGATAAGTTTAGGGTTGTATTCATTATCCACCAAAGTATATTGGAAACCCTAGCTGCAAGGTTTGTGCAGTAAAACCACAAAACGTCTTGTCTTCTCTTCTTCTCTCTATTTCTGAAGTAACTCGTTGAAAGATCACAACAATTGGTACCAGAGCACAACAATTGGTATCAGAGCAAGGTTGTCGATGAGTTCCGTTGCAAAATTTGAGGTTCCGCGATTCAACGGAACTGGCAACTTCGGTCTTTGACAGCAACGAGTTAAGGATCTGCTAACGCAGCAGGGGATGTTGAAGACGAAGAAGACGAGCTTTTGCAGCGTGACCGCGGGGGTGGATCAACAGAGCCGCGGGTGCGGATCCAAGGAACCGCAGGGGCGGCGCCAGGAGGCACCAGGGGGCGCCAGGAACCGCAGGGGAGGCACCGGGAGGCGCTAGGAACCGCAGGGGCGGCGCCAGGCGGCACCGGGAGGCGCCAGGAACCGCAGGGGCGGCACCAGGAGGCGCCAAGCGGTACCAAGAGGTGCCAGGCGGTACCAGGAGGCGTCAGGAGCCATGAGAAAGCCCCCTGTCAAGAGAAACAATGAGGATCTGGCTACAAGATCCTGGAGTTGTATATGTTTCCAATTTTTTGTATTAGATTATGTTGTCTAGGTGGAGATTGTTATAATAAGACAATAAATCTAGGTATATTGATACAATGGGTCAGGGGAAACATATTTTGGGCTCATGGATTAATGGGCCCGGGGTGATAGGAGGTGCGGGGGCGGAGCCCCCCGCGGAGGATTCTATCTATTTATAGAATCCTATTTATTTATAAGAAATTGGGGTGCGGGGGGCGGAGCCCCCCGTGGAGGATTCTATCTATTTATAGAACCCTATCTATTTATAAGGAATTCTATCTATTTGTAGGATTCTATTATTTATAGGACTCTATCTATTTATAGAGAATTCTATCTATTTATGATTATAAATAGATAAGTTTAGGGTTATATTCATTATCCACCAAAGTATATTGAAAACCCTAGCTGCAAGGTTTGTGCAACAAACCACAAAACCTTTTGTCTTCTCTTCTTCTTTCTATTTCTGAAGTAACTCGTTGAAAGATCACAACATTTGTGATATCATGTATGTTTTAAGACTTTAATTGTTTTTCCCTTATATTGTGTCTTGTAAAAGATCTGATGAGATTGTCGTCAATATAGGATCGGGACCCATTGTGAGATCATAACCGATGACACTCCGAGTTCTATAATTTGGATGATACGTTATATTTTCTCAAAAGTAAAATAAAAATCAATTGAATTTAGTTTCGAAAAAGGATTTTTTTTAATTTTTTTTTTTAGAAAAAGAAAAAACTTGAATAATAACTATCGTAAGATTTTATATATTCTTTTTGAACGAGACTTGTCATTTTATTGGTTATAATTGCAATTTTAACTTCGGTGTGCGAAACACTTTTGTGACTTGTCATTTTATTGGTTATAATTGCAATTTTAACTTCGGTGTGCGAAACACTTTTGTCAGTTCAAAATTACGTTTCAATGTATCAATTCTTGCCTCCAACAAATGCTTTTCCTTGATAAACATGTTATTCAACCATTAATAGTATTCTTGTGACATTGTCAAATACTTACGTTCAAAATAAACATATATTCACTTAAAACTCAAAAGTAATATATTTAAAGGAGTGGAGCTTGTGTTTGTTGGCAGTCAAAGATCTTCTGTATCACATTTTATGTGTATCCTTATATCCTTTCGCGTGATTGGTAAAATTTATATAGTTTATTATTTTTCTCGTAAAGCAGTAAAACTTTAATCCTTAATTATTTAGTTTCTATCAATCACGGCACAAAGATATATGTATCACTTGTATAAGATGATACAGGAGATCTCAATTGGTTTGGTGGTGGAGGTAAGACTTGAACACCATTAGCACCCGATGACTCGGAGACGATATATGACGGATTAGTACGATAAAAATAAAAATAAAATTTGTTAAGGGCACTCGTTTTGGAGGGTAGTGGTAGGGATGCCGTTGTACATGTAATGTGACATGGACAAAGCATGATGCCATAAACTCGATGAAATAGAGGCATGTAGAAGAATAGTAAGCATCATATTTCTAATGGTACATATTATTCTATTTGCCTTGCCGTATAGAGTGGAAGGGTGGCTTGTTTGGTACAATTCTTGAAAATTAAGAATCGATTTTAAAATTACTCAAAATATTTCTGTTCATATCAAAATAAACGGGTTGGGCTCCCATAAAATTAGAGAATCAACTTCATGTGAAGTTGATTCAATCTAAATCATTGATTTAAATCAAAGGTTAAGATTAAATATATATAAATTAAACTTGTGATTAAAAAAGAAGAAGATATTCATCTCTTATAGCTTATAATGAAAGAAAATAAGTAATTTTAAAAAAATGTGCACTCATACCGTTTCATTATCTTTATATTGCCAATGTACGTATTTTTGAAAGAAAAATACTACATAAATATATTTTAAAGTAATTTATCATTTAAATTTATAATTTTTTCAAATCATTCGATTATATTAATGTTTTTATCGATAAAATTTTATCTTTTTTTAATCATTTTCTCACTATATCAACGATGTCAGTATCAATAGTATATAATTTATCTATACACTACCAAACCTAACATAAGCAACTATTTGATATTATAGAATTATTCACGCCACTACCTTTTCTCCATAAAAAAAAAAAAAATTCCCTACCATTTCACTTTTTGTGTATATTTTAGTTAGGGCGGAAATCAATAAATGGATTATGCAATAATAATATAGGATTAAAACTATAACACATAAAACACGCATATGATTTATTATATTAACAAATTTACCAAATATAGATGATGCTTTATTATAATAACAACTTGATCAAAATATATTGTAACACTTACAACTACCTATGATTGATTTAATCGAAAGGTGTATAATACAAAGGTATCGATTGGTCAGTTTAAACTTTTGGGTGGCCCAAAGTTGATCTGTGTATGTTTGTCTTCCCTTTCTCTTCCAATTCAACTACCAAACCAAACGGGACCCATAATTAGAGAATATATTTAGTGAAACGTTTTTCTATTGCGTAATAAAAAAAAATGCAAAAATATATTGCATTTATGGTAAGTATATACATTTTTAGATTTTTTTATGTATTTTTTGAAAAAAAATATTTTAAATATTTTAATGCATTTCTAATATGTATGGGAGAATTTCTGGATATTATCTTTGTATTTTAGATTTTTTTTTATTATGTCTTAGGAGTTTTTTCAAATTTTGAATAATATGCTTAAATTTTATATTTTCTGAAATTTATCCTCTATCACCATAAATTAACCTTTTGAGGAAAAAAAATATAATTATTAATATTTATTTTAAATGCATAGATAACTCTAAGATGGATAAATTATTTACTTGTTAATAAAATTTACTTGATAGAAGGTTATAATCCGAAAGTTATAAAACTTAGGACACCATCCAAAAAGCGAAAAAAAATATTTTGATATAATTCAAAAAAAGCTAAATTATAAGAGCATCATTTAAAATTTTTCTGTATTTTGATAGCTCATATATAACATTGAAGTTTTTGAATATCTTCCGGCACACATGCACGTTATGTCCATCACATAAGTTTAAGGATTTCATCCTATTACCGATTGATAATATATATATATATATATATATATATATATATATATATATATATATATATATATATATATATATATATATATTCTTAAGGTTAATTTTGAACAAAAATTAAGGAAATTATATCTATTGTCATAAATTAAAAAATAGTTTGGGTTAATTTTGGTATTAAACATGAAAGTTGACAAAATCTTATAAGATACGGACTACTTGATTAGGAAAATATGATAATGTCATAAATTGTCCATACCAAACGTGCCTAGCTAGTTTATAATATTAAATTATTAAGTGTAAATTCAAATGATTAAAGCTGAGAAAATTGTAGAATATAACCTCTTTTTCTGAATTGCTTGTAGAAAATAGGCGGAAATCTGAAAATTTTAGAATTTACCTTAAATTATGCGTGGGTCACGATTACTATTCTAAGTATCGTTGAAGAGGAGATTTTATCTTTAAAAATGTCACGTGATATTGTTATTTGTGATATTTCGAGACTCTACTTACATGTCTAACATCAAGGTCACAAAAACATTCATATAAACATAGCAGATGTTCAGTCGATTATTTATCTGATTGTCAATTAATTTTTGAGTGAAAATTTATTAAACTTAGGTTGGGCTTGATTGTTTGAGTATAATGTATATGTGCGTTTGTATGCACATGATTCGCTCTACGATCCGTTTGTATCGGACTTTTAAGATTAATTTCCGCATCTTCAAAAATTCAAGCTATTTACTACCTTACAAGTGACTATCAAGTTATTATGCTCGTCATTTTAAGTTTCGGTTAGTAGGATTAGGTTCTTTTCGGATTGATTCGTCCTTCGAATTAAATTGTCCTGAGCTCAAAATGGGATACATCAATCATGTACATTTTAACTTGGTTTTGATTATGCTAGTTTGCTTTTGATTATTTATTTGTTTATTGATGATTATTTCGATATCTCAAGCCATTAGGAATTAGGAATGACTGTTATATCGAACTACTTTATTTTTTTATAGAATAAATTAAAAAGTTAAGTTGCAATACATCCAAATATAAACAAATTGATTTTCACATATTTCATCAAACCTTAATATTGAATAGCTTCACATTTTAATTAAATTGTGTTTTGGATGTAAATATGTTGTTTTAATTTTGTATTGTAACATATGTGTGTAAAATGTCTTATAATAATTCGACACATAATGTTTTGTAATATATTAATTATTCTGGGTCATGGTTAAATTTATATATAAATATCAACATCACTATTAGATTTATACATTACTTTCTTCTTTCTTTTTTTTTATATTCTCGATTCACTAGTCAAAATTAGCGAATTAAAAAACAATAAATCGACAGACGGACAAACCAAAAGAAAAAGTTTGTCGATATATTTATTTATCCAAAATATGAAATTATTACAAATCGGACCAATTTAAACCCTATCTTTTAGGTCTAACGTGTGGCCGATATCTTTTTGCTTAGCCGAAAAAAAATAGTATCATTTCATTAATGATTTGGACGGGAAAAAAATGACATGACTAAACACCTTCTATTTTGTTTCTTTCTTCTATTCTTACTTCGGGTATGTTCATTAAGTGTGTATTATAGACGGTGAAGATAATTATAGGGTTTGAAATTTATGGAATAAATTCAAATTATATATGAGGCATTATGAGTGAAAGGAATGAAGGGTTTTAAAACATTTTAGACGTTTATAGCTACAAAATATAGTATATTAAATTGTTTAAAGACCCTATTCTAATATTTGTGTGTGGTCTGGTCCAACCACGAGCTACTTGTGGACGGCACTATACAAAAATGGTCAAAGATTGTCCCACAAAAATCAAAAGAAAAGATCCAAATATGATCAACTACCCTATACAGCTGAATCTCACGGCATATGGGAACACAAAAAACTTGATCACATTCATAGCTATTGTTCCCAAAGTGGTAAAGTTGGACGATGACAATTTAAGCATTTAAGATCGACTTCAAAGGTAACGACACTATCTCAAATATGATCCCTTCCCAAGTAAAAGCTCAATGAAATATTCACGACTTAAAAACCCACCCCATTTCGTACTCTTTCCGAAACTAAAATTTGTTTCGTCGAGAAATCTTCATCTTCGCCTTTTTACATATATAGTATTCCCTCCGTTTCTCAATAAATGTCGTTAGGGTAAAAAATACGCATATTAAGAAATTTAAAAGTAAAAATTATAATATTTGATGATGAATAATAATTTAACAAAAGTATATGAAAACGATGGTAAAATGTAGAGAGTTGTATGGGAAAAGATGAAATATTGCTTTGGAAAAACAAAAAATAAATAAAAAGGTAGTTAAAATTATATTTATAGAAAGTTTGAGTATTAATAACACCTATAAGACCAAATATTATGAAACAAAATTTTAGAGTTCAAATGACAAGTATTGAGAAACAGAGGAATTAATTGTCATTCTCGTGAGTTTCGTTGTTGGATTTTCAGTTTCTAAACTCACGTGAGCTACATATATGAACTCATTTGTAAAAATAACATGTACGAAATCACTGAGAAAGAATAGAATTCAACAAAAAAGGAAAGAAAAAAAACCACATAGGTTTGTAGTAGTTCACCCAATAATGACTACATTTACTTTTTAAAAGGATTGTATTGAGGAGTTTCAGAATACAGATGGGAGAATAAACAGATGATAAGTTGATAACTAAGTTATCCTTGATCAACCAGTTTATTCGGGTTAACAAATTAACAAATAATAGGAGACAAAAAGAACCTCAATATATATAGAAACAAAACCCTAGGTTTATACTTGGGCAGATTTATACTTGACGGGTTTATACTTGACAGGTTTATACTTGGGCGTCAAGTATAAGATTGAGACAAATAGAAAAAAAGGCTTAAACAAAAGATAAGCCCAATTCAAGGCATAATCATCAAATCTCGACCTTGACTTGAATCGTCACAGATGTACCAAATTGCATTAATCAATGCTCATACTAACTCCTCTCCTCCCAGAAATATCAGATGCATTAGTCAATACCCAGATAAAATCCTCTCTATCCAGATGTGCCCTTTGGACACTCAACAACTTCTGGCATTTACAAGTCAAAATAATGTTGGAACTTACTGCGAGGTACCAGCTTGATGAACATATCAACAAGATTACTAGCAGTTCCTACTTTTATCACATTGATCCTCTTCTCACTTCTCATGAAATGATACCTGACGTCAATATGCTTAGTCCTCCCATGATAAACCTGATCATTGGCCAAACAAATTGTACTCAAATTGACGTCACAATATACAATAGCTTGATCATGATGTATACCTAGATCACTAACCAATCTCTTCAACCAAATTGCCTCTTTAGCTACTTTTGTCAATGTCATGAACTCTGCCTTTGTAGTAGATAAGGTAAATGTGGATTATAAGATTGCCCTCCAACTCACAACAAAACCCCCAAGAGTGAAAACATAACCGGTCATGGATCTTCTAGTATTTACATCTCCTATATAATTAGAATCAGAATACCATGTGACCAAACATTGTGCATCATTCCAAAAAATGAACCAAATGCCATATGTACTTCTAAAGTACCGAAATATCCTCTTAACAACTTGTTAGTGTTTTTTTTCTAGTTGCCCCATAAACCTGCTGACGACAATAACAACTTATGCCAGATTTGGTCTTGTGCAGACCATAGCATACATCAAACTCACTACACTAGCATAAGGGACTCGCGACATATACTCCTTCTCCTCATCTGACTGAGGTGAAAACAGAGTGGTAAGATGGATGTTAGCAGCACTAGGTGTATCAATAGGCTTGACCGATGACATTCCGAACCTTGACAACACCTTTTCAATGTAGCCTTTTGTGATAAGAAAAACTTCTTATGATCCCCGTCTCTAAGAATCTCCATATCCTCAAAGTCGTACCTTTGTGGTGGTCTTACTCTAATTCTTCTTGAACGTCCCTCAACTAAGCTCGATCTGGTGAATAGCTTTTGATGGTTGATCTTTTTTTGCCGGAGTTTGCATCCCTATTTCACCCATATGAATAAGTATCATGTGCCATAACTTAGTCATATCATCCTTGTGAAAAGAAACAAACATAGAAATAGTAGTTACCTGTAAAAATAAAATAAAATGCCCCTTTTGACACCTCTCAGAATAACATTAGAACCCTTACATACATAAAAAATTCTACCTTCCCCTTTGAAACAAAACCCCTTACTATTCAACATACCCAGGACTATCAAATTCTTAGTAATAAGTGGAACATGTTTGACCTCGATCAATGTACATAATCTTCCTTCATGTGTCCTGATTTTAATCGAGGCAATTCCAACCACCTTGCATACAGAACTGTTGGTCATGGAAATACTACTATTATCCACCTTCTTGTAAGTTTCGAACCACTCTTTGTTAGGACATATGTGATAGGAAGCTCCGGAATCAAGAACCCACATATCAGTCTGATACGTGTGCCCACCGGAAACCAAAGCTATATCCTCATCTGATTTAAAATTATCTTTTGAAACAGTTACAGAACTAAAATCATGCGGTTTCTTCTTCTTAGGACATTCGTTCTTCCAATGCCCTTTCTCCTTATAGTAGTTGCATACATTATTAGGCTTAAGACCTTTTGAAGAAGACGGATTATTGACCTTCTTCCTTGATTTCCCTTGTCCCTTGCCTCTGCTTATATATAGACCAAATGATTGATCATCTCTACCTACACCACTTGCATTCACCTTATGGCGTAGTTCTCTTGTATGAGGGGCAAACATGACGTCATCCAGAGTAATAGTATATTTTCTAACAACAAATGACTGAACAAAGTTTTCATATGATGACGGCAAATATACCAACAAAATCAACGCAACATCCTCGTTCTCAATCTTTACATCAATATTGCGCAAATCTAGAAGAATTGTGTTCAACTGATCTAAGTTCTCACGAAGTTGCGTACCTTCCTGCAATCGTAGGTTGAACAGACGTTGCTTCAGAAGCAATTTGTTGGTAGAGACTTCTTCATGTAGAGACTCTCCAATTCAACTACAGTTTGATTGCGGTATATTGATCCGAAACCTCGCATAAGACATCATAAATGAGACACAATATGATGGTCGAATGCGCCTTATCCTCCTGAGTGGTCATCTCAGCAGCACCGCCCTTTTTCTTATCGGATTCCTTCCTTGACAAAGGCCCCATAAACCTTGTTGTTTCAGCAATGCTCACATCTTGATCTGCCATAGACTGAAATTGTTCCTCTCTGTGAACTTGTCGATCTTCACGTTAAAGGAAAACATCTTTCTCCTAAATTACAGAAAACCAAAGAACTCAAAGCTCTGATACTAGTTTTTTGTGCAGAATCACTGAGAAAGAACAAAATTCAACAAACAAGAAAGACATCACACACATGTTTATAGTGGTTCACCCAATAATGGCTAAATCTACTTTCCAAAGAAATTTTATTGAGGAGTTTCAGTACACAGATGAGAGGATAAATAAATGATAAGTTAATAACTAAGTTATCCCAAATCAACTAGATTAGTCGGGTTAACATATTACCAAATAATAGGAGACAAAAGGAGCCCTACAATATATATATATATATATATAGAAACAAAACCCTAGGTTTATACATGAACAAATTTATACTTAACATGTTTATACTTAGGCGTCAAGTATAAAATTGGGTCAAACAGAAAATGTCCAAACAAAAATAAACTCAATTCAAAACATATTAACATAACATATTTAACATAAAATAAAATAAGACATTACATTGTAATAATATACGATCATATATCGGTAAAAATACTTAAAAATATACATATAAATAAACTATATATCATCAAAAAGTTTTTATTTAGTATACCCATCTACGAATCTCATAATAATCTAACGGGTGTCGGGAATGAAACGAGAACCTCTTAAGGCTCTAACCCCGTTTCATGACACTTGACTCATGCATTTTCATGACGGTGATGTGATTCTCCGCATATATCGAGAATTCTTCGTCCTATTAACAGCCCAAAACTTGAGACTCGTCAACTATGAAAATCTCAATTATTTCAATGATTCCGGCTACATTTAATCAAGTTTCTCAGTATTTTCTTTCTTTATGGTATAAATGCAAGCTCGGTTCTATAAGCTATAATTGAAGTCATTCATGCTGCGGAAAATATGGTAACAATTTTCAATGAATAAGATACGGCCTACGAAAAAGATTTTCTACAACGGTATTTAATACTTTTTTTTTTGTTAATTACAATAAAAAAAAAATATGTTTTAAATACTAAATAAAACATTCTGATGTCAACGTTATGGGAAAATTTATAATTTAATTAGTTATTTGTTTGTCTATGAAAAAAAAATATATTTGATAGTTTAAATATAAATAAGGCACTAAAATAAAAACTATTAAATACATTTGTTACTTTGATTAAATATTTTTATTATAATCTATATCTAAAAAATATCACTTAAACCAACTATTTATTTTTTAATTATAAGGATAAGTGTATACTGTGTTCTCCATTATAAAAAGCGGATTTTCAGTGTCTACAGACAGCGCATAGCCAAAATTTCCTTCTTGTGATACCTATTGATGGACTTGGACAACGTATGTCGCCGGTTGAGTATCGCATGATTTTCAAGTATCGCCTTATGATTCCTTTGTTCCTGCCCGGTGTGTTTTGTCCTATGCCTAATTGTGGGAGGCCTTTAGATGTTTTTGGGGAGCATGCGGTTCATTGTAAACAACTACCCGACTTCAAATATAGGCATGATCTAGTTCGTGATGTTTTATGTGACGTGTTTAAGAAAGTAGGGATTTCGGCCAAGAAAGAGGCGTATGTATCCTTATTGACTGATCCGCGTGAAAAAAATGTCTACGTTGAGGCCCGCATATGTGTTAGTTTTTGGATGGGTAGGTGGAAAACATGCTTGTATTGATTTGACAGGAGTCTCTCATTTGGTTGGTTTGGATACAGAGCCTTTTGTGGTGGGTAAGGCGGCCCTCAACGCGGCCTCTCTAAAGGTGGCTAAGCATGAAAAGGCTTGTATTGAAAATCAGCATGTGTTTCTTCCGTTCGCTTTTGATGCTTTTGGTTTTCTTGCGCCTGATGCCGTCGATATTCTCAAGAGGGTGCAACGGGTCTTGCATGGTAATATTGTATCACCTAATTATTCTGATGTAGTGTTTAGGAGAATCGGATTTGCTATTCCGAAAGGGTTGGCGGCACAGCTTGTTGCCCGCCTAACTCATAACTTGATGTAAGACTCAATTCTTTATATATAGTCTTCATAATTATAAAATAAATAATAATAATAATAAACTACTTAACAAAATTACCCTAAATTTTATAAATAAATAACTAAATTAATAAATTAAATAACAAAGGACATTTTAATTATCTAACATAAATTTTCTTTGTTTAATGATCAATTTGATCATGGTGGTTGAAATTAGTGAAATATTTTATTTTATTTTAAAAGTATAGTTTGTTAAGAAAAATGAGAAAAAAGGAAGTTAAAAGGTGTTTTCTCAAAAAATCCTTAAAATCCATAGAGAAGAAGAATTATAAGAAAACAACGTGTGAAATAAAAACAAAACTCAAGAATAATTTAGATATGACAAAAATACGAGTGGAGGAGAATATGATTAAAAATAAATGTACGTGTAAAGGTTGGATCCACTTACACATTGAAGCAAGTGGCAACACGGGAATCTAGCTCTTATTACACATGTACGTTATTCCATTTATTAAAAAGTTATTTTCAGTCAACTGATCATTAATTATTATATTTAAGTAAGTTTATAATGTATTTTTAATTTTAAATTTTGATAAATAAAATGTAATCCCAAAACGGGACAGGGTTCACACTAAATTTCGACCCTAACATAATAACAATTTTACTGGATTTTACAACAAAACACAAATTAAAGTAAAATAAAGAAAAAACTTATAAAAGTGATAATGACATGAATGCATATAACGTGACTATAATGTGAGACGTAACTACTAACATCATAAAATAATGCTAGTTTCTTTATATGCATGCAAAGTTTGAAGGACAACCCAATCTATATGAGTACGCGGACCAGCAGACCATCCGTTCCGGATCACTCTACAACTTTCTTAGGCTAGGACTTCAAAATAGGTCTAAACCCTAACTTGACAACAATGTCATTGAATCTTACAACAAGACACAAATGTAAGTAAAACAAAGAGAAAAGTTATAAATATGATAATGACATGAATGCATAGAATGTGACAGTCGTGTGAGACGTAACTACTAACATCCTAAATAATGCTAGTCTCTTTATATGCATGCAAAGTTTGAAGGACATCCCAATATACATGAGTTTGTGGACCCAACTGACCATCCACTCCGGATCACTCTGCAACTTCCTTAACCTACATAAAATCTAACAACATAACGGTAAAACCGTCAGCTAACAATCCTAAGGCACAAGCTAAGTAGTAAAATAGCACAATCACATGTAAATGTTGAAATTAAACACATAATCATGCTTGCATGAAAAAACCTCGTTATTATTTTCATTTAGGTGATTCACTTCTAAATTCAACTTATGGTGCGGCACAAGAATCCCGTGGCCTTCGCCTCCATCCCCGCATATCAATAGGAGTGGTTTGATGCATCTCGTTGTATATTATGTATGGGCTAATCGCGGAGAACCTCCCAGTCTCATGTCAAAGTTGGGCAGTGATGTCACGACCTGTTATACATACACTTGAGTCTTATATAATAGTAACGTCGTCCTATATATTCAAGTTATAACTTATAAATCACCAATCACGCACCACTACCATAACACACGCCAATTCAAGGAAAGCTAGCTAATTAAGTCCGTGAGACTTACCTGAACTCATAGATAATCGATCGTTACACGGCAAAATCCATATGTGCATAATATCAAATACCTGATCAACGGTGAACATACCGAACACTATTTTTAACAGCTCATGAGAACACTCATAAGACTCTCTTAGGACTTCTAGGAATGAAATGCTCTTTTCAAAATTTCTAGCGACATAAAATGTCATATACCCATAACTCCAAAATTATGTAACATTCCTACTATAAACTATGCACTTATCATTGAGTTTCTACGATATACTCCATAATAATTCTCATATATGTATTATATACCCTATTGAATTATCAGAATGAAGAACCCAACTCATATCTCAAATTTCCGCCAAGTTAGGTCATAATGTCTCCGTACCTTAAAATCCATCCTTAGTCATTTTCCAACTACATTCTATGCCAAAATAGATTTTCTATCCCTTCAATAATTACCAAAATTTCCTACAATATAAATGTCCCATTTACTTAACTAAATTACTTACTAAAGTTATCTTCCAATTGTCAACTAAGGTTATAATTCACAATTTAAAAACATTTGTCAATTCCAAAAATAGAAAATATGGGCTACTTTATATGATTATGCACTTCTGGGCATTTTTCGCAAAATCAGAAAGTATGGATCATTATCGTAAATATAAACTTGAGCCATTCTCTGTAATTATCCAGTCAAGGGTAGATTTGCAAATGTTGAAAATCCGGGCCATAAACACAATTTAGAAGTATGGGAGGTTGTGTGTAATTTACCCAAAAATTGGGCAGCCCCGATTAGGGTTTCGGCAAGGCCACAGGCGCGGCGACTGGTCCCTTCAAAAGCGGTCACGGCGGTTGACAGTAGGGCCGAATCCGGGCTCACCGGCACCATTCGAGCAGGTATGTTGTTCCAATTTCCCGAATGACGAAGACTCGAGCTCGATGTGGGTGAGAGAGATTGCGGCGTCACGGGCTGTTTTCCAGCGACAAGGGTTGTGCATCTGATCCAGACCGGACCGGACCAGAATTTAGGTCTCGGTCCGGACCGGTGGACCGGATTTTTAAAAAACCTATTGAGAAATAAAACAATCTAGATTATGAAAATCGAAATCAAAAGGAGACAATTAAAAAAAATCGTCGACATGTGAGAGTAACGTGATTGGATGTCACCGACAAAAAAACATTTCATACTCGAAAAAAATCAAGGTGATTTTAAGATAAACTTCAGAATGACTTTAATCGATATTCAAACATCGTGTAAATAGCTTTTCTTGAATTGTTGATACAATTGAGTTTTTGTAGTTTGAATTATATATGTTGAATCCAAACAATCTAGATTATTTGGATTTAAAAACGACTTAAATCCATATTATAAAAATCGAAAGGTGACAATTTATGTCTTATTCGGGTCCTCTTGGATTGTTGGAGTTGTTATTAGGAGATCGAGATAATTATTTCCGACTCTATGATGAAATTTCATTAACAAAACGTATACGAAAAAAATAATTATGATGTTAATTGTTAAGACTCATTTGAACACTCAACCTCACGACAAGTTTTCCAATAATCATAACTTTCGTGTTATCATCCATATAAATGTTTTGGTTTGAATCACATATAGTATTGTAATACTACCTTTTTCTATCAACCTTAGATCGTATAATACATTTTATGTGCACTTAAGTACAATGTCAAGTTACCTGTGATGAAGATATAACGAACACCAAAACCAAATTATTCATTTCATCCATTTAACTTCATTCACATTTTTAAGTTTCGATTTCAGCTTCAACTTCAGCTTCATTTCTAATAATTCTAGGTCTACCAAACAGACCCTAAGATTCAAAGCTGGCTTGTCAATCAATATGAATGGTTGACGTGTCCTTAAAACAATCACATTTTTTTTCTAAAGTTTTTTTATTTTTTTAATTTTATATAATGATGATGAATTTGGTAGACTATACATGCATGTTGAGAACAACGGGTGATCATGCAGTGGACGATTTCTTTCTAATGTTGAGAACGTTTCGATGACAGGTTGATTTGTCTCGAAAGAGGTGTGGATTTATGATTATTTTTTGGAGACTCGTTACGAATCCAAATCTGAGATGTTCACGGTTGTTTTATATTCCCGTCATGTGCACTTTCTTCGACGACTTACATAATACTCTTTATTCTCTAGTAGTGATTTATTCGTTCTATTTTCTCTTGAAGATTTCGCTACTTACGGATCTAATTTACTTTATATATATAAAAAAAAAAACACCTTTCCGGTTTTTTTATAAATTTTTCAACGAATGATCGAGGTTTGAAAAGGATAAAATCAAACTACGTGTAAAGGTTGGTTTCACTTATCTTGTAGCAATGCAAGTAGGAAATTTGCAACACGAGAATTGAACCGTTACATGTAAATGTTATCACACCGAGTTATTTATTTTTCCACTTTTCACACTTTAATGAATCAATATTCCTCTTACTGAATTATATCCTATCCACTTACAAGTTGACTAAAGTTTGAGTATTTGTTGAAATTTATCTTATAAATTCAGATTTTATGACACATGAAAAGTCTTCAAAATATAATATTACAACGAATTTTGATTTTACCTTCTTTTTATTGTCCTAATTGGTCCCTAATAACACGCTGAAATGTGTTTTTTTTTTAATATTAAATAATAATATTTTAGCAAACAGCTTTCATTTGGTTTGGTACTAAATAATCTTTTAAGGTGCTTCATTTTCATTTTTTAGGCAAAATATTAAACAATAGTTATAATAATAAAGCAAAAGTCACAGTGAACACCAGATGTATAACACTTAGGGCATGTTTACTTGGAGATTGATTTATTTTTTGGTTATAAATTAAATGAGTTTACATGGATTTATAGTTTATTTTTGGGTTTATTCATCAATGGGTTTATATAAATAAATCATATAAGATTGTTTATTTGGAGTTTATTTTTGTTCAAAATACACTTGTAACCCTAAAAAAATCGAAAAATAACAGAAAATAAATAAGAATGAACCAAGAAATCAGTTTAGAAAAGAAAAAGCTGAACACTGATGGCACAATTTGGTTGTTTAAAATACCGGTTGTTTTTTTTTAATATTAAATAATAATATTTTAGCAAACAGCTTTCATTTGGTTTGGTACTAAATAATCTTTTAAGGTGCTTCATTTTCATTTTTTAGGCAAAATATTAAACAATAGTTATAATAATAAAGCAAAAGTCACAGTGAACACCAGATGTATAACACTTAGGGCATGTTTACTTGGAGATTGATTTATTTTTTGGTTATAAATTAAATGAGTTTACATGGATTTATAGTTTATTTTTGGGTTTATTCATCAATGGGTTTATATAAATAAATCATATAAGATTGTTTATTTGGAGTTTATTTTTGTTCAAAATACACTTGTAACCCTAAAAAAATCGAAAAATAACAGAAAATAAATAAGAATGAACCAAGAAATCAGTTTAGAAAAGAAAAAGCTGAACACTGATGGCACAATTTGGTTGTTTAAAATACCGGTTGTTTCAGCACATATTGGTCCCCCCCCCCCCCCCCCCCCCCCCCCAATTAGATGGCACAAGCTGAACACTAGTGGCGGAGTGAAGGATCATGAATCCTTTGTGGCGACGGGAGGAATTATACATGACTCGGATAGACAATGGTGTGGAGGTTTGGATTTAATGTGGCTTATGCTCAAATGCCCAATGGCGGAATTATGGGGACTTTGTATGGGGGTTGTATCATGCATGGAACCTGGGAATTAGACACTTACAAGTTGGGATTGATTCCGAATTGGTTGCAAAGACTTCATTAGTAGAGATTAGGTAATCCAGTTTCGACATAGTTATCGAGAAGTCAATTCGGTAGCAGATTAGTTGGCTACTCTTGCGTTTAACATTCCATTAGGTTTCCAGATTCTTAAAGACCCTCCTTTAGATTTAGGGTAAATTGCGGAAAATAACCTAACCTTTTGGGGTGTTGCGGTTTATGACCTAACCTTTAAAAAATGCAACTAAAAACCCAACATATACTCTATGTTGTAGATGTTAGCCTATGCTCGCCGCCGGTAATTTTTCCGGTGAAAGTGACGAGTTGTCTGATGAGGTGTCTTCTTTCTTTTAATGACTCGATAAATTGCGAAAAATACAAACCTTTTGGGAGTGTTGTTTGTTCGTAGCCTAAATTTTTTTAAATGAAAATAAAAACCAATCTATACTACATGTTGTAGATGTTGGCCTATGCTTACTGCCATTCGGTAATTACACCAAAATTATTCCTGTATTCCGACGCTTGGAATGGAGGTTGATACTCCTGTATTCCGACGCTTGGAATGGAGGTTGATACTCCTTCAGAACCCTCATAAGCCATGGAAACGATAGTGGCTAAAGAGGTTACGCTATCTGATGATAGCGGAACCAAAGACATCGAAGAGAGCCCCTCCTGTGGATAATGCTTCGATTGATGCCCTACCGGTGCAGTTTGTCATTGGAGCAACATTTACTAATAAACGGGATGCACCAAGTTTGTTGGAAGGGATGGTTACTGCTGAGGTTTCTCAGGGTAGTACGAAACCGTCATGGGCGGAAGTTGCAAGTGGTGGGACAAGTAAAGTCCGAGAGGAGGAATCGATCATGGCTGAAGTCATTGCGAGTAAAGTCAGGGTTTCTTTACCAAGTTTGTTGGTATTCCCCATTGCTTTCCAATTATGGAACGTAAGATCAAAGATATGTGGAAGTGTGGGGAGAATTTTCAACTCATTGATCTGGATAATAGTTTCTTCCTTGCACGTTTCAAGAATGAGAATGAATTGATGACAGTCTTAACAGGGGTCCATGGTCAGTTTTTGGCAGATGCTTGATTATGCGACGATGACTCCGGATTTTGTTACAACAACCCCCATTGTGTTTGTTCCCACTTGGGTAAGGATCACTGATGTTCCAATGCAATGGTATAATGAAGCTATTCTATGGACGATGGGAAATGGCATTAGGTTACCCATCACCATAGACCTTAGAACTCTTAACTCGAATCGAGGGAGGTTCGCAAGGTTTTGCGTTGAGATTGACCTCAGCAAACCGCTAAAACGAGCAGTGTTCATTAATGCTAAACGATGCCCGATTGAATATGAAGGTCTTGATTCAATTTGCTATAAATGTGGGAGATATGGTCATTTTGCTTCTCAATGTCAGTTCAAGTCCCCTAGTAAGATTGCAACCCACGTTGGAAGTGTAGCGACGGAATCTGTGGAGAAAGCCTCACCATCTTCATGTGCTGATAACGCTAAGGAGGCACCTTCGACAGTTACACCGTCACCACCGATGGTGAGTAAGGAAGAGGAGAGGTTCGGGCCATGGATGTTGGTCTCGAAGAAACCGAAGTTCCCAAAAGGAAAGGATCGTTCAGAGAACCATTATGGAAAGCATGGAAAATATGGGAGAGCTAATGTAAGAGAAAATCAGAAGAAGAATAATGCCAGAAAAGGAAGAGAGAATATGGAAAAGAAAGTGACGGAAGTCACTAAAATATTAACCATGCAGAGTGGACCCCCTTCAACTTCTGGTAAAAATAATTTCCTTGACCAAATTGACAAGGGTAAAAATAAAGTTCAAGAAGTTTCTGTGACAACTCTTAGCAGATCTGATGAAGCTATCCAAAAAACGAGTATCTCGAGTAATGCTGAAACAGAAAAAGTGACAGATAAGAGCACCTTGGTTTTTGGTAAAAACCACGAGGATGGAAACGATAAGGAAGAGGAATCGATAGAGAAGAAGCAGAGCAGGAACAAGCTGAGGAAGGAGAGCAGAAAGGTAGCTTGGAGAGTCAAAGAGTTGCACCCTGAAGCCGATTCGCGGGTTTCTACGAAAAGACAGAGAGCGGAGATAGAGGTGTATAATAGACCTATGATGATAGATAATAACGTAGGAGGTAAGGATATTATCCAACCAAGAGATCAACCGACAAGCAAGGATACTTTTATTTCTCAGATTGTTGAAAGTAATAATCCTTCTACGAGTATGCTCCTTGAAGGTGAACCCATTTGTAAAGAGGATGTACAATCTGGAAAAGAACTTGGCGCTAAAGATGAAGTTATGGGAGAAGTAGTAGCAACTGACACGTTGGTGCTGGGTAAATCTATCCATCCCATTCTCTGGAATAATATACTTTGACAGTGTTTTTTCTATCTTCTTCAGTTGTTTACAATGAAGTGCATGTTTTGGAATGTGTTCGGTGCCCATAAGAATGGGTTCCGAAGGGCTCTAAAATTTTTGACGAAGCAACATAATTTTGATATTTTTGCGGCTTTCGAATCATGTATATCTGGTGAAAGAGCTATTAAAATCTGTGAACGTCTTCCTTTTACGGATTGTTTTCGAGTTGAGGCGGAGGGGTTTAAGGGTGGCATTTGGCTTATGTGGAATAATGACAGGATTAAGGTGGATATTATCAGCTCTTGTTTTGGTTTCGTTCATGCCAGAATCTGCAATGGTACTCAACCTTATCACCTCATCACTGTTTATGCGCCACCTACGGTGAATAGAAGACAGATTTTCTGGGAGAGTATTGATAAGGAGTTAGAGAGTTTAAATGAACCTTTCTTTATAGGGGGTGACTTCAACTGTATTCTTTACTCCTTTGAAAGAACGGGTGGTTCTGGAAAACTTCATGCTGATTCACATAGGTTTCACGGTCTCATGCAAAAATATGTCCTTATTGACCTTGGTTATTAAGGGCCTCCATTCACCTGGGTGGATGGCAAAGTTGATAATGCTCGCATTCAAAAACGACTTGACAGGATCCTTGTGAGCCCTAATTGTAGAATGCTTTGGGAGAATGCTAATGTTCGACATCTTGCTCGTTTTTCCTCGGACCACTACCCCCTTCTCCTAGACCTGAATCCGACTATTAACTTCAAACGTGAAAGGAGACCTTTCAGATTAGAAGCGGCTTGGATGCTTCATGAAGATTTTAATCCGATGGTGGAGGAAAGGTGGAAGAACCATCTGGAGGTAAGTGAAGCACTTAAGTATCTTAAAACTGTTCTTATTAATTGGAATCGTTGTGTTTTTGGAAATGTTAATCGCAGGAAACTCGAGATCCAAGGTAAACTTGCGGCTGTCCAAAGTCATGTGCACCTCAGTGCCTCAACTCGTCTTCAAAGCAAGGAAGCAAAGCTTAAAGAGGC
Organism: Fagopyrum tataricum; assembly: GCA_002319775.1. Taxonomy (NCBI): domain Eukaryota; kingdom Viridiplantae; phylum Streptophyta; class Magnoliopsida; order Caryophyllales; family Polygonaceae; genus Fagopyrum; species Fagopyrum tataricum. The sequence continues at coordinate 58,797,054 of CM008280.1, forward strand.
CCTTGAGAATGCTCTTGAACAGGAAGAGATAATATGGTACCAAAAATCACGTGAACGCTGGTTGTTTAGTGGGGATCGAAATACTTCCTACTATCATACTGCTACTGTTATTAGACGTGGATGGAATAGAATGACAGGGCTGAATATTGGTGATGGCAACTGGCTTGAGGATGCTTGTATCTTGGAACAACATGTTGTCAGTTATTTTAAAAATCTTTACAGTTTATCTGATTGCTCACCTTTGCCACATTGTCACATTGATACCTGGGGTTTTCCTGAAATTACAAGTTCTCTCTTTGATTCGCTCATTATTCCGGTCTCTATGGAGGAAGTGTGGAGGTCTGCTAAGAGTATGGGAGCCTACAAGTCTCCGGGGATTGACGGGTTTCAGCCCATTTTCTATCAGAAAACTTGGAATATTGTTGGAGCTTCGATCAAAGCGGATGTGGTGAGATTTTTTGATTGTTTTATCCTTCCTGCGGACTGCAACGACACTCTCTTATCCCTGATTGCCAAAGTGGGGAAGCCGGAAGTTATTAGCCAATTTCGTCCTATTGCGTTATGCAACGTGAACTATAAAATTATATCTAAAGTGTTGGTACAACGCCTCCAGAAGGTTATTGGTACTCTTGTTGGTCCCACCCAGGGAAGTTTTATTCCGGGAAGGCTGATACAAGATAATATTGTCCTTATGCAAGAGATCGTTCATTCGATGAGGAAGAAAAAATCGGGAAAGAAGTGGATGTTACTTAAGCTAGACCTTGAGAAAGCTTATGACAGAATCCGTTGGGATTTCATTGAAGACACTATTATAGAGGCCGGGCTCCCTCATGAATGGGGCCATATGATTAGTAAGTATATCAGATCTACAAGGATGCAACTTCTTTGGAACGGGGAGGTGACAGATCAATTCACTCTTGAGAGAGGAATTCGCCAAGGGGATCCTATTTCTCCTTATTTTTTTGTCTTGGCAGTTGAGAGACCCAGTCATCTTATTCTTGAAGCAGTTGATAAGGGGGAATGGAAGCCGATACAAATTTCAAGAGGGGGCCCGAAACTGTCGCACATGTTCTTTGCTGACGATATCACCCTTTTTGCGGAAGCTTCGGTTGGCCAAATGAAAGTGGTCATGAGATGCATTGACATATTTTGCAACGCTTCTGGACAGAAAGTGAGTCTTTCTAAGTCTAAAATTTACGTTTCTCCCAACGTTTCTCTTGAGACTAGTAGAAGTTTGGAATTGCTAAGTGGGGTCAAGGTCACTAAAAATCTCGGTAACTATTTAGGCAGCCTATTCTACAAGGCCGGGTCAATAAGAATACTTTTGGTCCCCTCTTTGATAAAATCAATGCGAAACTGAGCAACTGGAGAGGTAATAGGTTATCTTTTGTTGGTAGGATCACACTAACAAACTCTGTACTTTCTTCTCTTCCTGTGTACACTATGGGTACCTTTCTTCTTCCGGTGAATGTTTGTGATCATATTGATAGGATCTGCAGAAATTTTATCTGGGGTACCTCTAATGGTAGAAATAAAATGCACACGGTTAGTTGGGAGGTTATGTGTAGACCGAAAGCGTTGGGAGGTTTGGGAGTTAAAAGCATGAAGATCCTAAACGAGGCACTCATAGGAAAGCTTGGCTGGCGTTTCATCAAAGAAACTGGAAGTATCTGGATTGATACTCTACGTAACAAATATGTTAAGCCTTTTGGCACAAAGCATCCAAACCCCTCTTAAGTTTGGCAGAGTAATCAAAAGGGTTTGGAGAAGGTTATTCGTAAAGGAACTAAATGGACTCTTGGGGATGGTAGGGATATATGCTTTTGGGAAAATACTTGGCTTTGCAACAGTCCTCTCACTGAGTTTGCTACCATTGATATTGATCCTGATGAGAGATTAAAGACTGTTCGTGAGTTTTGGAGAGAGGATATTGGGTGGAAGTGGGACCTTGTAGCTGACAAGATTCCAACTGCTATCTTGTTGAAATTAGCGGCAGTGAGCCCGATTGCTGGAGGTCAAGAGTATCAACATGACGATGAGAGGGAGAAGATCAGAGATGAGCTCACCTGGTCTTTCTCGGCGGATGGCGGTTATTATGTATCCTCTGCTTATAATATACTTCAACTTTCCGAGCTTGTCGCTTACACGGAAGGGGCTTTATTTACGCAAATTTGGAAGATTAGAACTCAACAGAGGATCGTGGTGTTTATTTGGAAATTGGTGAATGGTGGGGTTCTAAGTAATGAAGAAAGACATAGAAGACACATATCAGATTGTGATAAGTGTGCCGTTTGCAACAACCGAGTGGAATCGTATATTCACCTTTTTAGAGATCGTGAAGATACTAGGAATTTTTGGAAGTCCATTCATGCTGATATATACGTTGAAGACTTTTTCACTACCCCTTTTGCCACTTGGATTCGAGGTAATCTTCTCTCTAAACGCTCTTTTAATAGTTAATATATGTGGAATGAGTTTTTTGCTGTAGCTATTTGGTGGACTTGGAAGTAGAGAAACGAAAGAGTTTTCAACAACGCGAAAGACAATCGGGATAAGACGCTAATGGTGAAAGAAAAAGCTATGGAGTACGCAAAAATTTGGAGAAAAGAGAAGGGCGTTGGTTTTCCTTGTGACCACACAAGAACCATCAACTATATCAAGTGGGAGTTTCCACCGGAGTGATCAAAATTAATACGGATGAAGCTCGTAATGGTAACGGGCACGCAACTGCCGGAGGTGTTTTTAGAAATAATGTGGGTGTATGGTTGGGTGGTTTTGTTGCTAACCTGGGACTATGCACGGTCCCTATGGCTGAATTGTGGGGTGTTTTTTCATGAGTTAAGCATCGCGTGGAAGTATGGTTTCCGAACTGTGATTCTGGAAACAGATTCCCAACTCGTTACCTTACTTCTGAAGAAAAACCTTCCCAATCATCACCCACTGTTTAGTCTGGCTTTTAGATGCCATGATTTCCTTAGTAGAAGTTGGAATATTCAGCTTCGTCATGTCTTTCGTGAGGCGAATAGGGTAGCGGACTCTCTTGCTAATCTTGCTTTTAACTTTCCTTTGGGTGTTAATGTATTGATTGACCATCCAGAGGGTATAAAGGATATTATCTGTGATGATGTAAGGGGTTGGGCTATCCCCCGTTTGAGGATTACTTAGCCTCTTTTATTTATTAATAAAAGCACGACTAGATGCGCCGGAAACCACTGACTCTCCTTCTTACCAAAAAAAAAAAAAAAAAACATTATGGTTTGGATTGAACCCGAACTCTATTTAGACTAACCGTAAATATAAGGGTCGATCTTCAATCTATCAAATTTTGAGGGTCGGTTTTACCCCGATCCGAGTCTGTCCGATTTTAGACCGACAAACAACCCTAAGTGTGTGAATTACGAAATAATTTTATCACCCGTCAAATATTTTGTATGGTTGCGGGTTCACTTCTCGCACTACTAACTTTAACGGTTTAACTCCTTCTCAAAATTCGAGACCCGAAAGCCACCAATATTCATGGTCAGTAGAAGAAAAATATAAACCTAGAAATAAACTAATTAAAACAAGCATGAAAGTTAATATGAAACAAAAGCATGTAACATGTTTACGATTGATTGGTGAGATAAAAACACACAACCTGAACAAAATTAATTTAAACAATAATCAATATTCAATAATAAACAAATTGTCATAGTATATACTAATTATACAACACTAACTTGAAGAAAATTAAGGATCATAACCTTATTGGGTCAAAGCCAACATTTGAGCCGGCCCATATAAGTTATGGGCTTTAATGAGTCCGTACTGATGGCACTACCACACATAAAATGACTGACATAATACCATGAAAATGGGTCCATTGACAGTGACATAACTCACCCGTTTGACAATTCGAGATCGTGATATTTTGTAGGACTCGACAATTAACTATATATGCACGTTATTATGTTGTAAAATTTTGTTCATCCAATCAAAAAATAAATGATAGTGTAAGTTTGGGTGGTTGTTGATGGCATATTGACGTCGCTACTAGTCAAATTTTTTTGAATTTTCTCGAGATCTCTATAAAAACTCAAAACTATTGTATATCTTCAAACAAAATAACCAAAATATTTAGGTCACGGTGATTACACCAAAATTATCATATAGGTAGGTTAGGTAGGTTTGTTATTTGAGTTGAACGGATTAAAATTTTATGTGTACAAATTTACTTCATTTAGAATCCAATTGTGTTTCAACTGAGCCTAAAATCTCAGTCGAGTTAAAGCGCACTTATATCCGACTTTTTTAATCGAGGGAACAAGGATCTTTTTTAGTAAGGGATTGATTTATGTTTGGATTTATGAATTAAATGAGTTTATATATGTTTATAGTTTTTTTTGGGTTTATTTCTCAGTGAGTTTATATACGTAAACTAGAGTAGGGTGTTTACTTGGTGTTTATCTTACTTTAAAAGACATTTATGCCTAGCAAAAAAGATTGAAAAATAACGTTGAATACCAAGGGATCAACAAAGTATACCGGGATAGAAAAACACAAGGTCAAATTCGGGTTTTAAAAAAATAAACTCATACATGCCCATATAAGTTTGGATTCATCACCTTATTTTAAAGTCGTTTTTAAATACAAGTAAACCTGTTAAAAAATAAAATCATCATCAAGTAAACACTCACAAAAGTTAAACTCAGACTTTGTAAACTAAATAAAACACAAATAAATTACAAATATACATATACCAAGTCTAAATCCTACTTGTTTTTAACCGAGTCGTGAGTAGTTCAACTCATATAGCAAACTTTTGGACAAAATACGTCGAGGTTTATTATACATTCTACATTACAAATAAAAAGTGGTCGAATGTTTTTAGTTTTAGTAAAAATAAGTTAACAGAATTTATAATATTTTCTTGCAATATCATGTACAGATCTAGGATTAAAATTTGGAAAAAACTAAATTTATCTTAGGCAATAAATTTACAAAGTTATTTTCATATATATACGGAAAAAAAAGAAAAAAAAAAGAAGAGGAATCTAAAGGTTGGTATATATATGAAAAAGGTAAAAATTAAGTAAAAGCGGTATAACTAAATGAAATTTATAATTACTTTAAGTAAAATAGCATTTAGAAAGGGTAAAAAAAAAAGTGTTGCATCATACTTAAATCACATGTATTCTCTACATATTTGAACATATAAACTCATTTTTTACATAAGTTGGCCTTAAAGTTTTGGGTTGGGTTAAGATTTTGCCCTAAATATGTTAATGACAATTCCTTTATTTTCCACGTGGTTTTTTTTTAAGGTGCCTTTATTCCTCACGACTATAACTATGAGTTAATTTATATTTATCTGTCCAATTTTAATTGAATGGGTAAAATCTAAAACATATTCCTATACGAATATAAAGGTGCAAAAGTTTGAACAATAGTAGTATTAGCGTAAATTACCCCAAAAGTCTTCTTATTACACATTTCAACCCCTCTCTAACCATTCAACCAAAAGTGAGTAAACAAATAATTTAAAAAAAAGAAAAGAAAAGCCAGCCTAATATTGTTTTGTCACATTTGATGCTCTAAAAACTTTAATAATTAAGCTATTATATTTTTTTCAATCTATTGAATGATACAACACTTTGATCACTCATATATAAGAGACACATTCATCTAAAGAAATCATTTTGCTATATACAAGACATATAATAATTAATAAGGCATTTAAGTCCCTGAAATATAGTCCAATCATAGGGATTTTAACTTTTTTGTTGTTTCCACGTTTTTTTTATGATTTAAGAATGTCCCCACCCTAGAAAATTAGGACAAGGCTAACAACTCCAATCCCTGAGTCAACTGATGATTAGACCTAGACAAATCCGGCTCGGGCCGGGCACGGACCGGGTCAATTTCAAAATCTTGCCCGAAATGTCCGGGCCGGGCCGGCCCGCCTTGAACGGGCCTCCAGTAAGGTCCGTGCCCGTCCGCGTGTAAACACGGACGGGCTGACGGGCCAGCTTGTCCGTGTTTACACTTATTCACTTTTATTTTTATTTTAATATTATACATATAAACATATATATAAATATATAAATAAATATATAAATGTATAAATATAAATATATATAAATATATAAATATAAATAAGTATATATAGATATATAAATATATATATATATATATATATATATATACACGGGCTAGCCCGCGGGCTAAATCCAACACTCAGGCCCGACCCGTGAACAAGTGGGTCTGGTCTGGCCCGGCCCGAACGGGCCACTATGCTAGCCCATACTCGTGTTTTTTGGCGGGCGGGCCGGACGGCCCGGTCCGGATTTGTTCAGGTCTACTAGATGATTCATTGCTAAGTTATTGTAGATATGGTGCATGGGCAGTTGGACGGCGAGATTTGGCAAATTATCTTGCCAAATTATTCATTCAGTTTTTATCTATTTATTTGGTGTTCATGATATATGTGGACGGTCTTAACATTTGTTTTTTGTACAATATGTTCAGGTTTTGATTGTTTTTTCCAAAAAAAAAATTGATAGGATAATCGATATAAAATACCTAATTAGTAAAATAAGCACTATTTTATATGTTCTAGTTTTTAACGATTTGATGAAAAAAAAACTATTTTTGTTCGGACGGTCAAACGTTTGTTGAAAACTTGGCGGTTGTTAACAAGCACTTGTTGACTACTGATAGGTGATGGAATCACTATCATTTTAGGTAGCTTTTAGAGTCGTTTTTATGTTTTTGAGTTAGTTTATATTGCTAATACTGTGATCCAGATAAAAGATTCAAATTGAAGCAAAAGAAGGTATTAGCAATACTTAGGAGTTGAAGAAAATCATCGAAGTTCAGATTCTGGTGCACACCGCCCCCGCGGCATCCTTTGTCCGCCCCCACGGTGACAACACAGATGAGTGCCGCTGCCTGCGTCAATGCCCGCGGCCAAGACAAGCCTGTCACCGCCCCCGCGGACTCTCCAGTCCGCACCTGCGGTGTCAACCATGAAGACCACCACCAAGAGCCGCAGCCGCGTCTTCGCCCGCGGCCATGAAGAGACATGTCACCGCCCCCGCGGCCAACCCTGTCCGCCCCTGCGGTGACCCAGCCTGACGAAGCGAAGACGGCGCCCCAGCGCCCTTGCCTGCGGCCATGCCAGCGGCCTTGTGAAGCCGAAGATCCAGTGTCACCGCCCCCGTGGTAACTCTGGGCCGCCCCTGCGGATTCTCAACAGAAGCGTTACGAAGTTAAAGAGTTAGACGTTTCAAGAGCATTCAAGGACCCGCCCCCGCGGGTATGACGAGCCGCCCCGCGGCCAAGAAGAAGTTGGAACGTTTTTGCCTAAACCGCCCCCGCGGCGCCCTTGGCCGCGGGTGCGGGTTAGCGTCAGAGGCTTTTACTCGGCTGTTTTCGACGACTTTAAGGACATTATTGTGGCTGTCTGCAACCACTTTAATTCACCCTTAATGGTGGCTGTTAGCAAAGCCTCTTTACTCCTTTTTAATGCATTTTGTAGTATAAATAGAGCCCTTGGCTATAGGTATTAATATCTCATTTTCCACACAAAAACCTCTATATTCATAGTGTTCTTTGTAATGAGTTTCTAAACTCCCTTGGCTACATTGGGTGGATTGAAGCTGCATTATAAAGTGGTTGTAAGTTCTTTTTAAATAGAAGTTTTATTCAATATATTTTGTGTTATATTCCTTGTATTTAACTTAGTTTGCATGTTTATTTTCTACTTAGTTTGATCACCTAAGTTGTATAATTGCATGCAAAAGGCTAGGATTAATTGATTCCGGGTTCGGGTCCTTAATCTAGTAGCAAACCCTTAGGTAAAAGCTGGTTGTGATTATTTAAGGGAAAGGAATTTAACTACATAATAAGATTAACGGGTTGTTTATCTTTTATGTATCTCTTTATCTTTGGTAGAATGCTAATTAGTGGTTTAATCTTGTAGGTTTACGGATTAATAAACTAGTTAAGTTGTGTTAATGCCGGTTGGCTTAATGCATAAATACGATCAAGATGAGAACAAATATTGAATACTTCTAAAAAGAACCAACCAATTTATATGTATGCTAAGATCCTACCTAGTGTAGTTCTTAAATCAATCTTGTTTTCACCAACATTATAATTGTCTTTGTCTTGTTTTAAACAATCCAAATTCCCCCCCCCCTTTGTTACCAAATCAATAACTAAAATTGAATAGAAACTTGTTCAACTCCCTTGGGTTCGACCCTTACTTAATCACTATACATTGGTTAGTATTAAGTTCGGATTTAACTTGATAAGCTTATAATAACGACCTTAGGAAATAAGCCTTGTCAACTACCAACAAACATGGTGATTGTTAACAAGTAGTTGTTGATTGCCAACAAACACTTTTAGACAACCCGTGAAAAAAAATCCAAGTTTAAAAAAAAAATTCTCGTTCATCTTGTTTGAACTCATACATTTCCTTTAAACACTTCCCTAATTCCGCATTCTAAGCGCGAAATTAGTGTGTGCAATTATTTTCGCACTTGGAGTCCTAAAGCGAAATTGGTTCCTCACTTGGGGTGCAAAATAAAATTGGGGTTTATTTTTTTCTTTTTTTTGGTAAACGGTAAATTCATAGATGTGAGAAAAAGTAAAGCTTAACCGGGACCAAAATAGTCCTGATTAAACCTACAAAGCGTAAGAGTACATCAGAGTAAATTACAAAGGGCTAATACACAATGTCCAAGTACTTCAGGTAGGCATGCAAACCTACTGAACGTACCATCTACCATCAACTGACTATAAATAAAACAAACAAAATCCTCATGACACTGTCTAAGAGGCCCTTCCACCTTCGGCAAAGCCATCAGCAGAAAGGAACCCTCATAAACCATACGTGTGCCTAACCATCGGATCAAGGTATCATTCACCTTCGGCAAAGCCATCAGCAAATGGGTCCCTAGTCCGGAACAAAGAATCAAAGCAAAACAATAGTATAGACCAAGAGCAAAATACAACTCTAGTATAACAAACATGAAAAGGACTAAATCTCAAACCTCTCACCAACCCTGGATGGGAAGACCTCATGGAGTAATCTGTAAACGTGTCCTCTGATCATCCGGACCAGGATTTCAATGGGTATCCTGTTCCGGTCAAACATCAAGGCATTCCTGGAATGCCATAGGTAGTATATCGTCGCCGAGAAAGCATAAATGCGTGCTCTACTTGTCCAACTCCTTCCTTGTGCATTACCGAGAAGGTAGGTCGTGACATCGGCTCTCGTAGAAATCTTTGTAGGCATCCGGAATCCCTGGCATACCTGTCTCCACACCTCTCTCGCATAGGTACAACCAAAAAACAAGTGGTCGTGTGACTCACCCTCTAGGCCACACTAGTGATAGGTAGGGTCTATGTTCAAGAAGTGTAGTCTATCTATGGTGGAAAGACGTCCAATAATCGCCATCCAAAGGATGAAGCAGTGCTTGGGCGTATTGCCCGTATCCCAAACAATCCTGAACCAGTCAACCTCCTTTCCATGCTCTCTGATCATATCATAGGCATCTCTCACTCTGAACTTGCCACCATGGCAGCAGCTCTCAAGGATCTCTTCCAGCGTCGTCTCCTGGTCCACAAAGGTAGATGCCTCATCTCTGGCTCCGATGATTGCCTTCACCAGAGGCGAGTCACGTCGATGGGCCACCCAGTGATCTGGCTCAACCACCTGCAGGTATCTGTGATGAATCCACCTTACCCAGAGGTTGTCCCTCTTAGCAGGAATCTGACAGTAGTACTTGCACATAAATGCCGAGTTCCAATACCTAAAGTTAAGGAGACCCAATCCACCCTCTCTCCTGGGCATACATACCCGTGTCCAAGCTACTCTGGGCCAACTCCAAAGGAACTGTCTGCAGAATCCTATCAACCTATCAATTTCCAAGGCGGGAACTGGCAGCAAAGATAATCAGAAGCTCTATGTACCTTGTAAGACCGTTCTGATCAGCTCAAGCCTTCCTGCAAAAGAGAGATGTCTCTTGTTCCACGCACAGATATGCTTCCCAATCTTGTCAAGGAGAGGGGAGTAATCAGCCGCACGCAGGACATGAGGTGTGCTATCGGAATTCCCAGATATCGGAAAGGAAAAGTTCCCGTGGAGAATCCCGAAAGCAAAGTTAGATCATTTGCCTCTGTCTCAGAAACAGAAGCAAGGAAAATAGAAGATTTAGGGAGACTAACTGTCAAGCCTGAAATCTTCTCAAATCTGTGTAAGCAGTTCATCAGGATGCTTACAGACTGGGCGTCTCCTCTACAAAAGAGGTTGGGGTTTAATTAGTTACATAGTTGGGACCCTAAAGCAAAATTGAGTACAAATTCCGCACTTGGGTTCCAAAATCGAAATTGGTCAATTCCACACTTGGGTCCCAAATCATATATATATATATATATATATATATATATATATATATATATATATATATATATATATATATTGAATTTACCTGTAACATCCCGAAAAATTATCATCTCGTTTCATTTTAATGGGATCGTAATTAACTTATAAGGATGGATTGTTACCCATGTCATCAACAAGCATTCTTCTTTTTCAGTGGAAGAATAAGGACAAATAACTTTGGATTTCTGCTCGTGCATGGTTGACATGGGGACAAGGTCCCTAATAATTGTGGGGTCGCGGGAAACGTAGATGTGACACGTGACAAAACAAGGCTCTCCTCTAATATATATAAGATATCAATTTTAAATTATTCATTCAATTTTTATTTGGTGTCCTTAATAATTGTGGACCGTCTTCACTTTGCTTTTTGTTCAATACCTTCTGTTTTTTATTGTTTTTGTTTTTGAATAGGATAACCAATATAAATAAAAATAAAATAAAATAAAATAAACTAATTTTTCCAGATTGTTAACAAGTTTTGTTGTAGGTGAACAAGTTGTCAAAGTTGACAACTTGTTGCTTGTTAACAAGCAAGCACTTGTTAATTGCTAACAAATACTTTTATGTAATGTTATTCGAGCGGCCTAAAATCGCAAAGAGCATGGTCGAATAGTGTTGCGCGTGTGCCTCATATGGCGCTTGCGCAAAGCCAAAGTTGGAGCGCATGCGGAACATACATGCGTTCGGATGAGGCGCATCCGCAATCCGAATGTGCACATTATATTCAGGGCATGTGCCCGAGATGTTTTCACACTGTTTTGTCTGGTCTCGGGCGCATGCGAAACCTGCATGCGCCTCAGCCTTCTGGCTCTGGTGCGCGGCCTGTGGCGCATGCGGAGTCCGCATCGTCGTGCAAATGGTAAAAAGTGGCCGCACAAATAGTAATCTCGATACTTTTAGACAATCCGGAATAAAGTTCCGACTTTTTTTAACAATTTTTTCCACAATATCAACAAGCACTTGACATTCCAAACAAAAAATCCAAAATTTAACTTATTATTACATTTTTTAAAATTAAGTGTTTATATTGTAACACCACAAATTTCAAAAACCTGAGGTGTCACGGGCTAGGACCTCACAATTGTTCCCGACCTTAGCTTGACAATAGTTTCACTAGATCTTACAACAAGACACAAATGTAAATAAAACAAATGTAAATGTATTATAAGAAAAAAAACAATAAAGTCGTGAATGCATGACATGAGACAGTATTGTACGAAACTAATAAAATCCTGATATGTTGAGCCATCCTATATGAATGCAAAATTGAAAGGCCGCCCCATCTATATGAATACGTGTACCCGGTTGACCATCCACTCCGGGTCACCATGTAACTGTCTTACCGTACAAGGAATCTAACAACATACCGGTAAAATAAACACAATAACAGGAGCGGTACTAATGCATTTGGCCATATACATGAGTGGACCAGTCGCGGAGGAAGAACATGAATAGTGTTTTCGGATTAGGGTTGAGAAGAAGATGTATAGTAAAGTATCGGGAACCGTAATACGAGTATTGAAATGAGTTTCTAACAATCTCTCTAAAACCTTACGTGTCTACTCAAACTCCGATATTTTCTCAACCAAATAAGACCGTTAAAAACCTCAATGACATCTCTAAAACTCTCGGGGAGAGAATCACCACTGAATTCTTAATATAATTGTATCGATTTGTCAATCAAATATATATCCGTCTATATTCCAAAACAACTCATTTATCACAAAACTCAAAGAAAAATCAAACCTACAACTTATAACTAAATTATAACTACAAAAACTCTAATGGATACTAAAATCCGGGATTTACATATACAAAAGTTGGTGATTAGTTTTTCAATTTATATTTTAATGAGTCGTGAGTGTCGTCACACTAATTACTCTGTTTTTTCTTTTGGTGAGGATGATAGATACATTGTGGGTATTTCGAGGTCATTGTGGGTATATCAAGGCCGGTTGTTGCAGAGCAGAGTGTAGGTGATGATGGGGGTATGTTTTTTTTATGCAGGTTTGTTGGCGAGGGTTATGTGTGTTCCTTTTTCTACCGTTAAAAGCATCCCTCATAGTTGTCGTTTATCCTTCTCTCAAGCCTTGTTGGGTTCTCTTCTGACAGTGGTTGCCGAGTCAAGTTGTGTGGCTGCTTGGGTTAAGTTGTTTTTTCTTTCTCGGTGCACGTTGCAAGTGTTCAGGCCTTTGTGCAGGCGACATAGAAGACCAGGAAGTAGAAAGTCGATCTTACATCAACATTTTACAGGCCTTCTCTACTTGGGGAGAGGATGATGGCGTTTATAGGCTTACATTAGTGTCGTTGGATGACTAAGAGTTTAGACCTTTGGTGATGGTTGAGGGTGACTCAGGGAATGAAGCTGGTTTGAAGAGGAAATATGATATCAAGCAATGTTTTCGTAAGGTTTCAGATGGGCATTTTACAACTACTATTAAAATTTTGTGCTCCTCGAGATTTGCTCCTTATAGTGATGAGACTTTGAAGGAATTGGAGGATAAACACCCCTACAAGCCTCCTCCTAAGTCTTGCACTACATTTCATGAACCACCCCTCGTTGTTAATGTTGATTTGATCTTTAAATTTATCAAGTCTTTTCCCAAAGGTTCATCTTGTGGCAGAGATGGTTTGAGGGCACGACCCCTTGTAGATGCTATGTGTGGTGAGGGGCTTGCGGTTGCCACATGTCTTCTAAGAACGGTTTCATCAGTGGTTAATTTGTGATTAGGAGGTAAGTGTCCGTTGAGTTTGGCTGAGTCTGTTGCTTCGGTGCATCTTACGTTGTTGTTGAAGCCTGACAATGGGGTCCGACCCATAGTAGTGGGTACTGTTTGGAGGCGGTTGGTGTCTAAAGTAGCAATGAAGGGAGTGGGTAAAGATATGAGAGAATATCTTTGAGATTTTTATTTTGGGTTCGGTGTTACAGGTGGTGAAGAAGCTATTTTACATAGTTTTAATAGGGTTTTGAATGAACGTCATGGTGATGGTTCTCTAGTTATGTTGACAGTGGAGTTTTCAAATGACTACAACCTAGTTGATAGAATTGTGTTGCTTAGGAAAGTAAGGGAAAGATGTCCATCTATCTCTTTATAGGTTGATTTCTTGCATGGTCAAGCTGCACGTTTGTACGTTGGTGATGGGTTTATCTGGTTGGCTACTGGTGTGCAACAATGGGACCCTTTGGGGCCGCTCATTTTTTTTTCTTGTCTTACATCCCCTTCTTCATAGGATCAAAGATTGTTACAAGCTTCTCCTACATGCTTGGTATCTTGATAATGGTACTATTATTGGTTGGTCAGAGGAAGTGGCTAGAACGCTTGATGTCATTCTAGAGGTTGGGCCTAGTTTTGACATCGAGTTGAATGTTGGTAAGACTGAGCTCTTTTGGCCTTCATGTGATGGGTTGAAGCTTAGAGATGGCATATTCCCTCATGGCATTGCGAGGCCAGCGTTGAATGTTAAGTTTTTGGGTGGGGCAGTGAGTAAAGATGACGGGTTTGTTAGTCATGAAGAGAGTGGTTAAGGCGGTTGAGTTGATGCACCATCTTCCACAGTTAAGGGACCCGCATAGTGAGCTTTTCTTGCTTCGTTCTTGTATGGGTGTTGCTAAGATGTATTTTAGCTTGAGGACTTGTTTACCGGATTATAGGGAGGGTGCATCAGCTTTTTTGATTTGGATTCCGTAGATCGGTCGGGGATATTGTGGTTTGTGGTGGTCCTTTATTTGGGGTTTTTCAATGGCGGCTTGCTTATTTGCCTATTCGGTTTGGGGGCTTGGTTTATACTTAGCTATGAAGACTTCTTCTTTTGCTTTTGTGGCCTCCAGGGCCCAATCTTGGATCCTTCAAGATCATATCTTGCGGGATAGTGGAGTAGTTGATATGGGCTTTGCGTTTTTTTTGTAGCGTTGGACAATCTTCAGGCTTCTATTCCTAGTTTCGATCTTTCTAGTTTTACTGTCAAGAACACCCTTCCTCCTAAATCCCAACATGCTTTGGCGAGTGCTCTTTTCGGTAAAACAGTGCAAGCAATGGAAGTGACTTTTGGTCTGACCCCTAGACAAAAAGTGGCTTTTAAGTGTTTGTAGTCAGCGCATAACCAAGACTTCCTTCTTGCCATACCCATTGAGAGGCTTGGACAATGCATGTGTCCAGTTGAGTATCGCAAAATCATTAAGTATCGCCTTATGATTCATTTGTTCCCGGCTAATGCGATTTATCCTATGTCTAATTGTCGGAGGACTTTGGATGCTTTTGGGGAGCATGCAGTTCATTGTAAAGAACTCACTGGTGATCTGGTTCGTGATGTTTTATGTGACGTGTTTAGAAGAACAGGAGTTTCGGGTAAGAAGGAGGCGCTTGTAACCTTCTTAACTGATCCACGGGAAGGGATATCTACTTTGAGGCCGGCAGACGTATTAGTGTTGGATGAGTCGGTGGAAAACATGCTTGTATTGATTTGACGGGGGTTTCTCCTCTAGTCAGTTTTGGTAGCGGGCCTTTTGTTGTGGGTAAAGCGACCCTCAACACGGCCTCTGCGAAGGTGGCTAAGCATGAAAGGGCATGTATTGAAAACCAACATGTGTTTCTTCCGTTCGCTTTTGACACGTTCGGATTTCTTGCGCCCGATGCTATCAAGATTTTCAAGAGGGTGCAACGAGTCTTACATGGTAATGTTGTGTCTCCCATGTCTTTATACTTAGTTTTTAGGAGGATCGGTTTTACTAATCCAGAAAGGGGTAGCGACGCAACTTGTTGCCACCACCCAACCCGCATCACCTGTATAAAATATTAAAAGTAAATAAATAAACTCCAAAAGTTACCCTCAAGCCTCCCCTAAATTTGTAAAAGACTTGTAAGCCCGCAAAGTGCAACCTATCCCCTTACCTCTTCCCCAATCTCGATTTTTCACATTAATCTCTCCAACCTTCACCGTACTTCAGTCCGCCGTCAGCGAGGCACACACTCCCTTCGTTGCTCGGTTACTTATCGTTCGATCATTTACTCACTCCAATTCTCTCTCTTTTTTTCCTTTTTTCTCTCTCATCACATAAGCTTCACTTAGGTAGTGGTTCTATTCATCTTCTCCTCATATCTATATTCGAGTTTGGAGTCTAGTTTAAAGATATATTCGACTTTGGATTCTCTTCTAAAGTATGTATTATTATATGATTCATACATCTTAGTTTTTACCTTGTTTTTGGATTACTATTTTATTTGATAAATTTTGATTAAGGCATCATGTAATTTTATTTGGCGTTGAATCACGCTCGATTCACAAATTGTTGATACTATAATAGAGGAGGTTGACGTGGAAGATTCTGCCATGAAATCTTATAATTGAGAATGTATACTTCTTACATTCAAATTTTGATTCATTTTAAATTTGATGTTCTAATTATTGTTTTTTAAATATTTGTATTATTTTAGGTTGTTGAAGTGGATCGCTACATTGAGCTATAAAGGAGTCTGATTATAAATTTTGTTGATATAGTGATTTACGTCTGGTACATGCAAAAAAATGTTGTGCTTATTTGCACCACTTTGTATTAATTAGAATTCATTTCGACGTTTGTTTGTTATGTTGAATAATATTCCGTGATTTAGTAGATTTATATTGTGTTACTTTAAAATATAAATTTACTTTATACTTGTAAATGTCTAAAACTGAAAGATATACATAATACATACCCAAATTTTAGACGGGTGGTGGTTGGGGACACCCATAAACCGACCCATTTTCATTCGTAGCGGTGTCTTGTAGGTTTGATATTTTTTTTTCTTTTGGTTTAATTTTGGTTAATTAGTCTCTAAACTATTTTGTAAGCTAACCATTTTATTTAGATCATGAAAAACCAGTTTCAATTTTACAAAAATCAAATGAAATATTAGAAATTTTATTTAATATAAAAAAAGTAAAAAAACAGGTAATTGAAAAAAAGGTTGGAGACTTGGAGGACAAATTTATACGGTTGGTTAAATTGTTTGTCAAATAATTTTTATTGTTGTTAATATATTATTTGAATTTGAATTATTACTTTTATATAATTTTTCTAAATATAGTACTAACGTACCTTGAATTTTGTATAAAACAACAAATTTTAATTATTTTTATCACTAGTCGAAAAAATCAAACTTAAATAACATCAAACTAACGGGAAAACAAAATTTATTTTGACAATTTTATCACAAGTTGTATGCACCGTAAGGAACGAGTTGACATTTCAACATAGAACAAGGCATGATTTTGATACTAAAGATGGTCTTCAACAATTTTTATTTCAATTCTTTCATAGACATTTATAGCTATAAAGACACCGTTATTCATTATATAACAATAGTTTTTACCACGTTATTGAATCGGACTATTTTTACTTTTTTTATCCGCATGAAAATACAATGCTACAATTTTCTAATCAAAAAAGGTAACGTAACACAATGATTTGTGAATGGATGTACATTGATGAGATTTACTTGTGCTACATAATATCACATGATTCTTGTTGGATGCCATCACGAAAATATTATTAAAAAAATCAAAATTATTATCCTCCTACAAGGCTACAAATGTCTCCCTTCAATGTCGCACATTCGTAACTCAAAACTCGAATCAATCCACCATGTCCATCTCTTCCTCATTACCGGCGGAAATAATCGCCGGAAACACCGACCTCCTGACGGAGATTCTCCGACGATTACCGGCGAAATCCCTCCTCCGATTCAAATCCGTGTCCAAACAATGGAGATTCCTTATCTCCTCACCCTTCTTCGCCGGAGTCCATCATTACTCTCTTCCCCAATTCTCCGGCGTGTTGCTCCACCGATCTTCAAAATCAACTCTAGAGTTCGCCTTATTCGACGGCGACTCACGCTATCGCTCCATCCCGACTGTTCTTCCTCAATCCGTTAATAATAACTCCGTTAGGGTTCTACAATCTTCTAACGGACTTCTATTATTTTCCGTCAAAAGCGGGCCCCACAACCGAATATTCCACGTGTACAATCCGACGACTGGCTCCTCCGCTAGTATTCCATCCGACAATCTGCCTTCCTCCACGTGGATGAATCTCGTCTTCGACCCTTCCGAATCGCAACACTATCAGCTAATCGGAATATGCAATAATCAAATCAAACGCTTTTCCTCCGGCACCGGAAAGTGGGAATCGTTCCCGGTCCTAACCGATTTCAAACGGCCGTTTAATTTGATCCTCTCTAGCGGGGTCTACTGGCGTGGTTCTCTCCATTGGATGGGACCCACCGGCGACTTATTCTTCCTCCACGTGGAAAACGGTACATTTGGGTCGTTGCCGGCCACGCCTATCCTCCGTCGGAAAATGCGTCGGGGTATTCTGGAATCGTCCGGAGGGAAGCTGTTATTAATGGAGGTTTACAAGGAGGGTGAAATCAGGATTTTGGAGATGAAAGAGGATTATAGTGAATGGGAGATTAAGTATGAAATCGATGCAATTCGTGAAGTTTGTGAGGTTTACCCTCAGGTAATTGGGAAGATCGTTGTTGATGAATCGAAGATTTATCATAAATTACAGGTTTGTTATGTTGTTAATTATGGGGAAGATGAGATTACAATGGTGATTAGGATACCTGGGAAGGTTTTGGGCTATGGATTGAAGAGTAAGAAGATTTGGGAGATGAGAAATTTGTTGCCAAGTAGTGAACATGCTTCTGATTTTGAATGGATCGATGTTTTTCCTTATGTTGAAACTTTGGCTTTTGTTTGATTTTGTAATTATGTGGTCAAATTGTTGTTTATTGATGTCTAAATTATTGGGGTTTGTTTGTATCCCAAAATGATATTGTAATCGGTTTGTGTTATGAATATGTATTGTTGTATGCTTGTATTGACCTTTATTGTATCGTTTGTTCTTAAAATTGCAATTATATTCTAACTCTTTTTTAGTAGTTTTGGAAAATGATAATGATAAGTAGACCACAAACTTAAATTGCTTGTCTAGGTTAAACCTAAAAAGGTAAATCGTCGGTTTTATAGAAAAAATAATGAAATTAAATAAAAAAATTGATCTTTCGGCTCCGGCGCTCAAACCGTCAGTTTGCGTAGAGTTTTACTTTTAAAAAATAAAAATTGTTTAAACCGGCGGTTTGGTGGTTCAAACTGCCGATTTAGATTTTTTTTTTTTTTTTTACAAAACATAAACCTAAACCGTAAATTTCCGGAAATCTAAACCTACAAACATGAACCGTCGGTTTGGTCAAACCAGTTGTTTGGATCGATTTGGCCAAACTAGCAATTTGGACTGGTTTAAAAACCGACAGTTTGACAGTTTATCCTAAATCGTACCCAACACTATTGATAAGGTATTCAATTATTCACCAAATTGCTTTTTTGGTAAAATTAAAAGGTATACTTTCATATAAAAAAATATAAAAAAAAAGAGGTTATACTTTCTATTCAATTGAATGAAAACACCGTAAGGTAATTTGTTATCCTATTACCTATATTCATATTCTAGACGGGTACCTTGAGACTTTCTTTCAATTCCGATAAAACGGTGACTATGGTCTATGGACATCGATTTTTGTATGATTGGCCGCTGAGTCGAACTCGTCCTCAGAACTTGAATTTTTTATTTTATAAAAGAAAATTTCAACATGTTATAAGATTTAAATTAGACTACTTTTTTTTAATGGAACAAATTTTTTTTGCACCGCTTGAAGTAGGACAAGTTCAATTACACTAATCGGAAAGTTTCTCTCATAAAATTGGTCGTGACCAGTCAAAAATTAAAATATATATTTTAAATTTATTAAATTATTAGTTTAAAATTTAATGAGATAATAATTAGTTTTAATTTTAAATTTATATTTTTAAAATTATTTTATAATAAATTTTAATGTAATACCGGAACCCAAATCGATACTGAACACGAACCAACCCTGAACTGAACCGAAACCCGAACCAAAACTCAAACCGGAACCGAACCTAGATAAATCCTATTTGTAGGGTTTTATTTTAACTTTTCTTTAAAATTTTCCTTATACCTTGGTTTTAAAATTAAAAATAAAGGTGAAATTACTAAGGACCTAGTTAGTATCAACAATACAAAAAAAGCCTTATCAACTCATTATTGTCTATATTAAAATGGGTATAAAGATGAAATAAATAAAATTACGAGAGTACTAAGAAAAAGTTTAAAATTTAATGAATATCAAAAGAAAATTTTCAAACTTTGATGGCTCCAAGAAAAAAAAATCCGTTTCTCTCAATTTCTTGAACAAAACCTCAACAATAACTAGTTGAAAAGTTGTTTTAAAATCACCAATAAATTTAGGGTCCTTTCGATCGTTTTTCATTCATCCCATGAATTTTCACCAATTCCCTTCATTTCCTTAATCTATCTCATATGATTTGAGTTTTTTTTTATTTTTAATAATTTCAACTCCTTCGTTCACTCTTCTACCGGATTGAACCATAGTCTCAAAACATACAAAAGTCAAATTGTTAGAGCTCTAGAGGAACCAACACCCACCAAATTACCTTAATTACAGCCTGATAATCCTACCAATCTATTATTATAATATGCTTAAGATTAAGGTAAATAAACATTCAAAACCTGATCCAAATCTGGCAGTGTTATTCCTTCTCCCTAAGTCCTAGAAGAATAATTTTCCCTTAGTAATTCTTTATACCATTAGTGTTAATCATGGTTCATTAATTACTTAGCATGTGGACTGTCTTCATTAATAAATAGCCTGGTGGAGTACACAAGTTCATCCTACACATGCAATGACAGATTAACTACTTTTCTTTATTTTGGTGTAAGCCGATCAACTACTTTTGCAAATGATTAAGGATGCCATTAAACTATTAATATAACTGTTGACAATTACCGGGTTTACCTCTAAGCTACTACTATGCAGATAATAGTCTTATCTGTATCCATGTGGATGATTATTTGAGTTTCTTGCTCACATAATCATATTATCCTTGCAAGTCAAATTGTTCAATAATTTTGAGATAAATTATGAAAAACGACACCTAAAGTATCTTGTTCTTTATCTCCTATGCAGCTAATATTCTTATCTATTTCCACACGGTAAAATATTTGAGTTGCTTGCTCACGTAATTCTACTATCCCTTAAACTTAAAAGTTCAATAATTTTAAAAGGGTATATTACACAAAACCAATTAAATTAAACACACTTAAAATGTACTGTAAAATATGACTTTTGCTAGCAAAGTCACACCTCTAACAACATTTTCCTTAAAATCTCAATAAACAAAAGGTATATTAGTATACATTATTCGTATGCTAGCAAAATAAACTTAATCTTGATGATCAAATAATAAATATGTATAATATTCTAAATAAGTCAAGAGCTAATCAAGTCATTTAAAAATCAAATAAGAGAAACTCTTGATAGAGAAATTGACTTTTATGCGTGATTTTGTATAGTATTGTAATTTAGGAATGAATTTTATGAAAATAAACATTTAATGGTATTTTTTGTTATAGAGAAAATTGTAGTGACCAATTTTACTAATTTTGTCAACTTTGTGAGAGAAAATTAAATAATAAAAGTTATTGAAGAAGAGATAAAACCTCAATAATCTATGAAGAGAAAAAACACTACAAATATATTATTATAAAACGTCAACCAATTCACCAATAAGTTTATCTAATTTACCCTACGAATCACTAAACAAAGCTCCAATTCACCAATAAGTTTACCTAAAAGGAAATTAAAGGCCCGGCCCATATACGACTATGGGCCGGGCTTTATAAGGAATGTAGAAAGCTTTAGCTGTAAAACCCAGCAGGATTCATCTCAGCTAGAGAAATTATAAACCAGATACGATTCAAATTTCAAACACCGGGAAATTGAAATCAAACAGACTGAATGAACGGAACCAAAAGAAACGCATGTTTGACGTCAAGCTATACTCTTCCTTTGCCTCATAGAATCCGAGCAGAGTCAGACGAATCGCATATCAAGACCGCAGTTTCCGGGTCAATTTTATCTGTTAACTCTGGCTGCAGCTTTGCATACTCAGTTCTAATGTATGATGCTGCTTCAGCTGCGTAACCAGCATCCACTAGAGCAATGCAACAGCCTCTAAACCCTGCCCCACTGAACCTCGCTCCGAATACTCCTCGAGTCCTTATAAG
Organism: Fagopyrum tataricum; assembly: GCA_002319775.1. NCBI lineage: Eukaryota > Viridiplantae > Streptophyta > Magnoliopsida > Caryophyllales > Polygonaceae > Fagopyrum > Fagopyrum tataricum. The sequence continues at coordinate 58,818,638 of CM008280.1, forward strand.
AATCTCGTATAGTTGTATCAATGGCTCACAACCTTAGAAAATCACAAGTCAATATAGCCTTTGATTTGAAAATGTAGACAAGTGAAGTCGGAAATCAGAAACAACAGAGTACGCACCGCATTCGTAATTATGGATAGAGCTTTGACCTGAAGCTGTAATAAGCTTCCCAAATTCTTCTAAATTGCCTGAAGACCAGGCTTCAAGTCCTGCACACTCAAGGTCAAATGATCTTATAATCTTTTTAATGAAGGGAGTAGAATGAAACATCTCATTGATAAAGACTAACCTTTCTTAACTCGATTATTTTCTGAAAAATAATGCTCTGCTCTTCGAGCAAGAACAGGATTTAGCTTACCCTGTTAAAAGTAAAAAGATGAGATTGAAATCATGCACAAATGAAGAATTCAGCTCATTCAAAGATGTGATTCTGCTAATTATTGAATGACCTTCAACTGAGAGAATTCAATAGTTCATGGGCAGTGCTTAGTAGTCACATGTAACAGCTTTGCAGTCTTACTAAATAGAATTCTTGACATACTAGAGTTTATATCCATATAATAACTAATTTTGTACCTTAAATGTTACGTACTATACTTAATTGATCAGCAGAAGCTGGAAAAGGGAGGGGAATAAAAGCGCATGGATTTTCAATACTGTTGAGAACAATTTTAGGAATATATTTAATCGGTGACTTGTGTATTTCTGGGGCAGAGAAAAGTTACGAATACTGGATTGAAATAATACTTCTTAGAAAAAAATAAATACCTTATGAGCTTCATACACTGCCAAGTCAACTGTCAAAACATGAAAAAACAGGCATATAAATTTGCTAGGATTTTGAGATAATAAAATGGATACACAAATATTCATAGTCCTGACCATTGGACAGGATATGATCCGTGTCAGGGTGATCCGAAGCGCTGCAACATGGAAAAGAAAGAACTGATGAGTTATGAATTTACATTGAGATTCAAAGGAGAGACACAACCTATGACTGAATTTGAAGCTAAGTTTTTGAAAACCTTTTCATGGATATGGTTAAAGGTTCACCTTATATTTCTTGCAACTCATACCATAAACATATCAACTCCTATCCCCTCTCATATTCTCCGGTTCAAATCAAAGACTCGTAATTATGAGGTTGTCATTTTTATCGGTTTTGTAAGATGTAGTATGATGGCAAGATTCAAAATGTGAGCAAATTCTATAAGAAGATTGGAAGTTTTGTAGGATAATCACAATTAATAGATTGAATCTTTCAGTGTTGCATTTCACTAACGTTTATATTTGCTACCTTTTGATGATGGCTAAGCTAATGTTGGATGGCACGTAATCCAACACCATGATTATAGAAATTTCATGCTGCTTAACAGGGGTAAAGGTATTACCCGAGCAGAACCTTCGCTGCCTCTTGGCATTCAGCAACACGATGATTGTACCCATCGTTGCTTGTTAAAGCATGCTTCAAGCCTGAACAGGCCAATAATATTTTGTATGCCTTCTTAACTCCTTTTTTTTCGCTTTTTTTGGCTTCCGGGGGGTGTATAAGCTTGTATTCTTTGGTCTACACAAAAAGTTACTTCTTAAAGCTACTTTCACTACTGCCTTCAGATCTTTGTAATGTATATAATATAATACAAATCTTCTTAAAAGGAGCAGGAAATAAAATTCAATATAACATTACCTTGCAGTCCATAAATGTTAGGCAACCATAGCTTGAGAGCAGTATAGCCGATTGGTCCAGGATTCCATTATTCAAACCTAAGTACTCGTTTTCAATCAGCCTAGGATAAGAAGAAGGGTCACATTGTGGTGGAGAGATACTACTAGTTTAACAGACATGCTGAGTTTTTTTTTCTTCTTCTGATACTTCATTTACAGTACGTCAGTACAAGAAGGGATAGCAAGCTTGAGGAACCCAGAAGAAAAAGGAAACTGCAGCTACGCGTTTCACTCCAATTTTTATGAACATACTTGTATGGATGAATAGCTGCTCTATTTTTGTCATTTATTTTTCATGTTTACAATGTCTATGTTATAAAAGATATCAGACAACCATTTAATTTAGAAAGAAGCTCATATTGTAAACATGAAAAATAACTGACATAAATACAGCAGTTATTCATCCATACAAGTAGGTGCATAAAAATAGAGTAAACATGTAGCTGCAATTTCCAGTTGCTTCGGAGTCCTACAAACTTCACTTTCCCTTCTTGTGATGTAAATGAAGCATAGGAACAAAAATACTAAATATTTTTGAAGATACATTAACCTTATTGAATTTTTATGTTTTCCTGTTAAGTTCATAACTTTTATGATCAGGAAATGGAGTAGAGCACAAGGTCCTACTTCTAAATCTGAGCTCTTCTTAAACATCCCTTAATCCAAATAGAAACACACTTTTTCCACAGGCTGGATGGAATATAAAAAACACAGTGCATTTTACATGGGAAAAAGATTTTACTGGAAAGAGAAAGCATAAACAAGTATAATTGAGCTAATGTATAACAATGTGCACAAGTACAACGTTTTGAACTACGAAATATCAAGCAGAATCTTATCTTTTTTTACGATATCTTGAACAAATGTAATGATCTGTTTCTTGTACAACTGAAACAGAAAATACTGGAATCTAAACATGGATACTAACTTTGAACCTTTGGACATTATGCCAAAAATGTACCTGTCATACTCAATGTTTTCTTCTGGAGATACTGAAAGCTTATTTGCACTTTCAAAGGCTAAAAGGTAAGCTACACCGACCTGAACATGCATATATGAAGATCAAAGAAGATAAATTGACAGATAAAAGCAAATAGCATAAGCAAATGACAGAACAAAACCAAATATATTGCATTATTTTCTGCTCCACCAAAAAATAATACATCGATTCTCTCCCTGAACATTATGCAAGTTATGTTTAACATTCAAGGCTATTTGATCCTCATATTATAGTAACATGCACCTCATGGCCAAGATGGATCACCTAGAATTACTACAGGATGACTATATATGAAATCCTTTCCCATCAAACAAAATATAAAACAGAATAAGCACAGATATCGAGTACTTCAATAAGTGGTTAAGCCTTCCGCTTGGAGTATGTGATAGAAAATGACCAAACGTGAAATATCTACCTTGTAGTATTCAGGTGTACTGGAACATGTATAACTTTGTGATAACACAGGTTCTGGCGGTCTACTAGGCATTCAAAATTGGCTCAAAAAACTTAAGCATTCAAAGAGTTTAATGTTTTCTATTAACTTCGAATAGTAGCAATAATATTGATGCTACATCATGAGATTATCGAATTATGGATGGCTTAGTTAAGTCTCATAAAAAACTAAATCCGGTAGGGACCTCTAAGTGGATGACTTTGATAAGAATACCCTGTTATAGACACATAACACACTAGGAGAGAGGACCAAAAAGGCATGAGATATCAAAATGGTCAATGGTTGACGTGTAATGCAGTTAAACAACTCTCTCAGTCATTTGGATAAGACTTCTGCCCCTTTTCATTATAAAGTTTTCTTCAAAGGGGTTCATAAGAAAAACATAGTAATTCATATCCATCATCAACTCTAGTAAAATCTTCCACACTTTGTCAAGGGGGTCAAGTAAGTTAGCTGAGCACAGGCTTGTTCCCTGATAATGACGACATTTACCATGCAATGGGACAGGGCCATTTTGTAATTTGCTAAATTTTTTGTATACAATATTAGCAAGCCTTTTAAACAAAAACACATATTCAATATCTGGAATCAGTTTCTTAACAAAAAGACAATATCATGCAAAGCAAGTTCTATAATTTGCATTTGAAAAAAAAATAAAAAAATACTTACAGCAGCTGAAGAGCTTAGACCGGAACTATCAAGGCCCTTAGAACCACAAATAAGTCCTGTAATGCCCTGCAACTTCATAAGGTTATAAACTGCTAAAAGCTCGAAGAAAGTTTACACAGGGAACTGTTGTTATATACAACAACATATACAATCTTTTAAGAAGAATAACCCAACACTCTGCAAAAAGGCTAAAAAGCTGAATTCTGTCTGAATTATATAAAAGATACAGCATGCATATCAAAACCATCAACTGATGGTCTCCATCTATTTGATGTGTCTCATTTGGCATACTAGCAAAAACTTTAATAAGATCTTGTTCACCTGACTGATGTTGTTGCCTTTACTTTGTAATGCATATAAAGCTGCACGGGCATATCTGCCCCAACACTCTTCCACTGATTCTTGTTTCCCGTTTGTCTTACTTAAGCCGTTTGTTTTTTCTGATTTCAAAGGATGCTGAATTTCATCCACTCTGGATCACATGTACATACAAATAAAACCGTGCATACAACATTATGTAAATAAAGTTGAATGCTCAAACATTTCTTACTTTTGAGATGTAATTCAAGTGCAATTGAATGCAACATTTAACGGGCTATAGTTTTTATAAGTGGATGCTTATGATCAATGTTAATCCCTGAAGTAACCTTCTTTTATGCTCAACGGTTGTCTAAGATAACTACTGCACATTAAGAGAAATATCAATGCATGTTAATGACTGAGCAAACATCAAATTCATGATAACACAAACCTAGTAATATTTCTTTATTTGTGAATGCAATATCTTTTTTCTTGGAGAGAGGATGTACTTTGGCATGTAAATGATTGAAGGACGAATAATGAGGATACGATGAATGCTTCTACCTGAAACACACCTCCCCCTTAAACTGCTTTGACCTTAATTTAACCTGCACATGAAAGCCTTGGTTGATTAGTAGCTAAAAATACAAGGCTGTGCCAGCTTAGCTTTTGCACTAAACAATGTCAATAAAGTGATCATATATGGTTTCTACTATTTTCATTATCATTTCTTGTTTATTGATAACTTCTTAGCTGATAATGATTATTTTTAAGGCATCATTTGATAAATGGAAATTTCCAGCAGGACAAAATGCATGTTATTAATTTCAAATTAACACAACAATGTATGCGAAAATAAAGTATACCTGAGAGTTTCCAGAAGGCACAAAGGCGAGAAGTATTCCCAAATTGATCGCCATGGCTGATACAAATCCTCCCTAAAATAATCAGAAATGGAAAATGTAACAAATAACTTCTGGATGTGAGAAGCTGAAACCGATAGTGGTGCCTACAAGGAAACTCTTGACTGTTGAAGTTCACAATTTTATCTACATTGGCATCTACTTCTGAATCCTGATGGATCCAAGAGTGACACGGTTTCTACTCAAAAGCCTCAAGTAACCAATCAACCCATCATTAATCATTACAAAGTAAACTTATATTGAAATGGAAACCTCGTGTTATCCCATGTGTCCAAAAATTATCATGTAACTGACTTAACCAACCTGATGATCAATGTGTGCGCCTAAAGGACATATCCTGTAAGGGGAGACAACCACCCTAACCTCAGTTGGACTTCTTCCTGCCATCTCAGCAACTGTCCCTCTTAGGTCATCCAACTGCAATTTACACAACAAGTAGAGATTATTGGTCCAGCATTTTCCCACAACATGATAAGACAGCAAGACGTAACCCCGATAGTGTAACAATGACTTCATCCAAATAATAAATAAAAAATCTTACAAATTCCAACATAGTAAATTAATAATTAGCTTGAATTGAAGTACTCTAATATTTTCCACCCAACCTAACAATGGAGGAAATGATGTAGGTCTGCAATCTAAAACAACTTCTCCCTTTAACAATTTTGCTGGAATGTGTTCAATAAGAATAGATAACAACCATTTCCAGCTCCAGAATGACCGACATCACAGTGAAACTAAATTCACTGAAAACAACGAGAAGACGAAATCAAAGCCGAATCACCGATTATAACATAAAGAGACATGAGATCGGAGCAGTTGCGTCATTTGTTAACGTCAAATCAAATGTGAAACTCCTAAAATGCTATTAAGAAAAGGATTACCACTTGTTCAGAAGGCCATGACGATCCGGCATCCATTGTCGGCATCGAAATTATCAATCAACAGAAAGAGAAATTTGAGCGAATTCTAGTTGAGGATGCGAAAGAGGTGTTAAATCTTTGTTCCCAAAGAGATATGCGGAAATGAAGTCGGTGAATATAGTGTGCAATTAAAGCATGCCGGGAATTAGTTACGACGTCATCTTTGCGTAATTGCGGCTGGATGGGCTCTATCTAGCTAAGCTTAACATTGGCATTGGCTGATTTTTTTTGCTCCCCTTAAAAATTCATAAACTATAAATAAAATGAAATATATCTCACATTTATTTATTTATTTTTCCTCGCTCTATTTTATGCCCACGACTGCGGCCTATACAGTGACAGACTAACAGGACAGACGCCGGACGGTTCACAGTTGGGGTGGTGGTGGGAACATGAGCACCAGTGAACATGTTCGAAGACTTCCGGCCCCGGGTGAGCAAAAGTATTGGGAAGAGGTATAATGAATAAAAAAAGATTTATATTTGATTTATAGTGATATCACATATTATTCTATCGGACTAATCCTATCCATTGACCCAAGGACTTAATTAAATTTTTTTTGAAATAATCCGTCAATTGATGATCCGAATTTAACATATTACGTAATCATGTTGGAGCTTTGAAAAATAGTCTAATCGTATATTGGATCCGACTATTTGGATATCCACAAGATATTTGAGCTGAATATCCAATCCATCCGATAAAATTAACCTATAATTATGGTTAAATTTAGAGAATCAAATATCTTTTTCGCCTAGAAAGCATCATATATTCTCGAATACTTCCGGATCAAATTCAAATCGGCATTATTATAAAATTTGTTGGCTCGGATATCCTTATGGACCATATCCGATCGCACAACCCCATCTTTTGTAAAACCAAGACCAAGTAAACATTCTAACATTTTAAAATATAAAACCATATTTGTATACAATGGTTTTTATATTTAAAAAGTCTCAATACTTTATTTGTAATTTAAAAACACAGTTCAAATATCGTCATTATAAATTTGAAGACAAATATTTTATTTGAATAATTTTTTAAAACTAATATTGATCAAGGGATACTGTCCAAAATCCACATCAGATCAGATATAAGTTTTAAAATGCAGACATTCCTCATTTCTGTAACTTCTTTGTATCGAATGATTCACAAAATTTTAACACTTGATGCCACTTTGCAGCAGGCTATGGCTATCAGCATATGTTCACTGACAAAATCATAACTGACAAAAAGAGACCTAGGGAGCATCTTATTTGTACTCGCAACTAACCTTCGTTGTAACTAATGCAGTTCATCGAGATACAACCGAAGGGGTCATCATATACAAATGTACAGGAGGAGTTGTTATGGAATTCACCATCACATCCACTTCACACAATATACTAGAAGTGAAGGAGGTTGCTGCTTTGTTTACGCCTCTTATGCATCAGCACTTTCAGCAGCATCGGGCTTGAGCACTAGAATGATAGACGAGTAACTGAGCATGGGATACACATTGGAGTCGAGTAGGTGCTGATATTGTTCCATTGCTATGTCTCTATGTAGCACATCTTCTGTCAAGAAGTCAAAGGGTGGAGGTTTGCTAGTGTCCACCACTGGCTCCCACTTGTAACCGGCTCGTTCTGGCAATGTTACTGTTACAGCTAAATGGCTCGCATTGAAGGCAACGTATATTTCTTCCTTACTAGGATCTTGCTGCATTCATACATTATAATCAATGGTAAGCTGTGTAGTATACAAGATCGTGGATCTCATTTTACTTGCATAAGAACAAGCCAAGTTAACATACCAGGGTAAAAGCCACAAAACGGCTACCATCGGACCAATCTGGTTGATCAGGGGCGAGACCATGCCAACTCAACGTCTCTGCTGTCGGGAAATCTTCCAGACCAAGTGATTTACGTTCCCTGAGGGAGACAAAATAATCATCATCTTAGAAGATGACAAAAGAAGTACCCATCTGGAGATAAAGATGAGAGTTAACTTACTTGCGAAAATTGATCATGAGACGGCAAAACCGGAAAAAATCAGATGAAGCTTCTTCCTTCTTGTCCCATCGAAAGTAGTTAATCTGCATCAATACAGTGATTAATGCACATAAACCATATGGCTATTAACCATATAGAAGGATTAGTCTTATAGAGCTAAGCTTACAGAGTTATCGTGGCAATATGTATTGTTGTTTCCCCCTTTAGTGTGACCATATTCATCACCCATGTACATCATTGGAACACCCTGCCAAAACAAGATTAGACTCAGTTACGGAAAATATATAGATTTAATCATCTCAAAGAGTTGTATCTTTCAAATAGGCATTCATGCAAGATATTTTTTTTAAATCCCTCAAGTGTCCTTCTGACTAATCAAGCCAAATGCTCTGATGCAATAACAATGCATGAAGGGGTGATGGGACTTATATAGAGTTGATAAACTATGTTATACAATAGGCTAAAAATAGCACATGTCATGAACAATGCTACTGGTGAAGTTCCTACAATGCTAATTGCTAAAGATAATTAAAAACACCAGTGATCATTCTCCTACACTATTCTCATGTTCTAAGTCTCTAAAGGGAGTAGAAAAATGAACTGAGATTATTAACATCGTCTTACTTGGGAGACCATAAGACACAGGAACAAGTTGCGCATTTGCCGCATTCTCAGTTTCTTCACTCGAATGCTTACAGATTCTCCCTCCTGAATATTTGCTCGGTCAAAATATATGAAATCTTAATACAAATCCATAAGGCAAGGAAAATAGAGCCAACGGATGAGTTATAAAGCAACTGCACATATATCTTGGTAACCATGTCAAACAAAATCAGCACACTACTTATTCATACAATGCGTGCATTGTTAAAAGGTCCACGCAAGTTGTATATACTTCATTGGAGCTTGTAAATGCTCTTTAAGCAGTGATATGGCTCAGGCTGGCTGCTGAGATGGAAATCCTTCACAAGAAAATGTAGTTCCACTGTAGTTTCTAATTGGTGGGCTGGCTACTCGCTCAACAATTAGCATTAACATGAAAAATCAGTTAAAGTTTACAAAAAATCTTCGATATACTTCATTCTAACTGGCTAAAGCCTGCTGAACTTTATTTTTGTGAACGTAAGCCAGAACCATTAGCATTAACATGAAAAATCAGATAAATTCACAGAAAATCTTCTATATACTTCATTCTAACTGGCTAAAGCCTGCTGAAAATAAGCTAGAACCATAAGCGATCTACTTATAGACTTTAAAGAAATCACAGAAGGGCAAAGCATCTATAAAAGGATATCTACAACATGAAGCTTAGATCTAAACATCTTTCGGAATCAGTAGTATAATCACTTTAACTTCAATGAAAAGAGTTCAAACTTTGTGATGAATGAAAAGCTTAGAGTAGAATTGCTCAAGTACCGCCGGAAGAACACACGATAGAGAAGTCTAAAAATAATACAGTGATAACATGGAGCAGAAAATTACCTGTCCACAGTTCCAGCTGAGGTTATGTTCTTCACCGTCCCTATTGTCTTCTCCATTTGCGACATTGTTTTTTTTATTATACATCACTAAATCAGCCAAAGTGAAGCCATCATGGGCGCAAATGAAGTTGATACTGTTCCATGGCTTTCTTCCACCCTCCTAGAAAGGCAGACCATTAACCAAAGATTTGAGATGAACATAAGAATACAGGAAGTCATTAAATAGAATAAAATAAATTATGAGGCAGCTAATAAGCTAGAATGAAATGGAAATTACACGGAGTAGCTCAAGCTTCAGCAAAGCCCACTACAATTACCTCAAAAATATGAAACAAAGTTACGATCACATACCGCAAAGCTAAGAATTACCTTGTACAAATTAGCACTACCACAAAGGCATTCACCAAATGCACCAGCAAATCCCTCTGTACCTTTAATGAACTGACGGACAACATCTCGATACTGTAATTGAAGAAAATCAACAAGTAAATGTAGTGACTAAATTCTCCTTCGTTCAATGTGAATTCTAAACCGTTCCTCAAAAGTTTGCACATGCTTCCAATATGTTTGAAGGACCATATCAAATTTTATTGGGCTAATTCAAATGAAATTTAGAAGTAACACAAGAAGAAAATAAAAAGCTACAAGATGTTTCACACTAACCTTCCCATTCCATTCAGACCAAATACCCCAATGTGGAAATGCACCAACTTGATAAAGGCCACCACAATCCCATGCCTCGGCAATGAGCTAAAACATTAGGGCCGAGTCCGTTAAATATCTTACAGCAAGATTGAAGTGAGGATGTTCGGTCAATGTTGTAAACAAGAAATAAATCTAGCAATAAGGATATCGTCTAGTAGGCAAAGAAATTGTTATCTGACAGATTATATAAAAGGCACAACCATTAACAGTGTTGTTATAGTCAAACTTTGCGATTCAGTGTATTCATGGTACCAGAAATTATAAATAATGTTCATGTCATATAGACTTTTTTAATTTGTGTTTTAAAGTATCAATTTCATCAATATAAAGCCATAAGATTATTTCTGTATGGCATTGATGTTTAAGAAAGTGTTTATACAATAATGAGTTCAGGTCTTCCACTGTTCCCTTCATGTACAGTATTGTTCCAACATATTGTCAAAACGGTGTATCGTATTTAGGTAAGAGATACTTACTTTCACTTTACTTAGTACGGCATCAGTACTAATCATGTTAATCAGTGGAGGGCAGCTCAAAGGTGTTCCAGTTTGGAGCTCATCTTCTACTATTTCACCTCCAAATACATTTGCAGCATCCCAGAGGCTGGAAGGGAAGTAAACAAGCTTGAGAAGGTAGTTAAGAATACAACCTAATAAATTAATGCAACTAAGATAAGCATGGAAGGGTCATTAATCATCAAAGTTACATACCTGCACCCCCTAGTCAAAATAGAAGCAAGATCAAAGCGAAAGCCATCCACGTGCATTTCTGTCACCCAGTACCTGTTGCACAGAAGAATAGAAGATAAGAAATCTTTACTTAGAAGAGTAAAAGTCAAATCCGTCAATTGGATATCGTCAGGCCAAAAAAGGTATGCTAACATCATGTATATTTGTCCAGAGAAACAACAACAAAACAACTATTATCACAGATTCACAATATATTCCAGATAAACAAATCCTGTAAAGTATCCAGTGTTCAACATTAATTGGCTCAATTCAAATAATAGATAACTGAGAAGCTCCAGACATAATGCTTCAGACAGAGGGATTTTGTGCAATTTGTCATGAGAGTATGCTTCAGGAGGGAATGTTGATAGAAGTCTTCCTTTAGATGGACAATGCTGATCCACTTGATTTTGGGATGGGCTCATGCAACAAGGAACTTCAAAGAAGTTTCTTTCAGCAGAAGTACTTTCTAGCTTTCACCTTGATCTTTCTTAGTTGGTGGAAAATGCTTATCCTATTGTCTTCTTTCTTATCATTAGTTCTTAACAAAAAATATAATAGATCTGTATAATGTGACATATTGTATTTATCAGGTCATAAAACAATAAAGGTCTGTTTGGCACAGGAAAAAAGGGCCTTGTAAGTAACTTGAAGGAATATAATTATTGCGCCAAATGGAACCTAATATATCACAAAGAATATACCCATAGAACCACGGTTTACTTGAAGGAATATAACATTGGCAACAGATCTAGATCCTAGCAACCCTTCATGAATCCGAAGGGTCATTTGCAAAAATAAACCAATGGTCAGTGGCACTCTTAACAAAAACGGCCTGTCACCCTCATAAAATGGCAGGTTACGTTGAATCAAAGGGTCTATTTTGCAAATGACTCTTAAACTGGATTACCCAGTGCTATTCTATCGATAAATGAATTCAGGGTCTTATTTTAGCTTACTTTAAACAGTCCACAATAAACCGGCGCACTATGGGGTGGTTACAATTAAAGGTGTTCCCACAGCCTGAATAGTTATAAAATTCCCCCTGCAATATAGATTGGAGAAATATCAATACTGGTGGAGAAATTGACATAAACAAAAATGATGCTGAATTTAAACGTTAACAAAAAGAAGCCTCTACAGCATACAGCAATAATATAGAGGCTTAGAATCAATAACTAGAGGATTATCCTTTATATAATCTAATGATCCGTTATGTACAAGACTGGAACAAAGGAAAGGAGTCCACTACACCAAGGTTCTTGTTCTCTTTTTCTTGATATACATATGGAGACACAATTCAGTGCACTAACTGTCAGCTAGAATTTTTAATGGACATATTTCATATTTGTGAGAAAAAAAATATAATTTGCTCCTATAAATATTGAAAAAAACAGTTCTTTCTTCAACAAATCTCTCCTCACTGTGATAGCACGAACTCCAAAGACACTTATTTCACTACAATCCTCATCAACCTTAATAGCCAAAGAGTTTCAAAACTTACACATACTCCAACTTTGGTTTCTATACGGGTCACACTCCTTTGATGTTTTTTAAGCCTATCTTGTCAAAGTAAAAACATTTGATGTATCACCTAGTCAAAGGAGAGAAACTCTGAATTACCTTTGGTGCAAGCATGTAAAACACGCTGTTATCAACACCTCTAAATGACAGAATTGGACCCCTTTCATTCCCCTCAGCCGTGTGGTTGAAAACAACATCCATGATCACCTGTTAAATAAAATTAAGAAAATTTGGTAATATGCCTCCTGTGCAGAACAAGTTTAAAATGTCACAGTGTGCTATCACCTCTATTCCCCGTTTGTGTGCTTCTTTAACAAGGAGTTTGAATTCATTAATAGCATCACGGCCACAGTTTTTCACGCCAGCAGATGAATATCTTATCATTGGTGAGAAGAAATTGACAGTCGAATATCCCCAAAAGTTCACCCTGAACAAGATATTAGGAATAACATATGTATAACTTGACATGTAAATGTTATATTAATCTCACCCTCAGAACGTGTCTATTGTGACAAAAAAATTGTCTAAGCAATGTGCAGATAATGATATCACGGAATTGAAAGGAAAATTTCAGTATGTTTATGACTACCTTTCACCATAAAGTTATTATTCTAGCCTCAGGGATTCAGAAAAAAACTATAGCTTGACCTTCTACGACAACAGCTTATTCCAGGTGTACTTCAAAAATTTTGCATTTTCCACATTTCTATCCTCATTGCTGTTGCGCTCATAAGTCCATAAGATGGGCAATATTTTCAAAAATCCTAATCAACCTATGCCATCACAAGTGAGTTAGAATTGGAGTAGGTTATGCCGTTATGCACCATGTACTATGTGTTGGAAGCAAAATAGTAAAAAAAAAAAAAAAAGCTTGGACTAGTGACAGGTGAGCTAGAAGAGGAGTAGGTTTGTACTTGTAATCCCCCATGACTGCATTGTAGCTATAGTTCTCCAGCTCATTAAATTCATGACATGGCATTAACTCTATGCAGTTGACACCTAGTTCCTGCACAGAAAATGCAGAATGTTTTCACAACAATTATATACTTACGAAGACATTTTTAACAAACAAGCAGTTTTTTTTACTATCGTGCAGTAAGCCACGCCGTCAAAGGAATCATAGTAAGAAACTTCTTACTTCCCTGAATCATACAAGAGAGTTAAATTGGCATCTATCAAGGGATGTTGATCAAAACCAGAAAAAAAAAACAAAGATCATTTGGAATGAAGAGTTTGAATTGGTCTTCCTCCCTCCCACTATACATGCAAATAAGTAAATGGATAAAACCTAGATACGACATTGTGACAAATTGAACTCCAAGAGACTTGGTTTGAACTTGCACTCAAGATTCAAAAGACAGAATGTTTCAGATTAGATCTGGATTATATAGATTCAAACTAAACAAGTCATTTAACCTTCATCAACTCAACATGACTGTTTGATTATCAAGTCAAAGTGACCAAGAAACTAACCCAGGTAATAGGGTTAAAGCATGCTTTTCTCAATAAAATATAGGGATGATAAAGATTTCTCAAAAAGAATATAACTAAAAAGACAAAGCAATGTTCAGTAAGTGGTACAGACACACTGAACCAGGAAACGGCGGAATTTTAGAAATTAAGAAAAAAAACTAGGCAGTAGACAAGTACCTTCAAGTGATCAAGTTTCTCAATCAATCCAAGATATGTACCCGGATGCTTGACCTTACTCGACTCGTGTTTTGTAAATCCACGAACATGCATTTCATATACCACAAGATCTTGTTGTGGGCGCTCCGGAGGTAAATCTCCATCCCAGTTAAACTGAATGAATCAAATAATTACTATAAAAGTACCATTTTAAAAGAATTGAAATTTCTAGAGAAACACTGATCACAACTTGGAGCACAAAAGACTAGGATTTCAAAATAATTGATTTGCGAAAAAGCTTTACACTAAAAGCATAACATTAAGGGAAGTTAATGCACAGTAGCATTTTCATAAAGCTAGTGTACTCTCAAACCCAAACTTTAGATTTAAAAAAAAAAAGGAACTGAATAAAAAAACGAATCCAGTTTTGCACATCAAACCTGAAAAAATTTCATTCAAAGCTTTTCTTGAACTACTTAGGCTCGACATTATTTGTAGTCATCAATGCACTATGAATATGATGCATTAATTTCAAAGTCGACCAATGTAAGCTACTCATATAAATCCACTTTCTGCATCTGTGCTAGATTAATTAATAAAGTCAAGTATCTTGCAGGAAGGTAAGCATGTTCAAATGCATACGGAAATCTTCTTACTACCTTGTCTTTAGAAGATGGTATCATGCCAGCCATCTGAGGCCAACAATCCTCGTCTGATCCTACAACACCAAATTCCCCTCTGCTAATAACTGCCTAGAAAAAGCACAAGAAAACACATTTTTAGTTCCTTGAGAAGGCCAAAACAAGACATTACAAAAGAAAATTTCTGATAATGGTATACTAACTTTTGCGTATGGATCGACCACAATGAGAGAAGGGTCATAGTAATGTCCGTCTTCAGGAGAAAACGGTCCATCAAACTTGTATCCATACAGCATATCTTGAAAATTTCCCTTCAAAAGCACGTGCCATATATCACCTGTCCTGTTTAAATCAGGATCAAGAAAGATCTGCTCTGTTACCCGATTCTGCATAGAAAACAGAAATTGGTCAATTTTCAAGATTGAACAAGTCTATATTCAGAAAGATAAAATAAAGAAAAAAAGGAGAACAATGTTAGTTCATTATCATTTGGTTATAAACAATTCATTACTAACAACAACACACTTCCTAGTTTTTACATTGTTCGAATTGAAAATAAAATTATCAACGCTATTCTACTTAATGTGATAAAATAATATTTGATCAGGTGAAAAACAAATCGATATACTCAAAAGTACATAAAGCGACAATGATAGTTTATCAGGCAAAAGACAAATTTGATAGTTTATCAGGCGAAAGACAAATTGTTGTACTAAAAAATATCTTAAGCGACAACAATCTTTTCATATTCTTTCTACTTAAGACAACACACTTCCTAGTTTTTACATTGCTCAGATTGAAATTAAAACTATCAATGCTATTCTACTTAATGTGATGGAATGATATTTGCTGGAATGATATTTGATCAGGTCAAAGACAAATTGCTGTACACAAAAGTACAGGGTCAACGACAATAATCTTTTCATATTCTTTCTACTTAAGATCGCATGAACTAGTTAGAGTTGCAATCAGGAGCAGTACATATTCTGAATACTTGATCGTCCATGGATTCTGCTAAAATGACACTAATTTTCAAGATCAAACAAGTCTAAATTCAGAAAGATTAAAAAAGAAAGAAAGAAAGAAAGAAAAAAGGAGTATAAAGTTAGTTCATGATCATTTAGTTATAAACAATTCATTACTAAAAACAACACACTTCCTAGTGTTTACATTGCTCAGACTGAAATTAAAACTATCAATGCTATTCTACTTAATATGATGGAATGATATTTGATCAGGTCAAAGACAAATCGTTGTACTCAAAAGTACCTTAAACGACAATAATCTTTTCATATTCTTTCTACTTCAGATCGCATGAACTAGTAAGAGTCACAATCAGGAGCACTAAAGATTCTGAATACCTAATTATCCATGGATTCTGCTAAAATGAAACTAATTTTCAAGATCAAACAAGTCTAAATCAGAAAGAAAAAAGGAGAATAATGTTAGTTCATGATCATTTAGTTATAAACAATTCATTACTAACAACAACACACTTCCTAGTTTTTACATTCTTTCTACTTAAGATAGCACAAACTAGTTAGTACCGCAATCAGGAGCACTAAAGATTCTGAATACTTAATTGTCCATGTATTCTGCTAAAATGACACTAGTTTTTCTATTTCTGCAAAATCATCCATTCGCAACCACAGGAATCAACCGACACACTGAATCTATCATGCGCAAAGAGAGATAGGACAGTAATTCCAACAAAAGATGTCAAAGAGAGCCCTAGCTCACACTTCGAAACAATAAAATTCCGAAGAGACTCTCGTTGAAAACATACCTTCTCCAAATCAGATAAGCTGATCAAGCAAAGAGTAGCAGACTGAGAATTCCGAGAAAAGATCGCGAAATTAACACCGCCGTCGACAGCGGTAGCACCGAACGGTTTCGAAAGCCCCTCGGAGACCTCAAACTGCTTCGGCTTCCCAGACGCACGCTTCTTGATGACAGTGGTGTCAGCCTCAACCGTCTCCTTCGGCGCCGAAGCAGCAGAGCGATTCTCCCTCGCATTAACGACGAAGTTCCTCTTAGCCGAACGAACAAGAGTTTGATCGTTTCTTAAAAGAGTAGTGGTTGTGGTGGTCAGCCATAGGTGTGGCCTAGGAGGAGGACGAAGAGAGAATGCAAAGCAGTGAGACATTGTCGCCATTGTTGAGAGGAAGAAGAAATTGGATTTAGAGGGAGAAAAGTGAGGAGCATACAGAGTACTGGTGCGATGAGGAACGGAAAAAGTGTGAGTTATGTAAGTCTAGCTCGTGTAACTGAAAGCAAACCCAGAATTGGAGATATTCGCTTATGCCTGCATTTTTCATTGTTCATTTTCTTTTCTTTTCTTTTTTTCAGATATTAAGTTTAACAAAGTAAACAAACCACTAAAATTTATTTATTTTTTAAAATGAAATTATCTGAGTTTAGTAAATCAGTTTTAGCTGGCAACTTGTCATAAAGATATTCTTTTAAACTAACAAAAATAAATTATTTTAAATTTTATCGAAAAGCGTTCCCTAAACAAATTTCTAGATGTAAAAGTAAAGGAAACAATATTTTCAGAAATACAATCAGTCAAGCGAATTGCTAATATTTTTTATTTCGGACAAAAGTTATAAATTTAGTTTTAAAATAGAGAAGAGAGAGAAAAAAAATTAATTTTATTAAAATTTAAGTGGTGTATTTGGGTCTATAAGTGAGTTGGTGTTCCGGCTTTCTTGATAGAATCAGCGAAAATATATATTCGACATTGGAACTACGTCCTAGTTCAGGTTTTTAATTTACACTAGGGTTTAGAACTACGAAAGAGACATATTTAGTTGAAGACTTGAAGCCGATAGGAGCCGAACTACATCTAGGATTTATAACTAACATATGTGATATCTGTAGTTGTGCAAAAATGTATGGAATTATGCCCAAGTTCTAGCAAGAATTTCCAAATACAAAGAAATCTACTACGACACAACTCAAATAGCACAAGATGGGACAATGGCGATCGTTACATGATAATCAAATTACAGGAAGATCAAATATGAACATTACGTTTTTATGTAGCCCTAAGCATAGTATCAAAAGATCTCGGTCGAGCAAGAAACTCTTCCATGACGCATAGCACGATAGAACAAAGCTGCGTGAGTGAGTATTTCTCAAGTGTCAAGGGAGACTGGATTCCTTGTTCAATAAATCCATCCTCACAAATCTCGGTTGCTTCTCTAATGAGAATCACCCACATAAAAACCGGATCATAATTCATAGTTATGAAATCCACCACACATTCATTAAGCTTAACCGTTATATCAGTGTACAACTTCAGGCAAGTTTTCAGACAATCCGTACACTTTTGGGGATGATCGAACCCAGAATTATCTTGGAGCATTTTGGTTATGATGGAAACGGTGTTAGTTGAATTCTCAACAGCTAACTCCAAGGCAATGAAGCCAAGCCCAGGGAGATTTGTTGCGTGGCTGACTGGGACGGATCCTAGAGAAGCCGAGCAGAACTCATAGCTTAAATCTTCTGGGGATGGAGCGATTTCCGAGCATGCTTTGCAGGTTTGGTTGACGATGTCTTTGGAGAGTGCTGATTTGATGAGGAGAAGCGAGTTTACAAAGAGGAGAGTGTAAGGGAAGATGGAGGAGAGATGCATATTTGGTTTTTGTTGTTGTTGGTGAGTCTTGGAGGTGAAATGGGCTTGTTTATAAGGTGTATCCAATTGGTTTGTTTCTTTGGTAGTTTTGTGTTTTCATTGGAGGGAAGCTTCCTGGTTTTGTATATGGATGTTTGAAAAGAAAGGTTGGTGGTCCCTTAATTTGTTTTGTTTAAGGGTACAATACAAGAGCTAGCTTAGCTTTAAACGTTTAGAAACCCTTTTGTGATTGATGTATCTTGTTCAGTGACATGGCAAACGAGACGCCGTTGGTTGGTAAAATACTCTTCATCCTTAACATTTTAACAGCGGAAACTATATGTTCTGCGGCTAAGCGTTAAGGATGACGAGTATTTTACCTCTATATGATTATGAATGAAGAGAACAAATTCTGATCAATCAGATAATGTCTTCTAAAGGCAAATACTATAGATAGCTTATAAAACTAAAAAGAGTTAACCTTTTCAACTGTTGTGATAACTGGAATCTTAAGGGCACATTTTATTTACATTTGAAGTTGATTTGAAGTTAAAGAGTGTTATTTACAATGGGCAATCTGCTCAAAACTTTATTTCATTAATTACAAGGACTAAGGTTGTAACATTGAAGAACATTTCCTGCACAGCTAAAGGCGAAAGCATCTCGGATGTTGATCAGTGTACTTACATGCATCATCTCGAGTATCTATTCACACATATGCAACCTAGATATCATCTACAGATAAAACAAAGATCAACAAAACCTGCAAAAACGCAATCAAGCATGTATAACAGTCTGATTGAGCTGCTGATGTTTCTGATCAGTTTCCTTCAAAATACTCCACATAACATGAACATCTGAATACTTGCACTCAGTAACATCATTCACTAATCTCATTACTCCAACTGCTCCACCATGATCTTCAGTCGCGATACAACCTGAAATTACAAAAAAAAACAACTCAAATTGATTGAAGCCAGAAAATTAGGGTTTCGATTGAACGGTCAAAATCCCCAATTTCAAATGTCAAATAAATCAATCATAACACAGCAATAACTTACCGGGTTTGAATTTGGTGTAAACGGAAGAGCAAGCTCGTCGCACTGTAAGCAGCCATTTGAGATTCTTCAAGGACTGAACAAGCTGCCAGGGTTTCATGGTGCATGCATGGAGGATGAATAAGGGGAGGAGAAGACGGATAGTGATTGAGAAAGTGGGGAAGACGCAGATATAATAAGTAGTTAAGGAAGCACAGGGAGAATTCAGGAGGTATCCATGAAGAACACGTCTTGGGGACATTGACAAGCGTCTCGTGCTGCGTTAGAGTATTAACGCTGATGAGTTTACTCTCTCAACCGTCTACTCTTATCAAAATGTCACGAATTTTAAGCCTTAAATTCGGGAAGATTCATCTTTGTATGATTCTTTAGTGCGGTGGGGTTTGTTTGCTTTTGAGTTATCACTTATCACATGCTTCGCTGAAAATATGATATCTATGTGGGATGCGTGATGCATGTTTCATGTCTTTTTCTTGATGTTTTGCACAAGTGTTTCCTTGTTGATCGTTTGTTCGTATGGTTTCAGATTTTTATGGTAGTAAAAGTTATCCGACTACATTAGCTGTACGGATCAAAAGTCCGAAAATCGACAAATTATATTTAGTGGCCGTTTGATTAAAATTGTGGAGTGAAACGGAACTGAAATGATTAAATGATCTCTAACATTTCATTCGAGTTTTTTTATGGATTAGATATCATTATGTTTTTTAAAATGATTTAGTGATTCCAAATGGGCCTAGGAAGATGAAGTATTAAACTACTCTTTTTTTTTAATTTTAATTTTATGTAGTATGATGCACACACTTTTAGAATACGGAGTGTCCCGTGTCCGACGCGGTAAGACACACGGACACGGCAGAATACGGCTCGTACACGGTCAAATATGCCCCAAACTGAAACCGAAACTGAACTGAACTGAAACCGAAACCGAAACCGAAACCGAAACTGAACATGAACCTGAACCTGAAACCGAACTGAACCTGAATTGAACCTGAACCTAAACCTGAAATCTTAGTTTTAAGTAGAAGTGATGTTATTATTGAAATAGTTTTCGAGACATTGAAAAACTTTCAAAGATAAATGAAGCAAAAGAAAATTAATAATTGATCTTACTAATATTCTTTTAACTAATATATTTTTAAATTAGAAAATATTAGAAAAAGGATTGGAGCAAAAAGAAGTTATAAAATGATATTACTAATACTTTTTTTATAAAATAGAAGATCTTATATTATCTACAAGTAATATAACAGAAAGAGTAAAGTAAAACTAGGCGAAAATATTTTGGATAAGATGATCCAGTCTGTTGATAAATTTTATTTTTATAGGTTATAAAACTTGTAGTCAAAGAACTTAAAACAGAATAAAATTCGTAGAAGTAACATACTAAATGCGATAAGAACAACATAATAAAGTGGTAAGAAATCGGAATATATACAACAATTACGTCATGAACACAAACCTGTACTCAACATTTTATTCAAGTATAGCCTGTGAGTAAGGTTATATGAATAACAATTCAAGTATTTTAGTTTTTATAAATATTTAAGATATATTTGAGGTCTTTATTTTTGTGAGCTAAAGGCCATATATCTTATTGCTCATAAATTAAATCACACACGATCGTATGATTTATATTTTTATTAATGACATGATATATTATAAATTTATTAAATACTGTAAATATTTCCTATAACTTACTACAAAATATAGGGTGTCCCATGAAAAAAAAACCCATAGGATACATTGCAGTATTGCACACCTATTCTTAAAATAAGACACTATTTATTTACATATGTTAAATTGTCACTTTAATTTTAAATGTTATATAATAAGCTGTATATTTTATACGAATAAAACTTTATTTCATAATCTGAAACATATTTTTTAAGAATAAAAGAGTAACAAGTGATTTTTCTGAAATATGCAATATTGTAAATTTAGGGGTGGTTTTTGT
This sequence comes from Fagopyrum tataricum, assembly GCA_002319775.1. Lineage (NCBI taxonomy): Eukaryota > Viridiplantae > Streptophyta > Magnoliopsida > Caryophyllales > Polygonaceae > Fagopyrum > Fagopyrum tataricum. Next base: position 58,839,962 of record CM008280.1, read on the forward strand.
GAAATATGCCATATTGTAAGTGCTTTGGTGTAATGTCCCTGGAATATAAGTTATATAACACAAACGCAAAACACAAACACTGTTGATAATGCTTCCAGTCCCCCCAGTCTTCCAGCCTTAGCTCTTGACGACAAAAGGGGATGCGGATGCAGTGTGGCTCTGGCATCAAGCCCGTATTCACATACCCATTTAACGAAGCTCCTATTGTCCCAATACAAACCCGAAAGCCCGACCCTTTTACTTCATTCCCTTTTCCAATACTTTCCACCCGGAGTTCCGGGCTCTCAATTCGGGTATCCTGCACTCGGCAATCGGTTCCAATCCGTTCATGGATCCGTATTTCATCCAGGTTTGATCCGATTTAATGGAAATTAAAGCGTTGTTCGTTTAACATCAACTAGTTTTGTTCAAAGAGAATTATCGTGTTTCGGAAATCGGAGTACCTAAGTAGGCTGTAATGGGTTACTACTGCATTTATGTATTATGCTGAATGGGAAATCCTTTAATTATTCAGGCTGTGAAATGTGGATGTTAACTTGGTAATCTGAATTTATGTGAGAAAGCATCCAACAATGTAGATTCATAGAATGCACATTATCAAAGTGACTGTTAAACTGAGATCAGGTAAGTGCGATCTTTGTTTGCAAAGGTGGCTTGATTACATGATCCATATTCATAATGCTAGATTGTACTGTCACCTAAGACTCTATACAAAGCAATTTTGTAAAGTGTAGAATGGTTTGTTATAGGTTAGAATACAATTGAAGTGTATGTACAATTGTACACGCATAAACAAATGTACATGTATTATCTCTGGCAATTATAGTTATCTAAATCTGTTCAAACATGATCAGGTAAGTGTATGATTTTTGTCATTGAGGCTATATATCCAAGTATATCTCTTTGTTTACAGTGTTCTTAGGAAGTGGAAGGGGTCATTATATTCTGTCAGTCCATTGCCATGGCTTAGTAGCGTGATCTCAGTCTTGTTGCTAGCTTCTGCTCTAGAAGGTGAGGCTTTTGGTAGTACTGGACCCCCACCTTTTTATTCTTGTGAAGATGTTCAAAGTTATTATGCTAGTGTTGAGCACAGAAAGGGCGAACCACTGAGAAAAATGCTGCATAGCATCATTGCTGGACATCGTTCTTTGTCGTACAAAGAGGTTTGCCTTGCTAAATGCTCCTTGTGTTTTCTAAAGCTAAGATTACCTAATTTGTTGTCGTTTAGAACACTGAGTACTTATCAGACGAAATCAGGTTTGGAATGCCCTCAAGATTCTTGATGCTTCTGAAGTTAATGACCCGAAAGCTTCATCTGGAATGTAAGTTTAATGTTGATAACTGTTTCACTATTCAAAGTTAAGTTCCTCATAACACATTTGACATTTCCTGTTTGCTTTGAACAGAGTTGAGATTTACTCTTTGAGAGTTGTTTCTAAACAGCTTGCAGGAAAACCTGAAGGCTGGAATAGTAGGTTATCCTTTCTCTGATACAAACTTGCTCAAATTTTGTCAGTGCTTTTGATATCAATGTTGTTACTAGTGAAGTTGTTTGTAGCTATGGGTGATGGGTTAAAATAATATATATTGGCAATCCAAGGAATATTAAAACAAAAACTTTGCTTAGCTTATTGAATCTGCATTTCAAGATTCACTTCTGGTAGCTGACAGAAGTATCTCTTTCTTCCCTTCTTCAGGGGAACATCTTTGGCCACGTTCGTATGGGTTGACTGACGGTCCAGCCTTAACCGATTTGTACAACATTCGGCCTGCAGATGTCAATGGTTAGATGCTTCTCCTTTTCACTGCAAGTGATTTTTGTGCTCCACTGCAAGTGTTTTAAGTTGCTATTGTAAATTTCAGTGAATTCATCCAGGGGAAATAAATATTTCGGAGAATGTTGCACTGGCTCAATCGAGTGTGTAAAGCCTGCGAACAAAGAAGCTGCGCTTGACACGGAAGCTGACAAGGAGAGATGGGCACCACCAAAGCAGGTTTATTTCAAGTCATATAGTTATCTTAAGATGAGGTGAAACTTTAGGCTTGGTGTTTGTTCTGGTTTGCATGTATCCAGGTTAGAGGTGATATTGCAAGGGCATTGATGTATATGGCTGTTCGTTACGGATTTCAAGAGCCTGGTTTTCCTGTTTTGAAGCTCTCAGATTCTCCAAGAACAAGTATGTTTGTTTTCTGCTGAAAAAGTGCAAATTATTTGATTCAATCTTATCAAAATATACATCCATTAGAAATAAGAAGAATTGATGAATCAACCTGAAAAATAAATTCATCTGATGTTTCTCTGTGGTTATACTTGTAGCTCATATTCCTTTTCTTTGCATCATGTTATCACTTATTCTTTTCATTGGAATTTTGTTTCCCAGTAAAACAAATGGAAGTGTTTTGACCTAGGGTTTGTTTGGATGCTGTGCATTGTACATCCATTGAAAATTTCTTTCTCTAATAGAAACCTACTAGTTTAAAGTGGGTTTCAAAACAATTCAAACACTTTATAGCCATAAAAGTTGTTCTATAGAACATGTAATGGCATGGTTGGATGTCTTCACGCTTTAAAGTTGAACTATGCAGTATAAATAGCCATGTATTATTTACAAGTGATGTGAGTGAAACACTACATAATAATGCAACCAGCCAAACACCTCTGGTGATTAATAAGTCATAACACTTGTTTTATGAAGGAAGTGGTATGCATTCAAACAAGCCCTAATATGCATCCAAACAGGACCCCAAATGGTATGATAGCGGGTTTCAAATCAGTTTTGCATAGAAGCTTTGATGTTGTGGATTCTTGGCTTGCCAAATTCTTACTGGAGCTCAAAACTTGAAATTTGATTCAGTTCTTTTATGCAGAAACCAGGGAGATGGGATTGCTATCCACATTGTTGAAGTGGAATGAGATAGATCCGCCATCTAGAGAAGAGAGGTTGCGAAACGACAGGATATGCAAGATTTACCAGCACAATAGGAACCCTTTTGTTGATCATCCCGAATATGCCAAACTCATCTGGAAACAAGGCAAATTAAGTTGCCTAAGGCCACAAATTCCTTTGAAATCAAGGATTAGCAAATCTCACTACAACAGAGGTGCTGATCATAGTGAAGTAAAGTCCCCAACCAACAATTTGTACTGATTAGGGATGGGCACAAATCCCGGGGCCATCCCGGTCCTGTCCTGATGCCGTCCCGATCCCGGTGGTTTTTCATCCAAAAGTTATAAATCCCGTACCGTCCCGTTCCACCAAAAATATTGTGGGACGGGATGTGGGCCTTACATTCCTCGTCCCGCAAGGCCTGTCCCGTCCCGTATATATTGAAACTTAAATATAAATTAAATAAGTAAATATATAGACCTAAGAAGTAGGATCATTATGTAATTTTAATCTTCTAAAATTAATTGTCAAATCCTTCTACAAAGGGCAAAGGAAAAATGAACTCAGTTGCGGCATTGCGTAAGTAGTAGTGATCATTGTGTAATTTTGTTCACGTGTTTTATTTTGAATGTTTAGACTTGACAAGTTAATTATGTTTTGTAAATCTTGTTGTAATATTTTATTTTGATGTCTTTCGTTTGAAGGATATGAACGAATATTTGCTTGCGTAAATTTTTAAATTTTAAACCGAAAAGGCGAAAACAAATTATATATAGATCATGCGGGATTGGTTCCGTCCCGGTCCCAACCGGAATAGGGCCCAATGATTTTTAGTAAAAAAACTCAAGGCCCGTCCCGATCCCGTCCCATATATAATGGCCGGGACGGAACGTGGGATGACCTTAATCCGTCCCGTCTCATGCCCAACACTAGTGCTGATTATTCTATCCGGTTTTGTAACCTATGTCAAATGACCGTTAATTTATAGTTCTCAAATGAGTATTTTATCCTCATCAAATGAGGTTAGTTGTTGAATATAAGTTGCATGAAGAGTTGAAGACTGCTGCATGCCGCACAAGAAGCACTTGATAGAATATGTGCATATCCCTAAAAATCCATGTTTCCGCATTATCTATGTGTACATAAATCTGACTGGTTGTCACTATAAATTTTGCGAATGGTGTTGGGGAACCCGCCAAAATTTCGTCATGAGAGAGTGACTACTATCACTGAGACCATCTATAAAAGTTTATCCTTCCAAGAACCTTCTTCCTTATCCTTTCCCCAATGAAGCTTAAAATTGTTGCTTTTGATCGACCAAGAATTGCAATTGCTAGTAGGCCTAAGTGCTTGTCGATCATCCAAACGTACACCTTTTATATTGATGTCTCGGATTTTAACATATTGATTTTCTAAATGAAAGCCCTTTTATATTGGTTTGAGAATTTCAGTTATAATGAAAGAGTCTTGTGTGGTAACTCTTGCAAACATTAAATTCTCGTCAACATTGAGAATATGAGTTATGAGATAGTAGGAGAGGTGCAACCTAGCGTAGTTGGAATTACGCGAGCTTCAACAAAATCCTTTAATTTAAAAGCATTTGAAACTCCTGGATGCAACTTATCGCGTTTTCCACCCCAATATCAAATATTCCAAGTTGAATCATCTGATATATTTAATAACCAAATATGGTACCCTTCGAGGATTCAACCGCTTGTTTTTACCTTCATAAATCAAAGATCTCCATGGCAACATGCGTGTTGTCGGTGATTGATCTTCCAACGATGAATACAGTTTGGAACTCTATTACGGAGATGAGGATGTGTTTAAGTCGATTCATCGAGACCTTTATAATTAATTTGTATAAAATGTTACATAAGCTTATGTGTTTGGCCTCCGTGATACGAGTTGACAATTTTAATCTTGGGTATTAGGGGTGGCGGAGTCAAAATATCCGAGGGATTGACCACATGAGCATCGGTCTATGATGAAGACTGCAACAAGTCAATATCACTGAAAAAATAACGCATTCATACAATCGGTCCAAGTGCATTTTGCCGTAGTTGGAGCTCAGACTACTTATTTGGTAACTCTTTGTTCTATGGTTGACAGTTTGACATAATTCTGTTGATATCTTCAAACTCTAGCAAGCTAGGTGAGAATAATTTGGGAAAATGACCACTATTTTAAGTGAAACAATAAAAATATTACGACTGGATTAATATGTACTAAAAATAAATTGAGCTGAAAATCTGAGTAATTTTTGTTACTAGTTTATTATCTCCATTAATTGGTCATTTTGTGAGGGAATTTTCATCATACGTTGAGACATCCCTTACATTACTCCTATCCTTTCTCCTTGCAAGACGGAAGTTAGCTTCATCATCAACCAGACAGTCATTCTCGGAGCATCTCAAAAAGTCACCTTTTCCTCAATCACCTCTTAACTCACAAAAAATTATTAATTTTATCACTAAAACAAATTTAAAACATCAGATTATCGAGCAAATCTGTTGCTTTCGCAAAATAAAAAACAAAAACCAAGTTAGAGAGAAGAAAAATATACGATAATGGCAAAGATTCGTAGAGACAACAAAGCTTATCTAATGGATTTGTGAAGAGATCTATAAAATCCATAGGCAAAAAACCCAGGTAGTTTATATATAGTTTTTTTCCTTTCAAAAATAATTCTCTTCCCAGACTTTTTTTTTAATTTTATTATTTATCTCGACCTGCATTGAATTGGGTATGTTTAAGGTGAAACCAATGGTATTTCTATCAACAAAAAGGGTTGAAGTAGTGTATATATATATATATATATATACAATTTTTATAGATGATTTTCTGCAGATTATCAGATTTGTTGCTGTGAACCTGTAACCAGGTTAACACTTTTTGTACTTTCTTAACTGATAGTATCATTTTCACTCCCCTCTGTGGGACCCTTTTGTTTATTTGCTGATCGTTGCCGTTATGATAAAGCACACTCATTCCCTCCAATTTCCAAACCCTCTCCCTCTCCATTTTCTCGCGTCACAATCTTCGGCGTGAAATTTCTGGAGATAAATTCAATCAGGAGCACGAATTTCGTTTTTTCTTGCTTTTTCGCTCCTGATTATAGACTAAACCAGGTATCAATTGCTATTTTCCCAGTTTTGTCATTAGGTTTTCACGTTTTCTCTGATAAAGAGCTTGTTTTGATGATTTTCGTGTGAATTTGCATACAGATCTGGATGGATCACGGAATTATTCTATTTCTTTTCGTACTTCCCCTTAGATGTAACAATGTGGATTTGGAACGGTTTTATATGATTTTCGTACGAATTTGTATATAGATCTATAGCATCTGCGTGGTTCACGAGGTTAATCGAATTTTGTTCGTAATTCTCCTCCTCAATGGAGCAATGCCCATTTGGAACGGATTTTGCATCAATTTTGTTCGCCTCTAGAAAATTCGTCAATGCCTTGGAGATCAAATTCCTGTCAGTCTGAATGTTGAGGTTTTTAAGGTCCGGTTTGGTGGATTTACACGTTTTGATTTCATGAATTGTCTAAGGCTTCAAAATTCTTTGACCAATTATGGTGGGTGGAAATCTTCTTATTTTCGTAATCAGCAATCATTGTATGATGAATTCTTGCAGCTAATTTAGGCCTTATTTGTCTCGAAGTTTCAGTTTCTCCCTTTGCTTCTTTTCCCAATTTGGTTCTCTTTGGCTTTTATGGATGTTTTCAATTATTTAAATTTATCAATGCTTAATATTCTAAGGAGATGGAGTAAATGTCAAAAAGGAAAACATTATTGATTAAAGTGAACACATCCAGCTTAAGTAGTTAATACTTTCTCTAATAGAGCTTTTATTACTCTAATCAAACACTCCGACTCTCCGAATATGTGCAATTTAGATTATTCATCCATCACTCACTCCTTCTGAGCTTCTTTTCAGGTTTTATTGTTTCCTGGCTTATAGCATTAACTTTATACATTGAGGAGTTGAATCCATACTTTTACATGGCATCTTCAATTTCCAAAAAAGATCTTGATCCAGCTTTCCAGGGAGTTGGACAGAAACCGTATCCTTTGTGCTCATATAGTTCTGATGTTAGCACATGCTGGCTGCTTGACTAGCAATTGCTTATGGCTGTGTTATATGCTACTCATTCTGTGTTTCTTTGTTGCCAAAACTTATCTGCATTTATTTTTGTATAACTTAAGAAGTGTTTGAGTTCATTTCTTTCCAATTTAAAAGTAGTACTCAATCCCATCCGAGGCTAACTGTAAGAGTAAATATTGTATAGAGCTTTTGTAGCATTTAGAACCGTCTCTGAGAAAGCTACCATTATTCATCTTTCGGACATGACTTTGCTTGGAAGATAAGTTATTCCATGTGATCGCTCTCTTGTGTTCCTTTATGGTATAAATAGAGGACTTGACATATGGCGAGTAGAAAATGTCAATCCTGTACCTGTTCCTGAGTCTTCTCATGGAAAATTTTACACCGGAGACTCATATGTGATACTAAAGGTAAATATTCTTCATGCATGTTCTCAATACTATTCTTTTCCTAGTATTATTCATGTATCCTTCCAGAAACTTTTTTAATGTGTTTATTTTCTTCCATTTACTCTCTGTTTTAGGCTATGTTTGCTAAGCACAAATCACTAGTGATTTGTTGTGTTTACTCGTGTTTTTAATATATGTGTGTTTGGGAGAGTAAAAAACACTAGTGATTTGTGTTTTTTTGTGTGTTTTAAAAACCCTTATGGAAGTGAGGGTTTGTGTTTTTTTAGTAGTGTTTTTCAAACAAAAAGACTACATTGTTCCTACTATTCAACATATTTACTAATTAAACCGGATATAGGGCGATTTTAAAGGCACGGCGGAGGAATTCACAAATGCACGACTTTTACGGTTTCCGGAACCGTGACGATTCCGAAAACCGTGACCGTGATAGTAAAAGGAAAAAAAAATTTCACGGTCACGGATCCCGTAACCGTGGGATTTTTTTATTTTTTTTCCCCCTATATTAGTAAAATTTATAAAGTAAATCTGTCACGGTTTCGGGAACCGTAGCCTCCACAGTTCCGGAAACCGTGACCGTGGATATTTTTTCACGGTTACGGTTTTCGAAACCGTGGCGGCTACGGTTCCCGTAAACGTCGTGTATTTGTTAATTTTATCGCCGTGCACTTAGTCTTTCCGCGGGTATATAAACACCAATCGCGTTTCGCTTCCCTCTTTGTAATTCCGGTTACAAGTATGGGCATATTAGTATTTTTCATACAAATAAACACTCTTCAAAAAACACTAGTCACGCCAAACACGTACCAGTGTTTTTAAAAACTGCAACACTCAAAAAACACAAAACACTCCCAAAATCACTATAAAACACATTCACTAGAGTTTTTAAAAAATCCAACAAACATAGCCTTAGTAGTTTCAATGCTTGTTTTAGTACTCATTTGTTAAAAAAAATTTTTAGTAATTTCAAATGTAAGCTGGATAAAACCAGAAAATTTTCTTGATTAAACGTAAAAATCCTTTAAATTTTCATGAAAAATCTAGCTTAAATAGAAGAAACATGAAAATTTAGTTCCATTAGAACTCTTTGTTGGTCTGTTTGTGCATTGGCCTTGAAGTGTCTGGAGGTTTCGTTTTCTTGAAAAAATAACAAAGGACCATGTAAGACCTTTAGTCTTAAGAGGATGTATGGAGGTCTATGTAAAATCTACTAAAGTTCATTTATTAATGATCATTCTGAGTTGGCCTTTTTCTTTTTCCCAGACAACAACCTCAAAGGGTGGTGCTTTGCTTTATGATGTCCATTATTGGCTTGGTAAAGATACATCCCAAGTAAGCCCACCCCCTTCCCAGACGGAACTTTTTATCTACCTCGATAGCATCAACTACGAGCACCTTTTTAATGTTTACTGTTTCATGTAACTATGTGATTATATTCATTCCACTCAACAGGATGAGGCTAGTTCTGCTGTCATTAAGACGATTGAACTGGATGCAGCTCTCGGAGGTCGTGCTGTTCAGTATCGTGAAGTTCAGGGAAACGAAACTGAGAAGTTTCTTTCATATTTTAAACCATGTATTATTCCTCAAGAAGGCAGACTTTCATCAGGATCTAAGCATCGTGAAGCAGGAGAATATCAGATACGTTTATATGTTTGTAGAGGAAAACATGTTGCACGTGTACACGAGGTAAGTTCACACAAAGATCTGTTTACCAAACTTCTCTGTAATAACTGAGTGTATCCTGCTTGTAAGATTTTTCTTTTGAAGAAACCAGTCTAGTTAACACCAGCATTCACTCCAATAGACGATTTGCACAATTAGGCAATTGAATCATGAGACAAATTCCATAAGGTTTATGCCATTCTTTGACACTGCATCACCCTCAACCTCGCCCTTAATTGCACCTTGTCACCAGCAACAACTGCCATTACTTATTTATAGAATCAAGAAACTTAGTCTTGTGATCATCAAAACCATTGGAACATAAGAGGTAGTAATGTATGAAGACAAATAACTAGTCTTCTTTATGGAATGAAATGACTTAAATATCTTTACCTTATATCTTTGTGTAACTCTTTAGGGCCTAACTGTTTTGTTTGTGATGCAGGTTTCTTTTGCTCGGTCGTCACTTAATCACGATGACATATTTATTTTGGACACTCAAAACAAAATTTTTCAGTTTAATGGCTCTAAGTCCAGCATTCAAGAAAGAGCTAAAGCATTAGAGGTTGTTCAGCATATTAAAGATACATATCACCATGGAAAATGCGAGGTGGCCTCTATTGGTAAGTCTTTTTACCATACTAAGTTAGTGAGAGACAAACAGTTTGCTTACTACATTTTAATATTATATCTTGATCCTATGTAGAGGATGGAAAGTTGATGGCTGATGCAGAATCTGGTGAGTTTTGGGGATTTTTTGGTGGCTTTGCTCCATTACCAAGAAAAACAGCTAATGAAGAAAATAAGCCTTCGAATTCTGATGATCAAAAGACTAAGTTATTTAGGTAATTAAATCTATGTTGAGTTATGGCTCATGTTGCTTGACTTTATCACATGTATGTGTACACAGATATTTTGCTTGTTGTACTATATTTTCAGCTGCAGAGTCTATTGAACTGTAAACGAGTCTTGAAGCTCGAATTTAACGGGGAATAAAAATTCAATATCGGTTTTCTTATCGAAAAGGCTGAAACATTAAGGGACATAGTTGTATATGGAATCTCGAACCTTTCTTCTTTGAACTTCCGGATCTTGGCCTTAGATGGAACCAAGCATGCTATTTTTAATCTATGGTTATAGAATGATCGTGTCAATTAATGCCATCAAGTTCTTTCTATTACATGGGTGACCGAAAATCAGCTGTACTTATTAAAAGCAATTTATTGTTTCTTTGAAGGGTTGAGAAGGGTCAGGCTGAACCAATAGAAATTGAATCTTTAACAAAGGAGTTGCTAGATACGGATAATTGCTATATTCTAGATTGTGGGCCGGCTGTTTTTGTCTGGATGGGAAAGAATACCTCTCTTGATGCAAGGAAAAGTGCAAGTGGAGCTGCAGAAGTAGCTTCCTGATCCCATATTAGTTTCTTTTTTTCTTCTTACGATGTTGAAACTGTGCAAGACTATAAACAACTTCATTACCATGCAGGAGTTGACCCGCAATCTTGATCGTCCATTGTCTCATATCATCCGAGTAATGGAAGGATTTGAGACAGTGACTTTTCGGTCAAAATTTGATTCATGGCCACAAACTGCTGCATCCAAAGAGCCGAAGGAGGGCAGGGGAAGAGTTGCTGGTTAGTATCTTCTAGTCAGATACCAATGCATTATTACCATGCATCATTACTATCTCACTTTAATCCTACCTTTTGTTTTCTAGCTCTCCTCAAAAGGCAGGGGCTCGATGTGAAGGGCCTCGTGAAGTCTGCTCCTGAAAAAGAAGAGCCAGAAGAACCGCACATTGATTGCACGGGGAATCTGCAGGTAATGACACAGGCGCACTTTGTTTTCAGTTGATTGATTAAATGTAGATTTTTTAATCCTGAAACAGGCTATTCCTAGTCATGGCGTTGATGTTTCCACTTAAATCATCAATGCAGCTACCTACATTAATTATATATAGATTTGATCTTGTTTTATCAGTTGGCATTAGTGTGGGCTCAAAAAAGACTCATCCATTGAAGTATTAGATATAAGAGTTCCCTATCCTTTGGCAATAAGTTCAAAAACACAAAGAACAAAACAACGAGGCAACACTAAGGGGTTATTTTAAGAGTAATCATAGACGAAGACGGTAGACTATTCTATTTCCTTCTCTGTCAGGCCAGAGGGTCCATTAATCTCTCATTCTCTCCCTTAAATTCCACTGTGTGGGAGCTCAAACTCAGAAGGTTTCATTGTTCATTGCACTAAAGGAAATCTGATATGTAGAGAGCATGTTGGATACTCTACAGATTCCACACTGAAGTAACTTCTCTGAAGTGGCTTGCACAAAATGTTTTGGTAGAAACTGGATAGTGAAACTGCAAATTTTCAACTTTGACAGCTCCAGTGAGCTTGAGTTTGAAAACCACCTAATACTTCGGTAGCAATTGTGAGGAAATTACCTTCATTCAGAAGGTTTAGTGATAGAGTCCTTGTAAGATACATTTTCCGATTGAGGTCATCTATTACCAAAGTCTTTTATGGAAAAACAGTCGTGCTCCTAAGAGATCAGGACTGCATGATATAGTTTAGGAACTTATGCTTGCTCTGCAATTTCTTGAGATAACTGAGACAAAATCACCAGTTCTTTATGGTGTATTCCAATATGTACCCTCAGGATTTTCTGTCAGCTACCTCGTTATTGGCCTAACATATCTCTCCATTAGATCTTTCCCCCACAAACATGGAATATAATAAGAGAAAGGCGAGTTTAATGAAGATCACATAAGAAATATGTTTTGCGAAGTTGTAAATGCTTTTATTTGTGAGAGGGAAAATGCTTTTATTTGCCATTTTATCTGTAAATATGGTAAGGTTTGCTGCTGCTGGTGACAAGGCTTTTTTATTTGCCATCACAAGTTTGAATGCAGCAGCAGCATCGCCTTTTGTTTAATTTCGTGACAAGATTTCTTTGTCCACACTTGGGTGTAGGTTTGGCGTGTAAATGGAGATGAGAATACTCTTCTTTCAGCTTCTGATCAGTCAAAGTTCTATAGTGGTGATTGCTACATCTTTCTGTACACCTATCCTGGAGAAGATAAGGAGGAATACCTTGCAGGAACATGGTTCGGAAAGCAAAGTGTCGAGGTTTGTAAATTTGAAGCAAATGTAGTAAGTTCTATACTTGTGTTTGTTTATTTAGTCATGCACAGATTTGATGCATGACTTACATAGTGGTGGCCTAGAATGTACAATCAGGGATTATACTTAGATCCTAATATTCCGAACCAGTTTTTTAAGTTTTCTTTGCATTCTATTTGTTGATTTGCTAGTGTTTGGAATACGTTAGACACCCCTCCGTGTATCATGCACAAGTTGAGGAAGAGGTCAGTCCGCTTCGTATATGATCTGCCTTCATGTTTTGCTCCTCGAAACTATGAATCCTTATGTTGAATATTGTAACTTATGTTTGTTTTTCCATTGAAAGAAAAGGTTTCTGATTAGCTGGATCTTGTCTCCTCCTCTTATTCAATGGATTAATTTCACAAAGGTAGAGCTCTTATAAGGATATTCTTCTCATTTAAACGCAGGAAGAAAGAGCTTCAGCTTTAACAATGATGAGCAAGATGGTAGAGTCAATGAAATTCCTGCCTGCTCAGGTAACATTAATTTTGATGGATTGATTTTTCAAATGCTACAAAATTCCAGCTAATACATTGAACCTTGATATGTAGGCTCGTATCTACGAGGGAAGTGAACCCATCCAATTTTTTGCCATCTTTCAAAGCTTCATTGTTTTCAAGGTTTGGAGAAACCTCTCTCTCTTTTGTACTCCACCAAAGTTTGAGTACTGAATCCATCAACTTTATCTTCTGTAATACTTTATTTTATTTACATCAGGGTGGAATTAGTGAGGGATACAAGAAGTCCATTGCGGAGAAAGAGATCCCAGATGAGACATATACAGAGGATGGTCTTGCATTATTCCGTGTCCAAGGTTCTGGACCTGAAAATATGCAATCGATTCAAGTTGAACCGGTGTGTTTTACTATAATTTTTGTAATTCCTAACACCGCATATTAATCTGACTATTCATGCTTTATTTTTTTCTTAGTTCTGTCACTATGTTAGTATGTTTGACCTTATTACTTCACACCCTATTAGAATATACACCCGGATAACATTGCAGAGACATGGACAAGTGCAAGGGATACTAGTTGATGCTTTACTGTAGCATTAGATATCTTGTCTTCATTTAATATATAGAAAAGATCCATTGAGTCAGCCTCCTGGAATCAACAGAAGAAAAAAAAAAGATCGGCATCATTCTTAATCATGAATATGCATGAAGAGTTTCAATTTACATGTGAGATTCATTAATAGAAGATAATTAGAGATGCCTTAGGTTCAATTGGGATATCATATGTTGGGTGTCTCAACAATTGATGACTGGAAAAGGTTAGCGTTAGAGAGCCCATCAGATGAAATTATTGTACTTGTTTGCCAATAGAGATTCATTAATTGAACAGTATATCGGGACTTCAAATTTGAAGGTTGCAACCGCAAAAGGAAATACAAGTAAAGTGAACATACATGTGTTTATGTTTAAAAATTGCGGAGCTTATTTTACATTATTTTTGTATTTGGTTCATGATACATTCTTTTGAAAGGATTGATTGGTTTGTTGAAGTTGATATTTTGTAATTGTTTGTGGAGCTTATTTTACAGTTACTTTTTTTACTATGCCCAGGTTGCCTCATCGCTAAATTCCTCCTATTGCTTCATACTGCACCAAGGCTCTACTATATTTACATGGACTGGAACTCGTACATCACCTGATGATCAAGAGCTTATGGAAAGACAGTTGGACATTATCAAGGTCTGAATCTTCACGATGATAAATATTTTTCCTAACAAAAACAAGTTCCCTGAACACCCAAAACTCATGTTTTCCACATTCTAAATCCCAAAGAGAAACGTAAACAGAACATATACAAAGATATTAAGCATTAGCATGATACTAAGAACATACTAAACTTGATTTCATCTTGGGTAAAATTGATATAGAGTTGTGTCCCACTCCAACTAATGGTGTTACTTTCACATTCTTATATTTTCTTATTGCTTACTTTTTAAACTTTTAGATATGTACATTCTTTTTGAATTTTCAATTATCTTTAACATTCTTTGCTCACTTCTCTGTAGCCGGAATTGCCCTGTAGAGCACTTAAGGCGGGAGTAGAAATTGACCAATTTTGGGAATTGTTAGGAGGGAAAAAGGAGGTTGGCAACCAGAAGATTACAAGGGAGTCTGAAGGTGATCCTCACCTATTGTCATGCTCCTTCCCAAAAGGTCTGATGAAACGAACCTCCACTTTTCATATAAAACATTTTCTTATCTTGGTGCAAATTTCATTTTAGCTAACTCTTCTTTTTGTTGTCTTTGAATAAATTTTCTGCATGCTGATCCACAGGAGAACTGAAGGTGTGTGTTTGTCATGATTTAATAAAACAGCTGTTTGCTCGTGTTTATGACAGTAGCACCCATGATAATAAAAAAAATCCCACAAATATTTGTTAATCTATCATATTCATCTTCTTTGAACGTGTTCCTACTTTCAGAGATCTCCAAACTAAAGTTTATATACTTGTGCAGGTGACAGAAGTATACAACTTCACACAGGATGATTTAATGACAGAAGATATCTACATCCTCGATTGCCGCACAGATATTTATGTATGGGTAGGAAAACAAGTGGAAACCAAGACAAAATTGAAGGCTTTGAGTTTTGGAGAGGTAAAAAATATTGAATCATGAGGAAATAATCCTCCCTTCACTTCCACTTTCAGCATCACTGCCAAAAGTTTGTAATGTTTCTATGTTCTCTAGTTTTATATTCTAGTAGTGGATTTCCCTAATCAGTTTTGTTACTTTGTGACAGAAATTTCTGGAACAAGATTTTTTGTTAGAGAAGTTGTCCCTTCAAGCTCCAATATATGTTGTCATGGAGGGAACTGAACCTCCTTTCTTTACCCGCTTCTTCACTTGGGACTCCACTAAATCTATGGTAAGTAGTATACTGTTATTTTCATATTGAAATTCAACTGATGTGTTTCACTGGAACTGTATGTCAAATCTAACCGGATTTATCCTCTCAGATGCACGGAAACTCGTTCCAGAGAAAATTATCAATAGTAAAACATGGGCAGACACCAATTCTGGACGTAAGGTTTCTTTGTTTAGACATCTAAATCCTAGTTTCATTAACCTCTGGTTGAACCAAATATTAGAGAATAAGTTCATCATTATGTGAAATTCAATTGATGGTTATTTTGTAGCCACATGATACCTTACCATAAAAAGACATTCTTGCCACCATCTGAATACTTTCTAAGGCAATTGGGATTTGTATAATGTATATCAGAAGCCGAAAAGGAGGGCACCTGTATCATTTGGTGGAAGGGCTGGTCTAGCATCAGGAGGAGAACAATCACAACGTTCAAGGAGCATGACTTTCAGCTCAGAACGACCACGAGTGAGAGGCAGGTCACCAGCATTCAATGCCCTGGCTGCTAATTTTGAGAATTCAAATACTAGAAATCTATCAACACCACCTCCTATGGGTGCAAAGCTTTATGCAAAGTCTTCTACAACCCCTGATCCCAGCAAACTAGCTCCAAAAGCTTTTGCCATTGCAGCTCTTACTTCCAAATTCATTCCCAAAAGTAAGCATTTGCTAAGAACTTTAAATATATAGCTGATGCTATCTGTGAATTATTCCTAGGGTCAGTTTGTATGTCATGCATGATAACAATGTAGTCAAAATAGTACAGCACTTTGACAGAAATGAATCACAGACCATAAAACTTGCACTACAAAACAAGCATTATGTTGTCAATTATCATCTTCTAAGAACAAATTTCTTTGTCATCCAGTTGATATTGCAAGTGCAAAGGCTTCTTCCACAACTTCACAGTCCAGTACCAATGATGACAGTACAAGCAACCAAGCAGAAGATCCCAGTTCAAAGGACAACGCTAAAGACAATGAAGCTGAAGATAATACCGAACTCCCAACACACCCATACGAAAGCCTTACTACTACATCAACTGATCCTGTTGCAGATATTGACGTGACCAAGAGGGAGGTCTGTCTTTTCTTCCTCTCAATCTCCCATCCTTTTCAGCTTATAATTTCGTATATTTGAATGTGCTCTTCGAAAATCTGTATCAATGCAGGCATACCTATCTTCAGCTGAGTTCAAGGAGAAGCTTGGAATGCAAAGGAATGCGTTCTACAAGTTACCTAAATGGAAACAGAATAAGCTCAAAAAGAATGTTCAATTGTTTTAGTTCTTTGGTAGCAGATTTGGCTCAGAACATTGGAATATAAAGTTTCACCTATAGAAATACAAGTATACATTTTCTTCTTTCAAGCACTAAAACATCAATTTTATTTTTGTATACTGTCATGCTAATAAACATATGTTTGCATGTCGTGCAGTGATCAATTATGCCTTAAGTGTCTGGGACAACATCAATACTCCCAAGAACCGCACATTTTTGCTATTGGATAAATTAGGAAAATTTTAATTTTCTCATTTTTTTTATAGGGTTTTTCAATTTCTGGATGTTGCTTAGTTGCTTGATAATGATATATTGTTAGAGGTTTACAATCTTTATTTCCCAATTCCACTTTTATTCTTGTTCTTAGGCAAATTTTGGGTTAGATTTTTGTATTTTTTTATTGGATCGTGGAGAAAAAGTTCGTGTACAGCATTATAATAAAGTGTATTTTGATTAAATATGAATAGTTCCTCCTCTCCCTTTGTCCTATTTCACTAATGTATTTTTTAATTCAAAACTATTTTCATTAAACAAAAGTTGTATGCCTTTTAAAAACCTTTTAGCTAACTAGTCGCATTCCGCGTGCTCCGCACGCGGTTGCAAGTACGAGTACAGCCACAAAAGATAGCATGAATTTGAAAAATATTACAGAGTATAATTTAGAAGACGACCAGAACTTGTATTTACAAGTGGACTCGTAATGTTAGAGCTCGAATTGAAAATTGTCAATTGTATCAAAGATGGGTTCACCTCAATCGTCTTGGAGAGTTCCTTGGCACCCTACAAACCAATGAGGATCTCTCATACTTGGAGCTCTTGTTAGGTTTCAGAAAGAATTAGTGTTGAAGCCAAGAACTAACTGCAATCAAAGCTGATTCAATAACACAAGAAGATGTTACTGATTTGAAAAATAACCAAGCGGAAGAAAATGCAAAACTTTATAAGCTGTAAGGTCTACGGTAGATTCAAAAAGAACATGTAAAACAAAAACAATGGCATTAAAATATAAATATGCCAACACCATATAACTTGTCATGTAAAGAGATTTATGGAAATAAGGTCAACGTAATGCATCAAAACACCAAAATTGCAATAATAATCATTTCAAACCAACAATATTATTCAAGTTAGCACCAATATTATAAACGGTAACGCCCCATTCCTTGCTAAGCTACTCGAATGTGGCCTATTCATCCGAAGAACAAGCTAAGTTTTGTTGATGCTTTTGAAAAAGGTATTTGATTTTGTTCTCACTGCCAAATGACCCTGCAGCTTGTGTGGATGAGATTTAATTTGTAGCCAATGAAAG
This sequence comes from Fagopyrum tataricum, assembly GCA_002319775.1. Taxonomy (NCBI): domain Eukaryota; kingdom Viridiplantae; phylum Streptophyta; class Magnoliopsida; order Caryophyllales; family Polygonaceae; genus Fagopyrum; species Fagopyrum tataricum. Next base: position 58,857,674 of record CM008280.1, read on the forward strand.
GGTTCATAATAACTCGATGAGTTCAAGTACCCTAACTAAACACTTACACACCAACTTGTAGATCTCAAAACAATTACTTATCTTTCTTCAAATCTCATTTTGAGTTAGCACCAAGCACAACAACATAATCAACAACTACATCAACAATCGTCGATCTCAAGGCAAGTAACTACGGTCCATCTTTAAACGTAATTCTGCTATGTGTTAGCTCCGGGCACAATAAGAGAAGCAACAACTACAATATTAGTAACACACAAAAACCTTCACTTGAATTGATAACCCTAATAGCTATTCAAGGTAATCCTATCTAACGAGGTGTGTAGTCAATTGAAGAATGAATTCTTTTACTGCAATTTATAAACCTAAATAATTGAGAATCAATTTGGAAAAAAAAAACAAGAAGCTCATTTGAATATGTCTTATTTTGTGCTAGTAATGACCTATAGTATGATTAACAAAAACAACAAGCCAATTATGACAATGGTAACTCTGTAGGGAGAATGAGTCATCAATCGGGATATTAATGACTTAATCAGTAGCATAACCTCAAGTCGCAATGTCATTTATACAATTAAATTAAACCTTTTTTCATGTTCAGTTTTTTATGTTAATGGAATCAATATGAACATTCAAAAGAAGGTTTCTTAGAGACATTTTGTCAAACACTTGGCATGCACAATAAACAAATTCATCAAGTACATCAAAATGATTTACCATATCACACTGAACATACTAATTTCTAAAATTCCAAAGTTACATCACATTTATCTGAACATACAATGAAGGATTCTTCAGGCGGTTTGGTGATCAAGCGCACCGGCGAGAAAGACGAAGACTGTTTGTATTCTTGGTTTTATATCCTGAAATGGGACATCATATGCTAGTGCTTGTATGATCTCTCCACCAACCCATTTTCGATTGAAACATAAGATATCTATATGAACTGAATATATATTTATTATTTATATACAAGTAAAGAGGAGAAGAAGAGTTGCAAATCCTAGATGATCAATGAAGTGTCTACAAAAAAAGTAATGATCCATCGGCTGAACATGAACAAAGAATTGAATTGGGAACATAATATCATGCATGGTGATTTCCAAAGGACTGAATGTGCAGACTTAGATCCATGTTTTCTAGTAATTAGAAAGTTAGAGTAGTTAAATGGTGCTAATAAGAGAATATGTTTATATTTGAAGATTCAAAAAAGAGACTATGTCGGTTAAGATGATTAATGAGCTAAATTAGTAGAAGTTTCTTTAAGGCGTTTTACCGAACACCTATAATACATAATCAAATCATATGCATACACATAAGCTTTTGGATCTCTGAAAAAGATCTTAAGACAAGTGAATCAAAAGCATCAAATTATATCACTTCATACTTGTAGATATACTATATCGAATTGGTGAATTTAAGCAATTGCAAGGGCTGAAGTTTCACTCGACTAAGACATCGCATTTCATATACAATGTACAAGTAATTCAATTGAGCACCTGCGTACTTTAAAGTAAGAGATAATAATCGCTCCTACACAAGAAGGGCATATTGAGAAAGAGAGTAGGATGGACGTACCAGGAGAATTAGAAAGCAATCTACCAAAAAAAACTTTAGAGAAGCAACGAAGATAGGTGAACGCAAAATGCAAGATGTAGGCCTAAAAGAATGGACACCGGCGATAACAAGATGTAGGCCAAAACTAATGGGCACTGGTATGAAGGAAATCAAAAGGAAGGTTAACATGTAACTTGCAGTCAAAAGAAGTGAACACAAAACCATAAATTGGTTGACGAAATTGGAAAATCGAGTAATCATTGTAAGCTAATCATTGAAAGGCGAATATGAACCTCTATTACAGTGGAAGAAATTCCGAGTGGTCCAATTTGCAAGCACAATCCAGTGAAGGCGTAGAGGACATGCCCTTCCTCGATTTACACAAGCCTATCGATTTCGATTTACACAACACAAAACATTTTTGACATTAGGTGCATCTAAGTTGTTACTTGAAATCTTGTTGCATAATTAATCCCGAACATAAATAGATGACAATATTTTGGAGGTATATAAGAACAAAACTATCTCAGTTATAGGATAAATAGTATATATGAGTTCTCTAAAAAGACCTCTTTTATCATCTTATACCCAACTAACTACCAAAAGCAAAAGCAGAATTCATCTCAAACATATACATATGACAATATTGTGTGGAAGCGGCATTGACACCAAAAGAAGCATGCAACGGACCTGAATTTTGTTCCCAAATAACCACTTCTCTCTTAGCCAAATGTGTCAAGAAGGCGGAATTTATCAAAACAGCAAAGTAATAACCGATAAACATCATCAAATCAAGAACGGAAATGATATATTTCGTTGGGTCAGAATGGACGTGGGGGTCCATCGCACGTCCAAGCGCATATGCGCGTTGGACCCAAGTCAAGCACATAAGCCCAGCAGGGTTCCATAAGCCAATTGGCAATAGGAGGAGTAGCCCACTAACCCTATATACTACACTTGTAGTCCCAATATTGTCGATGTGAGAACCATAATCCTCCACACGCCCCCTCAAGTGCAACCGTCTGGCTCGGTTGACACTTGACGAAATGTCTCAAGGCCGGCTAGCCCAACTGGACGGACTATCATTGTCCATGTCCGCAATTTGAGTCTTAAGGCCGATAAGCCCAATAAGCCAGAACCTGCTCTGATACCATGATAGATTTATGGTGGGATAAAACTATACAATGTATTGATATGATTATTCCCTATTTATAGGGTTACAAGAGAATATTAAGAGCATAAGAAATATTATAAAAGATGAAGATAAAATATATACTTCCTAAAATAACGAGATAATATCGTTATTGATTTAATAGCAAGATATTAAAATATTATCTTCTTTATCTTCCAATACTCCCCCGCAGTCAAAGCGTGGTAGCCAAACTACACTAAAGACTGAAACATCTCATTATCTCCGTCAACAACAAGGACACCAGTAGAGCGGTAACACCACATGTAGTCGGTCGACAAACCACCAGTTGATCGGTGGCATCAATAGATTGATTGGTTCACCAGTCAATAGGTGACAATGGTATGTTTAGACGCCGATAAGTTGACGACATGCCTTAAGGCCGGCTAGCCCAATCGGACGGACTATTATCATGTCCATGCCCGCAATTAGTACTTTATGGTCTATAAACTGATAAGTCGGGATCCCAGAGATCGAACTGCTCTGAAACCATGAAAGATTTTGTTGGGTCAGAATGGACGTGGGGGTCCATCGCACGTCCAAGCGCATATGCGTGTTGGGCCCAAGTCAAGCACATAAGCCCAGCAAGGTTCCATCCTAAAACCAATTGGCAATAGGAGGAGTAGTTCACTAACCTTATATACTACACTTGTAGTCCCAATATTGTCGATGTGGGAACCATAATCCTCCAGGAAATTTTCAAAGTTGTTGTGATCTTTCAACGAGTTACTTCGGAGATAGAGAGAAGACAAAACGTTTTGTGGTTTTGCTGCACAAACCTTGCAACTAGGGTTTTCAATATACTTTCGTGGATAAAGAATACAACCCTAAACCTATCTATTTATAACGAAATAGATAGAATCCATACCGCGGGGGGCGGAGCCCCCCACACCCCCTGTCGCCCCGGGCCCATTAATCCATGGCCCAAAATATGTTTCTCCGGTTGCCCAGTCAGAACCTCGCTCGGTCTTGGCCCATCGTATCAGTATACCTAGATTTATTGTCTTATTATAACAAAAATCGAAATAAACAAACTAGTCAAATGACATACATTGCCTTTAAAACAACAATGGTAGTTCTGTCGGAGATGATGAGAGAAGAAACATGGAAAGAAGCGATTGCAGTTTGTCCTCTCGTAGAAAATGAACTGTTTAAGTGAATCTTGGAAGCAAAATCATAATGGAGGATGGGTGAAGCGATTGAGGGCCGTCTGGTGCTCTGTGTCTTCCGACGGCAACAGGGCGGCAAGAGAAGTCGACCTTCAACGATATGGGCGGCTCCAACGGTTATCATTGTCTCTTCGGCTCTAGCAAGGTGTGCAAACGATTTCAATTTGCCTAGTTTGTATCTACAAAAAAAAAAAAAAAATCTCTATCCCATTCTTCTCTGGTGGTTAATTCCTAAGCATCAAATGCACACTGTATACAATATATATATATAACATAATAAAATCATTACAATGTGTGATTTTTTCCCCTCTATTTGTACGGGTTCTCGAACCATAACATTATAAGGAACCTTAGTGTGATGGTTTTCAATTGAGAAACAATATTTTTTTAATGTGATGCCAAATATACTCGTATTATACATGTTTATAACATTAACAATTGGTTTGTTTGCTATACTTCTTTTGCAATGGTTATGATAAATTTATTATTTAGGCTTAACGTATTTATAAATTATAATTAAGCTTGTAAATATATTAGAATTCGTAAATTTTCACAAATTTCTTTTTCTTCTCTGTCTTTATATCGATCTAGATATTAAGACAATTTATGTATTATCAGTTGCATTTGTCTTAATTAAAATACAAATATTGCGTACAATTTTTCTCACTCATTTTGAATACAAATATATAAAAAAAACACAAATATATGAAGGAACGTACAATTCTTGACCACAAGATTTATGAAAACTTGTGAAAAGAGTTTAGAGATCAACCAATACACAAGACGAGTCATGAGATGGTATAATACGAGCCCAGTAACGTGCTGAGAAATTAGCATATTACTATAATATGTTTATAACTAAAAAGCAAAGCTAGTATATCATTAGTTCATTAGTCATTACGTGAATAGTAGCTGAATTACACAACTAACGATATTTTTATTTGTTTTTCAGGTTTAAAATTATTATTATCGTGAAGATTATTCTGTTTAACTGATTGGACGAATTTTCTGTTACGAAAGGAAAGGGAAGGAAATATTAACAAAATGTCGTTAATAACGAAAAGTAGAAGGAAAAAAGAATATTAACAAAATAATTAAGTGCAATCCTGGGCCCGCATAGGCACGTATATATAATTGGAAAGGAAAGGAAATATTGTTACGAAACGAAATTTCTGTTATACTCGAGGAGAGAGAAGAAGCGGAGAGGAGAGCAAGAATTGTGGAAGGCCGTAACAGTCACTGAGATAAAGAGAGTTGTAAGAGAAAATGGCTTCGTCGTCGTCGAGTGGTGGCGCCCGCCGTCCACCTCTTCCAGTTGCTCCAGTTGTACCAGTCGAGTTCTGTAAGGACGCCAATGGCCTCGACAAGATCATTCTCCGCAATGATAGCGGTAGCTCTGCCGAGGTTATACATCCTCCTCTCTTTCTCTGTGTATTTCTGTATATTATTTGCATTCTTTCGTAGGATCAATGTCGAGGTAATCTTTGGTGTTGTTTACGTTCGCTTGAGATACTGTTTTGCCCTTTTAGGAACTGTGGAAAGAAATCAAGAAAAGGAAACATTTAGAACTCGACGAGCCCTGCAATTTGCCGGCGGTCTTTAATGTCGTCTCAGTAGTTCATAACTAGATGAAGTAGTGCATTTCATGAGTTCAGTTACAGTTTTTATTGTACCTATTTATTGCATTTGTGAAAGTGTACTTGGAAATTTGTAGGAATAGGCTTTAGAGTATTCCTAGTATATAAGATTCTGATCTAAGCAAAGGAAATATATATATGTAAGAATAAACTAACTAAGGTAATAGCATAATCTAAGCAAAGGAAATATATATGTATTCTGATGCAAGATTATATGAACATGATTATATTGAAAGCTGGAGCTGTATCGCTAGTTTGAAATTAATGCAATAAATAGGTTTTTGGTTTGAGGAGAATAACGTTATCTTGGTTGAAGAGTGATGCTATGTTGAGATTTGTTGAAGAAAAGGAAACATTATGACAAATGTGGAATAATTTTTTGAAGGTTAATCTGCTTGGTGCTCAAGTGACATCTTGGAAAAATGTTCACAAAGAGGAGCTGCTTTTTGTCAGTAGTAAGGTAAGTTAATGTTTTCATCTGCCTATACCATAGATTTGTTCTTGGATAATAATTTGAAGTGAGTGCAAGTAGTGTTATGAGATACTCGATTAATGTGATTATTGGAATGATATCTCATATCTGTGTGTGACTGCAAGCAGTGTTTTTAATATCCATGTTATACCATGCAGGCTGTTTTTAAGCCTCATAAGGCAATGCATGGAGGTATACCAATATACTTTCCACACGTAAGTGTGTAGACGTCCTTTTTCAGATATGTGACGGATTTATAATAATTAGTGGTCTCTCATGCATTCTATTTTGGGAGTTGCAGATTGGAAAAGTTGGTGCTGTGGAGCAGAATGGGTTTGCAAAAAACAGGTTGTGGAGTGTTGACACTGCCCCACCTCCTCTTCCAGCAACCTCTTTTTGCAAAGCTTTTGTCGATTTGATACTTAAGCCACCAGAAGAAATTAACAGACTTTGGCCTCATCGGTAGGATCTTCTACCAAAAACTTTTTTTATATGCTTCCACTCATATCAATACTCATGTCAAACCATTCACTTTGGTCTATTTGTTTCTAGTTATGAATTTCGTCTGCGAGTAACCTTGGGAGTAGGAGGGGATCTGACGCTGACATCGCGTATAAGAAACGTCAATACTGAATACAAACCATTCACTTTCACATTTGCATATCACTCCTATTTTTTAGTTTCAGATATCTGGTATGTTTGCACATTCCCCATCATCTATTTGTTTACCTGTAAATAATAGCATTTAACCAAAACTGGTATCCTCAGTGAAATTCGTATCGAGGGATTGGAAACATTGGACTACTTTGACAACTTGAAGAATAAAGAGAGGATTACTGAGCAAGGAGATGCCATTACTTTTGAAGGAGAAGTGAGTCTTGATGAAGAATAACCTTTATCTCTCTAATTTGCTGTTGTTGATATTTATGTTATGCAACAGGTGGACAAAGTCTATCTCACTACCCCAACCAAGATCGCTATCCTCGATCATGAAAGGAAGAGGACATTCGTTATCCGCAAAGAGGGACTTCCAGATGCCAGTAAAATCCAAGTCTTTCATTTATTATTATGATTTCAATATTGAATATTGAAATACAAAATTCAGAATTTCCTCTAAGTGCTTTTTGTTACAGTTGTGTGGAACCCCTGGGATAAGAAGGCCAAAGCAATGCCTGAATTTGGAGATCAGGAGTACAAGCGTATGTTGTGTGTGGGGGGTGCTGCAATCGAGAAGCCGATTACACTTAGACCTGGTCAAGAGTGGAGAGGAAGGCAAGAATTAGCCCTCGTTTATTCCAGTTATTGCAGTGGCCCGCTTGATCCTAAGAAAGTCCTCGGATCCTAGAACTGCTGTACAGGTTCATCTTAATGCTGTCACGTATTCAAGTTGGGGGCATGGAGATATAGAGTCATAAACATCAAAATTCTTTCAAATAATCAACCTTTGGTTGGCCAATGCTTACTTTGCTGTGGATACTAGAATCGCTTTTACTTTTTTGGTTGAATCAAACAATTTTTGGTATTCTGCTCTCATTTGTACATCCAATTGAAATTGCATATATGAATATACTGGTCAGATTGTGCAGTAAACAAACATGGAATCTCATGCTCATACTAGAATTCATCTCAAATACTTACAAGCCAAAAATTAACACAGTCAATTCCATGTTCATGTTACATTAAACTGTTAAATACTTAAATTTTTGTTACCTTTTGAAATTTTGATACTACTTAAACAGGGAGGTTGCTGTAGTTGTTGCCTTTTGTCTTCCTCATCATTATCCTTAATTCTCTTCTTATTAGCACTTCCAATGCTCAATGTGAGATCCAACCCACACAATTCCTCTTCAAGTCCTGCTTTCTTTATCCTGCTAGGCCCTGCTGCATTGCTTATTTCTGTGGAGTTATCTTCCTGATAATCAGCTGGACGAATTATGTCGAAATCAAATCTCTTTGTGTTAATCCTAGTCTCCGAGTCACCACCCGAGCAGCTTCCGCTTTGCTCCCATGCATGTTCTCTTTCATTTGGAGTGAGGATACGAGTTTTCGAGTATTCACTTTGTCGTTTCATCTCTTCCATTAGCATTCTTTGCACACTGTACAGCCTATGGAGTTCCTTCACCTGCAACATATAAGATCATTTATATACACAGGGAATATAAAAATATTTTACAGTTTGTATAAAGAACAACTAATTTAACCTGTTGCTTGAAAATCTCTTCTTGTTTCAGCATTGTTGTCTTGACAGCCTCTACACCGCCATGCTTCAATGTACTACGCTCCATTGGATTCCTTATCTTAGACGCTATAACCAAGTGTTTTGTTGCTAACAGATGAATCGCGAGTTCAACCTTAGTTCCCATATCTTCAAAAGGGTAAGACTAGGATCATCTGAATTGATACTGCACATTTTTGTTCAATATGCCTGATGAAATGTTTCAAACTTTTGCTACTTCAAGTAAAGCAAAAGATGTTCTCTAAAGCTAAAAAGAAGGTGAAGATCATAGGCTCAAAATGAAAATGTGGGTCATATAATGCTCAATAGAGAAGCCTTTTCTACTTTTCTTGATTGACTTGAAAGAGAGAGAGTGACAGAGGGAGAAAGAACAATGGCTAGTGGAAACATCTCTAAGCAAATGACTCATAAATCCAACTCATGACTTTTCTATCAGAAACACTTCAAATTTGAGTATCAAAAATCTTTCTTCAACTTATATTTCCTCATCACTAGGAACCTAAATAAGGAAGCATTCAAACTCTCCTAGATTTAGGTGTTGAAATTAAAAATCTATGTTTCCCATCCAAGTTTTCTTCTTTCTTTTTTTTCACTTTTAGATCTTTTCTTTAACCTTTTTCTTTCACCAAGATAGCAAATCTGAATTGGGTGACCAAACAAAACCTAAAGTCTCCTCTCCCATGCCTTTCTTCTTCTTCTTTCTATGGAGTACTGATTTCAGAAAGTGGTCACTTTCTGCTTTGTTTCCTTTCAAAAGCATCAATCAAGGAAGAAGTCTAAATACTTCAAACTAAGTACAATAAGAACAAACTTAACAAAATAGAGCAAGCTTAAGAATATACCTGTATTGAAAACTTCAACTTCTTTGCCTAGGAAGCTTCAAGTTCAGATCATGGGAGTGCTTAAACTTCCCAACTTTTCTTAGGGAAACAACAAAGTAGCTCCTAACTTAGAAGATTTAATTATTTTGTTTTGTTTTTTTGGATAAAAACAAAGAAAAAACAAGTTATAAAGTGCTAAAAGCAAGGTGGATAGTGTGAAATAATGGAGATGAACAAAAGGCAAAAGAGAAGAGGAGATGGGTTTGATGAATGAGTAATGTAAATCTGGATTTGTGTTTAATGTTCTTTATATGGATTAAATTAAGGAATATAATATATAGTTTAAGAGGGGTTTTCTTATAGTTTATTGATGATTAAAAAATGGGAAAAAAGAATAAGAACAAAATAGATGAGGATCTTCTTTACCTTAATGTGGGTAAGTTGTAAGTTCTTCACACCCACTTGTTTAGTTTAATTTGGAAAGACGGGTAAATCATCATATTTTCTTTGTTTTTTAGTGGGGATTTTCTACTATTACAGAATTCTAAATGTCTCCACTTATTTTTAGTTCTTCTTTTAAATAATAAAAAAAAATCATCTAATATATGACTAACATATATCATAGTTATACATGAACTTTTAATAATTTATGTATCATTTTTATGGAAAATTATTTGAAAAAAAAAACGAGAATTTTAAACTAACCTATATTTTTCTTTAATCAACTTCGTAATTTTACATCCGTAGTTCAAAATTAGTGTCCATCTAACTCCGAGAGGTTGGAAATCTAAATTGATAACTCCTCACTACAAGTGTTGAACCAAACTTACGTTTGATTAATTATTTAATTTCGTATTTGGAATACGAATTCAAAATTGGATTTAATTAAGTAAATTTGCGCTTGAATTTAAATAATTCTGATTAGAAATATTTCATAAATAAAAGGTATAGATTCATCTAACATTTATCTAAATAAACCATACTTTGTTAACATTAAAAGCTATACTTTAGGATCACACTCACTGGAATTATGTTGATGTATCATATATCTTGGTGAAATATAGAATTATGTTTTTGTTGGTTTAGCTTTTTTTTTTCCCTTTCTTTATTTAACATTTAAAATACCAAACTATCAACAAAAATGTGGTAAATGGTCAAATTTATCAACTGGATTGTTGAAGAAATTTTCTTTTAGAACCAAATATATTAGAGAAAAAGAAATCATTCATCAATAGCTAATTCTAGTTTTCATTGCTCAAAAATAAAAGTATGTTGACTTATTGGATACATTATTATTTTATTTATTATTATTATTATTGGGTATACAATTATTTATCTCACTTATGTGCACGTTTTCAAAGGTATACTACTACACATTTTAATTACGTAACATTTTTCTTGTAAAATAATAATGTACATCTAACTTAAATTTTGTCGATACACATCATTATACATGCATAATAATTCCATTCTATGAAGTATTGAATCTCCTTAAAAATAAAAAAAAATAAAATAAATAAAATAAAATAAAAGGTGCACCACCGAAAATGTGACTTAAATACAACATATCATCGGAAAAGTTTCAATAAAGTCATGTATGCATCATATGTGTAGACACTAAAGCCACATCTAGATGTGATAGAAATATAACATGCTACTAATCTTAATTTATATAAATTCGAGTATTTGTAATTTACCCTCTAAAATTCAATCCATTTCGACTCGAATATTAATATATATTTGTGCGGTAAAATTTAAGGTTAAACTCTATATATATGACCCTATTAAAATATAAATAAGAAATTGTAGCGCAAATCCGGTTATAATAATTAAAATTCAGGCTCTAATACATATAAAGATCTAACTAGAGGGTATGTATTTTATAAATTTGATGTTTGTATTTAATATTAAAAGTATTATAAAATATAACATAGATATATGATAAAATTATTAGTAGCCCTCTCATGGCTCCACACAAGATAACCTATATAGTTGTAAACTAACCTAGAAAACATTAATTTTGTCTACTATATTAACTTGGATCTACCTTAGCTACAATTTGAATATATATATATATATATATATATATATATATATATATATATATATATATATATATATATATATATATATATATATATATATTTTGCAGGTTCAACTTAATGTTAAATAATAGCGAAAAAAGACAAAATAAGGGTGAAAGCAAACTTTATTCTAATGTGGAAAGTGAATAGTGGGTAAACTTAATTACTATATAAAAAGAAATGGATAAAATAGTAATATGAGTAAGCACGCGTTGTCCCCTTTCACCACTGCAGCCTTTCTGTATCCCTTTCCTCCATCTGCCCTTTTTTTTTCATCTTAATATGGCGTTCAATGGTAATAAATAGTAAATATCGTGTAAAATAATTATATCATAAGTTATGGTTTTTTGTTTTGCACAAATTAAATATATCATCGTACTTATGGATTAATTATCAAAATGTCGATCATTTGTGAAGGTATAAACAGATTGCGAGCGAAACATAAGCTTACGAGTAATCAAACTAAAGTGGGAATGCTCGTATATTTGTATGTCCGGATGAGATGATGGGTGTATACAAGAATTTAGATTTTTTGGATTTAAATTTAAGATCTTATCTGCCGAAAAACTCCTTCCGTTTGGTTGTAACTCCGAAAACGAAAATGGAATGAAAACGAATCTAGTCTACATATGTACTTTGTTCATGAAATCATTCCGGTTGGTTTCATGCAAAATGTACTTGCTTACCCCTACTTTGTTACCCTATAGGGTATTAAAACTAATCAAAGTCTACTACAATTAGTTCAAACCACAAGGAATGATTCCCAACAACTTCATGAACAAGGGTGTACATATGGACTATATTCATTTCCATTCTGTTTTCGTTTCCGGAGTTTAAACCAAATAGGTCCTACATGTTTTAATAATTATTATACTATTTTGTTTTTGAATATATAATATATACTTATATATTTTATTTTATTTTAAAGTTTTCTTCCAAGTGAAAATATAAAACAAAACTTCGCCTTGAAGCCGACAAAGAAAAATAAAATTTTTTGGTTAAGAAGTTCGAATTTGGTCAAATTTACTTCTAACATACGGTTCAAAGTCTTTGTTGAATAACTTCAATTTCGAATTTGGTTTTAAATAATATTTTTTATATTTAATATGAAATTTGTTTTTTAAAAGAAAAATATATTAACAAAATTAGACTCAACTGATATAAGTAAGAGGTGAATCTAGGCAAAGAGAATGATTTTTTTTTTTAATGTTAGGAGTCTGAATTTGCTCAAATCTACTAATAATAAGGTACAATAAAAAGTCTTGTTTACAATCATATATTAGGTTATGTAGCTAGATATACACAAATGTTGCACATTGACCTTAGGGTTTTGGTTCTAGCCTCCCTAATTTATTCTACAAGCAATTCAGGAATTAGGGCATTTATTTTTTAGGTGTTTTTAGTGCAAATTCTCTTGAGATGTATTATATACACGACGTTAAAGTTCACATGGATCACAAAACTTGCAAGACGTCGGCATCTAGTTTGAGCGTTGGTGGATGTCGTCAACGTCCAATTTTTATTTATTTTTTCAGGGAGAAAAATACTAGACGACATGTTGTTTTGTAAATTTTTTGTTAAAGGACTCGAAAAATCCACTTAACTTTAGATTTTTCTTCTTCTTTTTTTCTGTACAAAATAGTACACACCCGCGCTGGTCGTAATAGAGCGACTTTCATGACTTATGGCTCATTCGATAGAGGTAGTTTATGGGTTGAAGAGATAATTGGGATGATATTTATAAAATATATTCATATGTATAGAGATAGATTATGGTTAACAAAACTTGGTTTAAAAGTTTATAAATAACTATTTTAATAGATTTACTTAATATATTTATAAATAAATAATATTTATCAGCCAGCACACCCATTTTTTATAAAAAAATAATTTTGGAAGAAAAAAAAAGGCGCCAGCGCTCACTAGCGGATTGTGATTCATTTTACATTAAAAAATCAAAGTCTGTGTATTTAGCTTTTTTGATTAATCTTTGGACTCTAATTCATTACTTCTCACTTCTTCCTTTTTATTGATTTACCATCAATTTAAAATGCAAAAAAAATATATAATTAAACAGAACAATTCTTATAACTTTGAGTTGAGTGAATCAGTTGGAGAGGAATTAGACATGAAATGAGGTGAGGATAATAAGACAGAGCATTTTTTATAGAGACCATGGATTATAGGATTTCACATATGGCCGTAGTACGTACAAGAGATCAAGTTAGGCTAACTAACTCAATCGCATTTCAAACATACGTTCATGTTCTTTGTGGGTCACTTAAATGTACAATTTTTATTTTTTAATTAGACTTTGTGGTATTTAATAAAGAATTAAATTCTTACCCACATTCAATGCATCCGATTCGATGTAAAGTTGGACAATTATATGTTAATTAATTATAATTAAGACAACGAGATTAGTCAAGTATACTACAAACGAACATCGTTTTTTCAAAAATATATAAATAAATAAAAAGGTCTTGGCTCTTGGGGAATCTCTTTTGTTTTTAAAGAGGAAATAATATTTCAATTTGGGCCAAATTATCTTCTCTAGATCCAATAATACACATAACACACTTCTCAATTATACAATAATATCTCCATCCCCACAAGTCCACGACCCACGTTGCCCCGCTGCTTTTTTCATTATTATAATCATTTTATTTTCATTGTTATGACTACTGTACATAAATTAAGGAATTTTAGTTTGGTTCGGCTTCGACCGGTTAGACCATATAATGTCGAGTTACAGTTGAGGTTTTGCAACATGGTTTGAACTGAACTCGGACCCGACCAGAATAACCGGTACAAATCCATACCTATGGGGGTTTTCCGGCTTAGATTTGGACCAAAAATAGAACCATAACTATGTGTATGTAGATCTGGACAAGTCTGGACTCAGACCGAACTTTTGAAAAAAAAAAATCAAAATTATTTATTATAAAAAATAAAATAAAAAAAAGAAGTACTACACCAACACGTGTAATGTAAGATCTAATGTTTCAGTCTGGAATTTTACCATCCAATTCTATAATTTACATATTTATTTAGACGGACAGTTCGGGTTGGACTCTCCGATCCGGATGGACCTAAAACCTTGCACATACCTATCCGGTTATGCAGACGGGCCAACCCACTTTGCCCACGTCCATGTATATTTTCATTGGTCAAGTTATCTGAACATGGACAGGCTAAAGCCCCATAGTGTCAATGTGTCATAATGGGCTGTTACGACCGAAACCGCTATAAAGGGAATAAGCCCAATAAGGCGCGCCATCCAAACACGTGGATGACGTGGCATGCTACGATCCTCTCTTCCCCAATCTCCTTCCCTTCCGATTGCAATCCTTATTCTCCAGGGAAAAAAAGAGCTTCCTTCATGGATGCTAATGTCCAAATTTTAAAAAATGAATATTAGAGAAACAATAATGGGTTCAGTCTCAACTCCAACGACGTCGTTTTGCTCTTCCTCATCGGCTCCTCGTCTTTGCCGACAACACTTGAGTTGTTGTAATAGTTTATCTTTCTCCACCAAGGTTCGACTTCAATTTCATTTTCCTCGGATTATAATTACTTCTTTATTCATGTTTTATTAAATTAATGATATGATCGTAGAGAAGGAGTTCATGGAAGAATATATCATGGAAAGAGAGTTGTTATGCGAGGGGCGAAGCTCATTTGGTTCAACATTTATCAAGTGAATTCACCAAAAAGCGCTCAAGAAATCGAAATCGTGCTAGTGAGTATCGCATTAATTGTGATCGAATTTCAAGCTAATCTTAATGTAATCTGATTCAATTCAATCCTAATGCCAATTCTCAAAATTTCAAGGCGTTGTGGTATCACCAAAAGCCATACTGCCATTAACAGAGGAGAGTGTAGAGAAGGTTCTCGACGAAGTGCGGCCAGGGCTAATGGCGGATGGAGGAAACGTGGCCTTGCACGAAATTGATGGATTAGTGGTGGTGTTGAAGCTTCAAGGAGCTTGTGGATCATGTCCAAGCTCAGCGATGACATTAAGAATGGGGATAGAGACAAGGCTTCGGGATAAGATCCCTGAAATCCTAGCTGTCGAACAGATTCTTGATACAGAGACTGGCCTTGATCTTAATGAAGAGAATGTCGAAAAGGTGACTTCTTTTATGAACCCTAATAATTTGTTCTTTAATCGTGAAGGTAAAGCTTATTTGAAATTCATGGTTACAGATTTTAGCAGAGATTAGGCCTTATTTGGCCGGTACAGGAGGCGGCGTGTTGGAGCTGGATGGGATCGATGGATATGTAGTGAGGGTGAAGCTTAGTGGCCCTGCTGCAGGCGTTATGACAGTTAGAGTTGCGCTTACGCAGAAGTTGCGAGAGAAGATCCCTGCCATTGGAGCAGTTCAGCTCATTGACTGATCACTATGGTTATTTCTGTCGTAGAATTTTGCTCTCCTTTTATTTACTTGGTCTTCAGATTTGGTAATACGTAGTCCAATCTACATATGTCTGCATAGGGATTGTCGGGTTAACCCGACTTCTCGTAAGGTGCAGCTGCTGGCGGGTGATCGGGTTAACTCCCGATCAGAAGCTCATATGCAAGCACAAAACATGAGTTCTTCAGCCTCCAAATACCACAAAAACTAGAAAACATTTGAGAAATCAATTTGTATTTCACTGCCTCAGTAAAATCCATTGATATCATATGAATGTAATTTCCCCAAGTAGGTCTCCCTGCAAAAGCAGAGTCTTGGATCCACTACACCTCATTCAAGAGGATTATATCATCACTGGCAAAACAAGTTTCGACAAACATAAACATATCATCTTTAAAAAGATACAAATTTGAGATAAACTGATTTATATATTCACAACATATAGACTCAGATGCAAACACAGGTTATCAATCATGAATTCTCTGAAGCAGAACTGGCAATTTAGCTGTTAATCATTAACCTCATAGTCAATAACTAAATATTTGCAATTCATTGATGTTAAATCTAAAGCAAAACAAGATAGACTGGCTCATATCAAGAAATTCAACCATATTGAAATCCTTTGCTTCATTGAATTGATAAATTCTCAGAAGCGCGGATGAATTGTAATCATCTCCAATTTAAACAACAAAGAAATATTCCAAAACCCTAGAAAATTTTAAGAAACTGACACGAATTGCTAGTGCCATGGGCCCGTCATCTTCATCGATGAAATACATTCAGAGAAACCCGGAAACCCGGATTTAAACGTGCAGAACAATATAATTGACATATGAAGATTGAAGAATGAGATACATCTACACAAAACAATTACTATCACAGGGAGGCTAAAGCTACAATGGAGGAAGATGATGGTAAGAGCGGATTAAATCGTACTATAAAACCTTACAAAAAGGAAAATTGCGCTACTTGTAATGGGCCATCAATTAGGCCCAAATTGGGATATTGTTAATGGGCCGTCAGATGGGCTTATGGGCCCAACTAATGCTAGTCTATGGCTGCCCTCTTTCACCATAAGGTCCCGTAACCTAATGAATTTGGAAATATCGGTTCAGTTAACGAAAGACGAAAGATATGCGGGATTCGATTCGGTTTTCTATATTGTTTTAACTTAATCATATTCTAAACAAATTTTTAAATATAATTTATCATGCAAAAAAAATATGTCTAAACAAAGACGACGTTGACTCATTACAACAACTCGAATTCACTCCAAAGTCCAAATCCATGATGAACTGACATGTCTTGACTTGTAGTTTGGATGAGTTGAACCTAGGATTGCTCGGGCTGGAACTTTGGTCATAGCATGGAACGGAATGTTCTTGTTAGATCAGATCTGTACTAAGTATTCAGATTCGGACCAGCTAGTCAAATTTTTAAGGGTTACAATCTAAACTGCCCACTTCAACAAACAACAAGGTGACATTATCAACGTATACATATCACAGAGCTAAAGGAGGTATAAATAATTGAATCCCACTGTTAATAGAAATCCTTGAGCAGAAGTAGTCACAAGGAAAGTAGAAAAATGCTTACAGAAAAAAGAAGCATAAGTGTATCCACACAAACTCATACTAGCGTCCATTCTAGCTACACTAGGCATTGTATACAAACCGGATAAAAACGACGCAGCGTATATATACATAAGATTCTCGTACATTCATGTCGACAAATTGGTTCCATCAATAGTCATCATCATAATCATCCCTGCGTCCGCCAAGGAACTTCCTAACAACAGCGGAAACAGCTCCAAGAACAATGAATAGAACAAAAAGATCAAACCCGCCTCCAACACCAACAGCAACGCTTGGGCCAGGCATGAAGAAGGAAAATGGAGACCATCCCCATCCACCATAGTATGGGGCCCCAAACCCGAACCCGTATCCTCCAACTAGTGGTGGAGCAACTGGCGGGTTCACATAAATGTTGGTCCTGATCAAAAGAAAGATTTCCTTAAGCATGATCATGATACACATTGATGCATGGAATCCATCCTTTGATGCAAACAGAGTAAAAGGCAAATGTTTATAACACAATTTAGCAGACTGAGAAGTAGAGCATTAGATATTGCAAGTTTAAAGAAAACAAAAATCCATTTATGTACAAATATATCCATTGACATTTATCAACTATCTCCATTGAGCCTCAAACCACAAGCTATGTTCGTCGAAATATGTCAGTCTGGAATCAACCTGGACACTTATCCAACTACATCAGCCATTATTTACATGGTTTTGCTAAGATAAAGTTATAAGGAACGGGAATGCAAAAGATGTGAATTCCATATATGTAATCAGTAGCCAATGCTTTAGGAAAGGTTTCATTAAGTCCACATTTCTAATGTTATACAGTAAGAACTCAACTGCATGACCAATAAACAGTGAGAATCATAAATCATCCTAAGTTGTAAATTTGTCATACAGATCTCCACCGGTAACTTCTAACTTCAATCAAATCACCTTTTTCATGCATAGTTCAAATTTCGTATGCATGATCCACATCCCCTGGTAGTGGAAACATTTGCTTTTGCTCAGAACCAATATTTATGTCAACCCCTAGTGGGCCCAATCCAATCCGTGGGCCAATTTTCGGGTTTGGTGTTCCATACTATGGTGAATGAGGTGGATCTCCATTTCTTGTGTTCATTGCCTAGCCCCACCCCTACTCATGAAATTGAGTACATCAACAGTTTTCAGTGTTCATGATAAGATCATGATTTTTCATTCAGCAGCCACTCACAGTGTTGGGTTTGCAAACCAGTGTTTTGCATTAATCAAGTGAACAGGATGAAACTAGACCTGTGTTGTTTTCTATGTCGAGGAAGGTGTTGTTGGCACTTGAATTTTAAGTGTTGTGTGAACTATATCGTAGAAAACAACACTATTAAGCAAGACAAGTGGGCTATAGAAAATAGCATTGTACTGCCAAACAATAATAACCATCCCCGTCTTATTGCCTTGATCCTAGCAAACCCAAAATTAGCATACAAGTGGGAAATTAGTGCAATTGACACACTTAGCATCACAACTAGGGGACGAGGGATGAAAATCTGAAAGAGTCCTGATTCTAAAATGCTTACTGGAATGAGGGGCTAATCAGCTAAAAAAACTCAGGCCAAAACACTATGATCACTAGCTATGCACCTACCTCAGTCATTGGAGCTCTAACACGACATTAAAACAAGCTGGTTTCATCAGAAAAACTATAGCAGCAGAAATCCATGAACTAATGCAATACAAAATTGAGAGATCAATTAGCAGCTTCTTGAGGATCATAATTTGATTTCGAGTTTCATATTGCTACGCATCATATTCTAATAAATGACTAAGCTGAGTAGCTATACAGCATATTGACACATGAAACGTATCGTTTTTGTAAAGAGCAGAAAGCAAATAAAACAAGCAATTGTTTCTCGGTTACAACACTTGCAGCCTGTAGCATGCATTAGGCATAAGCATGTTGCATTCTAAAGTTGAATTAAACAAGGTACAACATGTACAATTATATCCATAACACTTGACTAACTATACTCAATGAGCTTGATCAAACCCTTACTACAACATATTCATTGAAAAATGTCAATATGGAACAAAACTAAACCACCCAACCATATATATAAGTATACTATTAGAAACATCATATTTCCCTTATCTGACTTTTCTATACATAAAATCATTTCTTTTACCATAAGTTTCTACAATCGTGTACAGCCAAAAATATATAAAGATGTCAAGAACAAATAATGGCTCCCATGAATTATGAAAACATGCGAATCATCAAACTAACACAACAGTGCAGTTCCTATAGAATATTGATATTCATATGTCTGACAGCTTTTAAGGATAACTGGAATTCTAAAGATACAACTTCCATATTGTGCTCATTAGGCAATAAGCAATGCTCTCAGCAAATAAAATCTTTTGCATACATAGTTTCCAACGAATCATCGCCTCCAACAAGTTGCATAGAAAAAGGTTTTTTTTTATGGTAAGTCCAGAAATTTAACACCACAAACTCTAGAGGGACAGTAATGTATCCCATTTTCATTTCCTGCAGAACTGTGGAAACACTGAGATTACGAGTGTCTTATGTAAAACCTATGGTAACTATATAGCTGAAATTGACGTCTCCCCATGTCCATAATTGTTTCTTTTTTACATGAAACATAGGCTACAGCTCAATTCCATCATTGTAAATGGACAAACCTACTATACCCAACCCCACCTATTACCTCTAACTACAATCAAATGACTTTTTTCTCACACATAGATCAGGTTCCATGAAGCACAGGACAACACAGTTCTTAGCCTTATCCATGACACTGAGTACCCTTTTTGTAATCAATTTCAAATTAAATCACCCTAAGCCAAACAATTATACACCCAACACAACAGAAAAGCAAAACAATCTTTCCTAAAATCTAAAACCAACCATAGTAGCCTAATAGCATTTATTATTTCCACAACCCAACTGAAGTAGACAACCGTTCAAGTGATTGACTGAAAGCCAACACTGAAATAGCTCAAAATTTAGAGGGTTTACCTGGAATTATTGATTCTAGGTCCAGAAGAGCGAGGAGCCGAGGATCTGAACGCTTGACCACCAACCCTACCACTAGTCTTAGCAGCATAAGCATCCTGTACTGAGCCAAGGGTCAAAACCCCAGCTGTTAAGGTCACAATTGCCAGCTTTGCTAACTGATTTTCAGGTTTCCTGAAAAAATAATAGAACAAACAACACCCAAATGAAAAAAAATAAGAAATCAAAAACCCAAACAAATAAATTACAAGACTTTATTGATAAAATTCACCTCGAGGCGTCATTTGGGTCCTCTTTGGAGGAGTTCTTGCAAGACACGACGACGAAATTGTTTCTAAATTTGGGTTTTGGTTTGTGGATAAGACGAAAGAGGGCATTTCCAAAGAAGCCCTGATTTGCTGCCGCCATGGATATCATTTGTTCCTTCCCTTTATGTTGGTGAAATGAGGTAGCAACTAGAAACGAACTGTGGTGTCAGTGTGGTCGGATTTCGGAGGAGATAAACACTTGCCAATTTCTCTGTCCCTGCTCTATTTTAATATTAATTTATTGCCAAAATCTGGTAAAAGGTTGGGAAAATTGCACTAAACAGCCCAAATATTCGGGTAAGTTGTTAAAGCTGTCCAAAGCATATGAACTTCACAAAAGATCCCTTGAGATCACCTACATATATGATAACTTATGCAACTACACTAAATATTAGGATAAATTATGTAATTTTTATATTTCATTTTACAATAAAAAATCAACTTTAAACCTGAATCAATTTGTTAGTATGTTGGATTTGTCTTCTCTCTTGTGAGATTGTAAAGAGAGACATGTGGCTTAATACTAGTGGCACTTGGAATGTTCAAGAATTGGCAATCCTCATATAAGATCACTCAAGGCCCAGCAAATTACACGACATGCTGAGATCAAATGGTCCAAAGAAAACATCGTCGATATACCTTTGAATCGAGAGTCCGTGTAAAAGTGGTAGAGGTCAATAATACTCGACGGTCATGCGCAAACGAATCGTTGATTAGTCTAAATCAAGCTTTTAACTATCCGGGTTGAGCTCAAACGGATCCTAGATCTTATCGATTATTTGGTTGTTTAGTAACAGAATATAGTTACGGCAATTGCCAAGTGAGAGTAACATGAACTAAGTTGAAAAATTAAATTAAAAACATACAACAGAAGCTCAACTCATTAAAGCCCCAACACAAACCATCCTCCTTATCCTTTATAAACAAACTCTACGACATACCATAGAGATAACATAAGAGTTGAGCAGAAGATGAGGAGAAAGACAAAAGAGGATCAAATAGCAAATAACAATCTCCAAATCCTCCATGACTCATGACCAATTCTTTTTTTAAAAAAACAAGAAACACTAAAAGTTTTACTAACAGTTTTGTTAACTCCTCTCTGATCCCCCTCCAAATTTAATCCATTCACAAAATTGTTTGATGGATTAGAGTCTCTAGACAGTGTAGCTTTGCTGGATCGTCTCGATATCGATTCCTTTGAGCTTCGCAACTGACTCAACATGGCCCTTGAGGGTTTGAAGCTCTCTCAGCCTTGCCATCTCTGCTCGTCTTCTTGCTTGCTCGGCTATCTCGGATAGTTCCCTGTAACTGCTCTTCTCTGAGAACATGGCGTTGGTTGTTTGTGGTGGCTGCAGACCGTGTAGTGTCCTTTGCGCGAGTGCCCATTGTGCTTCCCTCTCTTCTTTTCCGTAGTCTTTCTTGGTCGTGAATGCAGTCTGTGTTTAAAAGAAGCATTAGATATCAAACAGACCATAAGAAAATGAATGTAATCTTAGGTGATCAGCTTTACCTTGTTGTCGAATAGGCTGAGCCACGCTTTTCCGCTCAAGATGTAACGGATAGCGAACTTAAGCAAGTCGAGTGGGAAGTAGAACACGAGACTGTAAAGCCAGACAACACCGGCCCATCCCCATCCCATACCTTGGATTCTTGCAAAGCCCCAGTTAGCATACACAGCAATGAGAGTAGCCACCTGATTAAGAGTTATAATTACCTTATTAACAAATCTTGATTCCTGAGAATGCAGTTGAGAGTGAAAGAAAGAGTTTGGGTCTTCTTCTTACCAGTTGAGCGATGAAAAAGGCAGTGACTAGCAAAAGACCTGGACGTTCAACGAACGACCAGCTACGAGAACGAGTCACAAAGATCAAGGCTTGACTCACTACACTGACTTGGAGATACAGAGCAGCCATCATCTCATCTTCACTGTGCCTTATAGGTCGGACGCCAAAGGTGTTCTACAAGAAATGGAACATGAAATAGGTAAATAACATGATCATCTAAATTATGTATGAAACATTGACAAGAATTGTATCTACCGGGAAGAAGTCGGTTTCCTTCATTGCCCAAAAGAAGATGACAGTCATCAATGCTAAGTAGCCTCCAAGAACAACACCAGTTGCAAAGATTTCCTTCAACTTCCAGCTGTCAGGGATTGGAGAAGGCTTTACGCGATCCTTTGAGATGGTCATAATTGTTCCTAAAAGGTACAAAAAATGCATCAAAAATTCAGATTTCAACTCATTCTAGTTTTAAAGAATGCTCAAGAAATTCGGTGTGAAAAGAAGCATACCATCATTGAGAATGGCAATGATCAAGACCATGAAAGGAGAGAAGTCGTACTTCCATATCAATGCAATGAACATAAAACCAAACTGCAGAGTAAAAGGGGGTGACAATCATCAAACGAAACACTCCGGTAAATCTTAATATAAAATGGATCTAATTTAGGATCAAGTACATACCACAATACGAATTGTGATGGAAACAGCATAGATCTGTATTAAGGAAAGCAAAAAAAGAGAGATAAGTCATGACACATTGCATTCAGAGAAGTTAACAGCAATAAAATACTATTCACATTCCTAAAAGTTGTTTATGAGAGGAAAGTTCTTACAGTGTAGTTCTTCATTCTTTGGAAAATGGCTCTGCTAGTTAGCACAGCGCTAATGATGACACTAAGCCCTGGTTCAGTCAAGACAATGTCAGACGCGCCTCTTGCAGCATCAGTGGCATCAGCAACTGCAATACCAATATCTGCCTTTTTAAGGGCAGGGGCATCATTTACACCATCTCCTGTCATTCCAACAATATGCTTCTTCTCTTGCAACTTCTTGACGATCTCATACTTGTGCTCTACAAAGAACAAATGCCAACCATGTTAATAAACGAGACACAACAAACTATAAAAATATACTATGCGCTAGAAAGAATAAAATAAATTCATCACCTGGGAAGACCCCAGCAAATCCATCAGCTTTCTCGATCAACTCATCCACAGGGAGACCACCAAGAGCCGGGTCCTTGTCATGGCCAAGTAGAGCAGAAGAGGGATACATGTTTGTTCCCATACCAAGTCTTCTACCGGTTTCCTTACCAATGGCAAGTTGATCACCTACATGAACAAGAAACAATTACTTTTTCTATGCATATAAATAAATAAACAACACAAGTTAGCCATTAATATCTTAAGCATGATCTTCTTACCAGTAATCATCTTGACATTCACACCAAGGTCAAGAGCTTTACGGATGGTCTCAGCACTGTCGTGCCTAGGAGGGTCAAAAAGCGGAAGCAACCCAACAAATTGCCATGGTCCACCAGGACTGTCTTTACTCTTCTCAGGAACTTCCTGTAAATTTTATAACAAATAGCTATAATGAAACATGAAAAAGATAAAAAGATATAGTGAATGACTTGAATGTTCTGTCTCAAACCTGTCTTGCAACGGCCAATGAACGAAGTCCACGTTCAGCAAACTTCTCAATGACAGAATGGACTTTCTTTCTAACATCTTCCTTGCAGTTGCATAGGTCTATGATCTGTTACAAACAAACATGGAATAAGAATAGGCTGGTGGTGATAGATGGATCGAACTTTGTCAGGAGTGTTGAAGCAACTATTTTGGAAATCTGAGTTTTACCTGCTCTGGTGCACCTTTGCTAGCCCTGTGCCAGTTTCCTTCATTGTCAATGTAAGTTAAAGCTGTCCTCTTGTCTACCGGGTTGAAAGGGAGGAAATGCACCTCTCTGATTCCAGCTCTTGCCTGTACATGAATTGTGTACATTTGAGAATACAGCTATAATAATTGAACTTCATATCAGGTCAAGAACAAAATAAATTAAAGAATATGCCATACCTCCTTTGGATCAGCAAGCATCCCAACCATGGCAGCATCAATAGCATCTTGGTTCTCAACTCTTGATGCTCTGGCAGCTAGAAGGATAACGTAATCTTGGTCTACACCTTTGGCAAAGACCTCAACAAGGTTCCTATCAACACTCAACTTATTAAGGGTCAAGGTACCAGTCTTATCACTACAAAGAACATCCATTCCAGCCATTTCCTCAATAGCTGTCATTCTCTTTGTGATAGCTCCCTGTTGAGATAACCTGTGAGAGCCAATAGCCATTGTAACAGACAACACTGTGGGCATGGCGATGGGAATACCACCGATCAAAAGCACCAAGAGGTTGTCAATCCCACTCCTGTACTTGCGGTGTTGGATTGGGTACATGACAATCACCTCAATGGCCATCCCAATAGCAATGGAGCAGATACAGAAGTTCCCGATTGCTGTGAGAACCTTTTGGAAGTGACCAACTTGATTAGTGCTGTCCACCAAATGGGCAGCTTTACCAAAGAAGGTGTGCACACCAGTGGCTATCACAACTGCTTCGAGTTCACCTTGTTTACAGGTTGAACCAGAAAAGACTTCATCCCCTGGGCCCTTTGTGACAGGAAGAGACTCTCCAGTTAAGGCAGATTGATCAATCTTTAAAGGATCCCCTTCAAGAAGACGGGCATCAGCAGGAATGATATCTCCTAGTTTCACACTAATGATATCTCCAGGGACCAGAATCGCGGCATCTTGCTCGCTCCAGCGACCATCTCTAAGCACCTATAAAGCAAAAGTAATGGTAAATTAATACTGCCTCGTTTCTTGCTACTTGTATTAAAAGCTAGACAATTAAAGCTACCTTCGTTTTAGGAGCAAGACCAGCCATGAGAGCAGCAGCGGCATTGCCGGCATTGTTTTCTTCAATGAAACTGATAGTAGAGTTGATAACCAACAAACAGATGATACCAAGAAAATCTTGCCAATCTGGAGGTTTGTTATCACCATTAGCCAGAGCAATAGCCATAATAGCTGCAGCCTCCATGACCCATGAAAGTGGATTCCACATAAACCCGAGAAACTTGAGGATTTTGCTTTCCTGTTTGTCAAAACACGAAAAACATCTCAAAAACTCAAACAAAACAACATGCTGAAATTCCTTATCAGCATATAACCTACTTATTTATAATCTGTACACTAACCTTCTTCTCTTCGAGCTTGTTTGGCCCGAAGATTGCAAGCCTGCTGTCTCCCTCCTCGGCAGAGAGACCTTCCCTGGAACATTTCAGTTGTTCAAAGACTTCTTCAATTGGAATGTGTTCCTGTTACAATAATTTGATTACTATTAGCACCGATACAATCACAGCATACATAGATAAATCAATACACTGATTC
This sequence comes from Fagopyrum tataricum, assembly GCA_002319775.1. Classification (NCBI taxonomy): domain Eukaryota; kingdom Viridiplantae; phylum Streptophyta; class Magnoliopsida; order Caryophyllales; family Polygonaceae; genus Fagopyrum; species Fagopyrum tataricum. The sequence goes on from CM008280.1 coordinate 58,883,397, forward strand.
TCTGAAATATGTTCCTTAGTGTGAACTGATTAATGTTATGAACAGTCAAATTAAAAATGAATAAATAAATAAGTCAAAATGAATGCAGGAAATCCGGTTGCGGTTAGTACGGGCAAGAAAGAGAATAGTAGTAAGAACTAAAAAGCCAGGGCAGTCACGCCTTCTACGGCAAGTGGTGGGTTACTCCAATCATCTTCTATCCACGTGCTAGATGCGTGTTTCCTACACGCGCATATGGTAATTAATCCCTTAGTTTGACATTACGATACCCAACACCACCGTCCCTCGGCAGTAAAAGTGCTTCTGACTTTTAACCCGGAGCGTATAAAACGATGCGCTTGGATGCGCCAACGCTCTACTTTGTCCAGTAAAGCTCGTCGTATTAAAGGGTACCACGGAAAGTAGCTAAATAGTATCGTACCATTCAGTTCACCATTTCTTTTATTCTATGGCAGACCTAATTACAGTACCAAATACAGAATACTGTACTTGGAAACATTATATTTAATTAATTGTCAGTGCATGAAATTGTTTCAAATTTGTAATGCATTAAATTTAAAATACTGGGTACTATATTAGATCAAACAATGAATTCATAACATCTACACCATCCCTGTCAAACCAATCGATAAACAACATGTACACGAAACTGACATGCTGTATGACACCATGGAAACTTTGACGGTTGAAGATGCGGCCTTATCCCGTGCATGTGGGTGTGAGGGCAGCGTATAATTTAACACAACCCAAAGTTTGACCTTTATTTTTATTCTATTTTAATTTTTCATTTTACTTTTCACCCACCCCCAATAGTTCTCCCAAACCACACCTAACCACAAAATTAATAATAATATAAAAATATATATGTGCAACCAGAAGAGCAGCTTTATGCCAGTAGAAGAAAAAAAAAGGCAATTTCGAGTAAAATAAAACTAACAGAATTGATTTCGAAATCGGAATCGAGTAAACTAGATGAATATACAGTCGAAAACGCAAGCCTCAATTATTTTTCGATCAAAGTAAAATAAAATCGAATCTCTGAGCATTAAGCACAATCCCGGAAATTACAGAATCAGCAGCAAGGATTGAGACAGAGCATCAAACACATCAAAAATCTCAACGATTAACTTAAGAGAAGAAGGAGATATACCAGATCAACAGCTTCATTCTTTATGTCCTCCAAATTCAAGCCCTTTGCAGCCATCGTTGCTTATATCGGAGCAGAGATCGGTGAGAGTTCACCGGAAAAGATCGTAAACCAGAAGAGCAAAAACCAAATCGGTGATTATAGGGAGAGAACCATCCGATGAACTTTCTCTATCCCAAGAAAACTGAAGGAGAGAAAAAAGAGGTGCAAACAATGGGATTCTCAGCTCAACCCTACAAGCCTTCCTTTTATACTAACGGAAGGGGTCCCATGGGCCTTCACACAAGTGGTCTCCCCTCTCTCCTTCTATCTTTTTTTTTTTACAATTTAATTTTTCATCGGATATGATAAAATTTTGATTTTTATATGAAATATCCTCTCTCTTTTTTACGGGTTTAATATCTACATTGACCGGTGGTGAGTAATTAGAAACCTAATGCGCTAGTTTTTTTCTATTTACATAAAGATTATTTCCTTTTGAAAACAAAAATTATCTTTAAAATTCTTGTTTCATATAAAACTAATATAAAATCGAAAAAAATCATCTTTTTTCTTATAAAATTATACTACTAAATTTTATGTGATAATTTAACATTTTTAAAAACCTATATATATACAATCTTATATCTATTAAAGGAGAGTATTTTTTCTTCCCGTTCTCAATTTTTTTCCAAAAAAGTTATTTTTAATTAAAATATAAATCGACAATTTTAATAAATCCTAATAAAATTTGAAAATCTTATCATCTTATCTTATCTTATCTTATAAGTATTAAAGGGGAGACTCTTCTTGGTACGTGTCGTGTCAGAATTCACGTCGTCTAAAATATTTTTTAAAAAGTTAATATCTTACGTTAATAAAAAAAAGTCATATTAGTTAAGTTTAAAAAAAGTTAGTAAATATTTTACGTTAATAAAAAGTCCTATTAATTAAGTTTTTTAAAAATAGAAATATTAGTAAATCTTTAACGTTAATTAGAGTTAAAAGTTTTTTTTTTAAATTAAAGAATTCAAAACTTGACCTAATGTACATTTGCAAAAATATAAAATCAAGTTCATATATAATTCTTTTAATTATTTATATTTTGTATGTCGATTATTTTCTAATTCTAAATTTTTCATATTTAAAAAAAAAACTTAGATAACCATTTTTTGACCTATAAATATATCATATATGTTTATCTAATTTTTCATTACAATCAATATATTTATATGAGAATTTAGAATTTAAAAAAATATATTAACAAATAAATACATCTTATCCAATATTATTCAAAACCCTGCACAATGTGCGGGTATTACAATAGTCTTATATTAAAGCGGTCCGTGAACTTACATTTTGATTCAAAAATTTTTGCATCCACCTCATTACAAATGTCGTCTAATTGTTAAAACATATCACATTATTATTTAGTATAATTAATTACTTATTATTTTAAGAACTCACATTCAAGTAATTTAATTTTACTTTAGTAATTTTGTTAAAACTCAATTAGTATAAATAGAGGTTGTCCTTTTTTTATTATCACATCGGTTATCAAGTAAAATAGTGAGATTGGAAACTTAGTGCAAATTGAGGATTTAAAGATTAAACAAATCATACATTTATAGATAATTTGATTAATTTTAAGTATAACAATTATTCATCATACTATGAATTTTGATTAATTTCAAGTATAATAATTATTCATCGGATTAATATATGTCGTGTTGGTTGTTTACAGGATTATTTTTATAGTTATCTTTCACAATTTACTTAATAGTTTTTTAAGTACCTCATTTTAAAAAAATGCAGCTATAAGTTAAGGTAACAATTTATCAAATTCTATCTAATCAATTTATAGTGATTTATAGAAAAAAAAATACGCAAGTGATTCACCTAATTAATTATTTATAGTTTTTTTAACATAAAAACAATATACATTTTATTTTAGATAAAATCCGTACAAGATGCGATAATCGATTTTTAATTTAAAAAAAAAGTGTTTGCAAGGTTTCGAAATCGGAGTTGAATGTGGGGTCAGTTGAGTTCATATGAATACCTAAATAATAAAATCGAGTTTGATTCGAATTATATCAATTATAATTTTAGATGCATTTGATTTGGTTTGTCCGGATTGGACTATTTTAGTTGGATATCTTTAAAATATTTTGTTCGGTCAACCAAAATATGTTGTTATCTTTCTGATATTTTGATGAGCAGATACTTTTATTTTGAACTATGATATAATGTAAAATTATATGTATAGATTTTTAAAAAATATGATGTATAATCCTTATTTGGGGTGTTTTGATTCGTGTTTTAAATTTTGGTTCTTGTTTCAAATCGGATCTATATTGAATTTCGTTATAGTTCGTGTTTAGTAATATTTGACTAGTTTTTTTTTTTTTTGGTAGAAGGAGAGGCAGTGGTCTCCGGCGCATTTGACATCATTATTTAAAATACAAGAGACACCCTCCGGAGGGTCAGACAATACATGAAAGCCCAAAGGCAAAGTAAAAGCATAAGAAGCAAGAAAATCTGCAGTTTCATTCGCCTCGCGGTAGGCATGACGAAATTGGATAGACCAGTTTCTTTTAATAAAGTCATGACATCTTAATGTCAGACTAGCAAGGGGATGACAAGAGGGTGGTAGTGGTTTACGCAGTAGTGTTATGACCAAAAGAGAATCGGTTTCCAACTGTACTGACCGGAAACCACTATCTCACGCAAGTACCAGTCCATAGTAGATACCCCATAGTTCAGCCATAGGTACCGTACATAGACCGATATTGACGCAAAAACCCTTCTGCCATTCCCCTTTATTGTTCCTAATAACGCCCGCTGTTGTAGCATGCCCCTCTTGATTCCGTGCACCATCCGTATTAAGCTTCATAACTCCCCTTGACGGAGGTTCCCGCTTGACATAAGAAACAAGTTGAGACGTGCTAATTGCTGGAGATAAAATATTACCCCAACTATCCATAGAATGCTTAGTTAGAGAACGGATATGATCAGCACGATTCCCCACGACAACACCATTACGGAAAATGATATCATTGCGCCACTTCCAAGTCCACCAAATTCCTGCAATAAAAAATTTCTTCCAAATAATACCAAAGGAGCAACGAGTAGGTGAAAGAAGATTACCTCGTATCCAAAGAGTGAAAGACGTATTAAAAAATCCGGCAATATCAACTGGGGGCCGTAATTGAATCCACATTGAACAAACGGCCAAACAATCACGAAATAAATGTTCCAAGGTTTCTGGGTCCTGCCGACAACAAGGGCAAGTCGAAGTGCTACGCAAGTGACGTCGGTGTAGCTCAACATTATTTAGGACACCACCGTGGAGAAGTTTCCAAAAGAAAACCCGAGAGCGTTCTTGTGACTGGGATGACCAAAGCGCATCAAAAAGTGGCCCATCATTGTGTTGTACAATTGTAGATTGACGAAGAGACCTATAAGCCGAAGCTATAGTGTAGTTATGTCTATTACAAGTTGTTATTCCTTTTGAATTGTATAGTCACATGTCAAAATCAATTGAATACCAAATATTGGGCTTGAGTTTTCCAAACTCGGTTTCAAGATCGAGTTAGGACTCAACAATTACTCTAATAGATAAAATATTTGAAGTAAACTCAAATTAAAGATAACGCGTGGGGAAAAAAAACTATAACGTAATCATCTTAAAACTATTCGCAAGACCACAACTCAGATACTCTACGTTTCTTTATTTTAAGAACAAAAATTATAGAAAATATAAAACTTTTATCTGAATTATTATGTATTTTATCGAATTACTTTTTAACTTTTCTAACTTTTCTGTTGAGAAATTTATGGTATCCCATTAAAAAATTAAAACCTAAATACTGATTTTTAAACCTAAATTGAAGATTGAGATAGATATTGGAGAAAATTTTAACCCTATCTTGTAATTAAGGTAGAAAATAAGCTGTGATTTTGATAATTTCGTAAATTTACAATGTTAGAGATAATTTGGTTTCTCTAATAATCGACCCTTTCTTTCTCTCTGTGACTTTTTTATCCTCATCTTGATTGCCTTGGAGTTCCAACAACCCTTTGCGACCTCACGGCCGTCACAAATAGTGGACTGCGCTGTAGTCTTCCGTCCATCTTTTTCTAAAATGCAATTATTTTTTAATATATAAAAAAGAAGGAATATTGCAACGTGGCCAAGCAATTTTATAAGATAAAAAAATTTAAATTATTATATTTATTATAAGTTGACCGTTGCATTAACGTTATTCTCTTAACCTGACCCTCCGTCTTGATTGATTATTGAGTTCACAGTCTGAATGACACATTACATTGTCCATGTACAGTTGATTAGTAGTTGTTTTTTGACAAAATTATTCATTTCAAGGCCTTTAATTTTGATTAATTACATTATTATGAATGCACTTACCATAAATACATTTTTTTTACCGCATATGTTATAGGCAAATTGTAATTATTTTAAAGCCATGATAGTGCTAATACACTCTCTCTTTTTTTTCATGTATATATTATCCTTATAATCATCTATATTTCTATGATTAAAAGTTGCCACATACATAATGGTGAAATTCCAGTCGTAAAAAGGGAATTAATGTAGATACTTAGTACACTTATGATTAAGGGGTGTTAATCTCATTCATAACAAAGATTTGTAACAATCTCCGTTGACTCTCTCTTTCATATTTAAAAATTATAATAGGGGTGAGGCCGGTGGGCACAGGACGGGATTGAGGTCATCCCACGTCCCGTTCCGACTATCATGCATTGAACGGGTTCAGAACAAGCCTTGTGTTTTTTAGATGAATCTTGTCGGTTCTATTCCGGTTGGGACCGGGACAGGATGTGACGGGATCAATCCCGCTTGATCTTATTTATAGTGTTTAAACTTTACAATTTTCACACAAAAATATTCGTGTATACTATACTTTAACCAAAAGATAATAATTTTTTTCATTAATCCATAAAAACATATTACACAATCTCCTCAAAATATAATAACTTTTATTTAAACATTCAAACTATAAGAAATTACAAATACATTTAAGTTATTTGTCTATTTGTCGGTTTAGACTTGCATAATTATATTTTTTAATATATAACTATTTTTTCGTGTTTAGAGATTCAATTTTATTTATGTATTACGTTAAAAATTTAGTAGACAGGGGACGAGATGTGCCTAGCGGGATGAAAAAGTTGAGAGTCGTATATTGTCTTATATTTTTGGCGGGGCATATGCTGGACGGAAATACTATTTTTTATGAAATTTTGCCGGAATCGGGACAAAACCGGAACAAGATCGGGATTTGAAATTTATGGCCACGCTGCATTATAATTTGAACCATGTTTTTTTTTCTCAATTAATATTTGACTTCTCACATTATCATATTCATGTTCTAATGACGCGGACTGAATATTCTAGCTCACAACCGTGCGACACTTAGTCGTTTGGGGTTGTCAAATGACTAAGTCGAGCCTTAATTCGAGGGACTTGTTTCGAAAACGCTTGCTAGCGATGACTTAGGAAATTAGAGATTTTGTATGGACAAAGAAAGATTTGTATTGCTTGAGAGAACTTTAAAAGAGAGAATTTTGCTTGGATGATTTGCAAATGAGGGGTGACCTCCCTATTTATGGACTTGGCCACCTCCTTGGCTAGGACGGATCCGGAATTACACAATCCTAAAGAGATCCGGAACTTCTTGTTGGATAAGGCTCTAACCTTCTATAGAATTCAAAACCTTCTCTACAAGCCTTGACAAGCTTAGAGAATTCCCGAGAGAACTAGAATATTCCGGCTTTGTCAAGACAATGTCGGGGTGTTCTCCGTGCCTCTATAACGTTCTGGAACTTGGTCCGTGTCATTCTCCCCAATGAATCTCGCGACATCCTCGTTGCGGTTGTCTCGTATGCCTCAATTTTGTCCCTGAATTTCCATAGAGATTCAGTTCGTTCCCACGACATCTCGGTGTCGGGTAAGCCTCTCCATCGGAATAAGTATTCTAATCTTTGTCGTCGGTATTGTCCTGTTGCACGCGGTCAGACATGATCTCTTCGACTTGTTTGTCAAATGAGGTCTTGATGCCCATTGGTGCCTATTGCGCTTGTCCCCTTGCTTGGTCTTCCTTGTCCTCGTCCTAGGGCTTAAGCATGCTCCCGTGGAAGACTGGATGTATCTTAAACTTGGGCGGCAACTCTAACTTATAAGCGGTCCGGCTAATCCTCTTAAGAACTTTGAAAGGTTCCTCATATCGATGGATCAAGGCCTTATCTAGTCCCGTATGCCACATGATGAAGTGAAGCTAGACCATGACCATGTCTCCAATTTGATATTACACGTCCCTTCGGTGTTGGTCCGCCCACTTCTTTGTCCGCTTGTTGGCCTTGACAAGGCATGCTTGTATCAAGTCCAACTCCTCTTGCCAACCTTTGGCAAACTTGTACGCCACAAATGTCGGTCCCTTGTAGCCTGAAACGATTGTGTTCGGCATACTCGGTTGGAAACCCATGACTATCTCGAATGGACTCTTGCCCGTTGACTCGCTCCGTTGCAAGTTATAGGAGAATTAGGCGACATCAAGGAACTTGGGCCAGTCCTTATGTGAGGCGCTCACACAGCGCCACAAGTATACCCCGAGCAAATAGTTGGCCCTCTCGATTTGTCAGTCTATCTAGAGGTGGAAAGCGGTGGTGAACTTAGGGTCGGACCTGAGCATCTTGAATAACTTGGTTGCCTTTTCTGTCGGGCACTCCTTTGCTGCGGGTATAAAGGTAGCATACTTTGAAAATATGTCCACGAAAATCATGATGCTCCCATAGCCTTCGGACTTTGGGAACTCAACAATGAAGTCCATGCTGACGCTTTACCAAGGATGCTCCGGTATTGGCAAAGGTTCAAGTAGTCCCGCGGATTGTCTCTCCTCGACCTTGTCTTGTTGGCACACAAGACAAGACCGGACATATGTCTCCACATCATCCCGTATATGTGGCCAATAGTAGTGCTCCTCGATGAGGGTTAAGGTGCGGTGAACTCCTGGTGTAGCTCGCCCATTTGGAGTCATGGCACTCACGCATGACTTCCCTCCTTAATCCTTCATAGTAGGGTGCATATAACCGTTTCCCCTTGGTGTAGATTAAGTCGTCTTCGACCTAGAAGCTCCTTGTCTTTCTCGCCTTGATGAGTTCTTTTATGTTGTGGGATGTCGGGTCGTGGTTAAGTTCAATCTTGATCTTGTCTTTCGTGGCCCTTTGTGGTCGACTTATGACTGCTAGCTTGGCTTTGTTACTCAGTTTTGCTTCGACCACCACATTAGCTTTGCCCGGTTTGTACTCCAAATCGTAGTCAAACTCTGCGAGGAAGTCCTACCATCTCGCTTATTTGGGCGTCATCTTCTTTTGGGTGAGGAAGTAACTTGTTGTCACGTTGTCCGTCTTGACCACAAATTTAAACCCTAAGAGATAATGACGTCAAGTCCTTAGGCAGTTGACAATGGCGTTCATCTCCTTGTCTTGCACCGTGTAGCGCCACTCGGTGTCGTTTAGCTTCCGGCTCTCATAAACGACTGGATGCCACTATTGAATCAATATTCCCTCAATGGAAAAGTCTGAGGCATCAGTGTACACTTCAAAGGCTTCCCATAGTCGGGGAGGGCGAGCACCGGTTCCTTGGTCATGGTCTTTTTTAGCTTTTCAAACACTCTTGGCTCTACGTACTTCATACCCAAGATGACCCCTTCTTGAGCATATTAGTGAGAGGCGTCGTGATGTTGGAGTAGCCATGGATGAAGCGGCGGTAATAGTTGGCTAGTCCTAAGAATGAGCAATGCTCGATTCGATTACCTTTGTTGGCGGCTCCCAATCGGCAATTGCTTTGACCTTGGTTGGGTCCATGCGAATCCGTCCATTGCCGAATGTGCCCTAGGAACGACACTTCTCTTTGGGAGAAGGCACACTTATCCCTTTTCACGTATAGCTCATGCTCCCGTAGTACTTGGAAGACTTGTCGAAGATGCTCCTTATGCTCCTCTAGACTTCGGCTATAAATGACAATTTCGTCCAAGTATACTATAACAAAATGATCAAGGAAGGGATGAAGTATCTTGTTCATGACGTAGTTGGTGCGTTTGTTAGTCCAAACGGCATGACTAAGAACTTGTATGACCATATCTCGTGACGCACGCGGTCTTCTCCTCTTCCCCTTCCGCGATCCTTACTTGGTAGTAGCCCGATCTTAAGTCTATCTCGGTAAACCACCTTGCCTCCCCAAGCCTATCGAACAAGTCAGTTATGAGCGGGATTGGGTACTTGAGTGATGGCTTTGGCTCAGGAACGAGTGAGTCGGTCCATCGGAGCGAACCCACAAAGCATCGTCCTCCTCATCTACGGTCATGGTGGTCAAAGGCGCATCAAACTTCTTGGCCGTCCCTTCGGACATGAAGACGTCAGATGCCCTAGTGTCCATCAACGCACTTAGCTTCCTTCCGCCCACCACAGCGTCTAAAAACATCAATCCCTTTTTTCTGGTGAACTGCTTAGTCTTGACCGAACTAAGCATCATGGCCCCGAGTTTCAACCTTTCTTCCTCGGACGGGTCATCATGGCATTGAGCTTGCTCTTGGTGGGACAATCTCTCATTCGATTCTCACAGTCACAAAGGTAGCATTGTATTGGCTTCCTTCCCATGGATTGCTTGCCTTTCTCAACCTTGGTGTACCACTCTATGGGCTTGGACGAGTCATTTGAAGACTCATCGTCACTCTTCTTCTGTTGTGATCGGCCCTTGCCTTTGTCTCCCCCACTTTTTCCCTTGTCACGGGAGGAGACCGATCGATCTTGGGTCTTGAAATCAATCAAAGAGTTGGCCACCGTCATTGCCTCGGTTAGAGTATGGACGTTCCAGCGTTGTAGCTCTAGCTTAGCCCATCCATGAAAATGAAGAGGGCCTCTTCTTCACCCATGTTGGAGATTTGAAGCATGACCTCCGAGAGAACTCCTGAACATACTCACGAACGGTGCCACACTGTGTGAGCCGACAAAGTCTATCCGGGCTTCATCGTCGGCGTAGGTCGCATAGAACTGCTTCTTTAGTTCAGCTTCAAACTCGTCCGATGTAGTGATTTGGGCACCCTCCGGTCCTTTCACATGTCCTACGCCTTCACCAGATCAATACAACATCACTAAGATACATGGACGCGGTACTTACCTTCCACTCCTCGTCCGTGATTTTCCACCACACGGAAGTATTGGTCCATGCCCCATAGAAAGTTCTCGACGTCCCTGTCCGACCGGCTCCCCTTGAACTCCTTAGGCTTTGGTGTTTCCATCTTTTCACAAGAGCGGTTGCCAACATGCCTGCCCCTAAGGCCGTCTTGCATGCTACTAGTTCTTTCTTGAGCACCTCCGTTCCTCGCGTATTTGCGCCACCATTGCCTCTAACATGCCGTCCCGCTTGGACAAAATTCCTTGAGCTTCATTGACGGCACCTTGTAATCCGTCCTTGAGGGCATCCATATCCTCCTTGACGTCCTCGACAACGCCTACCATCTCGCCATACTTGAGCTTCATCTTCTCCAAACGGGCCTCGAAACTTCTCATCATGTCCTTCGATGGTTCCCTTGACGGGTCCGTGGGAGCCTTCTTTTCCTTCCTACCTTGGGCGTTTGGGCGACGATTCCGGACACACCTACTTCGGCCATCGCTTCTCTTTGGAACGTAATTGGCTCTGAAACCACTTGACACGGGCTGAGTATTCTCGAACTCACAACCGTGCGGCTCTTAGTCGTTGGCGTTTTCAAATGACTAAGTGAAGCCTTAACTCAAGGGAATTGTTGCGGAAACGCTTGCTAGCGATGGCTAAGGAACTTAGAGATTTTGTATGGACAAAGAAAGCTTTGTATTGCTGGAGAGAACTTTAAAAGAGAGAGCTTTGCTTGGATGATTTGCAAATGAGGGGTGACCTCCCTATTTATAGCCTTGACTACCTCCTTGTTTAGGAAGGATATGGAATTACACAATCCTAGAGGGATCCGGAACTTCTTGTTGGATAAGGCTCTAGCCTTCTATACAAATCCGGAACCTTCTCTGCAAGCCTTGGAAAGCTTAGAGAATCCCGAGAGATCTAAAATATTTTGGTCTTGTCAAGACAATATCGGGGTGTTTTCCATGTTTCTAAAACGTTCCGGAATTCGGTTCGTGTGGACATATAGGAAGAAAGAAACACCATTTTTTTAAACAAATGTTTGAATTTATTATATATTATCTCCCCTATGAATTTTAAAATATCCGATTCGAACTTAGAGCGACATTGATTGATCAAATCGGACGATTTAAAGGACAAAACTAAAAAGTTATAATATAAAAACATATAATGAATACTAACGTATATACACAATGTTTATTTATTATATCTATTAGGTCACTTAAGTACGTTCATAACCATAAATCACATATTTAAATAAAGCTGATGTAATACAAATAATATGATATAAAACAAATATCAACAAGATTTTTAATTAATTGACCACCGGTGATTGTGAATTCCCACTTCTTCCCACCGTAATTATTTGTGATATATATATATGATCATCTCATGAATCTTTTTTCACAATAGAAAAGAAAACTAGTTATCACGTTGATGGCTTTGAAAGGTATTTGTGAGCTATTCAAAAGCAAGAAGGTGAAGTTAGAGTTGATTGTGAAAGTAATATTCAATTTGCTTTCTTTGATGATACAAAGGCCGCACGACGACTTAGGAGACCAATTTTTCGTGTAGGAGGTGAACTTTCAAGGATGCATATGTTAAAACGACTTTTTTTTAAAATGCGTATACGTGCATAAAATTTTCTTTTAATGGATTAATATGATTTCGTACGATGCACGTATGTTCATCTTTTATATATATAAGGACGGATTTATGAATAAAAACTTAGGTGAACTATATTTGCATATAGTTATGCATTTTTATCTTGTATTTTGAGTTGGAAATTAGTGACAACTTTCTTTCCAACATTAAAATAATCGATACAAGTTTATTATACATACTAGAGTCATTACTACAAAAGGAATTTATTTTAAGTCTTTCGATTAAATGGGTAAATTAATGAAAGGTTATCATTCAAATTTTAGAGATTTATACGAAGAAAAATTATTTATTTTAAAAAAATAAAGTTGTCTTAAACAAGTTAGAAATGAGAATTGAACTCATAACCTGAGTATAAAGATAGGAAATTGAGGCGGGCTGTCGTAAACTCATACCCACCTTTATATTCGTGTTTGTGTATAAAAAGAAGATTTGATAAATAAACTTTCTCATATCAATGGAGATACTACTCCAACAACTAAGTTAGTGAATAACATATTAAAATATATAAAAACTTATTTGTACTTAGTTGTTATAATATTTTTTTTTTATCTTTACTGATTACAGAGAATATTTAGAACATATTTATTTGTTCTGTAGATTTTTTTATTTTGTTATCTGTTTTTTTTTTCTCTTCGTGTTTTGATAGCTCCCAAACATAGAATTTTTAAATATGATTTTTGAAGGTTTTTGGAGATTTGGGATTGTATATAAGAAAACTAGTACGTTATTGTCTTTCTTCTTCTGCCTGTATTTCTAGTATCAAGGATCATCATGCCCTAGATCTTGTTTATATGTACAAAGTGGATCGAACCTAGGTATTCGTTTGAACAAACGATCCTACTTCTCTGTTTGATGCCCTGATCTAAAGTAAACTGCAAAGAAGATTGTTTCGATTTGTTGCCCTCTATTTAACCTTTTGTATAAATGAATCGAAATTTGTTCCATTGATCAAACCAAGTGAAGATGGAACCCTTTTCTTTTGTACAAAAGGTTCATCAACGGAGTTGAATTGACAACTTGAAGGTTTAATGGAAGATTTAAAGAAAGTAGGTGGTGTTGGCATTGCTTGACCATCCAACCTCATCGATAGCTCGTCGGACATATCAATTCTTTGTTCCGCCACCTTACTCCTTTCCATGTTTTTGTTTTCCTTTCCTTCATCCTCAAGGATCTCAATGCAAAGGGTTTGGATATGGGTCTGGTCGCAATTTTTTGTGTGTTCATATGAAGAATTGAGGGCTTTTGTTTGATTAGAGATATCAAGGATACAATCATCGATGAAGAATTGATAAACCATACGAACATTAAACCCTCTCATGAGTAGGGGTTTTTGGAACTTTAAAAAGTTAAAAATGCAAACCACAAACTACAAATACGAGTACAAATCTAATAATACTCACGTTCTTATAAAATCCATACTAATAAAGTTATAATATTAAAACCTATATTGAGATTTGAGAAGTTAATCGGTCATTGAATTCAATTTACATTAATGTCATAGTTTATGATAGTTTTTCTTTTTTAATTAAAGCTTATACTATATAACTTTTTATATTTTGTTTATTAGATTTTTATTATATATAATTTTAAAATTTAGGATTTTAATTTTTTTTTATCGTAGATAGTTTTAACTCGTAAATCTAACTGGGCGTCAGAGGGCCCCGTGGCCAACTCGAGGGGGCTGAAGTTCGACGCAGAGCTTTTTGGTTGTTAAGTGCACTACATCAATCTCAAGGCAAACCACCGATTCCGGGGGTGAAGCCCACTGCCTTACTAAATCGTAACATAAGATGTCAGCGGTTCGAGTCCGCTTATCTCCACTCGTGAACTTAGCCGATACAAATCTATATGATAGCACCCAATTTTTCCGACTCGGCGGTTCGATCTATGATTTCTCACGTGTGGTTCTGGCCGGGCTTTCCTGAGGTATCTAATAACCTTGCTTTTGCTCGCTGCTGGCGCTGGCCTTTCATCGGTCTAGGTCTAGTAGGTCTAGGGATTCTCGTCTTTTCCGCCATTCATTTCCAATACTAATCGCGAAACACCATGAGCAGCAGGATGTTGAGGTCCGACCGAGCATACGTCTGCCGCGGGAACAGGAAAAACGGAAATGTACTTTTATGTTGAAGTCTTTCCCCTTGGGGGGCGCCTCGCACGTCTTGGCAAAGGCTTTCGAGTCGAGGCTTACACCTCTTAGACGACCTAAAAAAAGCTTTCAGTAGCGCCCTTCAAATCTAAGCCTTTTTAAGTGCCAGCAGGCACATCGGCGAAGGTCTTATCATCGCCCA